>OY728120.1:923930694-925353694 GCA_963277665.1 Viscum album
CGAGGTGGGGGAGGGGGGTGTGGGATATTCGGGGGGGGGGGGGGATGTCTAGGTGGGGGGGGGGGATATCCCGGTGGTGGTGTGGGTGGGCTATACAGGTGGTAGGTGGTGGTGGTGGTGGGGGGGGGGTGTCCATTTGGGTATGGGGGGTGGGATGTCCAAGTGGGGGAGGGGTGTGGGCTGTTTGGGGGGGGGGTGGGCTATCCAAGTGGGGGGGGGGTGTCTAAGTGGGGGAGGGGGTGTGGGCTATCCGGGGGGTGGGTTGTCTAGGTGGGGGTGGTGGGGGGGGGGGCTGGTCCAGGTGGGGTGGGGGGGGGGGTGTAGGGGAGGGGTGTGGGCTGTCCAAGGAGGGGGGGGGGTATGGGCTGTCCAGGGGTGGTGGTGGGTGGGCTATCCAGGTGGGGGAGGGGTGTGTGGGATTTTAGGGGGGTGGGTTGTCCAAGGGGGTGGGGGTGGGATGTCCAGGTGGGGGAGGGTGGGGTGGGTTTTCTAGGTGGGGTGGGGGGGGGCTGTCCAGGTGGGGTGGGGGTGGGGGGTTTTCCAGGTGGGGTGGGGGGGCTATCCAGGTGGGGGGGGGGGTGTAGGGGGTAGGGGTGTGGGTTGTCCAGGGATAAGGGTGGTTTGTCCACTCTGATACTCTACAAAAAAATAAGAATCATATATAACTAATGTATAGTTTCTTTCACATGTTAATACTTTTCTTGAAGTTCTATACAAACACTCACTCTTATCCTTCCAAGAAGAAGTGTTCTCTGCAAATAAATCTCACTCAGGTTCTTATCCACTATCCATATCGATCTCATACAAATTTAATATTCATACAACTCCATATCACCTAATTATATAACAAGGCTCATACTCCCATGAGTAGTGTCCCATATAAACCCTCATATGCCTAAATAACATACATAGGATCATATTTGACACACATGAATTTTTATTAATCATACACCTTGTATCAAAACATGGAATTAGCTCTTAGCTAGCCTCTCAAGGCATCAATAAGCCACATACTTAGCTCAAAATTTAGAGGTGTTTTTACAATTAGGTGTGTTTTTTTAGAATTCATGTATTATATTTAGAGTGGAAGATAAAATCCAATCCACATATTTTGAGGTGTGTTTAAAATTAGGTGTGTTGTGATTTATATATATGATATTCATGGTTTACACCAACAGTCTTATGACTCATCAATAATAGGCTTGAAATCATGCTACAATTAGGTAGAGATTGGATTCTATGACCCTAGTTCTGGGGTGGAAACCACCACCCCCTTGGATAGCCCCACCCCCTGGACCCCCACCCCTAGACACCCCACCACCCCAAGGACAACTCCCATCCCCCTGGACAACCCCCACCTCCCTAGACCCCCACCCCCTGGACCCCCACCCCCTGGACACCCCCACCCCCTGGACACCCCGCCACCCCAAGGACAACCCCCATCCCCTAGAAAACCCCCAAATCCCCTGGACACCCCACCCACCCCCTTTTACAACCCCTAGACACCACCCAACCCCTTGGATACCTCCTTGGACACCCCCACCCCTTCTAGGCAGCCCCCCTTGGACAACCCCACCCCCTTGGACTGCCCCCACCCCCTGGACACCCCCACCCCCTTGCACACTCCCCTGGACACCACCCCACCCCTGGAGCCCCCCTAGACACCCCCACCCCCTTGGATAGTGTATGTGATCACTCAAATAATATACTAAAATATAAAATTTCTTCAATCTAAAATTTACTCAACTCCTGAATAATTCTTCTCCACAAGTGTACATGATATTGTACACTCATGTATAGTTCTTCAAAGATATTTTTTTATAAATATAGTATTTTTCTGTCTTTTATATTATGATTCTCATATAGAGTAGTGTGTTAGTTATGGTTTCATATAAAGTGAAAAATTCTCATTTACTTAAATTTATTTTCAATGAAACTTCAATATTATTGAATTGGTTTCGAAAAAATGAATTATAATTTTTTTTACAAAATGGATTGAAGTTGTATGTATGTAACCAATCAGATCTCAAGTGATTGGAAAAAACAATTTGGATAGATTTTTAGATTTTCATTTCACAATGCTTCAGATAGTGGTCACCTACACTACCCCTATTACAATTATGTTGGAAGACCTTGGTTGATCCATGAAGAAGTTAGCTACCACATAACCAAATATGGTTTTCAAGAAAACTAATTTGTGTCATATCACAATGGGGAGAAAATGAAATCTCAAATTGCTGATGATCCAAATGAGAGGACTGGATTAGAGAATTTGTTATATGACCAGTTTCCATTTATTCATCATCATGAAAAAGAAAGGATTCCAACCCAAGAATACTTTGATATGAGCACACATGATACATCTAATGAAAATGATGATGTTGTCAGGGTGAAAAAATTGAATGATGCTTCCACAACTCTAGTATATTGACAATGTGGTAAAATGAAAAATATAGAATTTTTAATCTGATTGTTTCATGGAAAACTATGTATGTGATTTATAATACTACCATTGATTACATTATTACCTTCTTCAAGGAATTACTTCTAGATGATGCAGATATTCCCTCAAACCACTATATGACATGGAAGTTAGTTGGAAAAATTGGATTTTCAAGAAAAAAAATTCATACTTGACTGAAATATTGCAGTTTATTTTAGGAGGAAACAACTAAATGAAATGATTGTATCAGATGTGGCACATTCTGCTGGAATCCAAAAGCTGATGGAACACCATCCCGTGTTCCACAGAAAGTAATTTGAAACTTTCCATTGATCCCCAGACTCCAGAATCTTTTATGTCTAATGAAATATCAATAAAAATGAAATGGCATGATATTGAGAGAAAGAATACTAATGATGAGTTGGTTCACCCAGTAGATGGATTTTCATGGCAGAGATTTGATGCTAAATATCCTGATCTTGTAGCTGACGTGTGTAATGTGAGTCTAGGTCTTTCATGTTATGGTTTTAATCCATTTGGGAAAATGCTTACTTCACACATCACATGGCCCGTTTTTATACACATTTATAACCTCCCCCCTTGGTTGTGTATGAAAAAACCTTTCACTTTCATGAGTATACTCATATCTGGATTTTTTGATCCTAACAATGATATAGATATATACATGAAACCTTTAAT
Organism: Viscum album; assembly: GCA_963277665.1. Lineage (NCBI taxonomy): Eukaryota > Viridiplantae > Streptophyta > Magnoliopsida > Santalales > Viscaceae > Viscum > Viscum album. The sequence goes on from OY728120.1 coordinate 923,933,837, forward strand.
AAAAGAGTTGAAACTTATTTGGGATGTGGGTGTGTGCACATATGATGCATATTAAAACGACATATTTCAGATGCATGCTGCGCTTATATGGATGATCAATGATTTTCCTACTTATGCAATGATGTCTAGATGGAGAATGAAGGGAAAATTATCATGTCCAGTCTATATGAAGAATACACGATCTAGAAGACTAAAACATCTCTGTAGTTTCAGTTTTATGGGACATCAACGATTCTTTCCAATGTACCATCCATATAGAAATAATCGTCGAAGATTTGATAATACCATGGAGACTGATGATCCACCTCAGTGTATGTCTGGAACTGATGTGCTTAATGAATTGAAATATTTCAAATTTTCATTTGGGAAGGGTCAAATGAAATTTTTAAAGAGAAAGAATGTTTCCACATAAAATTGTTACAATTATAAGAAAAGAATTATCTTATTTTATTTTCCTTATTGGTCAACCAATTTGTTACGTAATTTCTTATACGTAATGCACATTGAAAAAAATATATATGAAATGTTGCTTTCAGTTATTCTAATTGTTAAGGGAAAGACAAAATATGTTTTATAGTCTCTTGAGTGACTTGGTGGATTGGGGCATCAGACTAGAATTGCATCCTGTGCGTATCAGTGAAAATAAATGGAAAGTTCCATGTGATTCTTATGTGATGACACCTACAGAGAAAAGAAATTTCAGGAATTACTAGAGAATATTAGAGTTCCTGATGGATATTCAAGCAACATATCTAAATGGGTCAATAGAATAGAGTTGAAGCTAAAATCTTTGAAGACTCATGATTATCACATCCTTCTACATGAGTTGATTCCAATATAAATTCATCATCTTTTTTTGAATAATGTAAGGGTGGATGTTATCAGTTGTTCCATTTTTTAGAGATATTTGTGCGAAGAAGTTATCCAAATATTTCTTGAATTTTTTTTGGTAGATGCCCCATTAATTTTGCATGATTTAGAGAAAATATTTCCCCCATCATTTTTCACATTCATGCCATATCTGACTATCCATATTCCAATTGAAATGCTTCTCATAGGACCTATTTCTTTTCATTGGATGTATCCAACTGAAATAAATATGTACACATTAAAGTCTTATGTCCGAAACAGGAATCATCCTGAAGGTTCTATCATGAATGGTTACTTGGATCAAGAATGTATGGATTTTTTCTCTATGTATTTGTCTGATCTTACTATAAGAATAAACACAATGAGTAACGAAGAATAACAGTATGAGAAAATTGAACCTAGTTTTCCATCACTTTCCTCAAACAAGAGGAATTCTGGGGATCATATACATTGACGACATTAAGCCTTGAAGAGCGGGAGATGGCACATTGCACAGTTTTTGTTCAACTGTGATTTGTTTGATGACAAAATCCTGTAAGTGAATTGAATATGTATATCTTATATATACATCTGTTAAACTATTCCTATTTTTATCTACTGGGAACATAAAGTGATGATAAATAGAAATCATTGTTAATTAAACTTTGAGAAGGAGGGATACTTTGCATAGAAAATAGTTTTCTGCTTGGTTAAAATTGAAGGTAATAATATTAATACTTAAAATATTTAAAAAATATTTAATTAAGTTTAATATTCATTTATATTTCAGGTGTCGAGTTTTCCTGCTGACTTTGTCTCTGAGGAAACAAGAGTTTTGTCTTTTTTTCCTAATACCGTGTTTCATGACTGCAAATCAATTTTTATTAATGGGTAAAAATTTATTATCACTGAATGGGAAAAGAACATGATATCACCACATGATAGTGTTATGGTTACTTCCACAACAAACTATTATTCTAGTGCATCAGATAGTATACCGCTATTTGAAAATGTAGGTTATTATGGAGTTTTTGAAATAATAATAATATTGGATTAATACTCTCATGGATGATTCACAATGATGAAATTCTAGTGGCTTGATTCGATGATGATGCAAGGCACATTTATTTATGATTGTGGATTTTGAGTAATTGATATGACTCACACTCTTGCTATTGATGAACCATATATATTGGTATCAATGGAAAAACAAGTTTTTTATGTCAAAGACCATCTTTAACTTGAATTTGGTGTCATTATTGAAGTCATTCAAAGACATATTTTTGATGACGGTGATGAAAAAATTGACACCATCCCTACTACCATTGGAAATGATCCATTTATTACTTTTGATGACTCAAATAACTCAATTGTCAGATTTGACTATGAACCTGAAGTTGTGGTCGGAAATATATAGAATCATCCATCCATGTTCTCATTTCTTTTGGTTTTTCTTGACTTGGGTTGTTAAGGTTGGTACTATTTAAATTAATATAATATTGATTACAAATATGCTATATCCAACCTAACTGTTATGTGATTTTTCAATGTTTATTGGTTTCAATTTTATTTGAATTGCATTATTTTTATTTTGGAATTGAACTATATTCAACAAGTGTTTTACCCCTTATGAATCTGGTAGATATCTTATCCTTGTTCATATTTTTATATCATCATTTTCAACTATCTTAAGGGTTTAATCATTCATAATATACAGAATGATGAAACTTAGTAAATAACTATCCTACTCAAAATTAATTTTTTTTATTAAATCTTGTATGATTTATTGAATTCATTATATATCCATTCAATCTCACCTAAAATAATGGATAGTTAAATTATCCATGAATCCCACTATTCCCTCTCATATTTTTTTGGGTTACACAATAGTTATCCTTTAATAATTAATTCCATATTTGTTTTTAAATGCAATAAATGTAACCAATTGGAGGGAGGCGACGAAAAAATATGATGGAAAACAATTGTCGCATGGATGAGATGGGAATTCCACCACTAGTGACTGTAGTGAGTATTTTATTTAATATATATATATTTAAATAATATATAATGTCATGTGATTAATTTTGTTTTAAATTTTTTTACAGGATCCACCTCTTAGGCAAAAATTATTTGATGAGCAACCTAGTAGTGGTCCCAATACTCAAGGTGTTCGTATGAGGGGGGGGGAGGGTTGTATGAGAGCTAGCAGATCTGGTTGGTGTACCCAATTAGACCTTGCCCCTCCCACTGACATACCATCTATCCCACATTCCGATCCTGATGTGTCGTTAGGGACACACATGATATTTAGGCCTCCCATGTTTTCACCACCCTTTAAATCTGAGTCTCCTCACCCATCTATACCATATCTGATGATGATTCCCACTCCCCATCCAACATTCATCTAGTCATTCATGCCATCTTCTTTTACTTCTACTTCTTTCTTTATGAGTTTTTATATTCAATCTTCTTTGACTACTGCTTTACCATAATTTGTCCCTGCAGAGCATATATTAGGACCCACTCCACCTGTATAGGGTGTTCCTTCAGTTTCTGTGGATCTAGCAGTGCTCATTGATTAGACTGCCACAGGTATATTTATAGAACCCTAAAAAAAATTTATACCATTACTTATTTTCATTATAACATGTATTGATAAAATATTTTTTTTTCTTTCATAATAGAGACATCTACAGATATGAGGCAGGGGAAAGGGTGTACTTGCATGCGTGAAGCATGGAACCGCCGCACATAGTTGATGGTGGACTACAATGAAGATAGTCAGATGATAGAAAAAACAGGTCAACAATGTCGGAGTTTTTTGGCAACACTTTCCAAATACTCCGATATCATTCCTGTCATCCCACTTTCATGGAGACAGTTTCCAAATGAATTCAAGGTTAATTATTAGGTAGAGATATGGGTAAAAAAATCTATTTTATTTAATAAAATATTTTTTTTAATTATATGAATGAATATTTTTATGTTAGCTTCCCTTTAATTTCCCTGATGGTGAGGGTTCACGAACAACACATCTAAAGGATTTATGTCAGCATTGGAGAGCCTATAAGCACGAGTTGTATACTGGTTGACATTCTAGAGTTAGAATAGAGTTAGAGGCGTTCCCTATCATTGATGAATATTCGATAGAACAATATCGGCAGATGATTAGTTATTGGACATCTACCCAGTATTAATCACATTTGAGGTATTTAAATAAAAAATTTCATGTTTTTTGTTAATAATATCATTTTTATTATTTAATTTTATTTAGAAATCATCCATAATAAATAAAAAAATATTTATGCTAAAAAAATACCTCCACACATTGCGACGTATTACGATTCCAGATCATGAGAGAAAGAAGGTATGACAGTTGTTTATAATTTTTCTTTACGACTTGCACTTTTTATTGTTTCCTCCATAATTTATTTAATTGATAAAGTTGTTATATAATTTTAGTTATGAAATTAATTATTGGTAACCTATTTTTAATTATTTTTTTCTAAATTCAATGTCATTTTAGAGGGAAAAATTAAATATTTAAGGACGGATTCCTTGAGAAAAACTGTTTTTCTCGAGTTGAAGGAAGAAAGATGGAAGTGCGATTAATGAACTGAATCACTAGTAGATTTAAAGTTTTAATATGTTGATTTAAAATTTTAATATCTATTTTGTAACTTAATAATATATTTATGTTTTTAACAAGTTGTTTTAATCAGGTGTTGGGAGATGAGCACCTTGGAAGAGTACGCTGCTGACCTGGGAAGAGTATAGTCCCAACGAGATATTGATCATCCTCAAGTATGAGTTTTAGTTCCACTAAGTTCAATAGGTTAAGGCACAGGTAGAATAGGCTGAAAAAACGGGACACATAGATGGTAGAACAGTCTACTAGGGAAAACACTGCATTTATGAAATTTATGGAAGTTTTTTATCCAACACTTCCACCAGAGGACATCATAGATTGTGATGAATATATGTCGTTGCTGAATTCAATATATGGTGCACCAGGTGGGATTTCTAGTGGTGGTCAAGACTATAGTGAGTAGGAGGTTGAGGTAGAGGAGGAGGGAGATGAGGAGGGCGAGGAGGAGTATGAGGGCGAGGAGGAGTCCGCGGAGGGCGAGGAGGAGGCCAATGAGGAGTAAGAGGGCAAGGAGGAGGGCATTGAGGAGGGATATGATGATGATGGGGACGATGATGAGGACAGGGGTGAGGCTGATTATGATGGTGATTATAGTGATGATGATGAGGGATAGATTGATCCGTTACATTTTTGACTGATATTACTGACATTTGATGTTTGATGATTTATTGTGATTATATATATATGTGATTAGGTAGGTCATGTTATATTTATTTATTGATTTATAAATAATAAAACTTGACTTGATGATTTACTGTGACTGATTCACCACTCCTCTAGACACCCCACCCCCTAGACACCCCCTACCCCCTGGACACCCCCACCCCCTGGACAAACCCCACCCCCAAGATAACCCACCACCCCCTAAACACCACCCCACCCCTAAACACCCCCTACCCCTTGGTCATCCCCCACCCCCAGGACAACCCCCCTGGACACCCCCTACCCCATTGGATAGACCCCCAACCCCCATGGAAAGTCCCCCACCCCATGGATAACCCCCACCCCCTGGACACCCTGACCCCCTTAGACAGCACCCCTCCCCCCTTGGACAACACCCCCAACCCCCATGGACAGCCCCACCCCCTAGATAGACCCACCCCCATGTACACCCCCATACCCATGGACACCCCCACCCCCTGGATAGCCCCCTCACCCACTGGACACCATCTCACCCCCATGGACACCACCCCACCCCCTTGGACACCCCCACACCCCACCCCCTGGACACCCCTACCCCCTAGATATCCCCCTTACCCCCTTAGACAACCCCCACCCCCTAGACACCACCCCCATCCCCTGAATATCCCCCACCCCCTGGACACCACCACACACCTTGGGCACCCCTACCCCTTGGAAATCCCTCCTGGACACCACCCCACCCCCTGGACACCTCCAACCCCAGACACCCCCACTAGAATCCATATTTTACTTTTATATTTTGATGTTTACAAAAAATTTAGATATTCTATTATCAATTGTAAATTTAGAAGGTAGATGTATGGAAGTTTTATTTATGTATATTGAATGATAGAAGAATTTATATATTAATTTTTAATTTCATAAAGTGTCTTTATGCCTATGGTTTATATTCTTAAATATGTTTTTTGATTTTTAGATAAATGGTATATAAAAATGTGTTATTATATTTAAGATTAACCACAATCATCACTTCCATGTTTAAAGTTATAATGAAATGAAATATGGAAACAATAGAAAAGTCTATATATGAATGATGGTAATCATGATCCTGAATAATATCTTCCCAAGTGTGTAAATATAGTAACTAAATTATGTTATCATAGCATGTGTATGGAACGTTATAGGTTTCAAAAAAAGTTAATTCCCAATATTACCCCTCACCCCCTGAACACCCCTACCCCCTTGGATAGCATCCCCAACACCCTGAACAACCCCCCATCCCCCTGGACACCCCACCCCCTGGACACCCTACCCCCTTGAACAGCACCCCTACCCCCTTGGATAGCCCCCAACCCCCTGGATAGCCCCCACCCTCCCTGGACACCACCCCACCCCTTGGAAACCCCCTACCCCTTGAACAACCCCCAACCCCTAGACAACCCACACCCCCTGGACACCACCCCACCACCTAGAAACCCCACCCCCTAGATACCCCTACCCCCTTAGATATCCCCCCAACCTCTTGGACAACCCCTACCCCTTGGACACCACCCCAAACCTGGAAACCAACCCACCCCCTGGACACCCCTACCCCTTGGACATCCCCCCAACCCCCTGGACACCCCCACCCCCACCCCCTGGACACCCCACCCCCTGGACACCCCCTCCCCTGGACACCCCTACCCCCATGGACAACCCCCCAACCCCTGGACATCCCCCCTGGAAACCCCCAGCCCCCCAGACACCCCCACCCCCTGGATACCCCCTACCCCCTCGAACAACCCCCAACCCCCTGGACAACCTCCACCCCCTGGTCACCACCCCACCACCTAAACACCCCCACCCCTGGACACCCCTACCCCCTTGGATAGACCCAACCCCTTGAACAACCCCCACCCCATGGAAACCCCCACCCCTGGACACCCTCTACCCCTAAGACATTCCCCCAACCCCCTGGACAAACCCCACCCCCTAGACACCACCCACACACTAGACATTCCTACCCCTTGGACAACCCCCAACCCCCTGGATAACCCCCAACCCCCGAACAATGCCCCTCCCACCCCTTGGACACCCCCACCTCCATGGAAAGTCCCACCCCCTTGGACAACCCCCACTCCCTGTGGACACCCCCTAACCCACCCCCCTGGACACTCCTACCCCCTTGGACAACCCCCCAACCCCCTAGACAGCCCCCACCCCGCTGGACTCCACCCCACCCCTAGAAACCCCCTACCCCCGGACAAACCACACCCCCTCCCTAATATAATATTACTATAATCTAAACCAAATATTTCCCAGTGTTTTTCTTTTTTTCTTTTATATCATGCATTATTTATTTCATGTCTATTTTCATCAAATGGAAGCACTTTTGGATGAAAAATGAGGTGAACAAACTAGAAGCAGGGGTGGATTAGAGTGATGGATGTAGTGCCTCGACTACCAGGTCTCAAATGTTGAATCATAGTAGTTTTATCAATTTTAATATATAACTTCCATAAATTTATATTCTCCACCTATCCCCAAAAAGTGGTATCAATTATTCGTTATAGTTTATTGGTTAACCAAATTACCAAGACTCGGAATTTGAGACTGGTTGGAAGACTAATGGGTTCCCCAGGTCATTATGTTTTTTATGTTTCTGAAAGGATGTTAACAAAAAAATAGTAGTGTTATTAAGGATTTTGGGTTTGAAAATTAATTTATAATGATTTTTTTTCAAGAGGCATGTTCCATTAATCTTTGTGTGACTTGGATATTAGTTGATAAATATTGATGAATTCATAGAATACAGTCCTAATCACTTACACTTTTTTAGATTCAATATCATATAAATGTTTATTAATGATAGTGTTACAACACATAGGTTTCAAATTAATTTTATATAATATAATTTTTAGAAATTACAGCACATTGGTTCTACTATGATAGAGAGTTATTATGATAGAAAGTTAATATGTTATATAGAAAGGTTATTCATCTTAAAGTGATGTTGTTAATATAATGGAAAAATATGACAAGAAAGGAATAGAAAATATCATGAAATATCTATCTAGAATCAAAATTGTATTATCCCAAAGTAATATGATTTTGGAGATCAAATTGAGGGAAACACTATGCTCAAATTAAAGAGAATAATTAATGAGAAAAAATTCTACTATTACCCGGTTTCAGTATTTAGTAATGTGAAAGGCTAGGGTTTGGAAAGTAACTACTAGGAATAAGAGGACTATTCTAAAAGGTTTATCTTCTGGTGAATATGTAATTTAGTTTTCAAAATTTATGTAATGTTGGAGTATGGTGTGTGCAATATTGGATTCTATGTGCAGGTGTATTTGATTTACTTCAGGTGTATTGGAGTCTGGTGTATGCAATATTGGAGGCTTCTGCATATTGGATTTTGTGTGGTGTATTGGATTAGGTGCATTGGCTTCCCTGCAGGTTTATTGGGTTCTACATACTATTTGGGTGTTGGGTTCTACATACTGTCTGGGTGTTGGGTTCTACATACTGCTATGAAATATGGGTGAAGGATATACCAACGGTTTATAACTATTGGTATACCACTGAAAGAAATTTTAATACTATACCAATGGTTTATAACCATTGGTATAGGGGTGAAATAAATGTGAATGGTATACCAATTATTACAAAACCATTGGTATATCAATGAACTTCTGAATTTTACCAACATTTTCTTGAAACTGTTGAAAAAAACTATACCAATGGTTTTTGAACCATTTGTCAAAAACTGAATGCTTTCTAAACCAATGGTTTAAAGTTATTAGTATATATTTTTTCCAATGGTTCTAGGTAACCAATGGGAAGCTGTGATTTCTTTCATCATATACTAACGGTTATTTAGAAACCGTTTGTATATATTTATCCCTACGTTGGACTAACCAACAGTTTTCCAAACCATTGGTATATTATATACCAAAGGTTTTCCCTTTTATACCGACAGTTTTCTACCATTGGTATAGTTTAACTTTTTAATAGTGGATCCATGCAATCTAGTATCACAGTTAAGCTAAGGTGATGAGTGAGACCAGCTCATATAAGTCAGTGGTGGCCATACCTACAAATACCAAGTACGTTTCAGCATCTGAGGCAGCTAAGAAGTAGTTATATGCAATGATTTTTCCTAGTTCTTAGAATTGCGCTTGGTAAGAAAAGTATTATCATAATGTAAATTATGATATTCTTACTAACCAAGATTTCAAGACTTGATAGTGGACAAAAGGATATATTTGGGGATACCATCTCTTGAGAAGTTTTACTCAAGGAGGTGAAGTCGCAATAGAAAAATAGCCATGTGGTAGAATCGTGGAAGGCCCAACAAATAAATCCATTACTCTGAAGAAACATGATCTTTATCATGTGAGAAGCTAACAAGTTTGGTTAGCAAGTTGGATCGAGTGAAAATGGGAGTGTTGAAATAATGGGTTCCTTAGACCCAACTATTCAGTGCTTTTGATTAACATATTGTGTACACAATTAGCTATAAATGATGTTTGCTTACCATAACAGTGTATACTATTCTATTACCACTATTGAAGTGGTAATTTACATAGATTAATTATTATATCAAAAGGTTATAACAAATCCCATGCTATAATGAGCACCTCAAGATACTATAACATTGATCTTAAATATATGTTCTATGGTCTAGATACATCTTACTGATTGGACATAGTAGATGTTTTTTTGGGACCACTTTGTGTATATGGTTGTATTTGTTGTCAATAGTTTTCAATGAAGATCAAAATGAAGGATATCAAGAAGTACTCCAATGAAATGGAGGAATGGAAATTCAGATGATTGTTGTACTGATCATATGTTCAAAGAACATGTGTCAAAGGTGACACATTGTTTACAACGGTGAAGAATGTGAGGTATAATACATCTAAGGATGAATAAATAAGAATGGGGTTTTGATGAAGACGACACAATTCCTCATGATTGCATGAGAACCATGCAAGATACTTCTTGAAGAATTGAATCATATGTTTTTCATTAAGTAGATAATGACGGTTGAAGAAGAAGAAAATGTGCGAGGGATTGGAATTCTGAGATGTCCACGCACTTCAAATTGTATCAAAATATGATGATGCTAAAGCTGATCTATCAAAGGATATATATCATGATAGTGGAGTTTTTTTTGAAAGAAGAAGAGTTGTTGAAGGATACAAATCACCGAAAAGAAGTGTTTTTGAGGTGATCGTGCTTGTTGACAAAGCAAACAAACGAAATAAAAATTTGTTGAAAAAGGATATTCCATGGTGGCATATCGAGGTCAAGGGATGTGGTTAATGATCCATGTTTGATACAAGAACTTCGACAAAGGAATGGATGATCTGGAGGTGGTACAAAAAGAGCAGATACAAGGTGGCACCGTTTTCCAGTGTTTGCCAAATTTTTGGGCCTGAAAATCAACAAATAGAGAAAAGTGGTTTTAGAAAAGCGAATTGCACGCTGTGTACTTGAAAAATAGGGAACCTACGCACCTAGTGTTTTTCAAGATCAGAACATGGAAAAATGGAAAAGGAAAGAGGGTCGCGCAAGTATTGGGTTGGTCGCGCAAGTATTGGGTTGGTCGCGCAAGTGACCTACACGCCATGAAGAGACTTGCACGCCGGTGCATAGGAGGAGTGGAAACTTGCGTACCTATTGTTTTTAAAGATCATAACTTCAAAATATAGAAAAGGAAATAAGTTCACACAAGTATTGGTGTGGTCGTGCAAGTGAGTAGCGCGACAGAGACTTGGGCGGATGGATTTTCACGCCGAAACCTGCGCGTCGAGGAAAGACTTGTGCGCCGCCACGCAGGGTATCCAAATACCTATAAATAGAGGATCAACCCTCCTCATTCGGTGCAGAGTTTAAGACTTAGATATTGTTCGAGCTCTCATCGCGCAGGTGGTTGAGCTGTACAAGTGGTAGTTGGGTCGCGCAAGTAGAGGCTGCACACCGGTTGTTGGCTGCGCGCCCAAGGCGGTTTGCGAGAGAAAGGAAGTGAGTCGCGAAAGTTTGAAGTTGAAGTAGGTGGTGTCATGCAGGTGGTTTGGTAATACCTGCATGCTAATTTGGACTTGCGCGCCGAAGACTTGCACGCCGTATTGGTACTTGCGCACCAGGCTTGGAGAAGAGAGCCATGTGCTGTTGGAGTACGCCCGTCTTTTTGGAGCTACACGAAAGCTGAAACATTGCTCGATACCTTCAGTGAAACAGATGATGTATTCATTTGTGAAGACGGAAGAACAGTGAACAATTTGGTTTTATGAATAGAAGTGGTACCACACACACATGACTGGTGTTTAACACCCTCGTTGTGCTTTGCGAAGAGAAGAAGAATGGTTCATGCAACTAAACTTAGATCTTCACAAAAAGAGGGGAATATATCAATACAATCAGGTGTTAGTATTGGGAATCAAAGGAAGAGAAGAAAAAGATTTAGTGCATTCAGTTATTTCACTAAAGAAGAATATTGAAGAAAAAAGAGCATCAACTCAGTACTCTGATGCAAGTATTGTCTCATACTGAACAGGAGACAAAGACTTCAATGAAAATCTATTGAAGAGACCTTCACGTATATAAACTGAGTGGGACTTCACCAAAGGTAGTGAGCCAGGGGGAGTCAATGGGAGTGACCTAAGGGAAGTAGTGAGCTATCCCTGAACCTTTGTAAAGGCAGTGAGCCTGGGACAGAGTGACTATGCCTGAACCTTTGTAATCCACAACAAGTGAAGTATAGTGGAATTTGGTACGACCAGAAACTTGTCAGCGTATGCTCCTTGGACGTAGCCCTTAGTGGTGAACCAAGTAAAAATTGATGTGTCATCTCATTTCATGTGAATTCTTAATTGATGATCACATCCAACATACTTGTTTAACTAGTTCCTACCAATATGGTAACAAGATCCAAAACTTTAAAAAGAAAAAGTTGACACCCTGATTCACCCCTCCCCTCTCAGGGTGTCCCAGGGTCCTACATGTTTGACTATCAGGTGCTGGGGGATCATAATCATTGAGACTTCTTATCATTAAGTTCATACTTGGTGATCTATAGTAGTGAGATCACGAGGACTGACCTGCCAATAGAAACACCACATGTTTCACATGTCATTGGTTGTTCTTATCTATGGATATGTGCAATGGTATACCTACTTAAGATAATTTTAAATGTATGTAATTTGATTGTGTACTTTGATGCAAGATGAAAACCATGAAAATGAAGTCGTGGAGAGGTAGTTTGTGTTGGGTACGTCATCGGTGACATGACATTGATTGAATGATCAAGACATGATTTTTCACTTCTAAGTTGAGGAAGTTATATATCTCAAGACATGTTGATCAAGATGGTAGTACCTTAATAAATCCATGTCCATGGTAGTCCAAGGTAAATCTGTGTAGTTAGATCAAAAAATAAAAAAGTAAGAAAAAGGGAGATGAAACAGGTTTGTGTCCTTCTTTATGAGATATTAATGAAAAAGAGATTATATTACATAGTATGTGTTCGTAGGTTGGTTGTCACTACTGTGATAATATTTATGTCTTTAGGGGTTAGGATGAGTTTCTAGATCCTAATCTTGGTCTGTGAATAATATTCACTACTATCAAGATAAGGGCCTAGAGGGTCGCACAAAATAGCGTAGTCAAGAATCTTCCTTATTCATTAGAATAAGAGTTTTGGACATGGTGGGCCCCACCACTAGGGTCCAGGAATTGTCCAAGGATAAACGATCACCAATTAAATAAATAAATTCATATTATTAATGTTAAGAATAACGGGCATTGAATTTATTTGTTAAGTGTATTTATAAGTTTTTAAGTAAATACATGAACATATTAAATGAACGAATAACAGTTTAAAATATTAAAGGTTCATTTAATATTTTTGGGAGTACGAGATGGGATTGTGGACTAATTATTATCATGTAATATATTTATTATATTATATATACATAATAATAATAATAAATAATATTTATGACTTATTTTAGTATTTAGAATATTATTTATACAGTGTGTTAATTTTTCAGGGGTTGGGTTGGCTTTTCCAGGTAATTTCATTTCACTCTATAAATAGAGGAGAAGAGGGATTTTCTAGTTACTATTAATGGATATCTCTATCTACTTATCTCACCCACTATATATAGAGAGAGGCTATGGATCCTAGGAGCTAGGATTGAGCTCTCTCTCTGGAATTGCACGCAGAGTGATGCAATGATCATCAGAGCATCAAATGCATTGTAAGAACTTCATGCTAGTACCTTGTTTTTGATGAATTTCACTCCCATATTTTCTTGAATAACATGTGGATGATCTAGAGGAATTAAACTTTGGATTATTTAAGATGTGATTTCCAATAATGTGCAGACATTTTGTGAGACTTTAAAAATAAACCAAGTATTTTATGGTTTATTTTTGTGCTTAAAACTCTTCACACATGATCATAATCTTTAATCAGGTAGTGATTCCCAAATGTCAATAATTTTATGTCATTCATTGGTGAAAAATTTTAAATTACCACATTTGGGGATTCCGATGAGTGGTTGATTCCTTCAGTGACCTAGTGTGTGTGGTTATATATTTTCTAATAGGGTGTAAGAACACCCATGTGTATCTAGATATTATTAATTGTTTCATGAGAGTGTGTGGGAATGACCCAAAGTTTCTAGATAATCTATTTCCTAGTAGGAGTTAATCAGAGACCTTAGTTTCTAGATGATGTTTTTTCTTGAGAGGGTATGGCTATACCCCTTAGTTTTTAGATGATATATTTCATGTAGTGTAGAGACATTATAAGTCCCAATCCTTAAACATTACATAATCTTGAGTTAAGTCAATAATTTGACTTTATTTCACATTGAGTATATTCAAGTTTAGAGATTTATAAAATTATTCCATAACTTATACATAATAACTTTAATATTACAAAGTAGTCACTTCTACTCACTATCCATTTTTTCATGAAACAAAAACATTTACAAAGAAACATAGTTCTGTTTCATGTGTAAGCATCATAACTTTTTCTTAATCCCATCCTTGACTCTATTATCCTTTAAATCCTATGAAAAACATTTTAAAATATAGGATGATCATAATAAGATCTGTAAGGGATACACAAAGAATGAAAACTATCAGTGTTGCAAAAACATCTAAACCAAGAATACTTTATAAAGTAAAAATTCTTATCTTTAAGAAGTAGTAAATATAATTCATGGAATATAAGCTCATTGCTTACCATTTTTTATCCAAAATATTACCATAAAACCCATATAAAGAAACATATAACAAATAAAGGTAACTTCAAACATAATCATACATAAATGGAATAACAATATGTTTTACTTACACACATATCACTCTTACAAATGGAATAACCATACGACTGACTTCCATACCTAATGCATTAGAGGTTATTATGCAACCACCCGTCCTTGGTTTATCATGGAACCACCCATATTTGGTTTATCACGTAACCACAAGTATTTGGTTTATCACTTAAATAATTGTCAAATGTCCAAGGACCATTATATAATCATAAAAAATAAAAGATTGAAATTGTCTACATTTCACTCATGAAATTTCATTTACAAACATAAGAAATAATTTCAAGATATTGAAATAGTAAATCCACTTTCAAAATAATTTTAAATACCAAAACACCCAAAAATGGAATAAGGGATTTATTTTCCTTTTAAAAACATTAGGTCTTATATAAGAATCTAAATATCAAATAATAGTTATAGTGGCTGAGAAGTCATTGTCGCTACTGGTCTTAAAAAAAAATTCCTTTTGTCATTTTGTATAGAAAGTAAAAAGCTTCATATAAAAATATTCCTTTATAAAACCTTGTAATGAATGAAAAGTAAAATGGGTTTATTATACACCTTATAAAATAAGGTGGTGTATAACATCAAAATATTTCTCAATGTAAGGATATTGAGATGAAGTCCCTTACCTTGAGTTCGATTCATCAGGTATATTCCTTGTTCATCCTGAATAATAAACATAGGTTAATTTATAATTTATTATGAAACTTTTTTATATTAATTATTCCTTTTATATCACTTATTATCATGTTATAACAATTACATAATTATTTAAGTTCATATCATATGTTTTGTTGATATTTAGTACTTGAGTCAAAAATAAACTTGGTATGATGTCAATAGTCCATGTTGTCATAAGTAATTTATCTCAAGAATAATATTCATGAAATTATTATAATTTATATAGATAAATTATACATTTAAATGAAACAATGATGTGTGGTTATAAAATATGAACAATTTTATAATCATGGAGATGGTAAGTCGTTCGTACACATGAGTAATGTTTTCCATTTTTCATTGATCGTTATGGAAAGAAGTTAGTATTATTTTATCTTTAAAAAATTATTATAACATAATTAATATTATATTAATAATTTAAATATTCTTATATATATATATATATATATTATATAAAAGTGATATAATGAATAAAAATGAGTCACATATCTTTATGGAGGTGATAGTTCACACGCATGCATGAACGACATTATCATTTTTATGCGCATGGAAAGTATGAATGTAATTGATATATTATTATCTTATAATGATTAATATTTCATGAATATAAAATATTAAAATTAATTACATCTTTATAACCACTCATGAGATAAGGTTATGGAAAATGAATTATATTGGTTCGTGGAGGTGATGGTTCCCACTTACACAAGAATGATTAATTACTTTCACATTTAATGGAAGTGGAGATAAATTTAGGTGATGATATTAACATAATAAAATCTCAGTATATTTAGGATACTATAGTTATTATTTCATCTTGGAATAATAATATTTTAATTAAGTTTAAAAATAAATAAAATAGAAATACTTGAATAAAAACATTACCTTTCTTTCAGATGAACACCTTTCTTAACACCTTAACACCTATAAAGAGGGTGCTATTCCTAAAATAAGGATTCAAGAATGTGGGGAGGGATTATAGGAAGGGTTTTGGGCTGATATTGGCTAAACCAAATGGGTTTTTAAGTGTAAGGAATAGAGAGGAATGGGTGCCTTTTTATAGGAGAGGGTAGGGGCACCCTTGGAATTATTAAAAGTATTAAATTAATATAAATTCTATTTCGATTCAAAATGATACAAAACTATTTTATTTAGAATATAGGTTAATTATGAGTCTAAATATAATTATCTAATGATAATTAGACAAGTTTTGAATAATTTTTAATCCTTATCTTTTTGTTTTAACCTTTTTAACTATTATCGTTTTATCAAGTAATTTACACTTTGAGAGTTATAATTACCAAATCATGAAAAATGACCAATTAATGAGTCATTAATGAAATTAGTAGACTTATATCAACATATTGGTCGAATATTGTATTTTTATAATTTTTATATCATTTAATTAGATATTTTATATTTTAAGTTATGAATTATGCCAATTTTAACACTATTCATTAGTTGACTTTTAAAAAAATCATAACAACTTGATTAATTAGAAAAAAACATAAAATCATCTATAACATGTAAAATGAATCCAAAAAATTTGTGTATGACATCATATATTTCAAATTATATTTATTTTAATATTATTAATATCATTTATTTGATTATTTCTTTATTAAATCTATTACTGCATCATCTTTATGTCAATATTTAATTTAATTATTTATTTCCTAAAAATTATAAATAAAATAAAATGATTTAAGTAATATTTATTTTTTTATAATTACTATTTATAGTCAAATATATCACTTACATAACCCCATATTAATTTTTTTAGTAAGAAGAGACATATTTATGACATATTTTCCATTATTTTAAATTAAATGTTATAAATGTCATATTCACACCTAAGTGGATTCCAAAGGTCACAATTTAGGCCCAAGGATGTACATGGTTGATAATAACTCATCAAATAGGATTAGGAAAAGTTTTAGGGTAGTTTTATAATTTTATAATATTAATTTTACCTTTAATTACCCTATTTACCTTTAACCGTGGTAAATAAAATAATAAAGTTACTATTCACAAAAATTATTATGATCCTATTAGAGAAATTTTTTCATACTAAGTAAAACCATGTATTTCCATTTTTGTAAATTCAATACACATAAGATGTTAAATTAGGATCAATACTAATCCTGTTGACAGATTAAGAAAACATGTTTTTTTAAAGTAAATAAATTGAAAAGTTCACATTGTTTTTATATTTAATTTTAATTTGAAAAAGCATCCAATGAACTAAATTATATTAACTAATAAAAACTTGATCTAATTATTCCTTAAAAAATTGTAAAAGGATAATCTAACAATATAAATAAATTTGACGAACAAGAAGCTTTGAATTAAAGTGTAGAATTTTTCACTATTCATTAAAATATGAATTTTATCAGAAAAATACCAAAAATTAAACCAAAGTAAAATTTGATGTATCTCTTCCAAATAAAAATTTTATTTTTTCAAAAAAAATATATAAAAGTGACAAAAACTAGATTTAAAAAGGGTTCTTCATCAAAAGGTGGTAAAACTACCTTTTAAAAATATTAGAGTATTTTATGCTTTAAATTGGATTTATTCTCATTTTTAACCTCTAAAATTTATTGGAAGAAGGTGAAAATATTGAATAAAAATATAGAAATATAATATAGTTAGTTTTGTTCATTTCCACCAATACAACGACTAGGTGATAACTACCATTTAAAATAATAATAATAATATTATATTATTTTTCGGTATAACTCAGCTTTATGTGCAATGTAGGATTTAAGAAAAACCCATTGCTGCATGTCAAGTACATTATTGGAAATAAAATCCCCTTTAAAGTAAAATTAATACCTAATTAATACATGTTAATAGATATAAAAAACTCTTATTCAATAATTACCTGTGATGTTACATCCTTCCCCCATTTAGAAATTGTGTCATCATAATTTTATTTACTTATCAAATAAGTGGGGGTATTTCTCCATTATAGAATTTTTAGGTTCCCATGTTTCCTCTTCAACCATATGGTTTTTCCAAAAAACCTTAACCCGAAGAATCATCTTATTCCACAACAATTTCTCTCTGTGGTCAAGAATATGAACTATATGTTCCTTATAAGAAAGATTCTCTTCCAACCGAACTACTTCTGGACTCAAAAAATGAGATGGATTCAACATATACTTTCTTAACATTGAAATGTGAAAAAAATTGTGTACCTGGGATAGAATAAGAGTTAAATCCACTCAGTAGGTATTTGATCTAATTTTCTCAAGGATTTCATAGGGTCCAATGAACCGTGGACTTATCTTCCTCTTCTTACCAAAACACATCACACTTTTCCATGGAGAAACTTTGATAAAGACATGATCACCTACCTCAAATGAAAGATCCTTCCTTTAGTTATCTGTGTAGCTTTTATGACTACTATATTCTATCCACATGTGTCTCTGAATCACCTGAACTTTCTCTACAATTTCTTCTACCAATTCTAGTCCCATAAACTTACTTTCACCCACTTCATCCCAAAAATCTAGAGTTTGACAACGCTTTCTATATAATGTCTCAAATGGTTCCACCTGTATAATAGAATGAAAAATATTATTATAAGAAAAATCAACCAAAAAAATATGTTGATCCCTACTTCCCTGGTAATCCATTGAACATTCACATAGAATATCCTCCGATGTATGAATTGTTTGTTCTCAATTCCCATATGATTGAGGATGAAAATCAGTAATGTAATTTAATTCAGTACCCAATGACTTATGAAGACCTTTCCAAAAGTTAAAAGTGAACCTGATATCATGATCAGATACAATGGAGAGGGGAACTAAATATAACCTGACTATCTATTTAATATACAATCAAGAAATATGATATAGAGATAGAGTATATCAAATAGGAAGAAAATGAGTAGATTTCGTCAATCAATAAATAATAACCTAGACCGCTTTGTTACCTCTAGAACTATTTGGTAATCCCACTACAAAATCCAGGGATATATTTTATCATTTCCACTCTGGCACTGGAAAAGGATAAAGAATCCCTTTTGGTAGATTCCGATCTACTTTAACCTATTGACAAATCAAATATATCATGTTAAAGTTGGAAATATCTCTTTTCATTCCATCCCACCAGTAATACTCCCGAAGGTCTCTATACATATTAGTGTGTCCTATATGAACTGAAAATAGAGAACTATTAGCTTCACATAACAAATATTTATTCAACTGTGAAGCACAAGGCACACATAATTACTTTATAAACCTTAAAACACAATATTTATCAATGTTAAATTTAGCTAACATACCCTTCTGAACCAATTATACCTTTTTCTATAACTCATTGTCTTTATTCTGTGCTTTCTTAATAATGTCTAATAGAGATGATTTCACTTTCACCTAAAAAAACAGAGGAATTTCTTGCACCAAAAACTTCCAAGCCAAAATTCATCAAATCATTAACCAAGGGAACTCATTACAAACATATCATGGTTAATGTAGTATTACTTTTTCAACTCAAAACATCCTCTACTTTATTTTATTTTCCTAGATGGTAATGAATCATGCAATCATAACCCTTGATTAATTCCATCAATCTTATCGATCTCATGGTCAATTATTTATGAGTAAATATATAATTCAAACTTTTGTGATCATTATATATTTCACACTTTATTCCATAGAAATGACATCTCCAAATTTTTAATGAAAAAATATAGAATCTAATTCCAAATCATGTGTATGATAATTTAACTCATGAGGTTTCAATTAACATGAAGCATAATAAAATACCTGATCATTCTGAATTAGTATACAACCAAGTGCTTTCAATGAAGCATCACTGTAGATAAAAAATTCACCAATCCTGGAAGGTAGGGCCACAATTGAATCATTTACCAATATTATTTTTCTGTTTCTGAAAACAATCATCACATTATTTTGTCTAGATGTGCTTAACTCCCTTACGTGTTAACATAGTTAGTGGTCTAGATAAATAAGAAATGTTTTCAACATAACTTCAGTAATAACCTTCTAATCCAAGAAAACTATGAATCTCTATGATATTGGTAGGTCTTTCCCACTCTTTAACATCTTTTGTTTTAAAAGGGTCAATATTTATACCATCTTTAGAAAAAACATGACCAAGGAATGAAATTTTTTGCAAAAAAAATTCACTCTTACTAAAATTTTCATATAGTTTATTTTATTTTATGGTTTAAAAAACAATCCTTAATTGAATTTCATGTTCCTTGTGAATTTTAGAATATACCAAAATATCATCTATAAACACAACCACCAAATGAACCAGAAATTGATGAAAGACTCCATTCATGAGATTCATAAATATAGAAGGTTCATTAGATAACCCAAAGGGCATAACTACAAACTCATAATTCCCATATTGCATTCGAAATACTATCTTTGGAATGTCATCCACCTTCACCTTCAGATAATGGTACTCGGACCTGAAATAAATCTTTAAAAAATATTGAGCTATCTGGATATAATCAAACAAATCATCGATATTAGGAAATAAATACTTGTTCTTAATAGTGATGTTATTAAAGGATCTGTATTCAATGAAAAGTCTTATAGAACCATCTTTATTTTTCACAAATAAAATAGGAGAACCCCATGGTGAAGTTCTAGGTTGAATGAAACCTTTATCAATAAATTATTTTAATTGTTTGTTCAATTTCAAAAGTTCTACTTGATCTATTCGATAAGGGGGTTTTGAAATAATATTATCATCCAGAACTAAATCAATGTTAAATTTAACTTCTCTATTAGGAATAATACTAGTAAATTCAAGATGAAAAACATCTGTAGATTCATTCACTAATAGAATGTCACTAATCAAAACTGTTTATTTATTTTCAACAACATGAGCTAGATAACTTTCACTACCATTTTAATCAATATCTCAGATTCTTGGTATGTTATCAAAGGTATTAAATCATTGAATAAAACTTTATTGAATTTTCAATCTATTTTAGCATGATAAAATGAAATCCAATCCATACCCAAAATGATATCAAATTCCACTATGAGAAGTTCAACAAGATTTTCAGGAAAACCATCCCACTAATGATAATAGGAAGAATCCCATAAATATTGGTTGATTTAACAATTCCATCTAGAGTTTTTACTAAAATTTCTATATCACATTCATGAGGTGATATTTCCAATTTACTTTCAAAGCTCTCGGAAATGAATGAATGTGAAGATCCAGAGTCAAATAGAGTATTATAATATTTTGAAAAAACTCATAACATATCTATCACCACTTAATTTGATAGTCCCACATCAAGTATAGTTGTATAAAATGATTTTTCCATGCACATATTCTTTCAATATTGTTGTTTTCCACCTTGGGTAATCAACTTTGGACACACATTGGCATAATTCCCTAACTCATTTCAACTGAGACATCTTACCTCAAACTTTTCATTGATTTTTTTATCATCTCCCACACAGTCATGAGAAATATGAACAATATTAACACATAATAATCACTTCCCAGAAATTGAGAGGCACTCTCCAGGATACTTTTTATCACACTTCCCACAAGATGGAAATTCAGTTTTCTTACCTCCAAACTTCTTTGATGAATGCTTTCCCATCTCCTAGAAACTGGATCGCTTTTTTTCTTACTCTCATAAAATAAATGATCATTAGAAAACTCCATTTCTACCTTCTCAGCACATCATACAAGTTTATCATAGCTTTTGAACTCATGAGAATCTAATTCCCTTCGATATTTCAACCTCAATCCAGAGTAAAACTGATTTATCTTACTATCAATATCTTGGATAAAATTTGGGAAGTACCTTGAAAAATGGGTTAAATTGTCTTCATATGTAGCCACAAAATATTCCTATTTTTTTCTCAATTCCAAGTATTTATTTTCCATCCTAAGATGAACATCCTTAGGAAAATATTTCTCAAGGAATATATTATTAAATTCATCCCATTCCATGGCATCAATATCTTCACTTCCTATGATATTTTTAATCATTAACCACCACTAATCAGCTTCAACTTCAAAACAATAAAAAAAAAAGACTAAACTTTTTATTGTATGAATACCCCATTACATCAAAAATATTTTCTATTGGTTTATTCCAACCTTCAACTAGCACATTGTCATATGATCCTCTGAATGATGGGGGATGTTGCCTCATGAAATGCTCCACTGCTGACATATTCCTTCACGATTGATTTGGTTGATCTCATTCATGGACACCACCACTATTCATCACCTGAGTTAACTAGCCCATCATTGAAAAGAACTATTTAGTTCTGATTCTGACCATATCAGGATGCTGATTTGGATGTTTTTTTCCTCTGTATGACTTCCTAGCACAACTGCCATGTTTCCTCTACAGAAAACCATTATGAACAGACATATCTTAGATGAATCAGTATGATAATCTTCAAATTCTATATCATTTCAATTTGAACATAAATTAAAAATAACTTATGTATATTCTATTAACAATATTCTAACTCTTAAAGTCATCTAAACTGACCTCTGATACCAACTATAAGGCCCCAACCTTAAACATTACACAATCTTGAGTTAAGTCAATAATTTGACTTTATTTAATATTGAGGGTCTTTTAAAGTTTATAGATTTAGAGAATTATTCTATAACTAATACATAATAACTTAAATATTACAAAGTAAAATACTCTACTCACAATCCATTTTTTTATAAAATAAAAACTTTTAAAATGAAACATGGTTTCGTTTCATGTTTAAACATCATAAATTTTTATTAATCCCATCCTTGACTCTATTTTACTTTAAATCCTATGAAAAACATTTCAAAAATTTGGTATGAGCATAAAAATATTAGTAAGGGATACACAAAGAAGAAAAACTGTTAGTCTTAGGAAAACATGTAAACCATGAATACTTCATAAGGTAATAATTTTCACCTTTAATAAGTAGTAAATACACTTAACTGAATATAAGATCATTTCTTTCCATTTTTGTAATAAAAATATTACCCTAAAACCCATATAAAGAAACATATAACATATAAAAGTAACTTCATACATAATCAAACATAAATAGAATAACTATATGGTCAAATTATACACATATCACTCTTAAAAATGAAATATCCATACAACTGACTTCCAAACCCAATGCATTGGAGGTTATAACGTAACCACCCTTCCTTGTTTTATCACGGAACCAACTATCTTTAGTTTATCACATAACAAACCATTTATTTTTATCACATAACCACCCATATTTGGTTTATCATGTAACCACTTGTCAAATGTATAAGTACCATTATACAATCATAAAACATATAAGATTCTGATTGTCAAAATTTTACTCATAAAATTTTATTTGAAATCACAAGAAATCATTTCAAGATATTGAAATAGTTAATCCACTTTCAAAATCATTTTCAATACTTTATCAACAAAAAAATGAATAAGGGATTTATTTTCCTTTTAAAAACATTAAGTCTTATAGAGGAAGCTAAATATCAAATAACCGTTACGACGATAGAGAAGCTGTTGTCGCCACATACATTAAAAAACATTCCTTTTGTCATTTTGTAAATAAAGTAAAAAGATTAATAAAAAATGATTTCTTTAGAAAACCTTGTAAAGAAATTAAAATTCAAATGTTTTGATTATACAACTTATGAAGGAAGGTGGTGTATAACATCAAAATAAGCCTCAATGAAAGGGGATTGAGATGAATTCGCTTACTTTGAGTTTGATTTATCACCTATGTTCCTTGTTTTCCTGAATTATAAAATTAGGTTAATTTATAATTTCCTAATAAACTTTTTTATGTTCATTATTCCTTTTATATCACTTATTATCATGTTATAACAATTACATAATTATTTAAGTTCATATCGAACGTTTTGACGATATTCAGTACATGGGTTGAAAATGAACTTAGTATGATGTCAATAGTCCATGTGGTCATAATTAATTAATCTCCAGAAATTATTATTATTTTTATACATAAATTATACCTTTAAATAAAACCATTAAGTGTGGTTATAAATAATTAAAAATATTATAATTATGGAGACGGTAAGTCGTATGTACACATGGGTATCATTTTCCATTTTTCATTGATCCTTATGGAAAGAAGTTAAGTATTATTTTATATTTACATAATGATACTAACATAATTAATATAATATTAATAATTTAAATATTCTTATATATATATATCATAAAAGTTATATAATGAATAAAAACGAGTCACATCACTTCGTCGAGGTGATAGTTCACACGTACGCATGAACGATGTTATCATTTTTATACGCAAGGAAAGTAAGAACATAATTGATATATTATTATCTTAGAATGATTAATATGTCATGAATATCAAATATGAATACTAATTCCATATTAATAACCACTCATGAGAGATGGTTATGGAAAATGAATTATATCGGTTCATGGAGGTGATAGTTCACACATACACACAAATGAAGAATTCCTTTCCCATTTAATGGAAGTGGAGATGAATTTAGGTGATGATATTAACATAATAATATCTCATTATATCAAGAATATTATAGTTATTATTTCATTTTTAAATAATAATATTTGAAGTAAGTTTAAGAAGAAATAAAATAGAAATACTTAAATAAAAACATTACCTTTGCTTTGGATGAGCACCATTCTTAACACATTAAAACTTATAAAGAGTGTTTTATGCCTAAAATAAGGCTTAAATAATGTTTTTATGGATTCTAGGAAGGGTTTTGGGTAGAGTTTATCTGAACCAAATGTTTTTTAAGTGTATGGAATAGAGAGGAATGAGTGCCTTTTAATAGGAGAGGGGAGGGGCACCCATGGAATTATTAAAAGTATTAAATTAATATAAATACCATTTCAATTCCAAATGGGTCCAAAATAATTTAGTTCAACTAAAGGATGATAATTGGTCAAAATATAAACATAAAATGATAGTTATACAAGGTTGGAATAATTTTTAATTCTTATCTTTTTGTTTTAACATTTTTTAACTCTTACCGTTTTATCAAGTGATTTACACTTTGAGAGTTAAAATAATTACCAAATCATGAAAGAAGACCAATTAATGAGTAATAAATGACCTTTTTAGACTTATATAAACTTTTTGGTCGAATATTTTATTTCTATAAATTTTATATCATTTAATTAGATATTTTATATTTTAAGTGATGAATTATGTCAATTTTGACACTATTCATTAATTGCTTTTTTTTAAAATAATAACAACTTGATTCCTTAGAAAAAATACTTTAAATCATCTATAAAATGTAAAATTAATCCATAAAATTCGTGTATGAAATAAAATATTTCAAATTATATTTATTTTAATATTATAAATATCATTTATTTGATTCTTTTTTTAATAAATCTATTACTGCATCATCTTTGTGTCACTATTTAATTTAATTACTTATTTCATAAAAATTATAAATAAATTAACATTATTTAGGTAATATTTTTATCCTTATAAGAACTATTCATAGTCTAAGATATCACTTAAATAACCCCATATTAATTTTTTTAGTAAGAAGAGACATATTTATGATATATTTGCCTTTACTTTAAATTAAATGTTATAAATTTCATAATCAC
The DNA here is from genome assembly GCA_963277665.1 of Viscum album. Lineage (NCBI taxonomy): Eukaryota > Viridiplantae > Streptophyta > Magnoliopsida > Santalales > Viscaceae > Viscum > Viscum album. The sequence goes on from OY728120.1 coordinate 923,959,608, forward strand.
ACCCAAGTGGATTGAAAAGGTCACAATTTAGGCCCAAGGATATTCATGGTCGATAATAACTCATCCAGTAATATTTGGTTAAGTGTTAGGGTAATTTTATAATTTTATAATATTAATTTTACCTTTAATTACCCAATTTACCTTTAACCGTGGTAAATAAAATACTAAAGTTACTATTCACCAAAAATTATTGTGATCCTATTGGACCAAATTTTTCATAATTATTACAATAATGTATTTAATTTTTTAAAAATTCAATTCACAGAAGTGGTTAAATTATGTTTAATACTAATCTCGTTGACGGATCGAGAAAACAGTTTTTTAAGTAAAACGTTGAAAAGTTCACCTACTTTTTCTATTTAATTTTAATTTGAAAAATATATCCAATGAAATAAATTAGATTAAATTATAAAAACATAATCTAATGACACCTTAAAACCATGTAAAAGGATAATCTAACAATATAAACAAATTATATGGAAAATCAGTTTTGATTTAAAATGCAGTATTTTTCACTATTCATTAAAATATGTATTGTATTTGGAAAAATACCAAAAATTAAACCAAAGTAAAATTTTATGTCCCAATTTTAATTAAGAAGTTTATTTCGTAAAAAATAACATATAAAATTGATGAAAACTATATTTGAAAAGGTTTCTCCATCAAAAGGAGGTAAAACTACTTTTTAAAAACATTAAAGTATTTTATGCTTAAAATTGGATTTATTATCATTTTAATCCTTTAAATGTTATTGGAAGAAAGTAAAAATATTGAAAAAACTTGTATAAACATAATATAGTTTGTTTTGTTCATTCCTGATAATAAAATGACTAGGTGATAACTACCATTTAAAATAATAATATATTATTTTTCAGTATAACTCAGTCTTGTGCGCAACATAGGATTTTGGAGAAACCCATTGTTTCATGTCATGTACACTATCAGACATAGAATCCAATTTAAATTAAAAATAATATATAATTTTTAAATATTAATAGATATGAAATAGTATTATTATATAATTACTTGGTATGTTACAGACATACCCATTAGTTTCTAGATGATCATTATATATATATATTTCCCTCTAGGTTATATAACACCCCTGAGTTTCTACATGATTTGTTTCCTAGTAGGGGAGATCCAAACCCCTATGTTTTTAGATAATTATAAATGTTTACTAAGATGGAAACTCTACCTATGGGCTCTGGATAAACTATTACTTGTTCCTATTGGTGTGTGGTTATATCCCCAGGTTCCAAGTCAAGTTACATATGTTTTGTTTGTGGTGAGCGTGTACACCCTCAGATTCCAAAAGATGGTATCATACTCAAAGATATCCATAACTAGCCAAAGATGATATGGTCAATCCTGGGAGTCACATTAAAACATGAGTATTGTATATATTTTTAATTATTATGATTTCATGTTATATTTATTTAGTCGAGTATATTACATGTTCATATATTGTATTTACTGGTTATATTATGTACTCCATTAGTGGTGCCCTATTAAATTATAATCACACCCTTCTCTGGTGGTCATGGAATATTGGTACCTAAGAATAAATCATGTTCATAGCTTCATTTAGGGTATATTAATAGTGTATCATCATTGATTTGTATATTTTGTATAGATATTATGATAAGGTGAGGTATATGGATCACAATAGATACTCTTCTTAAATTTTATTATTTTATTATTTTGTATATATGGTTATCCTGTAGGGAGACTAGTTATGATGTATGAAAGTATAATTTTATATTTATATGATATATCATGATTATTATTTATTATTTATACATTATATGATTACTATTTACATTGGATAACAATTAGTTAATTTTTAACATTTTTTTCACTAATATAAGGGTATAATCTCCCCTCATTAAAACCCTAGACCCTTGTTGCTAGTCGACAACCTCTGGTAGATTAAGAGGTGTTCTTATGGCCATGAAACACCCTTGGCCTGGGAACTATTGAGTGGTCATGTGTTAGCTGATTTTTACATAGTGGTATCAAATAATATAATTAATATAACTATTTGTAATGTTGGAATATAGATGATATATGAGTGTGTTAGAGCTATCGATGGAGCTTAGATAGTTGAATTGAAAAAACCATTTTCAATGGGAATTTCATGTTTTTAGGTATATGGGATTTATGTTCTTATTTTTATTTATATAATTTAGATGTTTATTAAGATGATTTATTTATTTGAGATATTATTGTGGTTTTGGATCTCTTCCCATTGGAAAGAGTTTGATATACATGCATTATTTTTGTCATGTGGGATTCACATAACATTTTTTGTGATTTCATGTTATTGATTTCACTAATGATATATGGTTAAAATATTTAAAGTTCCTACAAAAACTTATATAGTTATTTTCTATATAAATAGTTTTTGGAATTCTACTTAGTTGGAAAATGATACATTTTCATTTGATGGAAGGTCATTTGTATCTCATGATGAGATATTCTATAGAGAAAACTATGTAGTCTCCCAGTATAAGGGATGTATAGTGAATCCTAGTGGATCAATATAGGAAATGGATACCTTGATGGTCAACCCTAAGTGGGTAATTATGATACTAGTTTTGGATAGAGTAAATGGGTGTGTTTACTTAATGTTTCAACAACAACATATATGGTGTTTTCTTATATTTCTTCTTGGTGGAATTATAATTAACTATACCATATGAATATGGTATAATCAATACAGACCATAATGGATTGATAATTTATATTTTTATGGTTGATATTGTGATCCTTGATGGGGAAGTCTAGTATGTAGATTCCCAATGAATATTGGTTATATGGAGTATGTTAATGAATTGGAACATGATACTTGATATGCATGTGTATGTGAGAACATACTATAAGTGTTTTGGAAAATGATTTTCCATGGTATTTTTGAGATCAGAGTAGGGATTATTCCATATGATTGGTAAACTCTATGAGACATGTTTTATGGGCATGGTGGTAGATCCTGGAGCCTTGAGACGCGGCTTAGGATATTGGTGACCTAAGAGCTATGGTAGGGAGGTTATAAAGACCCACATTTTTTTGGGATGTAAAATTCGGAGGGAATTATAATTTTTGATCTAGGAGAATGGATTATTTTGATGACATGGATTCTAACTAGAATATCGAAGTTTTTAACATATTAGGAAGATGTTTTTTGGATATGGATCAAGTATTGGTAGGTGTCTCTATTAATTAGGTGAATATTGAAGTGGGGTTTGGGTGGAACCCTTGTTGAAATATTTACAGATAATAGTGGATCAAAACATTATAGGACTTTATGTTGGTCTTAAATATTTTACATTAGTGTGGTCACATTGAAGAAGATTGATTAGTGGTACAATGAGTCTTTTCGATTTAGGCAAAGTAAAGGACTTGTTGTTGTGGTCATACTGCAACTCCACTTGCGATGTCATAAGAATTACCTTTATGAAGAGTCTAAGGACTCCTACTATAATTGCATATATTTTCCATAGAGAAATATCAATCGATCCATAATAATGTTTTACAAGGGTTGGGGTCCCCTTCATTGAAGGTATCATACCGCGAATATGATAAACCATGCTGTGAGGAAGAACTGTGAGGCACCAGGCTGTTGTGAGGGCCAAAGGTGGGAAAGAGGCATCATGGTATGACCCCTTGGCTAGACATCAATATGGTTACTATGATTTTTTTTTTAAAAATTGAAGGATGGAATTTTTTGGGTTTTAAAATTGAACCATACTTAGTATTTCTCATATCAAATACATATTTTAGAAAGATTCATACTCATTATCCCCCATTTTCCTTCCCTTACCCCCTTGATCTGGGGTGTTTTTGGTGGTATTTTACATTATAATTCATGGTAAATTACTCTCTTTATCCCTCCATTATTCTATACATTTATATAAATTGATTTTTTCTTGTCTCAACTTGGGATTTAGTGACTATTTCCACCAGATCATTGTGGAAATCATCCATCATGATGGGTATTTTTCTTATAATGTCTATAAGATGTACCATAAGGAAAAACATAGGCTATTTATCATTGTATCATTAGAGGTTCATCACTTAGCTGATTTATTTAGGGCTTTTTTCCTAATTTAGATTAATTTTACCAACGACCAAGGTAATTAAATGGGGCATTTTCTGTGGATTAGGTCTAGGTGAATTTCAAGAATTAAACATACACCATTGCTTGATGTTTTAGTGAGTAGATGGCGATTAGTGATTTTTTAGCTGTAATATTGAAAGAATTAAATTATAAATTTATTTAGTTATTTTTAATTAATTAAATGGAACTTTATTACTTGAAATAGGTTCTCAGATGTTGATATGATCAAGGGAGATTAGTGGATGAGCTCAGGCAGCAATCCCCAAAGTTACCAAAGGGGAGTAGCTTCGAATTAGGTAGGTGATCCTTAAATATATCTCTATGGTTATGCACTGGTAATGTAGTAATCTATATATGGTATTAAAACATGAAAGCATTTAAATTTTAATTAAAATGAATAGTTTTAAATAAATTCCATGATATGAATAAAGTGTCAATGTCAATGATGGACCCTTGGAAAATGGTTGGTTCCTCAAATACATATTACCAAGGGATTTGTTATAAATGTATTATATATGAGAGATAATAAATTTAAGGGTATTAATCAAAAGAAATAAATGAATATTAATATTATGGGAAAAGGTTCCCTTATTCCCCTTTAGTATATATGATTAGTGGGTTTTGAATGGGTGGCCTAAGAATATCCATGTAAGACAATTGATATAACTAATATGATTTGGGAAAATTGACTGGAGGGTGGGGAAAGTGTTCTTTTCCCACTAGTATATGAGTACCTAGGTGGGTATACCTTGGTTAGATTTATGATAAGTTGGGTGATTGGACTATCTTGGTATTTTTTGACATCTACCTAGAGTGATTTCTATAGGACATTGCCTATAAGGCCAGTGAGACCATGATATAATTATAGTGATGTTGAGGAACACTATTTTCTCTAAGATGAAGGCTTATCCCAAGAGATGAGAATAAGATGGAGGATCTCATATAGGGTGTTCGTACTATGATATAGCCTAGGGGACCCTAAGAAGATGCTCTGGTATTATGTTTACCCTAGAGATATGGGTAGTTTAGGGAGGTTGGTATCATTGATCTAGGGGTCAAAATAGAACCTGAGTATTGATGGACATAATTTATCATGACTATTATGATTGTATTTGGGATGTTCATTTAAGAGGCCATACTGGGTGACATGTGATGGGTTCGAGTAGGTGGATGACCCATGTTGTTTGATATGATGGTTTTGGGGAGAGATCATACACTTAGTGTGTGAGGTTACTTATTACTTGGTAGAGTATAATCACACCCCTAAGTTTCTATATAAGGTTACTTATTTCCCAGATGAGTGTTAAAACACCAATGAGTTTTGGATGATCCTTTTCCTAGAAGTGGAGAATCACACCCCTAAATTTTGAAATGAGTTAACCTATTTCTCAGTAGGGTATAGAAACACCTCCAAGTTTTCAGATGATTTATTTACTGAAGTTAGAGATTTATAGGTGTGAGTTTCTAGATGAAGAGTCTTTATATGTTTCCCAATTATGTGTGGGAAGTCCCTTAATTTTTATATTTTTTGTTTCCTAGAAGGGGATAGTCATAACCCAGGGTTTCCATATTATAATATATATTTCCTAGAAGGGAGTGTCTACCCATAGGTTATAAATGACATGTTACTTATTTACTTTAGGGGTTTGGATATTCCATTAGGTAACATATTATCTTATGCATATTTTCTCATAGTGAGTGTGTATTACCTTTGGTTTTAGAAGATAATATTATTCTTAGAGACATCTAGATTTAGCTAAATTAGGTACGGTCAATCTTGGGTGTCATGTTAGAGCTTGAGGATCAACAATGGTTTATACTATTCTACTTCTATGTTTTATTTATTCAATTGAGCATATCACCTGTGCTTACATTGAAATTATTATTTATGTTAGGGATCTCATTAGTGTAACCCTACTAAGTTATAATCACACCCTACCTGGGTGGCCATAGAACTTTGGTACCTGAGAATACCTCATGTTTAAAGGTTCTGGTAGGATAGAGGGTTAGTGTTTTCTAATCGAGATGGTTAACATGGATAAATATTAGGATAATGTGAGGCTCATATATGCATGTAGAGAATATTTTATATATTTTTTATTTTGTATATGTTTTTATCCCATTGGGTGACTAGCTCCAATATATGAATTCATGCTTCTATATTTATCTAACATAGAATGATTCATATTTATTATTCTTGCGCACTATGATTATTATTTATGATGGATGATTCATGCTTATTTAATGGATTTTTTACTCTAATATGAGGGTATAGTCTCCCCAAATTAACACCATAGACCCTCACTTATAGTTAGAAACCTCTAGAATACTAGGAGGAGTTCCTCATGTCATGTGACATAATCATTTTGGGCAGTGTCAAGTTCTCACAGATTGGGGGATCATTAAAAATGGTATTGATAATATCGGTGATGTTTCTAATGAGTTTGAAATAATGAGGAATTATAAACTTGAATCTCTTTTGGAAATTTATTATTCTAAGGAGGAAGATGAAGAAATGGACATCGATGAATATAAAGACGAAGATAAAGTGTGATGTATTACATTATAGTTATAGTAATAATCAATATATATTATTTGTTTTCAATAAATATTTAGTAGTTTTTAATATTTTATATATGTATTAAAAATTATTTTCTTGTAATAAAATATACTTTCAATTTAAATCATATTAATCCAAATGAGTTTGGTGTAATGATAAATAGCTTGAATGAGGATGAGCTACCTAGAGATGTGCCTCCTGATTCATCAACTGAGGGTGCTGACATGAAAAAACTATTAAGTGGGGTCAAGGCCTTACCCGATTGATGATTCTAGATCCAATTCAGGATTGGTGTATATCTATTGGATTTGATCTTCATTATAGGAAGTAAGTTTAAATATTAATTTTATTTAGTTTCATTTAATTTTAAAAAAATTATTCTTTTTGTTACTAATTATTCTTTTTTTATAGTTTTTCATATCTAGATATTTTCATGAATAGTAAAATTTTGGGGAACTCTTTTTGTGTATTTTTTTATAAAATTATGTATGATTTATTTTTGGTTTAGTTAAAAATATAGTGGTTTAAATTTATTTTTGATAGATATTTTAATTATATCATAATTAATATTTTTGATGGTAATATTTTCCCATTGCAAATAGTATTTGTAAAGGAAATTTTAATTCTATAAAAAAATCTAGAAAATAATTATTTGAAATGGATAAAAAATTACACTATAAATAGTATTTGAGAAAACTAAACCGTTTCTTCATAAACAGTATTTTAGTAAGGTTAATTTCTATTTCTCATTGCAATTACTATTATTTATGATGCGATTTTCCATGACATATTTTTTCAGGATGGATTCCCTTCACAATTAACTTATTGTGATCGAAATACATAAAAATAAACCAATCACAAATTCCTTTATTTTTTAGTGTTCTTATCCTCTTATATCCATATGATTCATAAATAATACAACAAGATAATTTCCATTGAAAAAAAGATAATTCAACGTGGCAAGAGAGAAAAGAAAAAAGAAAAAAGAAAACCAAAATAATTATTAAAATAATCCATGACTAAATAAACATAAAATTGGATGTTTCTATTTATTCCTCCAATATTTTGGATAAACATCTCAATAACACTATTTATAGTGTTTCATAATTATGTGGAATGTACATAATTGCATGGCATATAGTAAATAAATGGTTACATTTCTCTATTTTCTATGTGGTTACCCACTCATTTTTCACTTTTATCCACAAAATATTTCTTTAATTAGTTATATATAACGTGTAAAATATAACCCACATGTCATATAATATAACACCCCAAGATTTTATGAAATATTTCTCATTAAATAAATTAAAATGTTTTGATATCTGGTTTTACATAAAACACTGAGTATAAATATATTGCGATATACTATTGAAACATTATTATTTAAGTTGATAATTATCCCATAAACTCTAGATTTAAGGGTATTAATTTTACTAACTATATTATGAAATAATATTTTTTACACATGAATTAACTAGTTATCAATTAATTATAAATGGAAATAAAATCATTTGAAAGTAAAAGAGATGTTTTTTTGAAAAAAAGTATGTACGTAATGTGTTTTTATATTAATAAATTAAATAATTAACTATTGATGAATTATTTTAATGAAATTTATATAATATATATTCAATAATTTTTTTTTAAAAAAATACCTTTAATGGTTTTTAATAGGGATGAAAAAACCAGTTTTATGCATATAACACATTTTTATAATAATAAGTCTCGTTACGTTTAACAAAATTGTTATAAAAATGGATTTCTAACTCTTCTAAAAATTTAATCATGAAAAATGAATTCCATATTTTGAATTGGGTGGTTCAAATTTTATAAATAGGAATCTTTTATTTCTTATCATTATGAATAGTAACCATTTGTCACCTCGATAAGGGTAAAATATGTAAAACATGATTAAAAATTTGGGATAAGGCTATAAAATATATCAAATGATTTATTTATCTTATTATATGAGATTATTTCTCCTAATATCATCCATATTTCAAAAACATGGTAACTTGGTGCCATTTTTCTTTGATTATGACCTTTTAATTATTGTTAAGAAGGAACAAATACAAAATTTCACTCTATAGATTTTAATTTATATTATATATTGTGATAGGGATAAAAAGAAGTTATAAATGAATAAAAAAATTTATCTTGAAAATAAATAATTTATTTTTTATTTTTTAGTGATGATATAATTACCTTAAATGGTTATGCAATGTCAATACAGTGCTTGTGTAAGTAGTAGAAAAATCAATGCTAAATGATTTTAAAAACAGTAAAATTAAGATATTTTGAATGAATTGTGGTATTTAAATATCATAGTAATTATAATGTATAAATTATGCTATTATTTTATATTTTAATTCAAAATAAATGAAGAGCCTCAAAATGACTCTAATGATATTTTAGGTTAACTAATATTTATTAAAAGATTCAAAAGTAAAAAAAATAATTTAATAGGTAATGTGTGATGTGAAATGGTCTAATATTTCAGACATGGACCATTTTTGACACTTTTCAGCTATTAAGTAAATTTATGACTATTAAATTATACAAAATGTGTTCCTAAAGTTATGGTTAAAAATGGTTAACGAGGGGGTTAAACCAAATGACTTGGTTTTTATTTTGGCTTAAATATGTATAAATATAATTGGTTTAAGGTATTTCAGCCTCATCATGTATTTAGTTCTATATTATGTCTATTTTTTAAAATTAAAAATATTATAAAGAATATTATATTTAAATATTTTAAGTAAGTCCTTGTGTATCCTTTCCCTCTATTTTTAAAGGGAACCTCCTCTTCTTATTTATTTACAATTTTTGAGAATTGTATCTTAGAAAATACCTACTGTGATATCTTTATATATTCCTTAATCATATAATAGATCTTATATTCCTTCCAAAATAACTACCTCTCAAGTATTAACGTGGATTCTAAACGAGGTTTCTCAAAGAATAGGTTCAACAATTTTCCATGTAATTTCAATTTTATTGATTTTTCTACCTCTAATAAATCTATGATATCAATTATAAAAAAATTAAATCAATATATTTAATGTACTTAATTATTATTATGATGATGGAACAACCATTATCCACCTCCATTCCATCCTATATGAAAATAAAAACTCATTCATGTATACGAGTGGACTACCACCTCTACGAAGTGATGCATTTCGTTTTTCATTACCGTTTCACATTTATAGTTATAATGATGGATTTAATGAATATATATATATATATATATGATATTTATGATATTATAATAGTTTTATAAAGTTTAATTATTATTTAATTTTATTTCTTTTCCTTTATAGAAAAGTGGAAACCTAAACCATGCTTAAGTATAGACTGCCATCTCCGCAAAGTGATGCAATTAATTTTTCAACACAACATTATATTAATAATTATGAAAGTGTATATAATGATGAATAATGATACACCTAAAATTATTAATATTTTGGATATTATGGAACCATGATCAATGTATAAGTACTGGGACCATTGGACAAATATTTTCATGAAAAATGAAGTAGTTATCACCCATAATAGCGATTTTAATAAAGAATTATTAATAAACGGGTTATAATATGTTATAAGTAAATCATATATTCTATGATTTAGATGAATATTATTCTAGAATAAATTCTTAATAAATATATTTTTAATATTTAGTAACTTTGAACATGTATGAGGAAAGAAAAAATTTGAGGAAAGGGTTTGAGTTATAATATATTTTCTTTTTGAGATTGTCTATGCCAAATTTACAATGAGGGAAATTATGTGATTATTATATTTCTAACCCCATATATTTTCTTCACCTCTATTTATTCTTATAATTTTCAAGTATTAGTTCCATTTTTCTCTCTTTGTTACTAAATATTATTAGGAATTTGTTTAAATAAAAGGCCACCTTATTTCTTCTTTGGTTAACACACTTTTTCTTCTATGTCCATATTCTGATTATTTTTATAAAAGTTGATAACTATACTAAAAATTCATTAAAACTTCCATTTTTACTACCTTTTACTTTATTTAAAAATGTATAAAAAATGTATCTTTCTATTTTTTTTAAGGGTTAAAAGAATATTTTCTTTTAACATATATGGCATGAACATATTATCCCGCAGTCAAGAACATTATTTTCTTTTAATACTCCTTTATAATTTTACATGGTTATTTTCAAAGAAATTCATTTTATCAATATTAAAGTAATTTTTAGTTAAAATTTTAACAAAGGAAAATCATATTTCCTCATGTTTTCATAGATTTTTCTAAATGATTATTTAAAGTTATTTTTCATGTATGGAATAATACTTTAAAGATTGTTATAATTCATTAAGGGTATGATATTATGATACCATGCACATTCATTTTTTGGATGTATTATGATGATAATGATTATATGAGACTTATTCAAGTGTTTTAGGTCTTGGGACTTTAAGGTCATATATTGGGTCATGTATGGGCCCTGTGCCTTGGGTGTACAGGTCAAGCAAGGTTTCCCCTTCAACCCTTAAAAGGGGAATTATCCAAAAAATAAATAAAAAGAAGGCATTAAGGACATTCAGGGTATGACGAGATCTTTAAGAAACCTATTTATTTTTCATGAGTTATGATGAAATGATGACCGGTTAATGTTCTTATAGAACACATATATATGGTTTCATTATCTAACGGGTGGATATATTATTGACCTCAAATTCATTGGATAAAGACTTATATATCAAGATATAATTATAGTAATTGAGTTTATATGCTTGATCAATTATAGGAATATGTAGGAATACATGATCCACTGTGATATTGGAAAACGTGGTGATATATTATCCACTATAATATAGGGAATAAGTGACGATGCGTGATATACTATGATATAATTGTCTTAGAAGTCAAACTTGACTTATGATATGGTTTCTATTCCTATGATGGTGCCGAACTCTTATGAAATGTTGATAGAATTATGATTTGAACTCATGGATCATGAATAATTTTTGATGATTACCCAATCTTGTGACAAACTAATGTATTATTCGATAACACATGATTATGATATATGAATAATTGGGTATGATTTCCTATTGATATTCATATTTTATCATACCTTTATGCTCATGATATGATTGCATATGATCACTGATTATTTTCTCCCATGTTTACCCTTACTGACCACCTGAGCTCACCCCTTCTTATATTTAAATTTTTCCCCAGGTTATAAAGAAGTGTACTAAATATGATGAGTCTAAAAGGGTAACTTATGAAATTAAAGATGTTGTATATGATAAAGATTATATATAATTATGATTTATATATATATATATAGTATCCAATTACACTAAACCATTATGATTTTTAGGCATGTTTATTTAGGAGATATATTAAATATTTATTAAAAATGTGTAATATCAATTTATGTTATTATTGGGTAGCCTTAGTTTTCATTTGAGTTAGGTTTAGTTATTTTTATAGACCAGTACTAGTGAACTATAGTGAATTCCCTAAGGATAATCCAAATTATAGGATAACATCCTAATGTTTTGGTAAATTAGATATTATTTTGTTTTCTTATAAATATATCACTTTTTAGATACTATAAGTGGAAGTGGTTTTATCATAGATTCATATATATGTAATTACCCTAAAAATAGTTGGTCGAGTATATCTTAGCCATCATCCCGATGTAAGGTGAATAGGCCCTTACTATGCACCTGGTTTAATACTCCTAAGGGATATTATTGAGTTAATTTACATTTTCTTTATAAACCAGGATGAAGGATTTGAATAAATAATGATCATGGATGACTTAAATTAAACTTAAGGTGTTATGGATTGAAAAGATGGTGGTGTGATTTAAACATACAATAAATAAATTTTTTATGGTTATATAATTTCTTAGTTTGATTATTATAACTTGAATGTCATAATAAGAAATTTGAACTTAGTTAATGGCTAGAACCAGAAGTAATTGTGCTTAAAACGAATGTGATGGATAATGAAATGATGATCCTCCTCAGTAATAAAATTTTAAGTAGTTGTAATATAGAATCTTATAATGATGCTCATGTAACATTCTTAGGACATGAATCATGATGAGATTCCAAATGATCAAGTGAGGTTATAATGTATTGGTGAGTATTTCATGGGACAACATCCACCTTCTTTTAGAGTGTCTTATAACTCACTAGTAGCTAATATATGGATCATCACCATTGAGAAAATATTTTATATTCTCTAATTATCAGAATATGATAATATTTTACCTTCCATTTGTCATTTTTAAGGTAAATAAGACAAATGGTTGAATTATATAAAGTATATGAGACATGATGATGAAATTTATTTGATGAAATGGGATGATTTTAAGAAGATATATTCCATTATGTACTTTTCATTTATTAAATGTATGAAAATGGAGATGATTTTTTTTGATTATATATAGAAGTATAATGAATCCATTGGTACCTATGAAGAAAATTTTTCAAGACTTGCAAGGTATGATTTTGGATTAATATTTTTCCTAGAAAGAAAATTTGATTGATTCATTACTGTCTTAAAACCAAGTCTTTGAATGTTTTTAACTAGAAGTGGAATTATTAGATATTAATAAATTATTCAATTTAATATCAAGGTATAAATGTAAATTTGATATTACCATAATTCCCATGGTTTTGATAAGTAAAGGGTGATGAGTTCTCATAAAAAAAATACATCACATGTCAGAAAGAAAGTACAGTCACATACATTATAAAAATAATACAAGAAACATAAAGGGGATTTATTGAATGGAATTGAGAGGTGATATAAATGTTTAAGGGCTGGTCATAAATCCTATGAATATTGAAAGGAGATAAAGAGGATGGTTAATACAATGGAGGAAATGAAGTTTTCAACTAATATACCACCCACACTCCAATGATTCAAATGAAAGGATTATGGGAATTACACTAACTAATACATGAATTAAAAGTTTTATGATGATGATCTATGTAAATAACATCTTAAATCCAATGGAAAAATTAAATCTCAGCTGATCATGAATTCCAATGTGGTCTATGATAATAGTATGGTTAAAGGTACACTTATCATCCACTTAAGAGCTGTTAATGCATTATTTTATTCCAACTCTACCCAATATATTATATCTAATCAATTTTCTAAGGGTATCACATTAACACATCAATTATTAGGTATTGATTTAACAGTGAAAACTTCTAATGGTATGATGATCACATATTAAGTCTATAGTTCCAATCTAATTGATGTTTATGTGAATTTTATTACTTCAAATATGGTGAATCTACAACTCGTTTAATTTGATGTGATTTTAGGTATAGATTGATTTTATTTATATAGATCCCATATAAATTTTTGGAGTAAATTAATTCACATTTAATATTCTTAATTAACCTATGATCATTTCCCAATGTGAGGATGAATATGAAATTATAATTGAAATTAATTTTCTCTTATTAGTCTTAATTACTATTCATGATGGGTATCTATATTATATGGTTAGGGAGAAACTAAAAATTGAGGAATTTACTGTTGTATGAGTTTTTTGGATTTCTTTCCAAAATAGTTTCCAAGTATTCCTCTAAATCATGAAGTTGATTTTTCAATTGAACTTATACCTAGTGTTATGCCTATTTTGATGACTCTATATAAAATAGACTTGATTGAGTTATAGGAATTGAATAAGAAACTATAGATAATATTATTAAGGGATTCATGTTCCCTAGTATGTCACCTTGCAGTGAAACTAGAATTTTTATTAATAATAATTATGGTCTAATGAATCTTTCCATTAAAAATTAGGAACATAACCGAATCAATATTAAGAAAAAGTATCCTTTACTCCATATCAATTATTATTTTTGATAAATTTTTAGGAGATAAATACTTATCAAAGATTTATCTTTACCTTGGTTATGATCAATTTAGGGTTAATAAGGAGTACATGCCCAAGATAAGTTCCAGTTGAGTTATGAGCATCATTAATTTATAGTGATACCACTTGGACTTATTAATGCCCTTGCTATCATCATGGATTTAATGAATTGGGTATTTAGATACAACATTGATTAGTTTATTGTAGTCTTTATAGATGATATTCTTATATATTCAAATATAAAGGAAGATCATGATGATTTTTTGAAAATTAAGCTAAAGAACTAAAGGAAGGAGAAGTTATATACTAAATTTACCAAGTGTGAATTTTGGATTCATAACATTTCATTTTTGGGTTATGTAATCTCAATTGAGGGTATATTGGTGGGTCTTTCAATGAAAGAAGTTATTGTGAAATATCCTAGATCATCCATGGTAACCAAGATTCATAGTTTTCTATGATTGGATTTATATTATTGATTTTTTTGATAAATATATCATGATAAAATAATTCACTCTCCAATTTGATTTAGAAGGTGAATAAGTTCATATGGGAAAATTAATGTGAAGATAATTTGAATGAGCTAAAGTGAAGTTTTCCCAGTGCACCTACGAAAGCACTACCCTAAAATATAGATGGGTTTGTTATATATAGTGATCCATAAAAGAAGGTACTAGGATATTTATTTATATATAATGATATGGTGATTGCATATACCTCTCTCTAATTGAAAATACATAATAAACATTACCTGAATCATGATTTATAGTGAGGAGTGGAAATATTTACATCAAAGATATAGAGGAATAATATTTATGGGGAAAGGTTTGATATATATATATATATATACAGATAAAAAAAATTGAATTATATGTTCACATAGAAAGAGTTGAATATACCTCATGTATGATGGTTGGAATTGATGAAAGATCATGTCTACACAATACATTACCAAAATGAGAAGGTGAATAAGGTGGATGATTCTATGAGTTAGAATGACCATAATATTTTTTCCATGATGAGGATTTAAAGATATCTAATACTCATGGATTTACAGAAGATAGAACTTTAAATATCCAGAATACAGGACTGATCCAATCTTTCTCAAATAAATATTAAACCATATATCCATGTGAGGATTTAAGATATATAGAAGTATGTTGTATAACTAAACAATAATGTGAGTTATGTTTCTAAGTTAAAAAATGATTACAATATATTAAAAAGGATCAGAAATATAGTATATGTCCCTATAACACCATAATTGAAGAAGGTATTATTAGATGAATATTGTAGTTATTTTTTCTCTATTCATGTAGGAAGTACACAGATGTACAAATATTTAAAAGAATATTTATTATAGGAAAACCTGAAAAGGTTTATTGTAGATTATGTATCTCTATTCCTAGTATTTACAAAATTTAAGGATGATAGATAGATTTATAAGGGGTTATTACGACCAATACACAAACAAAAATGTAAATGTTAAATTATTAGGATGGATTTTGTTGTTGGACTTCCCAAAACATCTAAAGGGAACAATGATATTTGGTTACTAGTAGATAAAATTATTAAATTAGAAAATTTTATTTCTATTAGTTAAAAGTTATCTATTGATTAGATTACTTTTTTATTTATTAAGGATGTTGTGATATTTCATGGTGTACCACTCTCAATCAAATTTGATCTAGATCTGACAATTACTTTAATATTTGGGAGGATTATTCAGTAAGATATAGATACAAAGTTGTTTTTTATTAATACATACCATATTTAGAAAATTATTAAGTTTGATACAACTATTAAATCTCTAGAATGTATTTTTAGATATTTCTCTATATATTTCAATGGTGGTTGGGATCAACACCATCCTTTGGATGAATTTTCCTACAATAATAGTTTTCACTCATGAATTTAGATGGGTCCTTATGAATCCCTCTATATTAAGAAGTAAAGAAATATAAAGTTCTAGGATTAATTTGGAGAAGGAAAGATATTGGGACCTAATCTAGTTGAGGAATGGAAAGATGAGATTATATCCATTTAGCAACACATAAGGGTAACTGTGAGTTGATTGAAATGTTATGATGACAATCATTGATGAGATATAGAGTTTGAATTTAGTGGAAGATTATTCCTATGAATATCTCCCTATAAGAAGGTTATATTATTTGAAAATAAAGGAAAGGTGAGCTATAGATGTATCAGTACCTTTGATATACATGATCACATTAGGATGATTTCTTATCATTTCGAATATCCATTGAATCTCTCTCAAGTTCACTATGTGTGCCATGTATCTCTATTGAGGAAGTACATACCTAATCATTCAAATGTACAGAACTCAGAGGTTATACCACTAGAGAATTATATCTCTTATATGGGATAAATAATGGAGAATATTTATTATAGAGAGAAATTTATATAAGATGAGACTACTAACTTAGTCAATGTTTTGTAGCGAAACCATAAATCAGAAGAAACTATGTTGGAAGCCGAGGATATGATGAGTCATGAGTATCCCCAGTTGTTTTTATTAGTGTGATGAAATTTTTAGGGTGAAATTATCATAAGGGGTGTAGAATGTATCACCCAAAGACTATTTGATATGATTCCCTTTAAATAAATTGTATTTCATTAATATCTTTCTTTACATGTAACACTGAGTTTAAATGAACTATGATATGATATTGAAATATTATTATATAATGTGACAATAATCATATAAACATGGAATTTAAAGGTATGAATAGGAATAAATAAATTATGATTTTTTAATTAGTAATTCATTGGTTATCAATTTATTAGAAATCAAAATAAAGGCATTTGAAAGTAAAAGAAATGTTTTTCTGAAAAACATTTAAATGCGTGAAATGTGTTTTTATTTTAATAAATTAGGTTATTTAATATTTATGAATGATTTTAATGAAATATATAGATTATATATTCAAAAAAATATTATTACATTCATTTAATGGTTTTCAATAAGCATGTGATGAGAATAAAAACATTTTTTTCTTTAAACACATTTATCTAAAAATGATTTTTGTTGCATTTTTCATGATTAATTTAAAATTGATTTATATAAATATATGAAATTTAATAATAAAAAATGGTTTCCATTTTTAGAATTTGGAGGTTAAAATTTCATAAATAGTTATATTTTATATTTTTCATTATGAATATTTTCCACGGTAATGATTTGTCACCTCAGTAAGGGTAAAATAGGAAAAACTAGGTTAAAAATTTATGGTAATGATTTAAAATATATATAACACATTAATTTATTATATTTTATGAGTGTATTTTTACAATGGGAGTCCATATTTTGATAATATGGAAACTTGGTGCCATTTTTCTTTTCTTATGGCCTTTATATTATTTAAAAAAATGATAAATAAAAATTTCACTCTCTGAATTTTAATTTATAATATATGTTGTCACGAGAATAAATATAAGTTATGAATAAATATAGAATGTTATTTTGAAAAGAAAATAATTTAATTTAATAATAATTTATATTTTTTAATTTTAATGATGATATTATTATCTTTAATTCTTATATAATTCCAATACAATGTGTGTGTCGACAGTATAAAAATCAAGGTAAAAGTTTTTTTAAACAATAATATTAATATTTTTTGGATTAATTGTGTTATTCCGTGAATTTCACATGAAATTATAAACAAAATAATAGTAAATTAGTTTATATTATAATTAAATTACTGTCTTGATATCTTTTGAGTCAAATTAAATGAATTGTCCCAAAAATGACCTCAATGATAATTTTTTAAAAAATATTTATTAAAAAATTTTAAAATAATAAAAAATTGTATGATGATTTTTTTATGATAAATGGTTAAAAATTTCATCCATAGAACATTTCTAATTCACTTTTCGACTTCGAATTAAATTTATAACCCTTAAATTCATATTTTTTTGTTAGCACAATCAAGGTTAAAAGGGTTAACTATAATGTTAAACCAAATGATAAGGTTTAAAATGTAACATGAATTGTATAATTTTTATTAGATGAAGGTATTTCAACCATATAATTTCAAATATTAGAAATCATGTTTATTTTATTCTCCATGACAAGATTAGGATAAATTTTATATTTAAATCCTTTAAGTAATTCCAATTTTTTTTCTTTCTCTCAATTATAAAAATTCACTGCCTATTCATCTTTATTCATAAATATTGAGCCTTTTATCTCAGATAGAACATGACATAATAAATTTATATCTTCCTTCCCCATGTCCTATATCTTCCGGTCTTTCCAATATACCATTCATTCATGTAATAAGGTGTTTCTCAATGAAGATGTATAACTCTTAATAGAGAACTTAAAATTTTATTTCATTTTAATCTAGATTTAATTCTATGATATCCATTATAAAAAAAATTAATTCATAAAATTCAATATAGTGAATTTTTATAATGATGAATTAAAAACAATTATCCTCTCCCTTTCTATCCAATGGGAAAATAAAACTTCACTCATGCGTATGTGCGGACTACCACCTCCAAGAAGGGATACAGTTTTATTATTCATCCTCACTTCACATTGATAGTTATAATGATATATTAATTTAGTATACATGATATTATTTTAGTTATATAAATATAAATTATTATTCAATTTTATTTCATTCCATCCATCAGAAAGGGGAAACATAACTTGTGCATACATACAGACTACTATCTCCATGAAGTGATGTAATCCATTTTTCATCACCACTTTATATGAATAATTATAAAAGTGTATAAAATGATTATATATCATACACATGAAATTATTAAAATTATAGAAATTTTGTAACCATGATCAATGTATAAGGATCAGGACTGGTGAACTGAAACATGTATAAAAAATGAAGCATTTATCACCATGAATAATGCTTTTCTTAAATAATTATTAATAAATGGATTATAATATGTTATATGTAAATAATATATGGTATGATATGTATGAATATGGTTTTGGAATATATTTATAATATATATATTTATTATATCATATTTTTTAACCTATATAAATCAAGATAATACTTGGTGTACGTGTTTATGTTACAATCACATTTCTTTTCAGGATTGTCTATTCCAAATTTCCATTAAGGTAAATTATACAGTTTTCATAATTTAAAATTTATATATAATTTATTATCTAATATTTACTCCTATAATTTTCAATTATTATTTCCATTTTTTTATTTGGTACTTAAAATTTTTGACATAATGTTTTTTAAATAAAATCCAACCTTATTTTGTCTTTGGTCAACACACATTTTCTTCCATGTCTATACTCTTCCAAATTGTCTTATAAAAGTTATTATCTATAATTTTAATGTTTTAAAATTTTAGTACTTACTACCATTTAATTTGTTTAAAAATTGTAAAATATAAATATTTCTAAATGTTTTTTAAATATGCTGTTTTTGACTTTTTAGAAAAGTGTAATTTTTCTAACATATATAAAATGAATGGATTTTACCACCACCATAAACATTATTTACTTTGAGAATTCCTTTAAAAATTTCAATTTTTATTTTAAAAGTAAATTATTTTCTCAATATTAGATGAATTTTTATTTAAAATTTTATCCTATTAAATTGATATTTTTCATGTTTTTAATGAAATATTTTAATGAAAATATGGTGGTATTTTTCATATATTATAACATTATTCAAGTATTTTTATTCTTAACTAGTTTTGTGCTCTTATGATACCATAAAATATATTTCTTTGAACGGATTATGATGGTAATGATTCTATAAATCCCATTTCTTTCCCATGAGTTAATTAAGAGATGATGAGATCTTTATGAAACCCATTTCTTTTCAATGGTTTATGATATGTGGAAATGATGAATGGTTTATTATATTATGGAACACATATGAATGGTTTTTATTTTTTTATGGGTGGGTATATTATATACCTCCAATGAATTGGGTAAATCCTTATATCACATGGGATAATTAGGGGAAACAAGTTGATGTGCTCGATCCACTTTGGGAAATAGTTAAGGATGCCTCATCCACTATGATATGAGAAAAACTGGTGATTCCTAATATGCTATGATATAGTAAATAAGAATTAATTTCTGATCCACTATGATATGATTATATCAGTATATAACCTTGACACATGATATAGTTTCTAGGACTATGATTATGCCACACTCTTATGAAATGTTGATATGATTATTACCTGAACTCATGGATAATGATTTTTTTGATTCCCAAATATTATAAAATACTAATGTTTTATGAAATGACTAAATATTTTCATATATGAACTATCGTGTATGATAGTATATTTATTTTAACACGTTCTCACACCCTTATGATCTTGATATGCTTAAATATGGCCATAGATTAATTTTCCCCATGTTTACCCTTATTGAGAATTCGATATCACCACTTCTTATGATTTAATTTTTCCTCAGGATATGAATAATGGAAAAAAGTATGATGATTATATTAGGGAACTTAATAAAATTTGTTTTATACAATGAAGATTGTACTTAAATATGATGTTTATTTATCAGTTCCCTAGTACAATAAACCTTTATAGTTCTTATTCATGATTATTAGGAAGATATATTGAATATTCATAAGAAATATGTAATATCTATATATGTTATTCTTAGTTAACCTTATATAATATAAAAATTTCTAACTAATAATGGGGTGGTCAGAGGGGTTTGGGCATGCCCACTAGTGTGTTGGGCTGGACTTCGATATGCAATCTCCACATGTCTAGTCATATTCTTCTTTGTATGAAATATATGATTGTGATAGTACACAATATATATTTCATTATTTTTTATATTTTATTCTTTTTCTTCCCTTGAAATTCATATGATGCTAAATTTATTCTCTCTTTATTGAAAAAATTAAATTTGATGAATTTAATTAAATTTCACTAAACGATGCTCAAAATTCGAGGATTTAGATAAAATTTGATCATATTTTAAATGAAAATAAATGAAAAATCAAGAATAAATTGAGAATCATAAAATTTATCCATTCTAATATTTTTTACTCTCTTAGTAAAAACTAATTTAGAAGGCCCACTAAAACTAAAGTTGTTACCTAATTATATATGTATTGCTTAAAATTATATTAATCTTCTTAATTTATGAAATAATTTAATAGTGAAACAATTTAATTTCACTAAATGATTTCCAAAATACTATGATACTGCATTTTATTAAGAAAATTTATATCTTTCCATGTATTTATTCCTTATTTATATTAGAAAATGGTGTATTTAAAGTGTATAAATAAAATTAAATAAAAATAAAAATAAAAATATCCAAAAGAGGGTGTTTTTAATTTATCATGCACTTTAAGTTCTATGTAATTCAATCTAGTAAAATCATGGGATTAACCCCCACTCCCATTGTTACAACAATATATAAAACAAATTACCCTATATATATATATATATGTGTGTGTGTGTGTGTAACTACAAAATCAATTGAGAAATAAATACAAGACAATCCATCCATATGGATACAAGATTACAAGAAAGGGTAGTATAAAAACTTTTAATGTATTGAACAATACTAATATATTCAGGTTAAAGAAAAATATTAATCTATCACTACGGTCTGAAAATGAACACTATTTCAGTAACACCCTCTATTCTTACCTCCTAGGCGATGGATTGACTACAACCTTTATAAAGGAACCAATTGAACCCCCCAAGGAGTTCGAGAAGATACCTCCACAAAATGAATCTCATAGATTCCTCTTAGTCACTCTATCATAGTTGATCTTAATCCAACCAACATTAGAAGATTTCTAAATGACCTATATATAACCACTATATTTTTTTTAAATTGAGTGTAATTTCTAGATATTTTCCAACAATCCATTCATTGATATTTCTCATTTAATTCAAAATTTGGATGTTATTTTAATTCTAAATAGTAGTGATAATATGGGACTTAATATCCTCTACAGATAATTACATTCCCTCAAAATTGATAGAGTTTATATTCCAACAAAATACATTTATTTATATTATCTAGAGTTAAATTATGTAATTTATCAATTTATCATAGATAAAATATCATTTATGACATTTTTATAGAGTTTTATTCAAAACCAAATTGATCTTACATGTTTTTGTAGTCTTTTATTATAACTAATTCATCTGTTACTTTTTATAAGAAACAAAAAACTCATGAGATATTTTTTGGTAATTTTAAGGTTTGAGGTATGGTAGTTTAAGTTTTTAAAAAATATGAAAATGATTTATTTTTTAACTAAATTTATTTGAATTATTTATTGAAAATGAACTCTTTTATTTATCACTTAAACATCCCATTTTATAATCTTTTAATCATTAGATTTTTTTATTTTCATTATATATATTGAAAACTATAAATAAATGGATAAAAAAATTATGTATAGAAGAACTAACTTTGTAACAACCCATTATTTCAAAATAATGAGATTATGTTCAATAACCTGTATGACATATAACACCGATCTTAATTGAACCAAAAAATATAATTATTTAAATATGACTACTATAAACCAACTATTTAATAAGAAGGAATTAATAGGATTGAAATCATTATGAACTATATATAAAGGTCTTAATCAATGAAAATGTATTAACTACTTCTTATGAAATGAGAACTCTAATTTTAGAAAAGTCATTTTTTATTTGAAAATATGTTTTCTTCAAAAATGGTTTTATTTATTTTTATGGGAAAATATTATAATTAAGTTACAAAAAAATTAGAAAATTTATTTGAAGAAATTATTATCATTTTTAAATTTTAACCTCACTATTATATTATATTAAATTTTTAATAATCTTTTGAAATTTTTTATTTTCCACTGAATTATGAAAAATTCCGATTTTTGTAAAATTCTCATTTTATTTTCTTTAAAAAGTATCATTATTATTATTATTTGATTAAAAATTAAAATAATAATTATTTAGACATATATAATATAATTAAATTCATTTTAATCATCCTTATACTTGATTTTGGTGTATGTACATATTTGGTCTTCAAAACACATTTTTCTAAAAAAATTTTTTTGCTACACTTTATGAATTTATATTAAAAATAATTTCCACCACTTATAAAAATCATTCCTTGAAAAATGGATTCCATATTTCTAATCATGGGATTTATATTTTTTAAATAGGTCCCTTTTTATTTTTGAGCATTATGAATTGTAACTTTAGTAAGTTTGATTCCACGGTAAAGGGTGAAACGGAAAATTAAGGTTAAAAGTAAATTGATAAGGACTAAAGAATGACCCTAATAGTTGAATTAATTTTATTATATGAGTTTAAATCATCCATAATCATATAAAATTATAATATATGGCCTTATTTTCCCATTTGACCCTGATTTGGACCTTTATAATAGTTAAGTAAATATAAATCAAAAAATGTAACACTCTTTCTTTTAATAGCTATAAATTTTTTAAAACCTGAATAAATTTAGGATATGTTTAGTTATAAATATTAATTTTAAATATAAATTATTTTTTTCATCATGTTAATTTATTTTTCAATATTTGTGAATACATAGTTGTCTTAAATGCTTATGAAACACTGGCACAGTGTTAGAGTATGTAGTAAAAAATTATTAAAATGATTATGAAAACTCTAAAAATAATATGATATTAATTAAATATTGTTCTGAAAAATTATTTTAGATAAAATAAAAAATTATATAGATTTTTTTTTTCATTTTATTCTAATTCAATTTTTTTTAGTTTTAATAGTCAAATTAAATGAATAGTTTTAAATTTGACATTAATGTTATTTTATGTTAAATAATGATTTCTTAAATGATTTACAATTATTAAATTTGTTATATTTATCTAATTTAAATGGAAATTATTTATTAAATCAACCATGGTCCATTAATAATCTTTTTTTTCTTTTATAGTAACTATATTAACCCCTAAAGAGTGAAAAACTTTGTTCCTAGTAATAGTCAAAATGGGCCAATAAAGGGTTAAAACAAGATGATAAGGGTTAAAATGTGATCTAAAAATTTTAAAATTTTATTTTATGAGAGTATTTATACTAATAATAATCATATTATCTTATTATATTATCAATTTTGATCCATATGGACATCAAAATTAATTTATATTAATTTAATTTTTTAAGAAATTCCAAGTGTGTCTCTCCCCTCTCTTATAAAAGGGAACCTATTCTTCTCATTTCATAATACTTAAAAAACCTTTTGGATTATAAAATACAAAAACAATACCTTAATTATAACTCTCCTTACAACTTAGAGTCCTTGATTTGATTATAAATCCAACCATGGAAGACATTTGGTGTAAACCTTGAGAGGTTGTTAGAAGAAGAGGTATAATTCTTAACCAAGAATTTTTGTATTACTTATTTTTCCACATCCTTTAAATATTATTAAACCATGATGAAAAATTAACACCCATATATTACATATACTTAGATTATTTAATTTTAGTGGCATAACCTATATCCATCACCTCTTCCATGAAATGAAAAATGAAAATGCCATTCATGTGTAAGGAAGTATCACATCACGAACAGATATAATTCCTTTTCCATAAACACCTATAAAGTATCATTATAGTTATGGAATTAATGATTATATATAACATATTTATTTTTATTATATGATAATATTAAATATATTTTATTACCATTCCATTCATTGAAAAATGATAACGTCATTCGTGCGTATGTGTGGTCAACCACCTCTATGAAGCGATGTGATTCGTTTTTCATGCCCACATCACATGGATGATATATATAAGTTTATATAAATATATAATATTTTATTTATTATAAAATTATCATTATTTAAATATATAATAATACTTACTTTCTTTTAATAATGATCATTAATAAATGGAAGCGTTAGCCATGAGTACATATGACCTAGCGTCTTCATGATTATAGCATGGTTCATTTTTCATATCCATCACTCATGGTTGGTTTTAAAATTATAATTGATGTATAAAAATTATAAATATTTCATAATTATTATTATGAAGATAATTTAATAATTAATCCTTTGACCACAGTCAAAACATTAAAGTTGTTTTGATAATTATTAACCGAATGTCCTCAATATACCCTACATGGACTTAAATGATTAAGTAATTAAATATGTATTTTAAATAAATGTAATAAATTGTTTAAGGATAAGGGAATAAAAATGTAAAATTCACTTAAAAAATAAAATAATTGATATGATTTTATTATATAATATTTAAAGACATATATGGAAAGTTTGGACTCGAATTAAGAGATTTCATATCAATTTCATTTCATTGAGGCATATTTTATTATAATGCACCTAATTTATTTTATATGGTTTATATACCAACATTTTTCATATTATATAATAAATCCTATATACTTAATAATATTTTAATTTTTAATTTTAATTATTTTATCCAAAGATATTTGACTTGAATGTTACCAAGTGGTAAAGGGTTTTTTAACTCAATTTAATTTCATTGGGTTATAAATCCTCTTAATTGACTTTGTTATTCAATTATTATGTGTGAATATATCTCTCAATTTTTTAATTTTTAATTTACTATCTTTTGTGTGTATTTATATTTTTTACAAGTAATATATCTATTGAATAATTCTAAATTCAATGATTTGATCTCTATAAGGGTAATTCATCTCAAATTCTCTTTCTTTGGGACATACATTTATGATACGCACCAATGTTTTTTATGGGGTGTATATAATTCCATTTTTAACATGTTATCTCATGAATCTCCTCATGTTCAAGAAATTTAAAGTTTCTTTTAATTTTATTCTTACAAGTGGATTATGAATAAAAAGTTTCCAAAGTGGCAAAGGATTTATGTTACAATCTCCTTTACCTTCTAGATTTTTTATGTTCAAGATTACTTTAGAGTAAATAATATTCTCTTATTTTACTGAACCACATATATTTTATTTTCATATAGTTATTAATGTGTTTTAATTTTTTGATTTCCATTTCCACCCTTGTTTATTGAGTAAACATCAAGAATGTATTTTGTAAGTGATATTGATCTTCTATATTCTTTTAAAATCAGGAATCTTTCTCTTACACATCCTTGTTTTCTAATATGTTTTGGAAAATGTTATTTTATATACATAATTTTTTCCAAAATCTATTTAACAAAATATTTGGAATTATTTTAAATGGTTTTAAAATTAAAATTTATTAACGTTTTCCAAATGTGTTACTTTTTAATCACTATACTAAATGTTTGAAAATAATATTTTTTTATTGTTTACCACAGGAATGGATTTTACCATTATCATGATAATTATTTTCATTGAATACTCCTTTATTTTTTTCAAGGTTCTTTTCAAAGAAAATAGTTTTCATAATATTTTATTAGTTTTTATTTTTTAAAAGTTATTTTCAATGTGAAAAGGGTATTTTCATCACAAATTTTTTTCATGATCTTTTGATGGTGTGTACATTTAACAATGCCAACAACCCTTGAGGTTACTTATGATATAATGGGGATATTTTTTAATAATACCATCCTCATTATTTCTCTATATGGATTATTATTTTTTAAAATATATTTTCATGGAACACATTTCTTTTCCATGGGTTAATCAAGTTATAAAAGAAATTTTATATTTTTATGTATAAAATGACAATAAATTATACTACCACAATAATTTTTTGAATTTTTATATTAATTTATAATATTTTACATTTTCTTAGATAAAAAACCCTTATTCCTTTTTCTTGGTGATTTAATTTTTGAAAAAGGTTTTTTTACAATAAAAGGACTTTTCAATATTTAGAAGTGTTTTGGATATGGATTAAAAATATCTTTTCAAGAGTTTTATGATGTTTTATTCATAATATGGTACTTGAAATTTATATATCAGAAACAAGTGAGCCTGATATATCTTATATGATGGGTTGATCCCTATTATAGAACATGAAAAACGGGTGAGTTCGACACAATTTATATGAAGGTTGAGACCCATTATAGCTCATAAATGAATTTGGTTACTTTCCTTGTCATAAAAGGAAATAATAAGGGAGTTAAAAAGTATGTTTTATCCTATATATTTATCAAGGCTTTAATTATTTATTATATGGGTTTAAAATGGTCTATAAAGATAATTATCCAATATACCCACACACTTTCATTATGCTTATATTGGGTTATAATAATTTCCTTTGACCAAGATTGACATCACATAGACTATGATTATTGATTCAATTGAATATATACTTTTTATAACTTTATTCCATGTTTCATGATTGGTGATCCATGTATTTATGTGTATAAATTCTCTTATGTTATGATCATACACTATGCTTATGTCATCATACCCTTATGTTCATCTTATTCTCACAAATGACATTCAATTGTTAATGCTTATGTTTACCCTTACTGAGCAATTGAGATCACAATTTTTTTGTTTCATTTTCCCTAGGTTGTTAATAATAGTTTTAATAATGTTATCCATAATAGGTTTACTTGACGTGAAAATCATAGTAAGAGATAATATAGATCTTTATGAAATAGTTTTTTATGTATCCAAGTTGTTATCTAAGAGTATGTTGTAATTATATAAAACTCAAAACCTAAAATTTACTTGTGTATGTAAGTGATATAATATATATATTTTATTTTATAAGGTTTTGATCTAAAAAATTGGGTCACATTTATTGATATCAAATCCAAAAATGTAAAGTTTATGATTTTAGAACCAAATTTGGGAGTACAGGTTTGGGGTACTTATAACTGGCATCAGAGTAGGGTTTAACAAAAGTTGGAGATCATGATGATTTCATGAGATGTTATTTTAAGAGTTATGGATACCATATTAGGTTTATGAGTTTAAGGTAAATCATATGTTAAAAGTCTTATACATCCTTTTTGAGGTTTTAGGTGGTAGAATATTAAGGCAACTGATGATATTTTTGGAGAAGTTTTATTAGGTTGAGGTATATTTAATCCTCAGGTTTAACATGATGTCTTATTAGAGGAGTGAAGTTTGAATTATATTTTGGAATCATATATTATTTTAATGAAAAATTATGGTAAACCATATTACTTATATAAATTATTAGCACATTTTGAATATTACATGATTAGGGCATATGAATTTTTGGAGTGAGATATTAAGAGTGATTAACAATATTTGGAGATAAATGTTGGAAGAATATGTGACGAAATCATTATAATAACTGGGTTTAAATATTAATAAGGGATATATTGAATAATTTTAAGGATATTTATTTACAAAGTGATTTAGTATGAACTTTTAGTATTGCTATTGAATTTTGGAGATTAATAAAAATATTATCATATTACCTTCATTTATGATGAATTGATGGTATTTTCACACCACTTTGGTTTATAGTATTATAGTCATTGAATTTCTAATGATTATTCACATTCTTATGATCAATGATCATTGTCACTATACATAATTATTTGGAAATTAAGTTTTTATTATATTTCTATATTTTTAATTCCCACCAATTTTTTCGTATTTGGAAACCAAGTGATGTGTTATTGAAGATAACCTTTGTATTTTCCTTTCCAAATTTTTAAGTGGAAGTTTTATTAACCCTTTTTATGATGTGGAATGTCACGAAAGGTATTTTCACATGGTAAACCATTAATTACTGAGATAAAGTTAAAATTGTGAGGATAAAATTTATTTTTGGAGGTATAATTTAACACCATGATATTTAAAATGAAAGACATTATGTCTGATAATGTGTACAACATGTATCACTGATCTTAAATAAACGATGAAACATTATTATTTAAGTATGACTATTATAACCCAGCCATTGAATTGGTTGTTATGAATAGGATTAACCAAATTATGAAGTATATATAAATGTCATAATCAATGAAAATTTATTGATCAATTCTTAGGGAATAAGTACTCTATTTTTAGTAAACTCATTTTGTTATTTAAAAATACATTTTCTTCAAAAATTATTTTTATTGATTTTTTTGGGGAAATGTTATAATTTTTTTATAAAATTTAGTTGAAAAAATGAAATTAATTTTTTAAATTATCATTTAAATATTATCTTAGGGTGAGTTTTTATAATTTCATGAAATTTTTGATTCTTTAGTGAATAGTGAAAAATACCGATTTTTTAAAACTGTCATTTTATTTTCATTAAAAATTATAATTATGATTTTAATTTTATCTCAAAGTAACATAAGTATTATTTAATTATATATAATATAATTAAATTCATTTTATTCATCATTATACCTAATTTTATTATAAGTACATTTTTGGGTTAAAAACACATTTTTCTAAAAACTGTTTCTCATTCCGTTTTACACATTTATATTAAAATTAATTTATGAAACTTATTTAAATTGAATCTTAAAAAATGGATTCAATATTTTTAATCAAGGGTTAAATTTTTTTTAAATAGTCCCTTTTTGTTTTTGGACATTATGAATAGTAACTTTAATAATTTTATTACCACTATAAATAGTAAATCAGGTAATTAAGGTTAACAATAAAATGATAATGACTAAAAAAAGACCCTAAAATCTTCCTTAATTTTACTGGATGATTATAAATATTCCATAACCATTTAAAAGTATAATATATTTCCTTTTTTCCATTTTTCCATGATTTTTACCTTTACAATATTTAAATGAACATAAAGCCAAAAATAACGTACTCTTTCTTTTAATAACTATACTATTTTTACCATAGTTATAAGAAAAGGATATTTTATATTATAAATATAAAATTTAAATATATATTTTTTCCATCATGGTGGTTTATATTATGTTTTTACTGAATATATTATTTCCTTATAATCTTATGAAACACTGACATAGTGTTTGTGCAAGCAGCAAAAAATCAATACAATGATTTTGAAAACTCTAAAAACTATATTATTTATGTGAGTTTTTTTTATAATTTTTTAGATAAAATTTAAATATTATATATGTGTTTATGTATTTTATTCAAATTATATTATTTTATTTTAGTTTTAAAATTCAAATTCAACGAATAGTTTTGAAATTGACATTAATGCTATTTTATTTTAATAATGTTTTATTAAATGATTTAAAATTAGTAAAAATCTTATCTTCATCCAATTTAATGGGATATGGTTTCTTACATCAACCATGTTCCATTAATGTACCTTTTTCCCTTTATAATAGCTATATTATCACCTAAAGCGTAAAAAACCTTGATCACAATAATAATCAAAATGGGTTAATGAAGGGTTAAAAAAAATAAGGGAATAATTTTGATTTAAAATTATCCAAATATTATTTTATTAAATTATTTATCATAATATTTATCTTATATTATAATATTATCCCGTTTTATCCATTTTTACATCAAAATTAATTTATATTAATTTAATATTTTAAAACTTATTTGAGTGTCCCTACCCTATCTTATAAAAGAGAACCTATTCTCCCCATTTATTTACACTTAAAAATACATTTTGTTCAATAAATACCCACCCAAATCCCTTAATTTAACCTTATTCATGATTTACAGGCCTTATTTTTACTATAGAACCATCCAATGAAGGATTTTAGTGTAAACCTTAAAAAGTTTTTAGAATAAGAGGAATAATTTCTAACCAATCATTTTTTGTTTTATTTGTTATTTCACCTCTATCAGATCATATTAAACCATGATTAAATAATAAAACAAATACATTCCATATAAAAAGATGTTTTTATGTTAATGGAACAAACCATATCCATCTTATCTTACATAAAATTGGAAACAAATGCATCATTAGTTTGTATGGAGGACTGCCTTCTCATTAACTAATGTAATTATTTTTACATCACCGCCTTTTAAGGGTGGTTTTAATTATGGAATTAATGATCATATGTGATATTCATAACATATTTATCTTTATTTAAAGATAAAATATCATATATTTTCTTACCATTTTATTCATTAAAAAATCATAACGTTGTTTGTGCGTACGTGTGGACTACTACACCCTAAAAGCGATGTGACTCATTTTTCATAACCACATCATTGGATGATATATAAAATTTTATCTAAAGATATAATATTTTATTCATGATAAAATTATCATTATTTAAAGATAAAATAATACTTACCTTCTATCCATCATTATCTTTGAAAAATAGAAACGTTACTCCTACGTATGTATGACCTACCATCCCCATGATTGTTACATAATTCATTTTTCATAACCATATTTCATTTTAGGTTTTAAAAGTATAATTGATTTATAAAAATTATAATTATGTCATGATTATTATTTTTTAAATTATGTAATAATGAATCCATTGACCATGTTCAACAAACCGAAGTTGTTTTTAAAAATTATAAATTGAACCTCCTCAATATACCTGACGTGGACTTGACATATTAAGTAATTAATATGTCATTAAAATAAATGAGTTAAATGGTTTAAGTGTAAGAGATTAAACCTGAAAAATCATCTTAAAAAATAATTTTTTATATGTGTTTATTAAATAGGAGTTAAAGGATATAAATGGAAATTCTGGAATTGAGGTAAGATATTTCATTTCAATTTACATTCATTAAGGAATACTTTATTATTATGCACTTAATTTATTTTATATGGTGTATATACTACCCTTTTTTATATTATATCATGAATACTATATATTTAATTATTTTTTATGTTTGAATTTAAATTATTTTATCCAAATTAATTTGACTTGAAAGCTACCAAGTTATTAAGGGTTTCTTAACTCAATTTTCTTTCATTGGGTTATAACACTTCTTCATTGATTTTGTTATGACTTGATTCTGTGTGAATCAATATCTCAGTTTTTTATTTTGTATTTATAATTTTATTGTGTGGATTTATATTTTTTTCACATAATCTCTCCATTCATTAATTCTCAATCCATTTATATGATTTTGTAAGGATAATTCATCTCATATTCTCTTTCTCCAGGACATAATATTATGGTATGAACCTATTTTTTAATGGGGTTTATATTCATCTCATTTTAACATATTATATTATTTATATCCTCATGCACATGATATTTAAAATTTATTTTAAATTTATTATTTCTTTGGGATTATGATTGAAAATATACCAAAGTGGCAAAGACATTATGTTATAATCTTCTTTACTTTAAGGATTGTTTATGTTCAAGGTTCATTAGAGGAAATCATATACTCTCATTTTCTTGAACCAAATCCCTTTTATTATCCTCTATATATGAATGTGTTTTACATGTTTAGTTTCTATTTCCTCCCCCATTTATTGAATAAAAATTAAGATTTTTTTTTGTAAGTGATATCTATCTTGTATCATCTTTTATGGTTGGGAATCTTTCTCTTGCGTATCTATTTTTTATTAAATGTTTTCAAAAAAATTATTTTTATAAACAATAATTTTTTTCCTAAATCTATTTAAAAATATCTTTGACATTATTTTAAAAGGTTTTAAAATATAAATTTGTTAACATTTTATGAATGGGTCACTTTAGAGTCACTTTAAAAATTTCTTGAAAATAATTTTTATTTTTAACATTTACAACATTAATGGATTTTCCAGCTGTCATGACCATTATTTTATTTGAAGATTACTTTATAAGTTTACATGATTATTTTAAAAGAAAATTATTTTCACAATATTTTATGAATTATTAGTTTTTAAAAGTTATTTTCAAAGTTAAAGAGGTATTTTCCTGAAGAATGTTTTTCAGGATATTTTAATGGTAATTCTATTCATCAACATCAATAAATTTAAAAAAAGTTAATCAAGTAATGCTCTATTTTAACATATACAATGATAATAAATTTTACCACTTTGATAAAATGTATTTTATGTTTTTATCCCATTATAATATTTCATGTTTTATTTAAGGTAAAATCATCCTTCCCTTATTCTAAGTGATTTATGTTTTAAAATTAGTTTTAAATGAATGGTTATTTTGATATTCGGAAGTGTTTTTCATATGGTTTAAAAAGAGTTTTCAATATTTTTAAGATGTTTTATTCATAATATAGTAATTGAAAATTATATATGAGAATTGGGTGATCCCAATACATCTTATACGATTGGTTGAGCCTCATTATAGATCATGATAAATGGGTGAGAATGATACATATTATATGAAGGGTTATCCCCATTATAACCCCTCAATGCATTGGGTTATGTTAATTATCATAAAATTAAATAATAAGGGAGTTAACTAGAATAGTTTATATTTTGGATTAAACTAGAATCTAGTTATTTCTACCATGAGATTAGAAAATGTTATGAAGAAAATGTTTCAAGATATCAACACAATATTGTTATGCTTGATATTGGTTTTAAATGTTTCCTTTGATCAATATTGACATCACATTGTTTATTATTATTGATTCTAATGAATGTTTTCTTTGTTAAAGCTTTATGATATGTTTAATTGTTGATAATCCAAGTATTGATGGATATAAATTCACTTATGTTATGCTCATGAACTATGATTTTTTAATCATATTATTATGATCATCTTTTTCTCACTAATAACATTCAATTGTTAATGCTCATGTTTACCCTTACTGAGCATTTGATCTCACCATTTTTATGTTTATTTTTTCTCTAGGTTGTAAATAATGGTTATAAGAATACTATTCTTAATAAGGATATATGATGTGAAAATCTTAGTGGGTTATAATTTTGTTTTTATAAACCATTTGTTAATGTATCTAAGTTTTTATATAAGATTTAGTCCTAATTATCTATAACTCTAAACCAAAAAGGTACTTGGGAATTTATGTGATCCAACATCTCCTTTTGATTTTTTATGGTTTGGATGGAAAAAATAGGGTCACATTTATATGTATCAAATCTAGAAATGTAAAGTTTATGTTTTTATCACCGAATCTGGGAGTGCGGGTTCAAGGTCCTTACAAAAATAATTTTTATAATATATATATATATATATATATATAATTAGTATATAGTTAGAAAAATATTTTAATGGATAAAACCTTTTGAGTATCCTCATAAGATGGAAATGGGATTAATATTACCCCTAAAATAATACCTGAAATAGACCATGGGGTGGTGACTAGTACCAAGGTTTGAAAAAAATTATAATAGGCATTATCCATTTTATTCAAATAACCAAAAACCAAATAAATGAACAAAAACACAAACAAGACATCCAAATACTACATAAATGAATGCAAAAATTCATGAATATATCAAACAAGTTGACTATAACTAAAAAACTATTCACTAACCACAATGGAATGATACCTAAATAAGGATCCAAAAAACTCCATGTAGATTAACACATCCTCAATAAAACACCATCCATCATCACCCTTAACACAATCTTTTAATTTGAAATTTAGAAAAATAATAAAAGTTTAGGTATACATGTATACTCTGTAAGTTACTCTACAAACCCCTCTTGGGAAAATTGATTAAGCATAATAAATCCCTAGTGAATGAAATATATAATTTTTAATCATTTAATGATATAAAAACAGGGGAATAATTACAAAATTAAACACATATCACAAGCCATCCACTACCTCTTCCACATCATAAAAACCATAATGCCTCATCCAATACCAAAATCACAGCCTAATTTTATCCACACCACTAACCATTGTATCTAATACCACAAAATCTATATATCACCATAAATATAGGAATGGATCTTCAATAGAATAAATTTTGAAATTATATAACTCAAAATATACCAATTATATTTGTAGTGGGAATAAAGAATATATCCTCAAAACAATCATCACTGTATACGAATTACCAAGTAATACGATTTCACTTAGCAACATATCATCAATATAAGGGATACTATATCACAATAGAATAATATTCTTAATCTTATATGATAAGTTAATACATCTTCAAAACATATCATCAATGTCATATATGTATAAAATCATATTGAATCACCAAAATAAATGAAATATGTAGAAAAATTTATACCACAAATATAATTATGACATATCCTCCTTAATAAATGCAATAAAAAACTAAAATATATAACACAATAGTGGATCCAACATTTTTTTTCAACAATCAATAGTCAAAACACAATAAATATTCAACACCATAATTCCCCCCCCCCCTCAATACATTTCAAATGAATTTACTCTACAAGGTTCTAAGTATATCATTGATCTGTAATATTTTCAATGAAAAAATAGATTCAATCGCACAATAATACATTATAATAAGAAAAAACACTATAATTTCTTTCACATACCAAAACAATCTCTCCCTTACCTTTCTAAATATTATTATATGCTCACAAATCAACACATTCTCATTCACCAATCTAAATTCATATTATTGTTTACTTTCCTACCCAAACATAGCACTTCTCATAGAACTATTCTAAATATCCCCATAATCTCTTATTCCATGATAATACCATCCCATTAGATATCCTATATTTCACAAAACTTATAGATAATAACTCATAGTGGTTAAGATTCATAACACAGTATAACTATACATCATAAGTATCCACCTCATTTGAAATCATCTCAACTAACTTCTATTCATCCAAATAAACCTCATCTTTACTTCCTAACATATTTATACATTATTATTATTGTTTATAATATTATAAAATTATTATCAACTTATATTTAACCCCTATCAATTAAATTATAAAATCCACCCACTTTCCATCTATTTGATTTATTATTAATTATTATCAAGTGAAGCACAATAAATATAAATAAACACATCAAAAATAAAATATAAAATCATTTAACACATAGAAAATTATAACTTAAAATCTTATACCACATAAAAATCTTGATAATTTTGATGGTTATACATCATTATCATTCTCTATATAAAAAACCATATTCATGAAGAGTATAAAAAACCACTACCCAAATATAAGTCGCTGGCCTTACTTAAGAATGATATAATATTTTAATTTGATAATTCCCACAAAGATATATATTGAGTGATGTCAAAGAACCCTTTAGATAACCCCTATTCCACTTAATGTTTTTCCTAATAGTGAAGTAGAATATATAAAATCCAAAATAACATGTTTAGGTGATTTATCAACACACACACACATCTATATATATATCCTTAGAAACTAAAACAAGGTTCCCAATACCATGGCATGGTTTTATCAGTTATGGATTGACCCTAAAATAATGGAATAAAATAAGTCTCTATCAATTAAATCCATAAGTTTTCACCATATTAATATTTCATGCTTGACCAAAACTGTGACTTGTTTTATCCACCACATCATGGTTCTACTAAATCTCTTTAATCCATGATGAGAAAACCAAGAAATATTCCCTTAGAAACATTCCATTTATAAAATCATGATTAAAAAATAATACATAATTATTTCCTATTTTAAAAAAATCTATAGAAAAATTTATTTCCAAACTATAACTTACATTATGACTATTTTATTGAGATTACCTCATAATTTATTAAACTAAGATGTAGTTATCTTCCTCCTGATGACTAGTGGATTCTAAACTCTTCTCTCAAAAATCACAACATCTCCAATATAGTGAAACTAGAAACCATGATGAAGGAACACAAATTATTTTTTTGAAGGGTTATTAAGCATATTTTTCTCGAAATCTAGAATTTTCTATATTTATTCCTTAAATAACCTATGAGATCAATCCTTCCCTTCTCAACTCCAGTAAATTAAAATAGGAATGAACTTAAAAAATCTCGGCCTTTATGTTATAAATCATTCAAATGATTCCATCCTTATGAATTAAGAAAAACTAGAACAAATAAATTTCAAAAAAATCACCCTTAAAAATAACTCTTAATACATTTTTCCTTGAAAATAAAAAATTTCTAATTAAAAAGGAACATTTCTATTTATAAGATAAATTAATCATACTATACACATCTCACAAAAAACCTCTTCTTCTCAAATATTATTAAATATCATGGAAATCAGATAATATACATATAACACCCTAATATCTTAATAATACTCACAAAACCTTGAATAATACCTCTAAAAAAGCATATTTTATAATCTACAAAATAAACACATATTATAAAAAAAATTCACTCAAAATAATTACCCAAATGTTGTACACCAAAAAAACTTTGTAAAAGATTCACAACATAACACCAACATGAATCCATCTGGGAACAAATCCAATAGAGTCTATACACAATATAATAACTTAATCCATCATAATACTTAACTTTTCTCATTATTTGATTTAAAGATAAAAACTCATGAAAATTAAATATTAAAACTATTAACTATTTATCAAGACATGATTTTGAAATTTCAAACATATTTCAAACATGTTAAAAATAAAACTCAATAATTAATCAAGTTTCTTTAATATGATATTTATTTTAATTCTCAATGAAAATTAAATCAATATGTAAATTAAAATCCAATTTTCTTTTAATATATTATAAAAAAAAGTAAAAAATATTTTAAAAATAAAAACTAATTTTCACCCCTTAAAAAATAATTTTCAAAAATACCACCAAGCACATTGTATTTTTCAAGACTACTTAACCTCTTAGTAAACAAATTTTGAGATAATTTTAAAAAAATATAGTTAGAAAGTATATTATAAAAAATATATTTCACACTTCAACCCTCAAGATCAAATCTATCTTTCCATATCACACTAACAAGAAAATTAAATAACTATATCATACTTACCGCAACAACACTATTCCTCAGTGGTATATAATTTCCAAAAAAACATTTAAAAATATCATACACCTCTCAATATCCATGTTTACTAAATCGATCAGAAAAATTATTATAAATACACCTTAGATATTGTGAAACATAAGAGGAATTAAATGGTAAAATTATTCAAGGTAAACCCACAAAAAACCCATAATATATCACACGTAATTTCAAGATAATACTAATAACAAACAACCTTAAACAACTTTATTTTGGAAATTCACAACCACTATTATAATAATAATAATATTTATAAAGTAAATATTTTTATTCCCTACACATTTATCCTCCCTCCATCATTCCTATAATATCTCCACCCTCTAGCATAATAACTTTTCATTAACTAATTTAACCATACCAGCTGATTTACATGAATGAGTAAATTTTGCTTTAGAAACACTCATTAAATAATTCTTTTGTTTCTAATAATAATCATGGTAAGCACTAAGAACTCTCCCACTACATAAAAATGTTTTTTTAACCTGGAAATAAAAGAACTAAACCATTGTTTGACTCTTCACTGCCAACCAATTCATCTCTCTAGAATATTACATTTTATAAACTCTATTAATAATATTACCAAAAATAAGATGGAAAATATAAAAATAAATCACTTCAATACTAAAACATCCATTACCAATTTAATCATATATTCCTAACATCACATATATTTTAATAAAATTGTTAATTAAATTAATTTTCCTATTACTATATAACTAATACCCAAATCCATATTCTATTAAAAATCACCAGAATCACCACAATTAAAAAAGTATATCAAATATTACAAAAAAAATGTATGAAAAATCCATGAGAACAATAAATGATAAGAATTTAAATCAAATTTTCTTTATTTCTGACTTGCATCACATACCTGTTAATCATGAAAATAAAAATAATAAATCTCACCTTTAAAAATTTAAAAATCACAAGTATCATAATATAAGAAATTATCAATGCATTTCCCATGTATTTTAACTAACAACCTTCAAATAAATACTCTCATAGGGACCTAAATAGTTTATATCATTCATTGTTTCTTGTAAAAACCATCACCTTGACACTAGCTAAAATTACTCACACTACAACCAAAATTAATATCCCCACAATCTAGATATTTAAAAACAACTATATAATGGGGAAAAAGGTTAAACACACCCCCACCAATAGTTTAACCTATACCATAATATCACAATCAACTATTGTAACAAAATAAAATTTTCCTTGATCCAAAATTACTCTCAAATAGCTTCACATAAACCTCCATCAATAATCTACTCATTATCCATCTCTACACTTCAAATAAAAACCATAAAATAAACAACCAATCACTCACTGATCATTATACCCAAAACATACTCACATCATTGGGGAAATAAAACTATGATCACTAAAAAATTTAGTTTTAATTCCAAAAATAATCCCTCATTTCCAATTTACCATACTTTAATTATTTACCCTTGACATGTTTCACCAACCAACTCACCATTGACTAATTTTCATAACAATATAACAATATATGTTCTATATAATAATGAAATGATTTATATAAAAAGATATACATATAAAAAAATAACATATATTTATAATTTAAAAGGTTTTTAAACCTAATATATAAATTATCAATACAATTAAAAAATTATATATGAGTTACAATTAAAAACAATCCATTCAATAAAAAATATATTTGAACGATAACATAACATTATTAGTAAATAAGATTTATTTATCACTATTTTTCTCAAGATATTGTATGAAAATTAATAAAATTTTATGTTAACACCCCAAAAAATTCTCCAAACATCAAATATAAATTTATTAAAATAATAATTATTTTTTGTTTAATAAATATCACATTGCTAAAAATTTAATTATTCCAGAAAATCATATTTTATCATTCGAATTCATCAATTTATAACCTCAAATATTTTTATTAAAATCAGTTAACAAGTAATAATTCCATTGAAAAGTTTTAACTATCATATTATTTCTGACTACATAATCCTACTATCAATAAAACTAAAATTTTTTTTATAGAAAAATGAATAAAAATTAAAATTTCATTAACATAATCACATGCCTATCCTATTAATTAAATCACAAACTTATATTGATAACATTCATATTAATTTTATTTTTCAATTAACCATATCATATTCTTGATACCTAGATTAGTATTAATCAAAATTTTAATTTTTTCCCAATAGATGAACAATATCATTTGTCTTATAATATGATATATTACCTTTATCATAATTTTTTTTAAAATATAAAATACTTATTTTAGAATATCCATAATAAATAATATAACATCTTTATTTATAAATTACATAAATAAGTATATTAAAATTTTTATGAACAACACATACATTCTTCATGGACTACCTCTATATGATGTATGAACCTACACTTGCATTAATACCCACTAATAGAATATCATACAACTTATAACCATACATAAAAATCAAAATCCATACCCAGAATCAATGGGACTCTCTACATATTGAGCTAACAATCCTAGAATACATGAGATAATAGGTTTATGTAACATGAGATCCCCACTAACCCATGTATTCCATTCTACCACCAACTCAAAACACTATCATAGAACAATTAATTTTATACCATTACCCCATAAACCAAACCTACCAAGACTCCTCCTAATCTGACATTGAGATCAATAATGACTCTCTAAGTCTACCTCCATTAAATATTTGGATGGATATTTTCACCAAGGGTATAAAACATAATTTATTTGAGGCATTACCACTTTCATATAACCGATTGAACAAATTAATAATTAAAACCAAAATATAAGGCCACAAAATACCCACATGAATGAATTCATACATTTATAAGTATGTCAAATGAGTCAACCAAAACTAGAACATCATCTAATCAAAAAATGGGGAACAAAAACATGGGACTCCAACTACTCTAAGATCGATTAATACATGCATAGAATAATGTCATATTGAATCACACTTTACATGATCCTATGATCTGGAAAACTAAACACTATAATATAGTGGTTATACAAGAACAACCATTAAGGTCCTATTTAAACCTCTCATGTATCATGGGATAGGGACAATAACACCCTAGTAAATGGCATATATAATTACAAATCATTTAGAATAATAAGGAAAGTAAATGTTCACCAAAGGTCATCCAAAACACCCTCTTCATCACCAAAACCACAATTCCTCAATTATCACAATAATCACAACATATTGGTGTCCACATAAATATAAACTATATTTATAGACATAATAACAATTTGTCTCCATAATTAAGATGAAAAAACTACAAAAATAACTATATAGTGATATAGTTACAATAACACTAACTGTATCTAGGATGGGAATAAAACATCCCTACTCTATAATATCATCATAAAATACCATATCCTATAAACTTTAACACCACTTTTCCAAACAACATCAATATAATGGAATATTATGTCCCTATAGTGACCACATCATGAAGCTTCCAAATAAGTTTTTTTCACATTTACACAATAAAATATTTACATCATATAAGCTGTCAAGTATAAAAATTCATTACAAAAAATGCAATAAAAAATTTCAATCTACAACACAATAACAATAATTGAATAACAACCATAAAAAATAAAAAAAAATCTTAATATGAAAGGCAATGATAATAATGATGTTGTAGCTACAACATGTTTCGGTATAGTCATCATTCCACATTCAATCCACTATTCACTATAATAACCCCTCCACTATATAAGATTTCAAGAACACTCACTATAAACAATTCTTAGTATTTCATTGGATAATATATTTTAAAAAACACTAAAGATTAACAATCACACACCTATTCCATATAAAAACCATACTAATTTATAAATTCCTTTTAAATGACACAACAACCCCAGTAATTCACATGTTTTAATGTTCACAAAATTCTATTTTTTTATTGATGGATTTATCTTAAGTGATTTTAGGTCATTATATGATATTATATTAAGATTTATTTAATTTGAAATCATTTTATTAAAATATATTTTATCTAAGGTTGAAATAAATTTCTTATGGATAATAACCTACAAGATAGAAAAAATAACCTACATGTTGAAAGAAGATCATACACCATTGTAATTCAAATTTTGGAAAATAAAATTTTCTTACAGGAATACAAGATGTATTGTAATATAATATAGAATTTGAAAAACTAAATAATAATATTGAAGTCTAATATAGTAAAAATATTATAAAATACAAGTAAATTATTATATGACATAGGAAAAATACATTAATAGAGGAAATTTCTTATGGAAATTATCCTATACTCCTATAAAAACATACACATTGGATACTCAGTAAAGTAAATTATTCTACGAGTTAAGAATGTCATGTGTGTCATGTTTTTTTTCAAATTCAATCATTATAAGAAGACCAAATATCATATATATTCATGAATTAACTAATAAATATAGAAAGTTTCCTAAATAAATAATATTTCCTGATTATCTAACAAAATTAAAATGTCATACTCTTTAAAATACAGTTAGAAGGTCAAAAACTATTATTAAGGTAAATGTTTTTCAATAACTCTTAAAGTCATGCGATAATTTAAAGTCCTACAATGCGAATGAGGTATTAATAATTGAAGGGAACACTTATGAAAAATTCATATGATTTATAGAAAATCTTATGGTGAATATGTAAAATTAGACCAAATCCATACGATTAGAGAAAAATTCATATGATAAGAATACTTATTAAATAAAATCCTACAAAGTTGATGACTTATGAAACTTTGTAATTTTTTATTATTTAATTTATTTTTTAGAAACATCTAACCATTGTAAGTTTGTGATAAAACTCTACATAAACCTTTTATTTTTTCAAAAGTGGTAATTATTAAATGAGGACATACTGAATTAAATAAATATTCCATTTATTAAAATTTATATATTTCCATAGAATACTATAGATGAAGTCATTGAAAACGTTTATTTATTTTCTAATTTTAGATAAAAAGGTCACATGTATTGAATTTTTTTTGAGTAATATATATTTAATATAGATCATTGTTAAATATATTGAGTTTTAATTCAAAAAGGGATATGATGTGAATATTCTAGATCATGAATCATATACTCTATTTTTTACATGATCGTTCTTATTACACAATTATGTAAATAAAAAAATATCGCTACTATTATGTGCATTCAAGATATATCTATAGTAAAAAAAGATTCTTCAGGGAATCATAAAATTATACTCATTCTATAGAGAAGTTAAATCATATATCTGTTACTAATTTAAATTATGTGATGAAACAATTATTTTTTTACATATATTTATTTTTTAAAGTGAGAAATGTTTTTACTATGTGTTGAAAAGTCCATGGATAATCTTGTTAAAGGGAGATTCCAAAATATATTTCTTATATATTTGTATCAAGTGATACTTGTTTTCACTTATATGGATAGTCACAAAGAAAATGTATGGATTATTAAAATCACCATACTCACATTGAGAGGAGGAGGAGTGGATTAAGGGTAGTTCCTCTCACCCTAAACTAATATAAATTATTTATTTCATGTTATACATATTTTAATTTATTTTATACCACATATATAATTATGTGTGATGGATATATTGAAATAGATTTTAAAAAGGGTGATTTTAAGTTGGTGAAAAATTTAATAACTTAATTCATCCCCCTCTTTAGTCATTGTGCAACCCCTACTAGGAAAATAACTTGTATCAAAGTAGTGGTATTTTTGTTCTAAAATTTTAACCATTAAATTATAATAGTATCTCTTATTTGTATAATATTTGATTACAAATAAGTAATTTACATGATTAGAGCACTTATGGGTGTTGTAAACTTAGTATAATCATCTATTTAAAAAAACATGGTTTGAAAGTGTACCTGAAACCTATAAATATAGAAGATCATAACTTTTCAATGAGGTGTGTCTTCTTTTATTTTTGGTTAAAAACCTTTAAAAATGGTTAATGAAATTATTCTCAAGAGTTGGTATGGTATCAAGATTATCTTGAGGGTTTGGGAAATGAAAATATGGAAAAGGGGTCCATCCAGTGTATATAATATGGTTGGTGTATGATTAGTACTAACTATGTTCCATGACCATGTTCCCTAGAGAAGATACGTTCACGGTTTATAAACTACACAAGGGGAGTCTAGAAACCTTTTAGACTTAAATAGATCCAACCATACAACCTCCATATGGCTTGAAAAACCATGTGAGATCCCCAAAAAACCGTTCAACTAATTCCTCTATTAGATAAATGAGGCTACACAATTGGAACATGGTTTGGAAATTTTTTTATCCAAATTATGAGCCTCATTAAACTAGGGGGTGACCCTTTTTTCCTCCCAAACTTTATAAATTTTTACCCAATTTTTCTCCTCATTTATTTTACAACAGCCTTGGATGTAATCCAAAAGTTGTGATCTCTTCCAAAGAACAATATTCCACAAT
The DNA here is from genome assembly GCA_963277665.1 of Viscum album. NCBI lineage: Eukaryota > Viridiplantae > Streptophyta > Magnoliopsida > Santalales > Viscaceae > Viscum > Viscum album. The sequence continues at coordinate 924,004,386 of OY728120.1, forward strand.
TCTAAGGAAGTTGAGGTCCCATTTAGTGTGTATCGAAGCCCCAAGTAAGTCTATAACTCCTCATTATTTAATTTTACAAAATAATATTTGTGTGGTTGTTCCTCTTCCTATAAATCTCATAAACCCTAATTTTTTTATGGAATCATTTTTTTATTATTAGGGTTGTTTTAAATTGAATAATGGTCCATGGTCTAGTGAGGTCTTGTCTATGATCTTGAGGTAGGTAGTCTATAAGTTTTCTCCCGTAGCCATGTTGTTATTCATGTGTATATGGAAATTCCATTTCGATGTTATGATGTTCATTTTTTATTTGACTAAGGAGAGTAATTTAATCATTTAATTGATGTGTTATACCCTTCATATATCCTATTGAGTCCATTGATATATTAAGGACAAGCTAGTCTTATATATAATTATAAGGTGTGACACTTGAAAATGATTAAATTTGTTATTTATGGTGGAATAAAGGGTTCATTAGTTTTAACCAATTAGGATTAGTTCATAGTTTATTAGTATGAAATTTGGAGCTATTTAGATTAACATGGGAATTAAATGGTTTATGATATAATAAAGGGTAGAAGGGGGTAAATGGTTAATGGGTCATATTCTCATTGAAAATTGGTGGTAAAGAACTACCATGGTTCTGTTATATTAATGAACAGTCAAAAGGATTGAATATGATATTTGGATAAAGGAATTATTAGTAATGGTCCATAGAAATAACGGTGAATGAAGAAGGTTAACATGGTACACCATATAGATGTAGAATATTGGAGAATAGGTTAACCCTTATTATTATGTGTATTACAATGGTCATGTGTTTGAACTTGGTAATGGGTTGTTTATGAAATGGTTATAGTGTCACACATGTCATTCCACAATGATGATTGGGGTGGTTGGACTTCGAATTCCTCACTCCTTGTTCAGGATTTTGGACATGCCGATTTGCATCATTATGAGGGATGGTCATACATGGAATTCCAAATCCCCAGTTTGGGTGCCTGGACTAATTATTTAAGGTATAGTGGTTCAAATTGAATTGATAAATGAACGAACTTGTGATATAAAGTGTTAAAACCTTATGGAATATGTTTTATAATCTGATGTGGGATGAATCACATTTGGTGGGATGGGTGTTATATAGAACTTGGGATCCCATGCGGCTTAGTGATAACTATTTAATTATAGAACCCATTTTACGTACTTATTTTATTTTATTCATCTGTACTTCTATATACACTATTATTGGTAAGGATATTCCTTTGGAAACTGTTGGTGGTGGCTTACTAAGTTTTACTCACACCGTTCTTGGGATTCCATTGGTGGCTGAGTAGATCTCACATTTTATCAGTATAAATATGGTAAAAGGCCTTATTTTAGATGGTTTACTTGGGATAGAGCATGGATAAAGGGTCTGTACATATAGTTAGAACCTATTGTTTCATTTTTCAAAATTGTCAATATTTTGGGTTTCCTTTGACCCACAAATAACTTGTATACCATATTATCTTGTCAATACCTCCCTAGTTTGGGAATTTGTTAGGTGATTTATATTTGTTTATTTTATTGAATTTTATTGTTTATTATCATTGTTTTTGTTGGTTTACTCTATTAATAATGTAATATTATCCCCATGAATTTCATTAGACTCTAATTTCAAGTTGGTATCCTCTAGATTATGGGGAGGTGAAACTGATGTCATGTGGAAAACTAGTATGGGGAACTAGGACCATAATGTTATAAATTGGTTTCAAAGAAAGTTTATTTTTTATTGATTTACTATTTGGGAAAGGTAGATAGGATACTAAGATGTGTCAAGTCTTGGTAATGAGATCATGAATGGGATTATCTAACCCTTGTGTGGAGGGAAAACCCAAGTATCCATGGAAGTATTGTTGCTCTTAATGATTTCTTATTATAGTTGACATTTTATATCACCTTGAGTAAATCAATTGGTGTGTAGTGTTATTGATTTTGAGGTTGTATTCATTGGATGATATGGAATTATATTTTGTATTCATGAATCATTTTATGCACTTAGGTATTTATATAACATGAATCATTTTAGGCACACATGGAAGTGCATTTGGGTTATGGGAAGTATAATGCTTTTCTGTTCCATTAGTGATTTAAAAGAAGTACTGCATAATAAGTAAACAAGTTGTTTAAAATGAAATTTTTTTAACTTAAATTTGTAAATGTAGTTCTTAATGAGTAGGTTATAAATGTTTAGATATTTAAGGGATTTAATAGTGTCTAATTTAATGTTTGAAATATAAAAGTCTAGTTAACTTTTCATTAGCCACAATCCCATATAGAGATGGTTGGGTGTAGTGATAGTGATGTGTTTATATCCGACAGATAAGTGTTTGTGTAATTTATTGTGATGGATAGTTGTGATACCTACCTTATATTAATATGAAATAATTTTTTTATATTTTATAATACATTCTAAATAGACACCACTATGGATATGTTTACTGGTTGGGAAATTAAAGGGAATTACTGAGAGTAAACCTCCAATAGTAAGACAAGAACCCCTGTTGGTTCAAGGTGATAGGGGGAGGGAAGTTTCATTAGAAAAAAAATTTAATTTATCTAGTTTATCTAGAGGGAACTAGGGTGGGAAGTGATAAGTTTGTCTAATATGATAAGAGTGTTTCATTTTAAGTATCCTCTAATGTTTTCCAGAGAGGAAAGATTGAGGAATTAGATTTTTGGATTGAGTCTCTCGGAATGATTCTGAATCACAGAGGGAATCCTCCATAAAAGAGGGTAAATTTGGAAGAAAATATGTTATGAATAAATTTTTAGAATTTTTGGAATATTTAGGTATAACCTGAGTATTTAGAGAGTATGTATTTGAAGGACTTCTAAGAAAAGTTCTTGGAGAATTTCTACATAGAGAACCTGATGAAATATAAAGATATATAGTTTATGTGGTTGAACTAGGGAACTATGTCATTGATGGATTATGTTGGACACTTCAAAGACTTTATTCTTTACCAATTCTAGTAGGAAATGAGGCAGCAACCAAAAGTATTTTCTTAGATCACTTAGATATGAGTTTAAGTCCTAGGTAAATATATTTCGTTTTAATAAGTTTGTTGAGGTGGTTAATCTGGATCTCATTTATGATGTGAACCTAAATAAGTATTATATTAGTTTAAATGTAGGATAATATAGGAGATATTGTGGTATTTTGTCTGATGTTAAGAAGAAATGTTATAGGAACTTCCATCAAGTTAGTGGTGGAAAGTGTAACCAGGGGAGTGGACAACCTCTCATGGTAGTGGTCAAGTAGTTTTATATTAGTGTGGAATATTTGGTCACATGCATGGTTAGAGTCCTCAACCACCAATGGAGTGATGATATTACAATATAATTGGTCATGTATAATGGTTCTATAAGATACCTTGATAGATAGGTAGTGATGGATAACCTAGGATGATGCAAAGTACCAATAGGGGATCTAATACCTCGTATCAGTCAGGTAGATAGAGTTCCATCGGTCATACCGGTTGGGGTTGGTGATATAGTGTTTTGGGAAAAAGAATCCATATCAGTAGGGTAGTGTGACACATGGCACTCATACTTGAGCCCAAGGTATAGGTTCTAGACAGCTATACGTAGTTCATCCTGCACCCATTGGTAGCTATGCGCAGACATTGAATGTGTGATATACGATTATTGATACATCTATACTTAATATAATTATATTAAATAAATTATACTCACATTAATTTATATCATTTTAGTTTTTGAATGTTTTTGGACTAATTATGGATTTTATTCATCTGGTTATATTAATCGACACACTGTTAGGGATGCGATCTGAGAGTATCTATCATTGAAAGTGGTGTACCCTCAAGGTTTGCGGGTACTGTATCCTCTGGAATTTATATATGCTTGAGATGTTAGGTATTGAAATTATACTAGGTAATGAAAATTTAGTTTTATATCATGCTCACATTGACTTCTACCATAGGAGTGTGACTTTCACATCCCCTAAGGGGGGAATTTTTCTCCACTAAGGAGAGTAGGATATCCAAACTGACCATGCATGACCATTTTTTTCAGCAGTTGGGTGAGCTCATATCCTAGGTGGTGAGTATTATTACTGATTATGTGGGAGTGAAGCATAATTTATTACCTCTTATATTGCACTAATTTCAGGTTATTTTTCCGGATGAGTTTTTTGGGTTTTCACCTTAGAGAGACGTTGAGTTGATACCAAGAGCTAAGCCATCCTCTATTCCACTATATTGTATAAAACTAACAAATCTTCATGAGATTAAGATTTTATTAGAGGATTTATAGGATAATGGATTCATCTTCCTAAGTATATAACCTTTGGGATATTTGGTTTTATTCTCTAAGAAGGTTGACAAAATGTTACATTTGTGTGTTGATTACCAGAAATTGAACCGAATGACAATTAATAACTGATATCCTCTTCTGTATATCGATTATATTTTTGTATAGATGAGGGGTGATTGTGTTATCTATAATATTTATGTGATATTAGATTATAATTAGTAGAGGGTGAAACCCACTAATATACCATGCTCTACTTTCAAAATTTGGTATTTTTTGTATGAATTCGTTATGATGCCATTTGGACTAGTAATCACACATTCCATGTTCATGAATTTTATGAGCCAATTATTTTATCCACACCTGGGTTAGTTTTTGGTTGTCTTTTTTGAATGAATATTGGTGTAATCGATGAGTCAATATGATCATGTTAAACACCTTGATATAATCCTGAGTACACTAAGAGAGAATTGTCTATACGCCAATCTAACTAAGTGTTATTTATGGATTAATATGGTATATTTAATAGGTCACATCATTTCATAGGAAAGTGTGTCATTGGACCTTGATAAGGTTCAATAAGTGGTTTCTTGGGAGAATACCAAGAATAATTTTTATCTCTGAAGTTTTTTGGTTTTGGCATATTGTTACTAAAGGTTCATCAAATAATTTTATTGCTTGAGAGAACCTCTCTCAGACATTATCAAGAAGGTTATAAAATTTTAGTGGTATAGGGCATGTGATAATGATTTCTTGGAGATAAAAATGAGTTTTATGACCACACCATTTCTGATCTTACCTATCACGGGTAAGGAGTATACTCTTTTGTTATGCATCATCCATTAGACATGGAGTAGTGTTTATATAGGGTGATCGATTCATGGTGTATGTATCATGAAAATTGAGGCCAAATGAATATAACTATCCTATGAAAATTTTTAGTTATTATTAGTGGTTTATGGTTTGAAATGTGGGTAGTATTATCTTCTTAGTGAGAGGTTTATTTCCTATACCGATCTTAATAGCCTCAAATATATATTTTCCTAGAATGACTAAAATATTCTTTGGTGAAGATTAGTTGAGTACATGAAATTATTTGATTTATGATAAAATGTATGAAGGGGAAGGGAATTTTATTACAAATACCTTGATACAGAAGATTTAGTATCAGGTAGTTTTAGAGTGATGTTTTGAGTGGGGGAAGATGGATTTTGTTTTTGTGATGCATGTAGCTGTACATGAGGTTTAAGGACCGATTACACTGATGTCATTTTATGTTGTACCCAATCTTATGATCCAGATCTGGAGAAGATAATATAAGAATTTTAAATACATGTCATTGAGGGACAATTTTAATAGTGGGGAGACACCTCATGAATGGAACATTGATGGTTATGAGATGATCTATGTTCACAGATGTGTTATTATGACTAGTTGTATGTTTGAGGAGGTGATACACGAGTTTCAGGCTTTGATGTATGTGACGAAACTTGGTTTGATGAAAATTTACCATGAACATTGTATATTTTATTAGTGTACAAGAATAAAGAAGGATATCATAGGTTTTATGATGCAATGCTACACCTATCAGAAGGTGAAGGTTATGAATTAGTAATTTAATAGTTTGTTAAATCCTTTTACCATTCCATAATTTAAGTAGCATGATGTTATAATGTATTTCATGGTTGTTTTATTGAGAAATACTATGAATAATGATGCAATATGGGTGATTTTTGAGGGATTAACAAGGGTAGAACATTTCTTACATTTCAGGTAGACTTCCACCATCGATCAGTTGGGTGACTTGTGTGTTAAGGAGATACTGTGTTTGGATAGGGTTCCTTAGATTAATGTTTGATATAAAGACCCCAATTTTGCTTTGTGATTCTATAAATACTTTCATAATTAATTGGGTACTCAGTTGTTTTTGAGTAGAAATTTTCACCCATAGACAGTCTGACAATCGGAACAAAATATCCTGGTGTTAGAGAACATGTTGAGAGCATGCATCCTAGATTTTGGTAGAATAAGGTAAAAGCACCTAGCCCTTGTGGAGTTCTCCTATAAAAACAGTTAATAAGATACTATTCATAAGGAACCATATGAGGCATACTATGGTAGTCTGTGTAGATCACCATTATTTTGGATAGAAGTAAGAGAATCAGGGTTTTTAGGAATGATACTCATGTAGGAGATTTTAGAGTAGGTTTAGTTGATCAATAAGTGTATGGATATAGCCCAGAGTATTCCCCAATATATTAGTCCATTTGATATTGTGTTATGGATTGGTCTCATAGGGTAATTATTGGTTGTTCCATAGAGGTATAATGATATGCATTATTTTTTTTCAAAAATATATAGTATCAACCCGATCCTTCTCATGTAATCGATGTTGATGAGTTTGAACTTGAGGTTGTTGTGTCCTTTAAGGAGCATTTGATTCATGTTATAAACATTAGTGATAAAATTAATTAGGGAAATATTTCACCTTTGGTCCTAGTGTTGTGGTAACATGTCCATGTTTTGAAGGAAACATTGGGGAGGGAAGCTGATATGTGGGAACAATGTCACAACATTTTTATCTTAGAGTCTTACAGATTCTAGGAAGTGCAGCTCAAGGATGAGTTGTTGTAAGGAAGGAAGGTTGTAAGTTCCTAACTATTCAATGAGGTGAATTTAATTTTTTTAATTAAAATCATTTAAAAATGTTTAAGGAAATTATTATTGGGAGTAGTTAAGGTCTCAAGAGTGTCCCAGGGTTTGAGGACATGAAAAGAAGGAAATGGTGTCCATCTATTGTAAGTAACATGGTTGGTGCATGGTTAAAACTAACAATTATCCAGGATCATGAGACCTAAGGAAGAGAGGAGAATAGTTTGAAAACCATGAAAGGATATTCTGGAAACCATGTATCTTTGGAATGACCCAATCAGACAGCTTACACATAGCTTAAAAATTGTATGGGCTCCACAAAAAACCATGTAACCCATGTCTATTTTAAAAAGAGAAGGTTGTATAGTTAGTGCATGGTTTAGAAAACCATGCATCCAAACCATGCCCCTCAATGAAATTTGTAGGGGTGTAATAATTTTTTTCATTCCCAATCTTTATTTTTTTCACCTAATTTTATTCCTCATTTATTCTTCAGCATCCTTTTGTGAGAATAAGAAGCTCCCCTCTCTTCCAAGGGTCAATATCCCTTGATTCTATGGCATTTGATGTGATATTTAGTGTGAACTGGATCCCTAGGTAAGTATATGTCTCCCATTTCCTCTATTTTTAGGAAGAAGGTTTGTGTGGTTATTCCTATAATTATGAAGATAATAACCCATACTTTTTCTAGGTAATCCTTTATTTTGGTGTTAGAGGTTATTTTAGTTTGAATCTAGGGCCATGGATGGGTGAATGATTTTTGATGAGCATGAGGTTGGTGATCTGCAAATTTTTTCCAATAGTCATGATGTTATTCATGTATATGCGGTAGTTCCAGTACACTGTTCTACTGTGTATTTGTGTCTTTAACTTAGAATAGTAATTTAAGCATTTAATTAAAGTTTGAAACCCTCCATGGACCATGTCAGGTCCATTAATGATCTTAATTCTAGGCCTATGGCTACCCATGGGGTGTGCAACTCTCACATAAATGATGAAATGTGTTATAAATGGTGGAATAAAGGGGTCATGAGTTTTAATCCATTAGTATTATTGAATAGTTTATTTTCATGGAATATAGTGTCATTTGGATTAACTTAAGAATTAAATGGTTTGTGACATAATAAAGGGAAAATGGGTAAATTGTTAATAGGAAATATTCTCATTAACAATTGGTTTTAAAGAACCAAAATGTTTGTGTTATATGAAAAAATGGTAAAAAGGATTTAATATGAGATTTGGATAAATGTTTTGATAGTAATGAGATATAGAAATAATAATGAATGAAGGAGGATAACATGGCATGCCATACAGATATTGAATATTATAAAAGAGTTTCACCCTTATTTTTTTTGTGTTACAAAGGTCAAGTGTTGGGATATGGTAATGGTTATTGATAAAATAGTTGTGGGTGTTGGAAATGGAATTCCATATATATGATTGGGGTGGTTGGACATGGTATTCCTTACTCCTTGTTTGGGATGTTGGACATGTATCTCCATATCATTATGTGGGATGGTCAAACATGGTGTTCTAAATCCCTATTTTGGATATATAGAATGATGATCCAATGTATAATGGTTTAAATTGAATTGAAAATAAATTCCATTATAACATAAATTGTTAAAACCCTATAGAATATAGTTTAAACTCAGAAAATGGACAAGTAAGGTTTTGTGAGTCAAGTGTTATTGATGAACCCAAGATCCATTAGGTATAATTGAAAACTGTTTAATTATAAAACCTATTTTACTTACTGTATGTATATTATTCATTTATACTAATGTATACACAATAATTAGATTGGATATTTCATTAAACACCATTAGTGATGGCCTATTGAGTTGTACTCACAGCTTGTTCAGGCTGATATTTTTTCCCAAGAAGATCTTAGGGTTATAGGTCTGGATAAGTGAGAAAGACCAATATTAAATGGTTTACATGGGATAGATACCAGATGAAGGTACCAGAAAAGGAATTGGGAACCACTTTGGTTTTTTTCTGAGTGTCATTATTTTGGATTTCCTTTGACACATGACACTTATAATATATCATGTTTACTATATTGGCTTTTTTGTACCTACCCAATTTAAGAATGTGTTATGTGATGTATGTTTATTTATTTTATTTAATGATATTTATTATTCTGATTTCTATCATTGGATTACTCTTATAAGGAAGGAATATACTACCCATATATTTCATTATTTCATCACTACTATTTGGTAGCCTCTGGTGTACAGGGTGGCATGCCTGAGGTCATGAGGCGAACTGGTACAAGGCACTAGTATAGTGGCACCCAAACTGAGATATTACAAAAGACTTATGAAGTTACCAAAGGTGGACCTGAAACATAGATACAACTAATGAAGCTAAATATATAATAAACCCTAAATCTATGAATTTTATTTAATATAGTTTTGGAAAATATGTATTTAACTAAGTTTATTAGTGTGAAATAACATATGAGATGTCAACTACTATTTCCATTGATTATGAGGGGACATTTAATGTCACACAACTTAGATAAATTACTAGTAATTTAAAGTTTGACACATCCATAATTATTGAAGTTGATGGAATTAAACCTATGAATAGAATATTAATTGACATTTTAAATGATATAGAAACCTTGGGTACTCTAATTCCATAATTATATTAAGAATTATAAGTTCTAAATATTTTACCATCAAGATGAAGTTTAATTTTAGATGAAATAATATAATCATAACTTGTTAAATATTTGAAAATAAAGGATCTTATAGGAACTATTATGATGTACAAGGTAAAAATATAAACTGAATCTATAGATACCAGATTATTTAAAATATAAAACAATACATTACAATTTTTTACTTATAAGGATGAGAAGAAAGGTAATGAAAATTTAATATATCAATAATTTGATGGAGGATACTCAAGCTATTAAAAATATAATAGTGAAGTTTCTTAGTTTACAAGGTAGTTAAATTTTTTAAATAATATGGATATAGGATTCCAAAAACTCATTAACAAATATAATAATTTTTATGGATGTTAAAAAGAGTTAAAATGATATAAATGCAATAGGATTAGACATATTAATCTTGAATGTCCTCAACTTAAAGAGAAGAATAAATAAAAAAAATAAAATAAAATATGATTATAAGAAAAAGTATAAGAAGTTTATGAAGGATAAATGGAGTTATTCTAAATCATATTGTGATAGTTGAACTACTAGCTCAAAATTTAAAAATTTTAATTATAAAAATATGTTTTTGTGGCTTAAACACAAGAGGAACAATCTATTTACTCTTTTGAATTTGAATTTGAAATTAAAAAAAATGAACTTTTAAAGAATTAAATGAGTATATATCAATATTAGAAGAAAAATATGGATCATTAATGAAAATAAAAAAGACTCTTAGAAAGTCATATGATACTACTAATAGTGAAAAAGTATTTACTAACTAGATTTATTATTTGAATTAAAAGTTAGATAAATATTTTTGTGCTTGTACTGAATAAGGAAACAAGATTAATTTTTTTTATATGAGTTTAAATATTTAAAAGTTACAATAAGTGTTTTTACATAGTAGAGAGATTAACTCAATCAAATCCTTGGTAAAAATGAAGAAACTAAATATAAACTTGGAATATAAAGTAATAGTGAAAGGTCAGTGTTATATAAAAATTAATTTATCATAGTTCAAAATGAAAAATAATATCTACTATCACTTTTGTCACTTTGGGGTCAGTGGAAATTTTGAAAATTATTTCTAACATTGAAGACCCCAATTATGAAGAGATAAACATTATTTTCTTTCAAATAATTTATATAAATTCAATGTTTTAAATGTGAGTCAATTTATAAATATTATCATTCCTAAAATTTTAATAACTAATATAGATGGACCCAATAGCATATGGGTAAAAAATAATATTTTTTATTTGAATTATTTTATAGTAAAATATCCACAAGGACAACAATGTTTGTGGAACATGGATAGTGGGTTTTTAAGTCATATGAGGGGTGACTTTTTAAATTCCACCTACTCTCAATGGCTGATAGAGTAGATTCCACTTTTGGTGGTAGTGATAGAGGAAAATTATTTGAGTTGGATTTGTTTGAGGTCCAAATTAATCTCTTAATGTAATGTTATTTATGTTTATATCCTATAACATAACCTGATAAGTATCTCTTAACTCCATGATGATGATTTTTTGGATTATTCATTAGTGTTTATTATGCATTAGGGTGAACTTAGTTGGGAAAACATTAAAAGGTAAAATAAGTATAGTGGGAGAACTTTAAATAAAAGTCCTTATTAAATAAATTTAAAACATTATACTCATCTGATAAAAGATTCTATTATAGAAAAATTACATCATTATTATAATGACTAGAAAATTTATGAGTTGTTGTATTTCAGGAAAATTTTGATTTTTGGTCTTGGGGTAGGGGATTATTTTATAATTGGGGTTTGGATTAGGATTCCAAGGGTTTAAATATATTAATGAGTTTTTTTAAAAGTGATTTAATGTGTCTATGGTTTATTTTAGAGAATTTGTGAAGATAATTGATGATTTCTAGTGGTTTTAGAGCCTTAGGAGAATATTTTAAAACAAATTAGGTATTAGGTATAACTGTGGTAAATCATATTTTATGATTTATACATGGGTTTCAAAATTTATAATTAATGAACTGACCAGATCTTGGAAATCAATTTTTAGGTTTAGTGTTAGAACTACTAGATGGAGAGAATCTTGAGGCTTAATTGTTGATTATATATGTTGTTGGTGGAGTGGTGTGACAAAGTTTTGGAAGTATTAAAATGGATCTATTATAAGTAGATCTATAATAAGTATATCTATCATAAGTCAATATATTTTCAAAAATCTATTGGAGGTAGATATATCAAAATTATTTCTATTGATAGAAGATCCATAAGAAGTTGAGTTTGGTATGAGGGGATAATTTTTTTAAATTGTTTGAAATAATTGTTATTTATAAAAGTATTCCCTAATATTTAATATTCTGAGTGCTTTGGATAAATTGGAAAAGCCATGGATTTTAAGATTCCTTCTATTTTCAAAAAATCACTTTATTGTTGGAGTTACCTATAATATGCAAGGTCCCTCCACTTCAGAATATCAATAATGTGTTTGGGTTCACTATGATTGTTGAAACCTTCAAAATGAGCATCAGTGAATCTACAAAGGAAGAAATACCCAAAACATTGGTATTATTTTCTCAACAAAAGTGGAAGAGAATGTGGCTAAGATCACACATATTGTGTAACCTTCCAAAGTGCACGTGATCACATGACCTTTAAATGGTCATGTAAACATGACTTGAACATCGCATGACTTGCTGAAGATCAATTGAAGCCCCTTTGGAAATCCTTCCTATTCATTCAAAGGCATCAAAGACATTTGTTGTTCATAAAGAGGTTTCCAAATGGGTTCCTCAAAGTCATGAAACCTGTCAACCAACAGACGCATGAAAAAGAATCCAAAAATATTTATAAAATAAATCGGGAAAATATAAATAAGTTGGATACCTTATATGAGTTTTAAACTTCTTGTGATGTGCTCACACAATCCATAATAAATCATGAAGTCATGGTCAATATATCTACCTTTCTGCACAAGATCTTTCTAACATGTCACATTCATCATGAGAAGGGTTTCAGACATGTCCATCTAATTCCAAAATGTCCCTTTGGATCTATAGACAAACAAAGGTGTTTTCCATGACAATGATAACACATAACCACAAGAAGCATTATTGGTCACACAACACATCATAGGTAGGGAGAGTGTTTTTTTAAAAAAATCACACAACTTCACCAGATCCCCAACACTTTCAAAATAAATAAATAAATAAAATGGGAAAAGGTGAAAGCTTCTTGTAGAGAGAAGATACACCAACCATCATGTGAAAGGGGTTATGCCCCCTGACTGATCACCATTGATCTCATGGAGTCCTTCCTCGATTTGTCAGCATGATCCCATTTAAGAACTCCAGATAGGTATCCAAATCTTGTGAAGCCCCCTAGAAATCCAACTTTGTATCACGAAAGACCCCAAACAAGTCACCTTCAATAACGTGAAATCCTTTCCATAGGTATGAAGATCTCACTAAGGCCCCTATACATGTCATCCAAACCCTGTGGAATCCCCTTGACATGTCCACATATTTAGGAGAAATCCTTTTGATCGGTCTGGTTCTAATAAAAATGGTAGAGGTGGAAAATTATTATGGTCATTGAACATAATGCAATGCTATAGATAACCCATTGAAGGATCATGAAAAATGTCAGACATAAAATACATCCACTTACTCCCACTCAATTCTATGAGATACACACCATTAAAGGTTTCATATAACGAGGGAAACAAGGCCTATAAATGATCTCCCACTTTGTATAAAAAATAATCCCATCTTTGATCCATTACACATGGGAGCTCAGGATAAAACTTTTTAGAGCAACCAATAACATGATCACAAGGTCATCCACTAGGTAAAAATATGGGGAATAACCTAAGTGATAATGTGTCATGCATATTCACTTCATGTGATCACTAATAGATCACACAAAGGAATTAAGGTGTGTCAATTAAGTCATGAAAAGGAGTCCCACATGTCATTGGGTCATGAAAATCCTAAAAAATAATTGAATAATAGAAAAACCTGAGGCAGATATGAAATAAAAGGACAGAATAAAGACTAAAAATAAAATACTTATGTGAAGAACATATATGTTGATCCTCATATACTTTGAATGACTTACCCAGATCATATGATAACATCAGGCCATAGAATTTAAATCATATGATGCACCCTCAACACACTATTTGGATCATGAAAAGTCCCTTGGACATGTCAAGAAATTCATATGAAGTCCTCTTGGAATTCCACCCTAGTCTTGAAAATCCATTTGGTATTTCCAACCAAAAATTTGAGATTTCCTCTAGACATGTTGACCATGATATGCAACGATACCAAGATAAGTCTGCTAGGTCTCATGGGGACACCAAGGCACGCCAGTCTAGATCACGAGATGTCATCCAGACATGTTTCCCATGTTATGTAGTAAAACTTGGACAAGTCATCTTAGTGTCATGGTGACACTAAGTTATGTCAGACTGGATCATGTGACATCCTCTAGACAAGCCAGCTAGGTCTCATGGTGACACCGAGACATGTTATCCTAGATCATGTTATATCCTCTAGACAAGTTAACTAGGACTCATGGTGAATCCAAGACATGTTAGCCTAGATTATTCAATTTCATATAGAAAAGTAATCAAGGTTATGTAGCCCCATCCAGAAATGGAATCTTGGATTATACGACACCCTCCAGACATGTTAGCCAGGATCATGTGACATCCTTTGGACAAGAAATCCAGGTTATGTGTCACTCTCTTGAAATGTCATAATTGATCATGCGATATCCTCTAAAAAAGTTATACAAGTCATGTGACACCCTCCAGACACATCAACCTTGATCATGTGATGGTCTCTAAACATTCCATTTTGATTATGAGAATTCCTTGGTACATGTAAACTGGATTATGAGATTGTCCTTGGACATGTCTATTATGAAACTTGGACATGTCCATACATCCTCAAACATGGAAAACATACAACCAGAATATGCCATGCAGACAATCATGACATTTCAAGATGATATCATGGGACATGATAACCTTATCGAGTGGATATACAAGGGTAACCTCAGTGTGTAAGAACTGATCAAATTTAATTATTCTGATTCTGATTCTATATATAACTAGGATATGTGGGATGTATTCCTAATTCCTGATATCAAATCGGAATCAAATTCAGTGTAAGTCCCTCCGTATCTTCTTTATCAAAAGCATCAAGACCTAATCTTTCCCATGAGATTATCATTCTTCCTCATCCACCAGTAGATTGAGAAGATAACTGAACTATGATAACTTTTATTTCCCTCATAACCAAGATATATAAGACTCCATCCTATGGTCCAAGATCCATATTAAACATCCAAAGGTTTATCCCAACACACTAAGCCTGCTTTCATATGTAGCGATAATGATTAATTACTGTCTGTTGTTTCTCACACTGAGTACGGATCACATGGGATTAGGGATTTTTAATGGTCATATCATTCATATTATGAACCCACACCAGCTAGGTAAACCTTAGTGTGTAAACCCTAATTAGTGGCATGATATAACTGCCCCGTAAAATGGCATTCACTTCGAGGAAAGTCTCAAGGGTTGAATAAACTATGATGACTCTAATTCATGCCATAACTAGGATATGTAGAATTCCCCATAAGCTTCAATCTCAATAGAAAGTTCCTAAGTTCCCTCATATATGCTATTTATGCATGAAATTAAACTACATAGGTGTAACAAACTATATGGGTTTTAATTCCTACTATAAACATGATACATATGATGTCTCATAAAGGTTCAATCACATCCTCATAATATTAATCACCACATTTTATGAAAAAATATCCTATAATTCCTAGTTACATGGATTCAATATATAATAATTCACCTATTAATGGGGAAATGGTTGAATAAACTTGGGTACATATAGATGGACTCATTAATAGACCATCCTTTACACATATAAGGATTTAGTACTTGATCATTTCATTAGGTTAACTCATCTCATATGGGGATTAGAAATATATTATTCAACATATATTAAATGTATAAGTGATTTATAGAGTAGGAAACAATTCCCCCCAAAAGTGATTGATTAGATTTACCTCCCATCCTCTCAAACAATGTGAGTTTCTATGTGCCATTGGGCCTAAACCTCAGTTGACCGCATGAATTTAGAAAGTAGGTCTCTACCCGGTTATAGTTGTGGGATCCATTGGGAGTTTATATGAATGATAAGAATGACTGATGAACATGATGTGAATTAATCCATAGACATTGACCCCCCCCCCACAATCAAACCAGCAGGCCAACCCATCCACATATTTCAAATAAAACAAAAATTGTGACCCCAATGTGAAATCATTTAACTACAAAATATCCATCATAACAAAAATAGGATAGACTAACCAGTTCTTATATGACCATTTTGTTCTATCCACATGGGTGATACACATATCTTTCCTAATGAAAAAATGTGAACCTGATATGAATCTCTCAAATATAAAAATGATTTGTTTACCATGTGTTAGGCCCATTTTTTACATATCTTATGAAAAAAATAGTGCACCTAAAATGAACCTTTCAAATGATGGAAATTATTGACTTACCCTATGTAGAAAAGGTTATCATGAAATAAGTTTATCCTATCCATGACAAGTCTACATGAGAAGAATGACCAAATCAAGAAGAAAGTACAATTGTGTTACCCATGCATGATTAACTGAGAAATTGTAATGCCTAATATGATAAACTCATCAACAACCTTATTACTTTTTGTCTTCATGACTATAGATAATCCCCTCACAAACAATACTTGATCCAAGATAATTTCTTCATCCAGTGACCAAGATAGAAAATTAGATATGACTGCAACCCCTATGAGTCTTAGAATGAACTCACATGCCTAAAACCTTCAGTGTCAGGTGGTGAATGTGATAGTCTGAGAATACCATTTACATGGTATGATACCAACCCTTGAGGATGCCCATGAGGGTCTCTAAATGCTAAAACTAATGATTCATCATCATCTAAATATATTTTTAGTAAATTCAGTGGTGCTTGTTCCCATCACCAAATACTTCATAAGATTATCCCCAAAGCACAAAAACTACTAAATTTAGTATCTATTTAAGGTTGATCAAGGATTTAACTATGTATCCTTTTAGATTCAGGGGCCACCATAGAAGGATCCTATCAACTTCCATCATCAACACCACCCCGATGATGCCCTTTAATCACCTACTGAGGGAACCAATCAACAAACTTCCACCTATGACACCCATGAATGAGAAATAAGAAAGATATATTGGGTGTAGAAAGATCCAGATAAACATGAGTGGGCTCATATTCCTTCTCTCATTTCCAGTGCCCACTGGTATATTTTGGCATTATCTAATGTGCATGTTCATATCCCTACTCACTTGAAACAAGTTTTTGGGAATATTCCTGCAACAAGAATGGGGGAGGAACATATTCCTACCCCTATGCATGAAGTCCATTGATATGTTCTGGTGGTGAAAGGAGTATATAAGTGGGCTCATATCCCCACATCAATCAAAGAAATTTTCTAGTATATAGTGGAGAAAGAAAATGTGTAGGCTTACATTCCAGCATACACTTTTCTAAAATATCACTATATATTATAAATAGTTTAAGAAATATAACAGAATATTCCAAAACTAGTACATATACAAGGATGAGTTCATATTCACATCCTTATAGCCAAGAAAAAAACACTCTTATCAGCTTAAAAAAGTGGTTTCTTTGGAGAAATCACACATTCTTTCTTCTATACAGGAGGATTATCAGAATATTCCAGCAAAGGAATAGGTATGAAATAGAGTTCATATTCTCATTCCATTCAGAGCACACCATGTGAGAGAAACACATGCCTCAGGATAAAGGGAACATTCCAGTTGAAAAAGGCCAGTGAAATATTATAAAGTCCCAAGATTGGGCTTTTATCCCCATTCTGGCTGGGGATCACCAAGTGAGAGAAGAACATTTCATAAGATAGGATCATATTCTCATTGAAAAATATTGAATACATACTCCAATTTCTCAATATTAGGATCATATCCCATTTTAGAATGAGTCTCACTAAGTGAGAGTAGTACATACATCAGGACAGACTCATATTACTATCATTGAAGAAACTTGGAATATTCTGGTAGCTCACAAAATCTAGGTTCATATCCCTACTTCCAGTATTGAAAAACTTCAGCAGCATCCTTTTGAGGATATATAAGTGGAGTCTCATGTCCCTTATCCCATTTTGGAGGTCCATTATTATTTTCTGATGGGGAATTCATATTCAGATCGGGCTCATATTCCTGTTCCAACTGGGGATCACCAAGTGAGAGCGGCACAAGTCTCAATATAAGCTCATATTCCTATCGAAAAAGACTAAAAACACACTCCAAAAGATTAGGATCAGGATCATACCCCTGTTATGATCTAGGATCACCATGTAAGAGTGGAATATTCCATAGGATGGGCTCATATTCCTATCAGAAAATCTACTTTCCATGTTCCAACAACTTCTCAGTAGCAGACTCATACTCCCATAGCACCAGATGGTTATCAACATATTATTGAATCCATCATACAATAAGCTTATATACCTACACAATCTCAAAATTTAGGTCAATATATTTCATCCACGATGAAGAGAAAGGATCATATTCCTAACCTTCTCAATTCTAGTGTCCCTGAGGTTATTCGAGACATATTCTCAACACCCTAATGGTCCTTTGACTTTTCAACCAAATAATAAGGAGACCATTACTGTGATATTACTCCTTATGGTAGTTTGGATATGGATTTCATGGACTCTACTCTTGATATCCACCTTGGTAAACCACTCCATGATGATATCTCCCACAGAAAAGGAAATCCTCCCCTTTCCCAAACACATCCATATAGAGTGGTGATCAAAACTCGGATGACTCATATAGAGAGGTGATCAAAACATTGGGGTCAAATGTATATACTTATCAATCATATACCACCAGAACTCCACTCCAGTCAGAAGGAGACCCCAAGAAGAACCTTCTGTGGTCTGACCAAATGGAGGCATGTAAGTCATACAAAGAGAAAGATGACATTGAATTATGGAGACTGTTAGCTGGAAACAACCTCCCCACCATGTTCTGACCCCTTCATAATTTTGAATATGAGATTCCAGATGATCTATAAATGAGTTAATGCCTTATCTACACCAAAATATAAGGGTTACTCATCAACATGTGCAGGATAGATGACACCCTTATCCATGATATGAGGGTCACCTTCAGACCATCAAGATACTCTATTCTCAGCTAGACCTATCTACTGTCTCCATGGATTGGGACTTAGAACTGGAAAATCAAAACACAAATCTATAGCATGATTTCAACCATTTAATTTCAAATCTTTGGAAACTGATCACTGAATCCACATCATGTATCTATATTTGAGGATGGGGAAATTATAGAGCGTTACACTTCATCACACCCCTGGAACAGAAGAGCCCCTCAGATATGAAATCCTTCAATTTCATTGAATCTCGTGAAGACAAGGGATTGGGTAACATGAAATCTAGCTGGTTTCTACTATTTAACTCGCCCGATTCAATGGTCCTAATAAATCATAACCAAAGGTACAGGATAACCAAAAGATATTTGAATTGGTCCCCTCAAAAAAATGATAATTAATTTTTGAAATGAAATATGAAGTTGAAATATATCATAAAAATACCATAAATAATGAATAACATAATGGGATTCAATTTCACCTATCTCATACTTGAGCATAGTTATGCCATATCGAACAGGTTATAATAGAAGCTTCTATAATATCCATCTAGGAGAGAACCCAGTCAGCCAGGCCAGGGGAATATATACCACCACCTCCAACCCTTATATTTTCAATTCCTGATAGGATTCTTGGCATATTTGAAATAAATTCAAATAAACCACATCCCATTGTCCTGGGGGAATTTTTATCTCAATCATCATCACCAGGTTCATCATCCCCTAAAAGGGTCCTGGGGTACTCAACAATGGTTCTAGATCAACCCCATCCCACTGGGATAGGGGTATTTATACCTCAAGTATAATCCCTAGAGTCATTAAATCCTTAACTTGAATCATTTAATCCTCAAAAATAGGATCAACTGATGCCAACAGAGGCCCTAAATAGTCCTCGATTTGTAGGACTGGGGAAATTTTTATCATCATCATTACTATAGAGGGAGTCAATATTCTCTAGGTTAGGAGGTAAATATCAATGACCAACATACCATATGTTCCTCCCACCACAAGACAAACCCCTACTATTTGTGGAATGTATGGAGAAAATGACCAAAAACTTCTTCAAGGTCACTATTCATAAACCAAGGTGGGAGGAACATACAACAAAGGTAATAAAACCCCATTGAGGTCATAATAAAAAATAGTCCAATATGGATAAGGGTTCAAGAAACAAACTTGATATAAATAAAATAGAATCATAATGTGTGCATCAAGAGTAATAGTACAAGTACCAATTCTTGATACACCTCTATGAATATCATCACCATCAACACAACCGATAATGTGAGACCAAGACACGAACATAGAGGGATACAATAAAGAAAATACATCTTGATAAAAAGGTGATCTGGATGCACCCATTGAAGCTGCAAATACCAAGAATGAGAGGAGAATCCAAAATTTGGAACCTATGAATAGTGAGTTTCCACCTCTATGGTGGAACACTTCCAAGGATAAAGGGAAAGAATTGGTCATACCCCACTCGTAACCCAGAAGAACCAATATTTATCCCATGAAGGATTAGTTGACACAATATGATGTTGAGATACAAAATCATAGACAAATCAATGAGGATCTACATAGGGGAAACATTCCTATTGGGTATCATCTTCAAGAAGAGGTGAATATTCACCCCCTATACATTAGTAAAGACTAGATCCTCCTACAAGAATGAAATCTAATCATCATATTGACTTTGAATCCAAGAATTCGGTCTATATAAATTATGAAGAAGAAAATGATTATGAATTCCCCACATTATAGATAAATACCTTTCCCTAGTGTGATCATTAAGTTTTTGAAAGGATATAAAATCAATAGGAGATGAAAATTAGGCTACCTCATCAATACTCACACATTCCCAATAGATGGTAAGTAACTCAACTATAAGTAGCTCCAAAACTACTCAATTCCATTAAGTCCCTGGCTACTAAAATGGAAGCCATGGAAGGGATACACACATTAGTGCATCTCGAGAGAAATCTATATCCTGAATGAGTGTATGACACTTTTCACCCACCTAATTCTAATAATCCTACCTTATCCAAATTTGATAGTGTGGGAGACCCAAAATAGCATCTCACACACTTCATTTCTTGATGAATTCCAATGATGGGCCCTTGAGATCAATATAAGGTAACCAAGATGAGGTATTTTTTACAGACTCTGATAGGGGATAACCTTTTTTTAGAAGACAAGTATTTTAGTAGGATCAACTACAGGATGGGAAGACCTTCATCATCAATTCCTTTACTAGTTTAGCACCACACTAAGGAAAATGACAACTCTGAACCTAAAAAATCATAAGTAATATGAAAATGAGAGGTTTTATAACATCATATCCAAATAGAAAGGTTTAACCTATTCAATCAGTATCACTCTATCATAGGAGTAATTACTAGAGCTCTTTACTAAAAATCTACAGGAAGAGCTGTAGACACCTCTAATACTGATGAAATTTCCTTGTAGATTATTTGAGTTTAACGAAATGGAATAATATTTAGAATACACATTTTAGTAGACCCAAGATAATTCTCAACTAATTCTCTCATAATAGAGAAAAAAGGATCAAAATGGAAAAGATTGCTAGTGTTACCCTCAAACTAGCAATAGTTCCCATTCAAGCATCCAGGCATGTCCTGAATCATACATTAACTCATATTGAGTGGCAATAATAACAAAACCACCATCATCCAGATGAAAAAAGAGATCATGGTTTCCCAGGATTTGAGGAATAGATGAATAAAGAATACTCCATATGAAATAGAAAAGTCCCAAGTTACTTCCTTATAGTCATGGACAATAACCTTCTCAAGATGACATAGTCCAAGAATCCCAATGAGGTTAACCTCACTGATCTTCCCAACTACTACCCTTTCTATAGAAGGATGGGTCAAAACATCCAGGATTTATTCATTTTAAAAGTCTGTCTCCAAATCATGGTCAATTATGGAAAAGTGATGTTAGATAAATACCTCACAAATGTGACCTATATAACCATTTCACAATCAGAAGAAGAATGTGATTATAAAAAAGTTCTATCTAGGCATGGGAAAAAGTTAAAAAACTTGATGAATCCACAGACATTTGACCGATCTCATGCCACCCTGAGATCACAACTTCAAAAAACCATAACGATCCCATCACCTAGGGAGGTCACATAATATATGCCTCCTAAAGGTGTTCATAACCATTAGAAACAAGAAGGCACATAAGAGGAAGATTCATATTCATCTTTTATGTAAAATATGACTCTTGTAGACTTCTTTCTAGGAACATTTGAAGCACGGGCACTGCCCCCACCAAATGGAACCTTTATAATATAAAGAGCTCATATTTGGTTCTATTTTTGTGATACACTTGGAAATCACCTTCTCTAATGATGAATATGCCTCCTATTATGATTTCTTCATGCCTAATTGAGGAATAGGAGGCTGGATGTGCATGAACTGGTGATATAGTGGATAGTGTAGGTGTGGTCAGACATGATATTTTGGTCACATCCCCATGGAGGAAATATATGCTTATGATAATCACAGGAAAACACTCTATCAAGACCAAAAAAGACATAGAGGTGTCCTAGAACCCTCTAATAGTCATATGTGACCAATTATCTTACATAATTGATTGGCGGGGGTGTGACTATTTGATCAGCTCAGATTGTGGGGAATGCTAGTGCGGCCTCTACCACTGGTAGAAGATTCTACCTTAACCTATAGAAAAGTACTATTACTATCAACCTCAGATGTCCAATCTCATGAACCACATATTAAGGAGAAACCCCACCTTGGGAAGTGCTGCCCTTTGGAAAAAAAGTATGACATTCTAAAATAGCTAGCAGTTATCTCATCCAAGCTCTCAATACTAAATGTGATCTATCTTTCAAAATATCTCATATAAGAACTCATTGAAGCACACCAGAACCCATAGGAGTTCTAAAAATAATTTTCTACAATTGAGTTTTATCAAGTGGAGACTATACATTTATAATGTTATGTTTCTATCTCATTCATAGAACAAGATCAGAAATAATTCATCTAGGGACACATCAAACCCCTATATGTTTCAAGAAAACTCAATAATGTCAACATCCAAAGGACCTTGATTGAAAATGGTTCTAGAATCAACCTTATCCTTATTTGGACCCTTTGATGTTTGGGATATAGTGAATGAAAATTATCTCGTACAAAGATGACCCTTCCAGGGTATGATAAGTGTGAGCAAAGACCTCTTGGTAAGATAAAGCTCAAATACTAGTTTGTGGATCTCACAAATAATACTGAGTTTTTGATTATGTAACAAGAAACCACATAAAATGTTCTGCTCAAAAGGCCTTGGATCCACAAATATGTTGAGGCACCTTCGACATTTCATTGGTTTCTGAAATACCCAATTAATGTAAAGGTCGACATACTACATGGTGATAATGCCCCCTTAGAGACATGAAAAGACACTTATGAGGAGGAAAGTTTCTTTAAAATGGAAGGAAAACAACCAATGATGGATGAATATAAATTTTTCATCCCCCAATGGATTGGGAACCACAACTGTGTCATAATATTATATGTAGTTTCCACCCTGTCATTTCCTTTTACCCATTGTTTTAAAACTGTGGGTATACATATTACAAAAAATGAGAGCATCGCGTTTTGATCGCCCAACCTGCACTGCCATTACAAGGTGCTTCACCAATCAACATGAATGATTTAAATTAATATATATCTAAATTTATCTATTTATATTTATTTTATTTTATGTATTAGAAAATAAAAGTTAACGGGTTAAGATCACAAGGCCTCCTATTCAACAAGGAAGCGCATCACCACCCAAGTTATCGAGCATACGTTAATATGTATATATTTTTCTCTAAGTATATTAATTTAATATCATTGGATTATAAAATTAAAGCTACATAGAATTAAACTCAGTACTTAAATACTATAATGAAACTCCTTACCAACTAATATACATATATTATATTTATATATGTCTGTATCTCTATAAATATATTAATATAAACTATTGGTAAATAATATAAAAAGTTACATGGGGTTTCAAACCCATTTTTCTTCAATAATTCCGAATCAAATTACCACTATATTAACTTCTTATTTATTTATATACATTCATATTATATTATATATACTTTTTGAGCGCAAAACATAATATACCCTATACCCATAGTTTAGTAAAACCATGGGTATACGTAATATATATACCCACGATTCAGTGTAAACTGTGGGTATAGGCTTATATACCGAAGGCTATACCCACGGTTCATAAAAAACATGGGTATAGATGGCACCTATACCCATGGTTCAGTGTGAACAATGGGTATAGGTTTTCCCATGGAATTCCATCGCATTTTTTGGCTTTTGATGCTTACGTGGGTACCCTAAACCCACTGTTTAGTAAGAACCATGGGTGTAGGTTAGAAAATATCATCTATGACCATGGTTCATAAAAACCATGGGTATATGTGGGTCTATACCCATGATTTTAAGGAAAACCATGGGTATAGACTGATTTTCCTGTAGTTCTCCTCCCATGTCCTTGCTCACCCTGATAGTGATAGAGATTTCATCAGATTTACAACATCATCTAAAATTTCCTCCAAAGAGTCAAAGGGGGAAGAATAAGAGGACGACCTTAGGAACACACCACTACATTTGAGGAAGGCCTATACCCCACTATTGATGAGATCATGAAGTCATATTTAGTAAAAAAATTAATACTCACGAGCTACTCAAATTAGTGCATTTATGCCTCTGAAGGAGAAAGAGATATTTATTGAATTTATAAAGAAACACCAATACATGTTTTCCTAAAATTATATAGAAATTACTGGACTGAATCCAGATATTTCTATGCATAATCTGGCTCACCTAATGACCATTGATGTTTCAAGTGGGTATATAAGAGGATTCACCCCTATCATGCCACTAATGAAGAGGTGTAAGTTCAAAAATCAATAAAAAACAATTTTATCTGGGAAGGGAAATGCCAAAGATGGTTCACCAATATCATCCCTCTCAAGAAAATGAATGGAGAGATTAGTGTCTGCATTGACTTAAGGGGCCTTAATGGAAACTTCCCAAAGGATGAATTCCCATTGCTAATCCGAACAATATTGATCAATGCAATGGTTTACTTATAATCCCTTTCATTATGGATGGGTACTCAGGTTAAAATCAAATAAATATAGCCCTTGAAGTTGAAGAATCCACTACCTTCAGAGAACCCTAGGGGATTTTTCCTATAAGTTCATACACTTTGGATTAAAGAACACTAGAACTACTTAAAAATGAACCATGAATCATATGTTTAAACCCTTATTGGGATGAATAGATGGATGTTACATCAAAACCTAGTATTTAAATCTTGACAGTGATGTGATCACTTCAGGAATATTCTAACATTATTTGAAAAGTTGAGGCAAAACAAAATGAGGATAAATATAATGAAATGAACTTTTAGGGTAATGTTAGGGAAGTTCCTTAGCTTTGTGGTATGCCACCATAGCATTAAGGTCAACCTTGAAATGACTATTGAAATCATAGAAATGTCACCCCTTGTAATATCAAAGAACTAAGATGTTTCCAAGGGAACCATGCTTACATTTAGCACTTCGTATCCATATTAGATGGAAAATATATACTATTCAACAAGATAATGAAGAATCAAATAATCTATTGATGGGATGGAGAATTACAATAATCCTTTGAGATTCTCAAGATGTACGTGCTACACGCATTGGTCATGATT
The DNA here is from genome assembly GCA_963277665.1 of Viscum album. Taxonomy (NCBI): domain Eukaryota; kingdom Viridiplantae; phylum Streptophyta; class Magnoliopsida; order Santalales; family Viscaceae; genus Viscum; species Viscum album. The sequence goes on from OY728120.1 coordinate 924,030,065, forward strand.
TCATCAATGGAAGGAAAGACACTCATCTTATACATGGCTTCCATGGAGAGATCACTTGGCGCTCTACTCACAAAAAAATGATGTGGAGAGTAAGAGAAGTCTCTATTAACTCAATCGAATGATGATAGGAACTTATACTTGATATTATAATGTTAAGAATAACCATCACACACAATTATTTGTAGTAAAAAAGTTAAGGAATTATTTATAGCACCACAAATTCCACCTGGTCTCTCTTATTGATATGCTCAAGTAAATCCTTGGCTATCCCATACTGACTGAGAATTTTTCATGAGGGTTGGTTATTCTACAACAATACAACATTCAGTTCATGTCACAAAATTCAGTGCAATAAAAGGCCTTAGCTCATTTCATCATTGAACATGATGCCCTAGAAAGTACACTAGTGGACACAAAACTTTTAGATGAGGATGTTTTCTATACCCATGATACTCCCTAAAAATGGGAGATGTATTTTGACAGTGCCTTCTGAAGTCATAAAGGTAATATATTGGAAAGACTAAAACACAATTGGGTTGTCCTAGGGATTGTATTTGTCCCTCCACAAAAAGAAAATTTTCCCTACTCTTTCCCAATATCCAAAGGCTGTATGAATAATGAGGCTAAATACCAAGAAATCCTTTCCATCTTAGAACTAGACCTACATCTAAAAATAGCCTACCTTAAAATCAAATGGGATTCAGTGCTAGTGATAAAGTAGATAAATGGTGAATATTCCATCAAAAAGAAAGAATGTGCACCTCTTATTAGATACATTAGAGTAATGATAGTAGAGTTCCCTTTTCAACCAACATTACATCACGTCCCTTGATCATAGAATGCTTGTGTCGATGAATTGGAAAATGAAACCACAGTTCTGGCCAACCCTAATTAAGAGGAAGTGATATTCCACATCACAAATTGGAGGACAGTCTCATCAATCTTTGAATGTGACATGGAAATAAACAATCAGGTTAACACTTCCCAGAGCATGATGAACCAATATCCACCCATGGATAGATAGAGTCCATAATTGATTATCACCAAAATGGGAATCTCCCAATAAAACAAGGTGGAATGGAATATATTCAATACTGAGCAATGAAATTTACCATATAGGATGGGTTGGATGAGAAAAAATACCTCTACAAGAGAGGATTCAATGGAATCCTCCTCATATTCAAAGAAAATAGATATATTTCAGCAAAAATAGAAGAAGACCTTATAGAAACATGCAACACTTATCAGTCAGGGACTAAACTCTCCCACCCAACCAAGAGGCTGGGTTACTACTAGAAAACCATAATATAGGACTATGCATAATTCATTGGGAAATTTCATGCATTATATATTCATGAAAACTTCATCCATCAACCCCCAAAATTTCTTCATATAACTAAATATTCTTGACCATTTTCCATATGGGGAATAGAATTTGTGGGTCCATATACCCCAACTATAACTAAGAAGTTCAACTACATCCTTACTACTAATAAATTATTTTCTAAATTGGATAAGCAAATACCCCTCAAGAAAGTTGGGATGAATAGTATCATCAATTTCATAAAGTCCCTTATCATCACCAAGTTTGGAGTACCTTACATGATATTGGTGGAAAATGGAACCATATTCTGTTCTATTGAATTGAAAAAAATTGTACAAGGAATACAACATCAAGTCCAATCACTCATCCTGTTATCATGAAATAGTAAATGGAAAGATGGAGGTGTAAAATAAGATTCTATAGAATATAATCCAAAAGATGGTGAAAATGACAAGAATTACTATCTAGACAAGCTTCTCTATGCTTTATAATTCTATCGTACCACCACACATACTACTACACAAGAAGCTTCGTATTCACTAGTATATATAATTGAGTAATTTTTTCCCATAGAAGAATAGTTTCCCTCACTTTAAATATATATTTTTTACAACTCTCAGGTGATGAGAAATCAAAAAATTGGATGGATTAATTAGAACAACTTGATGAGAAAAGGTTTTGTACATTGAAAATCCTTAATGTCTTTCAGAATCGGATCATATGAAACTTAAAAAAATGACTTAATTCATTCGTTCCTTCAAAGATAACTGGTATTGGCTCTCAGAACCCCAATGATACCAGGAAATAAACCTCCAAGTCTAGAACCCAAATGGGAATGACCTTATATCATACATAAGTTCTATCACAACAGAACTTACTCACTAGCCACAATGGACAAGGAACGTGTCCCACCCCCACTAATGTGAGGTTTATTAAGAAATTATTTTCATAGGTTCCATAAAACATCTATCATCTTGGTCTCTTATCATTAAAATTCAAAAATATGTCCTTACTTCATGACATTAAATTTCATGGAAAATTTCCTTACCACATGATGTAAAACTGCATGGTTACCCAATATTCCTCTTCTTCCATGTTGGGTGACCCTCATCCTCACAGAAAGATGTTAAAATGAATGAATGATTTCCCTAACACATGACACTAAAATTCCTAGGTTTTATATAATTACGTATAATATTGATTATAATTATAACGAGATATGTAGGGACTCCGAGATCTTATTTCTTGGACCTATCACCACATGATAAAAAATACCCTTGTCTTTATCTAACTACCTCCACATTGTAAGGGTAAACTTTTCTATTCCTTATTTATAACACCAAACATTGATCACACGAGATTATAAATTTTGGCAGGATCTTATCAACATGATATATAAATACCAAATCATAAAAGGTTTAGCATAGTCCTGGACATAAGACCCCAAAATTGACACCATGAGTCCTCATCACATATTGTTAAACTGAATTATTGATGTATTTTTCATGAAACAAAACTATGCATCATTGTGGAACTCTCCCTAGAGTAACACTATCATTGGTGTTAGTTTTTCACTACACCTCAATTCAATAACTATGAGTTTCTTGATTACTATTATTACAGGATACGTAGTGGTGCTCAGATCTCTAATCCTATACCCATCTACAATAAACAATAAGAACAATTCCCCCCTCTACTTATGGGTTAGACTTGTGTGGAGAGTTTACTATTTTATAAATATGCGTGTCTTGATTACTTTTATCATAGGATACTTAGTGATGCCAAAAAATCTATTATTAGGCCTAACCATAACATCCCTTTTCACATCATGGATCCTATGTCCTGGCCTCATGACACCACTAATAAACCTGTGCATGGATAAAAGATTTTTCCTGAATCTAAATTCCCCAATTGGTGAAATGTTCCCTCAAGAACATCTTTCACAATTTGTCACACCGGTTCCCATGTCCTTGTTACAAGAAGTTAAACTGTATGGGAAAAAAACTTCCTCATGTATGATGTTAAACTACAAGGAACATGTTCTAGTTGCATAAAATTAAAAATTCATGACAAATACTTCCCCACTATATAATGTTAAAATGTACAGTCCATTTCCTATCATTATTATTTATCAAAGGATGAGAAAATCCTGACCCCAGTCAACCATAGAATCAGGTGGTTATGTCATTTTTTAATCCCCTAAATCCATAAATCACACTTCATTTATTGACCACCATGGGTTTCTACAAATCATTCATGGACCTTGGAATAGAATAAATATCACTATGTTTGACCTTTCTATTGATGCATAAGGGATGAGAACTACCAACTAGAGAAATCATGGCCATATATGAAGGGATTTATGATTCTTGTGAGCCTGAAATCAATGAGGAAGAACCCAACACCTGAGGTTGTTCTAGGCCAACCCCGACATGATTGTTCCATGTCATTACTCATGACCTGATAATCTCATTCCACGATTTACAACATTTTCACCCCTATATTAGAAGGATGTTAAAACACTATTATCCTTGGGTATCCTAATTAGGATCTTCTGTAATATTCCCCTCATATCAGGTATATGAGAATCACAGACTTAAACTGACTGCACTTTGGTCAAAGATATATGAACCTAAACTCTATACTTTTATGGTCCATATAATAGGAACCTAAACTACTAATGAAAGGTAAAATTGACTTTTCAGGTCAAAACCCTATAAAATGAGGCATGAGAAAAATTCAAGTCTTCACTTTCTAAACTCTTAATATCTATAGTTCAGGAAAAAATTAGAGTGAAAATGAACAATTCATATGACCCACTTTGTGACCCTAGTAAAAGCTGATCCATACTTACTGGAATCCTTGGTCCAAGAAAAAGTTAGAGTAATAATTTTTCACATCTTATCACCATGATAACATGTTCACTAAGTGGTGACACAACTTTTAGAGTGCTCTAACCCTTATTGAATATATCATTTTACCTAAATCAAACTTCATGTTTTGAGCACCTTGAGTCACCACAAACCTTTCATGGCCCTTGGAAAGGAAAATAGATATCTCTGTTTGATCTTTCAATTGATGCATAAGGGATTAGACCTACCAACCAGAGACATCTTGGCCCTATATTATGGGATTTTTTATCCTTGCAAGGTTGACATCACTATGGCATAAATCACCACATTAGAGTGTTTTGGAACATCCTTGGCATGATTTTTCTATACCATCCTCATTACCCAAACACTTTGGACCATGATTTACAATCCCTATAACTAAAATATTCAAGAAAATTAAACATCATCGATGTTATGTAACCATGTATAGTACCCTTTCTCAAAGAAGGAATGAAATATTCCACTTCTAAACCTTTTGATAGCCCACACCACATGAATTGAAAACACATGGAATAGGGTCAAGCCTCCCAAAAAAATCTGAATTTCCCTAAGGTGTGAGAAACCTTCATGGATTGATTTTCTTCTATACCCAACTCCATCATATAGACGTTTGAGTCTTTATAAATATTTCTTATCCCTTGGAAATTAAGGGGGAACAACTATACTTGAACATTAATATAAGACCTTGGACTCATGCATAATGGATTTGACCTACCAATTAGAGGCATCTCTTCCTTACAGGAAATGAACTCCAATCCTCATGATTCCTAGTGACACCATGGAGGAACTCAAAAACATTTGTTGTTTTGGGTCACCCTCAGTATGTATGACCCATTCCATGATTTACTAATTCAACGTCTTAGAAAAATGATTTACAAAACCAATATTCCAACTATCCTAGTGGATTCTAATTCCCTAATATTCTTTCCAAAAACCAATATTACTCCCATAAATCTTCCATGGCCCATAGAAAAGTGTAGAGACACCTATGCTTGATAATGCTACCGATGTATAAGGATTTGACCTACCAACAAGTGGAATCTTCTCCTTTTAGGAAAGGAACTCTAATCCTCGCAATCCTTATAAACAACCTGAATAAACTCAGAACCTTAGGGTGTTTGGAGACATCCCTAGAATGTGTACCCCATATTATGTATTCATCAATAAAGTCCTAGAATCAAAACTTTAAATTTCATGGAATCTCATGGATAGATCCAGAATACCTTAAACTACAATAATAGAAGGTTCGAGCAAGAATACCTTAAACTACAATAGAAAATATGAGATAGAAGACCCTAAAATGCAACAATAGAAGTTCTCATCTAAAATACCCTAAACTATAACAATAGAAGGTCCGAGCTAAATGAACCTTAAACTAGAACAATAAAAGGTATGAGGTAGAAGACACTAATCTAAATATATATAAGATCTAAACTAAAATACCATAAAATAAAGCAATATAAGGTCTGACCCATAAGAAATTAAAGTAAAACAATATGTGGTACAAGTTATAAGATCTTAAACTACAACCCAACAATGATTTGGTTTTTAATATAGGTTCTGAGTGTAGCAGAAGCATGCGATGGGTCATGCCCAATTTTAATTTTTTTTCATTATAGATGATCAACCTAAGATTTAAATGAAGATGAATGTAGTGATCAATATAATTGAATCAATGAAAACAGACAAGGGGTAGAACTTCAGAACCAAGCACATAATCATCACATATTATTTATAATTAATTTAATCTATTAAAGAATTACCTTGTGTGAATTATTTTTTCATTTATGTATCTAAATATATATATATATATATATGTTGTAAGGCCATTGAGTTGTTGGAATCATGAGTAGATTCCCTCTAGCGGTGATCCACATGTGTCCCACAAAGCTTCGAATGTTGTTGCAGGAATCTATGAGTGCTAGCATGGTAGATCCTATCACTTGCGTTGTTCACCTTTGATCACCTCAATAATCACTTACAAATCATTATCCTTGGTATCTCTAGACTTGAGAGTGGGAGGTGGAGGAATATCACTCTAAATTCTTGGGAGAGTTTTTGGAGAGGGATCTCTCTAGGTCTTGAGAGGATTATCTCTGGCTATCATTGTGCTAAAAAAATGAATTGGTTCACTTGAAAAAAAAATTATAATTGGGATTAAATACCACTAGGTTTTAAATATAAATATTTATATAAATTACCTTTAATATTTATTTATTCCTTTTTGGAACCCAATTTCTAAAATAATAATAGTAATTTTATTTCCTAGACATGCATTTAACTTGAGAATTGAGTTAAATATTATTTAATCAAATAATATTCAATAAATATTATTTCTCATCAGACCTAAAAATTTCATCCACCATTCCTATCATGTCCTGAATAATGAAAAGTTATTTAATAAATAAATATCACTATTATTCACCAATAAATAAATAAATATTTTATTCTGTAAATTGAAGATATATATTGATTAAATATTCTCCTCACATTATATTCTCTCAAATAACTGGAGGGAGAATATATGTGATCAAGAAAACATGAATAATTATTAAACCATGTGAAAGAATAATATTTATTCAACTTATTAAATAAAAATTAATAATATATATTATTTAATTGAGATTCTGGATACACTTAGTGTGTGAACCTCTAGTCCTCTTTCTTAGTGGCGTTAGGAAAATCAGTCTAATGTACAAGGTTAGCATCTAGAAACATGAAAAGGAACCCATAGATAAATAATTTAATGATGAAACAAAATAATACCTCATACAAACACTTATTGTTTAATATAATCCCTTTACCATGATATCTCTAATCAAGAAGGTTGCATGCTGGTGCCATCAAACTATGTGCTCGATGTCTCTTTCTTTTACTTTATGGAAATCGAAATTTCCTATAGAACACCATGGAAAAAGATTTATTTAGTCTATATAATTTACATAAAATGTCCTGATATATCAACTTATGTTAAATAATAGAATGTACAAATCCTTTCTCTCCTTTTTTCATTAATGAAATATTACATATGATGTCCCCAACATATCCTACCTCACCTCGAACACATGTCATCATAGTTTTCATCACTACATCAAAGTATAAAACTTTTATTATTTATTAATAATAATATTAAATTATAAGGGTCAATACAGATGTATTTAGATAAGAATATCCAATGACACATATGAATGTAGATTTCCTACTGATGATTCACATTCTCATAATATACTACACTAGATATTACCAAGGGTGTGCACCATGAGAAGGTGCCTCAAAGTCCTATGAGTCTCCACCCCTGATAGCCTATATAATTTTTTCCTCAAATTATATATCTGGATATAGAACATATATTTAAGAATAGTGTCATAGCACTTCTGGGTTCTCATCATAACGGGGAACTACTATGACCTTTTAGTGCGATAAATACTCTTAGAACATTATCACATATTATATTATGCAGAAAAACAATCATAATGAGATAATAAGTTTATTAATTTTCAAAAATATGAATAGATGTTATTATAAAGTACACAAAAGTTTGTTATAGGGCACTAAATCCAAAATACTCCCTCTTTCACTAGAGACAAATGATAACCAAATTCTATCTGCTAGCTCTCACATGACCCTCATGATTTTGCTGAGATAGGGATTTAGTCTAGGGGCCTACCACATTCTCTTCCATGGGTACTATACTTACTATAACTTCATCCCTTTGAAAAAATCCCCTCAAAAGGTGATGCTTCTAAAGTATATGCTTTTTCCGTTAGTGTGACCATAACTCCTTCTCAAGATCCACCAATTAAGTATTACCACAATACAATGTGATAGGTTCTCTACTTATAGGTATGACATAAAGATCCTGGATAATGTTTCATATCCAAATAGTTTTCGTGACCACATCAAAAGATGCTATATATTTAAAATCCATTGTAGAATTGGTGAAAAATGTCTTCATTGAACTATTATATCTCACATATCATCCATTAATATAGAAAACATATCCTAAATGTGACTTCATATCTTTCTGATCTATTTGAAAACTATCATTAGTATAACACATGATGACCAAGTCTTTGTTTCCTCCATACACTAGAAACATATCCTTAGTTATTGTCATATACTTGAGAATAGCCTTAACAACAGAAAAATGATATTATCTTAGATCTTCTTGATATCTTCCTACCATGCTCAATGCATAGGCAACATAAAGTCTAGTATGAAACATGTCATACACGATTGATCCTATCACTAAAGAAAATGGGATATTTATTATTATCTCTTTCTCTTATTTTTTCCAAGGATATATTTTCTTAGAAATATGGAAACCATGTGACGCTAGTACCAATAAACTATTGGATTTTTTTCGTAATAAATATATTCTATATCTAGTAAATGTATGTAATATGATTTAGTCCAAGTAGCCTCTTGGATCTCTTATAAATGATTTTTATCTCTATAATATAGGAAAATCCACTTAATTCCTTTAGGAAGAAACACTTTTTAACTAGTCCTTAACAGACTGTAAGACTGATATTTTATTTCTAATAAGTAATATTTCATCAACATATATTTCTAGGATAACAGTTTCATTCTCACTAAAACTCGTGTAAATACATGGTTCACATTCATTCTTAATGAAACAAAATTCTTTTAAGGATTCATAAAATATAATGATATATGAATTAGGTGCTTGACTCAATCCATAAATGGATATTTATAACTTAAAAATAATTTTATAATCATATGGACTCACAAAACCTTCTGGGAATGTCATATAGACTTCTTTTTAAAGGATCCCATTAAGGAATGTAGGTCTGACATCCATCTTCTAAATTGCATTTTCATGGTAAAATGCTTTAGAAATTAGAATTATGATGGATTTAAACATGGAAATGAGTGAAAAGGTTTCATCATAGTCAATTAATTGAAGCTATTTAAACCCTTTATCCACTATCCTTTATAGGTATTTACTTTACATTCCATGTTTACTTATATCTTGAAGACCCATTACACCCTATGGTATTTACATCAACTGGAACATAAAAAAACCCAAACTTAGTTCTGATACATGGAATCCATTTCAGAATTTATGACTTCTTAACATCTTGTAGCTTATAATCTATTTACTGCCTCATTTTAGGAGGAATGTTCATTATTGTTATCAAATAATGAGTTTCCATCTTCAGTGACTATAAAACCATATCTCTTTGGTTTTCTTACCTCTCTTGTCCTCCTATGTAGTACTTTTGTTTCAGGAACTACTTATTCCATGAGTAATTATATAATATGTTCCTATACCAAATCCTGTGTATCTTGAGCATCAACTTCATCAAAATCAATCTTACTACCACTATACTTTTTGAGGATGTTATCCATCTCAATAAATATGACTTTTTTGGTGACAATAACATTATTTTATGTGGGGCTATATTAGTAGTATCCCTTTGTTTCCTTAGGATACCTTATAAAGATACACTTTGTACCTTGGGATGATAGTTTGTTACTTGAGAAGGACTTAAAAAATTCCTCGAAACCCCATACATGTGTATATGACAAAACAAGTTTATTTCCACTCCATAACTTAAAGGGAATTCTTTTTTTTGCTCTATTTGGTACTCAGTTTAGTGTGTAATCCACAGTTTGTAATTCATATCCCCAAAAGTATAATGGAATATCTACATGACTCATCATCAAACTTAACATGTCTAACAAGGTACAATTTCACCTTTCACTAACACATTACACTATGGTGTATAATTTGGAGCGATTTGATATAGAATCCCAAAATCCCATACAAATTCAATAAACTCTTGGTTATGATATTCACCACCTTGTTCTAATTGAAGATTCTTTATCTTATTTCCAAGTTGATTTTATACGTCATTCTTGAATTCCTTTAATTTCTCAAATGACTCAGGCTTATACTTCATCAAGTAGACATAAACATATATACTCAATTCATTAATAAAAGTTATGTAGTAGGAATACCCAATCTATATTCTACTAGAAATTCTCCACACACATCTATGTGTACCAATACTAGAATCTTTGTGACCTTCTCAACCTATCCATTAAATGGCGGTTTGGTCATTTTAACCTGTAAACAAGCATGAAATATTTCAAGTGGTTTCATCTCAAAATAATATAAATAACCATCTTGACGGAGCTTTGTCAAATGCTTATCATTTACATGACCAAGATGGTGATTCCATAGACAGGTGTTATTTATGTTGTGTGAACAAGATTCATTATCAATTTTCAATAGTTGGTTTTTTTAATTCAATACATAAGGACCATTATTTAAATGTTCCATGACATAAAATATGTTTTATTTATAAAAGAAACAAATTTTATTTCCAAAATTGAAAATAAAACCATCTACATCCAAGAATGATACATAAATTATGTTCTTGGTAACTGCTGGTACATAATAAAAATCCTTTAAAACCAAAATCATTCCCATTGGAAATGAAAGGTGGTAGTCAATAATGGCTAGAGTATCCAGCCTCATTCCATTGGTAGCTCATAGATCCACCTATCCTCTATAAATATTTTGGAATCTACTTGGTTCCTACATTTGGATATAGATGTGAGCACAAAAGGCTGTATCTAATAACCAATGTGTAGATAATGAAAGATTATACTCGATAACAAACTCTCCATTAGACCCAATAGACCTCACCATTGGATTATAAATATCCTATTTAATGGATATTATAGTGTCAAGGATTCATATTCCCATTATCATTACCCCAACTATGGTTATCCAAGTAACTTTATTGGTTTTAGTTAGGCATTATAAATGAAAACTACATTAACTCACAATTTCTTGATCTGTTGAGTGGACTCCTCAATCCTGAAATCCTTAAAATAAATTTACACAACCCTTGTCTGTTAGTTTCACAAATTCCTATTCTTTTAGTCAACCCTTGATGTGAACTAAGTTAATTCAACCCAAAACTTCATGTTATAATTTCCTGATAATTGAAAGCACCCCAACTTTTTCTAGTTAAACACTTTAAACTATTTTAACTAAATTAGTGGAAGGCTATACTGACTAAATATATGATTGATGGACTTTATCATTTATGCATAAATTTCTAATTATTATCGTTATCTCATGATTGTTAATATTATTTGGATTTAATTAAGTGATTAACCATTTATTAGATAATATTTACACATAATCCAATTTATTTTAGTTCTATCTTGCATGCTTGTTAACTAATTAATTAATTAATTAATGTGATCATGAAAAAATGTCCATAATGAAATAACTATGCAACTTGATAGAAATAAAATAATAAAGTAGTAAGATTATGATATTTTACTAATGGTTAGTTTATCTTGCAGTTGATAAACTAACCGTTGACCTAAGGAGAAAATACCTTAAATCAATTAAGGTTCATGTTGCAGCTTTCCACCTATCCACCTATGTATCACTCTTGAACTGGTTTCTCCTTGAATCCAAACTTGAAGAACCTCCACTACCTTGGGAGCTCCATCCATTACATATGATTTTACTCACACGCATGTGAGGGGAAAAGGTTTTACATAAAAGAAACCATGGGCACATAGGACTGTACATAATGAGATGAGAGATGACACACAAGCCACTAATTTAATTTAATAATAGATTAAATGAAACCAATCACATAAAATGTTCTAGTCTATGCTCATGATCATCCTAATACATACAAAAAATTATGTATTTAATAAAACTAGCATTAAATTATTAATCATTCTTAATTAAGACAAATCAGGCTCAAATCAATTAATTATCTTCTTTGATTAATCAATTATTTTATCTTAATTTTCATCTTAATTTCCTTGATATCTCATCCATCATAATTTTAAACAAATTAAATAAATTTATTTAAAATTAATTGTGTACATAAATATAACTTGGAGACAACATGGTGAATACTTTCCCAAATCTACCCAATATGTATTATGCTCATATATTATTTACTCTTGTGACATATGGCATATGAGAATTATCATGTACATTCAGGACATATACTATAAATTTAATGATTACAAAAATTACATGATTTTTCTATCATGTGTTGTGCTTAAATGCACATAGAGTAATAACTTTAATACGACTCATAAATGATATGCATATATGAATATTACATAGAAATTATTTAAAATTATATATATATATATATATATATATATATATATATTAAAACCCATCACATGGTGTTTCCTATCAACTTAATGACAACACATAAGAACATGTCAATAAGTTTTACACAGAATAATAAATTAATTTTAATTCTTCTTAATTTGGTATAAGTACCCTACATGTACAAGAAATCTACACGGCATGTACGTATCTCACCATCTATCAGAGACACATGCCTAGGGAATCAGCATGTAACCATGCCTCAGAAAAATTGGAGTACACAGTGTATACAAGGGCTACATGATGTGTAACGGACTAGAATTATATCAATGAAATTTTACTTCTTCTAATTATTTTATATAGTATAAATCACATATAAATCACTTAGATAACCTAATAAAAACTTTATAAATTAAAAATGAATGAAGTATGAAATATTTATAGAAATTAAAGAACCTGAACTAATGGAATAATAACATGACCTTGAGTATTTTCCAAATTCTTCCCAATACTCTCCCCAAGTATCTCCCCCACATCCAAGATTCTTTGTTCTTAATAAAATATCAAACCCAATTTACCCAAGGAAGTCCTCAAGGAGAAGAATTCAAGAGGTAAAAACCTATTTCTTTTTCCTATAATTTATTTTTTTCTATTTTCTTTTCCTCTCCTAACCTACCCTTATCAAAGTGACAAAAAAACTCCAGTATCTTTTATACACATGAATGTTGTTGTGTTAATGGAACAACCCATCATCATTTCTTCTCACCCCCCTTTCTTCTAAAAATAAAAACATTGTTCATGAGGATGTGATTTACCACATTCATGGATGACGTGTTTTTATTTTTCCATTATACCTTCAAGGTAGGTCATAATACCATTTTTTGGTTAAAAATATTATAATATATTTACTAAAACTTATTTAATTCTCTAGAACTAGCATATATACATAATGTTAATTAATAAAACAAAACTAGTTCGTGATGATCGAAAAAATGCCAAAATAATCTAAATGGTTAACATTAACTTTTTATCTAATGAATCATCCTCAAATATAGAAAAAATGATATATAAGACCTTTTTAATATTATATATGTTACTTAATAACATATAATCTCAATTATGTATAACTATTATCATTTTACATGATCTTCCATACACATATACAAGTGAACTGATCATGAAAATCAAGGAAACAATCACTCCCAAATAGAGAAATTGTATCTTATAACTCATAAAAAAGGAAATGAATGAAATTAATAAAATTATAATAAATAAAATGAATGTAAAAAAGGTCCTGAATTAATGAATTAATGTATTTAATTTAATTATCTAGGACAATAAGATCACTTGTAGAACAATTTCGAACATAAGGTAAGGGATTCTCTCATAATCTTTATTTTTTCCTTCAGGATACACTTACTCTCTCTTTACCCAAATGTAATTCTTGATTATTCCTAATTACTATTCATAAATTCTATGTGTATGTTCCAATAATATTTTACTATCCCAATTATTCTTTCTTTTATGGGGAAATACATTTTTTATAAGGTTCCCTTTTCAATTCTTCCCAATAATCAAGTTCGATTAAAGGGAACTTCCCAAATTCTTACCCATTTTCAAGTACCATAAATAGTCTATTTTAAGGCACCATTATTTTTATAAAATAAATCATTTTATCATGATTTTTTTATTTCAAGTTTTATGAAAATAAAAATTTATTTTTTGATTTAAATGGTCTTTAATATTTCCCTTAAACTATACTAAAATGTTTTTTTCTAACGTTTCTTAAACACTATTTTTATATGTTTCCACTTCAATTTGACATCACATATCATGATATATGAATATTTTACCTTATGAATATCAATGTATGATTTAAATCCATTTTTTCGTGCACACCATTATGATATCCTCTTTTGTTATGCTTTATGACATGATTATGATACCCCATTATTCCCATGGGTAACCCTTGTGCTTGATTCTACACGTGGAACAAATATTAATGAAAATCTTATGAGGGGTGTGCCCGTATAAAAATCCAATGAATTGGGTAATGTTTAGTCTCATGATATATCTTGTGCAATGGTCTTGGTGGTTATCCTTGACTCATGTTCCTCCATGATCAATAGTCTTAGCGGTTACCCATAAGTCATGCTTCTCCATGTGAAATGGTCTTAGTGGTTAGCCTTAACTCATACTAATCCATGTGAAATGGTCTTGTAGGTTATCCTTGACTCACACTAATTTCATTTTGTATATTTTTCCATATTTATATGATTTTATGATTACATGATCCCATGTTATGTATGTTATGATTCCATATGTTTATTCATGTTCTATGATCTTTTATGTCATGATGTTATTTATTCTAACCCATATTATATGCTCTATTCATATTATTATTACATTACTGGGTTTTTTAGATCATCCCTTTATTCATGTATTCTCCAGGTTATCCTATGAATATGTAAGAGCTCAATGGAGGTTATGATCTCTTTTTGGAGATTAAATAAAATATTTTTTTTGGTTTCATGCTGTTTAATTATGAACCTAATCTTCCAAATAAACTAGACTTTACAATAATTGGTTTTTATTTGAAGGCTAGTTATTGTTAAAATCATGTAATAATATGTGTAAAAGTATAGGTATGTTATATTTGGTATCAAATGGCGGTCTAGTTATTTTTAGAGATTAGGAGTATAGCACTTTATTAAGAAACCTAGGGACAATTTTATCACTATGTATAACCTAGATTGAAACTTAGAGAATCAAAATTTTGAATATAGTTTTCATTTACAATTTTATCATTTTTATGTTTCTTTTTTTACATGAATATTTTCTAAGTATTAAATCCCCACAATTGTTCTTTCTTTTTATTAATTAATGGATGGAAATAAAAGAACCCATGACAATAATCAATGTGATAGGAAATGTGATGATTTCGCTAATGAAATTACAGATATGTTGGGAATGGGAGTTCAAAAACTCATGACAATACCTACTCAACTAGATCAAGTTATGAATAATATCTTGAATCACATAGAACACCCACCTTATCCTAATAAAGAAAGAGTTTTAGTTGAATCCTCTATGTAGAAAAGGCCTCCCATGTTTAGTGTATCTTCTGATCCCATCATCAAGGAATAATGGATCTACTCCATTGAGATGATATTATTTATCACCAAATTATTAGAAGAAGAGAAAGTTGTGATGGTGTTCTATTTTTTTGATGGGGAAGCAGATCAGTGGTGGAAAATGATCAAGAATACAAAGTCCAAGTTTGGAATTTATTCCATGGATTGGGATGAATTCACGAAAATATTTTTCAATAAATATTTTTCATGAACCCTCCATCGTAATATAGAAAGATAGTTCCTAGACTAAAGCATAAGGAAGAAAAGTATCCCAGGGAATATGAAGAAAACTTCACAAGACTTTCATGATACTCCTCTGAATTTATCATGAACACCAAAATAAAGGTGTATCACTTCTTTACAAAACTGAATCTATGTCTACAAAAAGAGCTAGTGACTTAAGACTTTGATAGCTATGTGGATATTTTCCATTTTCCCTTAAGGTTGAAATAGAGATTGGATATTCTTAGCGCTCTCATGGGCTCAAAGATAAAAATAGAAAAATGGAGTTTAATATGGGAGGATCAGTAAATAAATCCCATGATTTAAAGAAAAACTAGAATCCCACATATCAAAATTGTGGGAAGAAATACACTGAGAACTGTCTAAAGGAAACTAGGATATGCTTCAAATGTGTAAGAATATGGAATCTGGCTAATAATTGCTGAAGGGATATAAAGAATACAACTAATGTGGAATAATAAAGGAAGGTTCAAATCAACATTGAGTTTTTAGTACAATGTTTCAACTATAAGAAACTTGGGAATTATGAAAACCATTGCCCTAATCCAAGGGATGTTAGGGGAAATCAACAAAAACAATCTTCAAGTAAACAAGGAATGGTATATTCTATCACTACTACTGAGGTGGAGCCCTGAAATTATGTGGTGACATGTATTCTAGTTATTAATTCAATAATAGTGAATATACTATTTGATTTTGGTTATATAAATTCTTTAATATCTTTCAGGTTTAGTTGAACTATTCAAACAGCACCTCAAAATATGGAGGTGGAGTTATCTTTGAGAATATAAAATGGGGAATTTATAGAATAAAAAGTTTATAATTCCTCACTAGTTAATGTTTGTGGACTATACCGCCTTGAAAATCTTGTCTTACTTCCATTGGTGTATTTTGATGCCATATTGGGAATAGATTAGACATCTTTATAAAAACCCAACATTGACTATCGGGAAAGGGATATCACTGTTCACATACTGAGGTATCCTCTAATTCTGTACAAGTGTAAGGAGGAGGATGAATCTCCATTAGAATATTCATCCCAAGTGCGGATAGTATTACCTTATGATCAAGCATATATATCTCAAATTAGTGAGACAAAAGAGAGGATCATGCTTGAAGACATGGCCATTATGAGGGACTGCACTGATGTGTTCCCTAAAGAGTTGCGTAGTCTTCTTCCTAACCAAGAAGTTGAGTTCTTAATTGAAATTATTCCAGGATCTCTACCTATATAAAATAAAGCTTATATAATGTCCACTATTGAGTTGTAATAACTGAATAAGTAGTTACTGGAGAATACCGACAAGGGTTTTATATGACAGAGTGTTTCACCATGGGGTGCACCATTCATCTTCATCAAAAATAAGGATATATCAATAAAAATTTACAATTATTATAATGATCTCAATAAAATCGTGATAAAGAACTAGTATCCCCTTCTATAGATATATGACTTGTTAGATAAACTATTTGGGTCTAAGTACTTCTCTAAGGAGGAACTTTAGTTAAGATATCTCCAATTAAAGGTGAGGAAGGAAGATATTACCAAAACTACTTTTTGAACAAGGTACAGACACTATGAGTTCATAGTGATTCACTTAAAACTCACAATTTTCATGGAATTAATGAATAGAGTCTTTAGATATTACCTTGACAAAATTCTTTATTGATGATATTCTGGTATACTCTAAGAGTAATGATGAACATGAGGAGCATTTGAATATTGTACTGAATTTTTTTTTAAAGTAGAAATAATATGAAAAGTAAAATAAATGTGAGTTTTGGATGTATGAAGTATCATTCTTGGAGAATGTTATCACTAATAAAGGAATATCTATGGAACCTTCCAAGATAAAGGCAATTGAGGAGTGGCCCATGCCAACATCTATAATGGAGATACTTAATTTCCTTATTCTAGTTGGGTATTATCAATTATTTGTGAAGAACTTATCATGTTTTTAAAACCCATTAACCATGATTACTTGTAATGGAGTGATGTTTTTATAGACCAAGGAATGTGAAGACTTCTTCAAAGAGTTGAAAAAGAGGCTTATTACTACACCATTTCTCACACTACCAATAAGTGGGGAACTCTTTATGGAGTAAAATTGTGATTAGAAGAAAGGATTAGGCTATTTAATGATGAAAAATTATAAAGTGATAACCTACACCTCAAGGAAATTGAAAATTCATGATAAAAACTATCATACACCTGATTTTGAGTTGGAGGCTATGATCTTTGCATTGAAAATATGGTGGCATTATCTCTATGGGGGGAAGGGTGAGATATATACTGATCATAAGAGCCTAAAATATACATTCTCGAAGAAGGAGTTTAATATGTGATACTGAATATGGTTAGATATCATCAGTGATTATGAATGACCAATCCACTGCCATCCCGATAAATAAAATAATGCGGCAGATGCTCTAAGTAAAAAGGATCCTTTATCTTTATCAATGATTATAATTAAGAAGGATCCAATATTCTTATAATTGTAAAGTACATACATGGGGATCCTTAATGAAGGTACATCATCAATCATTTATCAAATTATTTCTCAACCATCCCATATGGAGAAAATAATAGATTCTCAAAGAAATGATTTGTAAATTCAAAAATGGTGGAAGCTATCACAATTGGGAAATAATTAGAGTATAAAATTAATGAGAAAGAGGTCATGAAATTTGGGTCATGACTATGTGTTCCATCCAATATATAGATAAATAAATAGATTACGAATGATAAACATAGATCAAACTTCTCTATTCACTAAGGAAGCACAAAGATGTATCAAGATCTTTGAGAGAACTATTAGTGGGACAATATGAAGAAAGAGATCACTGAATATACCTAAAAGTTATTGGTATGTTATCAAGTGAAGGATGAAAGAAAAAAGTATAAGGGGATGATGCAACCATTACCCATACCAACAGGGAAATGGGAAAAATCACCATGGACTTTTTTCACCAGACATCCAAATACATACATAGGAAACAATTATATATGGGTTTTTTGGATCATTTTAAAAGGAAAATTCACTTTATCATAATTTTAGAGGACTAATCATTGGATAATATTGCATGGATATACATCAAAGAAGTGTTAAGGCTGCATGGAGTACCACTGTCAATTATATCCAACCAAGATATGTGATTTACCTCAAAGTTCCTGAAAAGTATCCAATATGATCTAAACATTGACCTAAACTTAATTAAAAACTACAATCCCCAAATTGATGGATAATATAAATAGAAAATTCAAACACTGTAAGACATTTTAAGAGATTTTTATATAGACTTCAAGGGAGGATGAGACCAACAAATACCTATGGCTATGTTCTCTTACAACAATAGTTTCTACTCAAGCATCCAAATGGATCCATATATCATCGACATGCTACGGTGAAGTCAGTGAACATAATATTCTCATACCTAAAATTGTTAAATAAATGGTGGAAAAGTTGAAAACTATTCAGAAACACATCAAGGTAGCCCAATGTCGATTGAAGATCTATGTATATAATCATAAATGAGAGATTGAGTTGAATATTGGAGACAATTTATTCCTCCACATATCTCCCTAGAAGAGGATCATGAGATTTGGGACGAAAGGAAAGCTACATCCTAGGTGCATCGACCCCTTCGAGATTCTAGATCATGTTAGAGCTGTGGCCTATCGACTAGCACTTCCACAAACCATGTGTCTAGTAAATGATGTATTCCACATATCAATATTGAGGAATTACATACCAGATCCCTCACATGTATTTAATTCATAAGTGGTATAGTTGGAAAATGATCTCTATTATGAGGAGCATCCAGTAAAGATCTTGGATCATAGATATAAATTTATACGCAACAAGACTACTCACCTGTTTATATTATTTTGGAGAAACCAAAAGTATAAAAAGGCAACATAGGAACTGGATGAAAAAATAAAGAAAAAGTACCCTCACCTATTTTCCCCTTATTTTGTTAAATGAAATTATGAGGGATAAATTTATAAGGGGGATAATAATGTAATGAACCAAAACTATATCAATGAAATTTACCTTCTTTTAATTATATTATATAGTATAAATCACATCCAAATAACTTAGAGAACACAATAAAATTTTTATAAATGAAGAATGGATGAAATAATGAGTATTTATAGAAATTAAGAAACCTAAACCAATGGAATAGTAATATGACCTTTGGAATAGTAATGTGAGAATTTAGAATAGTAACCCAACCAATATAATAGCAACATCACCTATGAAAGTATAAATAAATTTTAGGAATCTTATAAATGAAAATATGATATATTTATATCTTGGTATAAGTAAATAAATATTTTAAAAATGATAAATTAAGTGTTGGTATTTTTGTAAATCCTAAATGTTTATTTACAATTTTTAAATTAATATAATGATTTAAAAGAAAATTTATTTTAATAAAATATATTGATAAATTAATATTTTATTTTCTTATGGTTATAGAATAATTTTGTGCAACCTTAATTATTTTTTTGAAGTGTTATAAAAACATTTATAATTTTAAAATTGGTATTTTTTGAATAAATTATGATTTTAATTAAATATAAAATTTATCATACTTAGAATAATATTTTCATAAAATGGAGTTCATTTTGGAATTTGGAACATCAAAAATGATTAGGGTGAATTATTTTTATTTTTCTACAATAATTGAATTTTTGGTGAATATTGAAATACAATAATTTATGGTATAATCTAAATACATGAATTATTGAGTAATATATGATGTATGGATGATATAAGCCCATAATATCAATGTATCCTTAATTATTTAATATATTTAGTGATAAGGTTCAAACTATTCATATTCGTGAGCCAAAATAATAAAAAAGTTAATAAAATAATAAAAAAAACACCCCTATCCTCCTCTATAAATACCACCCCTCACCACCTTTTCTTCTCACACCTATGAAGCCTTAAATCTTGCCCAAATTCTGCCCAATACTCTTACCAAGTCTCCCTCTATCCAAGAGCATTAAGTCTTAACAAAAGACCAAACCCAATTCCTCTAAGGAGGTTGTCAAGGAGAATAATTCAAGAGGTAAAAACATGTTTCTTTTTATTTTAATGTTATTGAACTAGAATATATACATAATGTAAATTAATAAAAAAACTAGTTTATGATGATTGAAAAAATGTTAAAATAATCTGAATGGTTATCATTAATTTTTTTCTAATGAATAATTCTCACATATAGAAACAAAATGATATAGAAGAAAATTTAATATTATTTAAGTTCATTTATAACATATAATTTTAATTCTAGACAACTATTCTCATTTTACATGATCTTCCATATACGCATACAAGTGAACCAATCATGAAAACCAAGGAAATGAAAACCGTTAAATGATGAAATTGTATCTTATAACTCATCAAAAATTGTATTAATGAACTTAATAAAATGATAATAAGTCAAATAAATGTAGAAAATTTTCTTACTTAATTAATTAAATAATGGATTTAATTTTATTATATAGGATATTAAGATCAAGTGTAGAACAATTTCAGATATCAGGTAAGAGATTCTCTATGAACATTCATTTTTATGTCAGGTTACACTTACTATCTATTGACCCAAATGTTATTATTGATTATTATTATTTACTCCTCCTACAGTCTATGTGTATATACCAATAATATTTTTCTAGCTCAATTCTTCTTTCTTTGATGGAGAAATACTTTTTTATAAGGTTCCCTTCTCAATTATTTTTGATAAGCAAGCCCGATTAAAGGGAACTTCCCAAATTATTGCCCATTTTCTAGTACCATCCATAATATATTTTAAGCCACCATTTTTTTCAAATAACCCATTTATCATGAAAAAATATCTTTATTCATTTCTAGTTTTATGAAAAGAAATATTCCTTTTCTTATTTAAAAGTTTTTTAATATTTTCCTTAAACTGCACTAAAATGTTTCATTTATAATGTTTCTTAAACACAATTTTTACACTTTTTCACTTCAGTTTGAAACCACTTATCATGGTACATTCCTATCTTCCCTTATGAATATCCATTTATGATTTAAATCCAATTTTTTCATTGACACCATTATGATATTCCCTTTTGTTATTCTCTCTGACATGATTGTGATACGCAATTATTTCCATGGTAAACCCTTATTCTTGATTCTCCATACGACACACATATTCATGAATATGTTATGATGGGTGTACCTAGATAGCACTCCAATGCATTTTGTAAGATATCATGTGCAATTGTATTAGTGGTTAGACATGACTCATGCTCCTCCATGTGAAATGTTATTGTTGGTTTCTCTAGAATCATGATCCTCAATATGAAATGGTCTTTCTAGTTAGCCTTGAATCATGATTATGTCATGTTGTATATTGTTTTTGGATTTCTATGATTCCATGATTAAATGATACCATGTTCTATATGTTATGATTCCATTTGTTTATTCATGTTTATTTCCCTTTTTATGTCATCATGTTATACCTTATAACCCATGTCCTATGATTTATTCATATTCTTATTCTCTTACTATTATTTTTATCTCATTATATTACCCATGTATTACCCAGGTTATCCTATGAAAATGTAAGAGCTTATGGAAGCTTGGAGGTATTTTTAAAGATTAAATAAAGATGTTTTTATTTTGGTTTCTAGATATTTATTTATGAACCTAATATTCCAAAGACACTATAATTCACAATCCTTGGATTGTATTTGAAGGCTAATTATTATTAAAATCATATGATAATATGTTTAAATGTATAGGTATTTTATACAACATGTGGTCTCTGAGTTACATGGTCATTAGTCAGGTAGGCCGTGTATGGAAATACATGGCCCATATGTGACTTAAACAACTATATTCCATGTATGATGGCTACACAGTGTGTTCTTAGGTTGACCATGACCTAGGATAGCTCATTCAACATGTGGTGTAAGAAGTTAAATGTACCACATGTATTTAATCTACACAGTTTCAATTAATTCTGAATTAATTCTTGGTGCATTGAACACTATTACACGACGTGTAAGTCTAGTTACATAGTATGTTCTCTTGTATTATCTGGCCAGAATCCTCAACACCTTCACATGAGATATTTGATTTTATTTCATTCATAAAATTAATTAATTTTATTAGATCCATGAGAAACAAAATAGAAAGAAGTAGATACTGCAATTTAGATTAATGAACGATTAATATTGAATTGAAAACTAAATGACAAAAGCATAATCAATCAATGATCATTTAAATAATTATAAATAATAATGTGACCACTTTGATACCAATTTTAGGTTTTGGTGATAATGAAATCATATGATGGGTTATGACAAACTTTTTTTTTTCAGGATCGATGATCAATCTGAGATTTACAAAATGATAAACACTATCATTAAAGGAATTAAATCAAAGAAAATAGACAAGGGATAGAATTACATAACTAAGCATAAGATAATCACATATTATTTATAATTAATTTAATTAATTAAATATTTACCTTGTGTGAATTCTTTATTTTTTGGCGGATCTGAAAATAGATATATGTTGTATGGTCATTAATTTGTAGGAATCAAGAGTATATTCCATATAATAGGGATCCACATGTGTCCCATAATTTTTCGAATGTCATCGTAGTAATCTATGGGTCCTAGAACTATAGATCATATCACTTACATTGTTCACATTTGATTTCCTTAAGAACCTCTTATAAAGAATTATCCTTGATCTCTCTAGACTTAAGAGTGGGAGGTAGATGAATATCACTCTTTGTTATTAGGAACGTTATTAGAGAGGGATCTCTCTAGGGATTGAGAGTGTAATAACTGGGTCTCGGTGACATCACATCCACCCCGACTTAACATGGCCATCAGGTCCTGGACCTCCAGGTACCACCAATTGCCCCGCGGACACGTGGTCCCCACCCTGAGGCCCACTCACGTGCCCGAACGGGTCATCTGACTAATGACAGTACCCACATGCCAACACATGTTCTTTACAGTGTGCTTTTTCCTCACTCACACATACCCTAGGAAACTTCACAGATGGTCAACCATCTTGATCGCTACTCCAGGCCAAGAACGCTTAACTGTGGAGTTCTAATTAGGCATTCTCCTGAAAATAAAGGTTCACCTTATTTACATGAGTCATATCATTTAGTCATTTAACCCTTTATCATTTGGGGGTGTTACAATCACCCCCCCTTTAGAGCACAATGTCCTCGTTGTGAGCCCTATTATAAATCATACTTAAAAAAAATATTATTCTTTAATAACAATTTATTTTTCTATAAATCCTTCATAATGATTTATAAAAAGCTTAGGATTAACTAAACATATCCCCTGGGAGTGTCGTAACCAAGAGTGCAGCAAGGCCCATTGTCGTGTACCAGGATACTCTGGGTCAAGACCAAAACTCTTTGTCAGAGTATTCACTCCTAGGCACCTATGTGCCAGAGCCACCTCTACATTCTCGTATCCAGACATGGATGTATTTTCTTGATAAAACACTTACTCAATAATCACCAAAATACAAAGAAGTTTTCCTATATTTAAACTTTTCTATAAGATTATTCCTAAATTTTTCATAGCCTAATTTCCAAAAATAACTAAACCATCCTCTGATACCAATTATGACATCCCACCTTTTTATTACATAACTTTTCTTTACATAATAGACATTTAACATATTAGAAGATCTTTTGGGTTTAGTGTCTTGGAAATTAGGAACATAATACACAAATACAACATAAAAAATTATTCTAATCCACTTTTAAGGCTTCATAATAAGTTCATCCTAAGTAAAATTACTATATCTAATATCCTGGAGACATACATCAAAGGAAAGGGTGAGCAGAAGGCCCAGTAAGGGTAAACAAGGGAATCAGTTTACTTGTGATATCAATAAGAAATTGATGAAAAAACCTAAAGACATGAGAAATGGAAGTAGAGGCATATCATACTTGGAAAATACTTGAATATGTGGATAAAAAATTTAATTTAGACATTTGTGAACATATCACCATGGTTTATCCCTGTTGTGTCATAAAAATTACCAAGGTTATTCACCAAGGTATCATGAAACCTGTCATCTCTAGAGATTAATTATTTACCCAATGAATTGGATTGCTATCAGGGAACCCTTAATATGTATTCATTTTCATGTGAGAAACATAGATCATAATCAAAAAATTCATAAATAACCCATAGAGAATAAAATAAATGGGTTTCATTTAAAAATCGTGACGTTTTAAAAGTTCTTAAAAACTTGATCATTAAGTCATTTATAACCCATGGAAAAGGGGTGAGGGTTATGTGTATGTAAATTAAAGAATCAAATAGATAAATTTTATTTATTAATTAATACCCTTGGATATAAAAATAGAATTGTGTATTCACATAAATAATACAAGATAATTTCTTGAGAAAAATAGAGAGATTTTGAGATGAAAATTCTACAGCATAACGACTATATAAAATGGTTTTAGAAAACATTGAAAAGAGAGGGGAAAAGAGTCACCCACTCATAAATAACTCATAATACAGTATGATTATATAATATTAAAAAATAAGATCATGGTATGTATATTTGAAGTAAATACCATATGAAAATGAAACTCGAAGGAAAAGAGAAGATGCGATTTCTTTTACAAAACTTTTGGCAGCCTAATAGTGTCACTTAAAAATTCAGAAAATAAATTGATGAGAGTGGAAAGGGTCTCTAATAATTTGGAAATGAAATAGAAATTATTAATTATATAGAAGAACAATACCCATCATAATAAAATGGAAATATAAGACATAACATAAAGGAAGTCATGACTTAAAAGGGGAGGGTGAAAGGTTCCCTTACCTGAAAGAGTAACTTTGAAAGCTTAAAGGTTGGGATCTTGGGAGGCTTGATGGAAAATTGGGAGGAATACTTGGGAGGTATAAATACCATATATTCGTTAAGGGGGATTTTGGAATGAAAATAATGATGGAATGACTTGGTATTTATAGGAAAAGTGAGTGAATAACTTATTAATTTCCAAGGGACACCTCATCGGTGGTACTTGCAAAACCATGGGCTTTACCAAGTTATTTTCCCATAGTATTGACAACTTGGGACACCTAATAACATATATTACAATTCAAAAGACTACCAGATTATTTAAATAATGATTACATCATCAATGATGTCATTAAACACCTGAAACTCAAAATTGTATTTTTACTATTCACCGAAAATTCAACTGTTTCAGAAAAATCTCAAAAATTCACTCTAACCTAATATCGATGATCTGAATTCAAAAATGAACTACATTTTTTGAAAATAATTTTATAATTTATTTTAATTTATTTTTTAAATAAAATAATTATTTATTCCAAAAATACAACTTTAAAATTATAACTCATTTTGTAACACCTTAAGAAAGTAATCAAGGTCCCGTAAAATTATCGTATAATAATAAGACAATAAAGTAAAAATTTATGATTAAATTTTATTAAAATAAATTTCCATTTTAAATTATTAAATTAATTATAAAATTGTAAATAAAATATTTATGACATACAAAAATACCAAAACATAAACTATGATCATTTAAACAAGTATCCTTTGCCTCATATCGATGACTTGTTTGATCAGCTCCAGAGAGCTCAGTAATTTTCCAAGATTGACTTGAGATCCTGATACCATTAGCTGAAGGTGAAGGAGGATGACATCCCAAAAACAACCTTTCATACTAGATATGGGCATTATAAATTTGTTGTTTTGCCATTTGGATTAACTAATGCTCCTACTTTATTCATGAATCTTATGAATAGAGTATTTCATGAGTTCTTGGAGGTGTCCCAAGTGGCTTATACCATGGGTAAATACCATGGGAAATCCCATGGTTTTTCAAATACCACTCATGAGGTGTCCCTTGAAAATTATTAAAATATTCCCTTACTTTTCCTATAAATACCAACCCATTCATTCATTAACTTCATTCCCAATTCCTCCTCAATGAAGCTCTGGCCTCATTAACTTCCTAGTAGTCCTAGCCTTATTACATACATAATCTTGAATTTAGTCAAGAAAACACTTCCTTTTACATTGAGTATCTTTTCAATTTTAGAGCTTTAGAGAATTGGGACAATACATTCATAACATTACACATTATTACAGAGTGGATACCATAAAAATAGTGTCCATTTTTTTTCAAAATATAAAACATTAAAACTTAAACATGATTCCTTGAAAATTATTCAACATTAAACATGGATTCCTATCTTATCTTACACATCAAAGTCGATGAAAGAATGTTTATGAGGACAGAATTAGTAGAAGAAGTGGCTGAGAAAGTGAGGATGATCCAGCATCACATGAGGATAGCTCAGAGCAGGCAGAAAAGTTATGCATATAACAGAAGGAAAGACTTATCTTTCAAGGTAGGGGACTATGTTTCCCTTAAAATCTCTCCTTGGAAAAGTGTGATGTGTTTTGGTAAGAAAGAGAAACTAAGTCCACGGTTCATCGGTCCTTTTGAAATCTTGGAGAAATTTGGAACAGTTGCATACTGCGTAGCTTTGCCTCTGAGTTTGTTTTAGGTACACAATGTTTTTCATGTTTCAATGTTGAGAAAGTATGTGCCAGATTCATCACATGTCTTGATCCCAGAAGTAGTTCAGCTGGAAGATAACCTTTCATATGAAGAGAAACCAGTTCAGATTCTTGATCAAAGGGAACATGTATTTCAGAATTAGGTAATCCACCAGGTAAAGGTTTTGTGGGGAAACCACATGGTTAAAGAAGCAACATTGGAGTCTGTAAATGCTAAGAGGGAAAAGTACCCTCAGTTGTTTAATAAGTAAATAAAATTGTGAGGACACAATTTCTAGAAGGTGGGGATAATATAACACCCCAAGTTTTTTTCTGGTAAATTGGAAATATCACCTCAACAAATGAGATCCGAACTTTTTGTTAAAATACCGGGGGGAAATGTTATAGAAAAGTGGAATTATAAGAATATTTCTATTGTGGTATGTGGAAAGTCTTTACATGTAAACCTTGTTGTTTTACCTTTAGTCAAGTTTGATGTTATTCTGGGAATGGATTGGCTTTCTAATTATCATGCTTTGATTGACTATATAGCTAAAGAATTTGGTTTTTCGGAAGAGTTTCAGTTTGTATACAAGAATGAACCCAAAAAATTGATAACATATTAAGAAGTTGAGAAACTATTGAAAGATGGAAATGAAAGTTATCTTGCTCATATTATTGAAAACAAGGGAACTATTCAAATTAATGATGTGTCAGTAGTAAATGAATACCTTGATGTTTTTCCTGATGAGTTACCTGGTGTCATACTTGATCAAGAAGTCAAATTCACAATTGACTTAGTTCATGAAGTTAAGCCAATTTCAAAACCCCCATATCATATGGCTCCAATATAACTTCTTGAATTTAATAATCAGTTACATGATTTTCTTGAAAAAGGCTTCATTCATCCAAGCACTTCACCATGGTGAGGACATACTCCATCCACTCTATAAGTCTCTCTTCCATTGTATGATATTTATAAGGGGATTTTATTTAAAAATCCTCTTTTTAAATTCTATTTTACGAAATTATAAAGAAATGTTTTTATGGAATTATTCATGTTTTATGATTATTTTTTGGTTCTTGGGAATTATTTATGATGAAGGGTGGGACCTATATCTCCCTCAAATGCATTGGGTATGTGTAAGTTGGAGGTCCGTCATATGGTTACTCCAAGTGTAACTATGATGGTTACACAAATTGTAGGGTAGCTATGAGGGTTACAAATTATAAGGTAGACGAGAGGGTTACAAGATTATGTAAGTAATGACCTAATATACCTCTATGATTATATTTATGTTTTGTGTGGATCTTAGTTTCCCCACAGACATGGGGTCCCCACCCTGGGGCCCACTCACGTGCCCGAACGGATCGTTTGACTAATAACAGTCCCCATAGGCCAACACATGTCCTTTCTAGTGTGTTTTTTCCTCACTCACACACACCCTGGGAAACTTCCCAGAAGGTCACTCATCCTGATCACTACTCCAAGTCAAGAACGCTTAACTGTGAAGTTCTAATTATACAGGCTCCCAAAAATAAGGGTGCACCTTGTTGGCATGAGTCATATCATTTATTCATTTAACCCTTTATCATTTGGGGGTGTTATAGAGATGATTGTCTCTAGAAGTCCATGTGCACAACATAAAATGAATGGGTTCACTTGAGAAAATAATACAATTGATATTAAATACCAATATGGTTTAAAAATAAACATTTTCACAAGTTACCTTTAATATATATTTAATCCTCTAAAAAACACCATGTATAAAATAATAATTATATTGTTATTTACTAGAAATTTTTTTAACATTTGAATTAAATTAAATATTATTTAATCAAATAATATTCAATATATGTTATTTCTCATTGGAACTAAAAACTAGATCTTCCATTCCTCCACAATTTTTATAGAGCCTTGAATAATGACTATTTATTTAATAAATAAATATCACTAATTTATTTTCTAATAAATGAATAAATATTATATTCAATAAATAGAAAATAAATATTTATTAAATATTATGCTCACATTATATTCTCTTGAATAACTGGTGATGGAATATATGTGATTAAGAAAACATGTATAATTATTAAACCATATGAGAGAATAATACTTATTCAACTTGTTAAATGATAAATAATAATATATATTATTTAACTAAGATTTTGAATACACTTAGTGTGTGACCCTCTAGCCCTCATTCTCAGTGGAATTAGGTGAACTAACCTAAAGTCCAGGGTTAAAATCTAGCAACATTTCATAGAACCCATAGAGAAATAAATTAATGTCTCAATGAAATAATACCTCATACTGATGCATATTTTATTATATAATACCTTTATCATGGGATCTCTAATCAAGTAGGTAGCACACTTGTTCCATAAACATATGTGATCAATGTCTCTTTCTTTGAATTTTTAAAAAATTGAACTTACCCATATAAGACCATGGCCATGGATTTATTGCGGCTATATAATTTCCCTAAAATGGTATAAGATATCAACTTATTTTAAAGAACAGAAGGGAAAAATCCTTTTTCTCATTATTCATTAATGCAATATTACTCATGTCCCATCCAATATATCCTACCTCACAATGAACATATGTCATCACGGGTTTGATCAATACATATACGTGACTTATAATATTCATTAATAATAATATTGACGTCAAAGGATCAATACACATGTACATGTATAAGAACTTATAATGACACATATGGATTTGAATTTCTTACTAACATGTCTCATTATCATAATATCCTACACTGGATATTACCAAGGACGTGCAAAATTAGAAAGTGTCTCAAAGTATTATGATTCTCCACCCCAGATATCCTATATCATTTTTGTTCCTCAAATGATATCACCCATCTATAAAACATATATTTAATAATAGTGTCATAGCACTTCTGGGTTATCATCATTGTAGGGAACTGCTATGACCTTTTAGTACAATAGCTAATATTAGGAAATTATCACATACTATGTTATAGATAAGAACAATCATGATATGATAATAATTTTATTAATATTTAAAACTTTGAATAAAAGCTATCCTAATGTACAAATAAGTTGGTTCTAGGGCACCAAATCCAACATTCAAGATCGAAAAAAGGCACAAAAACTGTCAGGCCAAAAACATGTAAGAGGGTATCCTGAGAAAAATATGAGATCCTGCCCACTAAGTATTACCCTATAAAAATCCAAGGTAAAAATTAGTGTGATATAAAATTAATTGATACCAAGATTATGGGTCTAACCATATAGCCTTAGTAAAAATCAATCTATGCTAACTAAGTCCAGTGAATTTAGCCAAAGATTGAGCATTCTATCTATGGGACATATTTTAATACCAAATTATTTTTCTATGAATAGAGTAATATTAATATATCTAGATAAGATAAACAAATAAGAAATATCATGTCGGTAGGAATTTATGAGAATTTTCCAAGAAAAATATTTCATAATTTAGAACATTCAAACCCAAGAATTCAAGTTTGCTTTATATTATAATTTTTTTTATATCATTGATGATCTATGAAATATTAGATCAATGAACCATCATGCACTTCATGAATTAAAGAAAACTAGACAAAGACTTATACATTTCAAAATACATATTCATTGATATCATGAAAATTGAGGAATACCCACATATCGAAGTCTCTCCAACAAATAAAAAAGTAAAGGAAAATTAATGAAATTACAAGTCTATCACAACATTAATTCAGAGGATTACTTTATCTCAATAAAAGTTTGATCCAGGGAGGTGAGGGAGTGGCACAATTGACTGATAGATTCATTTTATACCTCTACAATTCACTGCAAATCTTTCACCATGATAACAACATAAAGCCTAGACTTCTTCACCATGTCAAAGAGAACTTGTTTCTCTATTAAAGCTTTTTATAATATTTTTAGAGAATGCTGATACTGGGATAAATATTCTTGAAGATGAATAATTTTAGAATGGAGAGGGTCAATTTCATCATTCCCAGTATTGACTACATCCCAATTGGCGACAACCTAAAGACTTTGGCGGACATTTACTTGCCTCATTACCAAAACCTTGTCCTTACAGATGTTTCTCCTAAGGATGTAATTTTTTTATGTCCTCCTAATTAGAATAAAAATATATATAAGGGAATAAATAACCAAAACATGGGTATTATTTCCTCTATAAAACAAAGTAAGAGAAGGTGGCTAAGATCACATGGATTTTATAACCTTCCAAAAGATGTGCAATCAAATAACTTTCAAAAGGTCTTGAATATCATAAATTATCAACACATGACCTAATGGAGATTAAATACAGTACCTTTGAAAATACACCATGTTCTTTTGAAGGTATCCAAGAAATATACTAATCATGCGACAACTTCCAGATGGGTTCCTATGAGTCACAAAACTTGTTTGCTAGTAGGCACCAGACAAACCATCCAAAAATATTTATAAAATAAAGAGGAAAAATATATAAAAGGTGGAGACCTTATGTGTTCAATAAAATTATTGTGATGCACTCATACAATCTACAATACTTCACAAAGTCCATGATAAAATCTTTACCTTTCCATACAAGATCTCATTGACATGTCACATTTATTATGTGAATGGTTTCAAACATGTCCAACTGATTATGTGCTTCCCATTTAGATCTATAGGAAAACAAAGGGGGTTTCCATGAAAATTCTCTCACATCACTACAAGAAGAATTATTGTTCACATAATGCATCACAAATAGGGAGAGTTATTGTTTTCTTCAAAACTCACACAACTTTACGACATCCATAACCCTTGCAAAATTAAGAAGGAAATAAAATGGGAAAAGGTAGAAGATTATTTTGAAGAGGAGATGTGCTGATCATCACACGAAAGGGATTATGCAACCTGGGTGATCATCATTGATCCCTTGGATCCCCCCTCAACATGTCAATAATATTCCATGAAATCCCTCTATACAAGTATCCCGATCTCACAAAGGCCCCCTGGGAAGACACATTATTTTCACTAAATACCCTAGAAAAGTCACTCTCAATAATGAAAACCCCTTCATACATACATTATGTTGTCAAGAAGGCCCCTAGATATATTATCCTAACCTTATGGAATCCCCTTGATATTTCCACATAGTTAGGTGAAATCCATTTGATTGCCCTGGTTTTATTAAAAATGGAAGAGGTGTAACATTATTACAGTCATAGAATATCATGTGATGCTATGGATTACCCATGAAAAGATCATACGAAGAAAAATATTTCAAATCAATCCACTAGCACCAGATATAATCTATGAGATACACACCATGAAAGGTGACATATAACCAGATCAACAAGGCCTATAAATTCCCCCCTTGGCATAAAAAAGCACCCAATCCATGATATATCCCACACGGGATCTCAGGTTTGAAATTCTTGGAGTGTAAAATCATGTGATTGAAAGGTCTTATGCCAGGTGAAAATATAGGTAACATCATAAGTGATCACATGGGTTGCATATTTGATTCATGTGATCACTCATAGATCACACAAAGGACTTCTTCTATGTCAATTGAGTCATGGGAAAGAGGCCCCACATGTCGGATGGGTCACATGATACCGAAAAAAATAAGCTAATACTATAAAAACCTAAGGAACATATGTAATAAAATTATATAATAAATATCGAAATGTGGGATAATTATTTGAAGAACATATACTCTAATCCTCATGTGTTTTTCATGAATTACCCAGATCATGCGACAACACTGGGACATGTTGCTCAAATCATGTGATGCTCCCTCAAAACTCTATTTGGATTATGTGAAGTCCCTTGGAAATTTCAAAAAATTCAATGGATTCCCTCAGATAATTCCAACAAAGTCTTTAAAATCCCTCTAGGTTTTCTATCCAAAAACTTTTTATATCCTCTAAAAATGTCACCCAAGATATGTGGAGACACCATGGTAAGTCATCTAGGTCTCACGGTGACACAAAGACATGTTATCCTAGATCATGTAATGTACTCCAAACATGTTTCCCAAGTTATGTAGTGACACCTCATCTAGGTCTCATAGTGAGACCAAGACATATCCACTTTTATCATGCAATTTCCTCCGAACAAGTCATCTAGGTCTCATGGTGACACCAAAATATGTCATCTTGGATCATGTGATGTACTCCAAAAAAGTTTTATAGGACTCAAAGTGACACCAAAATATGTTATCCTAGATCATGATACATACTCCAAAAAGTTATCCAT
This sequence comes from Viscum album, assembly GCA_963277665.1. NCBI lineage: Eukaryota > Viridiplantae > Streptophyta > Magnoliopsida > Santalales > Viscaceae > Viscum > Viscum album. The sequence goes on from OY728120.1 coordinate 924,063,616, forward strand.
GTCATGTGGGACCCTATAGACATTTCAACCTAGATCATTCAACAACCTCAAGACATGGCAGCTTGGATCATGCGATGTCATCTGGAAAAGTCAACCTAGTCATGTGGAACTCTCAAGATATTTCATCACGGATCATGATAAATCCTATAGAAAAGTTATCCAAGTCATGCGACACCCTACAAACATGTCAACCTTGATCATGCGATGGTCTACAGACATGTTATTCATATTATGTGATGTACTTCAGACATGTCAACCAGATCATGCGATTGTCCATGGACATGTCTGTTATAAAACCAAGACATGTTTATAAATCCTCATAAATGAGAGAAAGATAATCTAAATATGTTAGGAAGGCAATTAGGACATGTCAAGCTGACATCATGGGACATGATAACCTTGTCCAGTGGATATACAAGGGAAACCTTAGCGCATAATACCTGATCAATCTAAACTATGATGACACTAATTCCTTCAATAACCAAAATACATAATATTCCTTCTTAAGGCCTAAGATAAAATGGGCTTCCACTTCAGTGTAAGCCCCTCAATGTCTTAGACATCCAAACTATCGGGACCCGATCTATCCCATGGGTTTATAATTCTTCCTCATCCACTATCTAATCTAGAAGATAAATGAACTATAAGAACTATGATTCCTACAATAACCAAGATTCTTAATATTCCTTTATAAAGACCTAGCTCCATATTAAATAGACAAAGGTATATCCCAACACACAATCCCCACATCCATATATAGTGATCTTGATTTCAATCTATTCCTTGCTTCTCACACCAAGAATGACTCACATGGAATTAATGACTTGAAATGGTAATATCATCTGCATTAATAAACCACACTAGCCCAAGAAACCTCAGTGTGTAATCCACAATTAGTTTCATTATATAACTAACCATATACAAGGGAATCCACCTTAGGTAATTTCCTGAGGGCATGATTAAGCTACAATGACTTCAATACCCCCATAACTAGGATATGTAGGATGCCTCCCAGAGATTGGAGCTCAATATTCGGTTCTTAAGGTTCCCCATATATGTCATTTCTACATGATGTTTAACTGCATGGGAATAATAAACTATGTGGTTTTTTATTTCTGCTATAAATAAGATATATAGGAAACCTCATAAAGGTTACATCCCATCCTCAAAATATTAATCACCTCCTTAGATGACGACAAATCCTGAAGTTCCAAGTTGTATGGATTCAATATATAACTAGTAACCCATTAATGGGTAAATGGATTAATAACCTAGGAAACATATAGATGGACTCATTAATATGACATCCTTTACACATGGAAGAATTCATTACTTTATCATCTTGTTAGGGTAACCGGTCCTGTGTCGAGAATAAGAATATATTCTTGAATATATCATAAATATATGAGAGTCTCATAGTATGAAATAATTCACACCAAAAGGGTGTTATGAGCTTGAACTCCCATCCTCTCGACTGGTTTGAGTTACTATGTACCATTGGGTCTAAAACCCTACTTGACCGCATTCCATTGGAAAGCTGGTCTGTACCTGGTTATATATGTGGGAACTATTGGGAGTTTCTATGAAGGATAAGCATGAATGATGAACCCAATGTGAATGATTTCACAAAAACTAACCCCCCCACACACAATCAAACCATCAGTACAATCCATCCACAACTTTCCAATGAAAACAAAAATGGTGGAACTGATTTGAAATCATTTAACTATGATATCTCAATCATAATATAAATAGGATAGACTACTCAGTTCTTATGAGACCATTTTGTTCTCTCCTCATGGGTGACCCACATATCTTTCCAAAAAAAACAATGATATATAATGGGTTTTAGGCTCTAATAAATTTATAAATTACCTATAATGTTTGATTCATATGGGTCCTCCCATTTTTCAAAAAAAAATCTATTTGTTGGGAGTCACCCTGAGATATATAAGGTTCATTTCTTGGATACATAAGAGCAACCTATATATATAAGTTTACTTATATTTATAAATACTAGTAAATTCCCATACACAAGGGTTATTTTTTGACATGTAAGGGTTCTCTGGTAGTGAAATTTAGCTAATTATGGGAGTCACCTTGTGATATGTAATCTTTACTCAATGGTATTTCCTTATAAAAACATCACAACATCAATCCTTCTATAGTGGAAAATAATCATGTCTTAGTATAAAAATTCATGCTTGGTCTAGCCCCAATTCAATTGTATATTATTTATGATTTTAGATCTTATAGTGTCGTGATTGGTTAAAAAGTGGAGATATATCATACTTAGAGAGGGAGTAATATTGTAGCAGATATCCTGACATTGAAAGAAAGGAAAGGGGATAATTTCATAATCTACTACAATATTAAAATAATCCCTATATAATACTTGAATATAATTCGTAGATACAATATTGGGATTCATTACTATAAATACACTTTTAATTGTTTTGTTTTCAATTACTCTTAGTAAAATATTGAATTTTGAGTGAGTGAGTCGATACATAATGGTTAGATGATATTTTTCAGAACTTATTTAATAGTTTATCTTTAATATTATGAGACATATTTTAGAAATTATTTTCTAGAAGGATATATTAAAAATTCATTTGATAATATTAGTTATAGAATAAAGGGGAGTTTCAAAAGCATAATTTTGAAAGGATAATTAAGTACCTTGAAATTAAATCCAAAATTTTCGAATAATGATTTTTGATATGTAATATTCACCATAATATGTATAGTTCATCACATACATAAATTTTATAGATATATAACATTATGATAGATGATGCATAAAGGTTGATGATTTATAAGGTTCTATGGGGGTGATATGTAAGGGTCCATACAAATGTGTCCTAGTGTTTTCAAAAAAATTAATTTGATGATTTTGTAATTTTTTTCTAAAATATTAATATATTGTTTAAATGAGATTTAAAAGGGAGTTTAGGGAAAATTTTTCCAAAAATAAAATACATAAATCCCAGATCTCACTCTCACTTATCTCTCAATCCCTAAGGGAGATCTTCACCTATTGTTGTTAAATATTCACGCCATCTATTTCTAGGAGTAAATGTGGGTAAGGATAAATTTCCAAGGTTATTAATTTATGGTTTTTCTAATTGTTCACTTATTTTATAATTATTATTCCCTAAATTATGCATTTTTTAAAAATTTCATATTTATTCTTATTAAATATGGTATGTCTAGAGTTTTTGTTAATTCTTAATGTTGTATTTGGACTTGACATTCTTTAGTCCCTTGATCATTTGGTTATGTTATATTTATATGATATCACTATGATTATTCTTAGTATTTTCCATTACTTGTGTGATTTATCCCTATATATTTGTATGGTATTACGCTAGCCTAATAGTCAATAAAGACTATATAACTTGTTAAAGGTTTATTGGTGGTGGGTTAGTTGAATAATATTTGGTTTCCATCATTATGGTTCCTTTGGAGGAATGGATGGGATTTTCAAGAAAAATGGGATTCATTTTAAATGTGAATTTAAATATTTGTTTTTATTGAAAATGGTTTATTTATGGAAATTTATAAAATTGGAGTTTTAGGGGAATGAGGTGATTTTAAGTGATGGTTTTATAATCATATTTTAAAATTATGTGGGGGGTTTTATAGGATTATTTTCAAAATTATTTCATCCAAGGTCCTAGTGTGTGCATAGATGACACCTATTCCTTTTTTTGAAAATGGATTGTGAAAAATATTTGAATTGGTTTTTAAGGTATAACCAAAAGTTCTTGGTTGGAGATTTTTTTATTTAGATAAACATGTTTAGGTAAAGACCCTATTTACAAAAGATTATATGCTTTTTGTGCTTCTTGATTTTTATTTCCTGGAATGTTATGATTAATGTATTTTGGTACAATATTGTTTAAGGATCCCTTACAAAGTTATGGAATTTATATGTGGTTTTATAGACTATCATTCATATGGGTTCATAAGTTGGCATAATAGTTTTTTGGTTTTATTATAAAGGTGGATTGGTGGGTTGGAGAAAAGTTAATTGACCCCTTAGAGGATATAAATAATAAAAATAGATCAAGTTTGATAGAATCATGCCTAATATAATCAATATGGTTAGATATTTCCTCTCAATTATATTAATTCTATATTGAGAGTTTTTTGTCCAGTTTAATCTTGAGTTACCTAGAGGTCTTGTATATGGTTTTGGGTGATGAACCCTCAATATTTGGAGGTGTTTATTTCATATATATGTTCCATGGTAGTATACATGATTAATTGTTAAGAATAAATCCAAGGTATTTCCACATAGTTCTTTAATTATTACAATGTTCTAAGGGACTAGTTTTGACATATTTACAATGCATTAATAATTATACATTTTCTTTACTATGTAATGTTCATGAGACATGAACCAAATTGATAAGACATTATCAATTACTAGAGTTTATTATCATTGATATCCATTGAGTGATAGTTTGGTTTGGATTATTCCATGAGAATTACCTTGATGAGTAATTATTTAGGTTGTGTTAGAGGTTTTCTATCAAGATTACTTACATGGATCATATGTTGTATATTTTGAAAATATTATTTTCCATGATTTTCATCTAGTGATGGTATGGTTAAAATTATTTCATATGACCTACCTTGAGGGGAATGGTTTATCTTTTTTGAGAGTTTATCTATTTATATTCTCTCTTCATATCACATGACTACATTTTAATTATGAATTTATCCATGGGACCTACATTATATTGGGTTGGTTTAAAAAATATGGGTGGTTAGCTAATGGGATTCCCTCTATATAATTCATATGAAGTTGGTTGGTGGACATGAGACATGGTTATGAGGATTTACCCAAAGTGGATGGTTTACCCTATGTGAGAGGTTGTCTATTGAGATGAAATTCTCAAATCACTCATTGTATGTGATGAATTTATTTTATGCTCTATAATAGTTACTATGGTTCCTTTCCTTTATAGGGAACCTATGTTTCTTGAACTGGCTATTGAGATATCTTTCCTCGATGGTCCATTTGTGATATGACTCTGAATTTTATAGCATCACAATTTGGAAAATAAGGTGAGGTCGGGTGTTGTGTTGGCCTAGTTAGAACATGAAAACCTGACGCATATGCTTGTATAGTTACTTTGTGTTATGTTTCTACAAGGGTGTACTTATTGAGTGAAAAATTTTACCATATATGTATTACATTCACATCCAATTGATTGTAAAATAATTCAATATGTTGAGACATTAGGGATTTTTACTTGGTCATTAGACTTACCCCTACCCATGTATATTATGTGGGTATTGATTTATATGGGTAGAACTTCATGTTTTTATTCAAGGGAAAAGTACTACATGGAGCTAGAAACATGGTTTAGTCTAGTTGGTTATGTAGGACATGAATTCTACTGGTTGTATTATCTGAGTTGGTTTAAATTATAGTTTATTTTTTTATTTACTGTTATGATTATGTATCAGTTATTGATCGAACATGTTTATTTGGATATATTTATTATGGTACATATGTATAAATTATGGCTACATTATTCTGGTTTGATGCATTATATAAAGATTGTTTACTTATTTGTATTATTATTCACATGGGAACTCTTGTATCCCTATATTTTTAACCACATTTTTTACATTTGTATATTTTATGGATGGGTCATGCTAAATTTTTGGTAGACTTAGGAATGTACCTAGGGATTTTTAAAAGGGAATAGTCTCACCATGATTGTTTTTGGACCTTGTTTATAGTCAGAAACTTTTGGAATATATGGAGACATGCATGAGTTCATCCAACATCCCTATATAGAAGTCATTTAGGAAATATATTTTTTAAATTAAAAAATGGTATTAAATTGTGAGTTTATTTGGGGCATTATTATTTATAGCTAGGGTTTGGTTATTAGATATTTGGAGCTAGACTGGAAGCATTAATAGTCAACATGGATCTTATTGAAACCCATGTTTCCAAGGGATTCCTAGTTTTGGGACGATACATTATAGGATAAGTGAGATATAATATTAGATAGGGAATCTAAATGTGGGCTAATTGACACATGAGATGAGTAAGAAGGCATAACCAAGAGCTAGCACTACTACAAATACCCCTTTTATCAGTGCTAGAAAAGCACTATTAAAGCTGGCGAAGATAGGGGGTCACCTTTATCAGCGCTCCAAAAAGCGCTGATAAAGACACCTTTTATCAACGCTAAAAAAAGCACTAATAAAAGGGGTCTTTTATCAGCGCTAAAACAAAGCGTTGATAATAGGGTCCTTTATCAGCACTTCCTTTATCAACGCTTTCTTTTTAGCGCTGATAAAAGTTAAAAAAATTAAAAAAACAAATAAAAAAATTAAAAAAAATTAAACAAATCATGCCAATCGGGGGGGGGATTTTATAGCGCTTAAGCCTCCCCTTTTGCAGTGCTTTTCCGCCCCCTCCAGCGCCCCCACACACCCCCTCTACCCTTTATCAATGCTAACTACCATATTCCCCCATGAGCGCGCGCCCCTGCCTCCACCAGATTTTGAACTCGAGACCTCCCCCCCTGCACGTATAAGCCCTTACCACTCTATTTTGATTTGTTTTACATTTCATGATATCTCTCTCTCTCTATATATATTTAGTTATATTTATTCGTATAGAAATATATATTTATATTAATATATATATAGTTATATTAATATATATATATAGTTATATTAATATATATCTCTATTTATATATATATATATAGTTATATTTATTCGTATAGTAATATATATTTATATTAATATATATATATATATATAGTTATATTAATATATATATATATAGTAATATTAATATATATATATATAGTGATATTAATATATATATTTAGAGTGATATTAATATATATATTTATAGTGATATTAAAACATATATCTATAGTAATATTAATATATATATATATAGTTATATTAATATATATATAGTTAGATTAATATATATATATATATATAGTTAGATTAATACATAGGTATATAAATATTCATATATTTGTAATTTAAATAAAATGGATATTAGTTATTATTTAGATAAAGATAATATATTTTATATGTAAATATATTTTATTATTTATATTTATAATTAAATTTTTATGTGTGAATATATAAAAAATATGTATATATTGTTATATATTTGATTATAAATAGTAGTGAATTATAAAAAAATGATAAAATTTTAAAGACTTAATATCAATATGAATGTAATACCTTGGAATAAATTCAGTCCCCACCAACAAAATCCAATAATACCCCTTTAAACGAGGCTGAAAATCCACAAAATGTTAAAAAATCGGGGTACCCCGACTAACAAATTAGTTTTGGAGGCCTTTTGGGCCTTTTTTGGCTTTGAAAAAACCCTAACAGGTGTCCCCCTATAATCACAATGATGTAGAGATCATCACATTCTTCGATTTGATATGTGGTAGAGCTCAAACGGACACCCGAATCAAAAGTTATGGCCGTTTGAAGTTTGAGTTGCGTTTTCAACATATTTTGGATCTTTTTTTAATTTTTAGTCTTCAAATTGTTATTAAATGACTATTACTCCATAATAATAAGCAATTTATTAATTAAAAATATTTTTTAAATTTTTTTATAAGCCATTTTCACTAAATATCATATATATTAAGTGTAACTGTATATTTATACTTATCTATAATATATTTAAAAATATATTTAAAAAATATATATTATATTTATATCAATATAACTATATCTATATATTTAAATAATAATATATTTTTTATGATTTTTTTGAAGTAGACCCTTTATCAGCGCTTTTAAAAAAAGTGCTGATAAATACCCCCTTTATCAGTGCTAATGAAAAAGCGCTGATAAAGGGGGGTACCTTTAAAAGCGCTAAAAAAGCGCTGTAAAAGGGGGTACCTTTATCAGTGCTAAAAAAAGCACTGATAAAGGGGTACTTTTATCAGTGATTTTTTAGCACTGATAAAGGTACCCTTTATCAGCCCTTTTTTAGCACCGATAAAGGTGCCCCCTTTATTAGCGTTTTTTCGTTAGCGCTGATAAAAGTGTGGCGCTAGGAAAAACTATTTTTGTGGTAGTGTAATGACATTGATCATGTTTCCTAATAGTGTATTTTTTAGGATAATAAATATGCACCTATGGGTAGTTCTGTTTAATATATTTACTTATCAATATCAACTATTAATTAAAGAAACATTTAAAATAATCTATGTTTTATCAAATAAATTATATGATGTAATTATATTATATAGGTCTAAGGGGGTTTTTTGTTCGATTAATTGATTGTGATTGTTAGTCCACTATATGGATATGATTTTTGAATGTTTGTATTTTAATAATAAACATTAATTTAAAACTAAAACTCACATGCTACCCTGAGATGTGTGTGAAATGGTTTTATAGGATACACCTAATGTTATTTTTGTTAATTATTTTATATCATTTTAAATTATATTAGGGTGTATTAAATTTTCAATTTTTTGGGTTATTATTTTTGAAATTTGGGATATTTTTGGGTTTCAGAGCTTGGTTACTTGTACACACATGGTAACCATGAGAAGGTTTTGAAATTTTTGACAATGTGATTTTTCATGGTTGGAATATAGTTCTCCAAATTCTATGGGAACATCAAGGTTACTGTCCAACCCATTTTCCTCATATTGGAAATTGGTATAGTTTCACATGATTAGAAGTAACCATGTGACTAAATAATGTGGGTTCCTAGTGTTTTTAGTTCCAACAACATATTTAGTGTATATTTTACCAAACGTTGTTTCCAAACCATGTGAGATACCTATTTTTTATTTAAATGAAAATTTACCTTTACTCGTATTTAATTTTTAACATTTGAACTACTTCTCCACTCCCATTTTCTTCCGTTAACCTACTTGTGGTACTAGAGGGAGATCTACTTAGATCCTACTTCTATTTTTCCTCCCCTCCCCATGGATATCATGTGTTTTTAAATGTAATATCCATCATTAATATCATTTATATTCTTCCTCCATAATTTTCAAGTTCTCTTAGTCTTCTCTTTCTCCATGGAACCCTCTCTTATTGTGAATGGGGTTTTAGGGTTTAGGGTTGGTTCTAACCCCAAAATTCAGTTGTGTAGAACCCATAGAGGGTGGTTCTTTTCTTCTTGAATGTTCTCTAGATAAGGATACACATTGAAAGTTGATTTCATTTTGGTTAATGCATTTATTTTTATGAAACATCGTTTATTTTTCAATTCAAAGGATTCTTGAGTATTATAAATTCATTTTTAATTAATTTTTAATTTTATATAATGTTTTGGATGAGAATATAAATTATTTTTTTGAAATAATCACTTGGAATAATGGTTTTTTCACAAGTATTTTATGTACCTATTTTAAATAAAATGCTTCATACATGAAGTGTTTATAAATTTTTCCAAGGGAATATTTTTAATTTTTTTGAGGGAAAAAATATCATGATCTTTGTTTTAGATCATCAATGGAAGATTTCACATTCTCACAGAATGAATTTAGATTAAAATGGGGTGTTTGTTTAATCCTTTCCAATATTTTTTTGAAATAATAAAACTGGTAGAAAAGGGATGAACTTTGCAGATGCAATTTGATTTATTTAATTCCTAGTTTGGAACTTTATAAAAAGAAATTATATTATTCTTATAAAACCCTCAATGATTCCCATTTATCTTGTTAATTGTTATTGGTTTATTCTTAATGTTATGATTGTTATGATAAGGTAGTTGGGTTTTCTATATGAGGATAAAAGAGGTGATGGATATTAATTTATTATTCCTTTTTTATTAAACTTATTATGATTATTTACTAACTTCCATGATATATTGTTCATAAGAAACCAATTATCTAGGTGTTAGGTCTTTATTACACTACCCTAGTTAGTACAAAAAATTTTAGGGTCCCCTTTGTTTTTCTATAAGTCTAAGTTAAGGTGAGGTTCCATTTTGATTAGGCTAATGTGCAACAATAAGATGTTTTGTGTTATTATTGGACACACAATAAACCAACTATCAATCTATATTATTATAAAACTATTAGGATCAACTTAAATTTTTAACCGAGGTATAAAACATGAAAGTTTATTTATATATGATTCTTCTAGGGGATTAAAATTTCATACATATCATATACCATCATGATTTTATTTATCATGGTAACATTTAATTTTTTAATAGTCTTGTTTCTTCTTGAAATTTTGTTTCCCTTTTCGCATTGTGAATTATTGATTTATGGTTGGGTGGGTTTTCAAATTATATTTTAATGGTGATTTAATTTTTTTTATAATTGAATGCTCATTTTATGGTGGGATTTTTTGGAAATATTATAAATGTATTAAACTCAGATTGTTTTTCATTATTAAAGGGAATGGTAAATGTTTTGTTTTTTCAAAGTGGTTTTGTTTGTTCATATTTTAAAAAGTAAGGTTTCATTTATTTATAGAATTATATCTTAATTTTATGGCTTAACCACCTTATTTAAAATGAAAAACTTAAATTTCTATTATATTTTAGACTATAATTTATGAATTTATTATTTAAATTAATTTCATAGACTTTGTGGTGAGATCCTACAAGGATTTTTATCTCACAACCAACATATAAACTACTATATGTGTGCCTGAAGATCTTATGTTTTATATAGGTTCCTATTTCCTTTATTTTTGTTTATAACTCCCTTAGGTTGACAGTGGTGAGTTAGGATGTGGAGGGAAACCATAAGTTGTGTGGAGGTGTCCTGTGACATGGTTCGATTTAGGTTGATTTTTTAATATGGATATCGATATATTTGAAAACATGGAATTTTTTTATATGTTTTTAAATCCTTCTAGTTTAATTGTATTATGTATCTATTTTTAATGTGGTTTCATGTTAGATCAGATGAGTTGGATCATATTTTTTGGTTATGACTAATTTGGGTTGTTTTTTTATTTTATATTTTTATTGATGTTTTATATACATAAAATGTATGGATGATTTATGCTATCTTTTTAATAAAAATATACACTATATTTTTACTTTTATTAAATGGTAAAATAGTTCACATGATGTATTCTTTAACACCCATGCACTAGGTTTCAACTTGTGGAGATTGGAAACACCCTTCAGGATTAATCACAGACTTGGTTGGGTTATGTGGTGGGTTATCCAGAGCTGGTTCATTAAAAATGGTATTATAGTATAGGTTAATTTTAAGGTACATGATTCTTGAGAAAATCCCCTTATTATTATCAGTGTTTCGTGGTAATATGGACATAAAGATATGAAAACTTTATAGGTTGGTGTAGGTAGAGTCTGAAAATAACTTTATCATTTGGAGCCTCTATTTATAATAGGTAGTTAGTTTTGTGTATTTTATTTTGATTTCATTCTTGATTGGTTGATTTTTTATGACAGGTAATAATATTTGGATCATTAGTGAGAAAATAAGGTGTTTTTGGGGATCCCATGGATTTTTTGTGTGAAATTGGAAGTAGAACTAGCATCACACAGTTACCCCGCACGATTTTTAAAAACATGAAGATCCCACAAAGATTGTTGTGTGATATTTCTAGAGGTTTTCACATGGTTTACACATGACCATATAAACCATGCAACCAAACGTTGTATAGATTTTCATCCCTTTGGAGTTTGTTATTTTGACCTATTTTGATTCAAAATTGGTTAATATATGGGTTTCAATTATTGTAGTTAAATATAATAATTTTATTATGGTAAAATAATATTATTAAAATTTATTTATGTTAAATGTGTTATAATTTTGATTGATAATGACGTTTTAAGGGTTTATTTCAGTTCAAAAGGGGGTTTTATGTAAAAAAAATTACATAATAAATAATTTTAGTGTGAAAATTGATAGGGATTTATTTGTCTATAAACAATTTTTACAAAGGGGTTGATATTATTATGGTGTCCGGAAATCATTTTCAAATAGATATGAGATTTTATAATAGTCTCATGGAATGATTTTATTTCACTTTGAAATGATTTTAAGTTATAATTATTTCATGAGATGATTTGGTTTAGTTCTAAAATGGAATAATGTGTCACCATACTTATATAATTAAAAAAGGGGTGGTTAATTTAAAATTTTCATACCTTGAAAAAAGGGAGGATTTTATAAACCAATGCTATTGAAATGAGTTTTGTTTGTTTATTTTAAAATAATTCCCATGTCAAAAAATAAGAGTTTTATAAAGTGATCAACTTCATTATTGTGTTAGAAATTTTCTTGTTATTCCCATTATAAAAGGATTGGTATTTAAATTTATAATGGAGTTTAAAAAAATGATGATTTATTATTTTTTTAGGATTGATAAATTATTATCCTTGATTTTTAATATTAGAATGGTTATGTTACCAATTATTACCCATTTTAACATAATGGTATTTTTTTAAATCATTCCATTGTAAAAATAATTTTTCAGGATGTGTGGTTGAAGTTTTTTTTGAATGGTTTATTTTTGTGGAATTATATTATTGTTCGTAATGGTTTTGTTTGGTTTGAGTTAAGAGGTATACATTAATTTGATTCACAATTTATGTTATTTGGTATATGCCTCCAAGAATGGTATTGATAGAAGTATAGAGCTAGTTATTTGGGGGTGTTTCCTCTTATTTTTTATCTTATCTATTCTTGGAGTTTACTCATCTCAGACCCTGAGTGGGGGGGGGGGTGGATTTGGAAGCCTTATCCACCCATGAAATCAATTATTGGTGAAGTTTTCTCCTCTATTTATCCTAAGGGCCACCCCATAATTGTTTTTTTGGGTAATCTCTATAATTCCTATAAGTTATTTTATTGGAATATGTCTTAGGTGTAATCTTGGTTGGGTTATTGTATGTTTTGTGGTTTTTTGTTTAGTGCATTTAGAGTTGGTTAAATATTTAGAAAGATTCTTATAGGATGTTTTTTTTACCCTTGAATGTTTCATATGAAACACTTTCCATTTTGTGGTGATTCTTACACAAGTTTAGTGGAGTATTGTTTCTTGAGGTTTATTTGATTATGGGTGTTTATCTCTTTTGGATGAGTTTTGTTAGTAGTCTGAACATGGGAGACCTTTGGGACCATGAAAAGGTAAGACTATTGTTTCTTGTTAGTGTGATCCTAGTGGTACTAGTTTTATTTCATGGGTTTTTCTTTAGATGGTATTCTATAGTGGAGGTACTATTTTACCCATGTATAGGGTGGCGACTCTACATTGGAAGGCCATGTTGGGTTTTTATGAACCTTTCTTGTATAATGTTTATTCTTTCTATTTTGATCATATTTTGTTGTTAGTACTTGGGATTTGGTTTCATTTTATGGATTATATTTTTTTTTTGGAATTTTCACTATTTGGGGGTGATCATTTATGGTGGGTGATTATTTCCCTTTTTTGTATGATTTTAAGGGTTGTTTTTATATTTGGTGCAAATTGATTTTTGTATTTATATCCCTTTAATCAACCATTTTATAATAATTATTAATGTTTGGTAGATCTATAATGGGTTTCTTTTCCTTTATATCTTTAATCTCAAAATTCATGGTCAAACTATTCTTGGAGATATTAGCATTATTTGAGGTTTTGGGATCTTTAATTTGAGGAGTTTTCTCCTTATTTTTCCCTAACCCACCAACCTGAAGAATTGAGGTGTGGAGGTTTTCCATTTTCCACGGTATTTAATTTAACCAAAGACTTTATAGTGGTAGAAATAGTCATGTTATGGAAATTGTAACACATAGTGTTACTTTTATTAATTATTTTATATTATTTTGTGTTTTATTATTGTGTATTATTTTTTAAAATTATTATGTTTATTTTATAAATTTGGGTGATTTTTGGGATTTATTTTTTTGACAGGTTAGTAGTAACTATTTGGTAACCATGTGATAGATTTATAGTTTTTTCTAGAGAAATTTTTCATAGTAAGTGCATGGTTCACCAAGATCGGTAGAAAATTCTAGGTGATTATATAGCCCATTTTATTCTGATGGGTGAATTTTATGGTTGGCACATGGTTAGGATTAACCATGCGACCAAACCGTACAAGTTCATAGTGTTTTTCTAGTTGAAACTACTCATTTGGAACACATTTTACCAAATTTTGGAGACAAACAACATGAGATGCCCAATTTTTTATTTAAAGAAGATGTTACCATTATTCCCCCTTTGATATTTAGCCTCATATCCCCTCTTCCTCTATAATTCCGCTCAGTTTAACCCTTTTTAGCCTTATAGGGATATACACTTCATCCTTCAATTTTGGATCCACTTCCCATTGATTTCAATTAATCTTCCAGGTAATATCCCTCCTTCATTGTCTCTCTCTTTTTCCCAATTCTATTTTCTATTTTACCTAGCCTTATCTTTACCCCTAAAACCCTATATCACTATACATGGGGGTTTATAATTTCATGTTGGTTCTAACCAAGGAATTTTGTTTTGTAGGTCATATAGATGGTGATTCTTTCCTTGTTGAGTATTCACCTTGGAAGGTGACACATTGTGTCCTTATTTCCATCTAGTTAAGGTATGAGTTTGTTTGTAATATAAATTATTCTTAAATTCATGGGATTATTGAGTATTAAAAATTAATTTCAATTAAAATATAATTTTATATGATATTTTGGATTAGAATAGAAATTTAATCTATCAAAATTATGACATGGAATAATGGGGTTTCCCTTTGGATTTTATGTATTAATTTAAAACTAAAATATTTATATATTTAGTTTTAATATTGTAAGATTCCATGATTTCAAGGAATTAATTCAATTTAAAATTGGGTCTATTTTCTAGTTATTTGAAATTTTTTTGGAATAATTATATTGTAAAGAAAAGGGAAGATATTGGAACCTTGAGAATGATTTATTTGAAAGGTGTGTTTGGAACTTTGTAAAATGAAATTATCCTATTCTTATGTGATGGTTAGTGATTACACTTGTCCTTGTTTACTATTAAAGGGGTTATGATTTATGTTATGATGATTATGTAATTTTTAAATGGGTTGTTATATTTGAGGGTAATGGAAGATAGGGAGAGTTAATTCTTATGCCTTATTAATTGATCGTGTCTTGATTGTTTAGTCACCTCCATATTAGATTGGTCATGGAAACCCATGTATCTCTGTGGGAGGTTTTGATTTATGATATAATAGTTGTTACACAAACTTCTTCATTCCCCCTCATTATTCCATAGGTTAGATATTTAATTGAGGTTCATTCCAATGTGGTTGGTGTGTGCTAATGGGATAACTTATGTTTTTATTGGACACCACCTATGCCTATTGTTTGTTTTCGTTTTTATAAAACTATTAGGATTGTATCATATTAATACTTAGGGTGTATCCTTTAAAATTTTATTTATCGATGATTCTTCTAAGGGATTCCCATTTCATATTTAAAATATCCCCTCATTCTTGTATGGATAACAACACCACTTTTATTGTTTTTATTATATTATTTCCCCAATAAACATTGGTGCCTTTTTTATTGTGCAATATTCAATTATTATCAGGTGGATTTTGAAAATGTATTATTTAGGTTGTCTGGAATGGGTTTTAAATTAAACATTTAACACAAGTTTTATGTTGGGATATTTTGGATTTGTTTCTAAATGAATAAAAATTGTATTTTTTTTATCTTAATAGAAATAGTTAATGTTTTTATTTTTTAATGTGGTTCAATTTTTTGTAGTTTTAAAAATAAATTTCCACTTATTTATGTAATAATACTTGAATTTTAATTGTTTACATACCTTATTTAAAATGAAAAACCATACTTTCTACTACATTTTAAACTTTTATAACATCCCTCTTTAAAGTAATTTTATAACATATATGGTTATTTACCACTAGGAATGTTTTCTCATAACCTATATAAACTCTACCATGTATGTGTATATAGATCTTATGTATTATAATAGTTTTATATTCCATTGATATTAGTTATCATTCCCTTGATCCAATAGTGGTATGTGGTAATTTGGAGGGAAAATGTAGTTCACCAGGAAGTTTCTTGTAGTATGTTTTGGTTCAAGATGACATATTATTTTCAATATCAATATATTAGTGATGAAAAAATTTATTTCTCTTTTTTTAGTTCCCACGTTACTTATTTTTCTATGTATCTAATTTGGATGTGGTTTCATGTTGGATCAGATGAGTTTGATCACATTTGTTGGTTATGAATTGTTTGGTTTGTTTTTTTATTTTGGTTATTCCTAGGGATGTTACATGGATTTCCAATGTATGGATGGAACATTCTATACAATTGGTAAAATTATATGTTTTGTTTTAACTCTAATTTTAGTGAAAAAAATTTGGAAGCCATATTCCATGATACATATGCACTAGTTTTCAGATATTGGTGATTTGGAATGGCCTTCATGCCTAGTGGTGGACTAGGTTTGGTAATTTGGTAGGTTATCCTTGGATGGTTAATTGCATTATAGGTTTATTTTATATTAAATGGTTTGGGATTCTATTGGTTTAAGAAAATATGATGTATTTTTTTTTGAAATTGGTATTCAAAGATCCTTTTAAAAACAGTATCAGTTTTAAAGAAAGTAAAGAACTATTTAATATAGGGATTTTATAAATTCCCATTTTAATGGAAAACACTTGTATGTTAGTGTATGTTTTATGAAATAAGTAGAGTTTTGAATTTATAAAAATGTTTTAATATGGTTTAAATAAACAACAAGTGAAAGTTTATATCGTGCTCCTTGGATTTTGGTATTTTGGTCATGATTGATGTGGATGTTTGAATTGTATACTTGAATGATGTATCATGTTTTTTTAAAAGGCTTGTAATGTTTCTATATTTAAACCAATTTTATATGATTTTATGAAAAAGAAACCATTTTTTGTATAGATTGGGTATTATTGTTTTCTAGTGGTTGACCAAAGATGACTTAGGTGTTTGGATTGTGCATTTGGTTGGTATGTTATAGTTTTTTCAAGAGAGATTCAAGTTTTAGGATTTAGGGATTGATGATTTATATTGGTATATTGTATAAGGATGTGATTTTTGATAAGTAATATGGTTGAGACTAATCAGTTTGAGTTTTGGTAGATAATTACTATAGTTTAGAGAACCATTAGCCTGAATCATCCTTTATGAGTAGAGTCTTATAGTGAGGATCTCCATAATCCTAAATATGAATCAATTGATTGAACCTTATTATTGTGGTATCAATGATTGTATTTGATAATTATGTTTGTGTTTGGTAATGGTGATGAGATTTTGGTGACGGTGATGATATGGGTTCTCTATATATTGATTTTGGTATTCGAGTGTTTATCATTAGATCGAGTTAAAATGATGCTAGTGAGAGAATAAAGATCATGGTTTGATAACACTGGGGTAGTGTAAGCATGGTGTTATGAGGTTTTGATGATATTGATGGAATTCCTCTACCAAAATAGATAACATATGGGATTAATAAAAGTACCATGGTATGTTCTTGGTCCTTAACATAGGTTTTCATGGATGGTATGAGCATGCATTAAGAAGAGCAACATTCATGTGATGGTAAAACTTTTTGAGGATTGAGATTGGGTAACTATGTAAGGGAATGCATATGGCGGGGAGTGAACCATTGGATATTGGAGGGTAAGACCATCATTAGGGGGAATTTATAGAAAATTAAATATGTAATTCCTAGTAATCCAGGTATGGGTATTGATCAATTTTTTGCATAGAGATTGGGTATGAGAAAGGTGTTCTTGTAAAATAATTATAGTCAGTAATGGACATCACATAGTCTATAGATATTATGTTATTTGGTTCTATTGTCTGATGATGAAAATAATCCTATAATGGTGAGCATCAAATTGGTTATAGACGTACTACCCTCATGATAGAAGGGTTTAGGATGTGGTGGAAACAAGATAGGGGATAGTTAAGATGGAACCGAGATATTAGTGAGTAGATAGATAAGATTTTTCTTGTTCCTTAGTCAATGACCGATTTTATATTTAGTTATGGAATCATATAGTGTCAAAGCTTTTTGGGAAATTTATCTAAAGGAGGAATTAAATATATTCAATGTATTATTGGGATTAGATATGTGTCGGTACTTATGTATGTAGTACATTGGTGGTTTTGGTTGGTTAAGGATCAAACCGTGGGATTAAACTCATTTTAATGTTTCATCTTTTATATGGGCGTTTGGATGATTCTACAATTCCTATGGGAAATAAGGTTTAATGATTTGAATATGTTTATATGTTTTGATAGGTGAGGTAGAGTTTTTTTGGGTAAATTCAAACAAATAAGTACTAACTAGTGTTTTTTTGTGTAAGTAGATGTGGTGTGGTGGAAACCGCATCGAGAACATTGTTTGGGATTCCACTAATGCGATTTAGGGATAAATCATGGATTTTTGTGAAAATGATATTGTATACAATTTTAGTTCTTTTTTATTTCATAAGCATCTATTCTAGTTTGGAATTCAGAATAGAGGGTCATAGAAGATTTTAATTTATGGATGAGAAGTTTTAAAAAATTACAAATTGTTTTATCGAGATGAGTAGTATTATAGTGGGGATTTTATAAGAAAAAAAATATATGTGTCATTTTGTAAAAGGGAAATTTTATTTTTTTCATAAGGTTGGAGAATTTTTTAGAATTGTATTTTGTATTGGGATTCAGATGGTTAGAATATCTTTAAGAGATGTTTTGGAAGAGGCTTTATGTGGCTATATTATACTATAGATAATATGGAAAGTTAGTGGATGAATTTTGGTGGTTGGGGAGTTGTAGAATAATTCTTATTTTTTTAGTTTTTAGTCATAAGGTATTACTATGATAAGTTTTATCCTATAGATAATTCAAGAGCTGTATAACTTAAGTAGTTTAGATGTTACCATTCCCAAACTGACCAACCATGGGTAAAACATTTTATGGTTGAGTGTTAGAACTTCCAAAATAATAGAATTTAACAGTTAATTTCAAATTTTAAATAATTTTTGTAGACTATCTCATCCATGATCTAGAATTATAGAAGAATATCTATCAAAAGTATATCAATTGGAACAAATTTACTAGATAAAGATACATTAAAGATAGATCTATCATGAGAAAATCCATCAGATGATGAGTTTGGTAGGAGGTTATGTGAAATTTTTATGGTTTTGGAAGTCCTTATGATGTATAAAATACACCTTGATATATATTGGTCTAATTTTTTAAGAGAAAATAGTTATTTCTTTGAAAATAAGGGACCTTCACTTTTAAAAAAATTGGCTAAGTGTTCGATTTATTGGTTATATATAAGGGTCCTCCACTCTTAAAAATCAATAAAGTTTTTGTTTAAACTATAATATATAAGTATTTTAGACCTGGTGAAATTTATGAATGATGAATAAACATTGATATGTAAGGGTTCTGCCATTTTCATAAAAATAGATAATTGTTGGGTTTCACCCAATGATAAATAATTGTAATTTTTCTGATATGTAAGAGTAACCATAATACATAGGAGTTATTCTATTTTGATAGATTAGCAATTTCACATTACTAAGGGTAATTTACATGATATATAAAGTTCTTAGATAGTAAAATTTGGATATGTATGGGACTTAACATGTGAAATGTAAGGGTTTTAAAATTGATATGTAAAAGTTAAATGGTATTTTTGGAACTTATATAGGTTTTATTCGAAAATATTATCCGAGATTCTTTAAAAGATGATTTGTAGAAGGATTGATTAACTTGGAGTTCAATAATATTATTTCTAAAAGAAATGGTATATTTGAAAATATGGGTTTAGAAGGAGAATTTAGAAAATAGAAATTAAATATGAATTTTGTATTAATGGGGGAAATGAAAAATTTACAATGATATATAAGGTTAATCCCATAAACAATGGTCCAAAGCTTAGAAATTCATATATGATATATAAGTATTTATGATATGTAAGGTTTATTTGGGGTGGTATGTAAGTGTCATCCCAAACAAAATGGTCTATGCATAAGGGTCTCAGTGTTTCCAAAAAATCGAGTCTCATGAGATTGTCTAATTTTTCAAAAATATTAATAATGTGATTAAATGAAATATAAAATGGGGTTCATCACATTTTTAGCTAGAATGTAGTGGAAAAACACTTTACCTACCTCACCTTCCTCTATTGTTACCTAAGTGATAACTTCCCTTATTGTTATCAAATCTCATTGATTTATTTTATACAACATAGTCATAAGTAAGGCTAAATTCCATTGGAAATTTATTTATGGGTTATCTCATTATTCTACTTTTTCAATATATTTCTCCCTAAAGTAGATATTATTTAGATTATAAAAAAATTATTATGATTAATGATAGATCATCCTGGGTTTCTCAGTGTGTAGAGACATGTTAAATCTAAATGAGGTAGGTGTCTTTGAAAGTCTTGAGTCACTTGCTCATTTAGGGATTTTATATCTATATTATATCAGTATGATTATTTTTGGTATTTTTTACAACTTATGTGACCTCGTACAATAGATTAGGATGAGATAACGTTGTCCTAATTGTAAACAAGGTATGTGTAGCTTGCTAGATGATTAATTTGTGGTGCCTTGGTTGAATGAGTGTTATTGAACCATTTTATGATTTGGTTGGGTAAATGAGGGGGATTTTGAAGAAAAATAGGATGGGGACTTAATATGTGGATTTTCATGAAAAAAATATTCTTTATAGAAATGGTTAAAATTGAAATTTAAAGGGAATGGTATGATTTTATGTGATGGTCTTGAGATAGTATTTCAAAACAATGTCAGGGTTTTCTCAAAATGTTTCCATCAATATTTTTTCCAAGGGCCTAACATGTATAAAGACAGTATATGACCCTGTTTTTTTCTAAATTGGTTGTGAAAAAGATTTTTATTGGTTTTTAAGGGAATGAAAAAAGGGTTTGGGTGGAAATTTTATTTTATCTAGTTGACCTTGTTTTGGGAATACCTTTTTTCCATAAATATTTTATCCTTTCTATACTTATTCATTATGATTTCCTACCATGTTATTCTTATTTCAAATAGATTCATGGATTTCTAAGAACCCATTTCCCCATTATGGAGTTTATACATAGTTTTATAAAATTTTGTGAATACATGTTCATGATTTGGCCTGATAATGTTTTTCTTTTGGTGTAAGAGTGACCCTGTGGGTTTGAGATAAGGTAATTGACCCCTTAGAGGGTGGGTATGGGTAAAATGGTATTTCTTCTGTGGAACCATGTGTAATTTTATTAATAGATCTCATGTTATCCTTTTAACTATAATTTTCCTTGAGTGTATTATTTAGGCCAAATTAAGGATTAGGTGAACTAGAGGTCTGGCATATGGTTTTGGGTGTTGAACACTCCATTTTTAGAGATGTTGAGTGCATATATATGGTCCATATGAGTAAGCTTCAGATATTGGTAAGGGATAATCCAAGGGTTGGCCCTATGGTGCTAAAAATATTTTCATGTATTATTGGGATGGATTTTTCTTGTTTATAACACATTAATATTTATTATTATTTCTTCATGTATAATGTGAATGAGACCAAACCATGAGTGAGAGGGTGTGTTTATATACTAGATGTGTGTATCCATGTGACCCACATAGTGATGTTGTTGTTCAGCTTATCCCATGGGACATACCTTGAGGGGGATTTCTTTAGCTTGTGTGAGTGATTAACTATTTAGATCATACCCACATATTTCCTTTTGTATTATTTTAGTACATGATTAGTCATGGGAACCACCTAGTAAAAGTGAGTTTTGGATTTTTCCATAGGACCTACCTAGATAGGGAATTGTATGACTTATGGTAGAGTTTCGATATTGAGACTCCTTCCTGATGCCGCTTATTTCGTATTCTGATTATAAATTTATCCATTGTAAATACCTCATAGTAGTATCAGGAAACTCATATAGGAGGTTATCTATTGAGGTAACCTCCCCAATCCTCTTTTGAAATTGGTTGGAGGATATGAGACTTGGTCATAATACATTACCCTTAGTAGATGATTCAGCCTATGTGAGAGGTTTTCTATTGTAATGACATCCTCATATTAGTCATTGGATGCGATAAGTTTCTCTTATGATTAGGGCTAGATACTATTAGACCTTTCCTTGATGGATTACCCATATTTGTAAAACTACATATTGAGATGTTTTTTTCCTAAGGGGAACTTTTTAATGTGACTATGAATGACATATTAATTATGTTTTCTAAAGAAAATGAGGCCAGGCATTGTGGAGGTACAATTAGAACATGATGAGATAATGAATATTTCTTTATATTCATTATGTGTTATGTTTATGAGTGGGTGTGTTGAAAAATCATGAGTTTAACAATTATATTAATTACATGTACATCATTTTGGTCCAAAAAACATTTATTATGATACTAAAATTTGGATTTCTATTAGTTCTTTAAACTCACCCCTACCCACATACACGTTACGGATTTCCATGAATGTTGATAGATCTCCATTTTTTCTTCTAGGTCATAAGTATTACAAGGATCTATACATGTGGTTTGGTGTAGTAAGTTATATAGGCTATGGGTTTAACATAATGGATTATATTTATTTTAACAAAGGAAAATTTGTTTATTTTTAAGTTATTGATCTTATTTCATACTAGTTAGTGTTTCAGATTGTTTATTTACAAATATTTATAATAATACTTATGTATATATATTTTCTACTATTATCTATCTTGATTAGTCATATATTGATTATTTACTGCATTATATTCTAGATTATAGAGGCTCTCTTAACTCACTATTTTTTTCCATGGGGTTTGGGTTTTTATTTTATATATATGGGTTATGATAATTATTTAGTAATATTCCATATGAATCTAGTGCATTGTTTTATATGGAGTAGTATCCTAATTATTTTTTAGTTCCACTCCACTAATCAGATACCTCTAGTGTATTGTGAGGCACACCTAATGTGTTTCAACATCTTGGGTTATTTTTAGGTGATTTGGGTTGGGGAATTATAATCATCATCCAAATTAATTTTTGTATTAATCCATGAAAAATATAAACTTAATGTATGAAACTCATAATACTTATAGCATAAGAAAATTTATTAACTAAGAAAAACTCTATGTGTTAGAGTAAAACCTTCCTGAGTAAAAACATGTTGAAATTGTTCAATAGATGAGTCTATATGCTTAAGAAACGGATGGTTCACTAAAGGATTACTTGAAGGCTTATTCTGGTTTTAAATTTTATTATGTTTTCATAATTGGAAATTTTATAAAAAAATTAATGGGTTTAATAAATGTTTTTCTAATTTTCTAGAAGTGTGTATGATATATGAGTTTGTAATTGGATTTTCAGGTGATTATAGTGATCTATACATTTCATACATATATATTAAATATTATTTGATGAATATTCCTTACATAAAATTATGATCCACACAATAAACATAAAGGTTTAGTATCTTGGAAAACTTGGATACACAAAAGAACTATTATATAAATGATTTATGTTATCTACCACTTAGTTCTTCACATTTAGAACCCTTATTAGGCTTATCCAACTTAAAACAATTCTTTATATCCTGGGGAAAAGGAAACATAATAATGGGTGAGATTAGATTCTCTATAAGGGTAAACAAGGGAGATATCAATGATCATTTATGTATGACATGAGAATAAGGGTATGATAACTTGATATTACCCTTAAAAACACACTAATTAATTTATATATCATAATAATAATTAATGTCATAAAACATTGTTTTTTTTATAAAAAATGAATCATAACTGAATCAAATAACATAATCAATGAGAGAAAAACATTATAATAAGATAATTTCATAAAATAATGGTATAAATTGTTGTATAATCATAATAATTTAAATATTATATCATGGATACCCACCAAGACATTCATCACATGATATTCTTGGACTAACCACCTATTTACCTTCTCTGGGCTTGGGATAACCTCTCATGTACCCTCTTATGAGCTTAGTATAACCTCCCATGTACCCTTATTCGAGCTTGAGATAACCTCATATGTACCCTTTAAGATCATAAAACATTAATATTTACCCAATTAGTTATAGGGATATATAATTCCTAACACACTCATTATATAATCATAAATACATTCATTTTTATGCCACAAGACTATTAACCATTCACCATATAATCTTAGCATAACCCATAGGGAAAAATGGGTTTGAAAAAAATCTAATAAACATTATCATAAACCATATTGATAATAAATAAGGATAGTATCATTGAATAATATCCCTAAAAATAATAATTAACTTCAATGTAAGTTATTATAGATGAAAAATTCCCTTAAAATATCATTGGAAAATTTCATAAGAAAAATATAATTTTCAATTTGAAATAACATATTTTAAATATAAATATTTCCAAAATATAGAGGAAAAAAATTTCATTTAAAATAACCATTGAAAAAATTAATGTAAAATTAAAATAATTCAATGTTCACGAGGGTATGAAATTCTATTCATGTTGTGTACATTAAAACAAATATTCCTTTCACATTTTTGGTAAAAAAGTCCAAAGTACCTCATTTCAAAAATTGACAATAATATTTATTTTAAACACTTATAAAATTAAAACATGGATAAAAATGAATTTAAATAATTATAAGATAATATAAAAAAATTGAAAACTTTTTAAAGAAAAATTGTACATAAAAGAAAAACATTCCCAACCAATGATGGAATAAGGTATGTTTTTCTTAAAAACATTTTCGTGATCATTTCAAGTACCAAATAGATGAAAATAGTAGTGTTAATATTAAATTTAATTAATAACTAGGGGATAATAAAATTAAAGGGGTTTATTATACAAGTATCATATAATTTCCCTCAATGTAAATCCAAGCATAAATAATACTGATAATAACTAGATTGAAACATAAATCACTTACCTATTTGGTAATATCCAAATCAAAACATAATTAAAGAGATAAAATTATATTGATTTCTAAATCCCCATAATTTTCATGGGAACAATCATAAAATACATTCATGAGTATTATATACACAACATGAAAAAAACATGTGGTAAATATGGCATATGTCTCACATAAACAAAAGTGAGACATGAAATCCCCATACCATAGGCCCGATGTTCTTTGTATGTGCCTTTAACCTCATGTATAATCAATTTAAATTTATTATAATTCCATTAAATGAGAATATAAATAATTATAATATCATATATTGTCCACATATAACATTTTAACACCCCTTTATTAATGATTCTTTAATAAAATCTTCATTTCTGAGTGTTAACTATATAATTTTTTTCCAGTATCTTTCATCTTGGTAGTTTTGATCCTTAGATATTATTTATAGTTACTTCATCCGAATAATTTTAACATTTATTTAAATATAATATATAATAATTAAATTCATATATATTTGGAATCATCCTTGAAATTCTTTTATGA
This sequence comes from Viscum album, assembly GCA_963277665.1. NCBI lineage: Eukaryota > Viridiplantae > Streptophyta > Magnoliopsida > Santalales > Viscaceae > Viscum > Viscum album. The sequence goes on from OY728120.1 coordinate 924,089,072, forward strand.
AAAAGGAGTCACATTGCTTCATAGTGGTGGTAGTTCACACAAATGCACGAACGACATTATCATTTTTAACGAGTGGAGGGGTTAGAATGTAAATGATATATTATATTTATAGGAGCATAATTATGTCACAAATATAATATATATTCATTATTTCCATAAAATATCCATCTAAGTAAAATGGTGATAAAAAATAAATTACACCACTTCGTGGAAATGATAAATCGTACTTACACATGAGAAATCTTTTAGATTTCTATAGGGTGGAAAGAAGGGGATAATGGTTATTCCATAATAATAATAATAATTAATTATATTAAATATACTTAATTATTTATTTTAAAAATGATAACATAAATTTATAGGAGGTAGAATAAGAAACTAAATTGAATATAGCCATTCAAGAGTTATATATCTTTATTGAGAAACCACTTCTAACATATGCCTTAATACATAAAATGATGGTGTTTAGGAAATAATAGAAGATCTAGAAAGTGGGGAAGGAATATATGAATGTATTATGGAATTTATTTTCCAGTATATATGTCTCATGAAGTGGATAAAAGATAAGATATGTGGCATTGTTTTATAAGGGAGGGAAAGGGAACACTTGAAATTATATAAACGGTTAAATAATATATATATATATATATCATAATAAATTAAAGTGGTACCAAGGAATAAAATATTAAAATATAAAACATTATAGGTTATTAATAATCTCATCCAATCACATTTATACATGTTTTGGACATATCGTAAGCCTTATATCATAGTTATATCAATTTAATCCCATTTTAACCTTAACTGTGATAACATAAATTTTTTCCATGAAAACATACTTATATGACCCAAAATAAAAGGGGTCTTATAATTTTTTTGAATTAATTTTATTTGATTAAATTTCTATATGTGGTATAAATTAATTTTAATATAATAACACAAAATGCATGAAAAACAATTTTTGGGAAAATAGCTTATTTAAGAGTAAAAATTATTTCACAATGCAATCAAGTAATAAGATTATATTGAAGTTTTTTTGGGTTAAATAATAAAAATGAAGGTTTTATTATTTTGGTTGAATTCAAAACCGAATTAAGGCTTCTAACCATTAAATTAAATGAAAATACTAAAAAATAGTTTTTAATTTGAATAAAATACAACTTATCTTCACAAAAGTCAAGATTGGATTTCCAATATCAATATAATGTATTAAAATAAACCATTTGACTATTAAATCATATATTTGGTTCAAAAACACCCTTGAAATGTTATAAATTCAAGTATCAAAGATATTTTAATATTTTCTCAATAGTTTTAACCCATTTTACCTCTTTTACTGAGGTTGAAAATCTTTACCATGGTTACTATTTATAATATTAAAAAATTAAGTTGAACCTATGAAATTTTATTAAATATTATTATTTAAAATATGGAATCCATTTTAAAAGTTCAATTTATATAATTTTAATAAATTTAATTTAAAATAAGCAATAAAAACTTAATAAAAACTGTTTTTTATAGAAAATGTATTTTTTAGAAAAAAAATTGTTTTATTCCTTTTCCATTCCTACCAAAAACAAAAAACTGAATGTAAATAATTTTATTTAATATATAATATATACAATTTATTAAAATCTTTATTTAGGAGTGATTTATTTAATCAATTATTATAAAAACACATTGCACAAATAAAAATATTTTTTTTTTGAAAAATGTGTTTTTAAACCCAAAAATGAAATCATAAAAAAATTAGGTATAAATATGATTCATAATTAATTATATAGATTATTTAAAAATAAAGGATACTTATATTAATTTATAATCAAATTAAAATCATAATGGGACCTCTCAATTAATTGAAATAATAGTTTTACAATAATTAATTTTTTCAGTATTCACTAAAAAATAAATCTTTTCAGAAAAATTCAAAAACAGTACCCAAATATAATTTTAATATTATGATTTTAAAAAATTAAATATTTTTTATAAAATAATATTTTTAAATAAATGTTTTAAATTAATTACATTTTTCACACATAAAATGCAATAAAACCCAGTTTGGATGAAATTATATTATTGAAGCATAAAATGGCTCTACTGAAAATTCAGTACATATTTATTATAAATTAATCAATAAATTTGAATTATTTAAGAATATTATTTATAACTTTCATAATTTGGATAATCCTATTCAAACTGCCTATTTTAATATCTATGTTATAATATATTGAGGTCCATTTGACACTTGATGTTGACTTTCAAGAAGGCTATCGAACACTTACAATCTATTTTAAAGAGAAAAAAATATTCTAAAATCTAGGAGGATCACATTATACCCCTTTAAATAAATTACTCCTGCATATTTTTTATCTTATTAATGAATGGTTCAATATTTTCAAATACCTTTTGTAAAAACGCACATCATACAAATGAATAATAAGACATCTTTTAAAAAGGAAAAGTATGAAGCATAATGGTTACCTGAAATATCATGTAATATGGTTCCTAGATGAGGATAAAAATAGTGGTAAGTTAATATATATACATGGATTAGATAATTAACATCCCAGGACTAATAGAGTGTGATTGAGAACATAATCCTGATAATTTTAATGTCCACAAAACCATAATTATTTTTTTAAGTGGGATATTTTTCTCTCTATATGTCTCGATATTTGACAGTTGATAATGAAGGTAAAGGGATCCATCTCTTAAAGGTAAAGCTAATTCCACATGATGAAGTTATGTATGCACATTTATATATTTTGAGAAATATAAGTGAGGTTCAACCATATATATCATAACATATTTTTGGATTTAATGTATGATATCCAAGAATAAATGAAAATGTTTGATTAATGAACATAAAATTAATTTTTTCATGGTTTAAGGATAAATTCAAAATTGATTTATCTCCATCAAGAACATTGAAATAGTTTGATAGGAAACCAAGTGTCTATGTGATATCATGGTCTAGTTTTGATATTAATGTTATTAAATTTTACACAAAATACCAAGATAACAAGGGTATCTTTCAAAATAGTTGATAAATGGTAATTGCTGAAGCAATAATCATTTTTGAAGTAATCAATTTTTCGTGTTCCAAAGATAAAAATCCAATTTATACATCAATAGTATCTTTTGGAGTTATTGAGGATATATGGGAGATTTATTATACTAAATTTCAAGTACCATTAGTTCAGTGTAACTGGGTTGATATTAATAGTGGTTTAAAACATGATCAGCATGGATTTACACCTTTTGATTTGATAATATTTAGTTGAAAAGTGAAATCATTTATTATGGAGACACATGAAGAAAATATGTTATATTGTTGACCCATCAAATGATTTGTGGTCTATTGTTTTTAAAGGGAAAATTCATTTTGGTGATGAGAATATTGATTATGTTAAAGACATATATGAAATTTATTCATTTATTACAAGATTTCTTAAGGTTAACAATTAATATGATATAAACATATTCCATGAAACTTGAAATGATCATGTAGAAGGGATATGATAAAACACTATGTTTCTCTCCAAATTAATTAGGAAAATGTATGTTTTTTTGTGAATCTTAACATAGATAAGACCATTGTTTTTTAAATTTGATATTTAAATATATAGATTTTGATCATTCCTACAATTTTTTAAATAATTTTTATATTCGTTAGATTCAAATATCCATTTTTGGGTGAAGATTTTTTCCATCATCATTTTGTTGCGACCATTTTCATTATGGTTTCCATTTTCAGTTATATGATTTTATCCTAAAACATATTAATTATTTTATTTATATTATGAAAAATTAAATTTTATCTTATAATTTTTTTATTATTAATCAAATACAGAAATAAAAAACTAATAAATTTTAGATAATGATTATTGTTTCACTTTTTTGTTAATTTTGATATTTGTTAGTTTTAGTTACACATTTCTTTAGTTGAAATGTATAACATTTAATGTTTTTCTTTCTATTATGAGAAATAATTTTTTATTTATTATAATTATTTAATTTTAATGAAATATAGGTATAAAAACTTTTATTAAAGTAGCATATGTATTTCTAAATGACAAACATAGAGGTAGGGGAATAAAGGTTTGTATGTTTCTTCTGAAAAATATAAATTTAGAAATTAAATTTTTTTAAGGAAATAAAAATTATTTTTCTTGAAATTATTTATACCTATTATTCATATGCAAAGTGGGTGGTACCTAAAGATGATAGGTTTTGTATTAAATGTTTACCAAAAAAATTCACTTTCATATGGAAAGAAAAGGTTGATCATTTATTTTGATGATAACGACCACCCAGTTGGACCAAATTCCAAGTAGTTTAGTAGTTACAAGGCCATTCATAGTAATTATAGTATAAGTATTTTATTCCAATATTGGAAGAGAATTTACCAGTAGGTGAAAGATCAGTTATGGGAGTCTATAATAATAAAATTTCTAAACATATTTTTCTTGATTTCCAGTGGTTTAAATATAATAAATTTTATATAACTAATATTTAATATAATTATTTAACTTCCAAGAGACAAAATAAATTAAGAAAATAATTCCATACACTGTGGAAACTAGATGGAGAGATTTTATGTTAAATTTGAGTTCATATTATATTTTTGGGAGAAAATAGAATCATGATCTATGCTTTAAGTATGGATTTATAGATATAGATACATGGAAAATGTTTGTGTCCAGTTAGAGGGATAAAGCATTTATGGGATGTAATTATTGTTTATAAAATTGATTTTTTAATTTAATTTTAATTACCAAATGACTTATTAATTTGTTCTTATATAAAATAATCTAGGAAATCACACCAAGAAGTGCAATCATAGAATTTATACACTTATTCATTATCATGCGGAGGGTATCCTTTATTTGATGAGAAAATGATTTCTAAAAAATATGAATTAAGATCCAAGTCATGTAGTGACTATTAATAGTTTTTAAATAGACCTCCATATCCACCCCATATTCATGAAAAATGGAAACGGGTGAGGATGATAAAAAGGTAAAGTCTATTACCAATCCAATAAAATAAGTATTTGATAATATTTCAAGTAACTAATTAATATTTTTCATTAATATTATTATTAGTTTAATTTATATGACTAAAATAAAATTTAAAAATATTGTTTCAGTATTCCCTTCATGATAATATTACACAGGGGACCTTTATCCTTGATTGTAGGATGGATATTATTATAAATACTTTAGGAAATTCAAACACTTGGGTTGTGTCATGTGTTATAAGGATGGTATCTATTTTAGAAAAAAAATACACCATGCACCTAGTATCACATAGATGGGGGAAAATACATGGGATAAATATATTCCTTAAAGGATGAGATTTGGTAGTTTAATGGGTTGATAGAAGGTAGAATTATATCATCTATAGTGGCCATGTTTGTGGAATCAATGAGATATACGTAGTCTGCACAACCTACCTACCCAGATCCACCACCTCCTAATTCAAAACCTACCATGTATTGTGAGTTTCATTATAGGGATACTCATGTGCAAATTGTAGAATATGAAATTTTAAATCATCATGGGGATTATTTACATCATCTTCTTATGCATTCATGTCAGGTAAGAGTAGCGATAAATGTTATTATTAATTCAATTCCTTTAATTTCACAGCTTATTGAGGAGGTGATCAAGTTGGATAGAGTATTGGTCATTTTTTACATTAGACAAATACTCTTTAACATCAATTAAAATATGAGGTATGCATCATTTTTCATTTTTAATTTATCATTAAATTCAAATCACTTATAATTAATTCTTACACATACCTTATATAGGAGTATCTAAAATTGAAGTAATCATTGCAAAAGGAAATGAAAATTTCAAGAACTGGAACCTTAAAATACTCCCTAATATGTTCATAGCCTACCAATGTTAAAATAGGTTTTTACTATATTAGATAATTATTATACATTTCTGATGAGTTTAGACATTTATAGAATATATTATAAATTAAATATATTTCCAAATGGAATCATTTATGTTCTAAAGGGTGAGGATATTTTTTTTAAAGGTCGGGGTCGAAGCCTCATTTATTAATAAAGAAAAGAACTGCTTTTGACAGGGTAGAGGGAGACCCATAACATAGCCTGAAGGCCCAAGGCCAAGTGGCCTGAATACTAGGCTTGAAAGCCCATTTTTTGGACCAAAGGATCCAAAGGTGAATATTACTGCTACAGTACCTAGGCTACTACAGTCCCTGCTATAGTACCGCCGCTGCTACAGTCCCTTATAGAGTGTCTCCACTGCTATAGTGTCGCCACTGCTACAGTCCTGCCACTACTATAGTAGTGCCACTACTCCAATTGCTGTAGTTCCCTGCTACAGTACTGCTATACTACCTGGAAAATTTTCCCTGCCTAGATTTGACTCTGGGTCTCTTGGATGCCAAGAAAGTGCTTGTACAACTTGGGTACAATCTCATTGGAAAAGGGTGAGGATATCATTGTACCTATGTTTCATTTATTTTCCATGTATACATATTTCAATTATAAAATTAATTTCTTTAATGAAACATTGGTTACATTAACTTAATTTATTACCTTTATAATCAAGTATCTCTAAATTATTTGTATATAATACAATTACACTTATATGTATGGTTTTAAAGATCCAAAATATATTTCAAAAATTTTATAATACTTGAACCGAGATGCCAAATTGAATATATATCTAAAAGATTAAAAACATATAGATTACATGTTGGTTTTTTCTATTCCTTGACTGTTAGGAATGTTGAAGTTAGTGGCCTAGAACCAACTACTTTGTACTTTATTCATTAATAAAATCCTTATCACATCTTTATTGTTCTTCTGCGTGATAATGCATGTGATAATGTCCTAAGGATAGTTGTTTCATTAAACGTTCATAGCGAATCCCTGCTATGATGAGAACTCGAAAGTGCCATAACACTATTCTTGAATATATGTTCTATGGCCGGATGATGTTATTTGAGGGACACAAATAATACAAGACATTAGGGGTGAGGACTCATAAAACTTTGAGGCACCATCACATGGTGTGCACCCTTGGTAATATTCAAGAGGATATTATAAGAACGAGACCTGCTAGTAGGAAATCCACATTTCATAGTGTCATTGGATGTTCCTATCTGTGGATGTGTGTATTGGTCCTTAGACTTTAAGATTATTATTAATGGGTATTACAACTCGCACACTTAGATGTATTGAGAAAAACAGTGGTGACACACTATTCGTAGCGAGGTAGGATACGTTGGGTGCGTCACGAGTAATACTGCATTAATAGATAATGCGAGAAAGTATTTGTCCCTTTTGTTCCATAACGGAAGTAGATATCGTAGGCCTTTTGATGGAATTGATATAGCCTAAATAAATCCATGGCCATGGTAAGGTATGGGTGAGTTCGATTTCAGAAATTCAAAGAAATAATAATCGAGCACATGGGTTGATGACACTAGCATGCAACCCGCTTGATTTGAGATATCGTGACAAAGGGATTATATTACACAGTAAGCATTCATAGGTGGTGACATGTCATTATGGCGTTAACTTCTTTCTCTATGGGTACCTTGGCATGTTTCTAGATGCTAACCTTAGACTTTAGGCAGGCTATGCCTAATTCCACTGAGAAAGAGGCCTAAAGGGTCACACATTAAGTGTGTCCATGTATCTCAGTTAAATATTAATTTAACAAGTTAAATAAAGATTATTCCCTACGGTGGTTCAATAATTATTTAAGGATTCCTGATCATAGTTATTTCGATAATAGTTATTCGAGAGAATATATTGTGGGCTAAATAATATATTTATTAGTGAGTAATACAGTTACATTTATTTAAGAAATAAATAGCCATTAATCAAGGTCTAATAAATGTGGAGGAGGAGATAAAGAAAAATGGAAAATAAAAGTACACGCCGTGTATATTAAATATACACGCCGTGTAGTTTTATGGAAAATGAGTACATGCCGTGTACTAATGATTACACGCCGTGTAGTTTTACAGTTGGGATTTTGAGGATATAATATTGTTTTATTAAATGATATTAATTATAATCAGCGTGGGAACATGTCAAGTAATTAATAATTCGACATGGGGGTTTCAATAAGAGTTAATGAAATAAATAAAATGCGTAACGCGTTTATTTATTGTCATAACTCTATAACCTCAAACCCGATTATAAATATCCTCACAACCCCAACACTTTTCAAATCAATCATTGTGCACAACAATTCTGGAGAATTCTTTCAAGGCCGAAAGAACTCCTTCCTCCAAGAACACTCCCCATACTGAGAGATCAAGGCGATCAAGGGTGGACATCATAAGAAAAGGATCTTTTGTGTTAGCACCTGTATATCACTTCAGTGATATCCAGAGATACGTGGCACATGTGTGGATCAAATCTAGAGGAATACTACCCATGGATTCTACGACGCAACGAGAGATCACATGATCTTGACCAGAGACATCAACAAATGAAGAATTCCACCAAGGTAATTCTTTTGAATTAATTAAATTAATTATAACCAACATATGAGGATCCTATCTCTATGGTTCCAGGACTCTTCTTTTCCTTTTCGTTCTTCATTCTATTATGAAGATCTGGAGTTTTATATCATGAAAAATCTTGGATTGAACGTTGTTTGATGCTAAAATTAAAGTTGGGAAAACCCACCAATGCACTTCAGCTATTCCCAGAACCTTCAAGTGGTATCAGAGCGGTCATATCATTGTTTATAATTTTTTAGTTTTTCGTTGGTGATTTATTCATTAAATAATTTAGTTGTTTCAATTCAAGTTAATAGTTATTTAAATCTGAATCTCGAGATCTGTTCCTCCTCTATCATTTCTCGTTCACCCTAGAGAAACGAAATTTTCTTTTAATTTTTGATTAAAATAAAATAGAGTAACTCATCCGGAGGAGCCAAACGTTTTTGGCCGTACAACACCATAATACACGGTGTGTATTCAGAAGTACACGCCGTGTAGTCTAGGTTCAATGCATTGACTGATTCTCCAAATCAAGCCGTGTATTGGAGTATACCTATGTCATTTATGACACCGTGTGTTGACCAGGAACAAGTGGCACATGTTTTCCGGATTACATGTTGTGTGCTCCAACTAAACACGGCGTGTAGTCCCTTCAGGTTATGGTTGGACCTTGTACCCCGTACATGGTTTGCCCAGCTGGAAACTGTGTAACACTGAAACTACACGGTGTGTGTCCCACTGAAAAAGCTGTGTACTCCGAAAATTTCCAAAGTACATTAACATGTCCTTGGGCATGTACTTCAGATGGACGGTGAAGAAAAAGTACACACTGTGTAGTTAGAACTACACGCCGTGTACTCACCCAAATTATGCATATTTATTAAAATTTATTATTATATTATACAAACCCTTGAGACATGTACCATGGTGCAAGTGTAAAGCTGAGGCACAACACAAGATAGGTGTTTTATATATATGTGTTTAATTTAACATCTGCGTAATGAACGGGAATACACTGGGTTGCCTCCAAGGTACAAGTTACGTACAAGGATAATTTTAAATGAATTTATTTGTTTAAAATTATGATGGATGAGAATCTCAAGGAAATTCATAAATGGATTTAATATAAAAGGATTGATTAATTAAATATAATTAATTGATTCGAGCATGATTTATCTTAAGAAAGAACAATTAAAGAATTGAATGCTAGTTTTATTTATACATAATATCGTTGCATAAATGGATAATCATGAGCTAGACCGAGACCGTTGTATGTGAATAGTTTCTTTAATTAATTTATTTAAATTAAATTTTTTGTTCTGCGAGCCTTCTCCTCATTAATATGTAGGGCCTACGCATCCAAGGAATCTTTTATGTAAAAACCCCTTTTTACCCCTCACCTGCATGTGAGATAAATGCATATGTAATGGATGGAGCTCCCAAGCTAGTGGAGGCAGCTCAAGTTAGGATCAAAGGAAAAACCAATCCAAGGAGATACAAAGGTAGACAGGTGGAAATCTATAAACACAAACCCGAAAGGTTCAAGGTGTTTCTCCCCTAGGTCTTGGGTTATTTTATAAACCGCTAGATAAACTAACAAATAGAAAATATTATGATCATACCATTTATTTTATTTATGTCAGTTGCATGGTTTATTTATTATGGGTGTGTTGTCATGATCACACAATTAATGAATTAAACAAGCATGCAAGATGGAACTAAAATAAAAACTGGATTATGCATAAATATTATCTTAGACATGGTTAATCACTTAAGTATATCCCACTTAATATTAACAAGAATGCAATCAAAGATAATAAAATGACAATTTATGTATAAGGATAAAATCCCTCAGAAGAAATATTAAGTCGGTATAGCCTTCCATAATCTTGGTTAGAATTGAACCATAGATCAAAGTGCTTGACCAACCCTAGTTGGGGTGCTTTCAATTATCAGGGAATTATAATTCACGGTTTTGGGTTGAATTGACTTTGTCCGCATCAAGGGTTGACTTCCACAGTAGGACATGGTGTGACCAAGAGGCAAAGGTTGAGGAAATCCAAAATAAAAGGATTTTAGGATTGGGGAGTCCACTCAGCGGATCAAGGAGCTGCGAGTTAATGCAGTTGGCATTTGGAATGCCTACCTAAAACCCTTCAAGTTTCTGGACCAACCCTAGTTAGGGTAATGTGAAGGGCAATATGGATCCTTGCCACTAGAATATTCAGGAAACAGAATATTCCAAATTCAATGGTGTGGGCTATTGGATTTCGATAAAATAGTGGGAGACTAATAATTATTAATTTATTTATTTGTCTCAGTTTTGTAATAAAGTACTAAACCTTTTCTCATCTTAATTTGTAAAAATGTCAAGAAAATGACTTCAAACATATCATTGCGAACCATACTCGAGAAGGAAAACCTTCTCACCGACACCAATTTCCAAGATTGGAATAGGAATTTACGCGTCATCCATCACCACGAGAGAAAATTTTATATGCTGGAAGAGCCTGTTCCAATTGCGCCTAGATCATAAATTCTACCCTTAACTCACCAGGTAGATAAGGACATGGGGTGTGACAAACCCGCAGTCCTTATGGTGGATAAAAGGAAGGAAAAGGAAAAGGGTCCAAAGACTTATAAACGGTCTGAAGCCCCTGAGCACCATCCCTCCAAGAAGGGGAAGATACAGAGGCAGGGAAAGGAACAGGAGGCGGTGTGTTTTTCATGTGGCAAGCAAGGCCACTAGAAGAAGAACTTCACCCAGAAGCATGGGGACGCTAAAGGTACATTCATTATCGAGTGTAATCTTTCTATTTCTACACATTGGGTATTAGATACAGCTTGTGGGGCTCACAGTTGTATTCAAATATAGGAACCAAGTAGATTTAGAAAGATTTATAGAGGAGAGGTGGATCTTCGAGCTGCCAATGGCGCAAGGCCAGCTGCTTTGGTAGTTGGCGATTACCACCTCTCATTGCCAACTGGCATGATTTTGGTTTTACAAAACTGTTATTATGTGCCTAGTGTTACAAATAACATAATTTCTATATCTTTTTTGGATATGGATGGATTTATTTTCATGTTTGGAAATAAGGGTTGTCTATTTTATAATAACAATGTATGTTATGGTAAGGAACATTTAAATAATGGTTTGTATGTATTAAATTACTAAAACCAAGTGTTGGAAATAGATAACAAAACAAACTCACATGACTCATACATCACCCAGTTGTGGCATCACCGTCTCGGTCATGTGAACAAGAAGTGATTGACAAACCTCTACCAAGATGGCTATTTAGACTCTACTAAGATAAAACCACTTGATAGATGTCATGCTTGTTTACAAAGAAAAATAACCAAGACACCTTTTTATGGACAGGGTGAAAGGGCCACAGAGCTTATAGGATTGGTACACACGGATGTGTGTGGACCATTTCCAGTAGAATCTAGATGTGGATATTCTTACTTCATTACTTTTACTGATGATTTGAGTAGATATGGCTATGTCTACTTAATGAGGTATAAGTCAGAGACCTTAGAGAAATTTAATGAATTCAAGAATGAAGTAGAGAATCAGCTTGGTAAGAAGATAAGGAAACTTTGATCGGATCGAGGTGGAGAATATCTGAACCAAGAGTTTATCGACCTTCTATGGGAGTCTAGGATTCTATCTCAGCTCACTCCTGCTTATACACCACAATGGAACGGTGTTAGTGAAAGGAGAAACCATACCTTGTTAGACATGGTGAGGTCGATGATGAATCATGCATATCTTCCGTTATCCTTTTGGGGATATGAATTACAAACTGTAGCATACACATTAAACCGAGTACCAACTAAGGTGGAAAATGGAATTCCATATGAGTTATGGAATGGAAGGAAACCCACTTTGTCACACACACGTGTATGGGTATGCAAGGCATTTGTTAAGGCCTTCTCAGGAAATAAACTAGCACCCCATGGCATGAGGTTTATCTTTATAGGATATACAAAGGAAATGAAAGGATATTACCTATATAACCCTTCAGACAAGAATGTGAATGTCGCCAGACAAGCCGTATTTCTTGAGAGGGATCACATCCTCAAGAAGGATAGTGGGAGAAAGATTGACTTGGATGAAGTTGATGCTCCAGATACACAAGAGTTTGTACAGGAACAAGTTCCACATGTCCCCATGGAAGAGGTTCCAAAAACACAAGTACTACGTAGGAGCTCAAGAGAGGTAAGGGAACCAGAGAGATTTGGTTTCCTAGTCACCGAGGATGGTGTATCATTATTGTTGGACAATGATGAACCTCTATCCTACAAAGAATTAGTAGAAATCTCATAAACTGTAAGATGGGTAGAAGCTATGAATTATGAGATGGATTCCATGTATCAGAACCAAGTCTGGGTTCTGGTCGATGAACCAGTTGATGTAAATCCAGTTGGATGCAAATGGGTATTCGAGAGAAAGATGGACATGGAAGGTCAAGTTAGCACCTATAAAGCAAGGATAGTTTCTAAAGGGTTCAGACAGCGTCAAGGAATTGACTATGATGAAACCTTCTTTCCAGTTTCCATGTTTAAATCCATAAGAATCATACTTTCCATAGTAGCTTACCATGACTACAAGATTTGATATTTGGATGTCAAAACAGCATTCCTTAACAGGAAGCTTTAGGAAGATGTCTATATGACACAACCAGAAGGATTTGTGACACCAAGTGAAGCTAAACGGGTTTCCAAGTTGCAGAAATCCATTTATGGATTAAAGAAAACATCTAGGTCATAGAACATTTGATTTGATGAATCCATAAAGGAATTTGGGTTCATTAAGAAGGAATGTGGGACATGTGTTTATAAACTGTTTAATGGGAATGCGATCATTATCCTAGTAGTATATGTTGATGACATATTTCTTATTGGAAATGATGTACCAGTCTTACAGTCAGTTAAGGACTAGTTGAAGAAGTGTTTCTCCATAAAGGACTTGGGTGAAGCAGCCAACATTCTTGGGATCAAGATCATTTGTGATAGATCAAAGAGGCTGCTTGGACTAAGTTAGAGTACATATATTGACCAGATACTAAAGAGATTTAGTATGGAACAATCCAAGAGGGGATTGGTTCTAGTGTCATGTGGCCTATATCTTTCTAAGAAAATGTGTCCTCAAACACAACAAGAGAAAGATAGAATGGGTAAGATCTCATATTCTTCGGCTATAGGATCCATCATGTATGCCATGTTATATACCAGGCTTGATGTTGCCTATGCACTGGCAGATATCAAGTAGATCTCGGATAACAACATTGGACTGTTATTAAGACTATCCTTAATTATCTGAGAAGAACTAAGGATATTTTCATAATTTATGGAGGAGACGAGGAGCTTCTCATCCGAGGGTATGCTGATGCTGGTTTTCAGATATATCAGAATGATCTGAAGTCTCAATCTGGACATGTTTTTTGTCTCAATGGAGGAGCTGTGAGATAGAAGAGTTCAAAGAAACCAGTTGTTACCGATTCTATAGCGGAGTCCGAAAATATAACGACTTCTGATGCAGCCAAAGAAGCCTTCTAGATTCGGAACTTTGTCTAGGAGCTTGATGTGGTGCCTAGCAGTAAAGATCTCATTACATTGTATTGTGATAATACTGCAGCGGTGGCTCTTGAAAAAGAACCAAGGTCACATCAACGGACAAATCACATACTCTGGAAGTATCACCTCTTGAGGGATTTCTATCAAAGGGGTGAAGTTGCAGTGAGTAGAGTGTCTATGGAAGAGAACGTGGCAGACCCCATAACTAAAGGCATATCTCAGTAAAAGCATGAATATCATGTGAGAGCTAGCGGGTTAAAAGTTGTTATCAGTTGGATCTAGTCCAAGTGGGAGTCTTTTGGAGTTGGTGGCCTAGAACCAACTACTTTGAACTTTATTCATTAATAAAAGCCTTATGACATCTTGATTGTTCTTCTGCGTGAAAATTCATGTGATAATGTCCTAAGGATAGTTGTTGCAATAAAGGGTCATAGCGGATCCCTGCTATGATGTGAACCCAGAAGTTCCATAATACTATTCTTGAATATATGTTCTATACCTGGATGATGTTATTTGAGAGACACAAATAATATAGGCCATTAGGGGTGAGGACTCATAAAACATTGAGGCACCATCTCATGGTGTGCACCCTTGGTAATATCCAGGAGGATATTATGAGAATGAGACCCGCTAGTAGGAAATCCACATTTCATAGTGTCATTCGATGTTCCTATCTGTGGACGTGTGTATTGGTCTATAGACTTTAAGATTATTATTAATGGGTATTACAACTCGCACACTTAGATGTATTGATGAAAACTATGGCGACACACTGTTCGCAGTGAGGTAGGATGCGTTGGGTACGTCACGAGTAATACCACATTAATAGATAATGTGATAAAGGATTTGTCCCTTATGTTCCATAACGGAAGTAGATATCTCAGGCCCTTTGATGGAATTTATGTAGCCTAAATAAATCCATGGCCATGGTAAGGTATGGGCGAGATTTATTCCTGAATGTCAAAGAAAGAATAATCGAGAACGTAGGTTGATGACACTAGCATGCAACCCACTTGATTCGAGATATCGCGGCAAAGGGATTATATTACACAGTAAGCGTTTGTATGAGGTGACACATCATTATGGAATTAAATTATTTCTCTATGGATTCCTTGGCGTGTTGTTAGATTCTAACCTTGGACTTTAGGTAGGATCCGCCTAATGCCACTATGAAAGAGGCCTAGAGGGTCACAGACTAAGTGTGTCCATGTATCTCAGTTAAATATTAATTTAACAAGTTAAATAAACATTATTCCTGACTGTGGTTTAATAATTATTTAAGGATTCTTGATCGCAGTTATTTTGACACTAGTTATTTGAGAGAATATATTTTGGGTGAAATAATATATTTATTAGCAAGTAATGCAATTACATTTATTTATGAAAAAAATAGCCATTACTCAAGGTCTAATAAATGTGGAGGAGGAGATAAAGAAAAATGGAAAATAAAAGTACATGTCGTGTATATTAAATATACACGCCGTGTAGTTTTGTGGAAAATTAATACACGCCATGTACTAATGATTACATGCCGTGTAGTTTTCCAGTCAGGATTTTGAGGATATAATATTTTTTTATTAAATAATATTAATTATAATCAGTGTGGGCGCATGTCAAGGAATTAATAATTTGACATGGGGTTTTCAATAATAGTTAATGAAATAAATAAAATGTATAACGTGTTTATTTATTGTCATAACTCTATAACCTCAAACCTGATTATAAATATCCTCACAACCCCAACACGTTTCCAATCAATCGTTGTGCACAACAATTCTGGAGAATTCTTTCAAGGCCGAAAGAACTCCTTCCTCCAAGAACACTCTCAAGACCGAGAGATCAAGGCGATCGAGGGCGGACATCGTAAGCGAAGGATCTTCTGCACTAGCACCTGGATATCCCTTTGGCGACGTCCAGAGATACGTGGCACATATGTGGATCACCGCTAGATGAATCCTACACTTGGATTCTATGACGTAATGACGGATCACAAGATCATGACCAGAGACATCAATGAAGGAAGAATTCCACCATGGTAATTCTTGTGAATTAATTAAATTAATTATAACCAACATATGATGATCCTATCTCTATGGTTCCAGTACTCTTCTTTTATTTTTCATTCTTCATTCTATTTCAAAGATCTGGTGTTTTATATCATGACAGATCTCAGATTGAATGTTGTTTAATGCTAAAATTAAAGTTGGGAAACCCCACCAACGTGATTCCGCTGCACCTGAAACCTACAAGGAACACATGTATAATTATTAACCACTATTCATTATACTATTATTAATTTTTATGCATATTTTTCTCATATTAATGTAAATAATATTAGTTATGATATTAATTAGATGGTGTTCAAGGGATATTTAGAATGTTTTTAAAGGATTAATTGTTAATATATTATTTCAGTACTTTAATTTTAATATTTCAATTTAATATATGTTTTTTAATTAATATTTTAAAATACAATATGTCATGGATTGATTTTAATTAGACTCACTTTTCAATAATTAATCCATAAAAAATAAATATGTGAAAGTTTAGTTAGATAAATTTTATATCAGTGAATACTTATTTTTTATTATATATATAGTATTTCTATTTTTAAAATTTTGTTTCATAAATTTGGTTTTATCATCAAAGAGGGAGTATTGAAAGAAGGTATTATATTTTATGATTCAATTATGAGATATTAAAGACCAAAACAATAGAAGATTTTGAAAATGTATGTTTCATTATAGAACTTATATTTTAAATAAATATGCTGTATTTTTAAATTCATGGCACATTATGTTGTAGTTTTTTATGATGTTTTTCCAAATATAACAACAACTTTAAACATCTCCAAAAAAATTGTAGACTATTTTTTAAGTTTTATTAATTTTTAGAATTAGATTCATTTAGGTGTATATTATTTCTATTTTCTACTACTATTTGGTTTTATGTTTTTTATAGGCTTGGAAACATGTATTTTAGAATATTTCATGAAAATAGTTACTTTCAATATCTGTTTTAGGAAAAAGAAACATTGATATACTTGAAGGTAGGGAATTAAATGTCATTTTTTTCTTAACACCAATATTGAAAAATCTTTACTCATTGGTTTTATTAAAAAATAATTTTTAAATCCAAGTATGATGGATTTTAAATTCATTTTTTTAATAATTGATGTTGAAATCATTCTATATGTTTTTTTAGAAGGTATTGTAAAATCAGTTTTGTAAAAACTGATGTTGAAATGCCATATTTTTACATCATATACATTATCATAACTTTTAAATCGATGTTAGAAGGAAACAAATCAATGTTAAGGTTGTTTTTTCCAATAGTTAAAAGTTTATCTTAGTGTGAGTACTGTAAAAACACAAGTTAAAAATATTTTAGATGACAACACTAGATGTATAGAAGATATCTCAATAGAAGATGTGCATGAATAATCTATGATTTTTGAAGTTTAAGGTAGATATTTTGAAGTTAGAACATTTGAAGTTATAGTAATAGAAAGATAAGTGTCAGAAGATACATTTTATTGATCTGCATGGGTTAAGAAATAGGTTCAAAGGTTTATATCTGACAATAAATTCTTACTTCTAATGGATGATGTAGAACTTAAAATTTGGGAATAGGTGTATACTCTTAGTAACTCTTGAAATTGGGTGTTAGTAATGAAAGAATAAATGTATTCATTTTATTCTAATTAAAAATGAGAGATGATAGAGTTACCAACGAGAATGAAATATATAGATAATAAGTTGGTTTATCATTTGAATGAGGTGGCTTATGGTTGTAAAAGATACAAGGCATTGGTGGTATTGAAGGGATTTCAACATTAAGAATGTATAAAATTATCTGAAATATTTCCACTATATGTTAATAATTCCATAATATGGATAGTGTTGAATGTGGTTTCTAATGATAATATTCACATAGAGAATATGGATGTGAATACATAAATTTTTATGGTGACTTAGAAGAATATATTTATATGAAATAGTTAGTGGTATTCAAGGATTATTAGAATAGGGACTTAGTGTGTAATATTAAGAGGAGTCTCTATGGATTGAATCATTTTTATGGATGGGGATGGATTCAATTAGTTTGGAATATATTACTTTTACCATCAGAAGTCATGTGATGATAAGAGTTTCGTCATCCTTCTCTAGTATATAGAAAACATGTTTCTTAGTGTTTAAAAACCTAGGGGATTTAAGAATTGAAGTGGAATTTTATTAGAATATTTGAGATGAAAGTTATCATTTATAATAAGAAAATTTTGGGGATAAATATTGAGAGTGATAAGAAATATGAGAATCTAGTTCTATCTCAAAGGGACTACATTTGGGAGATTTTATAGAAGTTTGTAATGTCCATATATAAGTAGATATCAACTCTTTTGGTCTTACACTTCAAATTGTCCATGGAGAAATCACCAAAAATGAAACCTGAAGTCTATTACATGGTGAAATATTTGTTTACATTGTTAGAATAAATCCTGATTTACACTATAATATGTACCCAATAAGAAATTGCATTTTCATTTGGAGTTGGTAGTTGTTTCATGTTGAATCTGAGGAAGGAACACTTAGAGGTTTTGAATTAATCCATATAGTATATAAAATGATCCAAAGGTAATACTCTTTTTTTGGGAAATACAATACATTATAGGGTTATATTATTGCTGACTTATTTGGGATTAAAACTTTGAGAATAGAATCACTAGTTTTTTATTCACCTATATAGGAGAGAAAGTTAGCTAGATATTATGGATATAACTGATTATTACTCTTTCCATAATGGAAGTTTATTATGTTACAATAATGGAAGTGGAAAAGGAATTATTTTGGATTATTAGCTTGTTGAAGGATCTTGGAAGATTTCAAGAGTGTGGAGTGTTATTCTGTGATAATTATAGTGAAATCTGATTGGATCAAAATATAATGTTTTGACTTGATAATGAAACATATCAACTAGAAAAACCATTTCATCTAGAACATACTGGAGGAAAGAAAAGATTTATAAAAGATATCCAAAAAAACTTGTATACATGTTCACCAAGGTCTTAATATAAGAAATTTCAAGGTAACATTATACATAAGTGGGACTTAGATGAACAGAAATAGATAGAGACACCATGTGATGCAAAATTAGTTGTTTTGAAAAACTATTGGAACGTTTTCATTAATTCATTGAATTAGTATTGAAGTGGGATATTGTTAGGAATTAATTATAATTCATGTACCAATTATTCTATTGGAATGAGAAAAAATGTTAAAATAGCTTGACCTTAAGGTTCAGTGAAATGATATCATAAATCTCCAATGGTGGCATGCTGTTTTAGAAGTTTTTAACTTCTTATAGATTAACTACTTGTGGTTTGGATGATGCTAAAACAAAAGTTATAGATTTTCATATCATGTTATTTATTTAAGATATAATTAAATCTTCTCCTCTTGAATTTATGGTGAATGGGTTTGTTAATAAGAGTCATTCATAATGTCATAAGAGTAACTTTAACTATTTATCAGAATCAAAGGTAGGGTTCATTTGATACAGGTGATCAAAAGTCTTTATAGATCAATTGTGGGACATCCACAAATATCTAAAGCTGATGAAAATGTATTATTTTTTGGGGATCACTATATTGGTGGGATGGAACCACTTGTACATGTTTATTATGAATTTTGAATAAATTAATCTAATATCAGTAGTAGTTATTGATTATGATTGTAAACTTGGTGACTTATGATTATAATGAAAATGTAAACAATGTTCTCTTATGTATGTACAACCCATATTTTATCTACATAAACCCAAAGTGTTCATTTATTTCCTTTATTTAATTTCTACTTATCTAAATGTTTTTAGGATAAATGAGAGTGTGTGTGAGGAGGTCAAATTGGTTTGGTGACTAGGGTGTGAAGTGTTTCCTATCTTAAAGCACATTAATATTATGGGAGTCCTTGTGATCAAGGAAGTATTGAAGGTTCTGTTTCATCTATATGGAGAATTTAGTGGTTATCTTCTAGAATATTTGTGGATCGTAGGATTACTAATATGATTTTTTTGTGTAATTTCCAATATCATGAGATAAGTAAAATATAAACAATGAATTGATCCACTCTTGTGGTCACCACAAAATCCTATCATGCATGGGGTGGTGATAGTTAGAACTATGGTAAGAGGCACATAGTGGAAAACTATCAACAATAATTAATGAATATGTCTTGAATTAAAATTTGTTTCCTCTCTTTATAGACCCTTGTATTGGATGATGTAGGCATGAGTTATTTTTCCTATATCATATGTTTAGGAGTTATAGATTCTATTGAAACCCCTTATCAGAACTTCTTTATCTATAGAGTTCCAAATGATGGTGATCATTTTTCACTTACCCCATATAATGATGTTATTTTATCCTCAAAGGAGAAATAATATTTTTAATAGATTCTTTCATGGTAAATATGGGATCCAATGGTACTTAACCCGGTATGGATTGGTTAAAAATGTCAGTGTTTCACAGGGATGCATAGTTGAGTAAGTGAGGCGGGGATTACCCCTAGCAGTGAGTTGGATTCCCTTAGGTGTGGAGATAAAATCCCCCCTCAAGAATTTGAATTCATCTTCCCATTATATAATAAGTGTGTCTTTATGAACTATTTTCATGGATTAGAATTACTTTTCTATGAATGTGAAGGAATTCATGAATTATTCTATGAGTGATCCATGGTTGTTCCATAATAGGAGACCAATGTATGAATCATAATTCATTATGGAGATGGTGTTCCAATAATTCTAAGTTAAATGATGGACCAAATATTTTATAGTATCGATTTATAGATTATTTTTTAAGTCATTCAAGGAAATTCCCATGTGTTACCATGATATGTACTAGTTGTATGGTAAAACTCTCATAGTGTGAGATCTAGATAAATGGAGTAACATTGGTCTTCTTGAATTTGTACATGTGATAATTGATAAGATCTTATTGGTGAATTAGTGGTGTAGTGAATGAAGCTTCTAAAAGATGACTTTGTGTCTGAATTATAACGGAGATGTATGAATTATATCTTTGAGTAGTTATCTACTGCATATAGAGGGAGGAAATTCTCACCTTTTTTCAACGATGGTGACCCCAAACTCTTCCCTTATGTAAGAGATTCCCACAATAGTGATGTTTACTTAATCATCCTGTATTGTGGGACATTCTAAGATAATAAACATCGAGGGTTTTCCCAAAGGTGGGGATCATTTCATAAACTTCCCCGAGTAGGTAGTGGTTTTCCCTTAGTGTTCATATTGAATATCATGATTGAAATTTTGAGAGGGAACTTCCCTAGTAGAGCCCTACCCTCAGTGTGGCATGACCAACAGATCCTTTATGGGTGTTCCCATAACATTGAAACTCTTTTTATGCAGTGAGGTGGGGGTTTTCTCATGAGGCTATGGTTTTAAATTTATCCAGTTTTAAAGGTTTTATACTAGGGTTTAGATTCAACATAAGAGGTTCATTTGAAGGGTAAGGACCATCCACTTCAATATTTGGTGAATTGGTCCACCTGATGCATAATGGTGTGATATTGATGAGTTTGAAATGGTTATTATTGTTCCTAAAGTACTCATTGGTAGATTTCATGTAAGAGTAGTGAAAATAAAACTAAACTGTCATTATTAGTGAGTGTGAGATTATATGAAATATTTATATGGATGGAGTATTCCCATGAGTTCTAAGGTTGGGAAAGAATACTTGTGTCTCCATTATGCCATGGTTTAGCCACATTGGTTCACGCACATTATGGGAATGGTATAATAGAGAAAATGACATAGTTCTAGGGAGTATACTATTTTGTGAATCTTTTTTATGAGTGTAAAATATTATAAAGTTCTTAGTAGTGGAGTGTGGTATATATGGGTTGATCGCATATAGAAACCATCAAGAATTATCTTTAAATATGAGGAAATAAGAGCACCCATCAAGTATAACCATGGAAATGAACCACTTTGAGATGGATATCTATGGTTATCAGTTTCACTTCATCTAGTGTGGCTAGATAACCTTTGAGTATTAAGTCTTGAAAATAACTCATATAGTTTTCTTATGTTCCTACTATGATCTTGTTTTGAGATGAGATAAATCCAATAAATTTGGTGACAAAAGAGGATGTTCCCTTCATAGATAGTTTTTTACAAGTTTATTTAGAGCTTAGGCCTCCAAAAAAATAGTGTATATAGAGGTATGTTTTTTTCCTCATGAGTTTTTTTATGGGATACCTTATTGAGGAGCCTTGATTGGGTCCTTTTTTTTGATGATAAGGTTTAATGTTTTGGGAGATATAGAAACTTGGGTTTTTCCTAACCAAGACTTAACATGATTGAGAGTTTCAGAGTCTCGAGAACTCTCTAGGGTAAAAACTATAAATTTACCCTAGTAGATGACCTCAAAAGAATAATGTTATAGTTCCACTGATTTTAGGGTTTGGTTATTTCCCTCAATCTAAGCTTTGTTGGATATCTCAGGATGATGAATTTTAAGGGATTATTAATATTTATTAATCAAATATTTATTTATCCCTTGAGAGAGGATGGGAATATATTATAAATGATATCTCATATGAAAGTTCTAGCACCACTTAAGTGTTTGGAATAGTATTTTTACCCTGAGGGGTGATGCAACCTTCATTCGTATCTCATGTCATCAGGATGGCCCACCATGGGTGTGTCAATTAAAGAAATTAATTAATTAATTTGTAATTTAAGAATCACTATAGACTCTCAATAAAACCCTCATTATAATTCATCCATTGAGTTATTCATTATTTTACAAACATAACCCAAGATTAATATATATGAGAGCGACCAAAAACTTATATGATCTAGTATGAGATCAAAGGAGTGGGATCAGATCCACGATGACATAGAAAATCGAATTGCATGATGATGATGAATGTAACCATGGAGAATTAAAGCGATGGACATTATTATATAAGTTATTGCCTTGATTTTGATTTTTTCCTCGATATTTATGTTATTCCTATTAGGTTCATGAATTTTATTACTTCTTATGATGAATAAGTTATTTCCTGACCACACACATTCACAATTGATTCTCATCCAGTCTTGTTTTCAGAAACAGTAAATTTAGTATTTAATCATCCCCTACAAAAGAAATTATGGGACCCCCTATCTCATTTAATTGATTATTCTTGAGCACTTGGTTCCCACTTTGATTTATTTATCCCCTTATGTGGTTGGGTTCACACTATTTTTGATTTTCCCCCTTCCATTATTATCTTGTTACCTAAAAGTGGTTTTTGTTATCAGCCTTCATTATAGTTGATAGATCAAGGTGTTGATGCAGTAATAATAAAATAAATATAATTTATAGGTGATATTAAGTGAAATGGACTATGGTAAAATCATGTAGGGAGACCTTCAATTGGTTTTCCAATGTGGATTTGGATTGAGAGGTGATGTAATGACTTCATGATGGTGCAGCGGGGATGGGAAAATCACTGAGAAGAACCCCAGATGGTCTTGAAAAGTGATGGGTGGTACAATGGTGTGATTAGGGGCCACTTTAAGTGTTGTAGGTATGAAAATAGGATAAATAAGGAATTATATGTAAGGAACAAAACTACTTGACATATGTTCTAGAATAACACACATCGCGTTCCTCCTTGGCTACAAATCTAAGGTTCTAACTGATTATAAATATCACATAGCATACATGTCATGTACTGAGTATAGGTTAGGTGGATGAGTACACTCCCAACTATATGGAATTTATTTTTATTAAAATTCAGGTATTGCATATGCATCATGACTTGGGGAAGCGGTACACACCAATTCGACATCTATAGTCTACACACTAGGTTTCTATGGGGACATGTTATGTAGTTAGGGAATATCTGAATTTGATGACTAGAAGTACACATCAAGTTCTCTAATAGGAACAACACACCATATACCACCATGGATACATCATATACCCCAATATGATAGGGGCATGTGTGTTAGGTATACATGATAGGTTTATAGTTGGTCCTACGCACCACACACATCACAAAACATATTTGTAGGTGGATTTTGTGTTCCATGTGTAGGTAAGTACATGAATAGGATTCCCAAGAGGGGATACATGTCAGGTAACTCCTTAGTACATATCATGTATTATTCTAGTCTTAGTGGATTTTAATATCTCCTTGATTGTGACTCAAATTTGTATATGGGAGTAGTCCATCCTAAGTGATTTTTCATGTAAAATATGATGGTTTAATTCTCTTTGGAATTAGAGTTTTGATGTGAGGTGATATGAGTAGTATAGCCTCCTTAGAAATATAAGGTCATTAACTATTCTTCATCATGGTGATCAAAGAATTATTGAGTCTAGGTACTCCCTTATTTATTATGTGATACTAAAAAAATCATAGGTCCCACACACAACTAATGGAGTTCGGTAACCACCCTGTTTTGTGCTTAGTGTGTGCTACTCCTGGTGCAGGTCCTCTATCAAATAGAGTTAGATCCTCTCTTATTACTGTGTGCTATTATCTTCTATTGTGTGAAATTCTCATCTATTGTGTGTTACTCAACAAGGTGTGGGTCCTATACTACAGTTTTTGTGAGGTGATGTTGTGTTTTTATCATGCATCGATGGTGTGATAATAGGGGTTAATTCTCCCTTTTTTTTGCACATATCCATGTTTAAGGTGAATATTCCTGCACATGAGCCTCAGCTCGGTTGGTGAGGACTCGGTAGGTGCATCCAAGTGGCTCAGGATCAAATCCGTGTGGAGGCGTATTTCTAGGGGTACTATAGCAGTACTGTAGCAGTGACTGGTCGGTACTATAGCATGTGCTGTAGAATTATCTGTAGTAGTTACTATTTTGTACTGTAGTAGCCATAACTATTCATCCACCTAGGCCTTTGGGCCACCGGTTTGGTCCCTAGGTCCATCAAGGATTTTGTACAATCCAATGCCTTTGGGGTAGTTGATTGTCAAGGAATTTAGGCCACCTTAAGGCCTTAGGGCCACCCCAAGGCCTTCGGGACACATGAATTCAGATGTACCAGTTAGACTACAAGGGACAAGGCTTCAAATGAGGACTCAAGGTAGGCACATTCACTTGAGCAAAGCTAACTGGATTTGGAAGAATGTGGGGGTATGGATTCTCCATCGATATCGGGCCTGTGCAGCTTTGCCTAGGACAGCTAGCCGACTAGCCCTGTGAAAGTGGAGTGCTGATATCATGACATATGCTGGGGAGGAACAGTTCCAAGTGTCTTGTCTGGGTGATTCTCTCTAAGACCTATGGGTCATGTAATTGTCTCTAAGCCTTAGGGACTTTAAGGGTTCTACCTCACCCCTTGAAATGTGGATTATCAAAATAATAAAAAAATGTCGGCCTTCGGTCCATTCCAACTGACCGAAGGTGCATATTCCTCTATATCTTCCTATAATGGTGACATAGTAATGGTCTAAAATGAGTTTGAGTTCTCCATTGATAGCCATGCAGGCTTCAACGAGTAGTGGGTCATCCATTATGGGTTTTAGTGGCATTGTGGAAGTTGGAGAGGTGGATATGATCAAATACTTTGAGACTTGTGATTCCTAAGGCACCTCGTTTTTACCTTTGAGATGTGATGTACAACTAGGCCATTGACTTTTAACTTTTTTGTATTTTTTATACTCATAGAATTCATAATTTATTTTGATGTATGACCCTTTAGGATTATAATTGGGATAAATGATATATATTTACATCCCTAATAATTTTAGTTATAGGGAATATTTTTTTTACTTATATTCCTCCAAGTTTATCCCTCATGCCACGAGTTTTGAGCTAAATGGTTTTTTTATTTCTTTTATGGTTCTATGTAATCTTTCTAATTATTTGTATGCTCACCCATACATTGTCTTTGTGCTCATACATGTTGTGTCTATGTAGGAAATACATAGTTCAATTATTTTCCTGGTGGATGTGGAGCTGGTGTGTATTTTTGGAGATGATTCTTGGCAACACATAGTGGACTATAATGGTTCGTGATGGTGGTAGTGACCATTGTAGCTATAGATAGATCTAGTAAATTATGAAGTGAGGAGGACCTATCTAGTGCCTCATGTTTTTAAAATTCAAAATCTTTTCTCATGTGAGATTCCTTTATTATTTGACAATGTGGCCTTGTTATTGCATTTTAGGCATCTTGTATGAATTGAATATAGTTTATTTGTTTATTTAGAAATTCTTTGTGTTTGTGATTATTATTTTTGGATTTTAACTAAAATTTACATATATAAGATGCATGTATATGATGCATGAAGTATATATAAATATATATATGATATTTTATATATATTGTAAGTTCAATACATGAATATGATGTATGAATATTATCATACATAAGAAACACATATAATTAATTATAATATATATATATGTATGTATGTATTATTTGAATGATATGTATATTTAATATTTGCATGTGATTATGTGGTAGGAAACTCTCTCCTGAATGGTTTTATTAATTTAAGAACCAAAGTTTTGTTTATATTATCTTTTCATTTATTCATTGAAATGGGTTTGATGAATTAAACCTAATGGGAAGCAATGAATATGATGCATTATAAAGGAGTAGCATAAGTATTAATATATAAAATAGAATAGTTGTGTTCATTGAGTATGGTTATGACAATCGAAGGTTATATGATCATCAATATCATACAAATATTTCTGAATAAATTCCAATCTTCCTAAAGTTTTGTTTATAATTTCTCAATAAATGCACCAAAACCGCTTCTGTATTTTAGTGTCCGGTTGATATGATCAAGGATATTTTGGTTTGTGCACTCCCTCAAAGTCTAGAATCATTTGTTTACATAAAACACACTTCACAATAGAACAAGATAGAATTTGCTACTACAACATTCAAATTTCATGTACTCTATTTGCCCATATTTTTCAATAATATTGACACTTTGATTTATTAAATATGGATATATTTTATTTTGGGGTTTTTTAAATTTTAATGATCAATAAATGATCAAATGAACCCAATAGTTGTATCAGATATTATTTTTTCAAGAATTCACAATGTTTTAATCGCTGGTTTTTGAGAAAATTGCAATTAGAAATGAAGAACAGCATATCGTAAAACAATTGCATATTTTTTAGTTTTTTAAAGGTCATTTTGAATTAAATTTATGAAAATGGGTATATATAAGGTAAAAATTGGTTACCTTTATGTAGAAACATTCTACATAAAGAAAATTATTGTTTACCTTTACCTATATAGCATAGTGTAATGGTAAATGAAGAGAAACTATACATATCACATGATATGTAAAGGAATTATCTATCTTACCTTTACACACATGCATTATTGTGTAAAGATAATACCCTTACATAGAGTATCAATGTAAGGATAAAATTAGTCTACCCTAACTAAGAATTGTAATTTTTCTTAAGGGTGAGAGAAATTGTTTATAAAAAATTATAATGGTTTTAATTGTTTATAAAATACTTATAAATCATTCCAAAGGTATTTTAGGAATAATTTAATTTCAAAAGTTTTTATAAATTAATTAATTATAAATTTTTTATAATTAAATAAAATTTTATGAAATTTTTTTCCCAAATATTAAAGGTTAATATTAAAATACCTTTTACAAAATTATATGGCATGCCTTGTGATCTATAAATAAAAGGTTTTATTTAGAAATCATAAGGGGTATTTTATGAAGTGTTTCTAAATTACAAAACATGTCGAAATATAATATAGTTTATATTTATAATTATGATTTATTCATAATTAATTAAATTTCATTGCTCAAATAAAAGGGGTCTTATTTGGATATTATTTAGACCAAATCATAAAGAAAATAAATGGTTTAAATAAATAATCTATATGATATTTAGATTATGCAAAAGGTTTATATAATAGAAATTGAATTATAAAATGTTTTTAATTCATGAAATATCATATAAATTCCGTATAATACAAAAAATGAAATATTTTATATTTAAATGATTATAAAAAAAATTTATTCATGATTATAGAAAGTCCATAATGTTTAGCTAATTTAATAAATTTTTATAGTTACCTTATATTTATGAATAGTTCATAAATTTTTACATCATGTTTAAATATATGAATTTTCAATTTATTTAAAATTTATTACATTTTATAATCAGGTTTAGTAATTTTTTTATGAAATATGAATGTTGTGTATGCTTTAGTTTAACTGTTAAGATGCTGCTTAGAGTTAAAGCCCCGAATTTACATGATAAGTTTAATAATGAATTTAGTTTTTATCTACCTTGACCTCATTTTTTATTTCAAGTTATGATCTTAATAATATTTTTTGGATATAGTTTGTGTATATTAGGTGTTAGAGATATCAGTAATTGATTTTTCCCTTGATTAAAGTATCCCCAGAAAGAGGGACTTGGGTTTAGACTACCTATCCTCCCAGACGCTATGCCTTGACAAGAAATGTGAATAGGGTTGGCTATATATTTCTTCGAGCTTACTAATATATATATATATATATATATATATATATTAAACATCGTATATCTATATTCCTTTACAAGAAATACTTATATAACTTATGCATGCGATGAATTTTTATAGGTATGAATATGATTGACTTCTATTTCCAGCTGAGTAACTCCAACTTGTGGGTTGTGTAAAGATTTACATATTGATTTTTTGTGAACATTTTAATTTGGTGGATAAAATAGGGATTCCAAAAACTAAATCATTATATTCTTTTATACACATAGTGAAATTAAAACCCTTAAAATACTAATTATGAGATTTCATCCAAATAAACACTTTTCAAGACCTCAATAATTCAACCAAGTAGGTTATATCCTAAAAAGGTTCCTCTAAATTATCTTATATAAGGAAACTAAATAATATATAACACTAGATCATCCATGGGTATATTTTTCCCAAGAAGTGTTCCTATGGATTTTAACCTGATAGTTTGTTCTTGGAATTTAATTTTGGTTACACTTAGCTAATAAATACTTTGTAATGATACAAAAGGAATATAGTTATGTGAATCTATATTATATATTTGGATAAATAGTATTCCATTATACTATCAAATATTAAAAACTTTTGTGATTGGGAAGTTTCCATGTCTAATTAATTAGGTTGTGAGAGGAATACTCTTATGGACTCATTACTTAATGAAATATGTATCTTGGTTCACATAATGGATATGATGTTTAGGGTCATCATTTTTATTTGGATCACTTCTATTTAAATTCCTAAATTAAATGTTATATAACATGATACTAATATGATAAAACCTACAGTAGTGGATGAATTTAATCATTACATCAGATTACACTTTAATATTAATCCTTTAAAGAGAATATCAACATAATATAATCCTAATAATGGTTACTAATGATTTTTTTAAGAGAAATATTTTATGTATTAGATACTACCTTATTGATTAACCTAGTGTTAATGTTTTTTAACAAGTGAATCTAGATTATTATAGAATCATAGAATGATTCATTTAAGGTCAATTAGTTAGATGAAAATTGAAGTATGTAATTTTTTTATTCAATTATATATTCAATATAATCAGATATTTCATTGACTTGATGATACTTGTGGTTTCCTTGAGGCTTATTCTGTTTAAGGAATTCATTTTAATGTCATAAATGGAAATTTTCAGATAAGATGAGTGAATTCCTAAAACGTTTACCCGATATTCTTAGAGATTAAAATGGATAAACTGGCCCTATGATTTCTAAGTTCTATTAAATTTTAGATAGTATAAATTGTTAAAAGTTAAAACTAAAAGAATAAAATTTATTTTAAAAGTCTAGAAATGTTTTTTCAATATCAATTCATTGAAACGTGGAGTTAAAATCAGTATGAATAAAGAATTATTAGTTCCATATGATGGAATTTTTATGATTACCGAAAGGACTATGAGAAACCTAGTTGAAATGTTATAGAATTAAATTCCACTAGTTTGATAGATATATGATATCAATTGTATGTTTTAATTTTTTTTGAATATGTAGGAGGTCATAAGATAGGAAAATAATTTAAGCATGATTTTTTCTTTCAAGTAGTGGCGAAAAGTAATTTTTTCATAGATTACATGGATGCTTCATGTTTAATGAACCTAGAATAATATGTGTATTATTTATCTCATTTTTCACTTCAGAAGATCATGTAAAAAATTAGTGAATAAATGATATGGGTATTTTGATACACAAAGTTTATAAAAATTTTCAATTATATAACATGCTTCAAGAGAGAGTTAGAATGGATTTTTATGGTTAATGAATTAAAAATTTTATCATTTGTGGAAGTATTTTGACCATATGATAAAAGTTAAAATGTTTACCTAAAATTATCAATGTTTTCATAATAGATGAACATGGAATAAAATTCTTAGATTATAGTGTTATGTAGACCATAAAAGTAGGTAAAATTTTAAACCGAAATAATAAAAGTTAATTTCAGTGTTAAATAATGTTTATCCAAGAATCTAATAAAGGGTATTGAAACCTAGGATTGTTAGAAAAGAAAAGTAATAATTCAATATGATTGGATTATCCAATATATACCTGAAGATGTTTTAGAAAATCTATTGAATTTCCATTCTAGGTATGGATGTTATATAAAACATTTATTCAATTTTGAAAGGTATATAATCCTAAATGTATATTTTACAAGTGTTTTAAATATATTGGAGTTCAAAATCAAGGGGAGAATTGATTGATCTTGTAGTTTAAATCCACAAATCAAATTATTTACACAAAAAATATTTGAACATAAAAGAATGTGTTAGCTGAGATGTATCTAATTAAAATATGTGTATAAACAACATGAGATGATTTATACATGAGATTTATGATTTATCTAATTCTATAACATATTTTCAAAATAATATAAGGATAAAAAAATTATTTAGGATAAAGTGTTTATCCAGGTATTTATTAAAAAATATAAGGGAATGTGTTCATGCCTCCCATCGGTGGTATGATTTAAGAAAATATTATTTTAAAAATAAAATGTTTTAAAGATATAGAATACCATATATGATATGGAATAATAGTTTATTTTTTAAAATTATTCCTATTATAAATAAATCAGTATTCTTTATTAAACAAAAAGTAGTTTGTGCATCTTAGTAAGATATTTAGAATATAATATAGTAATTAAGATTCTAGTGGGAGTATGTTTAGACTTATAGAAGTTCAAAGTTAACAAATAAAAGATCATAAAATTATAATATTAAAGTGTTTCTCACTTGATATCATAAAGTGTTTGGGATAAATTATAATAAATAAAAAAATTAAAGAGTTGAATTTAGTTATTGTTAATAAGTGATCATCGCTATTTCCTATAGGATTTTAACGGTAAAATTATAAAGTGTATTACACTTGAAATAATAAAATATTTTAGGTTATTTTATTAAATAAAAATGTAACTAGTTACATTAGTTACTATAACAAAGTAAATTACACTTTATCATAAAAGGGTTTAGAATTTTCTAATAAATTAATAATGTAAAAGTTATATTATTTGAAAATTTACAAGAAAAAACATGATGTAATGAATTATAAGGATGATGATACTGCACTTAAATGGATTTCTAAGTGCATAATAGAAGTATAAATCATAGGATTTAATGTGATGAAGTTAAATGGTTTGAATATATTCAAAGTGTTAAACAATTATGAATAAGATTAATAAATCTAAACATTATTGAAACTGTCTAACTTCATATAAATTTCTCACTAAATATTTAATGGGATGTTTTTATTACGTGGTAATATAGAAATGTGGCAGGAATTAAATTTTATGTAATAATTTACCAAAACTATTACCCTGATAAAAACATGAGGGTCATATAGAATCCCTGGGTGTCAAACACATGAGAGATTTTTAGTAATTTTAACATCACCAGGTTATATTAATTTGATATTTTATTATGTATTTTTAGTTATATAATGTTTGGGTTTAGACTCAATAAGTTTACAGATGGTTTTGGAATGTTTTGGATAGGATTTTGAGAGAGCACGGTTTGACCATGGATAGGGAACACCATGAAAATTCTCTAGGAAACTATGTAAGGTAAGGAGGGGTTCTCTGGGAAGTCACATGGTGGGTGAACGATTTGTTCAAAATGTACAGTGGCCATGAAACTTAGGAAATTTTGAGGTAGTGGGAATTTACATGGTTGGGACACAGTTTTCCAAACCCTGTAGCCTAACCATGAAACTAACTTAATTAAATCCAAAAATTATATTCTTAACCCAAAAACACCATTTAAACCCTCATTATTCCTATCATGTGATAATAATTTTATCCTCGACCCTCATATAGGAGATTTTGGTTATCTTATTCATTTGTAAGCTTGATTTCCATGAGTCGTTGATAATTGGGTATAATAAATCATTGGTAATAATATTTTTCCTATTTTTTCATCTAAATATCCTAATTTTCACTTGATAAAAACTTTAAACCAATTAAATAATTCTTGGATATAGGTTTTGGATCATGTTTTTATTACAAGACTTTGTGATTCACTGAAGGAAAGGAAGGAGGAACCCATATCCAACTAGATCATCGTGTTATTATTTGATAACAAAAACCAATTTTTATGTTAGTGGATTATCTCTCTCTCTAATTTCTCTTAGAACTTAAATTCTTGGATTTCTAAAATAATTATTTTAATTTTTATAGATATTGTTTTTTACATTTTAATTAGAAAAACTCCTATTTTTATGGATTTGAAACTATAAGATCATGGATGTCTCCCACACTATGTTTGATTAAATGTTAAAATGAAAAATTGTTTTCTTTATAAATTTTTGGGAGTTAGAAATTGGGATACACATATTTGGAATGAATTCATGTTTCATATATATATGGATCCTTGTGTCTTAAGACTTTTTCATTTGTGTTAAGGGGGAACATTTTTTCATAAAATAGTGATGACATGCATCTGGAAGGATAGATTTTCTTCTTTTAAGTGATGGCTTCTCAAAGGATGGTTGCATGAATGGGTGTGTGAGTTCTATATTTGGTATGAAATATGGAAATAATTTTTACACTTATTGTATTAATATTGTTTTGTAACAAACTATTTTGATATTATTTCCTCTTATTTTAGATAAGATTGTGAGTTAACTTATTCTTGTCCTAGTGGAATATGTGAGAACTCTTGGGGTTTACCTATCATGTTTTATAATCACACCATGTATATGAACCTTGGTTCACATGAAAAAATTGTTTATCATGATATAGGTTAAAAGAATATTTCATACTTTACTAGTGGTACATTTTGAGGTTCCTGTCATGGATAATTAGAGATAAATCATGGGGATTTTCCGAGTCTTGACATCCAAAGTGATTCCACCTTGGTGCCTCAATTATTTCATGCATGGATTTTTTTTCCTATTTTGTACCATACTATAATTCTACTATGATATTTTTATTTTGTTTTGGATGTTTACTAATGTTGGTTTACTTTCATTAATCGAATCATGTCTCATTATTCTTTGTATTGTGGTGTCTTACAGGATGTGGGTGCAAGAGAGAGGGAAAATCATTCCACAACATTTATTTATTCCCTTGGAATTTATTTCTAGTATTTGGTATCTGGGGTATTGTAACCTATGATCAGTGGCACCTTGAACTAACCAAATCAAATGTATTTGGTTCATGATTTTACAAATGGTATCAGTTCGGTCAGTCTATTAGTCAGGATGGTAGACCTAGAGATATGATGTGTCAGAACATGAAATGTAGAGCCTAAAAAGGTACATATAACCTCTTTATAATGTAATTCAAGTAACCAAGATTCTATAGTTATTAAGGGTGTTCTTAAAATACTTATATAAGTGTCTCCAAGTAATATTCTGGGTTTTAGTTGATGAGTGCACAATATCATGAAATTAGAAGATGAATTTCCATTATAACTTAATGTTCCATATCATATTTGATCACTTTTGAAAATTTGTTATGATGATTTTTCTTATTATGTTTTATAATATTTGAATCCATAATAGTAGTTATTTAGTGACTTAGTGGAAATTTTATAATGAGTCTAAAGAAATGGAACTAGTCAAAAGGTTGGGAAATCAATAAGAAGTGGTCACTAATAATATGTTTCAACCTAATACACAATTGAATCAATATATTAACCAAATAATTATAAAATTATTCCAAGATATAGATAGAGGGAATCAAACTAAAGGACCATTCCATTTGAACCACGCATTATAATTTCAAAGATAAATCCCACCTATTTTTTAAGAGGATTTAGGACCAGAACAGGAAGAGGCATGGCATGGTTGAATGAATAGAATTTCTGATATAATTGGTTATGGTATCGGGAACATCGGAAGTTCTTATGGAGGGAATGAAATTAAAATTTATTTTAATATAGAGTTTTCCAAAAACCTAAGATATGATCTTTCATGTTAAATTTATAATTATTTAATTCAATTTTAGAAGAAAATATTACCTCGTCTTAGGATCCTTGCATAATTGATGATGTTGATCTTCAAAAAAACCCTTTTGGATTAACTTAATTATTATAAAGGATTGAATTATAGAATCCCTCTAGTGGTGATCCATATGTGATCCTTTGAACTCAAAGTAATGCCAATTTATTTTTAGGTGATAGCGCAATAAATCAATTGTCTTGCATTATTCGCCTCAATCGCTCTAAGACCATTTGGGCATGAAGGTATTCTCATTATTGAGAGAAAATGAGGAGAAATTTTCAAGAGGGAGAATTCTGTTATGGTAAAATTTTATTTAGTCTCATTTTTTTATTTACTCAATAGAAATAAAAAAATATTTATAGATCTAGGGTTTAGATTATAAAATATTTAATTTCATGTCGGCCCTTAAATAACATTACAATATTTAATAAACCCCATGGAACATAATAATAATAATAATAAAAATAATAATAATAATAATATTATTATTATTTTATGTTGTACTCCAAACTATTTCATGATAAATAATATTTACTATCTTGTAAACAAATATTTATCAATGAAGGTGGTCTTGGTATGTTAATCCTCCCCAAAATTTTTTGAATACCTAAATAAATATTTAATTTAAATATTTTATTAACCAATAAATATTCTTGATTCATAAAAATGTGAATAAAATTATTCCTTAGTCATGAGAATAATATTCAATGGAAGTATTTTATTCCAATCAAAGGGATGATATATCAACTTCCATAAATATGGAAAGGGAAAATCCTTCCTCTACTCATCCATTAATAACATGCCAATCATGACACACCCAAAATACCCTACCTCACCATGAACATATGGAATCATGATTTTCAGGAGAACATATAAGTGTGTGTGTCATTAAATGCATTAATTATAATCCTAACGTATAAGGACCATTACAGATACTCATAGATAGGAGTATCCAATAACACCAATTCATGATAAATTCATACAGGAAGGTCTATTATAATAATCTCTCATCTTAAAGATTACCAAGTGCGAACTACATGAGAATAATTACCATATTATTATGAGTAATCATACCTAACAGTATATATACTAACTTTACCATTATAGTACGTTATCTTAAAATAGAACTATATTTAAGAATATCGTAACAACACTTCAAGGTTCTCATAATAGCAGGGAACTATTATGACATTTTCAATGTGATGAATACTCTATGACATTATTAAATCAGATCCATGTAGAACAATGAACAATATTTAATAATATACTTTATTAATATTCAATACATCAAATATACTTGTAATAAAAGTATAAATTTTTTTCTTAGGACACCAACTCCAACAAACTCCCACTTAGACTAGTGCAAACTGCTTACAAATTTCAGTTTGGTAGACCTTACATGATAATAATGTTTATGCTGAGTCGGGGTTTTAGTCAAGGGGTCTACAATGTTTTCTTACATTAAAATACTTCTCACACCAAACTCCCCTATTTCAGAAAAATCCATCAATATATAATACGTCCTTAGTATATGATTAATCTATTGATGTGACCTTATATCCTTGGAAAGGTCCACCATTGTAGTATTATAACAAAAAAATATGATATAATCTTTACTATTAGGTACCACATTAATTTCTTAGATGAGTTTGTGTATCCATTATTCATTTTTAGCTACCTTAGAATCTACAATATTCTCAGACTCTACTATATAATTTTTCACCAAATCCTTTATTGAGCTATTCCATCTCACAGAACCTCCATTCAAAATGAATATGTATCCCATTTATGATTTAATATCATAATGATCTATTTGGAAATAATCTAATGTCTAGTTCCTCATGTACTCCATATAATAGAAATATATCCTTAGTATGCCTCAGGTACTTATAAATATTCTTGACTACCATCCAATGGTGGTCACCTTGGTCTTCAAAATATCTATCTACCACACTTAATGCATAAGTGAAATCTATCCTAGTACATAGATTATCATACAAAACTAACCTAATAACTAATTCATATATAATATTTTCCATTTTTTTATTTCCTAATGTATTTAAGGACATGTTTTCCTAGAAATATGAATACCATGTAAAACTAGAAACAATACCCTTTTGGATTGTTTCATACTGAACCTCTTTGTAATTTTTTCAATATATGTACTTTGAATTAGGTTGTATAGTCTCTTGGATATATCATGATGGATCTTGATCCAAATAATATATGTTCCCTCACCTAATTCCTTCATGGAGAATCATTTATTCAACCATGACTTAAATGACTGTGAGACTGGTTTCTCATTTTCAGTAAGTAATATGTCATAAAAATATACTATTAAGAAAAAGACCACACTCCAACTAAACTATTTATAGATATAAGTCTTGTATTAATTATTTATGAAAACAAATTCTATTATGGATTAATTAAATAGAATTTTCCATGACCTATATATAATAAACCAATCATGATATACATTAACATTACATAACTTTTGCAGAATACTTAAAACATTATACAAATAGATGCCCAAATACCATACTAGTCTAGTACCTTTGGAAACATGGGAACATAAACACTGATACATAAGTAAGATACATCATCTCCCACTAGTTTCTTCTTGATTATGACCCTTCATAGACTCATCAAACATAATACATATATTCATAGACTGGGGGAAGGAAACATAGAAATGGGTGAGCTCAAATTCATTGTATGGGTAAATAAGGGAGAAATGTAAGAATAACCATGATAATTAGGGTATGAGAACTTGATCATGAAAAGAGAAGATTGTACCATGCATACCAAAGATCATATACATGAATCATGGAATAAAACATGGCAGTTCATAAGACATGAATCATAAGGAAATAAAGAACATAATCCATGAAAAAATAACATAGGAATAAAACATGGAATAGTGGAACACACATAAGAATATAATATTATTTTCATTTTATCCAAGTCATCACTTATAATACCATCTTGTTAGTATGGGTTCACTTCCCATACCATCTTGATAGTCATGGTTCACTCCAATGGTTATCTTAATAGCATGAGTTCACTCCTCATACCATCTTTATAGTCATTTTTACTCCCATGGTCATCTCAGTAGTCAAGGTTCACTCCCAATACCATCTTAGTCTAACTCAAGAGATATAAATCTTAACCCAATGCATTGGATGGAGATATAGGTCCCACCCATCTCATAATGAAATCATGCATACATGTTCCAAAAAATCATAAACAATCATATCATAAACCATGAAATGAAATGGGTATTATAAATGTGTAATCATACCAAAACTTGTGGAAAAATATACAGGTTTTATAATCATTTAATAAAAATCATAACCTGTGAAAAGGATTCGGTTTCAAAAGTGTATAAACTGTGAAAGATAAGCAGGTTTCATAAACATCATTCCATAAAAACATAATCCATTCATAAAAAGAATATGAATGGAAACACTAAATAATTTCCCCAAAAATTCATCATTAACACCAATGTATGTTATATTATATGGGAAATAATTTTTAAATATATTTCAAAAACATTTCTTAAGGAAAATATCCTTTCTTCATTGAAAAACTCTTTTTAAAACATAATACCTTTTGAAAACGTTTTTCTTGGAAAATAGATTTAAAACATAAAAAGAAATAATTAAATACCAAAAAATGTTTTTAAAATCATTTTTTCATGAAAATGGGATTCAAATATATTTTTGAAACATCTTTGAAAACATTTTTTATAACATGGTTTTTGAATACACTAGATTTTTTAGCAAAGATAGAGACAATTATATTTTACATAAGACATTATATTATGTACCAAAGAGTGTAAAATAATAATAACACATGAATATATCTTGAATAAACATAGGAGAATTGAACTCGTGAGTTTTCTTGAGATATAGATAAAAATATTTCATCAAAGAAGCATAATCATTAACAACCTTGAAAACACGATGATACTGTTTCAATGAACTCTTATAACTTGGTAACTTGGGACCATACTTACCATGTGAGAAAATTAAATTACATGAATCTTAAATTTTAATTAAAACAATTAAATTCATTATATAACATGTAAAATTTATGTATATACACCTCAAAAGATAATTTAGGTGCATAACAAAACATGAGTCTCAAAGAAGAAAAATTGAGACAAAACTATTTCACTGATTTGGTAAATTTTGAAACTTAAACCCCATGAAATAAAGATCATAAAATGGATATGCTAATAACTAAAATTTTAATTATAATATTAATATAAAACAATAATTTTTAGTACATACCCCACAAAAAAGGAAAGAGTAGCGAACATAGCATGTATCTCATGGGAAAAAAGTGAGATGAAATCCCCATACCTTGTGTCTTGACTCTTATCGTATGAATTCAAACCACCTGTATAAAAAATATAAATTTATTATAAATATTTTAAATAACAGTATTCTTATATCTAATACCATATATGGTTTTATTACGACCTTATATTACCCACTTGCTAACAATCCTATATTAAGGTTTCACTTCATGTAATATTCACTTTATTCTCCGCATGTGTCTTAATTAGTTATATGTTTGGTAATTATACCTTATATAATTATTTCCATAATATAAAAAATGTATATAAATATAATTTATATAAATTACGTGTGTATTATAATAATCTATAGAATATATAATTATGAAATATAATACACCATTCATGGAGACTGTAGGTCGTATGTATGTATGAATGTTATTTCTGTTTAATTGTCATTTTGAAAGAAATAAAGAAAAAGACATATATGTATATATATATATATCATTATTAAATTATATTTACGAAATTATATATATCAAATATATTCACAAAACCATCCTTAACACAATCCATGTACTGTATGAATGAATCATATCGCTTTGAGGGGACGGTAGTCTACACTTCCTCAAACAAAATTATCTAAACAAAAAATGTAAAGTAAAAAAGATATTTTTTGTAAAAAGGAATAAATAAGATTAAATACAAAAATAAATATAATATATTACATATATAATCATATTTTACATCATTATTTCTACCATGAGAGGTGGTAATGAAAAAAATGAACAATCATCGTTTAGTGAGGTGGTAGTACACCGTACACATAAACAGTCTATTTGATGCCCATTAGATGGAGGTTTGTGTAAGAGTAGGTCAAAAACTTTGCATAAAAACATATTAGTATATTTATGATACTATTTTTTATAAAATAATAGAATAAATATAGTGGAAGGGTGGATAAATAAAATAAACTAAAATAGTTTGAGAGAAGATGTTACCTTTTAATCAGGTAACTCTTTTTGGTATGTGCCAAAAGGCTTCTTGTATATATTTACTAAAAATGGGAGGATTATAGTAGGAATGGATGGATTTGTTTAATTTTATTGGTCAGTAATTGTCCAAACATAATATGTTTGATATGTGTGAAGAAGTGGGAGAGGTGGTGGCCTTTTATAGGGAATGAAAATGACTCACTTTGAATTTTGGAAAACAAGTTAGGTGTACACATGTTCTTACCTAAAAAAAGTCATAAAAACCAAAATAAATACATTATATATCTTTTATTGACGAAATAGGTCTATAAACTTTGTTTTTTATAAGTTTATAGGTCATCCTTCTCCCTAAGATTAAGGTTTAGTCATTAATTAAGCTTAATTTCACCTTCATTGTTGTGATTAATTTTAATCACTTTTACTAATCATTTATTTTCAAAAATCAACATGATGTAATTAGAATATAAATATTATATTGATTATAATTTTTTATTTCCATTCTTATAAATTCAATTCACTAAAGCGTAAAAATTAAGATTAATGATAATCCTACAGATGGGACTAAATAATGAATTTTTAAAGTACGAAAATGTTCCAAGGTTTGATAAGTTTTTATATTCAATTTCAAAGTTAAATTTATTATAATGACCCAAATGATATTAATAGATTTATAATTGATATAATGTGACCTTAAAACAAATTTGATGTTTAATTTAACAATAATAATTACTTAAACGAAAAGGCATTTATTAACTTAAACATAGTATTTTTCACTATTCATCAAAAAATAAAGTTTCTCCAAAAAAATCCCAAAAAATCACCCTAATATAATTTCAGAATTATAAATTAAAGATTGAAATTTATTTTATCAAATTAAATTTCTAAATTTTCATAAAATTAATTTTATTTTTTTATAAAAGGACATGAAATGCAGTTCATTTGAGAAAATAATATTTTTAAACATATAATGTCTTTAAAAAAAATTATATCTTTCTTTATCAATATGTTTTATTTCAATAAAACCATTATAAAAAATATTTGAAAAGTATTTATTACTATTACTATTGATAATTTTAATAGCTAGGTTATAATTATCTCAATTAAATAATTATAAAAATAAAATTATGTTTTATAGAAACAATAGTGTTGCTTATAACAAACGTCAAGTCGTTGTTCCATATAACATACACCATGTAACATACCAAGTAAGTAATGAATAATAGATATTTTTGTATATATCTATTAATGAATTAGATAGTGTTTTAGAGGCTTAAAATGAAAATAAATCCAATCTTAAGCATGGAATACACTAATATTCTTAAAAGATTGTTTTACTGCCTTTTGATGGAAAACCCTTTTTAAATAAAACTTTTGACAATTTTATAATCTATATTTTTCAAAATAAACATATTCATTATGATTGGGACATTGAAATTTACATTGGATAAATTTTTGGTATTTTTCTGACAATGTTCATTTTTAATGAATAGTGAAAAATACTGCATTTTACATCAAAACTGCTTTTTCATTTAATTTAATTATATGGTTATATTATATTTTTAATTGGTCTTAAAGTGTAATCTGAATATATTTTTACCATTTAATCCAATGGTATTCATTAGTATTAATTTCACTTTGAAATTGGTCATAAACTAATGCCAAACTTTTCATAGATATTGTTTCAAAAAAACCCGCTATTTGTTTTGACAACAGGAATTATTTTTAAATCAATTATTTCAATTTCTGTGTTTGGAATTTGTTAAAATTTATTACATATTTGGAATCATAAGGTCCAAATTATGTAATCAAGACTCTGTTTTTGGACATTATGAATAGTAACGACG
This sequence comes from Viscum album, assembly GCA_963277665.1. Classification (NCBI taxonomy): domain Eukaryota; kingdom Viridiplantae; phylum Streptophyta; class Magnoliopsida; order Santalales; family Viscaceae; genus Viscum; species Viscum album. The sequence goes on from OY728120.1 coordinate 924,130,813, forward strand.
GTAATTATCTTTAATTATCTTGATTAATGAGTAATCGGGTAGTTAAGGATAATAAAATAATATCATTATAGTAAAAAAATGACACCAACATGTGTCCTAATTCTACTGGTTGTCTCATGGCCGACCATGGGATGTCTTGTGCCAAACTTGGGGACCCCATGGAATCACTTTTGTGGAAAGTGACTTGTTATCTTTTTATTTATTTTTAAAGAAAGTAAATATAACAAGAATGTATCACCTGATTAAAACATTTTTAATTTTGTCTGCATAGATGATATTTTAGAATATAAATATTCATTGGAAAGATAAAATATTTTATATATCATATTAATTTTTTTTATAATTTTTAGACATTAAATAAATTAAATTATTTATGACATCATAATGATGCAGCGATGACCTCATTATTTGATGATTTAAATAAAATGGAAAGATAACGTAAAATATAAGACCTGCACATGTCCAAAACCTATTGGGTTGGTATATTTCAAACTCTTATCACCTTAGCATCGAATTATATCAATGTGGGACCTTTTGAATCAGAAACTCATTTTAAAATAAAGTAACATTTCTTTACTTTCCAAGAGTGCCCCTCCTCTCCTCTTATAAAAGGCCCCCACCTCTACCTCCTTACCCACACTTCCAAAGCCTTTGGCTCGGCCAACCCCTGCCCATTTTGTCTCTCCACATCCTTCTCTTACTCCTTGAAGCCTCACTTTGGGCAGAAGTCTTCCCAAGGAAGCCTTTGAGCTCAAACCAAAGGGAGTTACCCGATTTTAAGGTAATGTCTTCACTTGAGTCCTTTTGTTTTATTTTGCTTCTCAAACCCCCTAAACTCTTTTTATTAATTTATTTTGTAACAAATCCAGTATCTTAAATATACTAGGATGTTTTTATAAGAAGTATTCAAGCTACACTTACACACACCTACATCTAATGGTTAAAGGACATACTGTTTCCGTGGATGGTGAATTTATGCCTCCCGAAACGATGATTGTTCAACATTCTTTTAACACCTTCAAAGGTGGCCATTAAGATGTCACTATATTTATATATGATATATAATATTTTTATGTTTTCCTTAAGATTCTGTATTTTTAATTTTGGGCATACCTTTATGGTTTCCATTATGAGTAAACGTGATATCTTCATTTAAGGAAGTGCGGACTACCACCCCCTCAAAGTGATTTGATTCGTTAAATACCATATGTGGGACGTATAAAGGATGGAACTATGATATTATATATGATATTATAATGGAATTATAATATACCTTTATATCATTATGATTCCATTCTATAAAATACGAAATAGAAATGAAAGTAGCGTTCATGCGTACGTACGGATTACCGTCTCCATGAACGGTGCATTTCATTTCTTACCTATAAATGATTATGTAATATTATAAATGGATGTATATAATGGATATATATGATATATAAATCATGATTATAATTCTGGATATAATGGATACATGAACAACTTGTAATTATAAAGGTCTTATTTTTGACTCAAGTACCAATGATCATTAAAACGACCGTTATTAACTTAAATAATTACATAGTATTCATGACATGGCAATAAGTGATATAAAATGAATAATGAACTTGAAAAAGGTTCTTAAACAAGTAGAAATTAACTCAAGTTTATTATTCAGGACATTAAAGAACGATCGAGTCAAGTCGGACATGAGGTATGGGACTTCATCTCAATCTCCTTTCATTGAGGCATATTTTGTTTTATACAAAACCTTCTTTTATACGATGTATAAACCCCTTTTACTTTTACATTTATTCAAAAGGGATATTTTTTATACAAATCATTTACTAAAATACAAGAGGGAATGTGTTTTTCGTACGTATGCGGCGACAACGACTTCTCCACCGCCGTGACCATTATTTGAGTTTCAGCTTCCTATACAAGCCATACCTTCTTTTTAAAAGAAAAATAAATACCATGTTATACTTTTCTTTTATTTTGGTATTGAAAATGGTTTTCATAATGTTTTTATTATATCAATGTGTTGTATTGATATCTTGTGATTGAAATGTGGAAATGTTATGTTTCCTTTATGCATGTTTTATGTGATACGATTATGTTGAGGTTCTTGGGAATTATTATGAAGATGGGAGGTTCTGTGATAAACTAAGGGCGGGTGAGCCCGATATAGCTCTCCAATGCATTGGGTAACGTGAAGGAGTGAAACGTTAAGGTTTCTCTGAAGATATTTAGGGAATATACTGTGATGGGTAATCCAAACGTAACCAAGAGGGTTACTCCCAACGTAAGAATGTTATGAATGCCTCAAGTTACCTTTATGTCTTATGATTTCTATGATTTATTCATGATTTGATAAGGTATGTTAAAGTGCTTATGTTTTATGGGTAAAGTATGATTTCATTCTTATGTATATATGTACCCATGTTTCCTTTTAATATTTTTATATCCCTTACTGAGCTTTTTATGCTCATCCCAAGTTTTTTGAAATGTTTTTCACAGGTTAAGGGAAAGGTACATGATATGATGATAGTGTCAAGGAAGTGTCAAGAAAGAATCCATGTTTTATTTTAAATATGTTTCCATTGATGGGAAAGAAGAATAATATCTTTATATAACCACTTTGTTTATATGTGGAATGTAATGCAAGTTTTATGATCTAATTCTCTAAAACTCTAAACCCGAAAAGATCCTCAATGTGTAATCTTGTAATAACTCAAGATTAAGTAAGGTTTAAGGCTGGGGCCTTATAGTTGGTATCAGAGGTCGGTTTAGATAACTTTAGGAGTTAGAATTCTATTAAATGATTATCCAAAAATATTTTTTTATGGTCAAATTGAAGTGATATACTATTTGGAGATTACCATGTTGCTTTATCTAAGACATGTTTGTTCAGAATGGTTTTCCGCAGAGGAAACAGGGAAGCAGTGCCAGGAAGGAATGCAGAAGGAAATAACCTTCCGAATCAGCATCCTGAGATGGTCGGAATTGGAACTGAACAGTTTGTTGCAGTAATGGTGCAGTTGACTCAAGCGATAAATGGCAGTGGTATCCATACACGAGATCATCCAGATCAACTGCAGAGGAACATGTCAGTGGTGGAACATTTCATGAGGAAACATCCCCCATCATTCATAGGATCATCTGACCCTATGCTAGCTGAAGGGTGGATTAAAGCACTGGAGAAGATTTTCGATGTCATGGGGTGTTCAGACAATCAAAAGGTTAGTCTTGCTATTTACCGTTTGGAGGGTGAGGCAGATCAGTGGTGGTCTATGGATAAAAATATCAGGGACGCCGATGAGATTGATGCTCTTGACTGGGATGAATTCAAAGGTATGTTTCTTGAGAAGTATTTTCCTAAGGCTGTTCAACTTAGGATGGAAAAGCAATTCTTGGAATTGAGGCAAGAGGAAGACTCAGTGGCTGCCTATGAATAAAGGTTCACTCGATTGGAAATCTATGCTCCAAATTTTATTCGATACCTTGATAGTAAAATCAATCATTTTTACTCAGGATTAAAGACAAAATATCGAAGGGCATTAGCTTCTCGTGAGTTTAAAAGTTATGAAAAGCTTGTTTGATGTGCTGAGAAGGTGGAAATGGAGTTTTCCGATGATCAAGTGTTCTATAACAACCAACAGAAGAAGAGACCGAGGTGGTAGGAAAAAGGTAATAATTCTTCAAAAAAGTTTGATGGTAAGAAAACTAAGTTTCCAGTTTGTGATAAATGTGGAAAAAGGCATGCTGGGGAATGTCTTCTGAATTCTGGAAAGTGCTACCGATGTGGTAAGATGGGACATAAGGCTCGTGATTGCACTGAAAAAGATCAAGGTGAAGGTAAGACCAAATTTGATTTATAGTTAGTGAAATGTTTTAAGTGTAATGAGATGGGTCACTATGCAAACGAGTGTCCGACAAAGAGCTTGAGTGATGGGAAGCAGTTAGACTACAAGCAGAAAGGGGTGGTGAAATCCTTTACAACTACTTCAGTAGATGTCGGGACATCAAATGAAGTTGTATCAGGTACTTTGTTTTTTCAGATTATGCCAGTGTGTTTTTTGATTCGGGATCTACACATTCTTTCATCTCTGAAACCTTTTCTAGTAAAATGGGAATACTATCTCAAGAAATGACTCCTGAACTTTTGGTAAAAACACCTGGGGGAAATGTTGAGGCAAAAAGAATTTATAAGAATCTTCCTATCCTTATCTGTGGAAAGAACCTACTTGCAGACCTTATTGTTCTACCTCTAGTAGAGTTTGATGTTATCCTGGGTATGGATTGGATCTCTATTTACCATGCTAAGATTGACTGTAGAGCTAAAGAAGTTTCTTTTCAGAAATATTTTTAGTTTGTGTACAAGAATGAACCCTTACTGTTGATAACTTATCAAGAGGCCAAGAAACTTGTAAAATATGGAAATGAATGTTACCTTGCACACATCGTTGAAAATAAAGGAACTGTTCAGATTAATGATGTGCCAGTGGTAAATGAGTATCCTGATGTTTTTACTGATGAGTTTCCTGGAATAAAACCAGATCGGGAAGTTGAGTTTACTGTTGACTTAGTTCCTGATGCTAAGCCAATTTCAAAACCCCCTTATCGAATGGCTCAAGTTAAACTTTTAGAGTTAAAGAAACAATTGCAGGAGTTATTAGATAAAGGTTTCATTCGAACTAGCACATCACCATGGGGTGCTCCTATTTTATTTTTTAAAAATAAAGATGGTTCAATGAGACTTTGCATTGATTATAGAGCCTTGAATAACATCACTGTTAAGAACAAATATCCTTTGCCTCATATTGATGATTTGTTTGATCAGCTCCACGGAGCTCAATATTTTTCAAAGATTGACTTGAGATCGGGGTACCATCAGCTGAAGATAAAGGAAGCAGATGTTCTGAAGACCGCATTCCATACAAGATATGGCCATTATGAATTTTTAGTAATTCCTTTTGGGCTAACCAATGCACCTGCTGTATTCATGGACTTAATGAGTAGAATTTTCCATGAGTTCTTTGATAAGTTTGTGGTGGTTTTCATTGATGATATTTTGGTGTTTTCTAAAAGTAAAGAGGAGCATGAAAGACATTTAAGGGTTATCTTGAAAACCTTAAAAGAAAATAAACTATATGGAAAATTCAGAAAGTGTGAGTTTTGGTTGCAACAAATTTTTTACTTGGTCACATTGTTTCTAAATATGGGATAACTGTTGATCCTGCAAAAACAAAAGTTGTGGAAGACTGGCCAAGACCCACAAATGTAACTGAGATTCGTAGCTTCCTTGGTTTGGCAGGCTATTATCGAAGGTTTGTTAGAAATTTTTCACGGTTATCTAGTCTAATGACTAAGCTAACTCGGAAGGGTGTTGAGTTTATCTGGACAAAAGAATGTGATGATTGTTTTCAGGAGTTGAAAAGAAGATTGGTGAATGCTCCAGTTTTGGCACTTCCTTCTAGGAATGGTGAGTTTGTTATATATAGTGATGCTTCATTGAAAGGACTTGGTTTTGTCCTAATGCAGAATGATAAGGTAATTTCTTATGCTTCATGACAGTTGAAAACTCATGAGGTAAATTAACCTACACATGATTTGGAATTATCTGCTGTTGTTTTTGCTTTAAAAATTTGGAGGCATCATTTGTATGGAGTAAAGTGTGAAATATATTACGGTCAAAAAAGTTTAAAGTATATATTCACTCAGAAAGAATTGAACATGAGACAAAGGAGATGACTAGAATTAATCAAGGATTATGATTGTACAATTCATTACCATCCGGGAAAAGAAAATAAAGTGGTTGATGCTTTGAGTCGAAAAAGTAATGCTTCATTAACAATGTTGCGTTTGGAACGTGATCCTTTGGTTAAGGATTTGATGAACTTTGGCATAGAAGTTGTTGGTACAGGAAGTTCTTCTGTTTTTTTTTAGGTATCAGTGAGATCATCTCTATCAGATAGAATCAAGAAAGCATAGAAGCAAGACAGTGAGTTGCAGAAAAAGGTAGTGCTAGTTCAGAAAGGTAAGTTGCCCGAATTCAACATTGATAATGATTGCGTTTTGAGATTTGGGAAGAGATTGTGTGTGCCTTGTGATTCACAGTTGAAGAGAGAGTTGTTATGTGATGCTCATAGTTCTCCATTTTCAGTTCATCCTGGCAGTACTAAGATGTACAGAGATCTGCGGGAGTATTACTGGTGGGATGGAATGAAAAGAGATATTGCTGATTTTACTATGAGGTGTTTGACATGTCAACAGGTTAAAGCATAGCGACAGTTTCCGAAAGGGATGCTTCAGCCTTTACCAGTGCTAGAGTGGAAATGGGAGAATATATCCATGGACTTTGTTGTGGGATTACCGAAAACATCTCGAGGTAATAATGCAATCTGGGTTATTGTTGATTGCTTGACCAAATCTCCTCATTTCCTTGCTATACGAGATATGTTTTCCCTAGATCAACTTTCCCGTTTGTATCTTAAAGAGATAGTCAGGTTACATGGAGTTCCTCCTTCCATTGTATCTGACCGTGATCCCAGGTTCACTTATAACTTTTGGAAAGGCCTTCAAAAGTCGTTGGGTACTGAATTAAATTTTAGTACATCTTTTCATCCTCAATCATATGGGCAGTCGGAATGAACAATTCAGACCTTGGAGGATATGCTACGAGCTTTTTCTATGGATTATCAGGGAAGTTGGGACCAACATCTTTTTTTGGTTGAATTTTCATATAATAACAGTTTTCATTATAGTATAAAGATGACACCATTTCAGGAATTATATAGGAAGCGGTGTCGAACTCCAGCTTTCTGGGATGAAGTGGGTGAAAGGAAGTTGATGGGACCAGAATTGGTAGAATAGATGGCAAAAAAAGTTCAGCTGATTCAGAATCACATGAGAACAGCTCAGAGCAGGCAGAAGAGTTATGCGGAGAACCGGAGGAAGGATTTATCTTTCTATGTAGGTGATCATGTTTTTCTCAAGGTTTCTCCTTGGAAAAGTGTGATGAGATTTGGTAAGAAAGGAAATATGAGTCCAAGGTTTATTGGACCATATGAAATTCTGGAGAAAGTTGTATCAGTTGCTTACCGAGTGGATTTACCTCCGAGTTTATCTCAGGTACACAATGTTTTTCATGTTTCGATGTTGAGGAAGTATATGCCAGATCCATCTCATGTTTTGAGTCCAGAGGTAGTTCAGATGGAAGAGAACCTATCTTATGAGGAACAAATGGTCCAGATTCTTGACCATAGGGAGCAAGTGTTACGGAATAAGGTGATTAATCAGGTAAAGGTTTTTTGGAAAAACCACATGATGGAAGAGGCAACATGGGAATCTGAAAATGCAATGAGGGATAAGTACCCCCATTTATTTGATAAGTAAATAAATTGCGGGGACACAATTTTCTAAAGTGGGGAAGGATGTAACATCCCAAGTAAGTAATGAATAATATATATTTTTATCTATGTCTATTAATTAATTAGATAGTGTTTTAGAGGCTTAAAATGAAAATAAATCCAATCTTAAGCATGGAATACACTAATATTCTTAAAAGATTGTTTTACTGCCTTTTGATGGAAAACCCTTTTTAAATAAAACCTTTGACAATTTTATAATCTATATTTGTCAAAATAAACATATTCATTATGATTGGGACATTGAAATTTACATTGGATAAATTTTTGGTATTTTTCTGACAATGTTCATTTTTTAATGAATAGTGAAAAATACTGCATTTTACATCAAAACTATTTTTTCATTTAATTTAATTATATGGTTAGATTATATTTTTAATTGGTCTTAAAGTTTAATCTGAATATATTTTTACCATTTAATCCAATGGTGGTCATTAGGATTAATTTTACTTCGAAATTGGTCATAAACTAATGCAAAACTTTTCATAGATATTGTTTCAAAAAACCCGCTATTTGTTTTGACAACGGTAATTATTTTTAAATCAATTATTGAAATTTCTATATTTGGAATTTGGTAAAATGGATTAAATATTTGGAATCAGAAGGTCCAAATTATGTAATCAATACTATTTTGTTTTTGGACATTATGAATAGTAACGACGGTAATTATCTTTAATTATCTTGATTAATGAGTAATCGGGTAGTTAATGATAATAAAATAATATCATAATAATAAAGAAATGACACCAACATGTGTCCTAATTCTACTGGTTGTCTCATGTATGACCATGGGATGTATTTTGCCAAACTTGGAGACCCCATGGAATCACTTTTGTGGAAAGTGACTTGTTATCTTTTTATTTTTTTTAAAGAAAGTAAATATAACAAGAATGTATCACCTGATTAAAACATTTTTAATTTTGTCTAAATAGATGATATTTTAGACTATAAATATTCATTGGAAATCTAAAACTATTTTCTACATCATAGTATTTTTTTTATAATTTTTAGATATTAAATAAATTAAATTATTTATGACATCATAATGATGCAGCGATGACCTCATTATTTGATGATTTAAATAAAATGGAAAGATAATGTAAAATATAAGACCTAAACATGTCCAAAACCTATTGGGTGGGTATATTTAGAACCCTTATCACCTTAGACTCTAATTATATCAATGTGGGACCTTTTTAATCCGAAACTCATTTTAAAATAAAGTAACATTTCTTTACTTTCCAAGAGTGCCCCTCCTCTCCTCTTATAAAAGGCCCCCACCTCTACCTCCTTACCCACACTTACAAAGCCTTTGGCTCGGCCAAACCCTGCCCATTTTGTCTCTCCACATCCCTCTCTTACTCCTTGAAGCCTCACTTTGAGCAGAAGTCTTCCCAAGGAAGCCTTTGAGCTCAAACCAAAGGGAGTTACCCGATTTTAAGGTAATGTCTTCACTTGAGTCCTTTTGTTTTATTTTGCTTCTCCAACCCCCTAAACTCTTTTTATTCATTTCTTTTGTAACAAATCCAGTATCTTCAATATACTAGGATGTTGTTATAAGAAGGATTCGAGCTACACTTACACACACCTACATCTAATGGTTAAAGGACATATTGTTTCCGTGGATGGTGAATTTATGCCTCCCGAAACGATGATTGTTCAACATTCTTTTAACACATTCAAAGGTGGCCATTAAGATGTCACTATATTTATATATGATATATAATATGTTTATTTTTTCCTTAAGCTTCTGTATTTTTCATTTTGGGCATACCTTTATGGTTTCTATTATGGGTAAACGCGATATCTTCATTTAAGGAAGTGCGAACTACCGCCCCCTCAAAGTGATTTGATTCGTTAAATACCATATGTGGGACGTATAAAATATGAAACTATGATATTATACTGGAATTATAATATAACTTTATATCATTATGATTCCATTCTATAAAATATGAAATAGAAATGAAAGTAGCGTTCATGCGTACGTATGGCTTACCGTCTCCATGAACGGTGCATTTCATTTCTTACCTCTAAATGATTATGTAATATTATAAATGCATGTATATAATGGATATATATGATATATACATCATGATTATAATTCTGGATATAATGGATACATGAACAACTTGTAATTATAAAGGTCTTATTTTTGACTCATGTACCAATGATCGTTAAAACGACCGTTATTAACTTAAATAATTACATAGTGTTCATGACATGGAAATAAGTGATATAAAAGGAATAATGAACTTGAAAAAGGTTCTTGAACAAGTAGAAATTAACTCAAGTTTATTATTCAGGACATTAAAGAACGATCGAGTCAAGTCGGACCCGAGGTATGGGACTTCGTCTCAATCTCCTTTCATTGAGGCATATTTTGTTTTATACAAAAGCTTCTTTTATACGGTGTATAAACCCCTTTGACTTTTACATTTATTCAAAAGTAATCTTTTTTATACAATGCGTTTACTAAAAGACAAGAGGGAATGTTTTTGTCGTACGTATGCGGCGACAACGACTTCTCCGCCGCTGTGACCATTATTTGAGTTTTGGCTTCCTCTACAAGCCATACCTTCTTTTTAAAAGAAAAATAAATACCATGTTATACTTTTCTTTTATTTTGGTATTGAAAATGGTTTTCATAATGTTTTTAATATATCAATGTGTTGTATTGATATCTTGTGATTGAAATGTGGAAATTTTATGTTTCCTTTATGCATGTTTTATGTGATACAATTATGTTGAGGTTCTTGGGAATTATTATGAAGACGGGTGGTTCCATGATAAACTAAGGGAGGGTGAGCCCGATATAGCTCTCCAATGCATTGGGTAAAGCGAAGGAGTGAAACGTTAAGGTTTCTCTGAAGAGATTTAGGTAATATACTGTGATGGATATTCCAAATGTAACCAAGACGGTTACTCCCTACGTAAGAATTTTATGAATGCCTCAAGTTACCTTTATGTCTTATGATTTCTATGATTTATTCATGATTTGATGAGGTATGTTAAAGTGCTTATGTTTTATGGGTAAAGTATGATTTCATTCTTATGTATATATGTACCCATGTTTCCTTTCTATATTTTTATATCCCTTATTGAGATTTTTATGCTCATCCCAAGTTTTTTGAAATGTTTTTCACAGGTCAAGGGAAAGGTACATGATATGATGATAGTGTCAAGGAAGTGTCACGAAAGAATCCATGTTTTATTTTAAATATGTTTCCATTGATGGGAAATAAGAATACTATCTTTATGTAACCACTTTGTTTATATATGGAATGTAATGCAAGTTTTATGATCTAATTCTTTAAAACTCTAAACCCGAAAAGATCCTCAATGTGTAATCTTGTAATAACTCAAGATTAAGTAAGGTTTAAGGCTGGGGCCTTATACACCAAGTCGATGTTTCATATAAAGTATGCAAAATCAATGTTTTGTGCAACATATTCCAAGTCTATTCCATGTGAAATTAATTTTTTACTTAGTGAATTGCAAGACATAAAATAAAATTTAATTTATTTGAAAAAAAATGTCCATTAAAACTTGAGGTGTTACTTTATACCCCCCCTTAAAATGATTTTTTTCCTTCAGAATTATTCACTCAGGTAAAACAAATGATCATACTTATACTTCATCAAATCCTCAAGTTTCCACATATCTTCCTCTAACTGGTGATTTCTCCACAATACATTGTCCAGGTGAGTGGTATTATTTCAAAGAACTTTCTCTGATCAGTCCATAATTTCAACTAGTTGTTCTTCATAAGAAAGATCCTTCTCTAGGGGTATGACCTTTGAGTTCAATACATGTGTAGGGTCTGTTATGTACTTCATTAGGAGAGATAAATTCAACACATTATGGAATTGAGATATATTTGGAGGATGTTTCAAGTGATAGGCTACCGTCTAAATATGATCAAGAATTAGGACCAATATACCAAGGGCTTAGTTTTCCTTTTTTTTATGAATCTCATAACTTTATTCTAGGGTGAGATTCATAGAGAAAACTTTGCACCGAATTCAAATTCTATATCACTCTGATGGTTATCAACATAATTTTTTTTCGAACTTTGACCTACCTTGATATGCTACTAAATGGTTTTAACCTTCTCCACCATTTCTTCTAAGATCATAGGTCCCAAAAGCTTTCTTTCTCCAACTTCATCCCAGCACATTGAATCTATGCATTTCTTCCCATAGAGGGATTAATAATGTGTCATATTAATTCTGTATTGAAATATATTGTTGTAATAAAAATTAACTAGAGGAAGGTGTTGACCCCAACCACCTTTAAAATCTGGAGAATAACTTCTTAACATGTCCTCTAGGGTTTGAATTGTTTTTTTAGACTGACCATCTATCTAAGGTTGATAAGTATTAATGAAACTCAATTCTCTATCAAGTTCTTGATGAAAAATTCACTAGAACATAAGGTAAACCTCATATCCTGATCTTATATAACAGAATATGGTACTCCCTATAACCTTACAACTTCCATAATGTATAACCTGGAAAACTGATCTAAAGAGAAGTGTTCTTGGATAGTGATGATGTGTGCTAACTTAGTAAGCTAATCGACTACAAACCATATATTATTAAACCCTTTAGATGTTTTGGGTAGTCCAATAAAAAAATATATAGTGATTTTATCCCATTTCCATTCTGGTATGGGTAATGGATGTAACATCCCCTTTGACTTTTGTCTTTCATCCTTAACTTACTGGCATACCAAGCACCGAGATACAAACTATGTGATATGTCTCTTCATTCCATCCCATCATAAGTATTATTTAAATTACCTATACATCTTTATACCTCTAGGATTAATAGATAATAAATAACTATGATCTTCCTCTAACATCTCCTTCCTCTAACATCTCCTTCCTCAAATATAGTATAGAAGAAACACATACATAGTTTCTGAACCTTATCACTCCATCCTGATCAAGGATAAACTCAAGAATTTTTTTGATTTTTTTTCATTTCTTCACCTCCCTTCTGATCCTACTTAATATTGACTTGGAGAGAGTGTTGAACATTCATTTGAGAAAGATAATATTCTCCCCATCCTTCAGGATTTCTCGATCCATCCTTTGAAAATACATAAATATTGGATCTTTTGTGATCCATGTAATGGATAGGCTATCATGATCCTTCTGAATCAAAGCATCAGACACCTTGTTTGCTTTCCTAAGGTGGTAATGTATTGAGGAATCATAATCCTTTATCAACTATAACCATATTCTATGATACATGTTCAACTCCTTATGTGTGAATATATATTTTAGAATTCTATGATCAATATATATATCACACTTTTATCCAAAAATATAATTCCTCCATATATTTAATGTAATAATTACCACTAATAACTCCAAAACATAAGTTTTGTAATTTTTCTCATGAATCTTCAACTCTCATTAGGTATATTCTATAACCATATAATTCTATAAAATAACACATACAAATACCATATTCAATGCATCACTATAGATTACAACCCCTTCTCCACTATAGGGTAATGTAAGAATAGATTCACTGACTAACCTTCTCTTCAGTTCCTTGATATTTTCCTCACATTAATCTTTCTAGAGGAACTTGACACCCTTACAAGTTAACTTGGTCATAGGATTAAATAGTCATGAGAAATTCTCTACAAACCGTTGATAATATCCAGTTAAACCAAGAAAGATACAGATCTCGGTTAACATGATTGTTCTAGTCCAGTATTCAATAGCATCTGTCTTTGATGGACCTATTATTATACCATCTCTTGAGATTATGTGACCCAAAAATTAAACCTTTTTCATCCAAAATTAACACTTTGTAAATTTTTCATATAGACACTCCATTCTTAGGGTCTTTAGTAAAATTCTTAATTTATCTTCATTCTCTTTCTTTCTCTTTAAATAGATAATAATATCATCTATATAGACTACCACAAACTAATAGAGGTAATATCTAAAGACACTATTGATTAAATCCATAAAGATGGTAGGGGAATTAGTACGACCAAAAATAATCACTATATATTCATAGTGTCTATACCTTGTACAAAATTTTGTCTTAGGTATATCCACTTTATTGAACCTCAATTGATGATATCCAGAATGAAGGTCAATCATGGAAAAGTATTGAGATCTACGTATTTGATCAAACAAGTCATTAATACAGGGATGATGTCACAAACCAGGCCGGGTCGCCATCCGACCCAGCGCCCGACCCGATCCGTGACATGGTCCGAAGGGCGTTCCCGATCTCCATGGGCTGGAAAAAGTGCCCGGGTATCAAAACATTAAATGGGAACAATTTACCCAAAATAAAATATAGAAAGACAACCAACAAAATAAACAAGATGAAACTGGAAATTGAAAACCGAACATGCCTTTAAACTAAAAACATGTTTAAAGTATACAATTCAACTAAAACCTAAAATGAAAAACAACAAATATGGACAACTAAAACTCCAATATCAACCTCCAAGTGAAGACTATCAGCAACCAGAACCAGCATCACTAAGCACGATGCCTCAACCAGGAATACACAAAGAACAAGGTCTACATACACCCAAAGGTGTATATAGGGTGTGAGCCAAGAGCCCATTAGGATACCACAAAATAAATGGTTCCATGTCACAACATCAAAAATATAATTTAACAATCTCATTTAAAACCATACATTTAAAATGATTTTAAAGAAAACATTAAAAATATAATAATGAAAAGAAAAGAACATTGAAAGAAAAACCATTTCACAAATACTACTTTAATAATGGAAGATGAAATTTATAAAGAACATGCACATACTCAAGTGGTCATCTGTATGCCAATATAAGGCACCACATCATGAATAGTATAGAACTGCTGGTAAATCCTCTAAGGTTTATCTAGCTCGAGTGGGACCCTAGAACATAGTGTCTTGGTGAAACGTGGCTTAGAAACCACAACACTCAGAAAACGTGGCTTAGAAGACCACGAACCTCAGAAAATGTGGATTAGAATACCATGACCCTCAGTAATTCATATTTTTAGTTAGTGTTGGAATCGTTAATCCAGCTAAGTGAAACAGAGACAGTATCACTCTGGATCACTAGCGCACTAGTTCTAGTCCTTGCACCTAGATACCCGGGGTTTTTCCTTTGCTCAAACAAGTTCCAGATTAACATAGTATATTTCTTCCTCATATAACAAACCAAACAAGACATTACATAGAAAGGTCACCATTTTCATACCCAAACAACAATTCAAAAACTCACGCACACCAAAATACTTTTCCAAAATATATTTTTTGTTACCTAATCATTTCACAAAACCCCATTTGGAAACACTCACATAAGAACATAAACAATTCACACAACTTAGAAAACATTATTTAAATAACACAACAAGGGCCAACACAAATAAACAACCCCAATTACAAATAGGAGATTCATTCAAACCAATTGCTTAATAAATTGTCCCTAAAACTAGTTTTTCAGCAAATACACAATTAACTGAACAATTTTCACCACTTATAAAACACCACCAAGCGACGCAAAGTGGGTTTACACCAAAAACGTCTCAATTTATAAAAACATGATACTTTAAATACAAACACATATTCAACTTTTACCAAATACTACATTCATGCCATCTCAATAAATCAATAAATCATTTAAATTATTTGTTAAATCATTTCAACATAACCCAAGAAAACTTTACACCAAAAACAACTTTATCTCTACAAAGATGTCACTTTAAAACTAAATACTCAAGGTAACAATATCAAAACTTGTTTTACATTCTTCAAATAGTTTGAAATTTAATTTCAAGTGTTCACAACAAGTCCACACACCCAAAATGACTCATTTTCCTTTAAACCCCCCATTTAAATATACACACACCTCAAAGAATTTGTAAACACATTTCTCACCTACCAAATAACCCCCAAAACCTATCCACCCATGTTTTTCATATCAAATGCCGCATAAATAAACAATTTTTCAATTTATAAAATATGACACGTTTATACATAAGGCCTCACATTAAAACACACAAATTTTAGATTCCAGAACCATTCTAAAAGAAATTGCACATCACAACCCTTCCATAAACCTCATTCGCACCCTTAGAACATACTCAATGTTCATAATAAAAATCAACATGTCAAAAAGGTTTATCTTATTTTTGAAAAAAAACTCAATTTAATCACACTTTCACCTTAAGTCTTATTGAAAACACAATTTTCACACCTTAAACAAATATCTAAAACACGTCTAAAAATTTAAACTATACAACATGCATAAAATACATAGGCATTTACAAAGAAAAATTCAGTTTCATCAAATATGCAAATCGAAACATATCCAAAATAAAATTTTCACTATGCAATTTTATCATTAGACCACATAAAAATTTAATTAAGAAGCAAGTGAAATCGTCTAAAGATTTTATGGCATGGAACCACCTACCTTGGGTGAAGAATTTCTAAAAAACGGTGTGAATTATTCAATCACACCCGAGCCGCACCATAAGGGACTCAAATTGGACCCTAAATCAACAATTGAACGAAAAAATCAAAGTCAAACCCTAAAACAAACCTCATACCTTCCGAAAAAACTAAGCCCCCAAAGAAGAATTAGAAAAATCCCAAAATAACACGACCCAAAAATAAAACCCCTCTCATACCATTTTTTCACAAACCAGGCCGGGTCGCTATCCAACCCAGTGCCCGACCAGATCTGTGACATGGACCGAAGGGCGTTCTCGATCCACACGGGCCAGCACAAGTGCCCCAATATCAAAACATTAAATGGGAATGATTTACCTAAAATAAAAGAGAGAAAGAAAACCAACTAAATAAACAAACTGAAACTGGAAACAGACAACCGAACACACCTTTAAACTATAAATAGGTTTAAATTCTACAATTCAACTAAAACCTAAAATGAAAAACAATAAATATGGAGAACTAAAACTCCAATACCAACCTACAAGTGAAGACCATCAGCAACCAAAACCACCATCACTAAGCACGATGCCTCAACCTAGAATACACAAAGAAAAAGGTCTAAAAACACCCAAAGGTGTATGTAGGGTGTGAGCTAAGAGCCCAGTAGGATACCACCAAATAAAAGGCTCCATGTCACAGAATCAAAAAGATAATTTAAAAAGCTCATTTAAAACCATACTTTAAAACACTTTTAAGGAAAAAATTTAAAAGCTAATAATGAAAAGAAAATAACACTGAAAGAAAAACCAATTCACAAATACTACTTTAATAAGGGACGAGGAAATTTATAAAGAACATGCACATACTCAAGTGGTCCTCTATATGCCGACAGAAGGCACGACATCATGAATAGTAGAGCACCGTGGGTAAATCCCCTAATGTTTATCTAGCTTTAGTGGGACCCTAGAACCTTGTGTCTCGGTGAAATGTGGCTTAGAAACCACAACCCTAAGAAAACGTGTCTTAGAAGACCATGACCCTCAGAAAACGTGGCTTAGAAGACCACGACCCTCAGTAATTCATATGTTTAGTTAGTGTTGCAATCATTAATCCAGCTAAGTGATACAAAGATGGTATCACTCCAGATCATTAGTGCACTAGTTCTATTCCTCCCACCTAGATACCTAGGGTTTTCTCTTGTGCTCAAAAAAGTTCCACATTTACATATTATATTGATTACTCATATTACAAACCAAACAAGACATTACACAGAAAGGTCACCATTTTCATACCCAGACAACAATTCAAAAACTCAGGCACACCAAAATACTTCTCCAAAATATATTTGTCGTTACCCAATAATTTCAAAAAACCCTATTTTTCAAAACTCAAAGAAGAACATAAAAAATTCACAAAACATAGAAAACATTATTCAAATAACACAATAAGGGACAACAAAAATAAAAACTCCCAATTACAAATAGGAGAGTCATTCAAACCACTTGTTTAATAAATTTTCCTTAAAACTAGTTCTTCACCAAATACACAATTAACTGAACCATTTTCACCACTTATAAAACACCACTAAGTGACACAAAGTGGGTTTACACCAAAAACACCTCAATTTATAAAAACATGATACTTTAAATAAAAAATCATATTATACTTTTACCAAATACTACTTTTTTGCCATCTCAATAAATTAATTAATTATTTAAATTATTTGTTAAATCATTTCCACATAACCCAAGAAAACATTACAACAAAAACCACTTTATCTCATATAAAGACGTCACTTTAAAACCAAATACTCAAGGTAACAATATCAAAACATGTTTTACATTCTTCAAACAGTTTACAATTTAATTTCAAGTGTGCACAACAAGACCACACACCCAAAATGACTCATTCTCCTTTAAAACCCCCCATTTAAATATACACACACCTCAAAGAATTTGAAAACACATTTCACACCTACAAAATAACCCCAAAAACCTTTCCACCCATGTTTTCCATCTCAAACACTGCTTAAATAAACAATTTTTCAATTTATAAAATATCACACGTGCATACATAAGGCCTCACATTAAAAAACACAAATTTTAGATGCCAGAACCATTTTAAAAGAAATTTCACATCTCAAACCTTCCAAAAACCTCATTCACACCCTTAGAACATACTCAATGTTCATAATAAAAATCAACATGTCAAAATGGTTTATCTTATTTTTGAAAAAAAAACTCAGTTTAATCATACTCCCACCTCAAGTGTTCTTGAAAACACAATTTTCACACCTTAAACAAATAGCTAAAACACGTCTAAAAATTTCAACAACACAACACGAATAAAATACATTTTCATTTACAAAGAAAAACCCAGTTTCATCAAATATTAAAATCGAAACATATCCAAAATAAAATTTACACTATGAAATTTTATCATTAGACTGCATAAAAATTTAATTAAGAAGCGAGTGAAATCGTCTAAAGATGTTATGGCATGGAACCACCTACCTTGGGTGAAGAATTTATCAAAAATGGTGTGACTTATTTAATCACACCTCAGTTGCACCACAAGGGACCCAAATTGGACCCCAAATCAACAATTGAACTAAAAAAATCAAAGTTGAACCCTAAAACAAACCTCATACCCACCAGAAACCCTAAGCCCCCAAAGAAGAAATGGAAAAATCCCAAAATAACATGACCCAAAAAGAAAACCCCCCTGATACCATTTTTTCACAAACCAGGCCGGGTCGCCATCTGACCCGGCACCCGGCCCGATCTGCGACATGGCCTGAAAGGCATTCCTGATCCCCATGGGCTGGCACATGTGCCCGGGTCGGGTGTCGTGTCGGATGGCGACCCGGACTGGTTCGTGACAGAAGAGGATACTTGTTCTTGATTATGATCTTGTTCAATTAGTGATAATAAATGTAGATTATCAATGACCCACCTTTATCTTTCAAAAAAATAATAGGTGCATCCCAAGGTGACACACTTGGCCGAATGAATCCCTTATCAAGGTTTTCATGGACTTTATTCTTCAATTCCTGCAACTCAATAAAATAAATTCTATAAGTAGTAATTGAAATTTGTGTAAAACTAGGTATGAGTTCTATTCAGAACTCAACTTCACATTTTGGTGGAAGGTTTGGAAACTCTTCCAGAAAGATATCCACACAATCTCAAAAAATAGGAATATCATCGTTGTCAATTTTCTCCCCAACCATTTGAGATTAACAACCCTTTTGAATGAGAATTAAGACCCATATGTTGGATATAAAATCCATAGGATGTTCATTCTTATCATCACATTGATGGATGATCATAGGAGGGTTTGAAATATCAAATGTAACTTCTCTTCCTTGGAAATTGATGTGGTAATTATGAAGAGAAAGCCAACCCAAGCCTAATATAACATCAAATTCAACCAAAGGATGAATGAAAATATTTATAGAAAACACATTCCCACAAACTTCAATTGGATATAAATCATATACTTGAGATGAAATCATCATACCCTAAGGGGATTACACTGCTAATTCTACATTTAATTGTTTTGGTGGAATCTTAACACCCTTAACAAATTATTTAGGTGGGAAAGAGTGTGTAGATCTAGAATCAAATATGACATTAGTATTTATAGTGTGGATGGTAATTGATCCTTTCATCATGCCATTTTCTCACCCCTCATCAGAAATAGTGATTTCATGATATTTCACCTTGTCCCTTGGCTTAAGAGGTTATTGAATTCAATCCTCATCACCGTTCATTGGGGTTGGGTAGTGGTTAGCATAATGCTCGTTCTCCTTAAAATTGTATCCCTGAATCATGGGAGGTGCATTCTATTCCAATTTGTATCCATTCGCAACATTATCTAGATTATTACCATAACTTCGGCAATCAAATACCTGATGTACTTCCCTAGCACACATAAAACATTTATTATACCCCTTAAGGAAATTTCCTCCTTTCTTATTCCAATACATAGCACATAAAGGGAAGCTCATATTCTTTTCTTCATGGTTTTTAGATTTTCCTTTAAACTCCATCTTTCACTTTTGGTCAAAACCATGAGATTGATATGTGACTCCAACATCTATTTAAACATTGATTGCACAACACACAATCTCTTCATAGCTACTAAAGTATATTATGGACAACGCCCTTCTAAGACTTAGCTTTAATCCACTAAAGAACCTATCAACTTTACTTCCAAGTTGAATGATAATTCTTGAATCTTTCCTCACAAGTCTTGTGAAATTATCCTCATAGGTACCAATATACTCATCATCCCTTTGATTTAACTCAAGTAACTCTTTCTTCATCTTGATATGAAGAATATGAGGAAATTAATTATCGAAAAATATGTTCTTGAACTCATCCAAATAAATGGATTCAATATCATATTATTGCTTCATATTATTTATTAGAGTCCACCACTGGTCTGCTTTTCCTTCTAACTAATAGATAGCCAGAATTAATTTCTCATGCTCTGAACACTGGATAATGAAGAATACAATTTTACTAGTACTGATCCATTTTTCAGAAACAAGTGGATCAGAAGACCCTCATAAATAAGGTATAAATTTCCTCATGAAATATTCAATAGAATGTTGTTTTCTCCTTTTCTCATTTGTAATTACACCATGATTCATAGTATGATAAAGATGAATGATCATAACAATGAGGTTTTTCATTCCATCTCTCTAGAATTATGTTTCTCAAGAGAAAAACTATTTCATTTTCCTTCACAAACACCATTAACATGGTTCCTTCGAAGTCCAACCATTGACTAAAACCAAAATCATTGAGTAAAAAATAGTTATCATAATGTGTAACCACATAATCATGAAAATTCACTTATAGGATGTTTATGTTATAACACTTTTGTTAATCCATTAAACCTTAGGTTTATCCTATTTTATTCATATTCAACATATTTTTAAATATTTCATGATGGTTCATGAAGATTCTATGAATTCCCAAAGCATATCCCCTGGTAGTGTCAACCCAAGTGTGTAGTAAGGATCATTGTCATATACCAAATTACCCAGAGTCGGGCTTAGAACATCTTGTCAGAATTTTTACCCCTAGGTACTTCTATGTCAAATCCACATCCACTTGTAGTATCTAGATATGGATTTATTTCTAGGAAACCACTCATTCTATCCTTCATGAAAATTCCCAGACATTTTCCTATACCTTTCTTTATCCTTAAATTTATCCATAGAAATTTTTTTAGGGTTATCACTAAGGTTTTCTCATCCTAGATTCTAAAGGTTAACTAAAAATTTTCTCTTATACCAACTATAATGACTATATCTTGACATAAATTAACATTACATAACTTTTTCAGAATACTTATAACATTATACAAATAGAAGCCCAAAGACCGTACTATCCTATTGCCTTTGGAATCATGGGAACATCAATACTGATACATAAGTGAGCTAAATCATCTCCCACTAGGATATTCATGACAAAATTCCTTCTCATACTCATAAAAAATAATACATATCTTCATAGCATGGGGGAAGAAAACATAAAAATTTGTTAGATCAAATGCTCAGTAAGGGTAAAAAGAGAGATATGTTAGCATTACCACGATCCTTAGGGTATAAGAACATTATAATTAAAATAAAATATCATACCTTTCATATAAAATATCATATACATGAATCATGGAATAAAGCTTTGAAGTTCATAAGGAATGAATCATAATGAAATAAAGAACATAATCCATGGAAGCATAAAATATAAATAAAACATGGAATTTTTGTAGATGCATAAGTATATAATATGATTTTCATAATATCTGAGGAATCACTACCATGACCATCTTGGTAGTATGGGTTCACTCCCCATACCATCTTGGTAGTCATGGTTAACTCCCATGGCCATCTTAGTAGCATTAGTTCACTCCTCATACCATCTTGGTAGTCATAGTTCACTCCCATGACTATATTAGTAGTCAATGTTCACTCTTAAGACCATCATAGTCTATCTCACAAGATATAAATCTTTACTAAATGCATTGGAGTGAAATATATGTCCCACCCATCTTAGAGTGAAATCATACCTAAATATACCAAAACAAATCATAAACAATCATATCTTAACCCATGAAATGAAATGGGTATCATAGATGTGTTATCATACCAAAAACTTTGAAAAAAATATTTATTTTTAATTATCATTTCATCAAAATTATAACCTGTGAAAAGAAGAAAATTTCTAAAGCATATTACCCATGAAAGATAAATGGGTTTCATAAATAACATGACATCAAAACATAATCCATTCAGAGAAATAATGTGAATGGAAACACTAAATAATTTCCCCATAAAGGCATTAGTAACACCAATGGGTGTTATCTTAGATGGAAAATAATTTTGAAATATCTTTAAAAAACATTTCTTGAGGAAAATATCCTTTCCACATTGAAAAAATATTTTTTAAAAATAAAACATTTTTCATTGAAATTTGATTTTAAAACTTATAAATGAAGCATTGAAAAATAAAAAATTTAAATCCTTTTTCCATGAAAATGGTCTTCAAATATATTTGGAAACATTTTTTAAAACATTTTTTGAAACGTGGTTTTTGAATACAATAGATTTCCGACCGAAGAGAGAGATGGTCAAATTTTACTTATTCCATTATCTTAAGTACCAAAGAGTGGAAAAAATGGTACTAACACATGAATATATATTTAATAAATATATGATAAGGAAACTCATGAGTTTTATTGTTTGATATATCAAAATATTTTATCAAATAATCATAATCATTAACAACCTCAAAAAAGAGATTAGATTGTTTTAATAAACTCTTATAACTTGGTAACTTGAGATCATACTCTCCATGTAAGAAAATGAAATTACATAAAGATTAAAATTTATTTAAAAGAATTAAATTCATGATATAAAAGTTAAAATTTAAGTATATACACCTCAAAAGATAATTTAGGTGCATAACAAAATATGAGTCTCAAAGAAGGAAAATTAAGACAAAACTATTTCACCGATTTGGTAACTTTTCAAACTTAAACCCCATGAATGAAAGATGATAAAATGGATATTTTAATACCTATAAATTTAATTATAATATACATTGAATACAGTCATGGTAAGTACATAAATCACACAAATGTAAAGATTGGCAAATATAGAATGTATCTCATGGAAATAAAAAGTGAGATGAAATCCCCTTACCTTGTGTCTTGACTTTCATCGTACTCATTCAAACCACATTTCTAATAAATATAAATTTATTATATATCTTTTAAAGAAAAATATTATTATATCTAATACCATATATTTTTTGATTAAAACCACATATTACCCACTTGATAACAATCCTATATAAATGTTTCACTTCGGGTAATATTCGCTTTATTCTTCACATGTGTCTTAATTTGTTACCTGTTTGGTACTTATACTTTATATAATGATTTATAGAATCTAAACCATGATATAAATATAATTTATATACATTATATGTGTATTATAATAATATTTATAATATAAAATTATGAAACATAATACACTATTCATAGAGATGATAGGTCGTACGTATGCATGAACGTTATTTCCGTTTAATTATCATGTTTAAAGTTAGAAAGTAAAATAAATATATGTATATATATATCATTATTTTAGTAGAATTATTATTTCATATATATCATATATATATATATATATTCACTAAAACCATCCTTACTATAATCCATGTAGTGTATGAATGAATCATATCGACATGGGGCGTGGTAGTCCACACTTCCTCAAATGAAATTTTCATATTAACAAAAAATAGAAAGTAAAATAATATGTGATGAAAAATTGAATAAATAATATTAAATAAATACTAAATATAATATATTACATATATAAATATAGTGTCTATCATAATGTCCACCATGAGATGGGGTGAAGGAAAAATGAATAATCATTATTTAGTGAGGCAGTGGTTTTCCATACACATAAACAGTATGTTCATTACCCATTAGATGGAGGTTTGTATGATTTTAGCTCTAAAACATAAAATAAAAACATCCTAGTATATTTTTTATACTTTTTTTTTTATAAAATAATGGAATAAAGAGAGTGTAAGGGTGGAGAAAGATAATAAAGCAATGGATCTTGAGAGAAGATGTTACCTCTTAATCGGGTAACTCATTTTGGTTTGTGCCAAAATGCTTCCTTGGGTAACTTTATTCCAAATGGGGATCTTATAGAAGTAATTGAGGGATGTTGGGAAGTGTATTTGGAAGATATTTTCCTAACCTAAGAGGGTTTAGAGGTGTAAAAAATTGGGATAGGTGGTGGTCTTTTATAAGGAAGGAAAAAGAGTCACTTGGAATTTTTTAAAATAAGTTAGGTGTACACATGTTCTTATGTAAAAAGAGTCATAAAAAACAAACATAAATAAATAATTAAAGGTTTATAGCCTAAATATGGTCATAATATGTGTTTTGGAAAATTTAATAGGTCATTTAGTCCCATAAGATTATGGTTTAGTCCCTAATTGAGCATAATTTGACCTTAATCACTCTGATAACTTTTAAGCACTTGTACTAATCATTTTGGTCAAAAATCAACATGATATAATTATAATATAAATATTATACTGATTAATTTTTATTATTTCCATTTTTTGAAATAAAATTCACATAATTTGAAAGTATTAATATTAATTCTAATCCCACAGATGGGATGAAATAACGGGTTTTTAAGGTAAAAAAATGTTCAAAAGTTTATTAAGTTTTTATATTCAATTTCAAAGTGAAATTTGTTATAACAACCTAAATGGTATTAATAGTGTTATAATTGATCTTATTTTACATTAAAAAAAATTAAATTATAATTTAACATTAATAATTTTTTAAACGAAAAGGTAATTATTAACTAAAACACGATATTTTTCATTATTCACCAAAAAAATGATGTTTCTCAAAAAAATCACAAATATTCCCCCTAAGATAATTTAGGAATTATAAATTCAAAAATGAAGTTTATTTTATCAAATTAAATTTATAAATGTGTCTTAAATTAATTTTATTAATTTTCAAAGAAGGACATGAAATATACTTCATTTGATAAAATATAATTTTTAAACATATAATGTCTTTACCAAAAATTATATATTTTGTTATCAATATGTTTTATTTATATAAAACCAGTATAAAAAATATTTTAAAAGTATTTATTACTACTCATATTACTATGTTTAATTTCAAGGTTATAATTATCTCTTTTAAATAATTATAACAATAAAATTATGTTTCGTAGACACGTCAGTGTTGAGTGTAACATACGCCAAGTCGTTTATCACGACCCATCCCTCGGGGCCAGTTCTGTGACTACCCCAAGCCCGCCTTCCATAGGCCAGGGGCTGGAGACTAGAACCGAAAGGCATATTCCCTAAAACTGGGAAGTCATTACCTTTATATACTATAAACACACACAGCCAAGCACACAGCAAGATACAAACACAAGTAAACTATATAGTAGAAAGAGTGTGTACAGTAAGAAAAAGGGGTCAGAATACAAGACCAACTAGAAAGTACAAGAAAACTGGAAAGTACAAGTAAACTGAAACAGCTCTAGTGAACAGCTACCAAGGATCCTACCTAAAGGGTAGGTACAGCTCTCGAACGGTCACTTCTTCGGTACGCCTCGTCTTAGGTCCACCTCTGAGATACCTCCAATCCTGGTACCCTCATCCTCAGTCAGCGTTGTCCATCATCTGCACCAAACACAACAAGATGAGGGCATAACCCATGCAGGGGTGAGTATAAAGATACTCAGTAGGGACCCTGGGACCCTCAAAGGTCTCATAACAACCACAATGTATAAACCACAAAGCATTGACTCAAGTATACCCATCTCAATCATGAGGAAACACATGGTCCAACTCAAAAGCCCAAAGCTCAACTGTTCCAAAAAGGAAGGAATACCATGAAGGTAAGTACCACAAAGGTACGCCAAATAGAAGAATACCAAAAAGGTATCACCACGAAGGTCAGTACCAAAAAGGTACACCACACAGAAGATTGCCACAAAGGCATCACGATGAAGGTAAGTACCACAAAGGTACTCCACACGGAAGATTGCCACAAAGGTATCACCATGAAGGTAAGTACCACAAAGGTACGCCACACAGAAGATTACCACAAAGGTGAAGACTCAGCTCACACCAGGTATAACTTAGGTACGGTAGTAAAGATGATTAGATGTAACTACTAAATCATCTTACTCTATTAATAGGTAGACCCATGTAGGATCCTAAATCATCAGACCCATATAGGATCCTAAATCATCAGACCCACATAGGATCCTAGTACATCATCAAACCCACATTGGATCCTAGTACATCTGACCCATTTAGGATCCTATATTAGTCCCATGTGGATTCCTAGAGCATATCCATGTGAGACTCTTGAACACAGACCCACAAAGGATCCCAATACACAGACCCACATAGGATCCCTTTCTCATGTTACAGCCAGCTATAGGGTTCCCGCACTATGCTCGCTTGATTCCTAGAGTGTCTGCTCCTCAAGACACATGTCGATACTACAAATTCTACAAAGTCCCAATAAGAAGTATCCCAAAGGACCTCCACAAAAATGGGGTCTCAATGCAACATAAGGTGTGTCAATCGAACGCCCAGTCTGTAAGTTATTAGCCTTTTAGTCCTGAGGGCCCAGTTGGATTCGTGCTCGATCCAACTCATCCATACCCAAAATTTATCCAAAACTCATGTAGAGTATACCAAAAGTACTGTCTTTATCCAAGGTTTCTGATTATATAGACGGTTTTTCAAATAGATGCCCGTAGCTCAAGATATGGCCGAAATAGCAAAAAGGGTTGAAATTGGTCTGGGTCAGGTCTGACCCGGTCAGACTGACCTGGGTCTATCCCTGGGTCGTACATAGCCCGCGGGATCCGACCGGGCCCATTGGGTACGGCCCAGCCCACGGTGTGGTGGCCCGCGGTGCGGCGGCCCGCGGTGCGGTGGCTCGCTGTGCAGCAGACCACCCGACTCCCCGGACAACCGGATGGCCAGCCTTCCCCGTGCGGCATGGTCATGTGTTGTGCCATCACCAGTGGCTGGCGTCAAGTTGTCCACGCATCACCTCGCCACCGTAGAACAAGTTTGAGACTCTTCTCTGACAGGAAGTGCAGTCGCACGCCGTTGTCCCTTCACGCGGTCAGTCGCCACCCTTGCTCCACCGTGGCCGACAGGCCCCGACTCTTCTTCGGCGGCGCAGTCGCACTGCCGCCTTGGTTACGGCCATCCAGAGTTCTAGCCGCTGGTCTCAAGTCCCACTGGTGTCAGTCGCCGGCACCAGTCACCCTCCTCCTCCATCCCTAATAACCCATCATACACTACAGAGATTTATGGAGGGGTTGGGCCGTGTTCTTTTGGCCCGCACCCTCTACGTTATAATGGTAACAAGCAGCGATATTGTTCTTGAATCAAGGGGGTCGACAAGAATAGGGTAAGGGGTATAAATTAACAACAACCCCTACTTCGATGGTTCCATTGGGGATCATCCGTTGTTGAAGACGGATTGGAATTTGTTGATCCTGAAGTAGGCCTCCTCCAATGACACCGCTTGTTTGATGATCCTCCATTCTTTGATTCCTCCTTAGTGAAAACTGACCTTCCTCAAGAGGCTCCTCCAAGAACACCCATTTCCAATGATTTCCCCCAAGTAAAGAGAGTATCCAACATAAATTAAAATAGGTTTATACAATTAATTTACATTGTCACAATAATTAAATAGCTCAATTATTTAATTGGAGAGTTGGAATAATTAAAGTTGAGGACTTCCATGGAACTTTAACACATTAAAGAGGGTTTGGGTGGTCCCCACCACCATGAATTCAAAAATAGGGGGTTTCATAGCTCGGATGGTCCCCACCACCGAGAATTCAAATGGGAGGTTAAAATAAAATAAAAGTTGTTATTTTTTTTGTTTTTATTTCCACAAAAAAACAAAAAAAAAACTAACATTCAACGTCGACCAACTGCGGTCTAGGTGAAGGACTCCTTAAGAAAATATTGGTGTTGTGAGTTCAACGGTGTACTTGGATTTCAATTCTGAGCACCAATTTAAATGTTAAAAAAACCCACTCACACATTTACTGAATGAACCTGAAAAAAATTATAGAAATTCATTCCTGGCACACTGGGCCTCGGAATCATGCGCCTTCAATTTTCATAGACTTGTAAAATTCCCATATAATTAAAAAAATACATGTAATTTTCAGGACTTTACATTCTCCCCACCTCAGGTCTTTGCATCCCCGTAAGCC
This sequence comes from Viscum album, assembly GCA_963277665.1. NCBI lineage: Eukaryota > Viridiplantae > Streptophyta > Magnoliopsida > Santalales > Viscaceae > Viscum > Viscum album. Next base: position 924,158,988 of record OY728120.1, read on the forward strand.
ACAACTCAAACTAAGGGAACAAGTGGGGGGTATTGAGCATGTATCTGAGCCTACTGATCCCATGTGCTCTCCTAGAAATTCATGTGCTGATAATGTACATGAACCAAAGGTATCGATCACCCATAAAGGACTATCTCCTGTCAATCCTCAATCTCCACTGGAACCTCCGTAAACATCACCCCATCATCGATGTCCAGCTCGTCGTGGTCGATGATGTGAGAAGGGTTGTGCACGTATCTCATCAGGTGGGATACGTGGAAGACGACGTGCACCCGATGCAACTAAGGGAGAAGTGCTAGGTGGTAAGACACCTCACCAACTCCACTGAGGACCTAGAAGGGTCCAATGATCCTTGGAGAAAACTTGTCACCCCAGCCAAATCTTCGCAAACCTTTTCAGGGTGAGACCCGTAGGAAGATGTGGTCACCATCCTTGAAATCCATAGGTCTCCGTCTCCTGTCAGCATAAGACTTATGTCTGCTCTATGTAGTCTTCATTCGCTCCTGGATGATCTACACCTTCTCTATGGTATCTCGTACCATATCTGGTCCCATGAGTGCTGACTCCTCTGGGTTTTTCCAGCACAAAGGTGATCTGCAAGGTCAGTCGTACAACACCTTGAAAGGTGTCATCCCAATGGTGGAGTGATAGTTGTTGTTCTATGAAAACTCTCCAAAGGGAAAGTGATCCTCCCAAATGCAACCGAAGTTGAGGATGAAAGCACGCATCATGTCCATGAGGGTCTAAATGATCCGCTCAGTCTGGCCATCCGTCTGGGGATGGAAGGCACTGCTCAAACAAAGCTGCATACCAAAAGCCTCCTATAACCCCTTCCATAGCCGGGAAGTGAAATGTGCATCATGATCAGAGACAGTCATTGAGGTTACTCCATGTATTCACACAATCTCCAGTACATAGAGTCATCCTAAGCTCTCTACTGTACCATGCTCTCTGATCGGTAGGAAGTGGGCCAACTTGGTGAGTCGGTCGACGATCACCTAGATAGAATCATGACCCTTGGATGTACGTGGAATTCCTATTAATAATTCCATGTATATCCTATACCACATCCACTATGGGACCTCTAAAGGATGAACCAAGACTGCTAGTAACTGATGCTATACCTTCACTTGCTGACAAGTGAGGCACCGAGAGACAAACTATGCTACTGCTTTCTTCATTCTCAGCCACTAGTGCTATCGTTAGAGATCCTAGTACATCTTGACCACTCATGTATGTACCTCTAGAGGGGATGTGTGGATCTCCCTCAACACTTCCTCCTGAAGTGACACTGGTACCATTGTACATCCTCTGAAGAGGATAACATGCTCACCACCTTCAGAAAATCCATCAGGTTCCTATCATGTGGATATCTGAGCACGTCGATCCTCACAGTCAGTGTTCCCATGCTGTGCCTCCCTGACTCACTAAAGAAGTGGGGGAGTGACTGTAAGAGACTGAAGAAAAATTGCACCATCTCGTTCTACAAAGGATATCTACAAAGTGATCAGCTGCTATGTCGCCTCACCTAGCAGTTGTATTCCATATTTCCTACTAATTGCATATGCTAAAACGTTCCCCTTCCCAAGATTATAGACTATCTCAAAGTCATAGTCCTAGAGGAACTCAATACAACGTCACTGTCTCAGGTTCATAACCTTCTAAGAGAAGATATACCTAAGATTGTTGTGATCAAAGTAGACTGTAAAACATTCTCCCATCAAGTAATTCCACCACATCTTCAAGGAAAAGACCACTGTTGCTAAATATAAGTCATGAGTAGCATAGTTCTGCTCATTCTTTCTTAGCTTTCAAGAACCATATGTGATAACTGCTCGCTCCTAAATCAAGACACATCCGAGCCCAATCCCTGATGCATCGTAGTAGACTATGTACCCAAATCCTTCCTCCGATAGCCTCAATATGGGGTCACTAGTCAGCCTCTACCTCGGCTAAAACTCCACTGGAATCTCTGTGACCACACAAATGGTTTCCCCTTCTTCATCAATGCTGATAAAGGTGATTAAACTCTAGAGAAATCTGGCACAAATCTAGAGTAGTATCTGGCCAAACCCAGGAAACTCTGTAACTTCGTCACACTCTGGGGTGGCTCCCAAGCAAGTATTACCTCAATCTTTGCTGGATCCACCACTACTCCATCCTCCGAGATGACATGCCCCAGAAAGTGAACCTCTCAGATCCAGAACTAGCACTTCGAGAGCTTTCCATAAAGCTGGTTCTCACGGAGTGTGTCTAGAACTATCTGCAAATGATAGGAATGCTCCTCCTCAGTAGCCGAGTAGATCATAATTTCATCAATGAAAACTACTACAAATCGATCAAGCTATGGATAAAAGATCATGTTCATGATTCCCATGAACATTTCTGGAGTGTTTCTCACACCAAAAGGCATGACCAAAAACTCATAATGGCCATACCGACATCTGAAATCCATCTTCTACACATCCTCATATCGCACTCTGAGCTGGTGATAGCCTGATATGAGGTCTATCATTGAGAACCATTGTGCTCCCTTTAGCTGATCAAAGAGGTTTTCAATCCTCGGGAGTGGGTGCTTGTTCTTCAGAGAAACCTAGTTCAGACGTCGATAGTCAACACAAAGTCTCAATCTCCCATCCACCTTCTTGGGGAACAAAATTGGGGCTACCCAAGGAGAAACACTAGTCCGGATGAACCCCTTCCCTTGTAAGTCCTCTTGTTGTACCCACAACTCACGAGCCTCCGCGGGAGCCATCCAATATGCTGGTGTAGATATCGGTGTCATCCCAAGGTACAAGTCAATATAAAATTCCACCTATCTGCAAGGAGGTAGACCCAAAACATCATCAGGGAAGACATCTGTGTACTGGTCCACCACTACAGGATAGCTCGGACTCTCTACATCAACAGCTTCGAGGGTAAGGCTAGCCAACTGATGAGTGATCGGCTGCACTCTCCTCCGAGTAAGTCTATCATGTGCTGCAAAGGCTCCCTTCTCACCGGTGAAGGTAAACCTAGTCCCATCAGTACTAACACACCACATTTTGCACCTAATACTGTTAATCTGAGCATGGACTATAGATAAATATTCCATACCCAAGATGACGTCGTATGGACTCGACACCGCTACTAGGAGATACCAACTGAAGCTCTCACCTCCAAGAGTAAGCTCAAACTGTTGGCACCAATGTGTAATAGTCAAATCCTCTCACATAGGAGTATCTATCAATAAGGATCGAGTCAACAGATCCATTAGAAACTATGATCTCTGAACAAGGGAAGTTCCAATAAAAGAATGACTGGCACCTGTGTCTATAAGTACTACAGCTAAGGTGGAGTAGACACAGATCGTATCTCGTATCATCTCCGAAGCCCCATGGTCATAGGCCTCAACTGCCTGGAGCTGATCTTTACCCTATCCACCTACTCCCTATGGTTAGGGTGGACCACTTGGTGGTGGTGGCGGTAACATATTGAATCATTGACCACTGCCATCTATACTGATAGCTCGTCTTCCACGTATGTCTTCTCCCTGTGGACCTCCTCGGTTGAACCTCTGTCTCTGACTGGGAAGTCCTTTAACCATCTTCTGATCATCCGTATGGTGGGTTGGGCAGTCACGAGTCATGTGACCCTGCCCGCCGCATGTGTAACACTACCTACTCCTCGCATGACTGGCTTTTTCTCTAGTGCCCCGCACAACTGACCCTGAATCCTGCGGTCGTCCACCTGTAGGTCTGGTCCTCTTGTACCTCTGTGACATCTGTTTACTGCCAGCTATATAAGACTCCACTACGTGATTCCTGGTGGTGGATCTCGCTGATGGTGACTGCTCAGCAAGAAAACTCTCCACTAAGAGGGCTCGCTCTAACACCCCCGCCTACATCGGGATGCTGAGTGAGATCATCAAAGACCTCATCTCCCTCCCAAGTCCCTATTCGAAGGTCCAGGCCCTAAAGAATGGGCCTTGTACCATATCTTTGGAGTATCATGAGAGTTCGGTGAACCTCACTGAGTACTAATCCACAGTCATGTTGCCCTGCTGTAGATGAATAATCTCATGTATGCGCACTACGTGAAGGGTCTCTAGGACAAACTCTTCCCGAAATATGATCTCAAAGTCTGACTAGAGAAGTGTCACCTCATCGTGAACTAGGAGCATCAAGATCTACCATCTGCCTACTGTTTCCTATAGAAGACTGGCAGCAAGGATCACCATGAGATCAGCTGGTGTCCCTACCAGTCGGAAGACACTAACCACGGCCTCCAACCAATCATCATCCACTTGTGGGTTCATCTCACCCCTAAACTTGGGTGTCCTCTAATGTTGGAACTCATGCAATGTGATCAAGTGGAGTGCACCCTCTACTGCTGGGGCTAGTGGAATAGGTGGACCAATGGGTAATGGTACTGCCAGTGCCTCCGATGGTGCCTCTACAGATAAAGGGACCTGCACCAAGGCCTCTTCGCTCAGTGGGCTGTCATCGTGTACTATACCTGGAACCCTAGCTGGCTGTCTGTGTGGAGGCATCCTGAAAATAAACAGTTGCGCCATAGTCAATAAGTTATACCTAGGGATCTGACTCAAAAATATCACAAAGAAAACTTTTCAAAACACACACGCAATCAGTGTTTTCGTGCACTAAGTCAGAAATTATAAGTTAGGGTCCTGGTGTATGGATACATCGGCAGCTGCACCAACACTGGATTCCCTAAACTAATAACCACACTCACTACACATAACATTATTTCCATTAAAAGATCATATTACAATGTTTTACAGTAGAACCGACTCCTCTGATACCAATTTTTCACGACCCATCCCTCAAGGCCCATGTCGTGACTACCCCAATCCTACCTTCTATAGGCCAGGGGCTGGTGACTAGAACTGAAAGGTGTATTCCCTAAAACCGGGAAGGCATTGCCTTTATATACTGTAAACACACACAACCAAGCACACAACTAGATACGAACACAAGTAAACTGTTTAGTAGAAAGAGTGTGTACATTAAGAAAAAGGGGGCAGAATACAAGCCCAACTGGAAAGTACAAGAAAAATGGAAAGTATAAGTAAACTGAAATAGCTCCTATGAACACCCACCAAGGATCCTACCTGAAGGGTAGGTACAACTCTTGAACGGTCATGTCTTTGATATGCCTCATCTAAGGCCCACCTCTGAGCTACATCCAGTCCTGGTACCCTCATCCTCAGTCATTTTTTTTCGTCATCTGCACCAAACACAACAAGTTGCAGGCATAGCTCGTGCAAGGGTGAGTATAACGATACTTAGTAGGGACCTCAAGACCCTAAAAGGTCTCACAATAACCAAAAAAGATAAACCACAAAGCATTGAATCAACTGACAAACCAACTTAGGTATATGCCCATACATATACCTAAGTTATCAAGTATACCCATCTCAATCATGAGGAAACATAGGGTCCAACTCAAAAGCCCAAAGCTTAACTGTTCCACAAAGTAAGGAATACCACGAAGGTAAGTACCATAAAGGTATTCCACACAGAAGAATACCACAAAGGTATCACCATGAAGGTAAGTACCACAAAGGTATGCCACAAAAAATATTACCACAAAGGTATCACCAAGAAGGTAAGTACCACAAAGGTATGCCACACAGAAGATTACCACAAAGGTATCACCATGAAAGTAAGTACCACAAAGGTACGCCACACATAAGATTACCACAAAGGTAAAGACTCAGCTCACACTAGGTATAACTTAGGTATGGTAGTAAAGATGATTAGATGTAACTAATGAATCATCTTACTCTGTTAAGAGGCAGACCCACGTAGGATCCTAAATCATCAAACCCACATAGTATCATAAATCATTAGGCCCATATAGGATCTTAGTACATCATCAGACCCACATAGGATCCTAGTACAGCAGACCCACGTGGGATCCTAGAGTAGTCCCACGTGGATTCCGAGAGCAGAACCTAGTGAGACTCTCAAACACAGACCCATAAAGACACCCAAATCATAGACCCACATATGATCCCTTTCTCATGTTACAACCAGCTACAGGGTTCCCGCACTAAGATCCCTTGATTTTGGAAGGGTCCTCTCCTCAAGCCACATGTCGATACTCCAACCAACACTAAGTCCCACGAAGAAGTATCCCAAAGGACCGCCACAAAAAAGGGGTCTCAACGCAATAGACGGTGCGTCAATCAGATGCCCAGTCTTTAAGTTATTAGCTTTTAGTCCTGAGGGCCCAGTTGGATTCGTTCTCAATGCAACCCAATCATACCCAAACTTTATCCAAAACTCAATTGGGGTATACCAAAAGGACCATATCGATACAAGGTTTCCAACGCCGTAGACGGTTCGTCAAACGAACACCCGAAGCTCAAGAAATGGCTGAAAGAGGGGAAAAGGGTCGAAATTGGTCTGGGTCTAGTCCGACCCGGTTAGACTGACCCGGCCCGACCCAGCCTGGGCTGACCCAACCCGGTTCGGGTTGACCCGGCCCGACCGAGGTCTGGCCCTGGGTCGGACCTAGCCCGCGGGATCTGACCCGGCCCGCCGGTGTAGCCAAGCCTACTGGGCGGCCCGCGGTGCGGTCTATTAGGGCAGACCGCTCAGCTCCCCAACTGGCCGGATGGCCAGCCATCCCCCGTGCAGTGCAGTTGCGCACCGCGCCATCAATGGCAGCTGACATCGAGCCAGCCACACCTTGCCTCTCCGTAACAGCATAAGGTCGCGACTCTTCTTCGCTGGGCGGTGCAGTCGTGTGCCACCGCCCTTGCTCCGCCGCGACCGATGGGCCACAACTCTTCTCCGATGGCATAGTCGCGCTGCCGCCTTTATCGCGGCCGGCCAGAGTGCCAACCGCCGGTCCTGACTCCCACCGGTGCCAGTCGCTGGCACCGGTCTCCGTCCTCCTCCATCACAAAGAACACATCATACACAACATAAATTTGCAGAGGGGTCTATCTGTGTTAGTTTGGCCCACACTCTCCGCGTTAGAATGGTACCAAGTGACAATATTGTTCTTGAATCAATTGGGTCGACAAGAATGGGGTAAGGGGGTACATATCAACAACAAACCCCACTTCGAAGGTTCCATTGGGGATCGTCCGTTGTTGAAGACAGATTGAAGTTTTTCGATCCTGAAGCAAGCCTCATCCAATGACACCACTTGTTTGACAATCCTCCATTCTTCGGTTTCTCCTTGGTGAGAACTAACCTTCCTTAAGAGGCTCCTCCAAGAACACCCTTTTCCAACGATTTCCCCAATAGTAAAGCGAGGAGCCAACATAAATTAAAATAGGTTTATACAATTAATTTATGTTGGAAAAATAATTAAATGGCTCAATTAATTAATTGGAGAGTTAGAATAATTAAAGTGGGGGAAGTCCATGGAACTTCCCCACAATAAAAAGGGTTTGGGTGGACCCCACCACCATAAATTCAAAAATGGGTGGTTTCCTAGCTCGGATGGACTCCACTACCTAGCATTAAAATGGGAGGTTAAAATAAAATAAAATTTGTTCTTTTATTTTAGTTTTATTTCCATGAAAAACACAAAAACTAACTTTCACCCTCAACCAACTATGGTCGAGGTGAAGGTCTCTTTATGTGAATACCGACACTGTGAGTTCAACGGTGCCTTCAGATTTCAATTCTGAGCACCAGTTTAAAAGTTAGAAAAACTCACTCACACGTTTACTGAACATACCTGAAAAAATGTTTATAAATTCATTACAGGCACACTGGGCCTCATAATCATGCGTCATCAATTTTATCAGACTCGTAAAATTCCCATAAAAAAAATTTACATGGAATTTTTAGGTCTTTACATAATTGTTCTGTATAACATATTCCAAGTAAATGTTCTGTGTAATGTATGATAATTAAATGTTCCATGTTACATACTCTAATTCTGTGCCATGTGAAATGAATGTTTGACTTAGTGAATTGCACGACATAAATGAAAATTTTATTTATTCAAAAAGAAAAAGGTCTATAAAAACTCAGGGTATTACATTATATGATTTCTTTAATCCATAAATGGAATTGTTTTAAATTTTTATATCTTGTTGTCATCCTTTAGATTTAAAACCCCTTTAATATGTGTCATATATATGTCTTCTTAAAGGTTCCCATTAAGTAAGTTTGTTTTGACATCCATTTTCTAAATCTCATTGTCATGGAAGGACGCAATGTAAAGTAGAATTTTGATGGATTTAAGCATTTCAACTTGTAAATTTTTTTATTCAATGCCTTGATGCTGTTTAAACCCTTTTCCAACCATTAATGCCATATAGGTACAGAATTTTCATTCTAGTTTGAATTTATTCTTGAATAACCATTTAAAACCAAAGGGATTTATATCCACTAGAGGATCTACCAAAAACTAGACTTGGTTTTGGTATATGGAATCTATTTCAAAATTCAGGGATTCTTTCCACTTGGAAACATTTATCCCACTTACTGATTCCTTAAGGTTAACGATCATTATTATTAACTAATAATTAGTAACCATATTTGGTGACTAAAAAAACATATTGTTATAGTTCTCTAACCTATCTTTTACTCCTATTCATTACTTTTGTCTTTAGAATATATCCTTATTCCATGGGGATTTTTGGAGTCTATTATTTTTCCATCTCTTGTGTATCTTGGTCTTGGGATTCATTTATGTCTATCTCACTCCTGATATATATTTTATAGATAATATCCTTCTCAAGAAATTTTGGATTTATGTTAACTACAACCTTTTTTTGAAGGGTTTTATAGGTAGTATACCTTTATTTATTTTGGATATACTCTAATGATACACTTTGTTCCCGGGGTGCAATCTTGTTTCCTAGAGGGGCCTTAAAAAATTCTCAGAAACCCTAAACATGTATGTATGATAACACAGGTTTCTTTACATTCCATAATATGTATGTTATACCATCTATCACTTTATTTGGAACTCAGTTTAGTACGTATGCTTATTTTTATAATGTGTGTCCCCAAAAGGAAAAGGAAAATGAAAGACACAGATGACTAATAATAGATCTCACCATGTCTAACAAAGTGTGGTTCCTTCTTTAACTTACAATGGTCCATTGAGTTATATAAGGATGAGTGAGTTGAGATAGAATCCCAAAAACCCATAAATAATCATTGAATTCTTGATTATGGTATTCTCTACCAAGTTTAGAGTATAGTTTCTTAATCTTCTTACAAAGATGGTTCTCAACTTCATTCTTGTATTCCTTAAATTTGTAAAAGGAATATGACTTATACCACTTCAAGTAGGCTTATCAATATCTAATATAATAAATAAAAAAAGTTATAAATTATGAGTACCCTCCCCATTATTAAATGGGAAATGGTCTACACACATCAGTGTGAACTAATTCAAGAATCACTTTTCCCTTTCACCATTTATACTAAATGGGGCTTTGTAATTTTTTCCTTATAAACATGAATTACATACACCAAGTGGTTTTAGTTTAAAATAATCTAAATATCCATATTTTTTAATTTAGTAAAACTTTTTTCATTTACATGGCCTAGTGGGTGATTCTATAGTTGGGTATGGTATGAGTCGTGTGAATTAGTTTCATTATCAATTTCTATTACATGGTTTGTGTAATCTAAGAGATAAATCCCATTATTTAAATGTGTCTTACCATAAAAAATGTTGTATTTATAAAAGAAGAAAATTTTATTCCTAACCTTGAAAATAAATCCATTTGTATCAAGTATGGAAATAGAAATACTGTTTTTGGTAATGGATGGATCATAATAACAACCTTTCAAAACCAAGACCATGCGAGTTAAAAACATGAGGTAGTAGTCCCTAATAACTCTAGCAACAACTTTATCTCAATTGGATACTCGTAGAACTACCTCCTCATATTCAATATTTCTAAATCTACTTGGTTCCTATATTTTAATACATATGTAGGTACCACAACATGTATCAAATGCCTAATTTTTAGAAATATATAAATTACACTTGATAAATAACACACCTGAAGCTCCCCCTTACTTCTTTTGTTGTGTAATATTTTTCTTCTAGTGGATATTCTTTCCACATGGAAAACAAATATCATATTTTTACTTTTTCCACCTTGATCATTCTCTTCTTGGAAGGGAATGAAGATGAATTAGGCTTAGAAATCTTTGCTTTCCCCTTATATTTATTCACCATAAATATGGAAAGATTTTCATGCTTCATTTCATTATCTACTTAGCTGAGAAGAGTGAGAAGAATTGGAAGATATTTCCCAATGTTGATTATGTTAAAATTAATAACAAAACATGAGAGGATCTAAGGGAGTGATACAAGGATGAGATCATTATGAAGCACATGAGCCATAGCCCGGTTGGTAAGGACTCCGTAAGTGCATCCAAGCGACCAGGGTTCAAATCCAGGCGGAGGTAGAATTTACGGGGTACTGTAGCAATACTGTAGTAGGTAATGTAGCAGTACTGTAGCGGGAACTGTGCAGTACTGTAGCGGGAACTGTTGCAGGCACTGTTTGGCACTGTAGAGGTCATGAATATGCCCCTGTTTGGGCCTTTGGGCCACCGATTTGGTCCCTGAGTCCTGTAAGGCCTTCGGGCCACCCAGGCCTTCGGGTCAGTAAGGCCTTTGGGCCACCTCATGGCCTTTGGGCCACCTTAAGTGCTGATGCAAACTAGACAACCTATAAGGAACGAGCTCTACAAAGAGGATGAGCAAGAAGCTTTCATTACATAATAAGCTAAATATATTGAAAGAATGAGAGGGTATGTAACCTACTATCGGGACAAGCCTATGCATGCATGAGAATGCCTAGCCGAATAGCCATGCGAAGGTGGAGAGCTGATTTTACGATGAAGATGCTGGGGAGGAGCATTTTCAAGTAGTTATTCTGGGTTGTATGTAATGTTTGAATCTTACGGGCAATGAATTCCTCTAAGGCCTACAGGCTATGTAATACTTATGCCTACGGGCCTTGTAAGGGTTCCACCTCACCCCTTGAAAGGTGGATTATCAAAATCAATAAAAAATGAAGGCCTTCAGGCCATTGGAGGAGATAATTATGAAGATCATTAGGGATTTTAAACACTAGAACCTTTATGCACTTAATATAGCTAATGATATTGACTACATGAGGCCTATCTAGAACACACTCTAAAATCTTACTCTAAAGTATTTACTTGGAAATATCAAACCATTCCTTCCTTGATCTCTCCTGGTAAAGGCCAAGGAGGTGCTCAAGCATTCTATACTCATCCAATTTTTCATAAGACTTCCTGAGTTCACTAGAAATAAATGAAAGCATCAAATATTTAATGAAGACCGTGTTGTTCACCAATTTTTCATAGAAAATGAACTATTCATCAATTACCTATTTAGTAGGTAGATCAGAATGTGAGGATTCTATCATGTATGATTTCCATTCATGTCACAACATAACCCGAAGGTGTCTGAACCACTCTTAGAAGTTACTTCCAATGAGGTGATGGTCTTCCACTAAAATAGATGGTAGGGATTATGTGGATTATGAACATTAAATTTTATTCTACAATTTAAAAGTGCATTTTATTACTACTTTTATTGATTTAAAATTATACGATAAATAATAAATTAATTTATTTTATTAAATATCCCACTATTTTATCAAGTCTTAATAGCCCCCACTATTGAACATGGAATGTGTAGTTTTTAGAATGTTTTAGTGGAAAGGATCTAAATTAATTTTCTTAATGATACATACATTTTCCATGGAATCCATAAGAACATATTTAGGTAGGTGGTCAATCCAACTGTGTGCTTGCTGCTCATTGATCAATTGATTGGACTCCCCAATCCGAAAATCCTAAATAGTATTTCCTCAACACTTGCCTCCAAATTTTTATTTAAAATACTTTTTCAATTAAATTAAATACAATTTTGGTTAATTACACCCAAAACCCTCATGATAACTCCCCGATAAAAGTTAGTTTCAATAATTTTTCCATGAAAACACTTAGTTCTATGGTTACGATCTCAATCAAGTAATTGATAGAATAGTCTGACTTAATATTTAGTTGAGGTATTTTAATTTAATATTCATAAATTTCATCATGTTTTATCTTTTACATGTATTATTAATATTAAGTGTATTTTACTTAATTAATTAACCATGTCAGATAAAAAAAATTACACAAAAATCATTTATTTAAATTCCTTCCTTTAACATTAATTCATTTATTTTTGTGATCAAATTATTACATAACTAAAATAAATAAATTGAAAAATGAACTGACCACTATCTTATATAATGATTGATTTATTGATAGGAAAATAAATCAACCTATTGACTAGGGTAATAACTCCTTTTTTTGGTCTTGGTATGAGTGGCATCATTCCACCTATCCACCTGGGTATCATCAGGGTTGGAATCATTAATGTTATATCTGGAACTGCCTCCACACACCTTGGGATTATCCATTAATTACAAGTATTTGTAAATAATATGTAGGTGATGGTAACCAAATGATTGGTTGAGGGTTATTACATAAATATCATTGTGCATGCAGGTCCTACCAAATAATGGAGGGAGGGATGACTCGTAGGCCATCAAATAAATTTAATAATTGAAAATAGAAAATCTATACAAAAAATTAAATTTAATAATTTCCAACACATAAATAGGTCTTGGTTAAGCTCATGATTGGTCATGAATTAAATAAATATTCAAAAGTAACTAACTAATAATCATTTATTATTCATTATTTATTATTAAGATAAACACGCTTGTATTAATTAATTAATTACATTTCTTCTTAATGACCTTAAAAATTCATTTGTATATAACAATAATTAATGAAATTCATGTAAAATAAATAGTAGAAATAATAATTATAGATTTTTTATAATAAATTAATGGGGAATTTAAAAAACATTAAAATAATTATTAATTTGTAAAACGCAAAAGGTTTCAATCAATAAAATAAGTTTTTAATGCTAAAATGGTCAATTTAATATAATTTAATTCTACCATTAATTGGGAGACTACATGAAATGTATTATCAAGATACACCCTGTGTGCCTCAATTTTTGTGTATCCAAGGTACACACTTGTGGATTCAATGTGTACCTCAAATGTACACCACAGTCTGTACTAACTAGATAAATGTAATGTGTTCCACTTTTTGTGTTCTCAGGATACATGGATAGGTCTTTGGTGTGTATATCAGTATATTACATGGTGTGTATAGGCCGGCTACATACCATGTGGTCTGAATGTCATGCACCCATGCAACCCATTGAAGAAGTCGGTGTGTTCATCAGTCATGAATACATTATGTGTATAGACCATCTAAAAACTATGTATCTCTCATTCTGTGTGTTCTCATAACTCACAAAATGGATCAACATCTATTTCAAACAAATTAAATGATGAATTACATGTCAGTTACATTGAATACACCTCATGTATATCATTAATTCTCCAATTTATGAGTCTCGTGAATTTTGACCAAGTATAATGACTATACAGATAACATGAATTTATCTACTAACTTGAGTAGACTACATGGCATGTAATCTAGCTATAGGTCATCTAATCTGACATGTTGCATGTCAATTTTTCCCAGTCAACACACAATGTAAAATAAATGCACCACATGTAATTTATTATTGAGCACATCATGTATCCTGCAAAATGTCCAGGTGTAGTGCACTTGGGTACACAACGAATACTCCAGCTACACACTGTGTAGTCCCATGCTATCCGACTAGAATCCTTGACAATTACCAATGGAATCTTTAGTCATTCTTGGTAAATTATTAGACATTAAAGAAAATTAAACATTGAATGAACATGATTCATATATCAATAATATTTTAATTCAAATTATTTTAAATAATGAATAATATGAAATGAAAATATAACCATTATTGAACATAGATCAACAATCAAATAAAAAATTATAAATTTAAAATGTGACCCCTTTAATACCACATAATGGTTCTAAGCGTAGAAAAAGCACCTACAATGGTCATTAAATTAAAATCTCTTTTAATATTGATTTTATTGAAACTATGATAGAGGATCATTCACATTAAATTTATTATTAATTTATTTAATTTTTTATGAAATTATTACCTCATCTTAGGATCCCCTCTTTATTGAAAATTTTGATCTTCCATAAACTCTTTTAGATTACCTTCATTGCACTATATGGATTCAAGTGTATAATCCATATAGCAGTGATCTACCATGCTCCTTTGATCTCTAAAAAATGAAAATTGATTTTTAGATTCTAGCATAATGAATCAATTTTCTTTCATTATTAATCTCAATAACTCCAATATCCTTTAAGATTGAAGGTGTTATTCTCATTCTTGAGAAAAGGAAGAGGAAAAAATCAATGTGGATAATTCTATTGTGTGTAACAATTCTCAATTCACAATTTTTTGTTATTTACTCAATTGATATAACTATTTATTTATATAGGGTTTAGGTTAAAAATAATTATTTAATTTCATGTCATCCCTTAAAAAACATTATAATATTTAATATACCTGATGGAACATAATAATAATAATAATAATATATTATTATTATTATTATTATTATTATTATGGTACTCACTAACCTGTTAAACAATTACTAATATTTACTGGCTTGTAAATAAAAATTTATCACTGAACATAGTCTTGATCTATCCATCCTCCTTTGAATTTATTTACTACTCAAATAAATATTTAATTTATCAATAAATGTCATTTATTGATAAAAATGTGAATAATATAATTCCTACGTCTTGAAATAATATTTATTCTATTAATTAAATTTAAATAGAATTTAATTGAGATCAACAGAAACACTTAGTGTCTGACCCTTTAGGATTATTTCTCATTATCATTAAGATGGGTTGTCTAAACTACATGCCTACTATCTATAAATGGTTAGAGGTACCAAAGAGAAATAACATGATGTCTTAATGACGAAAACCACATAAAAATTCTCACTATGTAATATAATCCATTTATCACAATATCTCATCAAGTAGCTTGCACATCTGTGTCACCAACCTATAAGCTCGATAAATATTTCTTTGATTGTCATAAAGAAACACATCTTTACCCCAAGTACATATAATTTAATGCTACGATTTTATTCATATCAAAGGGATGGGATATCAACTTTTATAAAGATGAAAGGTACAAATCCTTCCTAGACTTATCCATTAATAAAATGTCAAATGTGATGTATCTGACATACCTTGCCTCTTTGTAAGCATATGGACCCATGGTTTTTGTCAAAAAATCTAAGTGTGAAAGTCATTACATGAATTAATGGTAATCGTAAAGTCTGAGGACTATTACACATGCTTACAGATAGGAATATCTGATGACACCAAAACATGTGGAATTCCTACTGGTGGGTTTGTTCTTATAATATCTAATCTCGGAGATTACTATGTGTGAACTTCATGATAAGTATACTCATCAAATTATAAGTAATCACACGTTCTAGTACATATACTATGTGTAAAATCATAGTTATTTAT
Organism: Viscum album; assembly: GCA_963277665.1. Lineage (NCBI taxonomy): Eukaryota > Viridiplantae > Streptophyta > Magnoliopsida > Santalales > Viscaceae > Viscum > Viscum album. The sequence goes on from OY728120.1 coordinate 924,174,506, forward strand.
CTAACTATAGAACTATATTTAAGAATATCACTCTATCACTTCAAGGTCCTAATCATAGTGGGGAACTGTAATGACCTTTTCAATGAAATGGATACTATAGGACATTATTACATCAGATCCATGTATAAAAATCAACAATATGCAATAATATATTTTATTAATATTAAATTCATCTAATATACATCTAATAAGAGTACATATAGTTGGTCCTAGGACACCAAATCCAAAACATTGAACTATAACTAGTATTAAGATGAATTTATAAGTATACATGTTGGAGGATCTAACATGTAAATATTGTGATTTATTTATTCAAATTAAACACAACCAAGGCATTAATTACCAAGAATTAAATAAATAATTTAACAAACAGTAATATCAAGATACCATTAAAATAACCAATATTACATATTTTTTAGTCTAAAGAAAAAAAATATATCAGTGGTGGAATTTAAAAAATATGTTTGTCTACTTAGTTAATTTTGATATAGAATTTATTATAAGTGAGCACTTAAAAGTTAATATATTTCAGACCATATTAAAACTATAAATTTCCTCAAATATAGTCATGTTTTGTATTGATAGTTATATAGAATAGTCAATAGAGTGACAATAGTGGAGAATGATGTCCTTGGGAATGATGGTTGTGGAAACACTTTTGTCTATATGTTCACAAGTTGTAAATTCAATACAGAAAATAAAAAAAAGAGGGAGACCTATTCCCAAGGAAGAAAGGTAATGGATAATCAATTCAATAGATTAGTTTTTTTTCTCCATGATATATTAACAAGCTAAGATGTTTCCAATATGGTTAATTAGAGCACATAAAGAGAAATTGTACACAAGTACCTTGGGACTGTCATAGATGTGGTCAAATAGGATATCTATAAAATTATTGTACAGATACTCTAAATTAGTCTTGTGGGAATGTCTCTACTATGCCTCAGGCCTCTCATACCCAGATAGTATTATCATTTCAAAATATTTCTCAACCCCAGTACTAAGTTTGTTAGGGTGATATCCCAAAGATAGCTTTTAAAAGCTGATATATTCACTATAAATACATATTCATTCCCCTTGGTATATGGAATTCAACTAAATTTTTAATGGAATTGAGAAAATATATCCTTCAAATGTATATTTACACATTTTTCATAGTATTTTTATTTGATATCTTAGTTCATTGTCAAACCATAAATGACCTTGATAAGTACTTAGATATTGTACTAATAACATTGTGTGATCACTAAATTTAATCTAAATTCACTAAATGAAACTTATGTATACAATAAGTTCAATTCATTAGGAATTTCATTTCTTATAAAATCATCTTGGTTGACCTTGTGAAAATTGAAGTAAAAAATTTCATGGAACCAACTTAAGAATGTCTTTGAGATATGTAATTTTTTTGGACTAGAAAGTTATTATCATCACTTTGTCTGGAATTTATCAAGGATCACCTATCCAAAATGTACTTTGACAAGAAAGGGTATTATATTCACATGGAATAATTACTTACAGTAATCCTTATAGGAGCATAAATCTTGGATAACTTTCTCACCTATCTTTATCTTTATAGAACCAGAACTGAGGTATGTGGTATTTTGAGACACGTCTGGATAATGGTTAGGTTGTGTTATTATACAAGGATACCTTGTTTTGCCTATATATTAAGGTAATTTAAAACACATGAAAAGAACTATATGATGTCTGAACTCAAGGTGGTTGTAGTGTTCTATGTGTTAAGCACATGGAACCACGATTTATTTAGTGAAAATTTCATTATCATCACTATTTATTAGAGATTAAAGAATATATTTACTAATATGGACTTAAAAATTAATCAATGATATTGGATGGAGTGTATCCATATATTTGACTTTTATTTAGTTTATACACCTAGGAATGTAAATTTCGTGGTTGATGCCTTGAGTTAGAATTCATATAACCAAGTAGTTTGGGAAGCTCATAACCAATTGCAGTTGATAAGCGTAATCACTAACATACAAATCCACTATACATAACAAAATGGGGATTCACTTTTCTTAACAATAACAATTTTTCATAACTTAATTGACCTATTCAAAGTGGATCAATAATCAAATACCAACTGCCTTACCACTAGGTCAAAACTCAATCATGGGGGGACCACTAAAGGTTTGACAATAGATCCAAACATAGTGTTTCAATTTTGATACCATATTTTCATTCCTCATTCATTATAAGAAATTATCCTTTCTATATATCACCATTATAAATGGGTTTTCAACTCATGTACTCATAAAATTTACAAGGTAATAAAGGCTCATTTATGGTGTTCTATCATGAAGTGGATGATGGTTTGTTATGTTCTGAAAAGTCTCACTAGACAATATGTAAAGTCTGAACATAAAAAACCAATAGGAATGTTATATTATATGACTATACTTACATAGAAATGGGATTATATTTCCATGTAATTTTTCTCTAGCCTACCAAGGGTACTTTCGAATAATAGATCTATCCGGTTGATTATGGATCAACTCACAAATTCATCACACTTAATTCAATTCAAGAATAGAATATGGTAGACGATTTATCAAATATATATATCTAGGAAGTGGTAAAATTACATGGAGTTCTAGTTTCTATTGTATATGAATGAGTTTCTAGATTCACCCCATGGTTTTGGTGGTCCTTGAAATAGGTCCTTAGAACCAAGTTAATTATGAGAATAGAAAATCATCTTGTGTAGTTAGAACGTACAATCTAGATACTAGAAGACTTGATTTTGGATGGTGTTATGCATTTTTTGGTTCATGGGAAGATCATTAGTCCTTTGTATAGTTTTGATATTATATTATTTATTAGGCCATGATACATGTGTCTTTGTTAAAGGCATTGTATGTCCTCCCATGTTGATCTCCACTTTGTTGGGTAGCAATTGGTGAAACTTCACTAATCAGAGCTAGTCTTGTTTATAATATGACTAAGAAGATTCATATGATTAAGAAATTTATATCAACATCCAAAAAACTGTAAAAAAAATATAATGTATACCGTTATCATCACCTGTTAACTTTTTTTGTGGGTGATCATGTATTCTTGAGAGTCTCTCCTAGGCTCAGACATCAATATTAGGGAATTAAAGGTAAGTTTTCTCCTCATTACATCATACCATTTTAGGTACTTGAACATATTTTATAAGTGTATTATCAGTTATATTTACCACCTATATTCATCTCATTTCATAATTTCTTTCATATATCTAAATTACAGAAGTACCAACCCAATATTAGCTACATGATTCAATGGCATTGTATCATAATAGATCTAGATGATATATTTATCCATAAACTGATATGTATCTTATATATAAAAGAAAAATTATACGGAAAAGTTATTTCTTTTCTCCAAATATCATGGAAATATGGTTATATTCAAGAAGATACTTGGGAGAAAGAGAAATTCATGTCTGAGAAATGGCTAGAACTCTTATAAAGAACCACTAATCTATAGCTTCCCAAGGATGTAAATCCCAATGGGGTTAGAAAAAAACACAAAATATTTGAGGTAATTTTATATTTTATTATGTATTTTAGTCTATGGAATGTATGGGTTTATCCTCAATGAGATTTTGGAAAGTTTTGAAATATTTTGAAGAGGTATTTGAGGGTTCATAGTTTGAGTATGGTTAGGGGAAACTTTTCAGATTCCCAAGGAAACTATGTGAGGTGAGGAGGGGTTTTCTATGTAGCTTCATGGTTTGGATAAAACATGTAGTAATAATAAAACTTGGTAATTTTCAAGTTAATGGGAATTCACACAGTTGGCACTTGATTTTCAAAATTATGTGTCCTAACAGTGAGAAATTAAACCCTAAAATGAGAAATTAAACCCAAAATTCCCCTAAAAACCTCATTATTCCTCATGTGTCATTAGATCTCAACCACTATCCCTTCTATAAAAAACTTTGGTTATCTACTTTCTTCCAGATCCTATTTTCAATGAATTAGTGAGTGTTGGGTCAAGGAAATCAAAGGTAAGAATCTTATTCCTCTTTCTTCTTCAAGATCTCCGTGTTTCTAATTGAATGGAAATATAAACCAAGGTTTTCATACCAATATATATGGTTTAGATCATGTTTTAATTAATGGGATTTGTTATTCATTGAAATAAAAGAAGTAGAAACCCTAATCTTCCTAGATCATCGTGTGATTCATCGATTAAACAAAACTTTTTATGGTAGACGGCTTCTCCATATCTCCACATTCCCCTATAAATTTTAGGATTGATTATCTAAATTAAATTATTTCAATTTTCATGGAAAACCTTATTGAATTTTAATTAAAAAAATTCTTTGTTTTATGAATTTGAAACTATGAAATCATGGGTGTCGTTGAAAACGTGTTTGATTAAATGTCAAAAAAGAAAATTGTTTTATTTATAAAATTTTGGGTGTAAGTTCATGTTACATATATAATAGGGGTATTTTTGGTTTATAATTTTACCCTAGTTATGAGTGAGAATATTTTATCTTAGATAAGTGACAACTTGTGTCTGGAAGGATGGGGTTTCCACTCACAAGTTAAGACTGTTCAATGGAAGGTTTCATGCATGGTTGTGTGAGTTCTGGATTTGGTGTACCATATGAAAATAATTTTTTACACTTCATGTCTTAAGTAAATTTTATTTAACAAAATTTGTACTCCTTCATATTATTTTATATAATTTTTTGGGATAAATTTTTATTATCCTAGTTGTGTGTGTGGGAAGTCTTGGGGTTTTTCTAATTAGTTGTATACTAACTCATGTATATGAAACTTAGTGCATATGTAGACATTGTTTATCATGATATAGGTAAGGGGAATATTTCATACTTTACCCATGGTGTATTGTGATGTTGTTTTCATTGATTATTAGAGATAGATCTCATGAGTTTTTTTTATTCTTAGTTTCTAGAGAGGTACCACCTTAGTGCCTTGAGTATTTAATGAGTTGAGTTGTGTTTTCATATTTTATGCCATCTTCTGCTGCTACTATGATTTGTTTAGTTATTTTGGATGTTGAGTTATGTTGGTGTAATTTCATGAATCATATCATGTATTGCAATTATTTATTCTGTATTCTCTTACTAGTTGTGTGTGTGTAAGGGAAAATCATTCTCCAATGTTTATCTATAACCTTTACATTTATTCTCAACCTTCTGTGTTTAGGAGAATGTCACCTAAGGTTAGTGGAACCTTAGCCCTACCCATGCTAATGGATCAAGGATGGGATGTTACAATAATGGTTCTAAATATATAATGTTATTATAATAAATTAAATTTCTAATTTTCATTCAACCATGTGTGGTGTAATTTATTTTACATGAATTGTTGAATGATAATATCGCCTTAAAGTTCCACATTAAGTTCTCCCTACATGATGATAATTGCAATGTATTATGGTTTATAATGATATTATAAAGATAGATTGAATAAATATTTTTACTCATTAAAAATAATCGTATATCAGGTACAAAAAATGGATTCATGACATAATAAGAAGATACTTATTACTTGGACTAACCCACCAAAGTATATCTCAAGGAATGTCATACAGTAATTGATATACTTATGGGTGTAGGATTATTATCAATTCTTATTACCTATGGTAAGTGAGATACCTAGAATTAGAACCTTCATAAAATGATACCATACATACACATATGATTTATTCATCAACTTGGTCAATATTTTTTTAAAGAATCAAGAAAATATGAGTTAACTATACTAGATTGATGTGTTCCATGTCTAGTGGTTACTTAATGTCATGGAAAAGGGATTATATAGGTATAAATATGATTTATATGAAACATATTTTGGAATAAATGTTCATATAGAGATATGAGTATGTTTGATAAAGATCACCCCAAACCCTTTAGTAGCTTGATTAACACTAATTATTTTATAGAGGATGATCTTTTATTATATTAAATAGGATTCAATTGTTGTTGTAAATGTTTCTAAGGTCCATGGTATCACACAATTAGACCCTTAGATAAAGATAAATTTTTGGATAGATTTTTTTTCAAAATAAAGAGTGTTTCATAAGAATTATATCCAAAATATATTAGATAGATTCCCAAAGAATTGTGAAGTTTTATATAAAATACTTATCAGATTTTAGTGATAGTGGGAGATTTTTGTATGTGAAGTAAAATTTTCATGCATAAAATTAATGTAAACATGCATATGATTCATGAAGTATGTATATAATATATGATATTGTGTATATAGTGTGTATTTAATAAATGAATATAATGCATGTATATTATCATGAATGTGATGAATTTATAATAAATCATGTATATATATATAATATTCATGAGATGTATATTTAATAGATTCATGTGATGAAATGTCTAGAATCTCTCTATGAGATGGTTTTATTAATATAATAACCAAAGGTTGGTTTATATTATATTTTCATTTATTCATTGAAACTTGTTCAATGAATTACACACAATGAGTAGTAATGAATATGACGTGTTATAAATGAGGAGCCTCAGGCTTTGCCTATGAAAGAGTATAGTTATATTTATTAAGTATGGTCTTTACTTTTTATGCTTATAAGATCATCAATTTTAGGCAAATATTTCTATAGAAATTATATTCTTCCTGAAATGATGTATATAATTTCTCAGTGAAGGACCTGTAATTATTTTAGTGTTTGAGTGTCCTCTTGATACAATCAAAGGTCCTAGTATAGTGTACTCTCTTAGAGGAAAAAAGAATTTATTTTGTTTCTTGAGTGATTTATAATGAACACACTTCATCAATAGAATAATTTATAAGCAACTATAGCAACAATATAATTCTTAGTACTCTATTTTTTCATGTTTTTCAATAATATTGACACTTTGATTTCTTGAAGATAGATCCAGTTTATTTTGGGTTATTTTTATGATACCAATGATCATGATATGATCAAATTAAACCTATTAGTTTTATGAATTATATATATGTGTATATTGTGGGTTTATGTAGTCTAATTCCTCATATATGTGTGTTGTTCCTACTTGGTGATAGTCATTATCCCCTGATATATTCTAGTCAATTTTGAGGTGGCACACTCATCTTATCAATTTCCTGGTTAGGGCCATGGTGGTCTAGGTTGGGTCATTATTTATAAATGATACTTCACTAGTCTAACCGGAACAACTATGTTACAATCTTCAAATACATTATTAATTTTTTAGTTTCTAATTATTCATTAATGTTTCCACTATAGAAAATAGATGAAGTCTAAAATGAAATATTCTTTTCTATATCATAACCACTGGTTTAGTTTTTAATAACTTATATGTATAAAATCAATACATATTATAGCGGTGATTTATATGAAAATGTTTCAATATGTAATATGAACATACTAAAAATACTTTATATAATAATAAAATTAAAATATAGAAAAATCAAATAATAAATCACTAATTTGAAATTGTCATTTATCATGAAACGAAATAAAAATATATTATATGCTAATTAATGATACTAAATATGAAATATTTAGTTACGTACTATATAATATGAATATATTGAATAAGTAATATCCATATGATTTACATATAAAAATTAAATGTACTTAGGTTACAATATTATTTTTCATAACATGAATTACAAATATTTTTCATATTAAAAAATTAGAACTATAATATATGCACTTTTATATGCTCTTTTTTTCTATATATACTCATTATATGTTTCACGTAATGCATATATATAAATTATAATTATCCTCATTATGTAAAAACAATTCAATGTACATACTAGATTTATAAATCTCAATATACTTATATTGTTGCATTGAATGTTCATGTTCTAAATAATAAATGATTATATATTTAATAATCCATATGCATATTATTATTTTTAATTATTCATATATTGATTATGTGGTCTATATATAATGAATTATTTTTGATAGGATGGTGATATTATGGATTAATATAAAATGTGAATTGTTTTCAATTGGTTCATCTATATAATTTTTTTATGTTATCATAAATATATGATTGGTTTTGACTCCCCATTAAGAAAATTAATTTTTTTGGTCCAAAGTATAAAGGATGTTGATGTGTTGTATATCCTCATCCATTATTTTAGTTTCATTATTTTTTTAAAAAATTTATTTTTTCATAAAAACATTTAGTTTTTATGTGATATTTGAATGAGATATTACCTAAATATATAGCCAATATATGATGCATGGTTATATCAAGTGTATGGTATATTTAAATGAATACATGAAATAAGATTTCATGCATGACAATGCTGTTAATTGAATGAGAAACTAAATATTAAGTGTGTTAATATTTGAATGGATCAAATTCACTAAAATCTATCATTTTTTTAATTTGTTACACAAAATGTAATGGATTGGGATTTTTACATGCATTGGAATCATGAGTTTGTTGAATAAATATAAAAGAACAAGAAATGTTGTCGATGCTTATATATATATATATATATATATATATTACTGTAATTACATGGAAGTATGTATTCTTTTTTATAATTCCTGGAAGAACTCCCCAACACCCAAAATCTCTCTTTCATATTCCTCTTTTTAATTTAGAGGTACTAACATATCATGAATAAAAGTTTAATCACATCCAAATGTTGGATAATTCACTTTACCCATGGATACCTATGAAGGTGGGATGTATATATTTTCCACTCTGGTGGTCTCTCTCAAACCCATACGTCAGAGTTTAAAGATGATTTAGTGGCTATTTGGTGTACGGTACACATATTTATATTAATATTTATTAATTTCAGTTTTTATTCATGTTTCATATTTTCAATTTTAGAGATCCTTGGATTCAATTTCTAATGGCTTTCGATGTGTCTAATAAATGTTATTATATTTTTACAACACATAATAGTGGTAACATAGGGATCCATGTTTATGTTTTATGAAACTTAGGATGAAATTAAGAAGAGAATAAAAAAATGAAGTTCCCTGTTTCCAGAAATTTGATTTCATAAAAGGGTTTACCCTTACACAGTTGGGCTGTGTAAAGGTAACAATCACCTTACCCTTATGTATCTAAGATACATAAGGGTAAACTAGGCATTACCCTTACACAAAGTAGTCTATGTAGGGTCATCACAACTTAGCTTTACATTAAATTAGGTATTCATAAAGGTAGTTGCGCACCTCACCCTTACTTAGATCGATCTATGTAAGGGTCATCACAACGTACCCATACATGAGATGTTTATTGTGTAATGTTATCCAATAGGTTACCTATATATCGGAGCTTACATAAAGGTGTTATATAAGGGTAATTGGTTTTTTTCTAAAGCCACATAAATGGAAGACCAGATGTATCCTTATACAGTGTTTTCAATTTAAGGGTCACACCCTTACCTGATCTGGATATGTAAATGTTGTTTTGTACTTACCCCTTGTATACCATTACGCAACATATTCTACATAAAGGTCATGGACATGTACCCATGCGCAAGTGTTCTAAAACTGGATTACCCTTACAAATAGTGTCTCTATAAGGGTAAAGGTAGGATACACTTACACAAGAATGGGTTCCTATGTAAAGGTAAAAAAAATTAAAAAAAACAAATAAAATGGTTTTATTGTAAAATATTTATGAATCATTATAAAAGATGTTTTGAATACTTAATTTTTTAAAAGGTGTATAAATTAATTAATTATAATTTTTTTATAATTAATTAAATGTTTGTGAGACATTTTATTCTAAAATATTAAATGTTATTATTTAAAATACCTTTTAACAAATTATTTGGAAATTCTAATGTTGTAGAAATAAAAGTGTTTATTTATATTTCATAAGAAATAATTTATAAATGGTTATAAATTATGAAATAAGGACATAATATAAAATTTTTATATTTAAATTATGAATTGTTCATAATTAATTACTTTGAATTGTTCAAAATCAAACGGTCCTTATTTGGATATTATTTAAACCACCTAAAAATGTTTTGATGATTGATATGATCAAGGTTTGAATAATGATTAAATGTGTGATTTTGATTATGTAAAATGATTACATAACCCAAATTGAATAATGAATTTTTATAATTAATATAATATTATATATTTAAAATGAAAATTATATATAATGATAAATATTAAAGATTTCATATTTGAATGAATATAATGTGTTTATATTCAAAATTATAGAATGTCCATAATTTTAAAGCTTAAAATTACAAAAGGGTTTATAATTAGCTTTAATTTATGAATTGTTCATAAATTTTTATCTTGTGTTTAAATATATGAATTGTCCATTTATTTAAATGGATATTAACTATTTTATTAATACTTATAAATTTTTTATATGATTATTGGTGTACGCTTTAGTTTAATTGTTAAACTGCTTCTAAATAGATCCTTGCATTATATGATAGGATTGAATCTATAAGGAATTTATTTTTTAATCTACCTTGACCATGTTTTATAACTAATGTTATGAACTTGAATTTAGATTTTGAATATAGATTGTGAAAATTAGGTGTTAGAGTTATGATGAATAGTATTATCTCTTGAGTAAAGTATCCCCAGGTAAAGGGATTTGGGGTTAGACTACCAACATACCTAGAGTATTATACCTTATCTATAATGGTAAATGGAATTGTTTATCTATCTATTCAATATTACTCATGTGGATAATTTAAATCTCATATAAATATATACCTTTACATTATTTGTTCATATACTTTATGTATATGACACATCCAGATATGTATGAATATGTTTGACTTCTATTTTTTTGGTAAGTAACACAAAACATATGGGTTGTGTAAAGAGTTATGCATCAATATGGTTTGAACATATTGATTGGGTGGATGTAATTGGATTATAAACTAAATTAATAAAATCATGCAAAAATAAAGGAAATAACATGAGATAAGATTGTGAGATTAAAATATTATTCAAATACTAAGTGTGAGATTCCTTCCAAAACGACACTTTTCAAGACCTATATCATCCAACTAGGTAGTTTAGTGGAATATTTGGGTATCCCTGTATTATATTGTGTTAGGAAATTATGTAATAAATGACTCTATAATGTATTTTCAAGTAGTTTCATGCTATAATCGAGTGCCTGTGTATTGTCTTTGGTAAGTTTTTTTTTGGAATTTTCTTTGGGTAACACTTAACTAGGAAACCCTAAAGGTTAGGCTACCTAAGAAATATATTTTAGTTTATCTATCTGATGGATTGGAAAAAGGGTTTTTTACCCAAATATCCTCGAATCATATATGATATGATTAGGATGATTCCATATATAAATAATTAAGTAGGGAAATAAATAACCTATAAAAATCATTTCTTAGTGAAATATAGATCTTGGACCACTAATGGTTATGATGAATTTTATAAATGGGTCATCATTTTAGTAGGATACCCTTTAATAAAAGTAATTATAAAATGGTTAATAATACATGATACTCATATAATAAAATAATTTGTTATAGATACAATAATCATTATCAATAAGATAATTTTTTATCAATCCTTCATAAGGATAAGATTAATGTAAGTATATCCTATGACTGGTAACTTAAGAAAGGTTCTTAAGCAAGATTGGTTTTCTAAGAAACATTATTAAGGAAAATTATATGTGTCAAAACAATTCCTTTATCAATAAACAAGTGTTAAAGATGTTTAACAATTTAATATAGATGATTATAGTATCGTAGAGTGAATCATTCATGGTTTCAAATGAATTATATGAAAATGGATTAGTATGGTTAGGTAATTTATTCAATTTTCATCAATGTAAATGTTCCAATAATATGATTAAATTCAAGAAAATTTACCTGATATTCTTAAAGTGCTGAGAATGGATGAATTGGGTATAAAATGTCTAGATTATATTACTTTGTGGATATTACAAGTTTTTAAGAGTTAAAACTATAAGAAGATAATTTGGTTGAATATTTCAACAATTTTTCTTTAATAATACAAAAAAGTTCATTAAAATCCAAGGTTATCAGTATGTAAGAGTAATAATTCAATATTAATGGATTATCCAAGATACACGTAAAGGAATTTGTGAAACTCCATGTAATGTACATGTTAATTATGGATGATATAGAAAGTAATTATTTTATTTTAAATGGTATATGATAATGAATATATAATTTAATTTTTTTTAAATAAATAGGTGTTCAAAATTAATTGAATAATTGTTTGATCTTGTAGTTTACATTCATAATATAAATAGTCACTACATCAAAGATTTTAATGTAAATAATTTTATCAAGATCAAATAAATATAAGTAAAATATGTGTATCTTTATCTCATTTCTCTTATGTGATAAGATAATTTGTTTGGTTAAATGTATACACATGGTTTTTGATTTAACAATTTCTATAACATGTTTTGAGAAGAAAAAATGGATAAAAATGTTTTATCGTGGATAAAATGTTTATCAAAATATTTTTTTAAATATTTGGGAATTTTTTCCTTCAACCCATTGGTGGTATATCTTAGTAAAGTATTTTTTCAAACGAAAATATTCTAGAAACAAAGAATACCATATGAGATATGGAAAGAATAGTTTATTTTTTTAAAAGTTATTTGTTGACAAAAAAGTGTTTTAACATCTAACAAAGATATTATGAAGAGTATATAATGTATAAGAGGATAGTGGGAGAGTATTTTAGGACTTAAATAAGTTCAAAGTTAAAAAATAAATGATTACACCAATCTAAATTTAATGTTAAGTTCACATAAAATCCTAAAAGTTTTTAGAAGGGTTGGTAAAAAATAATGTAAGTAGTTACATTATTCCAGGAAAACTCTTGATAGAAAAGGTTTATAAGGATGATAATGATGAAATTAGAAATATTTATAATTAGACAAAAAAACCTGACATTATAACATTTAATGTTGTGAAAATAAAAAGTTTGGATATGTTTAACAAGTTGAATTGTTGGGAATATGATTCTAAAATATCACTATTATTCAAACTGATTTTTTTTATACATGTTTCTAATTAAAAATTTGTGGGAGTGTTTTATCATATGTTCACATAGAGATGTTACATGGATTATATATGATAAAATGTTTTAAAAAACCCATAAAGTGTGGTGCATATAAGTATGATATGGTAGTTTATTGTATATGATAAAATAAACCGATTCTTAACTTGGGTTTATTAAGTGTTCTTAGAGAGTTAAAGAATATTAAAATGTATCATATTAAAGTAAAACTCCATTTTATCATTATTTCATATTGGATGTATAATTATATATATATATATATATATATTATTAAGTGAAATGATAATTGACCTTTCAAAGTATGACTTTGAGTTATCCCTAACTGATGTTCATCACATAGTATTATAGGTTGTGATGAAAATTTAAGGTTAGAATGAGAAGGAATATTGTATAGAGATATAAAATATTATCATGAGGTAAAGGACAAAGAATAAGACTCATTGTGTGCATTGGATGACCCATTAAGTATGCTACATGGTGTTTCATGTATATTTTTTTGGTATACTAGGGGTGGATGGATCATATTTGAGTCCCTACTACCTAAGGTTTGATAGATACCTAGCATGAGAATCTTCATACATTGATACCCTACTTATTCAATTCTATATGTTAACTTAGTTAATACGAGGGTGGTAGGGTATTTTTTTGATCATTTCATCAATTGGATCTTAACTATGATTGTATTTTCTCTCTCATATGATGAGTATGACATATGTGCCCTCAATTGAGTTAGACTGTGGGAGTGTGCATACACACCTAGATATTATATAACTATCTAGATAAAGGACATTTGATGTGGTTATGCATAAGGATAAATGATATGTGATGTATTCCTTGATGAGATTAATCTACACTTAGAGATTTGAGAACATATGATTTGGATATATGGGATTGACATGCTCTATCTCCCATAGTCACTCGTTGCCTTGGTCAAAGGGAAAATATGAGAATGCATGTTTTTATATGATGAAGACTGGTGGATAGAGGTATAAATATACATGTCTTTCATGGAGATATTTCCATATCCCTATATAGCTTGATTATCATTGACACTTTTTTAGAGGCCTCTCTTTGCATACACTTATAGATCTAGAAATTTTTACTTTTTATTAATGACATAAATTCTCATGGGGTCACATAATATATTTGACTGAATGGGGAATGATTTTGACTCATATAGATACTCTAAAATTGTTTTAGAGTTAATCCAAAAGTGTTTTGGATGGTTTTTCACCAGGTATTGCATATCATGTGATACAAGGACAAGTTAATGATAGCTTTCCAAATGTTTTTTGGATGATATCCAAAAGTATTTTTGGATACTATTTCATAATTTAATATATATATATAATATAAATTTAAATGGAAAAAAGTATATTAGGATTTAGTGAAAGTTTTTTATTGAATGAGATATTCCCTAAATCTATATAAAGTATATGATGCATGGATATATCATGTGGTTTATCGAGATGCATGAATGAAACGATATTTCGTGCATTCCACTACCTTTAATCAGATGAGAATCCAAATATTAAGAGTGTTAATATTTTAATGGCTAAAATTCATTAAAATCGAATATTTTTTTAAGTTTTTACAAAGATGTATTGGATTGGGAGTTATACAAACATTGGATGCATGAGTTGTATGAATTAAAATTTATTCATACGTTATAAACACATGATTAAATGTAGAATCTTAATAAGTGTTCTTGGTGATATATATATATATATATATTACTAACATATGATGGTAATAGTTTTGTTTTCTAATAATTCCTGCCTGAACTACCCAATGACCAAAAACTATCTTTCATCTTCCTCCTTTGCATTTAAAGGTACTACCATACCGTCGAGAAAAGGTGAATCTGATATGAAAGGTTGGTTGATTCATTTTACCTATGGATACCTATAGAAGTAGGATTATTATGTTTTCCAATTCATTGGTCTCTCTAAAACCCATGTCATAGAGTTTATAGACGATGTAGTGGCTCTTCGGTGTAAGGTATGCATATTTAAAGTAATATTTCTTCACTTTAGTTTTTATGTATATTTCATATTATCTCTCATGAAGATCCTAAAATTTATTTTCTAATGGATTATATTATGTATAATATGTGTTATTTGATTTATAAAAATCCTAAAAAAATTCCTAGGAATTTATCTCACAACACATGTAATTCATGTAAGAGATATTCCCTAAATCCTTAAACTCTTATAATGAGTTTTTTATATATAATTGTATTTGATAAAGGCCTGTCATTGTAAATGATATATCGAAACCAGTACCTTTGCATGAAAAGATCATGCATGGTATTTGAATGTTATATGATAACATTTGGAACTATTCCATGAATAATATATCATAATTAAATTTTTTCATTAATCTGAAAGACATGGGAGAAAGTAAGATACACTTATGTGATGAATGTATAAATGACTGAAGGATTGATAGTATCTATCTTCCCGACTCCCAGCCCCTCCCCATCTTCCTAATCGGCCATGGACGATCTCCCAGCCCCTCCCCCTCTTACGGGGGAGGGGCCATGTGCCTCCTTCCCGACTCTGGTCTGACATGCTGATTCACATCTGCTTCCTCTTCCCGATCTTCCCCTTTGTCCCAAGGTTTTAGGTTTTCACAATGGAGCTCCGTCTTTACCGATTTCTACCTCAGAATTTTCCGCGGCTTCTTCCCTCCTCAACTACTCCTTGGTGGCCCGATTTGGTAGTCGTCATCCTCCGGTAGGTGCTTTTGATAGCTTCATAAACGGATCTTGCGGTTTATTGAGTCCGGTGGTTGTAGGCTTGCTTGACTCACGAAACCTCCTCATTCTCTTCAGGGATAAAGATGGCATGGATAGAGCATGGTTCGGGGCTCCCTGATCTTTCAATTCCTTGCATTTCTACCTATTTTGGTGGTTGATGGATTTTCACCTGCATCGTGATCTGCGTTGTTCGGCCGTTTGGGTATGCCTTCCTAGCTTACCCCTCCCCTTTCTGAATCTCTCTATCCTTAGGTTGATAGGCAATGCTCTCGGGAATTTTCTCTGTACGGACTACAGAAGTCAAGATCTTTTCCATCCGGTTGAACCTTGGATTTTTGTGGAGGTCGATGTTGCAAAAGCACTAGTGGATTTCTTCTGGATGGAAATAGATGGGGAATATAGCTTCATACAAAATGTTTCTTATGAATCGTGGACTGATTTCTGTGTGAATTGCTGTCGTTTGGGTCATCTGGTTCACCATTATCGGCGGGGTATGCACGGGGATCTTCCTGCCGGATTCCCTTTATCTTTGAATCCTGGTTCTTTGGGAGGTGCTGAGGACCAGTGGATTGGTGGTGCTAGTATTGTCATGGAAGATTGCGAGTCTTTTCCTTCAATGGAACTTATGTTTTCCTAGCCTAATATTGAATCTACTGAGGATAATGAGGCAGCCCAGGATGGAGATTGTAACTAGCTAATGGGTGTTAGAGTTCTTAAACCCAATCCGGTGCAGGAATCTGCGGACAAGGCAGACATTACAGTGCCTACTAAAGGTTTTTCTGTTTCTTATGTTCAAGAAGTGAATCGGGCAGTTGCAGAGGCCCCTGTGAAGCTTCTGGTAGGGCCTAAAAAGCCTCCAACCGATCGAGTGTTAGATTTATCTATCTCCAAATAGGTCTAGGGTGAGCTAATGCAAGGCAGCGTTAACCTGGAAACAAGGGAGGCCTTACCTTTTCAGAATCAGTTTGCATGTTTGGGTGATATCTCCAACATCCCCTTGAAGGAAGGGTGGACGACAGTTGGGCCCAAGAAAAAAAAGAATTTTGATAAAGCTTTTGACAGGAGGAAAGATAGTGAGACAACAATGATGGAATCACCACTGGTCTCTTTAGAAGGAGCAGAACCAAATACGCTGATTGTTGAGAGCTCCGGCAGTCCTACTGCATCTGATAAGGAGGAAGGGGGGCATACCCAGATTTCGCCAGGCCTTTATGTTCTTCATGCAGCTGATGATTACCTTAGAACAGGTGCAGGCAGAGGCAAGAAGGGACTCTCTGAATTATGGGATTTCCTAGTTTCACCTAGGAATAAATTTAGGCCTCAAAAATACTACTCATATTTTCCCTAGACGATGACCACTAGATATTTGGGGAGAGAATCAGAAGCCAAGACTCATGAAGGATACCCTAAAATAGAAGGGATGCAAGAAGTGCATCAGTCCGCTACTGGTGAAATTCATGATCTTGTTGAAGCACATGTATCTTCATTGAAGCAATGAATGTCTGGCCTGACACAACACACTGATATTGAAGGTCTGGACCCTGATCCTACTATTATTCCCATGCCACCGGACCCAATAGACAAACAGGATATGATTTCTCTTGAAAATTTGGATCTAAGCCACTTCGCATCCCCCTCCCATTTTTGTAAAGACCCAGAAATTTCAAGGAAATTTTTTTTCTTAATTTCAGACGGTACCTGATTCCAAGGCACAGTGTGCCCGGAATCATTTTCCGAGGTTTAGCTCGGGTACGTTCAGTGAACGAACGAGCAGGTTTTTCTAACTTTTGAACTGGTTCTCGGAATCAAAATCTGAGGGCACCGATGAAACCGCAACGCCGGTAATTGCTTAGGAACACCTATTCTGGAGTTGCGTTTGTGCGGGTGGAGAAGTTAAATTTGTGGATTAAATGAGGAATGAATAAAATTGTAAAACAACTTTTTTTTAAGTCTAAGGTGGTTTTATCCAACATGGGGAAGTTGGGGTGGCACCTAACTACCCATGTGAGGATAAATTTGAGGATAAATGTGAGGTGGGGCCCACATGAGCCCCAACCTTTCACATTCCCATAACTCTCATAAACTCCCCCTTTAAACTTGTTAACTCCCTTTAATTAAGTCACTCTTCCACTTCCTTATTTAATTTTCCAACCTATCTATTAATTAATTAAACAACTCATGGTTTAATTAATTAAGTGAATTGGATTTGAATTTTGTAAATTTGAATGCATGGAATGGGTAAATAAAATAAGGTGGAGCCTTATTTTATTTTGGTTGGAATTGATGTGTTAAGTGAAAGGGAAGAGAGCTCTTGAGTTTTGAAGAACGTTCTTGATGAAGAACAACGCCTCTAACGAAGAACGCCTCCGACGGAGAACGTGAAGTCACCGACGACATGCCTTATCTTCTTCTTCCTCTGCATCAAGGGAGGAGACACCACTGCGGGGAACGTCGCCATCAACAACGACTCTTCCTCTGATGACAACGGAACTTCACCCCACGACGCCGCTTTCCGCGACGCTCTTTGAACATCATCTCGTTATCAAGGTAGGGGAAAATTGGTATGAATATTTTTATTTAAGAGGTTGAAGGGAATTATTTTGAGAGTGATATCTTTTTCCATGGATGTTACCTTTTGAAAACAAAGAATGCGGATCAACTCAATATTAAGTTGATCCGCGAAGAATATGTTTGTGGGTTGGGAATTCTTGTTTGCGGGGAAAATTGTAGGGGTTTTTATATAGGTTTGAATTCGTTTTATTGATTCTTCATATCCTAAATTCACGACGATGATGACCAAATGAACATGATCATCGTCCTGCACATAACCCATTCTTCTTTTTCTTTTTATTCTTCACATATTCTTTGTGCGTTCTTCAATGTCCAAATATTTATTGATGCTGGAAACACGGAGTTTTGTTGAGCGTAATATATGGATGCGAAGCCCTCGATGCAAGGATCACAAATATGCGATCGTTTAATTTTTTGGTCTTGGAACGAATCCACAATGGCTTGCGGAAGGAGGCGTCCAAATATTTATTGACGCTGGAAACTCAATGTTTCCCTGAGCGCGACATACGGATGCGAAGATCTCGACCCAAGGATCAAGGATATCCATTCGTATCTTTTTTCCGAGTTAAATTGAAGTCGGAATGGAGTGCAGAAGGATCTGGAGGCGCAGCTGACGGGCAGCCAAAGGTGGTGGCCATGCGTAAAGAAGAGGAGGTGCTAGTTTGGGTGGTGCGTGGCTTTTGGGTGTGTTAAGTTAAGAATTAAATTAAATTAAAAAAAAATAATAAAATAATAATGTTATTATTATTTTCGTTGGAAAACCGTATTTTGACGATATCTTCTTCGTGCGACCTCGGTTTCACGAACTGTTAGTGGCAGTGCGACCCTGACTTCAAGATGGAATTTATGAGTCCAATATTGGATGTCTTTTTCGAGTTTTTGGATCGGGTACCCGAAACGCTTGTACATAATTGATTTAATATTATTATTAAATCTTTGACCCGCCATAAATAATGCGTGTGACGTCTGATTGACTCGCCATCAACGGTGATGTGACTCTGTCTTTAAGACGGTCGATTCAAGTCTAATGTTGGATATTAAATTCTAGTTCGTGGCTTGGGCCCATGATACACCGAATAATAATAATATTATTATTATTACGGGATCTTGTATCTGACATATCTCTCTCATACGGTGTCGGAATGACGAACCGTTTGCGACGTTGTGACCCTGGAATTAAGATGGATGTTTTAAAACCAATTTGGATATTTAAGTTGAGGTTGAGGCGCGGGCCCCACGAGGCCCGGTTCGCGTATGATACGGTGAAATGCAACTTTTTCACCGACTATCCGTTTTGGACCAATGGGTAGTGCATCTCGTGTGTTATTCCGTATGGATCGCAATGGTGTGACTGGTTTGGTTAACCAGTGTCATTTGAAGTATGACTGGGTTGGATCGAACATGAATCCAACCGGGCCCTCGGAGCGAAAACGCTTATAACTTGAGCTCCAGACGTCCGATTGATGTTTCGTCGACTATATTGGATTCCTCTTGTTGAGATGGTTCTTTTGGTATACTTCACATGAGGTTTGGACACAGTTGGAATATGGCCGGGTTGGATTGTACCCGAAATCCAACCGGGCCCCTAGAACGGAAAAGTTGATAACTTTCAGATCGAACGTCCGTTTGACGAACCGTCAGCGGCGTTGGTGATTATGTTGAAAAACGGTCCCTATGAGTTTACCCTATGAGAGTTCGGGGTACAGTTGAGATACGGCCAGGTTGGTTCACACACGAAACCAACCGGGCCCCTAGGACAAAAAGGTTAATAACTCACAGACCGGGCGTCTGATTGATGCGCCATCTATTTCGTTGAGACCCCTATGACAAGGCGGTCCTTTGAGATACTTATTCGTGGGACTTCTAGATACTTGGAGTATTGACTTGTAGCTCATGGAGCGGACCCTCCCGGAGACGAGCGTATGGAGTATGGAGACCATGTAGCTGGCTGAGACCTGACGACTGCTTGACTGACTCGACTTGGAGTGAGTCGACTAGCCCAGTGGATGGAGCACTACTTTGTTTGGGTGCAGACCCATGGCGGACGGAGCACTACTGTGTGACAGTGCAGACCCACGGTACTCATCCGGAGAGTACCTCTGCAGGCTATTAAGGGGTGTGCATTACTGTGTTTGGGTGGCATACCCCGGTGGGAAGCACTACTGTGTTTGGGTGGCTGACCCGTGGTACTCGACAAGAGGAGTACCTCAGCAGTCTTAGGTTAGTGAGCAGTACCTCAGAGTCGTGACAGGACCACTGTACACTCTAGAGACGGGGCTCTTCAGTAGTTACGGTTTCGATAATGAAAATCATGGTTTGAGCTGAGTCTATGAACTTTGTGTTTACCTCATGATTGAGATGGGTTACTTGACAACTTAGGTATATGTATGTGCATATACCTGGGTAGTGGTTATCTGTTGATTTCATAATCTTTTTGTTTCCTCATGATTGAGATGGGTTACTTGATAACTTAGGTATATGTATGGCATATACCTAAGTAGAGGTTATCTGTTGAGATCTTCTTTGTGGTTATCTTTGTTGGTTTTAGTGAGACCTTGAGGGTCTCAGGGTACCTACTGAGTATTGTTATACTCACCCCTACACGGGATATGCCCGCACCTCGTTGTGTTGGTTGCAGACGACGGGCAGTGCTGTCGGAGGCCAGGTGTTCGAAGACTGGACGATTCCCGGAGGTGGAATTCACGACGAGTCAGTAACATGAGGTGGACTTCACGGTGAGACGATACTCAGAGGAGGTTGATGGGAAAGAGCATTGTGGAAGCTATCTGTACCTACCCTTTAGGTAGGATCCATGGTGGACGATCCAGGAGCTGCGCTATCTGTACCTACCCTTCAGGTAGGATCCGTGGAGGACGATCCAAGAGTTGTGCTATCTGTACATACCCTTCTGGTAGGATCCGAGGAGGACAACCCAGGATCTGATTCCTCTCTTCCAGCTATTGCCTTTTTCTGTTGTACTTTTGTTCAGTTGTAGATGTACTTTCGATTGGGTTTGTATTCTGGCCCACTTACTTTTCAGCACTTTCTTTTGTTCTTAGTGTATTACTTCCGCTTGTACTTTGTGTGTTTGTTTACTTTTATAAAGGGAATGCCTTCCCAGTTATTGGGATTTATGCCTTTGGTGCTAGTAGCCAACCCCTGGCCTATGGAAGGCGGGCTTGGGGTAGTCACGGCACGGGCCCCGAGGACAGGTCGTGACAATTTTTCTGAGCAGATGAAGAATGATCTTATCAATACTGATATGGCTTGGAAATATCAACACCCACCCTTGGGTCAGAGACCAGGTATTTCTTAAGCATCTTTC
Organism: Viscum album; assembly: GCA_963277665.1. Lineage (NCBI taxonomy): Eukaryota > Viridiplantae > Streptophyta > Magnoliopsida > Santalales > Viscaceae > Viscum > Viscum album. The sequence continues at coordinate 924,196,189 of OY728120.1, forward strand.
CTTCTATGGTTGTGCTTATGTTTTATGAGATGTCATGTTTCTAGTCCCCACTCAACCCACTATGGTCTGCTTGAAAATAAATAAAAAAATGGATTTGTGGACATAAATGACTGAAGCCATTTATTTATGTGTTTTAATGCGTGAATAAATTCATGATGCTAGAGTATTTTTCTCAGTTTTTATATTATAGGCCACTACCATATTTTTTTTTTGTGTGTGTGTGTTGAAACCCACCCACATAATGCTCTCTTTTTCTCTTCTCTTTACTCCTCGAGATACGAACTTATCATTTATAATAGAGGGATCCCAACCAAGTTCTTGGGTTATTTATTTTAGCTCATGGATACAGTTTGGATGAGGGATATCACCCAATTTCCTATTTTGATCTTCATAAATTCCATACTAGTTGAAGATGGACGCCATGACATTTTGATGTAAGGTACACATGCAATATTATTCATTTTACGAACATCATAGTTTCATTTTTCATGCATACTTGTTCATGGATTTTTGTTTCTTAATTTATTTTACTATAGTTTAATTGTGAAACTACCCTTATAAACCTAGAATTTCCCAATAAAAAAATAATTTCCCTTCCCATAACTAGGTATTTTTTTTGTGTTATATGTAGTAGATTTAAATATTAAAAAAATGTTTTGAGGTTGTTTTTACTTTGAAAAAACACATATTTATTGAATATGAAGTAGGCAATATGGATTTTATGGTTTCCATAATTCACTATGATTATAATATAATGTGTAATATTGATCTTGTATATATCTACACTACACTACAAATTATTCAATTTTTTGTATAGAATCTACTTTATGCATAAACTATAGTATGGATTCATGTTCCATGTAATAATTATTATTTTTGTACATACAATTTTATAGAAAGATTTTTTTGATGAAGATTCAACTCAAAATGACACAAGTAAAATTGATTCAAATTCTGATAGTTTAAGAAGAAATAATATCCAATGTCAAGTTCCATATAATTTCTTTAAAAAATGATGATAGAGAAGACACAATACCAATTTTTTTTGATATACTTCTTTATATACATAACTCGTTTTGATTTATTGATGATATTTGAACCTGGTTCGTTATTATGTGGAAATTAACTTTAAGTTACATTATCTGACATCCATATTTTTCTATTTTTAAAATTTTGTTACTTTTATTTAATACTTGAGCCCAATTAATTTATTCTATATTAATAATATAATAGTGGTGTTCAACGGGTGACATGGGGACGTAAGTTTCTAGGTAGAGGCATCGTTGTTTAGATAGGGGTTGGCACACAAAGGATTATAAATACCCACATGTCGAAGGATGTTTTTGATGTGGGGTAGTATCTGCATAGGTGTACATATATCCCACAATGAAATTCCAATTTAGTTAATTTATTACCCCTAGTGTGTCATTTCCCCTTTAAATTTCTCTACCCCGAGATACTCTTGTAACATCCCAACTCGGATTCCACTAAATCGGTTCCCTAAGGTGGTTCGCTACATGACCTTTGGTGTGCCTCCCTGTATGCTAGAAGCTAATGAATAGTAGTGAGGGTCTAATGAATATCATGGAGAGACTATACCCTCTTTACTAGAGTAATATAACATGAGAAATCAAATAATCAATAACCAAAGTAGTAATGATCAATAACCATGTATCATGTATTTGATTCCTAAAGCTGGTTAAATTCCCAAAAACCAAAATAGTAAACATGTCATTACATAGTAGTGTCATGTGTCCAAGGAAATACCAAAATAAAAGCACACTGAAAATCCATAAAATGATTCTTGACATTAGTTTGGCCCCTCATCCATGCTTCATCCCAAAATCATGACTCATCCATCTATCATAGGGCCTTTTCCCTTATCATCACCTATAACCATAAAATCACCTCAGGTACCCATGAAAACCATGGTAAGCTATGAGTATGACTTTGTAGTCCACTAATAACGATGTCTAAAGAAATATATTGTCTAATAATAGTGCATAATGTATAAAAAAGTAATAGGTAAACAAGGTAATAATTAAAGAAATTTCACAACTAAACATTTTATCAATTAGGAACATGAGACCTAGGTTTTTACCATGACTCCAAACACAAAAAACCTACATTAATCTTGATGGAAGTATAGGAATCTATAAATAAGGCTTAAAAATTTTAAACAAAAATATGGAATTCATTAATCATATCAATTTCACATATTGAGGCTCATTAACCCTATTATTCATACCATGTCAAATGGAATTAGTTCCCAGATCATTATGTTGACACCCTAGCCAATAAAAAGGAATGTAATGATCATCATTTTGAGTCAAGGATGTTGAGAGTCATGTTTAGAACTATCATAGATCCAGGAAAGGGATGCACTAGCTTTTATTAGTGATAAACAGAGGGCGTTGATAAAAGGGGGTCTTTTATCAGTGCTAAAAAGAGTGTTAATAAAAGTGTACCCTTTATCAGAGCTATTATTAGTGTCGAAAATAGTTTTTAATAAAAATTATTATTAATTGATATAAAAGTATTATATTTATATTCAAAAATAATATTTATTTGAATAAATTAAATATAAAATGCATGTTTAAAATTAATATTTTTTAATAATTAAAATATTTATATATATATAATGTTTTAAAAAGTATTTCTATGATTATAATTAAATATATATATATATATATATATATTTAAATAATTATAAGATTATAATAAATTTCATTAAATAATAAATATATTTATTAGATTTATTTTTTTATTGTTTTTATAATTATATATAAATAATTTTTAAATATATATATATTTATAACTATAATTATAAAGAAATAAATATATACTGAAATAAATATATGTTTCTAATTAGTTTGTTCAATAAATTTATTGACGCGTGAGTATAATTGACGATCATATATGTTAGTTATTTATCATGAATGTTTATTTATATCAAAAAGGTCCAGGAGCTAGGTGAACCTGCTCCTACCAAATTTTATTGAAAAATAAAATACAATACTTGAAAGGGATAATGGAAGGGTACAAAAAAGGGAAATCCCTCATCCAAAAAAGAAAACTAAAAATGATGAGAAACAGGATCATCCCTATCATTAGCAGATTCCCATTCTGACTAAAAATTCTTCAGATTGAAGAGTATGGAGTACTTTTCCCTGAGTTTAACCTGCTCTAAAGTGAACTCCTTAGAAGAATACCCGGTAAACCAGCCACACCCATCATCCCAATCATCTCTTTCATGTCCTTGACCACGGTTTTTTGGATGATGACCCCACTTCCATGTCATATCTTGTTTCCAAGACCCTTTTGGTGCATCCCCCTCCGACATGAGAGGTTCGGGAGATTCCCTATGTGAAATATTATTCACTACTGGGGAGATTATCCCCATATTACTCTTTCCTTTGCTGGATAAGGAGATCTCTTACACTAGTTCCTCATCCACTTCTTCATGCACAGCCTTTTCTAAATCAGATTGACCAAGGTCGGCAATTTCACCTAAAACCTCAAGTTCCTTCACAGAATCCTCATAACATCTAACCAGCCCGAATGGAAATAAGACCTTCATTTTTATTGATTTTTGATAACCCTCCTTTCAAGGGATGAGGGTGAACCCTTACAAGGCCCATAGGCTCAACTATTATAAGGCCCATAGGCTTAGGAGATTACATGACCCGAAGGTCTTTTAGGGAATTCAACCAGACTATCTACAAGGAACTGCCCCTCCTCAGCATCTACGTCATGATAATAGCTCTCCACCTTTGCATGGTCGTATGGCTAGGCTTCCCGTGCAAGCATAGGCCGGTACCGATGACATAGCCATACCCTCTCATTCTGACAATCCATTTGGTTCTGCTCTGGTGATTGCACCTTCTCTGAATCCTCTTTTGGGCCTACTCCTTTTTTGTAGTGTGTTTGGGGAAACTGCATGTGGCCCAAAGGCCTTGAGGTGGACCTAGGGCATTAAAGGTGGGTCGAAAGCCCTACTGACCCGAAATCCTGGTTTGCCCGAAAGCCTTAAGGACTCCAAGCCCAAACCGGTGGCCCAAGATGAATAGTTCCAGTTGCTACAGTACCGAACAGTGTCTGCTACAGTACCCGCACAGTGTACAGTGCTGCTACAGTTCCTTCTATAGTACCCAAAAATATGCCTCTACCTGGTTTTGAACCTAGGTCTTATGGATGCACTTAAGGATACCTCACCAACTGGGATGAGGCTCATGTGCTCATGACATCCAACCATAGCTACCCAATACTTACTGGAAGATTCATGACCTATAGGATCCCTATAAGTACCTCAAATGGGGTCACCCTAATCCTCCTTATCACCTTGAACATTTTTATCCTTAACCAGAGTGTTACACTCTTTACTGGCTATAGTATCATCCCTTTTAAAGATATTTGGGGGCTTATTAGGTGAATCCCCCAACAAGGGAGAAGACACCTACTTTCTCACATTATCATATTTATTCTTAGAAAAAGTCTCAGTTCCTTCTTCTGCTTTGGTAAATTCCCAGCTTCCTTATACTTGGTAGAACTAAATTTCTTATTTTGGATTCTAAAAACATGTTGGAAACATGAAACATGAAGGCCAACCACCTTTTAGAAATCAAAAAAAGAGGGAACAACCTCACATTCAAACTCTACATCAATATTTAATCCATCATCCAACAGAGTGGCATTTCTTTTCCTTGGATGAAAAATATCAACATCAACCAGAACCCTTTCATAATACCCAAATTTACCAATAATGGTATTATCATCAAGCTTCATAGGTTCCCCTATATAATAAGAAAGATCATTTAAGATTTTTGGATGCCAAAAAACCTAACTAAGCCCATGAATGTGTACCTAGATTTATTAATTACTATTCTTTTGATTATAAGAATTGAAATCATGCTCCTAGGAAGAAAGATGGAAGGCACCTGGATTGAGATTATAGAAGCTAAACATCAAAGAAGTAGAATGATGCAATTTATATTTTAAAAAAAGATGAAAATATCCCTTGCAAATTGGAATTAATTTACATTATTTAAATCCCAAGATTTATCCAAACTTTTGTTTTAAATTGTCCAAATTAATATTATTTTCTCCTTTAGAAATGATCAATCGAAAAATTAATGAAAATTGACACTTATCAAGCATTTCCTACAATACAGCTTGATCAATAGAGATAAGAAATCTACCATGATCATTTCTGTAGATCTTCCACTCATTCACAAAAAAAAATATGAGCAACCGCCAGGCTTCCTAAATAAAATCTCTGAAAAAGAGAGACCCTTCCTCTTGGGGTTTGAAGCACTAATGTGATCTGAGAATAACTCAACATCCAATTGATCAACACCAGATTCAGAAATTATTGTAGGGTTTATCTCACGAACCTCAACTAGATCAATAAAGGAAACCGCATCAACCTGAATAGGGTTCTTTGATGCATCATCCACCCAATAAAAATAGTAAGCCGCAACAAATACATGATTAGGGTTCTTTAATGCATCATCCATGTGATCAAACAAAGAAGCTGCAACAACCGTATTAGGTTTCCTCGATGCATCAACCATGTGTTGATACCCAAATCGATCAATTGAAGACACCACAAAATCATTCGATCGATTAGGGTTCTATAAAATAGAATCCACACATTGATTCCCAACCTAATCATCTGATGAAACCAAAGGTACCTGATCAACGTTAGGGTTTTCGAGAACCCCAACCCAATCATCATCACCCGAATCCATCTAAGACAGAATCGAATCCAGAGTTTAGGGGTGAACACCATCAAATTTCCAAAAACTTCTCTCTAACACAAACCCGAACACCATCCAATTCGAATGTTCATTTTTACATTACATCATAATTATTTTTCATGTTTTCCATATGCGATGACTCGTTTTTTATTTTCTATACTTTACTAGGAATATGAGTCATTCATGGTATACCCATGAATCTATTTTTTTATCAAAAGTACTTAAAAATTTACAATAAATATATTTAAATGATTAATATATTTATTATATTTATAATTATAAAATTTTAATTATATATAAATACTTTTTAAATATATTTGTTTGTAATTATAATTATAACTAAATATATATATTTAAATAATTATAAAATTACAATAAAAACATCTATTATAATTTTAGAAATAAAGAAATAAATATATATATATATTGTTGTGAATAAAAAATTGAAATGAGAAAATTAGAATTGTGACGAAAGATAAATAATAAAATCAGACGGATTAATTATTGACAATGTAGTGTTTCCTTCTTTTGTTCCATCTATATTCTATTAGGGGGTGCACTGAATTTTATAGGCAATTTCTAAGGGAGTTGGTGAGGGAATTGGTGGGGGTGGGTAGCCCACCCCCATTGAATTGTGCAACCACCATCAGCTTCCTAACACTTCTCCTTGGGATACACACTCCTACCAATGTCATACATGTTTTGATACTACGTCATTAAAAATATTTTCTAGAAAAACACAGTTGGATAAAAATTGGAATAAGGATAGGAGTACAGTCACATAGACTCCCCCTAAAAGTTACATTAAAATTTTTGCAATCTACACATCCCTATATTAGGTAGAAACTTTCTAAAGATGATAGTTGGTAGTTCCTTTGTAAATAAATCTACAACACTTTCGCTTGATCAAACATATTACAATTTCATATCTACATTATTCATTAACTCTTGTGTGAAGGAGAAAAATTTAGGTGGTCTTTTTGTCTGATCATTCTTGATGAATCCTTCCTTCAATTGTGTGATGCACATAGTATTATCTTCAAATAAAATTTTTGGTCTACTATCTATAGGCAATCCACTTACTGCTTGAATGTTATGTGTCATATACTGTAACCAAACACATTCTCGACATGATTCATGTAATTCTATCACTTTGTCATGATTTTAAGATTTTGCGATGAGTGTCTTCTTTTGTGATCTCAATGATATGGTATTACCTTCTACCATGAACACATAACCAGTTTATGATCACAAATTATACGGATTAGATAAACAACTTTCATTTTCAAAACTGTCCATATTCCTTTCTAATTTGTTAGAATAGAATAAACCCAAATCTATAGTGCCACAAAGATAATGAAAAATATGTTTACTAACATTATAGTGTCTTTGTGTAGGGGATAAAATAAATCTTACTAATAAATTAGTAGAAAAATATATATTTGCATGAGTAAAATTAGCAAGATACATTAGTTCTATAATAGCACTGATGTATGGTACTGTTAGACCAACCAACTCATTATTTTCTTCACATGGTCTAAATTGATATTTCTCAATATTTAAATATCAAACATCCATTTGAGTACTTAAAGGATTCTATTTATCCAGATTAAATAGTTTTAAGACCTTTTCAGTGTAATTTTACTGATGTAAAAATATACCACTTGACATGTTATCAATTTTTTATCCAAGAAAATACTTGTTTTCTCCTAGGTATTTCATTTAAAATTCATCCGTTAAGTTTCTCATTACATAATTGATCTCTTCTAGAGTTCTGACTATATTTAAATCATCAAAATAAATGACAATGATTGCATATCCAGATGTTGTTTTCTTAATAAAAACACATGTCCATATGGGGTTATTTACATACCCTTTATTTGAAAAATATTTACTTAAACGATTATAACACATACACCTAGATTTTTTTAATTGATATAAATATTTTTTTAATTTAATTGAATATAGGTTTTTGGTTTTTGATTTCAATACTTTGGGTATTTTGAATCCTTCAAGGATTCTCATATATATTCTATTATCAAGTGACACATATAAATAAGTAGTAACAATATAAATAAGATGCATATTATCCATCTCATCTACTGCAAGTATTATTAGATATAGAAAAGTAATAGCATTCATAATAGGAGAATATGTTTCCTCATAATCAATTTTAGGTCTTTGAGAAAAACCTTGTGCGAAAAAATGATATTTGTATCTTATAATATTTTTTTTCTTATTATGCTTACACCCAAAAACCCATTTATATCTAACAGGATTCGCAGCTTCTGGTGTGAGAGTGATATTTCTAAAAAATCTTCACCTATTAAGTGAATTTAATTCAACTTGCATTATATCTTTTCATTTATTCCAATTGAGTCCTTTTTTACATTCAATAATAGACCTTAGTTCTTGGTCTTCATTTTCTATATGATGTGACATAGAATATGAAAATATTTCATCAATATTTTCCAAATTACTATGATTATATATATATACTCTAGTGGTAAAATTAATAGGGATTTCATTATTTTCCAAACCATTAGGGTTTTATATATCCAGTGAATTCTCTTTATGATTTTCATTGTGTTTCTTTAAGAACACTTAAAATACATGTTTATTATGGAACACATTCCTCCATAATGGGGTTTTTAATTATACTCATCCCTTTTCTTTTATGATTATTTATATCCTTAGAGATAATTGGACTTCTATGCTTTAGGTGTGTTTTCGAAATTTCTTTAACATCATTATGTAATTTTGTCTTTAGGAAATAAATTCTAGCCGGTGCATTTATAGAAAGTATTTGTGATTTAGTTACACCCTTTGAATCAGTAAATTCATTATGCAATTGATTTTCTAGTTCTTGAAAATGTAAAATATTTTTCACTTCCATATCAAACAATTGAGTGAGAGGATAAAGAAAAGATAACATTTGCACATTTTTTCCTATGTTTCTTTTTTACCCCTAATGAGGGGAATACTTCTTCATTGAAGTGATAACCACCAAAACATGTTGTAAATACATCACCAGTTTTTGGTTTAAGATATCTGATGATGGATGAAGATTCATATCATACATATATTCTCAGCCTCCTTTGAGGTCCCATATTTGTACATTGTGGGGGAGTAATTGGTACATATACTGCACAAACAAATATTCTTAAATGGGAAATGTCAGGCTCTTCGCCAAAAGCTAATTGGAGTGGGGGTGTTTATAATATGCACTTGTTCTGATATGAATTAATGTCGAGGCATGAAATATTCCATAACCCCATATAGATCTTGGAAACTATGTTATCATTATTAATGGTCTAGAAATAAGTTGGAGGTGTTTTATTAGTGATTCAGCTAAACCATTTTGTGTATTCACATGGGTGACTGGATGATCCACAATAATCCCCATTTCCATATAATAATCATGGAAATCTTGAGGGGTAAACTCTCCATCATTATTGATCCTTACTTTCTTGATTAAATGATCAGGTAATTGTGCTCTCAATTTAATTATTTGGGAAATAAAATGTGAAAAATCAACATTATAAGTTGAGAGAAAACATATATGTGACCATCTTCTGGATGCATCAATTAATAAAATAAAATATTTAAATTTCCTACATGATGGATGAATTGTTACACATATATCCCCTTGAATTTTTTCAAGAACGGATGGAATTCTGGCCTTAATTTTAGCTGGAGATGGTCACATGATCAGCTTTCCATGTAAATAAGCCTCGCATGGAATTTTTCATAGTGGATAGATCTTCTAGACCTTTACTGAATGTCCATGAGAACATTCAATTATATTTCACATAATTCCTGAACCAGGATAACCTAATAGATCATTCCACAAATCAATGATTTTTGGTCCATTCTTTACTACCATATGTGATTCGATTTCACTTATATATGTATAATGTAATCTAGATGATAATTTTGGTAGCTTTTCTAGTATATGACTCTTACCGAATTTATTAATGGTAATGACTATTTAATTTTCATTTATATTAGATATAGTTTGATTATAACCCATCCTGGTATATATCATTGAAACATTAGCAAGTTTTTATTAGAATTTAGGTAAAAACACATCTTTTATAAAAACAATTGTCCCATTGGGTAAAGAAAAACTCAATTTGCATGCCCCTTCTATCATATCTGAAGGACCTGATATAGTATTCACAATTGTTCTTGTTGATTTAAGATTAGAAAAATATTTTTTATTTAGAAGAATTGTGGGTGTTGGTCCACTATCTGGTATGAAAATATCTATCCCATTTAAGCAATCCATTTCAATGCTTCAAAGTAAAGAGAATAATATTATAAGAAACACCATGTGAAATTAAAATAATACAACATATAAAATATAAAAAATAAATAATGAAATATCAAAACTACAGTTATTTTTTTTAATTATTTTCATCTAACATCTCATCAAATTCACAAGTAAAATCACCTGCTTCAAGGTAAGTGAAATTGTCATTTTATGTCTTGTGATTCTCAGTAAAATTCACCTCCTTTTCTTTATCTTTAGAATATTTCTCAAAAATTGTGGTTCAATATTCTTTTCTTTAAGAGATGATTTATATAACTTACAAAATACTCTAGGTTTTGTCAAAATCGAGACTGGTGTCACTTAGAACCACACTAATAATAAGAATCTTTAGGATTCCTCAGAGTGTTTGAGATGATATTTCTTTGATTATAATATTCATTTCGGGGAGGCTCTTGGTTATGAACATGTCCTCATCCACATGTGGCACTAAAACCATGTCCACCATAAGAATCGTATGCCCGAATTCTTCCGTGATTATTTTCATGAAATATAGAATTTTCTTTAGGAAATGTTATCGCTGAACCATTAGGATGAGACTAATGATTTTTAATCAAAATATCACTATTCTTCTCTACTATAATTAATGATGGTATGATATTTGAATATTTTAAATACCCTCACAAGCAATATTGTTGTTTTGGGGTGATGTGAGATGCATGAAATGTATTATATGTCTTTTCAAGAATATCAGCATATGTAACCCAATACCATAGTAATTTAGCTGTGATATAATTCTATACATAGAGAAATTGTAATTACTGACCCTTTTAATGACTTGGAATCATAAATCATTCCATTCATCATGGGTTGATGGTAGAACAACCTCCTTTTGATGATAATACCTCTCTTTAATACTCTTCGAGAGCTTTCATGGATCTATTTCTATGAGGTATTCACATTTCAAGCCTTCATCGAGATGTCTTCTGGGGAAAATCATCCCATTTAATTTATTTTCAAGGGTTTGGGAGTTATTTTCTTTAAATTTTTCCATGAAATCCTGATTGTACCATGATTTGTTATTTTATTTCACCATTATATCAATGTATTAAACTGGTTTTGTATTGAAATTACAAGTATAATAACAAATTTCACTTTATTTTTTATTAAATAATTTAATTATTATCACTCTTAAAAATGGATATTTCAATTTATTTAATGTTTTTGTCAAAGGTGGAGGTGATTTTGAAAGCCCAAGTCGAAGTTGGTGAAAATGGGCCAAATTGCACAGGAATCCAAGAACATCTATACACTCAACATCATACTTCTACTTATTTGTGTGGACAATTGGGTTGAATTTTTTTTCTGATCAAAAATTCAGTTGGCGAAAACATTCATGAAGTAACCCAAGCTCAAGTCATCCATTAAGGAGAACATAAGAACCAATATATCTAATAAAATAAATCTGCATGGAGTCAACATTTTTTCTATTAATTTTAGAAATATCTCTTATTATAATAAATATCTTGCCACAAATTTGACAAGGAGAAATAAAAGAGGCTGGATGACAAGTCTTTAGTTTTGTGGAAAGTGAGATAAGACTATTTAGTGGTCGAAAACCATGTTCCAAGTGGTTTCTCGAAATCAAGTTGCCCAAAACCACCTCCCATTTTGGCTATAAAAGATCATATTGGGAACGTCATTTAGAAGTTTGACTAGGAGGAGTGGTGCTGAAAATTTGGAGTCCCAAAGGAGTCATCTAATCATCTCTAGAAGTTCAAGAGGCTATGGGAAGTGTTACTTCAACATCTTTTTCTTCCTCCCCTCTCATGGATTTCTAAACCCCTTGTGATCACTCAAGGAGGAACATGATGTAATATTGAGATTTTTTATTGTCATATTTGAATGGTATTTTAAATTATAGGTTTGTGTGTTGTTTATAATCATCCTCTATTCTTATTTAATTGATTTATGTACTGGTATGTCATGCTCAAGTCATATGATCATGTTTGGGGTACCCATTCATGTGATGTTTCACACATCGTTCACCACTTCTTCTTCCCACTCTTAATTGTAGTGTTTGTGTGGTTCATATTGTTTAATTGAAATCACATAAACACTTTCATTTACATGTACTTTCAATTAATGGTAACATGTTGAAATAACATAAAAAACTATATAGCGCATTGAGCTCTTCGTATTTTGTCTTGGTGAGTTTCAATTATGAAGTCAAACAGAAATCATCCAATCATCAGTGGTATCCAGTGAATCATTGTGTGTTCCCAAATGAACCCTAGGAGGTATCCATATATAACCTCAGTAGAATTATGGTTCTATGTGTTACAAACTAGGTATTAAAATACCATAACCTTATCTCTTGAAATGATGAAGGATGGTAATCATGATATTTCCCCTGGTTGATCACACTTAATAAATTTTGTTTGTTTTTTCTTTATTTTATCACATTCATTTTTATATTGACATCTTAAATTATTGAACCCCATGTTTTACAAAATCCCATTCCCATTTTATTTTTATAATCAAAACCTTTTTATTTTATAAATTATTTAAGGCTCCGTCGAGAGACGACCTAGGGTTCCTTCTATACTACAAAAATTCTAGTAAAACTAAACATCTAATTTGACACGTTCGACAAGGTGACCAAATTTTAGAACTATTTCTAGGGAGTAAAGATCATTTTTTAATTATTATCTTTTCATTATTGGTGATAAGGTAATCATGTATAATTCTAGGCCAAATCTCCACCCAGGTAAGCTTCGTTCCCAATTGATCTTCCCTTATATTGATAATGATGTTTACCCTTTTGGTGATATACAGCTTTTTATAAGAAGAATGGACATTATTTTACCATCAATGGGTAAAGGCTCAAATAATTATATGAGGATTTTCCAAATCATCAGGTGGATGATTCCACATATGACACCACTTAGTATGGTATCCTTTCTCCCTACCATTATTTACTTATCTATTTATTTAAAATACTTATATTGAGGACAATATAATTTTTAGGTGCAAGGGAGGGTGACATGTCATAGTTAGGATTAAAAAAAACAAAAACAAAAAAATGTGTGTTTTTCTTTTTGATTTTTTTATTTTGAGTTTTTAGAAAAAAAACTAATCTAAAAAAGTATATCCAAAATCATTTTTTATTCTTGAGTAGATTGTGTGTAAAATTTCAAGTTTTTTGGAAAAATATTTTTTAAATGAATGTTGATATGGAATCTTTTTCTAGAATTTCTATTTTCAAATCATTCTTAGGTGTTTAATGGATTTTTGAAACCCATACCTCATTAGCACTGACCAATATTTTAATCCCTTACAAGAGAGACATTCTAACCCCTTTATTACATATTTTTACTTTTAATAACTTTCTAGAGAGTCTCTGGTCATGTAAAGAAACTAGAACTTTACTTGATTCTATTTGAATCCATAAGATTCAGGTGTGCTACATTCACGGTAGAGGTCATCATTCAATGAAAATCCCTTTGTACAATTGACCTCTATTTTTTTCCACCTTGACATATTACCCTTTTTAAGACTTAGAGACCATGGAAATCCTATTAGGTAGCCACATTACAAGTTAATTTATCCCTACCTACACATATCTTGTGTACATTATTTTTTTACTTTCAGATTGTGTGGGGGTGAGGGTGTTTTCATGGGAATTCTAGGGAAAGAATCATTGTTGTGGGTTGATATAATGGGTGCCTATATTATCCTTGTGTAGTGGGTTAACAAGACATATTGTATCATTATTTTACACATGTTTCCCTCTTTATCTCTAATGAAAATTGTAAAAAAATATAGTTCTATACTTAAAAAAGAAAAATAGAAAAAAGTGGAGAAAAAATGAATTTTATTCACTATTATTCATGGATCAGTTGTGACCCACACAAATAGACAATGTGGATAGTTAGTTGGAAGTGATACACATTGTGAGGGGTTTATTGTATACATTTATTTTGAACACTTATTTAATTTTGACATTTTTGGTACTAAAGAGATTAAAATAGTCCTCTTATTCCTCATATTGTTTTAAACATTAAATCCTACCAACCCTTGAACCTCAGATCAACCTATTGGAATTTATATTGAGTATCACACTAGTTTTTTCTGGAAGAGAATATAGAATCTAGGCAAGCATATGGTGAGATCACAAGAACTTTGGGAAAGGAGAATAACTCTACTTTAATATATTCCTTGAGTGAAGAGGAATATTTCTAGGTGAGGTAGGTTGCAACAGGTTACACGGGTGAACAAATAAAGTTGAAAAAAATTCAAATGTGATAGAAAAAAATGATAGAAAAATTGATTACATAAAAAATTACCTTAAGCACCTCATTTAGGAGTTCAACTGGGAGGAAAGGTGAAACCATTTTGGATTCCCAAAGGATACCTCTCTTTATACCTATAATTTCTAGATGCTATGGGAATTACTACTTAAACTTCTTCTTCTTCCTCCTCTCCCATGTATTTCTAAACCCCTTGTCATCACCCGGGGAGGAACGTGATGTAATCTCAAGATTTTTTATTTTAATATTTGAATGGTATTTTACATTCTTGGTTTTTTATTGTTTTTAATCATAATATATTATTATTTAATTGATTTATTTATTGTTATGTCATGGTTAACTCATATGATCATGTTTGGGGGAACCCATTCATGTGATGTTTCACACAACGTTCACTACTTATTCTTCCCCCTCTCAATTGTAGTGATTGTGTGGTTCATATTGTTTAATTGAACTCACATAAAAACTATCATGGAGATGTAATTTCAAGTCATGATAACACATTGAAATAACATACAAACTTGGACAACAGATCAAGTTATTCCTTTGTTTCCTTTGGGAGTTTTGGTTATGAATTCGAACACAAATCACCCAATCATCAGTGGTATCTAGCGAATAATTATGTGTTCCCAACTAAACCCTAGGAGGTATACTATTATAAATTCAGTAACATTCTAGTTATCTATTTTAAAAAATAGGGATTAAAAGATCATAAACCTATCTCTTAGAGTGATGAAGGATGAGCATCATGAGATTTCCCTGGGTTGATCACACTTAATCAATTCGGTTAGTTTCCGCTTTGTTTTATCACTTTCATTTTTCTATTGAAATCTTAAATTATTGACCCCCATGTTTTTTAAAATACCATTCCCCTTTTATTTTCATTATCAAAACCTTTTTATTTTATAAATGATATAAGGATCCATTGAGAGATGGCCTAGAGTTCTTGTTATACTACAGAAATTCCTGTAAAACAAAACATCTAATTTGACACGCTTGATAATATGATCAAATTTTGGTGTCGTTACTGGGGAGCCAATATCATTTTTTAATTCTTATCTTTTAATTATTGGTTAGAAGTTACTCATGTATAATCTCAGCTAAAGCTCCACCCAGGTAAGCTTCATTCCCGATGGATTTGTCCTTATAATGTTATGGATGTTTACCCTTTTTGTGTTATACATGTTTTTCAAGTGAAGAGTGTAAAGAGGTTTACTATCAATGAGAAGAGGATCGAACACTTCTTTGAGGATTTTCCAAAGCATCTTGTGGAGGAAATCAAACTGATGGATGCCACATATGACACCACTTATCAGGCTATCCTTTATCCCCACCTTTATTTACTTATCTACTTATTTAAAATATTTAAATTGAGGATAATATAACTTTTAAGTGTGGGGGAGGGTGAAATGTCATAGTTAGGATTAAAAAATCAAAAACTAAAAAAAAATGTTTGTTTTATTTTTTTTATTTGTTTTTCTTTATTTTTTGTTTTTATAAAAAAAACTGATACTAAAAATAATATCCAAAATCATTTTTCATTCTTGAGTCAATTGTGTGGAAAATTTCATGTTTTTGGGAAAAATGTTTTTTAAATGAATGTTGATATGGAATATTTCTCTAAAATTCTTATTTTCAAATCATTCTTAGATGTTTAATGGATTTTTTAAATCCATAATTCATTACCACTGACTGATATTGTAATCCATTACCTAAGAGACATTCTAATACCTTTATTTCATATTATACCTTTTAATAACTTTCTTGAGAGTCTGGAGTCATATAGAGAAATTTGAACTTGCCTTGATTCTGTTTGAAGTAATAAGATTCAAGTGTGCTACATTCACGATAGATTCCATCGTTCAATGATAATCCATTTGTACAATTGACCTCTATTTTTGGCAACCTTTAGATTTAACCCTTCTTAAGCCTTAGGGACCATGAAATCTCTATTAGGTAGCCACATTACAAGATAATTTATCCCTACCTAACCATATCTTATGTACATTATTTTTTTACTTTTAGAAAGTGTGGGGTAAGGGTGTTTCTATGGGAATTATTAGGAATGAATCATTGTTATGGGTTGATATAATGGGTATCTACATTTTCCTAGGGTAGTGGGTTCAAAATCCATATTGTATCATTGTTTTACACATGTTTCCCTCTTTATGTCAAATTAAAATTGTAAAAAAATATAGTTCTGTATATTTAAAAAATAGAACAAAAAGAAAAAAATAGAGAATAGAGGAATTTTATTCATTATTATTCATGGATCAGTTTTAACCCACACAATTAGAAAATAAAGATATTGAGTTAGAAGTAATACACATTATGAGGGGTTGAGTGTTTACATTCATTTTGATAACTTTCTGAATTTTGACATGTTTTTTAATAAATAGATTAAAACACTCCCCTTCAGCCTCATATTTTTTTAAACATTAAATCCTACCAACTCTTAAACCTCAGAACAACCTGTTGGAAGTTATCTTGAGTAGCACACTAGTTTCTTCTCTATAGAATGTAGAATTTTGGAAAGCATATGGTAATATCACATGAACTATAGTAAAATATAATTACTCCACTTTAATATCTTCCTTGAGTGAAGTGGAAAATTTCTAGGAGAGGTGGGTTGCAACATGTTGCATGGGTGAACAAATGAAGGTGAACAAATTCGAATGTGAGAGAGAAAAATGATTGAAAATTTGGTTTCATAAACATGACATGATGAATTTCATTTTAAAATAATCATGGAAGCTTTCACACCTTTGATTTAGGAATGTGACATGATTTGGATATTAGACTTTTCCTAGTAGTGAAAATGATTAGTTGTGAGAGTGTAATCGTACCATGATTCACTATTTTATTTCACTCTTATACCAATGTACTAAACTGGTTTTGAATTGAAATTACATTTATAATAACAAATTTTTACTTCATTTTTGGTTAAATAATTTAATTATTATCACTGTTAAAAATGGATTTTTCATGTTTTTTTATGTTTTTGTCATTGGTGGAGGTGATTTGCAAGGCCTAAGACAATGTTAATGAAAAATGGGCCAAATTGTGTAGGAATCCAAGAACATATATGCACTCAAATGAATACTTATACTAATAATTAAATCCAATTGGTCTTAAATTTTGTTTACTGATCCACCATTCAGTGGGATACAACTTTCATGAAGGAACCCAATCCCAATTCATCCATTAAGGGGGCCATCTGAACTGATCTATCTAATAAAATAAATTTGCACATAGTTTATAGTTTTCCTCTATATTTTAGTAATATCTCTTATTATAATAAATATATGGACTCCAAATTTGACATGGAGAAATAAAATATGTCAGAAACTAAGTATCTAGTTTGGTAAAAATATATATAAGACTTTCTATTGGCTGAAAACCATGGGCCAAGTGGTTTCTTGAAATTAGGGTGCACAAAAAACCCCCCATTTTGGCCATAAAAGATCACCTTGGGAACCTCATTTAAAAGTTGGATCATGAGGCATGGTGCTGCCATTTTGGAGTTCCAAAGGAGTCCTCTCATCATCTCTAAATGTTCTGGAGGCTATGTGAAGTGCTACTTCAATATCCTCTTCTTCCTCCCCTCCCATGGATTTCTAAACCCCTTGGGATCACCTGAGGAGGAATATAATGTAATCCTGAGCTTTTTTATTATAATATTTAAATGTTATCTTAAATAAAAGGTTTTTCTATTGATTTTAATCATCCTATATTATTTTTTAATTGATTTATATACTGGTATTTCATGCTCAACTCATATGATCATTTTTGGGGGTATCCATTCATGTGATGTTTCAAACCATTCACCACTTCTTCCTCCCCCTCTCAATTTTAGTGTTTGTGTGGTTCATATATTTTAATTGAAATCACATAAAAACTTTCATGTCCATGTACTTTCATGTCATGATAACACATTAAAATCTATATATATACTAATCCTGGCATTCCATTTTCCACGTGTCACTCTAATAATCCTCCACATCCCATTTTTCATACATGTCAACCTTGGATGCCTCCACGACCATCCACCGCTCCATTACTCTACCATGCTCTCCCTCCCTCTCCCGCACCCTCTTTCCCTCCCCATCATGGTTTTCCTCTCCCCCGTTTCTATTTTCCATTGTTTGTCCCATCTTCTTTCCTCGATGTCCATATCCTTCACCTTATTCCCCCACTCATGATTTCCCTCCTCCATTATCCCTTCCTCACTGTCCACCATATTCCCCTCCTCTGAATCCCACTCTAGTTTCACCTTCTCCACATCAGCCATCTCCCCATCATGATTACCCTCTCAATATCCTAGGGTTACCGCTGAAAGTCAATTCCTCTCATGAACTCTGATTTTTTCCTTTATCTTCGACAACTTCTTTTCCTACATCTATCCCCACTCTCAAGTTCCTGTCTCTAGATCTAGGGTTCCTGCTACCACCATCGACTCCCTATAACTCCTAAACTACCCTTGGGGCATCTAATATCTCCACCTCATCCTTATCCTACTCTACCTCTTCCTGTTTCATGTCCACCTCCTACGTCTCTCCTTCCTACAACTCATCCGTCACGAATTCATCAAACCACTTACCGATCTTGAGACTAGTGGAACCAGGTCTTCATAATGAATACAACCCACGATGAAAATCATCCAAATTCTGAAGGAATGGTTCAATTGATATTATTGATCTTGATAAAAGGGGGGTTCTTTTGAGTTTCTACACAAAAGATGGTGGCCAACTGAGTTGCAGAAGGAGACATAACGTGGATTAACTCATGTCAAACAAGAAGACGATGAAGGTTCCTGAAGCTACTGAGTGGGAATCAAATATCATGTTGGTTAGTCTTTGTTTGCAGGTGTTCAATTGAAGATGATGGGGCCTCGATTCATCCACACACACAATATATTTGTTACCATCTCCCATCATTCTCCCATGCATTCACTCAATTTCTTCACATGGACCACATGCAATGATTCATCGATGACAACTCCACACTCTTTCCTCCCCCTTTACTGTACTAACAATTTGCTATTTCATTTCTTTTCCAAATATTCATTCAGGTATTCATTGTATCCCCAAAATCCTTACAGTTTTTATGAAATTATCGATACATCTTAGGTTAGTTCTAGAATGTTATTTCAGTACCCTATAATTAACTTCATTATTATTCATAATAGGTTAATTAATGGATGAGGTATCACTAATTTATATAGAGGTATGTTCTATAATTTTATTGTTTTGTTGATTAGAATTTATTTAATGATTTATTAATCACTAATGTCAATTTATCCGACATTTTTTTGATTCAGAGATGCTGATATGGTGGTCATTTGCATTATGTAATGTTCTTCTCATGCATGTTTAGTAGTGTTTAATGGAACTATTTGAGTAGTAATGACATTGTTGTTGTTACATTGTTATATAATTTAATTGATGTTGTTTTAGGAATCTACCTATACATAAAGGAATTTTATTTAATTCCATAGTTATTTGGATTATAATTCCTTCAATGTTTCATTTTTTCTACTGTAGTTTTATCTATCAGTTTGTTGATTCAGAGATGCTGAAATGGTGGTCATTCACGTCATTGTATATTCTCCCCATTCAATTATATTAGTGATTAATTGACATATTTGAGAAGTTATGAAATAGTTGTTGTTGTATCATTCTATAATTTTAATGAAGTTGTTTCAGGGATCTATCTATACATAGAGGTATGTTCATTAATTTCAAAGTTTTCTGGATTAGAAATCACTAAATGTTTAATTCTTCAATATTGTCAATTTATCCATCTGTTTGTTGATTCATAGATGTCAAAATGGTGGTCAATCAAATTATTGAATGTTCTCATCATTCTATATAAGTAGTTTCTAATTGAACTATTGGAGCAGTAATGAAATGGTTTTTGTTAAATCATTCTGTAATTTTATTGAAGTTGCTTCATTAATCTATTTTTTCATATTTATTTAATATAAAAATCATATTCTACTTCTCTGTTCATCTCTAATAAAATTTGTAAACTGGAATCTATCAGTTTATATTTGTTTACAATATCTATTCATTTTTAATAGAAAATTCTTCTAATGTATAGTTTTGTAAATATTATGGTTTGAATTGACATATTTGAGTAGTAGTGAAATGATTTTTGTTAAATCATTCTGTAATTTTATTTAATTTGCTTCATGGTTATATTTGTTCATATTTATTTAATATACAAATTTATATTAGACCGATTATTTTCCTATATATCTCCCCGCTCTTGAGTTCCTGTCTCTAGATCTAGGGTTCCCGCTACTATCGTTGGCTCCCTCCACCTCCTAAACTACCCTCTGCACCTCCATTATCTATGAATCTACCTTCTCCTACTCTACCTCTTCCTATTTCGTGTATGACTCCTACATCTCCCCTACCTATGACACATCCATCATGAATTAATCAAACCGCTGCCTGAGCCTGAGCTGAGTGGAACCTGGCCTTCACAATGAATACAACCCATGATGAACATCATCCAAATTCTGAAGGACTAGTTCGATCGATATTACTAATCTTGATCAAAGGGGGGTTCTTCTGAGTTTCTACACAAAATATGGTGTCCTAAGTTGCATAAGGATACATAATGCAGATTAACTCATGTCAAATAGGAAGATGATGAAGGTTCCTAAAGCTACTGATATGGGAATCAAATATCATGTTGGTTAGTCATTGTTTGCAGGTGTTTGATTGAAGATGATGGGGCCTCGATTCATCCAAACACATAATATATTTGTTACCCTATTCCATAATTCTCCCATGTGTTCACTCAATTTCTTCACACAGACCAAGGGAAATGATTCATCGATGATAAATCCACGCTCTTTCTTCCCCCTTTACGGTACTGAAAATTTTCTATTGTATTTATTTTCCAAATTTTCATTCAGGTATTCATTCTATCCCCAAAATCATTACTGTTTTTATGAAATTATCGATACATATTAGTTTATTTCTAGAATGTTATTTCAGTACCATATAATGAACTTCATCCTTATTCATAATAGGTGAATTAATGGATGAGGTCTCACTAATTTACATATAGTTATGTTCTTAATTTTGTTGTTTTTTTATTAGGATTTATTGAATGTTTTATTCATCACTAATGTCAATTTATCTAGCATTTTGTTGATTCATATATGTTGATATAGTGTTCATTCTCATTATGTAATGTTCTCCTCATGCCAGTTTAGTAGTGTTTAATCGAACTATTTGAGTAGTAATGACATTGTTTTTGTCACATTGTTATATAATTTAATTGATGTTGTTTCAAGTATCTACCTATACATATAGTAATTTTCTTTAATTTCATAGTTATTTGGATTATAATTCCTTCAATGTTTCATTTTTTTCTACTATAGTTTTATCCAGCCGATTGTTGATTCAGAGATGCTGAAATGGTGGTCATTTGAGTCATTGTATATTCTCCCCACACAATTATATTAGTGTTTAATCGATGTATTTGAGAAGTTATGAAATAGTAGTTGTTACATCATTCTATAATTTTATTGAAGTTGTTTCAGGGATCTATCTATACATAGAGGTATGTTCATTAATTTCATATTTTTCTGTATTAGAAATCACTCAATGTTTAATTCTTCAATACTATCAATTTATCCATCTATTTGTTGATTCATAGATGTTGAAATGGTGGTCATTCACATTATGGTATGTTCTCATCATTCCATATAAGTAGTTTATAATTGACCTATTTGAGCAGTAATAAAATGGTTTTTGTTAAATCATTCTGTAATTTTATTAAAAGTTTCTTCATATATCTATTTTTTAATATTTATTTAATATAAAAAATCATATTCTACTTCTCTGTTCATCTCTAATCAAATTTTTAAACTGGAATCTATCTGTTTATATTTGTTTACAATATCTATTCATTTTTAATAGAAACTTCTAATGTACAGGTTTGTAAATATTATGGTTTGAATTGACCTATTTGAGCAGTAATGAAATGGTTTTTGTTAAATCATTATGTAATTTTATTGAAGTTGCTTCATGGTTCTATTTGTTCATATTTATTTAATATACAAATTCATATTCTACTTCTCTATTCATCTCTAATCCAATTTGTAAGCTAGAATCTATCGATTTATATTTGTTTACAATATCTATTCATTTTTAATAGAAACTTTTTCTAATGTACAAGTTTGTAAATATTATGGTTTGAATTGAAATATTTGAGCAGTAATGAAATTGTTTTTGTTAAATCATTCTGTAATTTTATTAAAGTTTCTTCATGTATCTATTTTTTCATATTTATTTAATATAAAAATTCATATTATACTTCTATGTTCATCTCTATTCGAATTTGTAAACTAGAATCTATCGGTTTATATTTGTTTACAATATCTATTCATTTTTAATAGAAACTACTACAAATTTATAGGTTTGTAAATATTTTGGTTTGAATATTTCATATAATTTATATGTACTCAGAATTGAAATATATCTATTTATATTTTTTAACAATATTTTTTCTTTTCTTAATGGTAATTTCTTAGACTGCACATGTTTGTAACGATTTTTAGTTTGCATTTTTTTGTTACTTATAAATATCAGGTTTATAAATACAGATCTACTTGAGTAGTAATGATTCATGATTTTCTCCTCATTCCATATAAGTAGTTTCTAATAGACCTATTTGAGTAGTAATGAAATGGTTTTTGTTAAATTATTCAGTAATTTTATTGAAGTTTCTTCATGGATCTATTAGTTCATGTTGCACTGAAATTTCAGTGAATATTCCTGTTTTTATAGTTGTTACAATATATCTTCATATTTCAGTTTATATTGAAGTTTATATTACATTATCATGTTCTAGGATTGCATTTCTCTTGTATATTATATTATCATGCATGTTGTTTCCTTATGTAGAATACAATTTCCTTCTGCAAGCATGTTTCCCAAAGGTAACATGTGGCATGTTTATTTCTTTCTTTGTACCATAATATAAAATGTATGGTGAGAGGTCTTGATGAAAATCATATTGGATTCGCTCAAGTTGAAGTTCAGGAGGAAATACAATCAACACTCAATAGAAACAAGATGTGTTGGTTCCTACTCTGAAGACCACACCCACTAATGGACTAGGGTTGACCTTCTGGATCTTTCTAGGCGTGGACAAGTTAACTGCAATACCTGTTTGGGGTCTTAAACCTAAAAATTCATGTCCCATTTCTTTTCAATTATGTCCATTAGTTATTTTACTATCTAATAACATTTTTTTGTGTTTTCTGGGAAGGAAAATAACTATATTTCACCCCACTCACCTATTGAAGATCGAATCAAACTATTGCTGGAAGAAAAAACAAATATCTAGGTTTGTGTTTCTAAATTGTTTTCAATTTTTTTGATGTTTTACACCTTCCTCATTAATTTGCATGAGATACATTTACCATTTAATGTGCATGTCTCTATAAAAGAAATTTAATGTGCAGGTTTCAGCTTACTGTTATCCAAGATGTGATTTAGTGCTCTTTGCAATGGACATTTGTGAGACTATTCTGGTAAATATCTCTTTTTTTGGCACACTCCTCTACTATTATTGTTCCATTTTATAAAACTAATTGATAAAATCTTATTGCACTTTACATTTATAATAAGTTCTTCCATACAATATCTTTCTGAATTTCTAATTAAAGATGTTTTTTTACCATTTATTTAAATAGTTTTCTTCTAGATAAGGTTACCATGAAGATGTGAGAATGGGGTGTGGTGTCTAGATAGTCAGGAGTGGGTGGTCACAAGCAGTGGCCACCAGTACGTAGTAAGGAAGTGTACCAAAACCTAATATACTCTAACAACTATAGGTAAATGATTCTTCTGGTTTTTAGTAACCTAATGATAATAATTACAATAATAATGTAGTCACTCCACTCCATTCAATGGAGTCAGAACCTTGACCTCGGTAAATGATCTCGAAATCAATGACTAGATAATCAGGTGTTGTATTCTTTTGTAAATTTTCAATGTTTGATCTAATGTGTCCCCTCATGAGCATATATCAAACTGACATATACATTTTGATTGCCTCCAAAACTGACTCAACCTACCTACTCTGATACTAATAGATTCTTTTTATTCTATTAAGCAGATGTTGTACTATTGCTGTGTTGTAGCTGATATAGCCTTGGGATTATGGAATCAAGAAGAGAAGCCATCGCTAGATGTGTATTATTTCAGGTACTTTCTTTATGTGCCTAAGGAATAAAAAGAAGTAACAAAGGGCTGTCTTCAATGAAATTAAAAGTCATGTTTCTTATTTTCCCCATCCTATTTATTTCAATTTTTTCATTTTATTCCAAACCATGAGATTAACAAGAAATTCATGTGCTGCTCTACCTGTGATTCCTCCAGGTATTCAAATTCTGGTGATGTGATTTTGGTAGAGAAATTGATGATGAAATCTGATGCAAGGTATATAATCATCATGGAAATGGTAACATCTTTATTCAAATGTGGCATGCACAACAACATCTAAGAATTTTCCTAATCCCACTTGGTCATTATGTGAAATATGATGCATTTTTTTCATTAAGTTAATTTGTTCATTTGTTACATGGCTTGTGGATTGTGAATCTAAGCACTGGTTTTTATTATTTCTTTTTCATGCTGAATGGTAGGTTGGTATCCAAAGAGGATATATAAGACGTTTCCAACAGCAAGAAAGATAAGCAATAAAAATTCCATCTGTAGGAGTGTCATACAATCTTTATCAAACTTTTTTCTGAACTTTCATCACTCAAGTCCAAAAGAGGTTAGTCCTCAATTCCTAGTGGTTGACTAAAAATAGAAATATAAATGTGTAATTTATCGAAGCTTGCAGTGGCCTCTGATTTTTTATGTTTTTTGTTTTGTGTAGTTGGTATTTAACTTCAATATTTTATATATATACTACCTTTTACTTTCGGACATTGATCTTAACACCCAAAAAAGGGTAAAAAATATATATTTTAACAGCGCACAGCCAAGTAGTGGTTGTTAACATGCATATTTGAATGATTCATTTTGGCTTTCAGTTATGAATTAATTTGATCTTTTTTTCAAAGAAACCTATGATCAAGGACCTGTCTTAATTTTATTATCCAAATATAGAAAAATAATTCAGGAAATAAAAACCCATTTCTGATAGTTTTAGATTTTGTGTTTAATTAGCTCTAGATTTATTGATTGAGAAATTCTTATTTTATAATATTCTACCTATTTATAACCACTATTTTATACAATGTTCTCTAATATGAAATTATAGTAATATAAAAAATATGTTTTATCATTATGAAATATCTTGAATATGGTTGAAATTATATAATTTGTATTGTAATCAATATTATTGAATCTAAAATCACTGTATATGCATTATATAAATTTTTATGTGTAATATTTGGTTATAAAGTGTCTCAAATTTTAAATCTATGTGAAAAAAATCTCACAAATAATACAGTATAAAATATGTAATCTTTTTATAATTATCTATTATGTAATCTAAAATCTATGTCTCTAATGTGTCTATAACATGAGATATTTGTAAAATCAGGAATCTTTGTGTGTTAACATTATGACCATTAATTTAGAATATTTTTATGTAGTTTTCATGACATATATATTAGTTCATAATGATTGTGTTATTGTCTTAACCTTATTTATAATAATTTCTAATACACAATAAATTCTATTTATTATTAGTTGTCAATTAATGGGTCACACATATCAATTCCTATTGTATAAAATAATGCCACATAACTTGATTTTTTATTCATTTCAATTACATTCACATCAATGTATTTACACTAATTTCATGTGTTTTCTAAGATGTTGGGTGAGTTTGAAAATAGTGACACAATAATGAAAATAGTACTACAAGATGAAAATCCGTTTTTGTGTTTTACACATTCAATACAATGTTTATTGCAAATGGTTAGGGAGGTGGAATTATAAAGATTAAAATAAAAAATATAGCATACATATGCAAAATTTCAGAGACACTAAAACTTTCCTTCTTTTTCAATTGGTATGTTTTACCATTTTTTGGAGTGATCTATCATGAAATTGTTTCTATCTTGATATTCGTCCTATGAAATTATTTATCTTCTGCATTAAAGGTATTCTATAAATCAATTTTAATCCTTAAGGTATCCATATTCAAACCTTTGATTTATTCATTTCCAGAAATTTAATTATTCATTTCAATAATTTTTTCATTAATGTATTTAATTTCTCCTTGAATGTCTAGTATTAACTGTTATTCCTAAATAATTTTAGGAAATATTTTTTTATCTTTTTATGATGTCACAAGAATTTTATCAACCTATATTCCATTGTTATGTACCATTGTATTTGTTTTTGAATATGTTTAATATTAATATTGAATAATAAATTCTCAAAATAAGATTGTTTTATTGAAAAAAACCATTCATAAATAGAGCCGTGCGAACGCACGGGTGAGTACTAGTAACATACAAACCTGGAAAATTCATTGAGTTCTTCGTGTGTTTCCTTAATGAGTTTTGGTTATAAATTCGAACACAAATCACCCAATCATCAGTGGTATCCAGTGAATCATTATGTGTTACCAAATGAACCCTATGAGGTATCCTAGTATAAACTGAGTAATATTTTGGTTCTGTGTGTTACAAATTAGGGATTAAAATATCAGAACCCTATCTCTTGAAACGATCAAGGATGAACATCATGATATTTCCCCAGGTTGATCACACTTAATCAATTTGTTTAGTTTTTCTTTCCTTTATCACTTTTATTTTTTTGTTAATATCTTAAATTATCAACCCCCATGTTTTCCAAAATCCCATTCCCCTTTTTTTCATAATCAAAACCTTTTTATTTTATAAATGATCTAAGGATCCATCGATATACGACCTAGTGTTCCTGCTATACTACAAAAATTCTAGTAAAACTAAACATCTAATTTGATGCGCTGGGCAACACAATCAAATTTTGGTGCCATTGACGGGGATCCATGATCATTTTTTTATTCTTATTTTTCATTATTGGTGATAAGGTCCTCATATATAATTATATACTAAATCTCCACCATGTTAATCTTTGTTCCCGTTGGCTCAGTCCTTATACTCTTACTAATGTTTACCCATTTGGTGTTATACAGGTTTTATATGACAATAGTGGAAAGAGGTTTACTATCAATTGGTAGAGGCTCAAACACTTCTATAAGGATTTTCCAAATAATCTTGTGGAGAAAATCCAACTAATGGATCCCATATATGACACCACTTAACAGGCTATCCCTTCTCCCTACCTTTATTTACTTATATATTTATTTAAAATACTTACATTAAGGTCAATGTAATTGTTAGGTGTGGGGGAGGGGGAAATTTCATAGTTATGATTTAAAAACTAAAATTAAAAAAAATGTGTGTTTTCATTTTTTTTGTTTTTATTTATTTTAGGTTTTTGGAAAAAAGAAATTGATTTTAAAAGGAATACCAAAATAATATTTCATTGTTGAGTCGATTTTGTGGAAAATTTCATGTTTTTTGGAAAAATTACTTTCAAATGAATGTTGATATGGAATATTTTTCTAGAATTTGTATTTTCAAGTCATTATTAGGAATTTAATGGATTTTTTTTAAACTCGTGCCTCATTAGCACAGACAGATATTTTAATCCCTTACTTGAGAGACATTCTAAACCCTTTATTACATATTCTTCCTTTTAATAAACTTTTTTTGAGAGTCTCAGGTCATGTAGAGAAACTATAACTTTCCTTTATTCTGTTTGAATCTATAATATTCAAGTGTGCTACATTCATGATAGAGGCCATTGTTCATTGAAAATCTATTTGTAAAATTGACCTCTATTTTTGGACACCTTGACATTTAACCCTTTTTAAGCCCTAGATACCATGAAATGCATGTTAATAACCACATTACAATATAATTTATCCCTACCTACCCATCTATTATGTATATTCTTGTTTTACTTTGAACAAGTGTGGAACTGAGGATGTTTCCATGGGAATTATTAGGAAAGAATCATTGTTATGGGTTGATAGAGTAGGTTTCAACATTTTCCTTAGGTAGTGAGTTCACAGGACATATTGTATCATTTTTTTAATATTTTTCCATCTTTATCTCTAATGAAAATTGTAAAAAAATTATTGTTTTTTACCTTGAAAATAAATATAACCAAATGAAAAAAATGGAGAAAAGAGGAAGTTTGTTCATTATTATTCACATATCGGTTGTGACCCACGCAAATAGACAATATGGATAGTGAGTTAAAAGTGATACACACTATGAGGGGTTGAGTGTGTACATTCATTATGAGAACTTGCTGAATTTTGACATTTTTTTTACTAAATAGATTAAAACAATCCTCTTCTTCCTCATATTTTTTAAACATTAAATTCAACCAACACTTGAATATCAGAACAACCTGTTGGAATTCCTCTTGAGTAGCACACTAGTTTCTTCTGGTAGAGAATGTAGAATCTTGGTAAACAAATGGTAAGATCAGGTGAACTATAGGAAAATAGAAAAAATCCACTTTAATATGCTCCTTGAGTGAAGAGAAAAAATTCTAGATGAGGTAGTTTGTGACATGTTTCATGGGTGAACAAATGAAGTTGAATAAATTCGCATGTGATAGAAAAAAGGATAGAAAAATTGATTCCATTAATGAGACATGATGAATTTAATTTCGAAATAATCATGGAATTTTTCACAACTATGATTTAGTAATGGGGAATGATTAAGAAATTAGAGTTTTCCCAAGAGTGCTAATGATTAGGTGTGGGGGTGTAATTGTACCATTATTCACTATTTTATTTTACCCCTATACCAATGTATTAAACTGGGTTTTTATTAAAATTACAAGTTTAATAAAAATATTCACTTTTTGTATGGTTAAATAATTTAATGATTATCACTATTAAAAAGGTCTATTTCACTTGTTTTTATGTTTTTTTCATAGGTGTAGGTGATTTGGAAGGCCCAAGATGAAGTTGATGAAAAATGTGCTAAATTGCACAAGAATCCAATAATATCTATGCAATATACCACATAATATTACTGATACATGCGTCCAATTGGGATGATTTTTTTTCTGATCCAAATTTTAGTGGGCTACAACATTCAAGAAGGAACCAAAGCCGAATTAATCCACTAAATTCCCCATATGAACCGATCTATCCCGTAAAATAAATCTGTATGGAGTCAAAAATTTTCCACTATATTTTAGCATTATATATTATTATAATAAATATCTTGATGAAAAATTGTATAGGGAGAAAGAAAAAAGGTCATCCAACAAGACTATAGTTCTCTAGAAATGGATATTAGATTATCTGTTGGCCAAAAACCATGTTCCAAATGGTTTTTTGAAATCATGGTGCCCAAAACTACCCCTCGTTTCGGATATAAAAGAGCACCTTGGGAACCTCATTTAGGAGTTAGACCAGGAGGCATGGTTCTTCCATTTTGGAGTCCCAAAGGATTCCTCTCATC
The DNA here is from genome assembly GCA_963277665.1 of Viscum album. Lineage (NCBI taxonomy): Eukaryota > Viridiplantae > Streptophyta > Magnoliopsida > Santalales > Viscaceae > Viscum > Viscum album. The sequence goes on from OY728120.1 coordinate 924,226,066, forward strand.
ACCCCTTGATGTTATGGAGGCTATGGGAAGTTCTACTTCAACATCTTCTTATTCTCCCCTCCCATGGATTTTTAAACCCTTTGTGATCACCTAGGGAGGAACATGATATAATCCCGAGCATTGTTGTTATAATATTTTAATGGCCTTATAAATTATAGGTTTTTTTGTTGTTTTTAATTATCCTCTAGAATTATTTAATTTATTTATGTACTTTTATTTCATTCTCAACTCATATGATCATGTTTGGGGGTACCCATTCATGTGATGTTTCACACACCATTGACCACTTCTTCTTCCCCCTTTTAATTGTAGTGTTTGTGTGGTTCATATTGTTTAATTGAAATCCCATAAACAATTTCATGGATATATACTTAAAATTCATGGTAACACATTGAAATAACATACAAACCTGGATAGCACACCAATTTCTTCCGGTGTTTCCATAGTGAGTTTCGGTTATGAAGTCGAACACAACTCACACAATCATCTATGGTATCTGGAGAATCATTGATTGTTCCTGACTGAACCCTAAGAGGTATCCTAGTATAAAATTAGTTACATTATGGTTCTATATGTTACAAACCAAGTATTAAAAGATCGTATCCTTATATCTTGAAGCGATGAAGGATGAGCATTATGATATTTCTCCAAGTTGATCACACTTAACCAATTCTATTAGTTTCTACTTTTTTTACCACGTTAATTTTTCTATTAACACATTAATTTATTAACCCCCATATTTTCCAAAATACCATTCCCTTCTTATTTTCATAATAAAAACCTTTTTATTTTATAAATTATCTAAGAATCCATCGAGATATGACCTATGGTTCCTGCTATTTTAAAGACCCGGAAATTTCAAGGAAATTTTTTTCCTAATTTCTTTTGGATTTTACAAGAACACAGTTTCTGACGACACCTGATTCTGAGGCCCGGTGTGCCCGGAATCAATTTCCAAAGTTTGGCTCAGGTACGTTCAGTGAACGAACAAGTGGGTTTTTCTAAATTTTGAACCAGTGCTCAGAATAGAAATCAGAGGGCACCGATGGAATCGCAACACCGGTAATTGATTAGGAACACCTTTTCCAAATCGGTTTCTCGGGTGTTGATGTAGAAAACAAGTGAGGAATAAAAATATAATTGTTTTATTTTTATTTCTTCACTAAGCGGTTTAAGTGAAATAAAGTTGTGTCTCAACTTAATTTCTCTTTTCTAAGTGTTAGATCCTTGGTGTGGGAGTTGGAGTGGGACCCACCGGTTGTTAACTTCACATGAGAGGATTAAGGGTGAGGTGGTGCCCACACGATCCCCCACCTTTTCAAATTACTTAAATCCATAACCCCCCTTTAATGTGAGACCACTCTCCTCCCCCTCTCTCTTCTTTAATCATGCCAAATCACTAAATTAATTAAGTGAGTTATGTGTTTGATTTTTAAAAATTGAAATGCTTGGATTGATGTAATAAAATAAGATAAGTCTTATTTTATTTGAGAGGGTTGGTTGTTGTGTGAGGAGATTGGGGAGATAGAACTCTTTTCTCCCGCAAAGAACTTCATCCTCCCGTGAAGAACTTCATTCCTTCCGCGAAGAATGTCATCTCTTCAACGAAGAACGACTAAGCGACTCCGGTATATCCATTCACTTTCTCCTCTGTGACAAGGGAAGAGACACCAATGCGGGATTTCTCCAATGACACGTAATCATCCTCTTCTCTCCGTGATAAAGAGAAGACGACGTCTCCTCAGACGCTCTTCGTCAACGTCTACGAAACCATGGCCCGCGATGCCGCTTTCCGCAATGCTCTTCAAACATCAACTCGTTATCAAGGTAGGGGTTTTTATATATGTTTGAATTAGTTTTGTTGATTATTCATATCCTAAATTCCTGACGATGATGACCAAATGAACATGATCATCGTCCTGCACATAAACCATGCTCCTTTTTCTTTTTATTCTTCACGTGTTCTTCGTGGGTTCTTCAATGCCAAATATTTATTGATGCTGGAAACACTGAGTTTTGTTGAGCTCAATATATGGATGTGAAGCCCTTAACGCAAGGATCACAAATAAGCAATCATTTAATTTTTCGGGCTTGGAACGAAGCCGCAATGGATTTCAAAAGAAGGCGTCCAAATATTTATTGACACTGGAAACATAGAGTTTTGTTGGGCGCAATATATGGATGTGAATCCCTCGACGCAAGGATCACAAATATGTGATAGTTTAATTTTTCAGGCTTGGAACGAACCCGCAATGGCTCGCAGAAGGAGGTGGCAAAATATTTATCGACGCTAGAAACACAATATTCTGTTGAGCGCGACATATGGACGTGGAGCTCTCGACCCGAGGATCGCGAATATGCGATCATTTAAATTTTTGGGCTTTGAATGAAGATACAGCGACACACGGAAGGGGGAGAAGCGGTGGCACCGACGAACGGAGGAGGCGGCCAGAGCCGTCCGGCCTCTTGGAGGCGGTGGCTCCCCAGCGCGCCACCGGAAGAAAACCCGCCGCCGTACAGCCGCAACGGTGAGGAGCCGGACCCCGCAGCCGCGCGGGATCTGGGAGGTAGGGCGGCGCCAGCTGACACCCCCGGTTACAACAAGAGGTCGCGCCCCTTGTGTTCCACTCGGCTAGCGCCGAGTCGCGGCCGGCCTACCGGGCCAGGCCGCGCCCTAGTGGGCCCGACGCAATTCGGGCCGACCCAGGGGGTATCGGGCCGGGTCGGACCGGGCCCGAACCCCTATTTTCGGGTAGTTTTCGTTCAATCGCCCATAACATAGGCTACAGACCTCCGATCAATGCACCGTCAGTTGCAATGCGATCCTTGGATCGAGACGGTCGTTTAGATATATTACACTCAAGGTTTAGGAGAACTTTAGGTATAACCGGGTTGGTTCGAACCCGAAACCAACTGGGCCATCGGAACGAAAACGCTTATAACTTTAGCTACGGACGTCCGATTGATGTACCGTCGAACTTTTTGGATTTCTCTTGATTAGAAGGAACTTTTGGAATAAATCTCTTGATATTTGGATGCAGTTGGATAGTGTCTGGGTGGATTGTACCCAAAATCCAACCAGGCCCCTAGAATGGAAAAGCTGATAACTTTCAGACCGGACGTCCTTTTGACGAACCATCAGCAGCGTTGGTTATCTCATTGAGAAACGGTACCTATGAATATAACCTATGAGAGTTTGGGGTATAGTTGAGATATGGTCGGGTTGGTTCGCACACAAAACCAACCGGACCCCTAGGATGAAAAGGATAATAACTCACAGACCAGACGCCCGATTGACGCGCCATCTGTTGTGTTGAGACCCCTATGACGAGGTGGTCCTTTGAGATACTTCTTCATGGGACTTTGTGATACTTGGAGTATCGACCAGTAGCTCGTGGAGCGGACCCTCCCAGAGATGAGCGTACGAAGTACGGAGACCGTGTAGCCGGCTGAGACCTGACGACTGCTTGACCGACTCGACTTGGAGTGAGTCGACTAGCCCAGTGGACGGAGCACTACTTTGTTTGGGTGAAGACCCATGGAGGACAGAGCACTACTGAGTTTGGGTACAGACTCGCGGTACTCGTCCGGAGAGTACCTCTGCAGGCTATTAGGGGGAATGCACTACTGTGTTTGGGTGGCAGACCCTGGCGGGAAGCACTACTGTGTTTGGGTGGCTGACCCACAGTACTCGATAGGAGGAGTACCACAGTAGTCTTAGGTTTGTGAGCAGTACCTCGGAGTCGTGACAGGATCACTGTACTCGACAGAGATGGGGCTCTTCAGCAGTTACGGTTTTGATAAATGAAAATCCTGGTTTGAGCTGAGTCTATGACCTTTGTGTTTACCTCATGATTGAGATGGGTCACTTGATAACTTAGGTATATGTATGGGAATATAACTGGGTAGTGTTTATCCGTTTATTTCATAATCTCAGTGTTTCCTCATGATTGAGATGGGTTACTTGATAACTTAGGTATATGTATGGGCATATACCTAAGTAGAGCTTATCTGTTGAGATCTTTCTTTTTGGTTATCCTTATTGGATTTAGTGAGGCCTTGAGGGTCTCGGGGTCCCTACTGAGTATCTTTATACTCACCCCTGCACGGGCTATGACCGTACCTCATTGTGTTGGTTGCAGACGACGGGCAGTGCTGACAGAGGTCAAGTGTTCAAGGACTAGACAGTACCCGAAGGTGGATCTCCGATGAGTCAGTATCGGGAGGTGGACTTAACGAAATGACAATACTCGGAGGAGGTTGACGGGCGAAAGCGTTGTGGAGGCTATCTGTACCTACCCTTTAGGTAGGATCCGTGGTGGACGATCCAGGAGAGGCACTATCTGTAACTACCCTTCAGGTAGGATCTGTGGTGAACGATCCAGGAGCTGCGCTATCTGTACCTACCTTTCAGGTAGGATCCGAGGTGGACAACCCAGGAGCTGCTTCTATTCTTCCAGATGTTTTTCTTTTCTGTTGTATTTCCTTTCACTTGTAGCTTTACTTTTCAGTTGGGTTTGTATTCTGGCCCTTTTTACTTTTCAGCACTTTCTTTTGTACTTTGTGTTTTACTTCCGCTTGTACTCTATGATGTTTGTTTACTTTCATAAAGGCGATGGATTCCCAGTTATTGGGATTTACGCCTTTGGTGCTAGTCTCCATCCCCTGGCCTATGGAAGGCGGGCTTGGGATAGTCACGGCATGGGCCCCGAGGACAGGTTGTGACAAATTGGTATCAGAGGAGTCAGTTCTGCCGAATGACTTATAACTCTGATATTTTCTTTTCTGTGAAGAAATAGTGTTAAGGGTACCGAGTTTGGTCTTCAGTTCAGGGAGTCCAGTGTTGGTGCGGCGGCCGACGTATCTGTACACCAGGACCCTGACTACTGATTTCCGACTTTGTGCACGAAAACATTGATTGAGTGTGTGATTCCAAAAGTGTTAAAGTTAGCTCAAACTAGGTCAACTCACCAGGTATAAAATGTTGAACGTGTCGCATCTGTTCAGGATGTCTCCACGTAGACAGTTAGTTGGAGTTCTTAGATTGTACTCGATAGCGGCCCACCGAGCGACAAGGATTTGGTGCAGGGCCCTCTTTCTATGTTGGCACCCTCGGGTGGTGTACCAGCAGCACCACCACCTGTTGGGAAGCAGATGCCATCATCCATACTAGCGAACTTTACACGCTGGCAGAGTGCGTTGCACGAGTTCCAGCAGTAGAGGCCTCTGAGGTTACGAGGAGAGGCAGATTCCCAGACAGCAGAGCACTGGCTGGAGGCGATTGCTAGAGTTTTCCGCCTAGCTGAGACATTAGTAGAGTGGATGGTGGACTTGGATACTAGTGTTTTCCAGTGAATGACCATGAGGATGGTCTGCTTAGTGATGAGGCTTCGGTACGTGGACCGATGCCTGAGGTAGTACCTTCGGGTAGTGTGCCAGCTATACATCACTACCTGTTGGTCAGCAGTTACAACCGACGGTACCGGTAGGTGACACATGTTGGATTACTTCCTTACACGTGTTCCAACACCAGATACCCTCAAGTTCTGAGGCAAACCTAACTCACAGGCGGCTGAGGACTGGCTTGAGGAGGTGGCTGAAATTTTTCTAGAGCTTATACAGCTTCGGCAAGATGACGTGTCGGTAGCTGAGAATTCATCGAGGAGTACCGAGAATTCCAGGTACTCGATGAATACGTTTTAATCAGTTTTATAGATCTCGGACCTCTGAGCGTGGTGCGTTTAAGGATATCCGAGCTAGCACCGTTTCTCTATGCATTCCTACTTATGCTAGGGTGCTAGAAAGAACATTTGTGGTTGAGAATTCTTTTGCTGAATGGATACAGTCAGTGAAGGTTAGCAGTGGGAAAGCTAGAAACTAGTGCCAGTCTCAGAGACTTGGGCATGTGAATGTTTCAAGAAGAAGTAAAAAGGACAGATGATTATGTGAAGCAGCGGACGTGGAGGAAGATATAGGAGAGCATCATGAGGTAATGTACATTTCAACATGTTACAATCACCCGCCTTTGTAGCCCCTTCCAGGCTCAGGGAGCTGGAGGGCAGGGGAAGAGAGTAGCTGCATGTAGTTAAAGAGTTTGACCCAATGGCTCTAAAAAAATGATTCAAGGGACAGTCTGTGTCCACTAATAGCTGCCATAGTAACAGACATTGATATGAATCATTCCTTCCTTCCACGAATCTTGTCCCAGACCTAGAGTTTTTGGTAAGCCGTAGACTTGACCCTCACGTCTGGAGATACCTTGGGAGGAGACTAGATAATCACACTTACGCTGACAGTGTGGTCTGACCCACGAGGCAAGAGTTTCGATTGGAATCTCTTAGTGGTAGCGTCGAGGCCTTACGACGTTGGTCTCGGTATGGATTGGATTCACAGTTCATGCTAATATTGACTGTATTAGGCAAAAAGGTTGTGGTTTATCTACAATGTTGGGATGAGGTTTTCCTTGGTTGGCGAAAAGGAAAAACCATGCAGCACAGGATGGAATCATGCATAGAAAGGTATAGTCGATCACTCTTGAGTTGGCCAACTTCACCCACATGGCAGCAGGAGTTTTGAGTTTCAGTTCTAATCAGGAAAGGGAGACCTCTAGAGTTTGAGGATGATGAGCACGTCCTTATACGGGTCTCACCTCGACGAGGTTTACGGAGGTGTGGCCGAGGTGGAAAGTAATATCTGAGGTTCAGTGGACCTTTTAAGGTCCTCAGCAGGGTAGGCGAGGTGGCTTACCGTTTGACCCATCCACCTCAGTTGCACCAGGTGCCTGACGACTTCCACGTATCTCAACTGGGGAGATACATGCTTGACTCGACGCATATCATCGACCATGGCGAGTTGGACGTTGGTGATGGGGTGACTTTTTCAGGGTTCCAGTAGAGGTTGAGGATCGACAGTAGCGGGTCCTATGAGGACGGTCGATTCCTCTTGTGGACTTTCGTCGGTAGCACGGGAACCTCCAGGTGATCACATGGGAGCCGAAGGCACATATGCGTGCTCAGTACCGTTTTTGTATCCCTAGTTTGTGTTAAAGCTTTACAGGGACGTAAATCCCTGAGATGGGAGTAATGTAAAGACCTGGAACTTTCAAGAATTTTTTTTCTTAATTTCTTTTGGATTTTACAAGAATGCAGTTTCTGACGGCACCTGATTCTGAGGTCCAGTGTGCCCGGAATCAATTTCCGAAGTTTGGCTCAGGTACGTTCAGTGAACGAACGAGCGAGTTTTTCTAAATTTTGAACCGGTGCTCAAAATCGAAATCTGAGGGCATCGATGGAACTGAAACGCTGGTAATTTCTTAAGAACACCTTTTCTAAAGGTGCAGTTGCTCAGGTGTTGATGTAGAAAAAAGTGGGGAATAAAAATATAATTGTTTTATTTTTATTTCTTCACTAAGAGGTTTAAGTGAAATAAAGTTGTGTCTCAACTTAATTTCTCTTTTCTAATTGTTAGATCCTAGGTGTGGGAGTTGGAGTGGGACCCACCGGTTGTTAACTTCCCATGAGAGGATTAAGGGTGAGGTGGGGCCCACATGAGCCCCCACCTTTTCAAATTCCTTAACTCCATAACCCCCCTTTAATGTGAGACCACTCACCTCCCCCTCTCTCTTCTTTAATCATGCCAAATCACTTAATTAATTAAGTGAGTTATGTTTTTGATTTTTAAAAATTGAAATTCTTGGCTTGATGTAATAAAATAAGATAAGTCTTATTTTATTTGAGAGGGTTGGTTGTTGTGTGAGGAGATTGGGGAGATAGAACTCTTTTCTCTAGGGAAGAACTTCTTCCTCCCACGAAGAACTTCAATCCTTCCGCGAAGAACGTCATCTCTTCAACGAAGAACGACTCAGCGACTCTGGTATCTCCATTCCCTTTCTCCTCCTTGACAAGGGAAGAGACAACGACGCGAGAGTTCTCCAACGACACGAGAGAAGATGACGTCTCCTCAGATGCTCTTCGTCGACGTCTACGGAACCACGCCCCGCGACACCGCTTTCTGCGACGCTCTTCGAACATCAAATCGTTATCAAGGTAGGGGTTTTTTATATATGTTTGAATTCGTTTTATTGATTATTCATATCCTAAATTCCTGACGATGATGACCAAATGAACATGATCATCGTCCTGCACATAAACCATGCTCCTTTTTCTTTTTATTCTTCACGTTTTCTTCGTGCGTTCTTCAATACCAAATATTTATTGATGCTGGAAACATGGAGTTTTGTTGAGCGCAATATATGGATGCGAAGCCCATGACGCAAGGATCAAAAATATGCGATCGTTTAATTTTTTGGGCTTGGAATGAAGCCGTAATGGCTTCCGAAATAAGGCGTCCAAATATTTATTGACATTGGAAACACAGAGTTTTGTTGGGTGCAATATATGGATGCGAAGTCCTCGGCGCAAGGATCACAGATATGCGATCGTTTAATTTTTCAGGCTTGGAATGAAGCCGCAATGGCTCGCGGAAGGAGGCGGCCAAATATTTATCGACGCTGGAAACACAATATTCTATTGAGCGCGACATATGGACGTGGAGCTCCTAACTCGAGGATCATGAATATGCGATCAATTAAATTTTCGGGCTTTGAATGAAGATACAGTGACACACGAAAGGGGGAGACGCGGCGGCGCCGAGGATCGGAGGCGGCGGCCAAAGCCGTCCGGCCGCTTGGAGGCGGTGGCACCCCAGCGCGCCGCTGGAAGAAAACCCACCGCCATACATCCGTAGCGGCGAGGAGCTGGACCCTGCAACCACGCAGGATCCGGGAGGCAGGGCGGCGCCAGCTGGCACCGCCGGTTACAACAAGGGGTCGCGCCCCTTGTGTTCCGCTCGGCTAGCGCCGAGTCATGGCCGGCCTGCCGGGTCGGGCCGGGCCATGCCCTAGTGGGCCTGACCCATTTCGGGCCGACCCAGGGGGTCTCGGGCCGGGTCGGACCGGGCCCGAACCCCCTATTTTCGGGCAGTTTTTGTTCAAACTCCCATAACATGGGCTACATTCCTCCGATCAATACACCGTCAGTTGCGATGTGATCCTTGGATCGAGGCAGTCGTTTCGGTATATTACACTAATGGTTTAGGAGAACTTTGAGTATAGATGGGTTTGTTCGAACCCGAAACCAACCGGGCCCTCAGAGCAGAAACGCTTATAACTTGAGCTCCGGACGTCCGATTGATGTGATGTCAACCTTGTTGGATTCCTCTTGATGAGACGGAACTTTTGACATAATTCTCCTGAGATTTGGATGCAGTTGGATAGTGGCCAATTGGATTGTACCCGAAATCCAACCGGGCCCCTGGAACGGAAAAGCTAATAACTTTCAGACCGGACGCCTGTTTGACGTACCGTCAGCGGCGTTGGTGATCTCGTTGAGAAACGGTCCCTATGAATATACCCTATGAGAGTTTGGGGTACAGTTGAGATACGGCCGTGTTGGTTCGCACCCGAAACCAACCAGACCCCTGGGACGAAAAGGCTAATAACTCACAGACCGGGCGCCCGATTGACACGCCGTCTGTTGTGTTGAGACCCCTATGACGAGGTGGTACTTTGAGATACTTATTCATGGGACTTTGTGATACTTGGAGTATAGACTAGTAGCTCATGAAGCGGACCCTCCTGGAGATGAGCGTACGGAGTACGGAGACCGTGTAGCCGGCTGAGACCTGACGACTGCTTGACCGACTTGACTTGGAGTGAGTCGACTAGCCCAGTGGATGGAGAACTACTTTGTTTGGGTGCAGACCCATGGCGGACGGAGCACTACTGAGTTTGGGTACAGACCCGCGGTACTTGTCTGGAGAGTACCTCTGCAGGCTATTAGGGGGAATGCACTACTGTGTTTGGGTGGCAGACCCCGGTGGGAAGCACTACTGTGTTTGGGTGGCTAACCCGCGGTACTCGACAGGAGGAGTACCTCAGAAGTCTTAGGTTATTGAGCAGTACCTCGGAGTCGTGATATGATCACTGTACTCGACAGAGACGGGGCTCTTCAGCAGTTATGGTTTCGATAAATGAAAATCCTGGTTTGAGCTGAGTCTATGACCTTTGTGTTTACCTCATGATTGAGATGGGTCACTTGATAACATAGGTATATGTATGGGAATATACTTGGGTAGTGGTTATATGTTGATTTCATAATCTTAGTGTTTCCTCATGATTAGGATGGGTTACTTGATAACTTAGGTATATGTATGGGCATATACCTAAGTAGAGGTTATCTGTTGAGATCTTTCTTTGTGGTTATCCTTGTTGGATTTAGTGAGACCTTGAGGGTCTCGGGCTCCCTACTGAGTATCGCTATACTCACCCCTGCACGGGCTATGCCCACACCTCGTTGTGTTGGTTGCAGACGATGGGAAGTGCTGACAGAGGCTGAGTGTTCGAGGACTGGACGGTACCCGGAGGTGGATCTCTGACGAGTCAGTGTCTGGAGGTGGACTTCACGACGTGACGATACTCGGAGGAGGTTGACAGGAGAGAGCGTTTTGGAGGCTATCTATACCTACCCTTCAGGTAGGATCTATGGTGGACGATCCAGGAGATGCACTATCTGTACCTTCCCTTCAGGTAGGACCCGTGGTAAACAATCCAGGAGCTGCGCTATCTGTACCTACCCTTCGGGTAGGATCCGAGGTGGACGACCTAAGACATGCTTCTATTCTTCCAGCTGTTTGTCTTTTGTGTTGTATTTCCTTTCAATTGTAGCTATACTTTTTAGTTGGGTTTGTATTCTGGCCCTTTTTACTTTTCAGCACTTTCTTTTGTACTTTGTGTTTTACTTCCGCTTGTACTCTGTGATGTTTATTTACTTTTATAAAGGAAATGACTTCCCAGTTATCGGTATTTACACCTTTGGTTCTAGTCACCAGCCCCTAACCTATGGAAGGTAGGCTTGGGATAGTTACGGCACGGGCCCCGAGGACGGGTCGTGACAGCTATACTCCAGGAATTATAGTAAAACTAAACATCTAATTTGACGTGCTTGACAACATGATCAAATTTTGGCACCATTTCCAAGGATCCAATATTATTTTTTAATTTTTATCTTTTAATTATTAGTTAGAAGGCCCTCATGTATAATTATAATCTAAATATACACCCAGATAAGCCTCGTTCTCGATGGCTTGGTCTTTATATTGTTACCAATGTTTACCATTTTTGTTCAATATAGGTTTTGCATGAGAAGAGTGGATAGAGGTTTTCTATCAATGGGAAGCGGTTCAAACACTAGTGTGAGGATTTTCCAAATCACATTGTAGAGGAAATCCAATTGATGGACACCACATATGACACCACTTAGTAGGTTGTCCCTTCTTCCTACCTTTATTTACTTATATATTTATTTAAAATACTTACATTGAAGACAATGTAATTTTTAAGTGTGGGGGAGAGTGACATGTCATTGTTAGGATTAAAAATTAAAAACAAAAACAAATTTGTGTTTTTATTTTTGATTTTTTTTCTTTATTTTATGTTTTTAGAAAAAAAAACTGATCTTAAAAAACATATCCAAAATCATTTTTCATTCTTGGGTAGATTGTGTGGAAAATTTCTTGTTTTTTGGAAAAAAAAATTCAAATAAATTTTGATATGGAATCTTTTTCTAGAATTTGTATTTAAAAATCATTATTATGTGTTTAATGGATTTTTTAAACCCATACCTCATTATCACTGATTGATATTTTAATCCCTTAACTGAGAGACATTATAGGATTTTTATTGCAAATTATTATTTTTAATCACTTTCTTGAGATTCTTAGGTCAGGCATGGAAACTAGAACTTACTTTGATTCTATTCAAATCCATAATATTCAAGCGTGAAACATTCATGATAGAGCCTATCATTCATTGAGAATCAATTTGTAAAATTGACCTCTATTTTTGGACACATTGAAATTTAACACTTCTTAAGCCTTATAGATCATGAAATTCCTGTTAGGTAGCCACATTATAAGATAATTTATCCCTAACTACCCATATCTTTTGTACATTATTGTTTTACTTTAAAAACGTGTGGGGGTGAGGGTGTTTCCATAGTAATTATCAAGAAATAATCATTGTTATGGGTTGATAGAATGGGTGCCAACATTTTCCTTGGGTAATGGGTTCCCAATCCATATTGTATCATTTTTTTACACATGTTTCCCTCTTTATATACAATGAAAATTGTAAAAAAATATAGCTCTATACGTTGAAAAAATATATAACAAAAAATGGAGAAAAGAGGATGTTTATTCATTATTATTCACGAATCAAATATGACCCACATAAATAGACAATGGTGATAGTGAGTTCAAAGTGAGACACATTGTGAGGGGTAGAGTGTGTATATTCATAGTGAAAACTTTCTGAATTTTGACATGTTTTTTAATAATTATATTAAAACACACCTCTTCTACTTCATATTTTTTTAAACATTAAATCCTACCAACCCATGAACCTTAGAACAACCTGTTGGAAGTCCTCTTGAGTAGCACACAAGTTTATTTTAATAGGGAATGTAGAATATTAGATAGCATATAGTAAGATCAAATTAAATTGTGAAAATATAATAACTCCACTTTAATATGTTCCTTGAGTGAAGGGAAAAATTTCTAGATAATGTAGGTTGTGACATGTTGCATGGGTGAAAAAATAATGTTGAAAAAATTCGAATGTGAGAGAAAAAATGATAGAAACTTTGATTTCATTAATGATAGATAATGAATTACATTTCAAAAGAATATTGGAAGTTTTCACACCTTTGAATTGGGAATGGTACATGGTTAGAATATTATACTTTGTGGAAGATTACAAATGATTAGGTGTGGAGGTGTGATCATACCACAATTCATGGTTTTATTTCAACCTTATACCAATGTATTAAAATGGTTTTTTTGTTGAAATTACAAGTATAATAACAAATTTTACTTCATTTATGGTTAAATAATTTAATTATTATCACTGTTAAAAATGGATATTTCACTTTTTTTATGTTTTTGTCATAGGTGGAGGTGATTTAAAAGGTCCCGGATAAAGTTGATGAAAAATGGGACAAATTGTGAAGGAATCCAAGAACATCTATGCCCTAAACCTAATACTTCTACTGATACATGTGGCAAATTGGGCTCTAATTTCTATTTCTGATCCAAAATTTATTGGGCTAAGACTTTCATGAAGGAACCCAAGACCAATTCTTCCATTAATTGGCTCATGCGAACCTATTTTTCTAATAAAATAAATCTGCACAGAGTCAACAGTTTTGCTCTGTATTTGAGTAATATCTATTATTATTATAACTATATGGCCTCAAAATTTGATGGGTAGAAAGAAAATATGTCCTATAACAATTCTATAGTTTTTTTTAAATCTAGATAAGACTTTATAGTGTCCGAAAACTAGGGGAAAAGTGATATCTCGAAATCAAGGTGCACAAAACCACCTCCCATTTTGGATATAAAAGAGAACCTTGGGATCCTCATTTATGAGTTTGACTAGGAGGAAAGGTATTTCCATTTTTAAGTCCCAAAGGATTCTTATCAGCATCACTAAATTTTTTGGAGGCTATGGGAAGTTCTACTTCATCATCTTGTTCTTTCTCCCCTCCCATAGATTTCTAAACCCCTAGAGATCACTCGAGGAGGAAGGTGATGTAATCCTAACCATTATTATTGTAATATTTGTATGTACTAGTAAATTATAGGTTTGTGTGTTGTTTTTCAACATCCTATGTACTTATTTAATTGATTCATGAACTATTATTCCATTCTCAACTCATATGATCATGTTTGGGGGTACCCATTCATATGATGTTTCACACACCGTTTACTACTAATTATTGCCCCTCTCAATTATAGTGCTTGTGTGGTTCATATTGTTTAATTGAATTTACATAAACACTATCATGTCCATGTAATTTCAAGTCATGCTAAAAAATTTAAATAATATACAAACTTGAATAGACCATCGAGTTCTTCATGTGTTTCCTTGGTGAGTTTCAGTTATGAAGTCGAACACAAATCACCCAATCCTTAGTGGTATCTAGTAAATCATTGTGTGTTCTTGAATGAACCCTAGGAGTTATCCTTGTATAATCTCAGTAACATTCTGGTTCTATGTGTTAAAAAAGGGATTAAAAGATCATAACCCTATCTCTTGAAGTGATGAAGGATGAGAATCATGAGATTTCCCCAGGCTGGTAACACTGAATCAATTCTATTAGTTTAATATTTGTTATATCATTTTTATTTTTCTATTGACATCTTAAATTATTGACTGCCATATTTTCAAAAATCTCATTCCCCTTTTCTTTTCATAATAAAAACCTTTTTATTTTATAAATGATATAAGGATCTATTGAGAGATGACTTTAGGTTCCTGTTATATTGCAGAAATTCTAGTAAAACTAAACATCTAATTTGACATGCTCGACACCGTAATCAAATTTTGGCACCATTGAAGGGGATCCAAGGTCAATTTTTAATTCTTATATTTTCATTACTGATGAGAAGGTCCTCAAGTATAATTCCAGGCTAAAGCTCCACCTAGGTATGCTCCGTTCAAGATGGATCAGTCCTTATATTGTTTCTGATGTTTACCCTTTTGGTGTTATACAAGTTTTGAATGAGAATAGTGGATATAGTTTTACTGTTAATGGTAAGAGGCTTAAAAACTTCAATGAATATTTTCCAAATCATCTTGTGGAAGAAATCCAACTGATGGATGTCGCATAGGACACTACTAAGAATTTTGTCCCTTCTCCCTACCTTTATTTACTTATCTATTTATTTAAAATACTTACATTGAGGACAATGTAATTTTGAGGTATGAGGGAGGGTGACATGTCAAAGTTAGGATTAAAAAAAACAAAAATAAAAAAATGCATGTTTTCCTTTTTTATTTGTTTTTCTTTATTTTTTGTTTTAAAAAAAATGATCTTACAAAAATATCCAAAATCATTTTTCATTCTTCAGTTGATTGTGAGTAAAGTTTCATGTTTTTCTGAAAAATTATTTTCAAATGAATTTTTATATGGAATATTTTTCTAGAATTTATATTTTCAAATCATTATTCGGTGTTTAAGGTATTTTTGAAACCCATGATTTATTAGCACTAACTAATATTTTAATCCCTTACTCGAGAGACATTATAATCTATTTATTGAATATTCTTCCTTTTAATCACTTTCTTGAGAGTCTCAGGTCATGTATATAAACAATAACTTTCCTTGATTCCATTTTAATCCATAAGATTCAAGTGTTTTACATTCATGATAGAGGCCATCGTTCATTGAAATTCCATTTGTACAATTGACCTCTATTTTTGGCCACCTTGACATTTAACCCTTTTTAACCCTTAGAGACCATGAAATTCATATTTGGTAGCCACATTACAATATAATTTATCCTTACCTACCCATATCTTGTGTACATTCTTTTTTACTTTCAGCAAGTGTGGGGAGAGGGTGTTTCCATGAGAATTATTAGGAAAGAATCATTATTATGGGTTGATAGAATGGGTGCCTACATATTCCTTGGGTAGTGGGTTCACAATCCATATTATATCATTGTTTTACACACGTTTACCTCTTTATCTCCAATGAAAATTGTAAAAAAAGAATATAATTCTGTACATTGAAAACAAAACAGAACAAAAAGAAAAAAAATAAAGAAAAGAGGATGTTTATTCATTATTATTCATGGATCGGATATAACCCACACAAATGGACAATGGGGATAGTGAGTTGAAATTGATACACATTCTAGGGGGTTGATTGAGTACATTAATTATGAAAACTTGATTAATTTTGACATGTTTTGTACTAAATACATTAAAACACTCCTCTTATGCCTCTCATTTTTGTTAAAAATTAAATCCTACCAACCCTTGATCCTCAGAACAACCTGTTGGAAGTCCTCTTGAGTAGCACACTAGTTTCTAATAGTATAGAATGTAGAATATTTTAAATCATATTATAAGATCACATGAACTCTGTGAAAAGAATATAAATCCATTCTAATATGTTCCTTGAGTGAAGAGTGAAATTTCTAGGTGAGTTAGGTTGCGACATGTTTTGTAACATCCCAGACCGGCTCACCATAAAACCAGTGGTCAGAACAGTTACAACATGGCCTCAAGCGCGTCTCCCCATATGCCAGAGGCTGTCAACTAGCAGCGAGGCTCTCGGGAGGTGATAGTGGGGAGACTATACCCTCTTATCAGACTTGAACAGTGGTATCTTATAGTAAATAACATTCAATAGTGGAAGCAGTAATAGATAAACAATGAAAAAACAACAATAGAAGACAAATAGTGATCATTTTCATAAAAGGTGGCCAAAGACAGTTTACACGATATAGGGATGATGAATGATACAATGTGAAAACAGGAAACAATACAACATGCTTACAATAAAATTTTAAAGAATAAAGAAAAGATAGCAAGGCCCGATGGAAGATCTACTGAGCATCCCAAGCTCCCTCTTGGTTCTTTTCTCCTAACTCCATAGGTACAAAAGCACAACACACAACCTAGGTCCTGTAAGCAAGAAGGTCTACTCGGGTACCCCAGTGCAATGGTAGCCCGAGTAGGGTGTGAGATAATAATCTTAGTATGTCGGCACCACCGGTGTCTAATACAATCCATACAGTGAGCATTTAATTAAACAGTAAGTAGGTATAGTAGAAATAAGTAAGCAGAACAACATAGAATAACAACACCCATCCAGGTTCCCAAAGGAAACCCGACGGCTATAACAGCTTCAGCTCATTGTTGGGATATCAATCTGATCATGCCACTACCATTACATATGTAAGTATTTATAGTATATGGTGTGGGGTAAGAATTCCTCCCACCCATCAGCTGAAGATAGCAGGCACGAGGTAAGAATACCTCTCGTCCCTAGTATACAATGTCAACGAGGTAAGAATGCCTCTCATTCCTAGAAGATACTGGCAAGGGGTAAGAATTCCTCCCTTCCATCACATTCATAATACTGGCATGGGGTATAACTGCCTCCCATCCAAACACGTGATTAACAGGCATGAGGTAAGAATGTCTCTCATCCCTAAAGGTCAACTGGCAAGGGGTAATAATGCCTCCCTTACAGACATGTACTGTCACACTAGCATGGGGTATAACTGCCTCCCATCCAAACATGTATCTGTCACTAGGTGGCCTCATCATGTTCTCACTTTTATTATCATTCATTATGTGACATAATCATGGGCACACTCACAATACAAACATGTCTATTGCATACTGCTTATGGCATTACCTCATAAGCATTCACAGAGTCATACCACATACACAATCAATCATATAGCCCATATCCACGTAAAATGTTATAATCACGATCATACAAATATACTTAAGGAAAACCATCTCAAGTATCATTATCACATCATTTATCATATTCATCACATTTATACATAAGGCAACTCCTCTTAAGTATCCAAATAAATACATTAACATATTCATCACATTTATATAAGGTACATGAGGAAACCCACTAATGTACGGTATTGGCTAACCCCCAATTCATTCTTTATTCCTTTTATATCATTTCAAAGACATATAGGGATTTAGAAAGCATAAAGATTTGTTATGGACTACCCCTCCTAGGTAAGTCCCACTATGGTTATCATCACACTCAATTTTCCTAAACATGGCCAATTGACCCAAACACACATATCACAACCATTTCGTTCCCTTTTTCTCAACAAAGTAAGTTCACATACAAAGCACCAAAGAGGAACCACAACAAACCAGCAGGCAAACATAAAAAGTCTATCGCTACTTTTTATCTTGAAGACAGCGCACCTATGATTGAGGGTTTTTATTATTAAATCATGGTTTTAATGAACAACCAACTATTTTATCTTATTCCTTCAATTAACACACTTTGCACAAAATCATTTAATTGAAACCTAACTTTCACATTTAACATATTAAATCCATGCAGAAATAACTCATTAATACTTCACTTTAAATTAGAGGCAAGGAGAGGGATCCTACCTCAAGGTGGATCTATCCGTCCACTCCGGCTCTTGAAGCTTTCTAACTAACAGCCACCTAAGCTCCGGAAAATCGAAACCAACCTGAACCCACCAACGCACTAAGAAAAACATTCTACGAACCTTAAAACAACTAAAGATAACAAATTGGGAGCTGTGTAAACAAAGAATGGGTAAAACCCTTACCTCGAAATCAAACTAGTGGATCAAAATAACCGCAATCCTCCTCGCCTTCGGCGGCGAACACTGAATCTCACCCAAAGGAGTCCCAACGGACCCTTCGCATCAACCTAGAACAAGAGAAACAAGGAAGAACGCGAAAACAAAAACCCATCCTAACCCTAGAGTTTAGCCGAACAAAAAATAGGGCAAGGGGAAGCCCTAAAATCGGCCAATTAGGGAGGAGGAAGGAGGGAGGAGCATACCATGGAGATTCAGAGGAGTAATCGCCAAGAACGGAGGAGGAAGGATGTGCGGCTGAGGGGGCTTGCGCACGAGGCCGGAGGCTCCAAGGGGGAGGGGTTCGTACGGGTTCTGTGAGGAAGAGGGGGGATTTTATTAGTTTAGGTTTTATTTAAAATTTCTTTTAAATATTTTAAAAACCCAAACAGGGCACGGCACACGGCTTGGGCCGCATTGTTTGGAAAACCGTGCGTCCCCCACTGGACACCCACAACACCCCGCACAGGCTGGCCACACGGTTTGGGTAAACCGTATTCCGTCCATGCAGACTCCTCTGCCTCCCTGATTTAGGCCACACGGATTGTGCCACTCGGTTTGGGAAACCGTGTGCCAACCGTGCACCTTCAGCTATTCTTTAAAAACCATCCGTGTTCAGGTCTAACACCCCCAGAACCCCTCAAGACACTAAGAAAACTTAAGGGTCATTCTCCCATGTACAAAAACATTAAAAAGAAGGATCCAAGCCTTCAGAATCTCATTCCGAATCCCGATCTTAAATTCGACCGGTTCATTAGTTGAAAAGGTTCAAATTTCCCCCCACTTTTTAACCTGGTTAAAAACGCGGGTCATTACAACCTTCCCACCTTAGAACTTTCTGTGCCCGAGAAGCCCTTAGGAACAATGCACACTTCATTTGACCTACAATGGTCATGAAGATTCGTTCAATGATCACGTTATGTTTACAAACGTTCAACGCTCCAAAATCACCCACTTAAGCACACGACACTTAAGTCGTCAACACCCGAGCCAATGCTCGTTTTCCCATTGAACCAACAGGAAAGCTCTTACCTGAGCCCATTCCACAAGATACATGATCACATCTTTGTCTTGTCAAGGAACCAAACAAAGGTACTTCCCACCTTAGGTTTTAACGTTAAATGGCCAAAACCAAACTACCACCCCACCTTTCAAACTAACTTTCAAAAGCACACTCCAAGCATTCCAAAGACTCACCTAGTGTGACTTTGAAATGATATAACAGTCAATTTACCCATCGACCACTAAACCCAAGTCGAAAAGAGTCAAGCCACTCCGGTTGACTATTCAAGAAGACGCCCGGCTTAGGCGGCCGACTCTTTACAAGCTGAACAGCGATGCCTTCTCCCTAGTGTGACTTTGAAATGATATAACAGTCAATTTCCCCATCGACCACTAAACCCAAGTCGAAAAGAGTCAAGCCACTCCGGTTGACTATTCAAGAAGATGCCCGGCTTAGGCGGCCGACTCTTTACAAGCTGAACACCGATGCCTTCTCCCAAGGCATCCCACATTCACCATGAGGACGTTCACCGAAAATCTCATACCCGACTCTCAGTGACGTCTCAAAGATCAAACCATGAATGAAACCACACATGCAGCGTGCAACGCCGAAAGGGAACAACCAACAAAGCTCAATATCTTTTTAAAACTTTAGCGCGGTGTAAGACCGACACTCTCTTAGCACATCCAGGACGAGAGCAAGATAGGGGACAAGCTCGTCACGTAGCAAATTACACTAAGTGGATTGAAAATGGATTCCAGTTATTTATACCCAAAAACTGGAAAGGAGGTCAGTCGAACCACCCCAAGTCAACTCTAAAGAAGAAACCCGGCTTCTCCTACCGACGCATCAAGATTTCAAACGATCATGATGCCTCTTCCCACACGAGGCATTCATCGATCAACCATACCACCAAAACCCAAAAAGAATTCGAGTAAATCCCAACCATTTTCCAAGACGGTCCTTCTTGGCATGTTTCTTTTACCTAGAAGGACACTCTTTACTCAACTAGAATGACGCTTCCCACCTTAGAAGGGTCGGCATCATCGAAAGGAGAAAGAAAAGCTGCTCATAAGTAGACTTGTTCATAATTAACTGAACGGACGCGCGTCTCTCCTCGGAGCCATGATCACCACGTCAAACGTACAAGGAATCCAAATCAACAAGACCGGCGTGTCAACCACCCGAGTCTTCCGAAAATCATCTCGAGAACTGGGACAAATTGATTCTCAAACGCTCAGGTCACTCTACCACGGAGATGACCCGAGACCGTACACAATATCGCAAGAGATACAACCAAACATCGTATTTCCCCATATGACCATTCGATTGGACGATGACATGTCAAGTCATCCATTACTGCAGAAAAAGAAAGGGTCAAACGAACAACAAGGTGACCGACCATGCCCGAGGAATGTCGAACCAACTGATACAGAGCATTACCCGATGCTCAAACCCTTAACAAGATAAAAAAAATGCATGAACACCGGTCTGAACAAGGGTGTCTTTAGAACTGGAAGTCTTACACTGGACAACGGTACCCAAACAGTACCAAACTTCAGAAAGTTCACCGAACAATCCAAGCACATAAGCTCTAAGGGCGCTACCTACCACGGGCTTTCCCCTCATAAAAAACAAGCGTCGACCCAAGCACATGGTCATGCCCAAAAAAAGTCATTGGGCTCAAAGCCTAACATTTAGCATCATTACTAAAAGAAAACCACCTACAGAAAATGCGTAAGGTTCCATTCCAAGGAAGTAACAAGAAAGACTTAACCTACCCACACACGGGGTCTCAATCGAGGACACCACTACATGTTCTATTTTCCAAGCCCTTTATATTTAATCACATTTATCATTTAATCAATTTAAAAGATTAAATTAAACACATAAAGTACCCTTTTCCAAACACAAATTCACTAGGCACTTGATCAATTTTTTTAACAAACAGCTCAAATAAAAGCAGGCAAGTCTCAACAAACTTCCTTTTAGCCGCTAAACATTTATCAGACATCCCGTCTTATTCCAGAAATTTATCATAATAAATTCCTTTTAAACAAATCAGGCGACTTACGAGGGTCCTAAAAATCCAATTCACATCGGATCAAAACCAAACATCTTTCACAAAAATAAGCATTTCGAAAAGCATGCTTCCATCACATTCATTATGGGTTTCCATTTTCCAACTCATGAAGCGCCCATACACTCCATGGGTTGAAATTTGGCTCCTATTAGACGAAAAAAGTACATTCTAGAAATAAACATGCTCAAAGAAATCATCCAGTCATACAGGTGCCCACCTACCAACCTGTAAAGTGCCCATACACTTTACCGTTTTGCATTTGTCTCCCTTTGATCAAAACCAATCATATTTTACAATTTGACTTTAGCAGCCCTTTTTTTCTAGAAATTCAATCACACAGGTTACCTTTTCCCAACCATAAGGTGCCCGTACACCTTAGAACTAAAAATTGGCTCCCGTCATAATTTCAATCATTTAATTTGGTCAAATAAACCAATTCCATATTAACTGAATCTAGCATGTTATCGAAAGTAGTAACACAGAAACATGATATACCATAGAAGCATGGAATAACTACCACGATACCTATCACAACAACAGGCATCAACTAATGCATCCTAGATGGCATGGAATAATTCAAGGCATGTGATTTCTAACAAAGTGCCTATATAATACATGAAATGGAATACCCTCGTATCATTGGGATGCAACAGAAATGGAACCCACAATTGCATCAACAGTATCAACAGAAACCATGTTCTTCACCCAATGGTGAAATAAAATCAGCCGTAATAATCAAAATCATTAAAATAACAATTTCATTCAAGGAAATTTGGCTTTTCACTATACACATGTTAGCTACTCCCGAGCACAACTTATTACCAAATTCCATCTCCTTCCTATCCCTGTCTATTGTTGCCAATTAGTAAAACAAACCATAAGAAGAAACTCCTCTGATACCACTTTGTAACGTCCCGACCTGACTCAACATCAAACCAGTGACCGCACCAGTCGCCACATGGCCTCAAGCACGTCTCCCCGTATGCCAAAGGCTACTAACTAGCAGCGAGGGTCTCAGGAGGTGATAGTGGGGAGACTATACCTTATTATCAGAGTTGAACAGCAGTATCTTAGAGTAAATAACATTCAATAGCGGAAGTAGTAATAGATAAACATTGAATGAACAGCAGCGGAAGACAAATAGTGATCATTTTTATAAAAGGTGGCCAAAGCTAGTTTACATGATACATGGATGATGAATGATATAATGTGAAAATAGTAAACAATACATCATGCTTACAATACAATGTAAATGAATAAAGAAAAGATAACAAGGCCCGGCGAGTGATCTCCTGAGCATCCCAAACTCCCACTTAGTCCTTTTATCCTAACTCCTCAGGTACAAACAACACAACACACAACCTAGGTCCTGCAAGAAAGAAGGTCTACTCAGGTATCCCAGTGAAATGGTGGCCCGAGTAGGGTATGAGATAATAATATCAGTAGGTCGGCACCACCAGTGTCTAACCCAATCCAGACAGTGTACATTTAATTAAACAGTAAACAGGTATAGCGGAAATAAGTAAGTAGAACAACATAGAATAACAACACCCATCTAGGTTCCCAAAGGAAACCCAACGGCTATACCAGCTTCGGCTCGTTGCCAGGATATCAATCTGATCATACCACTACCATTACATATATAAGTATTTATAGTAGATGGCGTGGGGTAAGCATGCCTCCCACCCATCGGCTGAAGATAGTGGGTACGAGGTAAGAATGCCTCTCGTCCCTAGTATATAATTGCAATGAGGTAAGAATGCCTCTCATTCCTAGAAGATACTGGCAAGGGGTAAGAATGCCTCCCTTACATCACATTCATAATACCGGCATGGGGTATAACTGACTCCCATCCAAACAGGTGATTAGCGAGCACGAGGTAAGAATGCCTCTCGTCCCTAAAGATCAACTGGCAAGGAGTAAGAATGCCTCCCTTCCAGACATGTACTATCACACTGGCATGGGGTATAACTGCCTCCCATCCAAACACAAAACTATCACTAAGTGGCCTCTGCATGTGCTCACATTTATTATCATTCATTATGTGGAATCAGTATGTGCACACTCACAATACAAACATGTCTATAACATACTTCTTATGGAATTACCTCATAAGAATTCACAGAATCATACCACATACACAATGAATCATATAGCCCATATCCACATAAAAGGTTACAATCACGATCATAAAAATATATGTAAGTCAAACCATATCAAGTATCATTATCACATCATTTATCATATTCATCACATTTATACTTAAGGAAACTCTTCTTAAGTATCCAAATCAATACATTAACAAATTCATCACATTTATATAAGGTACATGAGGCAACCCACTCATGTACGGTATTGGATAACCCCCAATTAATTATTCATTCCTTTTATATCATTTCAAAGACATATAGGAATTTAAAAAGCATAAAGAGGTGTTACAGACTACCCCTCCTAGGTAAGTCCCACTATGGTTATCATCACACTCAATTTGCCTAAACATGGCCAATTGACCCAAACACACATATCACAACCACTTAGTTCCCTTTGTCTCAATAAAGTAAGTTCACATACAAATCACCAAAGAGTCACCACAACAAATCAGCAGGCAAGCATAAAAATTCTATCGCTACTTTTTATCTTGAAGACAACACACCTCTGATTGAGGGGTTTTATTATTAAATCCTGGTTTTAAAGACAAAGAAACTGTTTTATCTTATTCCTGTAATTCACACACTTTGTAGAGAAGCATTTAATTGAAAGCTAACTTGAAAATTTAGAATATTAAAGTCATTCAGAAATAACTCATTAATACTTAACTTTAAATTAAAGGCAAGGAGAGGGATCCTACCTCAAGGTGGATCCATCCGTCCACTCCAGCTCTTGATGTTTTCTAACTAAGAGCCACCTAAGCTCCGGAAAAGAGAAACCAACCCGAACCCGCCAATGCAATAAGAAAAACACACTACGAACCTTAAACCAACTAAAGATAACAAATTGGGAGTTGCGTAAACAAATAATGGGTAAATCCCTTACCTCAGAATCAAATTGGCAGATCTAAATCACCGCAATCCGCCTCACCTTCGGTGGTGGAAACCGAATCTCACCCAAAGGAGTCCCAACGGACCCTTCGCATCAACCTAGAACAATAGAAACAAGGAAAACGTGAAAATAAGAAGCCATCCTAACCCTAGGGTTTGGCAGAACAAAAAATTGGGAAAGGGGAAGCCCTTAAATCGGCCAAGTAGGGAAGAGGAAGGAGGGAGGAGCTTTCCATGGAGATTCGGAGGAGTAATCGTCAAGAACAAATGAGGAAGGAGGTGTGGCCGAGGGGGCTTTCGCACGAGGTCGGCGGCTCCAAGGGGGAGGGGTTAGTGCGGGTTCTATGAGGAAGAGGGGAGAGTTTATTAGTTTAGGTTTTATTTAAAATTTCTTTTATATATTTTAAAAACCCAAACAGGGCATAGTGCCCGACTTGGGCCACACGGTTTGGAAAACCATGTGCCAACCGTGCGTCCCCCACTGGACACCCACGACACCCCGCACGGGCTGGCCGCACAGTTTGGGTAAACCGTGCGCAGGCTGTGCAGACTCCTCTGCCTCCCTAATTTAGGTCACACGACTTGTGCTGTACAGTTTGGGAAACCGTGTGCCAACCGTGCAGCTTCAGCTGTTCTTTAAAAACAAGTCGTCTTCAGGTCTGACACCACCGAAACCCCTCAAGACACTCAGAAAACTGAACGGGCATTCGCCCATGTCTAAAAACATTAAAAAGAAGGATCTAAGCCTTCAGAATCTCATTCTAAAGCCCGATCTTAAATTTGACCAGTTCAGCAGTTGAAAAAGTTTAAATTTCCCCCCACTTTTTAACCCGGTTCAAAATGCGAGTCATTACAGTTAGGTTGAGACATGTTGCATGGTTGAACAAATAAAGTTGAACAAATTCAAATTTGAGAGAAAAAAATGATATAAAATTTGATTCCATAAATGAGACATGATGAATTTCATTTCAAAATAATATTGGAAGTTTTCACACCTTTGATTTTGTAATAGGGAATGATTAAGATATTATAATTTTCCCAGGAGTGCAAATGATTAGGTGTGGGGTGTGATCGTACCACGATTCAATTTTTATTTCACCCTTATACCAATGTATTAAACTAGTTTTGTACTGAAATTACAAGTATAATAACAAATTTCACTTCAGTTTTGGTTAAATAATTTAATTATTATCACTATTAAAAAGTTATATTTCAATTGTTTTTATATTTTTCTCATAGGTAGAGGTGATTTGGAAGGACCAAGACAAAGTTGATGAAAAATGGGCCAAAATTCGTAGGAATCCAAGAACATCTATGCACTCAAATGCATACTTCTACTGATACTCAACGCCGATTAGGATAAAATTTTGTGTGCAGATCCATAATTTAGTGGGATAAACTTTTATGAAGGAACCCAAGCTTAATTCTTCCATTAAGGGGGTTATCTGAACTGATCTTTCCAATAAATGTTTTTCGCACAAAGTCAAAATGTTTCCTCTGAATTTTAGAAATATCTATTATTATAATAAATATATGGATGAAATTTTTTACAGGAATAAATAAAAGATGTATTTTAAGAAAATCACTTGTTTTTCTGAAAAGATATATAATATTTTCTAGTGTCCAAAAACCATGGTCCAAGTGGTTTCTCAAAATTAGGGTGCCCAAAAACACCTCCCATTTTTTTCTATATAAGAGCACCTTGGGAACCTCATTTAGGAGTTTGACCATGAGGCAAGGTGCTTCCATTTTGGGGTCCCAAAGGATTCCTATCATCATACCTAGAAGTTTTGGAGGCTATTGGAAGTTCTACATCAACATCTTCTTCTTACTCCCCTCCCATGGATTTCAAAACCCCTTGTGATCACCCAGGGACGAACATGATGTAATCCCGGGATTTGTTATTGTAATATTTAAATGGTCTTTTAAATTATAGGTTTTTTGGTTTTTTTTATCATCCTCTATTATTATTTAATTTATTTATGTACTGGTATGTCATGCTCAACTCATATGATCATGTTTGGTGGTACCCATTCATGTGATTTTTCGCACACTATTCACAACTTCTTCTTCCCCCTCTCAATAATAGTATTTGTGTGGTTCATATTGTTTAATTGAACTCACATAAATACTATCATGGATATGTACTTTCAAGTCATGGTAACACATTGAAATTACATACAAACCTGGACAATATATCAATTTCTTTGTGTGTTTCCTTGGTGAGTTTTGGTTACAAAGTCGAACACAAATCACGCAATCATCAGTGGTATCTAGTGAATCATTGTGTCTTCCTGACTAAAACCTAGGTGGTATCCTAGTATAAACACAAAAACATTCTGTTCATATGTGTTATAGACTAGGTATTAAAAGATCATAACCCTATCTCTTGAAGTAATAAAGGATGAGTACCATGATATTTCCCCGATTTGATCACACATAATCAATTCTGTTAGTTTTTGCTTTATTTTATCACTTTAATTTTTTAGTTGACATATTAAATTATTGACCCCCATGTTTTATAAAATCTCATTACCCTTTTATTTTCATAATCAAAACCTTTTTATTTTATAAATGATCTATGACCCCGTCGAGAGATGACCTAGGGTTCCTACTATACGAAAACAATTCTAGTAAAACTAAACATCTAATTTGACAACCTCAACAACGCGATCAAATTTTGGTGTCGTTGTTGGGGAGATAAGATATATTTTTAATTTCTATATTTTCTTTATTTGTGAGATGGTTCACATGTATAATTCCAGGCTAAAGCTCCACCCAGGTAAGCTTCATTATTGATGGGCTGATCCTTATATTGTTACCAATGTTTACCCCTTTGATGATATATAGGTTTTGCATGAGAAGAGTGGATATAGGTTTAATCTCAATGGGAAGAGGCTCAAACACTTCTATGAGGATCTTCCAAAGCATATTATGGAGTAAATCCAACTGATGGAAGCCACATATGACACCACTTAGTAGGTTGTCCTTTCTCCCTACCTTTATTTACATATCTATTTATTTAAAATACTTACATTGAGTACAATGTAATTTTTAAGTGTGGGGGAGTGTGACATGTTATAGTTAGGATTAAAAAACAAAAACAAAAAAAATGTGTGTTTTCCTTTTTTATTTTTTTTTCTTTATTTTTTATTTTTAGGGAAAAACAATATTAAAAAGAATATCCAAAATCATTTTTCATTCTTGAGTCGATTGTGTGGAAAATTTCATGCCTTTTGGAAAAATGTTATTCAAAATAATTTTGATAAAGAATATTTTTCTAGAATTTTTATTTTCAAATCTTTCTTAGGTGTTCAATGGATTTTTTAAACCAATTCCTCATTAGCACTGACCAATATTTTAATCCCTTACCCGAGAGACATTCTAATACCTTTATTGCATATTATTCCTTTTAATCACTTTCTTAAGAGTCTCATGTCATGTAAAGAAACTAGAACATTCCTTGATTCTATTTGAAACTATAAGATTCAAGTGTTCTACATTCATGATAGAGGCCATCATTCATTGAGAATCCATTTGTATAATTGACCTCTATTTTTGGCCACCTTGACATTTAAATTGTCTTAATCCTTATAGACCATGAAATTCTTATCAGGTAGCCACATTACAAGATAATTTATCTTTACCTAACCATATATTGTGTACATTCTTTTTTTACTTTCAATAAGTGTTTAGGTGAGGGTGTTTCCATGGGAATTATCAGGAAGGAATCATTATTATGGATTGATAAAATGGGTGCCTACATTTTCCTTGGGTAGTGGGTTTACAAGACATATTGTATCTTTGTTTTAGATATATTCCCTTCTTTATATCCAATGAAAATTGTAAAAAAAATATATTTCTGTACATTGAATAAAATAGAACAAAAAGAAAAAAATGGATAAAAGAGGATTTTTATTAATTATTATTCACGGATTGGTTGTGACCCACACAAATAGACAATGGGGATAGTAATTTCGAAGTGATACACATTTTGAGGGGTTTAGTGTGTACATTAATTGTGAACACTTGAAATTTTTTGAAATGTTTTCTACTAAATAGATTAAAACACTCCTCTTCTGCCTCATATTTTTTTTAAACATTATATCCTACTAACCCTTGAACCTCAGTATGACATGTTAAAAGTCCTCTTGAGTAGCACACTAGTTTCTGTCGGTAGAGAAAGTATAATCTTGTAAAGAATATGGTAAGATAACATGAACTCTATGAGAAGTGAATAACTCTACTTTAATATGTTGCTTGAGTAAAGATGAAAATTTCTAGGTGAGGTAGGTTGCAACATGTTGCATGGGTGAACAAATGAAGTTGAACAAATTCAAATGTGAGAGAAAAAAATGAATGGAAATTGATTTCTTAAATGAGACATGATGAATTTAATTTCAAAAGAATCTTGGAAGTTTTCACACCATTGATTTTGGAAAGGGACATGACTAGTATATTATACTTTTCCCAGAAGTGAAAATTATTAGGTGTGGGGGTGTGATCGTACCATGATTTACGGTTTTATTTCACCCTTATACCAATATATTAAAATGGTTTTGTATTGAAATTACAAGTATATAAACAAATTTCACATCATGTTCTTTTAAATAATTTAATTATTATCACGGTTAAAAAGTGTTATTTCACTTGTTTCTATGTTTTTTGTCATGGTTGGAGGTGATTTGGAAGGCCCAAGACGATCTGATGAAAAATGGACCAAATTGCTTAGGAATCTAGGAATATCTATGAACTCGACCACATAATTATACTGATATGTGTGGAAAATTGTGATGATGTTTTGTGTGATGATCCAAAATTCATTAGGATAAAACTTTCATGAAGGAACCTAAGACCAATTCATCCATTAATGGTCACATCCAAACTGATCTGTCCAATAAAATAAATCTACACGAAGTCAACTGTTTGCCTCTATATGTTATCAATATCTCTTATTATAATAAATACATGGCTTCCAAATTTGATAGGGAGTAATAAAAGAGGACTTCCAACAAGTATATAGTTTTATGGAATGTAATATAATACTTTCTAGTGGCCAAAAACCATGGGCCCAATGGCTTCTGGAAATCAGGGTGCCCAAAACTACATCCCATTTTGGCTATAAAAGAGCACCTTGGGAACATCATTTAGGAGTTCTAACAGGAGGAAATATGCTGCCATTTTAGATTCCCAAAGTAGTACTCTAATTATACCTAGAAGTTTTGGAGGCTATTGTATGTTCTACTTCAATATCTTCTTCTTCCTCCCCTCTTATGGATTTCTAAACCCCTTGTGATCACCCGGAGAGAAACGTGATGTAATCCCGAGATTTGTTATTGTAATATTGGAATGGTATTTTAAATTATAGGTTTTTGTGTTGTTTATCATCATCATATATTCTTATTTAATTGACTTATGAACTGTTATGTCATGCTCAACTCATATGATCACGTTTGAGGGTACCCATTCATGTGATGTTTCACACACCATTCACCACTTCTTCTTCCCCTCTAAATTGTAGTGTTTTGTGGTTAATATTGTTTAATTGAACTCACATAAACACTGTATTTTCATTTAATTTCAAGTCATGGTAACACATTGAAATAACATAAAAACCTAGAAAGCGCATCGAGTTCTTTGTGTGTCGCTTTGGTGAGTTTTATTTATGAAGTCAAACACAAATCAACCAATCATCAGTGGTATATGGTGAATCATTGTGTGTTCTCGACTAAACCCTAGGAGGTATACTAGTATAAACTCAGTAACATTCTGGTTATATGTGTTACAAACTAGGGATTAAAAGATCAAAACCCTATATCTTGAATCGATGAAGGATGAGCATCATGAGATTTCCCGAAGTTGGTCACACTTAATCAATTCTGTTAGTTTCTTATTCGTTTTAGCTCTTTCATTTTTATATTGACATCTTAAATTATCGACCACCATGTTTTCCAAAATCTCATTACCATTTTATTTTCATAATAAAAACTTTTTTATTTTATAAATGATATAAGGCTCTATCTAGAGATGACCTAGGGTTCCTGCTATACTCCAGAAATTCTAGGAAAACTAAACATCTAATTTGACACGCTTGACAATGCGATCAGATCCATCAACTTGGGATGCATTTCTACATCCATCGTCTATGGAATGTAATTACTTCTGATAATATCAATAGCGGTGAATTCGATATTTGTGAAATTTGACATGATGATAACAATAAAACATTAAAATCAGGTTAATATTATCATTAAATATTATATATATATATATATCCCACCCTAATCAGTTAATAAATATTTCAGGTGGGGATTTGAAATAATTAAATCAATACATCACATTACTTATTTAAAAATTTATTTCATGTACTAATTTATTATACCATCCATTCAGGTGGAGAAAAATAAATAAATTTAAACCACATAAACTGTCTAATTTGGTAGTAATTTTAAGATAAAAAGAATAATTAATTAGAACCATCCAACCAAAAAGTGAGAATAAAAACAAAAACATACCTTTCTTGTTTATGAGAGTTAGTGCTGAAAACGTGTTGAGAATACAAAATTGAAATGAGAAAATTATAATAGTGAAGAAAGATGAATAAGAAAAGAAGACGAATAATTTATTGATAATGTAGTGTTTCCTTCTTCTGTTCCATCCATATTCTATCAGGGGGGTGCACTACCTTTTATAGGTAATGCAGAAGGGAGTTGGTGAGGGAATTAGTGGGGGTGGGCAGCCCACCCTTGTTGAATTGTGATGTCGTCACCGACTGCCTAATATATATATATTTATTTATAATTATATGTAAATATATATAAATATATTTATTTATAGTTATATATATATATATATATATATATATTTGTAAATAATTATAAAATTATAATAAATATATTTATAATACATATAATGTTTTAAATATATATAATTAAATAAATATATTTATAAATATATACAAAATATTTATAAAAAAATACATATAGTTATAATTATAATTCAAAATAAATATAGATATATTTAAATAATTATAAAATTATAATAAATATATTAATTATACATATTTATATACAAATATATAAAAATAAATACAAATAGTTATAATTATAATTCTAAATAAATATAGATATATTTAAATAAATATAAAATTATAATAAACATATTAATTATATATATTTATAAAATTATAAATATACTTATTATAATTTTATAATTATTATATATATATATATATATAATTATAACTATAAATAAATATATATTTATTATAATTTTTAATTACAATTAAATATATAATTATTTATAGTTATAATTATAAATAAATAAATATTTATTTAAATAATTATAAGATTGTAAAAAATATATTTATTATTCTTATAATGTTATAAATATATATAATTAAATAAATATATTTATAAATATATAAATATATTGATAGAAAATAAAAATATTTATTATTATAATTATAAATAAATACGTATATATTTAAATAATTATAAAATTGTATACTATAGATACTTAGGGGTATAATTACAACAAAACATATAAATACAATACACACAACCCAAAAGGGCAGGTCATGGCCCCCCCAAGGGATAACCAACAATTTTTTGATGGCCTGAAGGCCCTGTGGACATAAAGTTCATTATAAATCTTGTTGCCAAAGTGCCCAACACATGAAACTATTTTTTTGCTAGTTGTGGACATCACATGCATGCCTAAGGAGTCATCTCGTTGTTGCACTACTGACATCCACTCACGCGACCGCCAGGTTTATGCCACCGTTGAGATACCCATGCCTGGGTTGCATCAAGTCATCCCACGTCTGGATGCAAATCCAATCGAAATTCGTTGCTTCCTGAATTTGAACCTGAGTTTGTGATGCATGATTACAAGTTTGTTATTACCACTAGGCTATAACCCCAACTACAAATTACAAAATTATAATAAATATATTAATTATATATATTAATAAAATTATAAATATAATACATATATTTGTTATAATTTTATAATTATTTAAATAAATAAATAAATTTATTTATAGTTGTAATTGTAAATAGATATATATTCATTTAAATAATTACAAATTATTAGAAATATATTTATAATATGTATAATCTTATAAATATATATAATTAATATATACAATTAATATATTAATTATATATATTAATAAAAATTATACATATAATAAAATTATAAGAAATATTTTTATTATATTAATAAGATTATAGATATAATAAATATATTTCTTATAATTTTATAATTATTTAAATGAATATATATTTATAATTATAACTATAAATATATAATTATTTATTTATTTAAATAATTATAAAATTATAACAAATATAATTATTATATTTTTATTTTTATTAATATATATAATTACTATATTAATTATATATATTTATAAGTTATAAATATAATAAACAATTTTTTTATAATTTTATAATTATTTAAATGAATATATACTTATTTATAATTATAACTATAATTACATATTTATTTATTTAATTATTTAATTATAAAATTATAGCAAATATATTTATTATATTTATACTTTTATTAATATATATAACTAATATATTTATTATAATTTTATAATTATAAATAAATAAATAAATATTTATTTATAATATTTATAAATCTATAACTATATAGATATATTTATTATATATATAAATTTGAATATATATATATATATATTTATAGTTATAATTATAAATAAATATTTATTTATTTATTATATATATAATTTTATAAATATATATAATAATATAAA
Source organism: Viscum album (assembly GCA_963277665.1). NCBI lineage: Eukaryota > Viridiplantae > Streptophyta > Magnoliopsida > Santalales > Viscaceae > Viscum > Viscum album. The sequence goes on from OY728120.1 coordinate 924,259,209, forward strand.
TAAATTATTAACATTATATCTTTATCAATGCTTTTTAACTAGCATTGATTAAAGCTTCACCCACTTTTATAAATGAACCCTAATAATCAGATTCTTCTCTCAAAAACCTCAAACTCTCACAAAAGTTGTCCCTTGCACCGCTGACCCCTCTTCTACCCCAACCTCTCTTCTTCTGACGTCAACCCCTCCTTTACCACTATCACCTCCTTCACTATCGGGAATCCCTCCTCCGCCGCCACAAACTCCTCCACCTCTACAATCCCAGCTTCTCCATGAACCCGCCTCCACCGCAAACCCTCCTTCATCATGAACCCACCTTCATAGCATGCCAAACCCCACCCTCCACTGTGAACTCCTCCTTCCCCCACAAACCCTCCTCCACCAGGAACCCCACCTCTACTGTGAACCCCTCCGCAACCTCTACTTTCATTGCCGCCACCACCTACCCCGACTCCGCCTCCACCGGACCTTAATACCATCATCGAAAATCCATATCTAAGGTATATTCTTATTTGATTTGGAATATTCTTAAATAGTGAAATATTGATTATTGGGTTTTAGTGTTCGAAATATTTTTTGATGTTTGAATTATGTGTTTGGTTTGATTCATTAGTGTGAGACAATGGTTGGTTGATTGGTAAAGAGTTTGATTGATTTTTTGGGCATATTATTTGAAAATTTTGAGTTTATTGTGTTGCATTTGTATTGCAACAATATTTTAGTTTTATTATTCTATTAATTTTTCAACTTAGATTATCTTCTTTGGTCTTTGGTAGGTTCCCCTTAATGGTTGATATAAGGACCCAGAATTTTCCATGTAAATTTATTATTATTATTATATGGAAATATTACGAGTCTGTGAAAATTGACGGCACGTGATTCTGAGGCCCGGAGTGGCTGAAATTAATTTTCGAACTTTCTTTAAGTATGTTCAGTTAACATGCGAGCAGGAATTCGTAACTTTTGAACCAGTGCTCGGAATTGAAATCAGAGGACATCGTTGAACACACAACGCCGATTTTTACTTAAGGGATCCTTCACCTCAACCATAGTAGGTCGAGGGTGGAAGTTGGATATTCAGTTTTTTGTGGGAGAATTGAAAAAAAATTCCTTTTTTTCTTGAAACCACTCTTTTGAATTTTGGTGGTGGGGACCACTCGAGGATGTTGGGAATTTAATGCCCTATATTAAATGCCCAGTTACAAGTTGTGTAACACCTAGAAACCTCCCCCATTAATAACTTAATTAAATGTTTAATAAATGAAGTAATTAAACTTCATTAGGGGGGATTGGCTCCTCACCTCTTGTGGTTGGGAATTGTTGGCAAACTGGTTTGTTGGAGAACTCTTGGTGGAAGAACATCCTCCAATAAAGAACCTCCCCCAATAAATAATGGTTCTCGGGATCAAGAATGTTGAACCACCATCAGAGCATGGATCAGAAGCATATTGTGGGAGCGATGAATGCCGGTGTCTCCTTCATCGTCTTCATCTTCTTCCTCATGCCATCTCCAACGAACAATCAAGGTAGGGAATTTTTCTTATTGTTCTTCATGATGAATCACTGTTTCCAATCTATGAACCGTCTGCAATCGATCTAACACGGAGGGTGTGGGCCAAATGAACACAGCCCGATCCCTCCAATACTATGTTTCGTGACTTGTTCTTCATGGGAAAAACTTCAGGTTGAGTAGAACTCTACCTTGACAGGATAGATGCAAAGGCGACGTCCTGGGACACAAAACGATTTCTCTAGATTGAAGAAAGGGCCACCGGAGCTCACCCGGTGACCCGCGGAAGTCGGTCGGCGACCGTCCCCACCAAAGGAGGTCGCGGCCCCTCGACCACGGTGGAAGAGTGGGGTGGCCGGCATGTCGGCTAGCCATGTGGAAGTTGGGGCGGTGCACGTCCGCATCATCGAAGATGGGGGTCATGGATGCTGAGCCACGATGGCGCACCCAGAGGGCAGCCGACACCCGAACAACCACGATTGGAGAACCGACGCCATTGCACCACAGGAAGAGGCATCGGCCGATCATGACTCTTTAGAGCAGGACCCGCTTCGGTGGGTCCCATGTGCCAGCAGGCGACACCACATGGCACCGCCATATTGGCTGAAACTGAACGGTTCAACTGGACTGTTTGGGAATTTCAGTGGGCGCCTCCCCCGGGTGGTGGCTAAGGCAGGCCCCACCATGGCGGACTGCACCCAGATGTGGGCTGATTCGAGCAGGCTGTGCCCAGTGGGCCGCACCCAGTGGACTACGCCAAGCAGGCCATGCCCAGCGGGCCCAAACCGGGTCGGTCCAACAGGGTCCGACCGGACCCGGACCCATCTGGACCTAGATATGCCTTTTTATACATATCTTGAGAACCTGGTGTCTGTTTTATGAACTTTTTATGTTGTCGGAATCCTTGTATCGAGATAGTCCTTTTGGTATACTACACTTGAGTTTTAGATAAAGTTGGAGTATGGCTGGGTGGGATCGAACCTGAATCTAACCAGGCCCTCAAAACAGAAACACAAATAACATACAGACCGAGCGTCCGATTGACGCACCGTCAATTGCGTTGGTACCCTTATGACATGGTGCTCCTTTGGGATACTTCTTAATGGGAATTTGTGGTAGTTAAATTGCGACATATGGCTTGAAGATCGGATCCTCCCGAAATCAAGCGTGCTTAGTGCGGGAACCATGTGGTTGGCTGTACTTGAAGAATCTTGTATATCTTGTGTGGGTCATCTTTGGATCATGTATAGGTCAAAATCTAACGATCCTGTGTGGGTCATCTGCAGATCCTGTGTGGGTCATCATCAGATCCTGTGTGGGTCATCTTCAGATCCTATGTGGGTCATCTTCAGATCTGGTGTGGGTCATATTCGATCTTGTGTGGGTCAACAACCGAGCTTCTTGACGATGTAAGATGATCTAGCAATACAAATAAACATCTATAATTATTTACTTAAGTTATACCTGGTGTGAGATGAGTTTTTACCTCTATGTTACACTTTTGTGTGGTGATACCTTCATGGTATTCTTCTGTGTGGCATTACCTTTGTGGTACTTACCTTCGTGGTGTTACCTTCATGTATTCTTTCCTTCGTGGAACTGTTGTGCATTTGGATAAAGATATGGGCCTTGTATTTCCTCATGAAGGAGACAGATATATTTGATAAATCAGGTATATGTATGGCTATATACCTAAGTAGGGTTGTCTGTTGTTTTTGTGTTTTTTGATTATGGAATTTCTTTGTGGTATATCCTTTGTGGATTCTGAGAGACCTTCGGGGGTCTTGGGGTCCCTACTGAGTATTGTTATACTCACCCCTACATGGGTTATGCCCACACCTTGCTATTTCTTGTGAAGATGACATAATACATTGATCAAGGATGAGGGTTCCAGGACTGGAGGTTGCTCGGAGGTGGACCATTAGATGAGACATACCACAGAGACGAAAGTTTGAGAGTTATACCTACCCTTCAGGTAGGATCCTTGGTGGGTGTTCACAAGAGATATTTTTAGTTTTACTTGTACTTTCCAGTTGGGCTTGTATTCCGACCCCTTTACTTACTATACTCACCTTATTCACTATATAGTTTACCTTGTGATTGTATCTTTTTGTGTGCTTGGATTGTGTGAGTTTGCAGTTTAAAAGGCAATGCCTTCCCAGTTTTAGGGATATGGCTTTCTGGTGCTAGTCACCGACCCCTGGCTATGGAAGGCGGGCTTGGGGTAGTCACGACACAGGCCCTGGGGAATGGGTCATGACAAATTGGTATCAATGGTAGGCTCTACCAGAGAACTTGTACTCTGATATTTTTATTTACCAATAATGTAAAGTGTAATGAGTGTGGTTTTTAGTTTAGGGAATCCAATGTTGGTGTGGCGCCCAACGTATCCATACACCAAGACCCTGACTTCTAATTTATGACTCAGTGCATGAAATCATAGATTGCATGTGTGTTTTTGAAAATTTCCCTTTGTGGTCTCTCTGAGTCATCTCACCAGGTATAACTTATTGACCATGGTGCACCTGTTTCTTTTTAGGATGCCTCCACGCAGACATCCATCCAGGGTTCCAGGTAGAGTATGTGATGATAGATCACTGAGTGACGAGGCTTTGGTACAGGGCCCCCTTTCAGTAGTTATACCATCGGGTGGTGTACCAGAAGCACCACTACCTATTGGGCAGTCAATGACACCAGCCCCAACAACAGAGGGTGCACGCTGATTGAGCGCGTTGCATGAGTTCCCGCATTAGAGGCCATTGAAGTTCCGAGGAAAGATGAATCCAAAGGTGGCTGAGGAATGGCTGGAGGCCATGGTCAGAGTTTTCTGACTAATAGGGACACCAGCTAATCTTATGGTCATCCTTGTAGCCAATATTCTTCAAGCAGCAGTGGGGAGATGGTAGAGCATGATGTTGTAGGTTCCCAATGAGGTGAATCTCATCTGGGCGGACTTAGAGAGAATTTTCAGGGCAAATTTCGTCCCAGTGACCTTTTGATCAGTGCGTATACAAGAGTTTCTCCACTTGCAACAGGGCAGCATGACCGTGGATCAGTATTCAGGGAGGTTCACCGACCTCTCACGCTACTCCACTGACATAGTGTGAGACCCTTTCTTCAAGGCCCAGACCTTTAAGTAAGGGCTCATACGGTAGATCAGATCTTCGATGGTATCTCTCAGTATCCCGACACAGACTGGGGTTTTAGAGCAATCAATTTTGTTGGAGAGCTTCATTGATGAGTGGTCACCGACAGCAAGACCCACCACCAGATGCCATGTAGCAGAGTTATCTGTAGTTGGAAGCAGATAGATGATGCAGATGTCCAAGGGGACCAAACCTATAGGTGAAAGACCACAGGATACATGGTTTGTTTTGTGGGGCTCTTAAGATAGAGTAGGATAGGCGAGGAGTAGGAAGTGTTACTCTTGCGGTGGACATGGTCACATGGCTCGCGACTGCCCGACCCACCGTATGGATGACCAAAAGATAGTTGATAAAACAATATTTTGTTGAATATTTTATTAGTAATAAATGAAATAATTTCCTCACATTGTGTTAAATATGTTTATTTATAAAATATTTGGGATTTGATCATTCATTTGAAAATTTGGTGAAAATTCCAATTTTACCCTTAATAGTGCACTGTAGTATTTCGAAGATAAATATTTTTAAATTTATTATTTTAATTCTAAATTTACTAATAGTGTTCCTGACTTCATTTTATACAACTTTCATTCAGGAAACTAGAGCTAAAGAGTGCATTTGGATGGATTAAATGAGCCATTAATCCAATGGTGGGCTGGACTCGGCAGAATGGACATGGGTTATGTATTTGGTCCATATCTTCTAAATACGTGCTTGGAGTGAGCCCAAATTTTTCTTAAAGCTCGGGGACATGATTTGGCACAAATAATCCTTCTGGAAGGCTGGTCAATTAACGCGTTTCGGAGGTCAAATGGTTGGTGCACGTTGCAATAAAATATTTGGCCGAGTTTTTCATTTCACACTTAAAAAGTTATGTATCCCTAGCCCTCACAAACTCTATTTAAAGGAGGTTTTAACTATTTGAGGGGTCTGGTCGAGGCTTTGTGAAGGTGTGGCCGAAAGGGTGTCTCTTGGGAGCCCCTCACAACTCTTGTAAAAAGTAAGCCTTTGTGCAAACCTCTCTTCCAAGAAGGCTCTCCACTCTCACCTCTTCTTTGTATTTCTTTTCTTTCATGTTTGTTTCTTGAATTTTTCTTCAAATAATCTTCTGTGTTCATCCCTCTTCTTCTTATCTTAATCTTCTTAATTGGGTTGGAATCAAGAGTGGAGACAATATTGGGTTCTACCCTTTCAATCTGTTGTTTATGCAAAACGTCTCCACGATGACTACACCACCCATGGAAGAGTAGTTCTTTTTAATAATCGATCGACCTCTATCCTTCTTCATTCATTTATTTTGAATCAATGAGCTACTGTAATTGACATATTATGATCTATTAATTGAGTTTTTAATTTAAATGAAACTAAGAAAGCAATTGAATAGTTAACACAAAACACGTGAGGTCGGGAATTGTGTGAACCGTGAGAGCGCAACCTTAATCGGTAATTCAAAACCACATGGGATCAATTTGTAGAGTTGAAATATAATCCCTAAACTCAGTTAATCCTCATTTACAGAGTGTTTATGTGCCTTAATTTACCACTGACCATAAGCTAATTTTAGAACATCAATCAAAGCAGGGTGTTGCGATTGCATGTTCCGAAGTTAGCCTAAGGTTAAAATTCACTTCAATCTTCGTGGTAAAGTTAATTCTCGTAGGGTTCGGGATTTAACAAATTAAGGGATCATAATTAAGTGAATATTAATTTAAATGATAATTATTTATAAATTATTGAATAGGTAGAGTTAGATCGATTACGCCTTTTAAAATAGATTTCTAAAAAAAACATCTTCTTGTTGTGTCATTCTAATCGAAACTTCATTTCAAAATTAAAAACAAAAAAAATGCAATCTTCTTCCAGCAAACTTCTTATAGGTTCATAAACTATAAAAAAAACCACCCCATCCTTTCAAGTAGTTATTTTATTCTCTTTTATTTTATTTTTAGAATACCTCTAATAAGTTGTTAAATTCACTTCCTCCTTTGAGAGACGACCTTGGTCAGCCACTCTGTTGCACCTAAGTAACTCAAATTACACTAATCATTTGAGGGTTCCCACGACAGCACTCTTTCAAATTGGCGCCGTTGCTGGGGAGGCAAGTAATTATTTCAACCAATTAAAGGTATTTATTTTATTTTACATTTTATTCTCTTCCTCTCTTCTTTCTTCCTTCTTTACCCAATCTGATTTTTCTTCCTCTTTTTTTATTTTCTTCTACTTCTTTTTGGACCATCAAATCAAACTTCTCATTTTTATTTTACTATGGTCCACCTTCTTTCTTTTCATTTTTATTTGATCTATGACATGAACTAATCCCGAAGATATATTAGATCTTGACCCTGAGATTGAACGTAGCCTTAGGGCTCGAATTAGAAATTCTCAGTCTACGGGAAGTTTCAATATTCAACCAGTTGGTGAATTCCTCTCTTCTGGAAACATTGAAATTGGAAGCAATTCAAATTCAAACATAAAAGAGGAACCAATGGATGGAAACAATGTAAATGAACTTAATAGAACCATTCGAGAATTGGCTGCACCTGATGTTAACTATCAACCAAATTGTATTGCATACCCAAATCTCGAATCGGACTTTGAACTAAAATCTGGGTTAATTCACTTACTTCCAAAGTTTCATGGCCTCTCTGGTGAGGATCCTAATAAACATTTGAAATAATTTAATGTGGTTTTCTCAACCCTTAAACCAAGAAATGTTTCTGAAGATCAAATCAAATTAAGAGCATTCCCATTCTCACTTGATGGAGCTGAAAAAGATTGGATGTATTACTTGAAACCTGAAGATGTAACATGTTGGAATGATTTGAAACGTCTTTTCTTGCAAATATTTTTTCCAGCATCAAGGACCACATCCATTCGAAAGGAGATATCGGGGATCAAGCAAGCACAAGAGGAGTCAATGTATGAGTACTGGGAGCGATTCAAGAAGTTGTGTGCAAGCTGCCCACATCACCAAATCAGTGAGCAACTACTCATCCAATACTTCTATGAAGGACTCACACCCATGGAGAGAAGCATGGTGGATGCTGCAGCTGGAGGAGCATTGGTGGACAAGACACCAGTAGCTGCACAAACATTGATTGACAAAATGGCCCAAAACTCTCAACAATTCGGTGATAGAGGTACACCACATGTTCAAGGAGTACATCAAGTAAGTCCTTCTTCTCTTGAAAGTCATTTGATTGATACTAAGTTAGAAGAATTGACAACTATGGTGAGGTAGATTACATTGGCTCAAAAGACATCCCAACCCCCTCCTTCAAGGCCATGTGGCATTTGCACTGAGACAAGCCACCCAACTGACTGTTGCCCACAACTACAAGAGACAGAAGATTGTGCAGCAGTGTTCCCTGGGAGACCATTTCAGCAGCAACAACAACCATATCCCCAAAAGAAGTTTGATTCATCTGCTCCAACATACAACAAAGGGTGGAATGATCAAGCGGACATGAGGTATGGCTCTGGACAATAACAAAGGCCCCCTTTTCAACCAAACTTCCAGCAGCCTCCACCTTACCAACAGGGTTTCCAACAACCCCAAAGGAGATTCGAAGCTCAAACATCAACGAGTCAGCAACAAGGGAATATCCAACACAAGGTAGACTCTAACACTGATGATATTTTGAAAAAAATTGTTCTTAATCAACAGAATGAGCTGAAGAGTCAAGGTTTGGAGCTGAGAGAGTTGAAGACTCAAATGAGTCAGATTCCCACTGCCCTCCATGAACTTGTGAGTAAGAATTATGGAAATCTACCTTCCCAACCCACTCCAAATCCAAAGGGGAATGTTAGTGCCATCACATTGAGAAGTGGGAAGCAAATGAACGATATATCTGTACCTACCATTACACCGGGATTCACCTCTACTCTAGAGAAGCCTCATTCCAAACCAACTGATGAGAAATCCAAGGAGAAAGATAAAGGTAAGAAAAATATTGATGATGTTCCTCCTAAACCCCTTCCTTTTCCAAACAGGGTTGTTCAAACCAAGAAGATGGCTGAAGAAGAAATGAAAAAGGAGGTTTTGGACACATTCAAGCGTGTGGAGATCAACATTCCTCTACTTGAAGCCATTAAGCAAATCCCAAGGTATGCCAAATTCTTAAAAGAACTATGCACCAATCGAATAGGGCTCAAGGGGAATGAGAGGATCAACCTTGGAAGGAATGTCTCTGCACTCATTACACCAAATCTAGCAATGCCAACAAAGTGCAAAGATCCCGGGACATTAACCATCCCATGTACTATAGGGGAGTTACACCTCTCTTATGCTCTTTGTGATTTAGGAGCTTCAATAAATGTGATGCCTCACTCTGTATTCTCTTCCTTGCAGGTTGGTGAGTTAAAGCCAACAAGAGTAGTGGTGCAATTGGCGAATAGAGCTACGGCATATCCAGTGGGAGTTCTTGAGGATTTACTTGTTCGGGTAAGAGACATGATCTTTCCAGCACTTCTATGTGCTTAACATGGAGGATGATCAGGTAAGTTCTCATGCCCCCATTATCTTAGGTAGACCCTTCCTCAAAACTGCAAAAACTATCATAAATGTCAACGAGGGTACACTTTCAATGGATTTTGGAGATGAAGTTGTGATATTTAATGTTATGGATTCCATGAAGTACCCCTCAGAGGACCATTCTGCTTTTGTTTTCTCCCATTTTGAACCACCAAGTAAAAACATCATGGAATTGGATTGTCCTATGCTTAGGGAGATTATGAGTATTGGTTCTAGTTTGATGTCTAAGAATACTTCTACACCCATTTTTAAGGAACAAGACTCTCTAAGATTTGATTTTGAAATGGAATCATATTCTGATTTTGATCATGTGAACTCTGATTATGACATGGATATTGAGTATGCTGATGGATTTGGTGCTTTATTCTCTGATTGTGATGATTTTTATTCTGATACTGATGTTCATTGTGCAGATATTTCTATTGCATCAATTTCTCCATCCATACATCACCCACCATCATTGGAACTCAAGCCATTTCCCCCAAATCTCAAATATGCATACTTGCTCAGTGGTGATAGATTACCTTTCATAATTGCTAACAATCTCTCTTTTGAACATGAAGAAATTTTTTTGAATCTTTTGAGAGATAACATTAGGCAATTGGTTGGACATTGGCAGACATATCAGGTACTAGACCCTCCATTTTCATGAATAGGATTCTCTTGGAGGATGGGGCTAAACCGGTGAGACAGCCACAAAGGAGATTTAATCCCACCCTCCTAGAAGTTGTTAAGAAAGAAGTTGAAAAATTACTTGAGGCGGGTATCATTTACCCTATTTCTGACTCACAATGGGTTATCCCTATTTAGGTTGTACCAAAGAAAACTGGTTTCACTGTTATAAAAAATGAAAATGATGAGTTAGTTCCTGTGAGAGTACAAAATAGTTGGCGAGTGTGTATCAATTATAGGAAACTAAATCAATCTACTTGTAAGGACCATTTCCCACTTCCATTCATTGACCAGATGCTTGAGAGACTAGATGGGAAGACACACTATTGTTTCTTGGATGGATTTTCTGGCTATTTTCAGGTTCCCATTGCAGCAGAGGACCAGTAGAAGACAACATTCACCTGCCCATTCAGTACCTTTACTTACCGAAGGATGCCATTTGGACTTTGCAATGCCCCAGGTACCTTCCAGAGATGCATGGTGAGTATTTTCTCAGATTTCGTTGAGACCTACATGGAGGTATTTATGGATGATTTTACAGTTTATGGGTCCTCATTTGATGAATGTCTCTTTAGTTTGGGTGATGTGTTGCATCGTTGTATTGAGAAGAATCTGGTCTTAAATTTTGAAAAATGTCATTTCATGGTCGAAAAGGGAATTGTCTTAGGTCATATAGTCTCACAACATGGCATTAAAGTTGATAAATCTAAGGTAGACATTATTTCATCCCTCCCATATCCTACATGTGTGCGTGATGTTCGATCATTCCTTGGCCATGCTGGATTTTATCGACGCTTCATCAGAGATTTTAGTAAGATCGCTCTACCCTTATCTCGATTGATTCAAAAAGATATTGACTTCAATTTTGATGATTCATGCAGGGTATCATTTGATGAGCTGAAGAAGTGTCTGACCACTCCACCAATCATACAGCCCCCACGGTGGGACCTTCCATTTGATCTTATGTGTGATGCCTCCAACTTTGCGGTTGGAGCTGTCTTATCTTAGAGGGTGGAGGGACGTTCACATGTGATCGCCTATGCATCAAGGACACTGGATTCAGCCCAATCAAATTACACAACCATAGAAAAGGAGTTTCTTGATATCATATTTTCTTTAGATAAATTCCGTTCATATTTATTGGGCTCTAAAGTAGTTGTTTTTTCTGACCATGCAGCTTTGAGGTACCTCCTAAAGAAGCCAGATGCAAAGCCACGACTTATCCGTTGGATGCTCCTTCTTTAGGAATTTGATATTGAGATAAAGGACAAGAAGGGATTAGAGAATTTGGTGCCAGACCACATGAGTAGGCTTACTCACACACTAGAGGATGACACCTTGGTCCAGGTACCACTTCAGGACACTTTCCCCAATGAACATCTCTATACCATCTCAGATACGCATCCTTGGTATGCTGATTTAGTTAATTACATTGTTTCCTCTGAAATCCCATCAAATTTGAAGAAGCATCAAGTCCAAAAATTATAAAGTGAGTCTAGGTTTTATGTGTGGGGTGATCCTTACCTCTGGCGCATGTGTAGTGACCAAGTCATTAGGAGGTGTGTTCCCGATCATGAGTTTGAGTCTGTTTTGCATTTCTGTCATACACTTTCTTGTGGTGGACACTTCGGACCCCAACGGACAGCTAGGAAGGTTTTGGACTCTGGATTATATTGGCCTAGATTATTCAATGATGCCCATGTGTTTTTTAAGTCATGATCTCATTGCCAACACACTAGGAATATTTCTAAGAGACATGAGATGCCCCAACAACCCATACTATTCTGTGAGATTTTTGATGTATGGGGCATTGATTTTATGGGTCCTTTTCCTAGTTCATTTGGATTTTTGTATATTTTGGTTGCTGTTGATTATGTGAGTAAATGGGTGGAGGCGAAGGCCACCAGGACTGACGATTCTCATGTTTTTGTGGACTTTGTCAAAGCACAGTTTTTTTGCAGGTTTGGAGTACCAAAGGCCATCATCAGTGACCAAGGGACACACTTTTGCAATAGGAATTTTTCTTCCCTCCTTCGAAAGTATGGGGTGACACCCAAAACATCAACACCATACCACCCCCAAACAAATGGCCAGGCTGAGGTTTCAAATCGTGAGTTGAAACAAATCTTAGAGAAAACCGTGCAGCCAAATAGGAAGGATTGGAGCAAGCGCTTGGATGATGCACTGTGGGCTTATAGAACAGCATACAAGACCCCCATTGGTATGTCCCCATTTCGGATTGTTTTTGGGAAAGCATGTCATCTCCCAGTGGAAGTCGAGCATCGGGCATATTGGGCTATAAAGAAATGTAACATGGATTTGGCCCAAGCTGGAATTCAAAGGAAGTTGCAAATTCAAGAGCTTGAGGAGATTCGACTGTCATCATATGAGAACTCAAGGCTCTACAAGGAAAGATCAAAAGAATCTCATGACAAAATGATCCAACAAAGGGAGTTTCATGTTGGAGAGAAAGTCCTTCTCTACAGTTCACGACTGAAGCTGATGCCTGGTAAGTTGCATTCCAGATGGTTAGGTCCATATGTTGTGACTAATGTTTTTCCTTATGGTGCAGTGGAGATCACAAAAGAGGACACTGGAAGGAGCTTTACAGTAAATGTGAAATGTTTGAAGAGATACATTGAGGGACTTCCTACTGATGCAGTGGATTTTATCACACTGCATGACCCCATCATCACTTGAGCACATCAGGCTGTTCCTAACCATTTCACTTTTATATTATTTGTCCTATTTAAAAATTCTGAATTTCATATGCATATATCATCTCATAGGTTCACATTGAGGACAATGAAATATTTTAAGTGTGGGGGAGGGAACCTTTTAGTTTAGTAATTTCAATTTCTTTCCTATTCAAAAAAAAAACTGTTCAAAAAAAAACCAAAAAAAAAATTTGTTTTTCAAATTTTGTGTGTTTATTTTTCAATTTTCTTTGTGTTTTTGAAATTTTTGAGATAAAATGATTCTCATCACCATTTTTAAATCCATATCAATAAGTGAAACAATTTACCCCTTGAAACTAAGCTTAAATGAATGCTGAAATGACTTTGTTTCAAGTTCAAATATTTAGTAATTTCATGAAAAGTACGCTGAATTTTGAATCCCATGCCAATCTCACTATCTTTATATTTGAAATCACTTTCCTGTGAGGCTTCTAAACCATTATTTTCATATTCTTTACATTCACCTCACTTCTTGAGAGAACCAAACCATACTTGATTTAACCAAAATTTGATCTATTCCTGTCAAAACTTGAGGATTTGAGGTACTTATGTTTAAATGATTGAGGAATTTGTTTGGTATTAAAGCCCCTATTTCAAAGAATCCTTTTTTATAATGGCCTACCTTGAATATTTAATCCTTGTATCCCTTAGAAGCTATGCAAAGCCTGTTAGGTTAGCCACATTACAAGCCAATTTTCCCTATCCAACCAACTCTTGAAGTGAAATTGCATAATCTAGTTGAGCTTAAGTGTGGGGGAAGTTGTCTTGTGTTTTGCCACCACACTCTGTGATACTTTGGGTGGAAAATTAAATTATGAAGAGTTGTGTTTTCTTCTGAATAAATTCATTATATTGAAAGTTGTGCCTTTTCTGGAGCTTTCATGACAAGTGAAGTTGTGCCTTTTCTGGAGCTTCTAATTGAGGTGGAAAGTTGTGCCCATCTGGAGCTTTCCAGAAAATCATGTTTGAGATGACTGAAATTTTTGATGCTGAAATGATGAATGGTGTAAACCTTTCATGACTTTTCATGATGATGGAGATGAATTGATACTATGGGGATTTAAGAGAAGACCATATTTAAGTGAAAATTAGATTAATGCAATTTTGCTTCAAAAGAGTCAAGCCCTCCTCATTTAGCCTCAGAGTTTTTCACATCTTAATCCTACCAACCGAAAGCCACAGAACAACCCTGAAAAGTACTCATGATAAACATATGTCCTTGAATCACATCGGGTAGCGATTTAAGAATCTATCAAGCCTATGGTGACCCTTGTATGAGTTTGGATGAGAAAGACATTGCAAAAAAAATTGATATTTGAGTGATGAGAGAAAATTCAAGCTAGTTTTTCATTTCACACTTAAAAAGTTATGTATCCCTAGCCCTCAAAAACACTATTTAAAGGGTGTTTTAACTATTTGAGAGGGCTGGTCGAGGATTTGGGAAGGTGTGGCCGAAAGGGTGTCTCTTGGGAGCCCCTCACAACTCTTGGAAGAAGTAATCCTTTGTGCAAACCTCTCTTCCAAAAAGGCTCTCCACTCTCACCTCTTCTATGTATTTCTTTTCTTTCATGTTTGTTTCATGAATTTTTCTTCAAATAATCTTCTTGTGTTCATCCCTCTTCTTCTTATCTTAATATTCTTAATTGGGTTGGAATCAAGAGTGGAGACAAGATTGGGTTCTACCCTTTCAATCTGTTGTTTATGCAAAACGTCTCCAGGATGACTACACCACCCATGGAAGAGTAGTTATTTTTAGTAATCAATCGACCTCTTTCCTTATTCATTCATTTATTTCGAATCAATGAGCTACTATAATTCACATATTATGATCTATTAATTGAGTTTTTAATTTAAATGAAACTAAGAAAGCAATTGAATAGTTAACACAAAACACGCGAGGTCAGGAATTGTGTGAACTGTGAGAGCGCAACCTTAACCGGTAATTCAAAACCACATGGGATCAATTTTTAGAGTTCAAATATAATCCCTAAACTCAATTAATCCTCATTTCCAGAGTGGTTATGTGCCTTAATTTACCACTGACCATAAGCTAATTTTAGTACATCAATCAAAGCAGGGTGTTGCGATTGCATGTTCTGAAGTTAGCCTAAGGTTAAAATTCACTTCAATCTTCGTGGTAAAGTTAATTATCATAGGGTTCGGGATTTAACAAATTAAGGGATCATAATTAAGTGAATATTAATTTAAATGATAATGATTAATAAATGATGGAAGAGGTAGAGTTAGATCGATTACGCCTTTTAAAATATATTTCTAAAAAAAACATCTTCTTGTTGTGTCATTCTAATCAAAACTTCATTTCAAAATTAAAAACAAAAAAAAATGCAATCTTCTTCCAGCAAACTTCTTCTAGATTAATAAACTATAAAAAAACCACCTCCATCTTTTCAAGTAGTTATTTTATTCTCTTTTATTTTATTTTTAGAATACCTCTAATAAGTTGTTAAATTCACTTCCTCCTTTGAGAGACGACCTTGGTCAGCCACTCTGCTGCACCTAAGTACCCCAAATTACACTAATCATTTGAGGGCGCCCACGACAGCGCTCTTTCAATGGTCTAAAGACCTCCTGGGAATAGGTGAAGATTCAATCAAGGAGGTCCACAGGCAGCAGGCGGATGTGGCAGAGGAGCTGGCAGTGCAGGAGGTGGTGGGTGGCGATCTGAGGTTCTACCGCCGCCACCTCTAGGTGGTCCACCCCGACCATAGGGAGTAGGTGGGAAGGGATGGGTTCATCTCCAGGAAGCTAAGGCCTACTACCACGGTGCTCTAAATATGATTTGAGGTATGATCTATGTCTACTCCACCTTATCTTTAGTACTTATAGACACAGGTTTCAGTCACTCTTTTATTTCCATGACCCTCATTTAGAGCTCGGAGATTCCAGTGGAGACATTGGCTCGATCCTTACGGATAGATACTTCTACGGGAGAGGATTCAATGATTACACACTAGTGATGATAGTGTGAACTTACTCTAGGAGGTGAGAGCTTTATCTGGTATCTTTTAGTAGCGGCGTCGAGGCCTTACGACGTCATCTTTGGTATGGATTGGTTATCTACAGTCTATTCTCAGATCGACTGCATTAGGCGCAAAGTGCGGTGTGTCCATGAGGATGGGACTAGGTTTTCCTTCACTAGCAAGAATAGAACCTTTGCAACACAGGATGGACTTCCCCGGAGGAGGGTGTAGCTAATCACACATTATTTGGCTAGAATTACCCTCAGAATAGTTGATGTTGAGAGTTCAAGCTATCATGTATTGGTGGACTAGTAAACTGATGTTTTCCCCAGATGATGAACCAGGTCTACCTCCTTATAAATAGGTGGAATTTTATATGGACTTTTACCTTAGGATGACACCAATATCTACACCATCATATCGGATGGCTCCTAAGGAGCTGTGAGTACAATTGGTGGACTTGCAGAGTAAGGGGTTCATTAGGCCCAGTGTTTCTCCTTGGGAATCTTTGATTTTGTTCTCCAAGAAGGTGGATGGGAGTTTGAGACTCTGTGTGGACTATCAGCACCTAAACCAGGTTACCGTGAAGAACAATTACCCACTATCGAGGATTGATGATCTTTTTTATCAGCTGAAGGGAGCACGATGATTTTCAAAGATAGGCCTCAGATCAGGCTATCACCAGCTCAGGGTATGAGATGAGGATGTTCATAATACGACCTTCAGATGTTGGTATTACCACTATGAGTTCTTGGTTATGCCATTCGGCATGACCAATGCCCCAGCAGTGTTCATGGGACTCATGAACAAGATCCTCCAACAGTACCTCGATCTCTTTATGGTAGTCTTCATCGATGACATCTTGGTATACTAAGCTATAGAGGAGAAAAATGCCTATCATCTACAGATAGTTCTGGACACACTTTGAGAGCACTAGCTTTATGGTAATCTCTCGAAGTTCCAGTTCTGGATATTAGAGGTTCAATTCTTGGGACATGTCATCTCGTAGGTCGGAGTTGTGGTGGATCCAGTGAAGATTGAGGCTGTTCTTGCTTGGGATCCACCCAGGAGTGTGACATAGGTATGAAGTTACCTGGGTCTGGCCAGTTACTACCATAGGTTTGTGCCTGAATTTTCCAGAGATGCGGCACCCTTATCAGTGTTGATGAAGAAGGGGAAACCCTTTGTGAGGTTATAGAGATGCCAACGGATTTTCCAGGAGCTGAGGTAGAGACTAAAGAGTTCCCCCATCTTGAGGCTACCAGAGGAGGGAGTTGGGTATGTAGTCTACTGTGACACATCAGGGAGTAGGCTTGGATGTGCCTTGATGCAAGAGTGAGCAGTGATCGCTTATTTTTCACGACATCTGAGACATCATGAGAATAACTATGCTACCCATGACCTAGAGTTAGTAGCAGTGGTCTTCACCTTGAAGATGTGACAACATTACTTGATCGGTGGATGTTTTATATTTTACTTTGATCACAAGAGTCTCAATATATATCTTCTCTCAGAAGGACCTAAACTTGAGATAATGGTGTTGGCTTGAGTTCCTCCAGTACTATGACTTCGAGATAGTCTATTATCCTGGGAAGGGGAACATAGTGGAAAATTCACTTAGCATAAGATCTGGTATACCGTTGCCGGGTGAGGCAATGATGTGGCTAGCCGCTTTACGGATATCCTAAGTGGATCAAGATGGAGTAGATTATCTTCATTATCTGACAGTCACTCCCCCACTCCTTCAGCGAGTCAGGGAGGTGTATCTTGGGGACACTGACTATGAGGATCGACGTGCTTAGATATCCACAGGATAGGCACCTGATGGATTTTCTAAAGGTATAAAGCATTTCATCCTCTTCATAGGACATACTATGGTACCAGTGGAACTACAGAGGGAATTGTTGACGGAGTACCATATGTCCCCTCTAGTAGTACATCCAGGAGTGGCGAATATGTACTAGGACCTTCGACATTAGCATTGGTGGCTGGGAATGAAGAAATCAGTGGCAGAGTTTGTCTCATGGTGCCTCACTTGTCTGCAAGTGAAGGCAGAGTATCAGGTTCAAGCAGGCTTAGTTTATCTACTAGAGGTTTCAAAGTGGAAGTGGGAAGGAATTTCCATGGACTTTGTGACAGGACATTCACGCATGTCCAAGGGACAAGATTCCATCTGGGTGATCGTTGACCGACTCACAAAGTCAGCCCACTTCCTACCTATTAGAGAGTAGGGTTCAGTAGAGGGATTGGGACACCTCAACATGAAGGATCTTTTACAGATTCATGGAGTTACCTCGATGATTGTATCCGATTGTGATGCACATTTTACTTTCCATCTATGGAAGGGGTTGAAGGAGGCATTCAGGAATTAGCTTCGATTGAGCACCGCCTTTCATCCTCAGATGGATGGTCAGATAGAGAAGACCATTCAGACCCTCGAGAGCATGTTTCATGCATGCGTACTTGATTTTGACCGTAGTTTGGTGGATCACTTGCCTTGGTGGAGTTCGCGTACAACAACAACTACCACTTCACCATTGGTATGGAACCATTTGAGGAATTTTACGGTCAACCTTACAGATCGCCTCTATGCTAGACTGGCCCAGGGGAGTCAACACTCATGGGACTAGAGATGGTATAGGCTACCACAGAGAAGGTGAAGATCATTCAGGAGTGGATTAAGACTGCACAGAGTAGGCAGAAGTCTTATGCTGACAAGAGACGAAGACCTCTGAAGTTTGAGGATGGTGACCATGTCTTCCTACGGGTCTCACCTCGACAAGGTTTGCAAAGATTTCTCTAGGGAAAAAAGTTATCTCCAAGGTTCATCGGAACCTTTAAGTCCTTAGCAGAATTGGTGAGGTGGCATACCACTTATCGCTTCCCCCTCAGTTGTACCAGGTGCATGGTGTTTTCCACGTATTCTAGCTGAGTAGGTACGTGCATGATCTTTTACACATCATTGATTGGGGAGAGCTGGAAATCGATGATGGGGAGAAATTTTTGGAGGTTCCAGTAGAGATTAAGATCGACAAGAGAGATTCCTTTGTGGGCGATCGATACCTCTGGTGCACATATGATGGAAGCACATGAACCTCTAGGAGAGCACATGGGAGTTGGAGGCTCAGATTCATGCTAAGTACTCCCACTTGTTTACCTAGTTTGTGTTGTGGATTTTGGGGATGCAAAGACCTGAGGTGGGGAGAATGTAAAGATCCATAATTTTCTATGTAATTTTTTTTTATTATATGGAAATATTATGAGTCAGTGAAAATTGATGGCATGTGATTCTGAGGGCCTGAGTGGTGGAAATGAATTTCCGAACTTTCTTTAAGTATGTTCATTTAACATGCGAGAAGGAATTCATAAATTTTGAATTGGTTCTTGGAATTGAAATATGATGACATTGTTGAACTCGAAGCACTGATTTTAACTTAAGGGAGCCTTCACCTCAACCGAAGTAGGTCGAGGGTGGAAGTTGGATTTTCTGTTTTTTGTGGGAAAATTGAAAAAAAAAATCTTTTTTTCTTGAAACCTCCCTTTTGAATTTCGGGGGTTGGAACCACCTGAGGAGGTTTGGAATTTAATGCCCTGTATTAAATTCCTAGTTACAAGTGGTGTAACACTTGGAAACCTCCCCCATTAATGACTTCATTAAATGTTTAATTGATGAAATCATTAAAATTCATTAGGGGGGATTGGATCCTCACCTCTCGTGGTTGAGAATTTTTGGAAAACTGGTTTGCTGGAGAACTCTTGGTGGAAGAACATCCTCCAACGAAGAACGTCCTCCAACAAAAAATGAATCTCTGAATGAAGAATGTTGAACCAACAGTGGAGCACGGATCGAAAGCATATTGAGGGAGCGATGAACGCCAGCGTCTCCTTCATTGTCTTCATATTCTTCCTCACACTATCTCCAATGAAGGATCGAGGTACGGAATTGTTCTTATTGTTCTTCATGATGAATCATTGTTTTAAATCTATGAACTACCTGCTATTGATCTAACGTAGAGGGTGTGGGCCAAACGAACACAGCCCGATCCCTCTGCTACTATGCTGTTTGATGTGTTCTTCGTGGGTGAAACTTAGGGTTGAGAGGAACTCGACCTTGATGGGATAGATGCAATGGTGATGTCTTGGGACACACAAAAATTTCTTCATATTGAAGAACGGGCCACCAGAGCTCACCCGGTGACCCACAGAAGTTCATCAGCGACCGACGCTGATAGGGTACAGGCGGCGACTGGCACACCAATCGTCCGTGATGGTAGAGGTGGATCAACCATGCTGATGTAGGAATCCATGGACCATTGGTTGTGGTAGATGAGGTTGGTAGCCTGTATGTCGTCCGGCTGTGTGGAAGTCGGGGCGGTGCGCGTCCGTGTCACCGGAGATGGGGGTCGTGGCTGTTGAGCCGCGGCGACGCACCTGGACAGCGGACGACACCCGGTCGACCGTAGTTGGAGCAGAGGAATAATCACACCACTGGAATAGGTTCTAACCATAACCTTGGACGGCTGTGACTCATTGGAGCAGGACCCGCACAGGCAGGTCCCGCGTGTTAACAGGCGGCGCCACGTGGTGCCGCCATATTGGCTGAAACCGAACAGTCCAACTGGACTGTTTAGGAATTCCAAGGGGTGACTCCCTTAGGTGGCGGCTAGGGTGGGACCTTCCATGGCGGAACACACCTAGCCGCGGGCCAAACCCTATGAGCCGTGCCCAGCAGGCCCGAACTAGATCGAACCAGACCCGGGCCCATCTGGACCCAGATGCGCTTTTTTGGTCATATCTTGAGAAAAATGAATCTTTTTGACGAACTATCTATGGTGACATAATCCTTGGATCGATAATGTTCTTTTAGTATACTCCACTTGAGTTTTTTATAAAGTTTGAGTATGGCTGAGTTATATCGAACCCAAATCCAACCAGGCCCTCAGAACGGAAACACTAATAACTTTAAGATCGATCATCCGATTGACACACCGTCTATTGCATTGGGACCCTTATAACGTGGCGGTACTTTTGGATAATTATTCATGGGAATTCATGACAGTTGAAGTGCAACCTATAGATTGAGGAGCAGATCCTCCAGGAATCAAGCGTGCTTAGTGCGGAAACCCTGTGGCTAGCTGTACTTGAAGAATCTTCAGATCTTGTGTGGGTTACCATCTATATATCTTGTGTGGGTAATCTACATATCATGTGTGGGTCATCATTAGTTCATGTATGGGTCATCTTAAGATCCTGTGTGGGTCATCTTCAGATCCTGTTTGGGTCATATTCAGATCCTGTGTTGGTCATCTTCGATCCTGTGTGGGTCAACAGTATAGCTTCTTGATGAAGTAAGATGATCTAGCAATACAGATAAACATCTATACTTCTATACTTAAGTTATACTTGGTGTGAACTGAGTCTTTACCTTTGTGGTACACTTATGTGTGGTAACACCTTCATGGTATTCTTCTGTGTGGTGTTACCTTTGTTGTACATGCCTTCATGGTGTTTCCTTCAAGGTATTCTTTCCTTCGTGGAACATTTGTGATTTTGGATAAAGAGTTGGGCCTTGTGTTTCCTCATGAATGAGATGGGTATACTTAATAACTTAGGAATATGTATGGGCATATACCTAATTAGGGTTGTCTATTGTTTTCATGCTTTGTGATTATGGTATTTCTTTGTGGTTTATCCTTGGTGGATTCTGAGAGATCTTCAGGGGTATCGTGGTCCCTACTGAGTATTTGTATACTCACCCCTACACGAGTTATGACCGCACCTTGCTGCTTCTAGTGTAGACGACAGACCACATTGATCAAGGCTGAGAGTGCCAGGACTGGAGGCTACTCGGAGGTGGACCATTAGAAGAGACATACAACAGAGACAACAGTTCAATAGTAGTACCTACCCTTCAGGTAGGATCCTTGGCGGGTGTTCACAGGAGCTGTTTTCAGTTTTACTTGTACTTTCTAGTTGGTCTTGTATTTCGGCCCCTTTACTTGCTGTAGTCACCCTATTTACTATATAGTTTACCTTGTACTTATATCTTGCTGTGTGATTGGATTGTGTGAGTTTTCAGGTTAAAAGGAAATGCCTTACCAGTTTTATGGATATGGCTTTCCGATGCTAGTCGTCAGCCCCTGGCCTATGGAAGGTAGGCTTGGGGTAGTCACGACACGAACCCTGAGCAACGGGTCATGACAATTGATGCTTGATATTTTATTACTATTCTATCTTATGCTTGTATCTTGGTAAATTATATTTTCTTTGAAATAAACTTTCATGTTTTGTTAGTTTATTTACTCAACCCTATGTAATAAAATTATTTTCATTATTTTCCCTAAAACTCAATTTTTTTGGGTTGTCTTAAAAAATGAATTGTATAAAATATTTGATGATATTCTACTAGGCTATTTTCTCACACCATACATATATACATTGGTGTACATATAGACTTAGTTGTCTATGCTACAGGTAAAAGGATAGGGTCACACTTTCATAGTGGTGTTCCATTGCCACTTGTTAAATATATAGTGATAATGGGATGTAGAGGTCACCATAGGTAAAAAAGAGACAATATTCATTTTGTGTTATTTTAAGATATTTAATATAAAGTGTCTCTCTTTTAAATACATTTATTTTAGGTTTACCTTTAGATTTTTGGATCATGTGTAAATCTTTTATAGATTTATATTTTATAAAATAATGCTTATTTTTTATTCATATATCTTTTATAAAGTTTCTATCTTGGGATTCATGTCTTTGTGACAATGCCTAAGTGGATATTTTAAAATGATTCAAGTGTTTTGAAATGTTTCTTAAAAAAATATTTGAGTTCAACGTATATATTTTTTGGTTTTAAATAGCATTAAAATGATTTAAACACTTGTCATGGACTTAGGTTTCTTGTCAAATGTTTGTCAACTCACCTGATTGTCTTTCATAAAGGGATGTGAATGTTTTGAAAGAGTATTTAATGTTTTTTTCATTTTAACAATTGGTGTGCGAAGTTGTAAATGAAAAATTTTAAAATATAAAGGATTTTCACTCATTTTAAATGATTAAGACTATTTTATTTCAAAGCTACCATGAATTCCTTAAAAAAAGGAATTGTGGTTTTGTGAAAGAGTGTTTGGAATTGATTGGTTTATTTTAAAAAATGGAGTGTTATTTTAAAGAGGAATCTGTGTAAAAGGTTGGTTTTTAATGAGATTTCAAATGGTATTTTATAAATAGTTTTCAAATGACATTTGAAATTTCGTTTTTCCATAATATTTTATATTTAGATTTTTAACGAATTTAGAAAACAAATACATTATATAGGGAAGACAAGTATATTTATAATAACACTAGGGAAAGGGTATGTCACTAACTTTATCCAACCCATTGGATATCCATCATGACCTCACTCCTGTAAAAGGAAAATTAATGTTTAACCACATTGCAACTCTTAAACCTACTTTGCATTCAAAATCACCTTCATTGTTTAAATTAGGGGGACCCTTGTTTCATATTTCTATTTAGGCCTTTTACCTTAGAGTGATGTGATTGATCCCTAAAAAAAACTAATTTTGAGATGTTTTGAAAATTTGATAATTCATTTACCAGCATTTCATAAAAACATTGAAAAATGAGGTGTTTCTAATTTAGTGACGCTAATAAACATCGCTAATTTATCAACATTTATAAACATCTTTAATTACCAACATTTATAAGAATCGCTAAATTGGTGACATTTATAAGCATCACTATTTAGTGACACCTCATTTACCTAAGTTTTTACAAAATGTCGGTAAAGAAACATCGCTAAATGTGCAACCTTTAGCGACATTTTAAAACCCTGCAAATTTGACGACACCTCATTTGTCGACACTTTTTTTTGAAACATTGGTAAATGAAACCTCATTTATAGACATTTTGGAAAAGTGTCGGCAATTTTTTTTGAAAATTTTAATTTTTTTAGCAATGTGGGGTTTTTATTTACAATTTAAAAAAATTACTCACATCGACCCATGATTTTCCTACCCCAGTACACCCATCACACTCTTATCTCACTCTAGTACCCCCACCCCACTTTCCCTCCCCACCCACACTCCCTTTTCCCTTTTCCCATATTAACTCCATTCCTACCCAGTACCCCCTGTCCCATAATGTATCCCGCCTCCCCCTTCTATTCTCGCCTAGTAACCTCACCCCTCCCCCATCCATTTCCCAATCCCCCTAACCCACTCCCTTTCCCCTCCCCACTCCCTTTCTCGTATTCCCTCCCATCCCTGCCCCTCCCCTCTCCTGTACCCCACTCCCCACCCCACCCACTAATTTGATAACACCTCATTTGTCAACGTTTTTCAAATATTTTGGTAAATGACACCACATTTACTGATGTTTTAGAAAAGTTTCGGTAATTTTTTTAATTTTTATTTTTTTAGAGACATGGGGATTTTTTTTACAATTTAAATAAAATACCCACACTGACCCCTCCCTATCTCACCCCAGTACCCCTCATCCCCCTCCTATCCCACTCCAGTACCCCCCGCCCCATATTCCCTCCCCACCCCACTCCCTATTCATGTTTCTCATATTCCCTCCATTCCCACCCAGCGCCCCCCATCCAGCCATGTACCCTACCCCCTTCCATTCCCACTCAGTACCCCCACCCCTCCACCATCCATTTCGCACTCCCCCTACCCCACTCCCTTTCCCCTGCCCCACTCCCTTCCCATATTCCATCACCTTCCTACCCCTCCCCTCTCCAATACCACACTCCCCACCCCCACCCGCTAATTTTATGACACCTCATTTGTCAATGATTTTTTGACACATCGGTAAATGACAACTCATTTATTGACATTTTGGAAAAGCGGTAATTTTTTTTTAATTTTAATTTTTTATCAACATGGTTTTTTTTAGAATTTTAGAAAATTACCCACACTAACCCCCACCCCTCCACCATCTATTTCACACTCCCCCTACCCCACTCCCTTTCCCCTTCCCCACTCCATTTCCCATATTCCCTCACCTTCCTACCCCTCCCCTCTCCAATACCCCAATCCCCACCCCACTCGCTAATTTTATGACACCTCATTTGTCGATGATTTTTTGACACATCGATAAATGACACCTCATTTACCAAAGTTTTGGAAAAGAGATATTTTTTTTTGAAAATTTTAATTTTTTTACCAATATGGGGATTTTGTTTACAATTTAAAAACATTACCCATGCTAACCCCTCCCTTTCTCCCCTCTCCAATACCCCACTCCCCACCCCACCCACTAATTTTATGACACCTCATTTGTCGATGATTTTTTGACACATCGGTAAATGAAACCTCATTTAATGACATTTTGGAAAAGCAGTAATTTTGTTTTGAAAATTTTAATTTTTTTACTGACATGGGGTTTTTGTTTACAATTTAAAAAAAATTACCCACGCTAACCCCTCCCCGTCTCGCTCCAGTACCCCCACCCCGCATTCCCTCCCCACCCCACTTCCTTTACCTATTTCTTGTATTCCCTCCATTCTTGCCCAGTACCCCATCCCGCCATGTACCCCACCTCCCTCCCTTCCATTCCCACCCAGTACCCTCGCCCCTCCCCCATCCCTTTCTCGTTCCCCTTTACCCACTCCCTTTCCCGTATTCCCTCACATTCTCGCCCCTCCCCTCTCCAGTACCCCTCTCCCCATCCCTACACCAGTCGAAGGCTTAAAAATTAATCTCTAAGTGAGAATCGAACTGTTAAACGTCAGGCCTCCCACTAAGAAACTCTAACCAACTAGCTTAATGTTATGTTTGTTACATAAATATATTACATTATATACATATAAATCAGTATATATTATATATATAAATTAATATTCATATATAAATATATAAGTATATATATGTTTATATTTTATATTTATATTTTATTTCTAAATTTCTCTATATATATATATGTTTATATTTTATGCTTACTTATATGTATATATTTTATGTTTAATTATATGTTTATATTATATATATGTGTGCGAGTTTAAATATACATGTGTACGCATATATAATTATAATTATAAATTTACACGCGCTCACATGCACATTTATATACATATATTAATATATTAATATATAAATATAATATATATATATGATTATATTTTATATTAATATTTTATGTCTAAATACATATACATACATACATACATATATACATACATATATATATATATGTTTACATTTATTATATATATATATTTCGTATGTTTATATTTTATGTTTATAGATGTGTGTGTCTGTGTCTATATTATACATGTATATATATGTTTATGTTTTATATTATATATATATATATTTTTATATTTTATGTTTATTTATATGTTTATATTATATATCTGTGTGTGTGTGTGTGTGTATATGTGTGTATGTACATATATATAATTATAATTATAAATTTACACACACACACATATATATGTTTATGTTATATATTTTTTATTTATATATGTGTGTGTGTGTGTATTTTATGTTTATTTATATATTTATATTATCTTATATTATATATATTTATATTATGTGTGCGTGTGTTTATATTATATATATGTATATATTATATATATATTACATGATTATATTAATATATATATATGTATATATGTTTATATATGTGTGTGTGTACATATATTTGTGAATTTATATGTATATATATAATTAAATGTATATATAATTATATATATATAATTATCCAATTTTTAAAACACTGGTAAAAATGTCACTAAAATATCCATATTTTCTTAAAAACATGACTAAATTTAAAATATATAAGTTTTTTCTATATAAATATATGTATATATATGTGTATATATATATATTTGTGTGTGTGTGTTAATATATATATATATATATGTTTATATACATGTGTTAGTATTTATATATATATATATATATAATGTCTCTAATTTAGCGATGTTTTTTCAGGAAGCATCGCTAATTTAGTGACCCTTATCAGGAAACAATGCTAATTTAGTGATGCTTTTCACGAAGCATCGCTAATTTAGCGATGCTTTTCATAAAGTGTCATTAATTTAGTGATGCTTTTCACAAAGTTTCGCTAATTTAGTAACAATTTTCATGAAGCGTCGGTAATTTAGCAATGCTTTTCAGGAATTGTAGCTAATTTAGTAATGCTTTTCATAAAACGTCCCTATTTTAGCATTGATTTTCAAGAATCATCACTAATTTAGAGACGCTTTTCAGGAAGCATCTTTAATTTAGATACAATTTTCAAGAAGTGTCTCTAAATTAGTGACACTTTTCAGGAAGCATCGCTAATTTAGCAAAGCTTTCACTAAATGTTTCCAAATTATAGTTTTTTTGTAGTGGATTATTAATATGAAATGATTGATGATTATTAATGGATGAGAAAATGGTCTCTTTATTATGAGGGTGTTAGAGTTGAAATGTGATTTTCTACTTATATTATATTTATTCATGTGATGATCATTGTCTTTTTGTTTCTCACTTCCACTTGTTTGGCTACATGGGAACCCTATGAATTTAGAAATAGGTCCATATATATACCACACTTGTTAGCTTACAAACTACCTAGTTTCCCCTAGTTGTATGGTTTTTGTAGTCTATAGGGGTGTCTCAAATAAGGAATGTGGTGGTATGTGTGGTGGTTTTTCTATTTTTTTAGGATTCAACATAGGTAGACTATTAGCCTCATTTCAGTGTGAGTATAAAATGATGGAATAATTTAATTCCCTCTATGATTTTGATACATTGAAAATAATAGAATTGGAACCAGGAAAGAGGGATATATAGAACAATTATATTTATCATCTAAAGGAGAAAGTAGATGATACAAAATAATGCAAGGTGTCTCTAGATGTAAATGTATTTCAATAATTAGAAGGATTAAATTTTAGTTATATTTTCTCTCCTGCTGTAAAGCATATAATAATTCTGATGGTTCACAACTTGGTTTCCATTGAAGTATTATTTCTAGAACAAATGGATGTAAAGATTATATTCCTTCATAGATATTTAAAGGAAGAGATATACATAGATCAACTGGAAGGTTTCATGCTAAATGGAATAGAAGGTTTGGTTCTAGTCTAAAATGGAGTCTTTGTGGGCTTAAGTAGGCACCAAGATAGTGTAACTGGAATTTCAATGCTTTCATGGTAGAATTAATGTTCATAAAGTGTAATGTAAATAAATTCTACTATATAAAGGTGTATTATGATGGGATTTTTGTAATTTTACTTCTTTATGGGGATGAATTTCTCTTAGTTGGACCGATGAAGGAAAGGCTAGAAGAGCTAAATATTGATTTATCTAGAAGATCCCAAATGATGGACCGTAGTTTTGGAAAGTAGATATTATGGAAAAATATTGAAGGAGATTTAAAGTCTATAAATTTTTTATCCTTGTTTAATTTTTATATCAATTTTTTGTGTATTTATTTTTTTAAATATTAATATTACTGAATCAAATAGGATGGATATTAATAAAGAATGTATGGATGCCAATCATCTGAAAAAATGGTATGAAGATGGAGTGAAAGAGTTTATCATGTTTTCAAAAGATCATGAATATAACCCTTCCTAAATTCTTTTTCCATGTTTAAACTGTTGTTATTCAAGACAAATTAGTCCATAGGAGTTTTAAGAATACTTGATCTATCATGGAATAGATTAAAGTTATAAATGTTTGAATAAACATGGGGAAAAGTGAATATATCTAGCGGCTAGGATAACACTATGTTTTATGGATCATCTGATATGATTATAAGTGTGTAAAATAAAGAAGACCATATCGAGGATGTGATTATAGATGTGACTAATGGTGAATATCGTATTGAGGAAATGACAAGGAAATTTGAATATGAACTTCTTGATTTCCATTTTTTTTGAGAAGTTAAATAGTTGTGAAAAGATACCATTATATGTTGGTTGCACTAAATATATAGAATTTTCAACCATAATAAATCTTTATACTTTGAAATCAATTGATAAAGTGAATCCAGTTTTATAGAACTAATTTCTCTTATAAATGACATGTTCCTAGAAGATAATGAGCTCCCGAGCCAAACATACAATTCTAAAGAAATTCTACACTTGATCAGTATAATCTATAAAAGAATACATACCTTCCCAAATGATTCTATACTGTTTCTCAAGGACCACAAATCACTTACATAATGCACAAAGTGTGGTTCTTCTTGAAACAAGAAAGTTGAATATGTTCCTATGAAAGTTTTATGGTACTTTCCCATCATTCCAAGGTTTAGGTGCCTATTTGGAAGTGACGAGAATGCAGGGAAATTAACATGTCATGAAGATACAAGAAATAAAGATGGGAAACTATGTCACTCGTCAGATTCTCCTTAGTGGAAGATAATTTATCATGAGTATCTTGAATTTGGAAATGATCCGAGAAACCTTCTTATTATGTTATCTTTAGATTTAGTGACTCCTTTTCGTTTTCAAAGTATCACTCATAGTACATGGATGATTATGTTGGTAAATTATAACTTTCCACCTTGGTTATACATGAAATAAAAATAAATCATGTTATATATGCTTATATTAATACCAAAACAAACGAGTAATGATAATGATGTTTACTTGGTTCCATTGATCATGATTTTGAAATTACTATGGGATTCAGGTGTTACGTTGTATGATGCTTACAGAAATGAATATTTCACATTGAGATCCATGTTTTATGGGATGATAAATTACTTTACTACTTATGAAATTTTTCCCAAATATAACATTAAAGGAACTCAAGGGTTTCCCATTTGTGAACAAGGTACATAGTCAATTAGGTACAAACATTCATTGAAAATCATGTTTCTAAGACATCACAGATTTCTAACCCAAAGGAATAATATCGATCGTGAACAACATCATTTGATGGAAGTTTAGAAGAACATATAGCACTATCTCCACTAATAAGTGATCAACTATTTGAGAATATAAAATTTGGGCACAATGATTTTGATAAACTGTGTTAGAAAAACCTTATGAAAACTGGTTGGAAAAAGAGAATAGTTTTTTAAAAATTACCATACTAGAATTCTCTATACGTTAGAAATTTTCTTGATGTTAGGAATGTTGAAAAAAATGTATGTGATAGTGTCATCAACACATTGTTAAATTCACTTAGAAAAACAAAGGATGGAATCAAGGCTAGGTTAGACATGATTTACATGGGAATACAATAATATTTGACACAAGTAAAGGGTGAATTTTTTTTTCTTCCTCCAGCTCCTTATACTCTTTCCAAGTTGGAGAGATATTTGTTTTGAAACTTCTTGAATGACATAAAGGTTCCATAGGGGTATTCATCGAATATCAATAACATCATTTTAATGAATGATTTAAAGTTAAAGGGTCTGAAATAACATGAATTCCTTGTTTTGATGAAAGATCTAATACTTATAGATTTACATTTCATTTTTTCCATGAATGGCTTTCATACATTAACCAAACTATGTTTCTCCTTCAAAGCTATATACAACAAATTTATAGACCCGATGAAATTACCGACTATGGAAGGATAAATGTTTATCATATTATGTGATTTTGGAATGTTCTTCCCACCAAAATTCTTTGATATGATGATTCATTTGATGGTTCACTTGGTGAGAGAGATTTGACTTTGTGGTCCTGTACACTATAGATGGATATACCCCATTGAATGGTATATGATTATTTTGAAAGGGTATGTCAAAAATTGAAGTCGACCATAGGGTATTATTACTGAGTGATATATTGTTGAGGAATCCATTGAATTCCATACTGAATACCTATTCATTGTGAAAATCATTGGTCTACCAAAATCTAGTAACATTGGGCGGCTTACAGGTTAAGGACTTTCTAGAAGATATGTTCTCACAATCAATATTATAGATCAAGAGCACACCAACCATTACGTTTTTGCCTAACAGTTTGGAGGATTCCCCATATGTTGAAACCCATAATGAAATTCATAAGAATTTGAATCTATCAAAGGATAAAATATGGATATAAAATAAACCTAATCAACAGTTTATAGGATGGTTAAGGGATCATATTTTTAAGGAGTCATATGAAAATATGGTTTCAATTTCAAAACAACTTCAATGGATAGCCGGGGGACCAATTTTTTATGTATCATCATATAATGGTTATGTAATTATTGGTTATACATTCTATAATAATGAGCATGATAAAGATAGTACCATATAAATTAGTGGATTTTCTCTTGTGGTTGAAGCGATGCATGTTTCTGGTACTAAGGACAGAAATCCAATTCACATGAATATATCATAATTTGGAATCATCAAACAAATATGTGATTTGGATTATACAACATTCCAAGTGATGATTTTTTAATTCAAGTGTGTTGATAACAGGAGTGATATTAAAATTGATGAATTGGGATTTGTGAAAGTTGATTTCAGTAAGGAAGGGTACAAAGAAAAACTATTTATAACATAATCAAAGGTAGTACAATTATTTTATATTCGAGATCCTATAAATTTAAAGTTGTTATTTATTCTATTATCGACCAAAACCACTGAAGGGTCATATGAAAATTCCACTGAGGATGACCCTCTCATTGGGACCTTGCAATCATTTCGTACAAGTCTAAATGTAGATGATGTTTTGTATATCATAGGAGACCATAATGAAGGGATTTGGATAGTCGATAGAGGGGTCAAATCCCTTCAAACTTTATAAAAATAGAATTCCATAGTTAGGTTATTTTTTGTGTAGAATACATCATGTTACCTTATGTTATTACCCATTCACTACATCATTTATGTAATATAAATTAAATATTAAACCATTTCTACAGATAATGAATTATACATGAGTTGTTGATCCCAAACCTATGGAATAACAGGTCTCTCAACCTACTGCTACACATAGTGTAGAGGAACATTGACCTTCTACACGTACTGGTTCTCCCATTCCTAAGGAATAATAGGTTTCTCAACCTATTCTTTCTCCAAGTGTAGAGGTACAATGACCATCTTCGCATGTCGATGCTACTTCTCTAGAGGAACATATTGATGATGTTGAATCCAAGGAAATGGTAGGTTATGAAGGTCCGACGACGTAGAAAAAAACAAGAGTGTCGTAGTATTAAGGTGTTAGAAAAAAATCATTAAGGTGAAATTCAAAGACATCAAATATGAGGTCAGATGGAATGCATAGGGCCAACATGTTAACCCCAACAAGGCCATGTTTAGCAGTTATATTAGAATTATCACTCGATATCACATGTCGATTGATGTAGATTAATTGTAACATGTTGTGTTCATACTTAATACATTGATGTGGGAAGATATTATGGTAACATTATGATATCATTTCCTTATTTTACTAAAAAATAAAATAATTAAACATTGAATTACTCTTCATCATACATTACAATGTGACTGACTGACTGAAAATTAATTTTTTTATTATGAAAACACTTTTAAGGAAAAAGTGAGAAACCAAACATTACATCACTACCACACCACTACATCAGACCACCACTTCACCACTTCACCATTTCATCACTTCACCACTTACAAACAACAAAATCAAGGCCAAGAAACCATGAACCAAGGAACAAACATCAGACAAGTAGACCAATCCTCAGAACCAGCCTCCTCAAACGTCCACCGGTGCGACCATCGACACCAGACCAAATCCTCCCGTCAGAAAACTCCAGACAGAGTTCTCCCAACCAACCAGCGACGTGAGATGAACCTACAGGAAGAATCCATCCATAAAAGGATGTTGAAGAAGCTGGAACAAAGATCAGGCCACCCTTATGCCGCACCCTGCTCCACATACAACTTGGTCGTTCCTCATTCACCCATCACCACGAAC
This sequence comes from Viscum album, assembly GCA_963277665.1. NCBI lineage: Eukaryota > Viridiplantae > Streptophyta > Magnoliopsida > Santalales > Viscaceae > Viscum > Viscum album. The sequence continues at coordinate 924,291,648 of OY728120.1, forward strand.
AACCGCCAGTAGCAGCACCTCCTAGAAATCAACAACAAGCAACCACCATCACATTTAACCCAACTCACCCACAATAGTGAAATAGTAGCAGCATCGAAGAATAGCCCCCAAAACCAGCAGCATCCAAGAAAATCAAAACATAGAGCCTCCCCCCTCCTTGCAACTGGAACCAAACCCAAGCAGACCGGAGCACGCCATATCTGGCATTGAGCCGAGATGAAGCCCGACAAAAAACTTAGAGGCGGATGACAAGCCATCGATGAGCACGAGGCATCATCGAAGCCTGCAGTGAACACCCCAAAAGAAAGGATGGGGTACTCTTCACTTAAAAAAAATTGGTATGTATTTTAAATCTATTGTAATACTTTTCTGTAAAATGAAACAACACCATAATTATGTTACTATTTTTATATATATATGGATGAATCAAAATACAAATCCACTTCCTTCCCATGCCATGTGCTATGGAAGGAGGAACATGTAAAAAAATATGGGATACAAATAGATGAAAACACATAAAAAGTGTGGGAAACATGTGTAAGTATTACATAATAAAATTTGTTTTGATTTAAATCGCTATTACATAAAAATGATCACTTATTTTACTATAATTTATATCTGACATAGTCATAGGAATCAGAAACACCTATACTGTATGAACACTTTCTATCAATGGCATTGAAGCACTCAGAACAATATGGCTGCGTCAAAGGTGCAGGTTTTGGGGTGACACCACTGAACATATTTTGAGAAAAAAAACAAGAGGAGGATCAAAGTGAAGAAATGAAATAGATAGGAGAAATAATATCTACCCTTGAAGAAGAATTAAAATAGTAGAGAGAGTTGATAGAAACTTTTATTGGGGGAAGAAAAGAGAATGAAAAAATCATGAAAACCCATCACATAAAGTTCCTGCCCCACCCCCACTAGCTTTGAGGCATGTCATTCCCAACAAAAAACTATCTTAGATGAGGTAATCAATGTTTTAATAATTTTTTTATGAAATGTGAATCAGACAGATACTGATACCTTTCCTATACTGATATTCTATAGGGTGATAATGACTGTGATTTATATATATCAAAAACCACCCATCACCTTGTAGCATGGGATACAATGTTCAATATAAAAAATGACATGCTCCATAATAGACCACTTCCAACAGGTCATGTGAGAGTTTCGATTAGTGTATCCCATGATCCAAGCACCAATCTACCTATTCCAATTAATTTGGAATATATTTGTATGATTGAAAACGTTTTTGGAACATTCAATGCATAGCTATCACATCTTGTAAAAAAACATGTCGATAAAGAGGTATTCATTTTCAATTATTTTTCAAGATAAACCTTTAACAATTAATGAAAAAAGATTTGAACCAATGAATGTTATTACATATGGATAAATGGAAGGGGATAAAATTAAATACTAACTCGAAACTATCTAATGGATCAACCAACTGATCAAAAATATCTACCGAAAGCACTATTACCTCACCCATTCTATATCTGCATTTACTAGAATTGAAGGTTCATATAGATACAAATTTAAAATATAGTATTAGTTACATAGTTGATTTTAAATAAAATATATATGAAGAGGAAGTTGGAGAATATATTGGTGTTGATAATGTAAATGAAATCATCTACTATGATTGGCTAGGAACGTCAGTTGTAAATGTATACATGAAGTGTGTTTTCATGGTTTAATTTTTCAAATGCTGATATACTATGTTAATTTTTTTTTGAGAAAAGTGAGTTCAAAGGCTCCTAGATAAAAGTAAATAAAGGTTAAATTTTTTTTGAAAGAGGTTATTTTACATTTTTCCTATTAAAATATGGGAATTATATCACTTGGGTGAGAGTTAGTGTAATAAGACACCTCGTCAGTCACTCCTTTTTTCACAAGACCATCAGAAAGGTAATTTTCTTCACAAAAGATGTCTGTGATAATGTAATTCATAAAAGAGAGAATACCCATAAAATTTTCCCATCCTATTGTCAGCTTGCATGAAAGATGAATCGCTCCCATCTGTACAGCTTGAATAATATTATTAGACTCACACTCAACCCATTTGGACTTTTTAATCCTCACATCACCTCTACAGAACAACCAAAGAATTATACCAAAAAAAATATGAAATAGTGGAAGGTCTGGTCAAATCGTTTGAAAGAAAACTTTCATATGATAGACTCTATTTAATACCAATGATGTTGGGGTAAAAATATAAAATTTAAAAATGTCAAATACGTTTTCATTTATTTCATTACTAATTCTTTTTTTAGGTGACATTGGATGCTCAATACGGTAAATTTGGATACTCCAAATATTTATTTCTTATATTCAATGCATGGATATCCAACAAACCAACAACACATGATGGAATTTTTAAATTTTTTATATACTAAATCCAAAATTTTAGAAATAAACATCAAGTTATATAATTTATATTATCATTTAACGAGGATTCTCTTATGATAGGGTGGTGCATCAATATCATCAAAAATAAGGAATGAGTCTAGGGGCTAAGCATGAGGACCAAGATAAGTTCTAAAACTGGAAAAGTATCAGGGTATATATAATAAAATTTAACTGTCTAAACACATATTAGAAAAATTTACTTATTCTAATCAATGTTTATGCAGTGTCTAAAACAAACCAATGGAAAATATTTTGGTTATTATGTTTGTAAATTTATGAGAGAGATCATATTCCATGAACAAACTAGCATACCTTAAGAGGTATTTTTGAAGATAATTACTATTTAATTTAAAATATTTATTAATCCGTTGTGTATTTATATTTCTATAATACTTCTATGACTGTAAAAAAATCATATTCATAAGAAAATATAAATGTTCTCATAAACTAATGGTCAAAATACCTGATGGAGGAATGTACACAAATAGTATAAAGATGTGACTTCCATAGAAGTAGTGTATTGTTTAATATTTACTTTTAATTTACTTATTTTTAATATTAATCACATAAGATTGTTCTTCTTATATAGGTGGATTACTTTTTTCAAGTTTGGTTGGTTTGTTTGAAACTGATAATGCTCATTAGAGATTGGAATTCGAGGCTGCAATTGAGATAATGACAACAAGGAAATGGTTCAAGAATGTATAAAGTTTAATTCCTACTAGTTATGTAATTAATTAGTTTTTTCCTCATTTTATCTACTATTTTCAAGTTAATTTCCTTGTCATTTTATCTAATACTTACTGAGTTTTTTATAGATATTTTGGGAATTCATATTTTTCTTTCAACTATCTGAAACTATCCAAAAAAGAGAGAACATGTTCCTTTTGGGTGGAAGAGGGAACCCTATATTGCATGAAATGTGAATTAAATCATAAGTATTTATCTACCAAGGTATTTATCAGTTTTCTAAATCAATGTATGACTTCCCAAAATAACTATAATGAACATTTTACTGAATGGTGTAGTAATTAGGAACAACTCAATTAGTCGCACCTCAACATGAAACACAGTTTTCTCAGTATGACTTGAAGTGTATGTTTTTAGTTTATAATATTATTTGATCCTTTAAGATTCATGTATTCTAAAATACCATGCATTGATACATGCCTGATGATTATGATCTATGATGTGCAGGGTATGGATTTCTAATGTTAATATCACCATCTAACATCTTTATGCTCATATTATCATTATATGATCATTGATATCTCCCTTGTTAACACTTATTGAGTATCTATTATCACCCTTTATTATGTTTAACATCATTATGTTATTAATAATTATTTTAGAAATGATATTTATTAGAAGGTTTCTAGTAAAGAATAACTTAATGAGAGATTCTTATGAAGTAGTTCTTTTTTTTCCAGGTTTCCAAAAGCACTAGACCTAAAATACTCTGCTATGGATCATTATGTTATATAAGGAATATTAATATACTATTATGTTATATCTATGTATGAAATTTATGGGTTAATATAGTTGGTATTAGAGAAAATGACCTACTCAAAACTGATCAAAAAGAACAAGTGATTATTATCACTCAAAGTGTCTCTCTTTATTTAAAATTGAAATTACTTTTTGTAAAAAGAACAAATAACATATTAAAAACTGAGAAAATAAATTTTTATTTTTTTATAATTTCGGAAAATGATCCATCAGTCATTTTTTATGTGTAGAAATCAACCGCACCTCAATCCAATGTACGGTGTGGTCAGTATGACTTTAAGTGTGTATTTTTATATTAAATTGACATTAAATTTATTAAAAAGAAAAAGTGACATATTCAAAACCAATAAAACACATTTATATTGTTTTTATACTTTATTAATATGATCCATGAGTAATTTTTGATATGTATGAATCAACCACACCTCAATTAGAGGCACGGTGTGACCAATATGACTAAAAGTGTCCATTATCAGTTTAAAATTGACATTTTAGTTCAAAATATGTCACTCACTAAAAACCAAGAAAACGCACTCTGATTGTATTCATAATTTACTATAAATATTAGTAAGTCATTTTTTATGTGTATCATGCAGTCTCACGTCAAACAGACAGACAATACGATCGATATGACTCAAAACACGTGTTTCTAGTTTGAACTGACATTTTAATAAAAAACACAACTGGCATACTGGAAACTGAGAAAATGTATTTGGATTGATTTTATACTTTATTAAAATGATATATAATTCATTTTTGATGTTTATTAATCAACCTTATTTCAATATGATGCACATTGTAGCTGGCATCACACAAATTTTCTTTTTTATTTAAAATTGACAATACTTTTAGTAAAAAGAACAAGTGACATTCTGAAAACAGAGAAATTCATTCAAATTGTTTTTATACTTTTTTAAAATGATCCATAAGTAATTTTTTATGTATATGAATCAACCGTAACTCAATATGATACATGGTGTGACTTTAAGTGTGTATTTTTATATTAAATTGACATTAAATTTAGGAAAAAATAACAAACTGAAAATGAAGAAAACACATTCAAATTATTTTGATACTATAGGAAAATTATCCATGAGTCATTTTTGATGTGTAAGAATACACCACACCTCAATTCGATACATGATGTGACTAGTATGACCAAAAGTACCTATTATTAGTTTAAAATTTACATTTTCGTTCAAAATATATCACTCACTAAAAACCAAGAAAAATCAAACCTATTAAATTAATAATTTAGGAAAGATATTTATAATTAATTTTTTAAATTTATAAATAATCTTAATAAAAAATTATTCACAATACGATTGGTATGACTCAAAATGCGTGTTTCCAGTTTGAAATGACATTTTTGTAAAAAACACAATTGTCTTACTGAAAACTAAGAAAAATCATTATGATTGTTTTGATACTTTAAGATAATGATATATATGTCATTTTTTATGTGTAGGTATCAAACTCACCTCAATAAGATGCACAATGTGTCCAGTATCAATCAAAGTGTCTCTTTTTATTTAAAATTGGCATTACTTTTAGTAAAAAGAACAAGTGACATATTGAAAATGAAAAAAATGATTTCGAATTGTTTTGATATTTTATAAAAATTATCCATAAGACATTTTTGATGTTTAGGAATCAAAATAACCTCAATTTGATGCATATTATGGATGGTATGACATTAAGTGTGTATTCTTATATTAAATTGCCATTAATTTTTTCAAAAAGAACAAGTGACATATTGAAAAATTATAAAATAAATTTGTATTGTTTTGATACCTTAGAAAAGAAATCCATGAGTCATTTGTGACTTTTATTAGTCAAACAAACTTTTATTTGATACATGGTGTGACTGGTATAACTAAAATTTTCCATTATCTGTCTACAATTGATATTTTAGTTCAAAACGTTCCACTCACTAAAAACCAAGAAAATGCACTCTGATTGCTTTGATAATTTAGGAATCTTATTTGTAAGTTATTTTGGTTGTGTATTAGATATTATCACATAAAATCGATGCATGATACGATTGGTATGACTCATAATACATGTTTCGAGTTTGAAATGAAATTTTAATAAAAAAACAAAACTGATATACTAAAAAATGTGAAAATTTATTCATATTGTTTTTATAATTTAGGAAAATAATATATAACTAATTTTTGACGTGTAGGAATCATCCACACCTCAATATGATGCACATTGTGACCATTATTATTCCAAGTGTTTCTTTTTATTTAAAAGTTTCATCAATTTAAGTAAAAATAATAAGTGACATACTAAAAACTAAGAAAAAAAATTCGTATTATTTTGATATTTTAGAAAAACTATCCATGAGTCATTTTTGACATGTTGGATTCAACCGAACATCAATACGACGCACAGTGTGACCAGTATGACAAATATCGTGTCTTTTTATTTAAAATTGACATTAATTTATGTAAAAAGAACAAGTGACATACTAAAAACCAGGAAAACACATTTGGATTGTTTTATACTTTTTGAAAATGATCCATGAGTCATTTTTGATGTGTATGAATCAACTAAACCTCAATCCAATGCATTGTGTGACCAGTATGACTAAAAGGGTATATTATTAGTTTAAAATTGACATTTTAGTTCAAAATGTGTTTCTCAATGAAAACCAATAAAATGTACCCTGATTATCTTGATGATTTAGGATAGTGAATTATAAGTCATTTGTGACATGTATGAATAATTCTTATTGCAAACTCATGCACGATGTGACCATTATGACTCATAATATGTGTTTCTAGTTTGAAATGAAATTTTAGTAAAAAACAAAACTGGCATACTGAAAACTAATCAAACAAATTTGAATTGTTTTGATACATTAGTACAACGATCCATTAGTCATTTTGGATAGGTAAGAATTAGTCACACCGAAATATGACACATGGTGTGACTGGTATGACTCTAAGAGTGCCATTATATAAAATTGGAATTAATTTTAGTAAAAGAACAAGTGACATACTCAAAACCAAGAAAACACATTCATATTGTTTTGATATTTTAGGAAAATGATCCATAACTCATTTGTGACATGTAGGAATCAATCCTACCTCAATATGGTGTGTGGTGTGACCAATATAACTCCAAATGTGTCTTTTTTAATAAATATTAGCATTTTATAAATGTTTTTTTTTCATATTAATGTTTAATTTATTTCTTTATAGTATTACTAACATAATATTTGTTTTCTTATATAGGCAGAATATTTTTCTTAGGTTGAGATGATTTGTTAGAAAATGGATACCATGGGTGGATATTTTTTATAGGGGATTACAGGTGTCAAAATATGAAATATTAATGTTTTAAAATGTTTTTTGGATAATAGTAAATGTAATTATATAAAACATTAGTTAAAATGTAAATAGATTTTATTTTTTATATACCATGGGTGGACATTTTTGAATTCATGATTTCAATTAAATGTATATAGAATTGTTTAAAATTATAGTTTTTTGTTAGGTGTGTTATTATATTAACAACACATTACAACCATCCGGGCCTTTATGAGCACTATTTTTTAGAATTGAGAAAGGGCCTGCTTTATCAGTGCTATTTAAATCGCTAATAAAGGGTGGCCTTTATTAGGGCTAAAAAAGTGTTCATAAAGGGGGCCCTTTATTAGCACTTTTTTAGCATGGATAAAGGACCCCCTTTATCAGCTATTTTTTTGTGGATAAATGGGACATCGCCTTTATCAGTGCTACAATTAACAACTCTTTTTTGGCACTGTTAGAAGCCTATTTTCTTGTTGTTAAAGGAAATATGTGTAGTAGTTTAGCCATACTAAATCAATTATAAGTAGAACCATATTCTACAACCATTCCCATTAGTGGGGACCATTGTGTCCCTCATCATTAACCATTTCATCAATTCACAATTTCCAAGGTCCAACACACTTGGACTTTCCAAAACATCATAATATCATGGGTGAAAATCTATCATTCACCATTATTAACTTGGTCTATCTCATTGAAAAAATTTAACATGATCCAAAACTTAAACCATTTAACCATTTATTCATTTAACACCCATTTAATTTTCATTAAAACTATTTAAAATCATGATCAATCCCATTTAACCTTGAATACTTTATTTCCATTTCCATTTCATTACACCTTTAATTTTTGATTAATACAAACAACTTTTTATGTCATGATAACTTGTTAAAATAACCAGTGTAACTTTTTTTATCATCTAAACCCTATATCTCATCATTTATTACCCATTTACCATTTTCAAGGGATTGACACACACCATGGGTGGACCTAAGATCAGTCTCTTAATCATCAATAGACCCAACATGATATGTGATAGGTATAACACAACATTAAAAGGATTAATTTACTTTTATTAGTAAAATATACAATTTTTCAACAAAAAAGTGAAAATTCACAAAAATATACACAAGAAAAACATCAATATTATGGGATGAATCTTGAAGAACACCTACCTTACGCTCATAGAAAACCACTCATCCAACCTTGTGTCTTGATTCAAGATAAATATAATCAAATAAAAGGTGAATAACACCTTATAGAAAGGGCTCATGTGCTTTATAAGAAGAGAAAAAACCATGGTGTACACCTTATAGAAAATATAATAAAGAGTACTCATAGACTTACATGGATCTTTGAATCACAGTAAATGACACCTTCAATGCCCTATAATCAAAGGAGAATGATCCTTATAAAACTTGGGAGATCTTTGTTAAAACCCTAGGATATTAGAGAAGAAATGAGGGTAAAAGTTGGGTGAAATAATATAAATATTGGGTGGTAAAAAGGTAAATTTATCACTTTTAATGAGGTTTACAGTTTTCCCACATAGTTTTCCAAACTATGTACCAACCGTGTGGTCTCATATATCCAAATAGAAATAGAACTGAATGGTTTTTTGGGGAACCCACACATTTTGAAAACCCATATTGAAGCCCTGAGGGTGGATCAAACCTAGATCAGATGGTTTCCAGGGCCCCCATTCATGGTATACAAACTTTTCCCCTTCCTTATACAGGTTGCATGGTAAGGGAAAATGATTATTAATAACCATATGATAACCATTATCCATGCATAGTAAGGACCTATTTTCCCATTTTTCATGTCTCAAACCCCTAAGACACTCCCAACACCTTCCCTATTCATAGGATTAATTCCATTAACCAATTTAAAGGGACTTAAACCAAAAACTAAAACAAAAAAAACTCATCGAAAGGTTAGGATATTAAAACATCATCTCTTTATAATATATCATCCTAGAGCTACACTCCTAAGTGTCACTAAGCCTACAAAATAAAAAGGATATTCCACTAGGACCATATATCAATTCCCCTCTCCCATATTTCCTCCTAAACATGACCATGATTCCATAACACTCAGACCAAAGACACGATATTAACTTGCAGAACTTTCTCATTGTGATCCATAATATGAATCATATTCTCCTCAAAGGACACACCAACCTCAAGATCAGCATCATCGAGATGAATCACATGAGAATATTTTGGGTTATACTTCCAAATACATGACACATGAAAAAAAAATCATGCATTAAACCATACCACTATAGAAGATACAACTAACACACTACCGATTTAATCATCTACACAATCTCAAATGGACCAACATATCTAGGCACAAACTTACCCTGATTCAAAATTTGAAGGTGGCCTAATCTTGGTGACACATGAAGGAACACATGGTCACCTATTATAAACTCAATAGTTCAATTAAATTAATTACTTTATGAATTATTTCTACTCATTGATGCAACCATATGCTTTTAGATCAATTGGACATGATATGACATATCCTTCATGAGAATCATCCCCAATAACTTAGAATCTCCTAATTCCATCTATCTCAAAAGGAGATTTAAATTTCCAAACATTGAGATAATCTTATAATGCCATCATAATAGTAACCTAATAATTTTTGTTATAAGAAAACTGGACAAGGGCTAAATGTTTTTACAAGTTTCCACAAAAAATCTAGGATGTATTCTCTGAAAATTTCCTATAACACCTAAATAGTACATTCTGATTTCCCATACATTAATGAATGAAAATATTTACTCAAAAAAACCTGATTACCAAGAACCTTTTACAGGACTTTCTAGAAACATGAATTAAAATGGGGGTATCTATTTGAAATAATAATCTAAGTCACCCCATAAAACCGTAATATCTCTATAACGTACATGTTTTTCAACTGATCGATGATGAATGCATCCCTGATCAGTAATAAATAGGATACCTTATTTAACTGGTCCAAAATAACCCATATCATATAACTCTTATAAAGAGCCCTTGATAAACATTCCATGAATTCTATAGTAACATCATCCCACTTCCACTGCTGAATGGGTAATGATTATAGAAGTCCAACTGATCATGGATTCTCAGCCTTCATCTACAGATAGGTGTAGCATTGTGTGAAAAAAATAGAAATTTCATTTTTCATCATCAACCAAAAATATTGTCTACAAATATCATGGTACATTTTGGCCAAACTAGGGTGAACCACCCACTTTGTAGCATGAAACTTACACATCATATCCTCTTGTATATTAGTAGGCACAACAATGAGGCCAAGAATGTAAATAATATTATTCTCAATGATAATCCATCTAAGAGGTATCTCCCCACCATAAAGGTTGTCACATAATGCTAGGCACTCTGAGTCCTCATATTGCCTCCTCTTTACCCAGTTCAGAAGAGAGGGCACAACAGATAAGGACATGAGTGTCATAATTTCCTACTCCTCTTGAAATAATATATACATCTCAGTGAACAAGGACATCATAATCCACTCATAACTAGGATCTTGGTTTTCCTTTTTCTATTCCTTTCGTCTCCACACATTCATAATACTATTTACTTTTCTCTATGTATAGGACATTTCATAGTTAAAGGAATACATATATACCACGCATATCCACTACCAAAGATTTATATCTCCCCATGAAAATATATACTTGAGGCTCTTAAAGTTAGAATAAATAGTACAACTCTCACCCAAAATATAGTTCCTCTAACATTTTAAGGCATGAACTATTGTGGAAAACCTGAGATCATGTGTTGGATAGTTCTGTTCATCTGGACTTAACTACCATGATCCATACACCATGAATTGATATCCCTATATCAACACTACACTAAGTTTGATCCCAAATTCATCACAATATAGGGTACACTTCTTATCTGATTCATGTAAGATCATAATTAGTACAATGGTCAAAATCCACTTTAATTCATGGAAAGAATTCTCAAATTCTCTAGACCACTCAAATTTTATTCCCTTATTTCTCAAGCCTAAGAGTGTAACTTCCAAGAGAGAAAACATTTGATGAACCATTGATAATAACCTATAAATCACAAAAATATTTGGATATCAAAAACATTATTGGGATGCTCCCAAGAAATGACCACTTGAACACTCTCATGGTCCATTGATGAACCATCCTTAGAGATGATGTATTCCATAAAATTTACCATGTCAATATAAAAATTAAAATTTGGTAGTTTTAAATATATTTGATTCCATCTTGGTGTACTTAAGATTATTTTAAGATGTTTGTAATGATTTTCATGAGTCTGTGAGTACACTAAGATGTCATCAAAAAATACTACAAACTGATCCAAGTATGGATGAGAGATTTGGTTCATCAAGTCCATAATCATAGTAGGTGTGTTCATCAATCTAAATGGAATCATGAGGAACCCATAAAATCAATAACTTATTCTAAAATTAGTTCATGGTATATCATAGAGTATCACCCTTAACTGATGATACCATGATCTAAAATCAATCTTGGAGAACTCACATGAACCCCTCTGAAAGTAAAAAATATCATCAATATGCATAAGAGGATATTAGTTCTTAATTTTCATTCAGTTTAACTTTTGGTAATCAACACCCAGCTGCACTATTCTATCATCCTTTTTAGAAAAAAATTAGAGATCCCCAAGTTGACATACTTGGATAGATGAATCCCTTATCCTATAACTCCTCCAATTGAGACTTAATCTCATATTCTATATTAGTTCCATTCTATATGGTGGAATATAAACTATCTTATCTCTTATTGTAAAATCAATTATTAAATCATCCTATCTCTTAGGTGGTAGATCTAATAACTCTTTAGAAAACACATCCTTAAACTGATACACTGCTATAGGGAAGAAATCATACTCTAATATCCTATCATCAAGAAAAATACCCAGGACCCGTGCTATGATCTCACCTAGATTCTAAATAACATTTCTTGAATGGCCTTCCTATATATCTCAACCCCAATGAAAAACATAGGTGTTACCCTTCAAGAGATGTGAAGGTCACCCTCCTATGGTAACAATTGATGTGAGCATGATGTGATACCAAACAGTACATTCTCAATATCAAGGAAAAAACTAAAATATCAAGCTTGTACAAGTCCTAGATAAAATAGTAATCAACAACCTCGAGGGAACACCCTTTACAAAGATATATGCCTATTGATCATACCCCTAATAGCGTGTTTATTGACATAACCCTACACATGAACTACACCAACAGACCCAAACCATTCACAAGTCAATAAGATATAAAATAATAAGCGGATATTATATAAAATAAGTAACTAAAAAGTATGGAAGCTACAAAAATCATACCATGGTAAATCTATGGTCCATCTTCACTATCAACGGGTGAAGTTTGAACTATATGCAACTAACCTATCCCACTGCCCAAAGCTCCTATCTAAGTACCATGTTTTTCACCACCTGGATGATATGGTCACTCATGTCCTAAAGTAACTCATCCTCCTCCTCGACTAGTGTGACCAGTAGAACTCCAATTTCCAAACTAATATGGGGTAGCAGATACCCTTCCGGTGCTCTAAATCAATATAGATATTCCATATCCAACCAGTTTACATGGGTTACTATAGAACCTATATATATATTCCCCATAATTACACAAGATTAACATTATACTTCTAGTTAAAGACACTAAACTCACATATGACCAGGATTTCCACACTGATAGAAAACCACATGACCACCTCCCTGATAGGTTTCTCCTCACCCCTAGATACTATGACCACCACTACCTTAGTGAAATCTCACATAACTTCACTTTTTACTATCTAAAGATGCACCACCAGATCACCAACTATTCTTATATGTTCACCACTAGAAGCCTCCTTTGGGGTCCTCTTATAAATGAAATCATGATTCACAACCTTAGAAAACTTCTTCAAATGGAATATATTCACTTGGGAATTGATCTCAAACCAAATCCCATCTTAAAAATTCTTATCCGCAGCTACCTCCTCTCCCACCAATACTGGAACAAAGCACTGAAATTTAGTGAAGTGGCCAATATAACCTATCACTAACATATTCCCCTAGGTAAAATGCATAAACTCTACACATCTCAGCTTTATTGGGTTATCTGGTTAGAAATTATCTAATAAATTTCCTTGAAAGTACATCTAAACCATATTTTCAAACATCTCATCTTGAAATAGAATATCTAACTAGTGTTTTTCTAGTCCTCTTAACATGTAATCTGTTAACTTAACCCTCCTCTTAAAAGAAGTATCTAAGTGATATAGAATCATCTGGATAGACTCAATCCAGAACTCATCTACCTTAAGCCCACCCTCCTTAATAAATATTGGAGGGTGTTGTAGCTGAAACTCTCTAGTCAGTAAATAAATACTTATCACATCTCACACTAGGTATCTTTCCATTAACTTTGTAGAGTGGAAAAAATTACCACAAAAATACTCTTCTTCCCTATCACTCAAAACCAATAGAGGATAATGTCACATTACTCAACACACATTCTCAGTAATGTACTCCTGTCACCCTATTAGAAACCTTAATCAGGGAGGCATATCTCTAAAATGTAAAACAAACATCTTAGGATATATAACATATCACTTTCACATTTACACTAAATGGGGTTCCTTTATCCAGAAATAAACTACTCCACATACACTATCACTACCCTCAACTATCCCTATCCTAGTCCATGACATACTCATGTTAAACAATTTCACATGATTATAACCTTTAATTTTTAACTTTGTATTAACCATTTCAATTAACACTTCCCTATATAACCAATTACAATTCCATCATAAGGCATTGATTCTTTAATCCTACAAAATATGCATACACGAAATTTTTTCCCATAACCTAGACATAATATAATTTTCCCATGTGTGAATAATATGAGACATGTAAAATCAATCCATAAGTTCCTAAAATGATACATGCATACACAATCTCATTACATACTAACCCATGAGTGAAATATCAAAAAACAATAATATCACACAATAAGTGTATCACCCAAGGTGAAATAATATCCAACTATAAAAAGAAAATATAAAGAATAGTAATCCCACCATAGGAACAGGTTTCCCCCCCACACATGTGTTAGCTACTCCCATGCATGAGCTCATTACCATGGCCTGACACATCCTAGTCTCTTGTAAGGATTTCCCAAATAGTAAAGTAATAGAAAAGAAAATTCTCAGATACCACTTTGTAACATCCTATCCTGAATTACCCTAAAATGGTTCCCTAATCCATTTCACTACATGATATTAATCACACCTCCCCATGCATCAGAGGCTTCCAAATAGTATTGAGAGTCTAATGAAGATCATTGGTAGACTAAACCCTTTTTACTAGTGTAAGATAACATCAGAAATCAAATAAAAAATAACCAAAGTAGTAATTATAAATAACTATTCATCATGTAGTTGATCCCAAGGATTGTGTAAATACCCACAAACCAAACCAGTAAACATGGAATTCCATAATAGTGTCATGTGTCAAAGGAAACCCCAGAATAATAAGACACCAACAATCCCCAAAATGGGTCCCGACATCAATCTTGTCCCAATTTCTGTGCTTTAGCCCAAAATCATGACTCATCCATCCATCATAGGTAATTTTACCTTATCCTAACATGAAAATATGAAATCTACTCAGGTACCCATGGTGGGTCGAGCAGGGTGTGATTAAAACTCAGTAAGACACCCTTAATTGTGTTTAAAGAAATATCTAGTCTAATAGAAATGCATATAGTTGAAAAATGAAATAGATAAATAAGAAAGTAAGGTAATTTTTTTTTACAAATAAACATTTTATCAATTATCCACTTGGGAACTTAGTTTTACCTATGACCCCCATCCAACTAAACCAGATTCATTCATTCCAAATATTCAAGTCATATATTAAAATGGGTTAAGCATTTTAAACAAAAAAAGAATTCAATAACCATTTAAATTTTACATAATGAGGTGAAGTAAACCTATAATTTATATCATATAAAAAGGAATTTGTGCTCATATCATAATTTCAGAACCTTATCCAATAACAAGGAACTTCATGTCCATCATTTCATGTCAAGGATATCGAGCATCATGTCTAGCCATCCTAAATAAAGGATAAAGAGCACCATGTCCAATATCATTACCCATGGGTGGGAACTATAATTTACCTCATCTATAAACACTTTATCAATTCATAATTTCTAAGGTCCAACACACTTGTCCTTTCTAACACATCATAATATCAAGGGTCTGCCTCTCCTGTTCACCATTATTCACTTGGTCCATCTCATTCAAAAACATTCACCCGATCCCAAATTTAAACCATTTAACCAATTATTAATTTAACACCCATTTTGATTTCTTTTAAACCATTTAACAAAATGATCAAGCCCCTTTAACCATACACCCTTTATTTCCAATTCCTTATCACAACACCATTAATTTATAATTAAGCCAAGCAACCCTTTATTTCATTCAAAAATGTTCAAACAACAAGTGAAACTAGTTTAATCATCTAAACCCTATATTTAATCATTAATAATAAATTTACAAATTTTTAATGGATTGACACACCCCATGGATATCCTTAAGCTTGGTCTCTTTATCATCAATAGACCTAATGGGATATGTGAGAGGTTTAGAGAATCATTCAAAGGTATAATTTTATTTACTTAGTCAGATACAAAATTTCCTAGAATGAAATCATAAAAGAACGACCATATACACAAGGAAAACATAAAGACTGTTGGATTAATATTATAGACCACCTAACTTATGCTCATAGAAAACCACTAATCCAACCTCATCCCTTGATTCAAGATAAAATATCCTCAAATGAAAAAGAAAATAACTCCCTTGAAAAAGGGCTCATGATATTCAGAAGAAGAGAAACAACCATGGTGTACACCTTCTAGAAAATGGAAGAAAGTTGGATCACAGAATTACCCAAATATTAGAATCATGCTAAAAAGAAACTAAAATTCTATATAATTGAAGTAGAATGATCCTTGTAAGACTTGGGATCTCTTGTCTTACACCCTAGACTATTAGAGGGGAAATGAGGGAGAAAATTAGGGGAAATAATATAAAGGTTGGTAATGAAAAAAGTTAAATTTCAAAATTTTAATGAGGTTTATAGTTTGGTCGCATGGTTTTAAAAACTATATGGAAATAATGTAGTCTCCTAAATCTAAAGGGAAATTGAGTCGTGCTATTTTTTAGGGCACCTACATGGTTTGAAAAACCATGCAGAAGCTATGTGGGTGGCTCTTTCAAAGACTTCATAGTTTCCAAGGCCCTTGTGCACAGTTTACAAACCATGACCCTTCCTTATATAGGCCACATGGTTAGGGTGCATAGTAAGTACTAATTGTTATCCATGAATAGTAAGGCCCTTTCCCCCTCTTTTTTCATGTCCCGAACCCGAAAGATACTCCCCAGACCTTTCCTAATCCATGAAATAATTCCATTAACAAATTAAAAGGGAGTTAAAACAAAAATTAACCTCATAAAAAATCGGGATCTTAAAAATTCCATCTTCCATGGATGCCATGTTTTTTTTGACTTCCCTACTACTCACACACTACTATAAATTTTTTCTAAAGTATGGAATTATTAAGAAAATATAATAAATTATAATTAAATGGGTTTTTTTGTATTCGAGTATCCTATTATTGATACTTTAACCATTGGGTAGGGATTTTGAAACCCAAACACTTCCCAAACTTGATTAAGGGGCATCCAAATCCTATATAATTTCTATGGGTAGGATTGAGTACCCGGTAAACTGATACCTATTGCCATCCCTAAATTTCGCATTAAATTTATGGTCTTTATTTTATTCTATAAATAAAAAACAAGTTTAAACTACCTTTAATTTATATTATTTCTTTTAAAGGTTGAAAATATAACCTCCCATTAAATATCTCTCAATTTCTTCTTAGGGTTAGAGCATTTGGTGGGATTGGAGATTCATCAAATTAAAAGTGTTAATTTTTTCTATGTTTTTTCATCCTTAAAACTCCATCACTACTTATGAAATCATAAAATCTTGTTTTTAGCAACTAATTAACATAATTTACATGAAGATGACTACCCATGATTTTTTCTTTGATTCTCCTACCATTTATAACATTCTTATATTTTTTAAAATTTTCATGAACCATTTTAGGGTAACTATACATTTTCCTAAACTATTTTTTTATTTTCCCTACATCATGTAATTATATCTACATTTCCCTTATCCATGATTAGATAATCTAATTTGTTCATTTTCCCTACCACTTATGAGAAAAAATTCATTTTAATGGATTAATTATTTCTAATTTATTTTGCATCTTTTTAATTAAGTAAGATTACTTAGGTTTTGGATAATAAATAGTTTGAAATTTTTTAATGAAATATTTATAATATTTTTAATACTAATGAAAATCAAGTCTATTGGAAATAATTTTTCTTTGAGATTAATGTAGTGATTATTTAAAAATTAAGAAAAATAAGTTTAATTTATAGGAAAAGTGAAAACATTGGTTCATTTGACTTGATAACGGTGAGACCTAAATGATTGGACCCATGGTATGATAATAAAATTGAGATAATAATAAAGTAAAAAACTAATTAAATAAATGGGTATCTAGATGTAACATGTAAAACCTTAAAAATAATTATAGGGGTAAAACCATGGGAAAATTTGAGGGATGTCACTATCATTAATGTTGATCCCGAAACCCTCTCTATATCACAAGGATAAAAAATATCACAAATACATATATTGAATAATTGGAGAAAATAAAACCTAAAAAGTACAATATCATGACCCCCATCACTCCAAAGGTACCCATCTTGGCTAGAAATAAATAAAGAAAGATAATGATAGTTGATTCCTACCTCCAATAGGCCTCAGGTTGGTGACTAGCACCAAGGGTATAGAATCTCACATATTGAGTAATTTCGCTCTATATGGATTCCAAAACCATCCCAAAATGGATGACTAATATAAAAAATACATGTGTATCCAAATAAATACCCAAAATAAAATCCTAAGGCAGTGACACAACAAAAACCACAAAGTTCAAACTAATAATTTCTACCACTGTCCACGATGTGCTTCTTGAAACCTAAAAAATAGTTTGTATATATATAGTGTGAGAATATATGTATACTCAGTATGATCAATCCTGAAGGATCTCACTCACATGTAAAAAGAGAAAACTAATGAACCAGTGAAAATAGCATAACTAACAGCACCTATAGGTAAAAAAAAACCCATCCTCACTGAGGCATTATCACCAAATAATCCATCCAAGTATAGTAAAATAATATGAATCATATGGATAAAAGAGTTCCATACACCACTTTACCACTGGTTTGATTCTATCACACCCCAACATCAAACATTTTGGTTCTCCTATCTCTTGTGTATAATCCCATCTGAAGACACATGGGTTATCACATCACATATTTCTTGAAGACACTTATACCATCACATCATAGCTCTCTTTAAAACACCTGGTCCACCACATCACATCTCACGTGAAGACACATGGGTTATTACATCACATATTTCCTAACAACACATAGGACATCACATCGCAACCACTATAATAACAAAACTAGTAGGGTATTGTGAACATAAAGGAAATCATCCTCGATCCCTCCTCAAACAATGAACAACCCCCAATATAGTTGTATCATCATCTCATTAAGAAACTACCACCTATTAACTTTTGACTTATGTCCATTATAAGTTGTTCATATCAAAATCACCTAGAATAGAGAGAGAGGGGCAGAGGAGTATCTATTCATATATCATAACCATTTGGATATTGAGAAAAAATACCCCCAAAACATTTGGTTATAGAAACATGGTTCTAAACATAGGTGGGGTGAGTATAGAAATAATAAGGAAATTAAAATTCACACACACACACACACACACACACACACACACATATATATATATATCCACACACAATCCAAACCTACGGGTCCATAAGAGGAGTACTATCCCAACTCATAAAATCACCAAAAATCCTCACAACCTCCAAAACTTCTGCTACCACTTATAGATGCACAAACCACTCAAGAAAGCCACACTACAAGAAACATACAACATTCCACATTTATTTTCATGTTAATATAATTTCCATATTCCTTCCTTACTAGAAAATTCATTTATCCAGAACATTTAATTCATATTTAGGTATCAAATATATTTAACAACACTTCCCATATTATTTCAAGAATTAATTTACCCATTCCAACCCATTATCCATTCCATCGCATTAAATTTCAATTTCATCATTAACATTTAATTCCATTACTATAAGGAAATTGAAAAAACCCAAAAAATACTTCCTCCTCATGCCAATAATACCCACATTTACATTACACATCACAACCACTTACTTATCACAAACTCTAAATATCACAACCACTTATCATCACAATAACCACACTCTAAAGATCCACACATTTCACACATCTTATTTTATATTTCAATAAGGGGTTTCTCATCACATTTACATTTATTTTCAAGGGAATTCTCACACAAACCATAATTTTATGGGGTAAAAAATTATTATCCCAGTCTAAATTCTTAGCCAATTTCATTTAAGGTGATTTAAAATAATTACATGATCAAGGGTTCCACAACATATCAATTCTATCACTAATAAGGCACCCAACCGATGTGATTTTCAGAGGTAAATCAATAATGAATAATCTCAATTAAGATTAACATTTAAATTATAAAAATTTTATATATTCACCCCCCTTACACATTAAATTCAATTAAACCAATTCTTTATCTTCATTAGGTTAGTGTATACTATGTTCCAAAATATAAAAAAATAATTATCCTTACCACATGTACTATTATGAGAGAGTTTAAGGATACCCTACCTCAAACATATCTTATTAAACTTCTATTGAAGGTTATAATAAGAGGAACAAAGAAAATCACCTTGATTATCCTAGAACACTACATACCACATCATCCTATTACCAAAAAAACACTAAAACTAGTAACTCCCTTAATACAATCCTTCTCTGGATTATGAATTGGGAGAAAATAGGGAATATAAATTATGGAGCTCAAATAGAATCAATGAGGATTAATATCTCAAGGTTGGGGTTAAAAGACAAAGAAGGGGGATAAAACACCTATAAGGGACACACTTGGTTCTCCTAAGAATAAATAGAAAATTCATAAGAATGATGGGGTTTGAGGGGGTTTAGTATTTTATACCCAATATAGAAAACATAATATTATAGAACAACATTATTCACCATGGCACAAAACTACTAAAAAAGGGAAAAAGTGTGGAATAAGGTATGGGACCATGAAATAGTGAGGATGGTCAAATACACATCTGCAAATCATGACAAGGTCCAACCATATATCCAATAAAACTAGAAAAATATCATGGAATAGGAGGAACCACCATGCCATAAGACTCAAACACTAAGAAAAGGCCTACGTTGCAACCATAATCCATGAAATATCCACCCCAAATAAAAAAAAATATCCTATAGAACTCCACAGTGTATTCATACTCTCCAAACCACAACTTCTCACCTCTATGGAACAACATAATTATTCATGTCACAAATTCCTCTTAGATAAATTTCTTCAGCTAAACTCCACCACTTTCTCCCCAACTCCCAAACAACTTTACCCAGACACCTCCACCACTAGAATTATTTCAAAGTAACAAGTTGGAAGGTAGTTTTCATTACATGAGATACCTATAAAACTATTATCTTCCTTAAGAATCAAACAAACTTTGAAAGTAAAAAATGGAAATAGTTCTGGAAACCATACTATGAGATACCTCTCATGAATCTCGTTATCTCCCAAACACAACCACACCATTTCACACCAACCTCAAGCCACATTTATCATAAAACCACATCACCACATCCTTTTTACACCATCTTAAATCCACAAAATTTTCATATAACCATCTAAACCACCATCTGAACATCCACATATCTCAATACAACGATTACCACAACCATCAAAAACCAAGGTCCCAAGCACACAAATTAAGGAATTACACCATCCATATCAAGATATTATCTACTTTGGGTGGAATTGACATAGATCTATATTATTGGAAAAGTAAGCACATATCATAAATTGATAAGATTCAAACATCACATAATTAAAAAAACAAATCAATAATAAACTAAAAAATAGATCTTGGATTGGGAACATGTATGTGTCTCTCTCTCCCATGTACTCTCCTATAAGACACTATACCTCCATATAACACGAACCATAGGAATGGTTTGTCCACACAACACCTTCTACCAAAAAATATTATATCAATACTAGCTACTCCATGAACATCACATCATCTTTGATATCCAAATATCCATAGTCAATAAAATGGGATTTATAATGATGATATTAATAGAGATGAGAGATTTAGAAGACACCATGGATCCTTTCTAGATGAAATGGGATATCCAATAGATAATATACCTCACCAATATTCCCCAAAACCTTGAATGGACCAACAAAAAGGGTGAGATCTTACTTCCCTTCTAAAACTCAGATTCCCATTGCAAGATGAAACCATTAAGAACACATGGTACCCAACCTATAACAATAAGGTCCTCCTCTTGTGACCGACATAAGAATTATTAAAGTCTTGTTCCACCTTTATTCTATCATGAACAACTTTAACCTTCTATATTGTGCTCTACACCACATTAGGATAGAGAACTGATGACTCCCCAACCTCATACTAGCACAACAAAGAACATTATGGATGCCATTACAAAGCGTAAAATGAAGCCAGACTGATGGATGAGTGATAAATATTTTTATAAGAAAATTCAACCAAAGGAAAGTGATTTTACCATAATCTGAAAAAGTATAAGATGCATGACCAAAACATATCTTCCAATATATGGATATTCTGTACTATATGTCCATCCATTTGAGGGTGGAAAGTAGTGATAAAGTGTAACTAAGTGAAAAAATCATACTAAAATACTCTATATAATCATGAGGTAAATAAAATATCTCAATCTACGATAATAGACCTAGGGAGCCCATACAACCAAACAACCTCATCCACATACCTCCTTGCAAAAAAATCTATGGCACCCACTCCTTGATCTCAAGGAAGTGAGTTGACTTCATCAGTTGATCCATGATTACTTAGATAACATCATATCCTCTCTAAACTCAAGATAATATTATGATTAAGCCCATTTATATGTCTTCCCACTTACACTCAAGAATATTTAATGGATACAAAAAACTTCTAGGAAAATTATGTTCTTCATTTACCTACTAGAAAACCAAGCATCGAGCTATGAATACTTCCACTACCCATTTTATTCCAAGCTATAAAAAATTGTTCCCTCAAGCCATGTTAAATCTTAGATGCTCAAAGGTGTACCACCAGAGGTGATCTATGAAACTCATTAAGTACTCCCTCATGTGTCACCATAAAAAAAATGACTTCCCCTAAAACATTATCTAGTTCTAACCATCCTTTGATCACACCTCTAAATCATCACTATGGTTAATACAATCATAAATCATATCCACCTCTAAGTCTTCCCACTATGACTCCTCCTCTTGATACATCAAAGAATACTAGAACATAATTTAAAATAATAAACCTCCACTATGAAAGACCCTTACATCTAAATGTATGGTTTACAACTCCTCCACCCCCTCCAAGTATTTTTGGACTCTTGAAAAACATCCTTCCAAAACTTCCTTTTCATATCATCAGCCATGAAATTCCTATTTGATGAGGTATAATAGACATTGAAGTTGTAGTATGGAATAAAAATCATCCAACTATTTTATTTCAAATTTAGGTCATGTTGAAAAAACTTATACCTCAAACTCTTGTGATCTATGAAGACCATAATGCATTCTCCAATAAGATAATTTCACCACATTTTTAGTAGAAACACAACCACTGCTCACTCCAGATCATGGGTGGAATATTTTAACTCATGGGGATGTTACTACCCAGACCCAGAAGAGATCACTTTCTTCTGCTACATCATGATGAATACCAATCCCATATGGGAAGAATAAAAAAATACCTCAATAATTGCTCATTTATCTAGAAACAAGAACACTAGGGCACAAATCAATTTTCACTTTAGGTAGTCAAACATTTTCTAAAATAGATCAGTCCATATAAAATCCTGGTCCTTAGTTAGTGTTTTCAATAGTTCTATAATCTATAAGAAATCAGATATGAACCACCAATAATAACTCTCAAGACCAAGGAAGTTAAGAAACTATTCCCTATTCTTTGTTACATCCCAAGAAACAACTACCTCAATATTCAATGGGTCCATGGAAACACCCTATTGAGACACCATGTTCCCAAGCAAATGAATCTCTCACATCAAGAACTTGAACTTGGATAGCTTCCCATAGAGATGGTGGTGTCAAAGTACCTAAACGATATCTCTAAGATGATAAAAATTATCATCTTTTAACTTCTAGTAGATCGATATTTCATAAATGAACATGACTACAAACCGATCCAAGAACTCATGGAACACTAATTTCATGAGCACCATGAACACATCTGGTGTGTTTCTGACAAAAAACATCATGCCCATGGAATCAAAGTTCTCATTCCTATATCTTAAAAAAATATTCGGTATTTCATCCCCCTTCACCCTCAACAGGTGATATCAAAACCACTAGTTGATCTTATAAAACCAACTAAATCCCATAAAATGGTTGAAAAGATCATTAATCCTTGGAATATGGTAAATATTTTTTATCATCACCTAACTCAAACTATGGTGGTCTATACACAGCCTCAAAATAACATCCTCCTTCTTAGGGAATAACACTGGAGAAACCCAAAATGACACAATAGGCTGGATGAAAACCATCTGGTTATCTATCTAAATCCTCAACTCCCATAATTTCAAGGGTGACATATGATAATAATCCATCAAAATTAGGGAATCTCCAAGCTATAAATCTATCCAAAACTTGATATCACATTGAGGGGGTTACGTCAAAAACTCCTCATAAAAAATCCAAAAACTCATTGAAAACATAGGAACCACTATCATACTAGTTCCTAATTATTCTATAGACAACTCATCTATCAATTAAAGAAGGGGATCCACACATCTACTACCCAACTGAAGACTCCACTCTCCAATAAAAATTGCATGCTAACTATCCACATTCAAGAACATGAAGCTCCACTAGAATAATTTGATAACATATTTAATGGATTGAATCCATTTGATGCCAAGATTGAAATTTTATGGTTGTATCTGAAGAAATAAGATATCTCCACATAGTTGATGTATCCCGATCATTAGTCTACACCCTCATCACACATCCAACAAGTTATTCTAGCCTCGGAATGGTGTAGTCTACACCAAGGGAATAGGAAGAATCCCATTTTCTATCCCTAAAGAACATACTAATGTGGGTGAGATAAAGTATTGTGAAGATCCTAAATTAAAAGGCATAAAAATGTGTGGGATGCAAGATGATATTACCTCTAATTATCTATATCCTCTCTAGTGTTGGCATATCCACTACATGAAAAAATCCATGTCTAGTTCCCCTACCTCACTATTGATGGAAACCTATATAGCCATTGTTAGGTTGGGGTCCCTAAAAATGAGGAAAATATTAATTCTAACCTCTTCCTACTTCATATACCCTCGGAGGATTATAAGCCTTCCAACCCTACTACTAAAATGACCTTTCTAGTGGTTTCTACTAAGGCTGATGCTAAAAAATACCACCTCCACTATATTGAGCTTTGAGATCCAGGGTTCACTGATTATAACGATGAACATGGACCAAAAAACAAAGAACACTAGCCCAAGGCACCCATGAAAATCATAGAAACCACTATCCTAGAAGGCTGAAAAATAATCTTATGAGATTGACTTCCCATGGGTTGAAACCTCGATGGCCCTGGAACCTAAGATCTTTCGTTGATAACTTTTCTCCTTGAAAAACCATGTTTTTTCTCCTCTCATAGTAAAAATTCTCATGTGTGTATACTCTCAATCACCTATACCTTCTTTTGAACCTCCAAGTACACTGGAAACTTAAAATTACTAACATAATAATGGATAGATGGGTGGATTTCCTCTTTATGATTCCACACATGTGACTCCTCATTAGGAAAAAGGTTTGGGGAATGCAAAATCTTCTTCAAAATGATCCCAAT
This sequence comes from Viscum album, assembly GCA_963277665.1. Taxonomy (NCBI): domain Eukaryota; kingdom Viridiplantae; phylum Streptophyta; class Magnoliopsida; order Santalales; family Viscaceae; genus Viscum; species Viscum album. The sequence goes on from OY728120.1 coordinate 924,317,165, forward strand.
ATTTCAAAAATACATTCTCCCCTTTAAAATAGAGAGCATATCCTACCTCATAAATTCCTTTATGGTCAATGATAAAAACTCTTCTTGGAACTCCTTCTAAAAGTCAGCCCCAAAAAATTTCTCCCTCTTCTCACCCAAATACAACATTTACCACTTTAGTGAAGATCTTTGCATCTGAATAACTACTAATGGGACCCATTACTCTATCAATAAGTGTATCAAACTGAAAGTGACCTCAAGATCCTCCAACCAGTTCTCGATAATAGATTAGATATGTATCCCTTATACTTCACCAAATCCTTACACACTAAGGTTTGAAGTATCCTCTACCATTTATCATCATCCTCAACTGGTTTGACCCTTTAGTGGTCAACCAAGCCAGCCTGCTAAACCTCACCATCTTGAACCACACACGGACTACACCTAAGATTCATATATTAAATGGAAACAAAGTTATCTTCATCCTAGTATTATGTAATTTTATTAATATTAGTTTAACTCATTTTAACTTTCTTTAAACCACCCAATTCAAATAAGAACACATGAATTCATGATTGAAGTACCTACCCTAGGTCTCTACCATAGAAGAGGTATCAACTCACTAGGACTTTTGGTAGGATTAGAGTCCTTTTTTCGTATCATGGGGGTATCTAAAATCCCATTTCCTAGTTGGTCTTCCATAGTCTAGGTCACACACTAATATCAACTAAGATTGTTTCAATACCAACCCATAAAATCCTCATTGTTCCTAACTATGAACTCCATCCTATCCCTAAACCAAAAACTTTTATACCACTCATTCATGAACCCCTACCTCCAAAGGTACCCCCCTTGGGATAAAAATGGATAAAGTAGGATAATGACCCCTGATCCCCATCTCTAGTAGGCCTTGGGTTTGTGACTAGAATAGAGGGTATAAAGTCTCACATATAGGTGGCATTTTCCTCTATAATATAGGATTTAGAGATAGGATATCAACTACCATGAAACTCCATGACATAATATAAAATAATGGAATACAAAACCATACCACAATGCATGCATAATGTTAAAAAATTCAAAAGTCCCCAAATAAATGCCCAAAAGAAAATCCCGAGGTAGCTACACAAAAACAAACCCAAAATCCGAGCTAGTAATGTCTAGAACGATCCACGAAGTCCACCTAGAAACCTAGAAAATAGTGTGTGTGTATATATGTAGGGTGAGAATACATGTATACTCAATAGGACCACACCCACAATCTCTCTTACATATTTGAAAAGAGTATACTAATGCACTTGTGAGAAAATAGCAGAACCAACAACACCTACAATTCAACTAAACAACCCCATCCTCACTAAGTCATGCTCACCAAATAATGCATCCAATAATAATAACATAATAAGAATCATATCAATAAAAAGTTACCCCCAAACTTCTTTCAAATTGGTTTTCTACTCTCACACCCCAACATCATATGTCTTGGCACTCCCATCTATTTTGTATAATATTGTCCAAAGACACTTGATCCATCACATCACATTTCACCTGAACACACTAGGTCATCTCATCACATCTCAACCAAAGACATCTGGTTCATCACATCACATATTTCCTAAAGACAGTTGGTCCATCACATCACATCTCATGTGAAGACACCTAGGCTATCACATCACAACTACCATAACTAGAATAGTTGGGTATCATGAACATGAAGTAAATTAACTTCATTCTCTCCTATAATCATGAACAAAACCCACTATATCCATCTCATAATTGCATCAAGCAACCACTAATACTATACTTTTGAATTTTGGTCATTATATCATGTGAATATCAAACTCTCCTGGAAGAGAGAGCAAGAGAGTGGCGGTATCCATCCAACCATCCTCACCACTAGGATGTTGGGAAAAAACACCCCCAAAATATTTGGTTTTCGAAAAATGGTTCTCTTCATAAGTGGGGTGTGTATAGAAATCATATAGAAATTACAATTCATTTATGTATATATATATATATATATACACACACACACAAGGAAAACCTATGGGTTCACAACAAGAGTACTATCCCAACTCACAACATCACCATAAAGCCTCACAACCTCTGCAAAATTCTCTTAAACTAGTGAATGTACAACACCACTCAAGCAAGACACACAATAAGTGTCATGAACCCCTCCAAACAAAGATGCCCCTCCTGAGCTGGTAATGGTTAAAGGGAGATAATGACCCCTAAGTCCCTCCTCCAGTAGGCCCCAGAGTGGTGACTAGCACCAAGGGTATGAGTTTCCACAAATATGGGAGGCATTACCCTTTTTATTAATTAATATCAGGAAATAGGATGGGTCAAACACCAAAAGAAAAATGAACAAGTAAATGAAAATAAACCCAAAACCAACCCATATGCATGTTTTATACAAAACTAAAACAAAAGTACAGGTACAAGAAAATCTCCCAAGTATGATACCAAAAAGAAAACAAAAACTACAACCAGAAAAACTCCAATGCCCAACTAGAAAGGTCCCGCACGGTCCCTGAAGTCCTCCTAAAAACCTGAAAGTAAATGTAGGGTGAGCATACAAGTATACTTAGTAGGAAGACCTAAATCTCTAGTGCACAGGTAGGAAGATATCCTAATGCCCTGTGAGAAAATAGAAGGAACCAGATCCTAGAAAGGAATCTATCCACCCAACCTTACAAGCCACACTCACCAAATATCGCAAGTTAATAGAGTAGTATAGTAATATTACCAAAGTATGGGTACCCCGCACCACCATCCCACTGATTACTGCTCAAGACCTCATGCCTAACTCTCTAATGCTTCCCCCTATTCCTGATCTAGTGCCGCAACCTGGACATACAAAGCTCAAGCTAGTGCCGCAACATGGCCATACGAAGCAAATAGTATCCCACCAACACTCAGTCCTCGACCATAACCACATCTCATCCCATATCCTGCCAGCACTCAATCCTCGTCTATAACCACATCTCATCCTGAAGACACCTGGTAACCACATCACATCTTCATCCTGAAGACTCTTGGGAACACATCGCATCCTCATCCCGAAGAATCTTGGGAAATATCTGTCACAACCTGCCCGAAGGATCTTAGGCTATAGAACCTGGAAGAGGGAGCACATGGAAGAACAGTAAACAGCTATCATTTGGATGTTGGGAATCTCACCCCCATCCCATGGGTGTTCGGCACATAGTTCTCAACATGGGTGGGGTGCATAAAGAAACATAAAATGTACAGATTTATATAATTATATCAACCACTCAGCCCATCCTAAGGTTTCTACACAAAGATCTGAGCACGTGCCTCGACACTGCTACCACGAAAGTATGCACACAATAAATAGCCCCAACCCCATTAAGCTTTTCATGTTTCAACAGTTTTAGTTTATCAGTTCCTTAACTACCGAGCAACTAATAACAACCAAACCAGATCAAATGTTCATAAAATATATCCCTACCAACCACAAATAATGTTAAGGAAAACACAAGTATCACAATACCATTTTCTTTTATCACCCAAACAATTCCATAGATTTTCCACATTTAATCAACTACCATGTCCCACAATTCATTATCTAACTCTTCCACTTTTATTCATATGTACAACCATCCCTACAACCCTTCTTCCAACCACCATAACTGCAAACACATCGGAAACAATACCTGTACCACATCATCATCTCTTCGATACCATTTCCCATAGCCCCGCTGCCCATCACAACCATATCATACATGCCAACCCACAACCAAGACAACCGCAACCCCGCTGATCACCCATTCCACAACAACCCACAAAACACTCCTTCACATAATTAGACCCCAAATAGCACCCACAAAATTCATTCTTTCATTTAGTTTAATCAGGGTGATCATACAAGGGTTCCAGGTATTCATTTAATCATCCAACTTTACATGATTAACCAATTTCCACATTTTATTAATTCATTCCATGAAACAATCCAGAAAAATAGGGAAACATTTAATTGTGTAAGAAAAGGCCCCCAACGACCGTGATTTTCAGTAGGCATAATCCCATTCAATTCACAACATAATCAAAGGATAATCATTGGTAGAAATAAAACAACAACATAAACAAAATTTACCCAAACCCATTCTTTAACCAGTTATTATTTTTATTTACCTATTCAACCGTATCTCAAGAAAACAAAAGGATACCCACCCTCCATGATGCACAAAAGAGAGAGAGAAAAAGGTAAGATCCCTACCTCAAAGGTTTTTGACGAAACCAAGAGGGTTGAAGAATGCTCAAGAAACCTGGGTCGATTCTCCAAAAACCCACCTTAGATATCTCCTCCTAGAAATATCAAGACCAAGACTCACCATATTAGACATACACACACTTAGATCTATGCATAACAGGCGTAGATATAAGAAACCAAGAGATGAGGAGGATTAGATCTAAGTAGATCTAAGAAACCAAACAAGAACGATCACATACCTCAAGAAACTGACTCCAATTCGCCAAGAGAAGCCTTCGAATCACTTCAAAAATGTTTGGGAGAGGTTCTATTATCCTCAAGGAAGGGTAATCCCGAGTTATGGCCGCTTAGGGGATTAAACAAACCATTTAAAGGCAAAATGAGTTAGATCCACAATTTTAGGATCTAGGATTAAGTTCTCGCATGGTTAGTCCTCACGGTTTGACAAACCGTGCACTAACCATGCGTTAGCCACTACCTCTAACACCAACCTCACACGATTTGGCCGCACGGTTTAGACAAACCATGCGCAACCCATGAAAAAGCTACTGCCCTTCAGTCTTCCTTAAAATTCCACCCAAACGCGCCCCAAAGTCACCTCGACCTTCCAGAACATCTCTAACACCACATTTTCACAAAGTAATGGACTAGATAGGTTCAGGCCATTATATTAGATACCTCTAAAAACATTCTCATCCGCAAGAATCCAAAACCCACCTAAAGAAAAGAGAGGGGTATAAACAACTCCCCCCCTCTAAAGATACCTCTCAGGAGAAAACCTCCTTGTTACCAAAGAGCACCCATTTCTTCACCTATCTCTTGAAAAATCACCAACATACCACTCCTCTCCCCCATGCAACCACTCAAGGAAAAATATTAAACCATCCGATCATGTGGGTGAGGGGTTTTCCTTCCTCCATGTTGAGATACTATTCACTTTGGGCGGCACTGACTCGCCCACACGAGTTTAGGTGCATCCACTTTAATTAATCTTAACTAGGGATCAGGTCCTCCCCTCCCCACATTTCAGGACACTTCTTACGCACTTGAAACACATTTCACAGTTAACCAGGTCAAGAATTACATTATAAACAGGTATGAAACAAAACAGGATAAAACTCAAAACAAATCTGGGTACTGGGCACGCATCTGTGCTTCCCCTTCCCAGGTACTTTCCTTAAGCCCACCATGCCTCCATAGCACACGAACCAAAGGAATAGTTCATCCACAAATCACATTCTCTTCATGACCTTCGATCATCATGGTTCGCTCCAGAAACGTTGCATCGTCCCCGATATCTAGCTCTCCCCAGTCGAGGACATGTGAATCGTCGTGCAGGTACTGATGGAGCTGAGACACATGGAAGATGTCGTACACCCTTTGCAGCGGTGGAGGCAATGCCAGATGATAAACCACCTCGCTAACCCACCGCAACAACTCGAAGGGCCCGACGAACCTGGGAGAAAGCTTGCTTCCCTTTCCGAATCTTCAATACCCGCGCCAAGGAGAGTCCTTCAAGAACACGTGGTCCCCAACCTTTAACTCCAAGGGTCTCGTCCTATTATCGGCATATGAATTCTGCCAGTCCTGATATTCCTTCATCCTCTCTCGTATAAGATGAACCTTCTCCGCCGTGCTCTGTACCACCTCTGGGCCAAGAACACCCACTTCTCCGACCTCTGTCCAGCATACAGGTGAGCGGCATGACCTCCTGTACAAAGCTTCGAAAGGAGCTATGTCAATGGTATAGTGATAGCTATTGTTGTAAGAGAACTCTATCAGATGCAAGTGTTGTACCCATGATCCTCCAAGGCCCAAAACACATGCTCATATCATATCTTCCAATGTTTGGATGGTGCACTCTGTCTGCCGATCTGTATGGGGGTGGAAAGCAGTTCTGAAGCATAGCCGGGTGCCAAAAGCATGTTGCAATCCTCTCCAGACCCGCGAGGTAAACCGGGTATCCTGGTCTGAGATTATAGATCTCAAAATTCCGTGCAACAGCACCACCTCATTCATGTACCTCTGAGCTAGGGCCTCAACCGTACTTGACTCCTTGATTTCTAGGAAGTGATCTGATTTCGTCAACCGGTCCACCACTACCTAGATAGCGTCACAGCCTCCTTGAACCTTGGGTAGCCCTGTGACGAAATCCATCGAGATGTCATCCCACTTCCACTCGGGGACATCTAAAGGTTTTAACAGACCTCCTGGGATGCATTGTTCATTCGTCACCTACTGACACACGAGGCACTTTGCTACGAACTCTGCTACTGCCCGTTTCACCCCGGGCCACCGGAACTGCCCTCTCAAGACCTAGTACATCTTGGAAGTTTCCGAGTGTACTTCTAGGGGTGAGTTTTGAAACTCACCAAGAAATCTCACGCGCATTTCCTCTTAAACAAACAACTTACCCTAGAAAAGTATCTGATTCAGACCATCCTCCGACCATCCCTCCAGAGCATTGCCCTTGCTAGCCCGATCACGCATTACTTCACTCTCTATGTATCCCCACTGAGACTCCTCCACCTGCCATAGTAGGGAGGACTGCACTGTCATCTGAAACATACAACCTCTACCATCATCTTCCAATAAATAGAGGTGTAGTGTAGGCAATTCTTCCATCACCTTCCAAACATCTTCTGACTCTCGAACCGCATCCTTCCTCCTACTCAAAGTGTCAACCACCACATTTCCTTTGCATTAGGTGTAGGAGATTTCTAAGTCGTAGTCCGGAATGGACTCCATCCACCTTTGCTGCTGCAAATTCAGGTCCCACTGGGAGAAGATGTACTTCAAACTCTTGTAATCTGTGAAGTCCAAGAAGCGCTCCCCAATGAGGTAATGCCACTACAACTTCAGTGCGAATACAACCTATGCAATCTCTAAATCGTGGGTGGAATAGTTACATTCATGAGGACATAACAGCCTAGGCCCATAGGAGATCACCCCTTGCTGTTGCATCAGCACGCACCCCAAGCCTTGGCCTGAGGCATCACATAATACCTCAAATGTTATGCCCTCTTCTGGTAATCTCAGAAATGGGGAACTAACCAACCTTCCCTTTAGATAACTGAAGTATTCCTCACACTTCTCATCCCACATGAAAGCTTGATCCTTCTTCGTGAACAAGACAGGAGCACCCCAAGGTGATGCACTTGGTTGAACAAAACCCTTCTTCATCATATCATCAATCTGAATCTGTAAATCTCGCATCTCAAAAGGTGTCATCCGGTAGGGAGCCATCGAAATCGGACGGGCACCAGGCTGCAAGTCTATCCCGAACTCAACATCACATTGAGGGGGTAGAGTCTCTATCTCTTCAGAGAATACGTCCATAAACTCACCAACGATCCCTAGGACTTCCACCATTTCTGTATCCACCAACTCCACTGACAGTTCAGCTAATATGGAAAGGAAGGGCTCCCCTCGCCGGCTACCCTCTCGAAAACCATGCTCACCAATGAAAGCCATACGTCGACTGCCAATGCCTGAGAACACAACCCTTATTAGAAATAATCGATGACGACACACACCGAGAACAACCAGTCAATGACTAGAATGACATCATATGGCTGCATTTGTAGTAAAAGGAGATATCCACTGGATTGGTGTGGCCCCAACAGCAACCTACATCCCCGACAAACACGAGACAAGTTGGTCTAATCTCTGACTAGCGTGCTCAAAACCAGGGGTACAGAAAGTGTCTCTATGTCTAGGCCCAAGGCACAGGATAGACTGGGCGCAACAAAGGAGTGTGAAGATCCTGAATCAATCAAGGCATAGGAAAGGGTACTAAACAAGCTGATTGTACCTCGAACAACTTCTATCCCTACTGGAACCACTGCCTCTGCGACATGAAACTGCCCACGCCCAACTCCTCTACCCTCGGCTATCGGCCACCTCCCAGACCATGCCCTGGTCGAGGTCCCTGAGGAGCGCCCTGAGGTCAGCCTCCTCCTGCAATGTCTGCCCTCGGAGGAGCGGGAGATCGCTACCCATGCTGCTGCTGCTAGAAGGGCTTGGCTGGAAACTGCTGTGGCTAAGGAGGGTGTTGTACTGGCCCATCTCCACTTTACTATACTCGGTCTGGGTACTGGTTTCGAAGGTTCCCACGACTATCACAAATGAAACACCTCGGTCCCAGGCCCGAAAGAAAAGGGAAAGGACCGGAAGATCGGAAATGAAACTGCTGAGGCCTACTCCCTACTGGTCGGAACCTACAGGGCCCTGATGCTAGAGGCCTGCTGCTGATGGATTTCCCCTTCTATGAGCCCAACTGGATTCCCTCTCACTATACACCTCCCAGCATGTGCATCATTTCCACCACTTTAGCCTTTTTTTGGACCTCAAAGTACGTCGTTAGGGTGAAGGGGGTAATAGCATACTAGAGAGAAGGCCAAAGTGCCTCCTGCAAACGTCTCGCCCGATAATCCTCATCCGGAAAGAGGTCGGGAGAAAAGTGAAGGAGATCCTTGATCTTGATCCCCAAATATCTCACTAACATGCTCCCTTGCTAGAGGGAGAGTAGTTCCTGCCTCTTCTCATCCTTCATCGTGGAAGAGAGGAATTACTCCTGGAACTCCTTCTCAAAGTCAGCCCATGTAACCTCAGCCTCCCTCTTCTCCCCAAGATAAAGCGTCCACCACTGACGCGCTTCTCTACGCATCTGGCTCACAGCCATAGGAACCCAGTACTCCGTCGGAGCCTGGATCAAGCTGAAAGCTATCACCAGCTCCACTAGCTAGCCCTCTATCTCCATGTCTGAGATTATTCCCTTATACTTCCCGAGGGTCTGTCATTGAAAGGATTGAATAGTCTTCTTCCACTGATCATCATCCTCCTCTTGGTTAGCCCTTTGTCGATCAGCCAAGTCAACCTCCTGGGCCTCGATCACCCGCACTACTCGTGGTCGTCTCCCAAGTTCCATAGCTGCAAGGTAAACAAGGAATGCCTAAGTCTGAGTAGTGTAGAATATTGTTCTTAAATTTTCTTAGACTTATTATTCATTTTAAATCCACAAAATATCCATGAAACTCAAGAACACAAGTCATCATGATGCATGTACCTTCCCTAGGGTCTCTACCCTACAATCAGTGTAGCCCCACTTGGTCGTTCGGTAGGCCCATAGTCCTTGCATCAGATCATGGGGGGCCCTAAAATCCCATGTATTAGCTGGTCTTCCCTGTCCTATTTCACACACCAAGATTGTCCAACACTGTTTCCCTACCATCCCATGCAATCCTCAATGTGCCTAACTCCAGACTCCATCCCATCTCACAACCTCTACCTCTAATACCGTTATGTCACAACCCTCTCCCACCAAAGATTCCCCTCCTGAGATGGTAATGGTGAAAGGGAGATAATGAACCCCTGATTACTGCCTTCAGTAGGCCCCGGAGTGGTGACTAACACCAAGGGTATGCGTTTCCACAAATATGGGAGGCATTACCCTTTTTATTAATTAAGATCAGGAAATAGGATGAGTCAAAAAATAAAAGAAAAAAGAACAAGTAAATGAAAATAAACCCAAAACCACCCCATATGCATGTTTTATAAAAAACTGAAACAAAAGTACAGGTATAAGAAAAGCTCCCAAGTACTATACCAAAAGTAAAGAAAAAACTGCAACCAGCAAAACTCCAACGCCCAACTAGAAATGTCCCACATGGTACCGAAAGTCCTCCTGAAAACCTGAAAGTAAAAGTAGGGTGAGCATACAAGTATACTCAGTAGGAAGACCTAAAGCTCTCATGCACAGGTGGGGAGATATCCTAATGCCCCATGAGAAAACAGAAGGAACCAGAGCCTAGAAAGGAATCTATCCACCAAACTTTACAAGACACACTCACCAAATATCGCAAGTCAATAGAGTAGTATAGTAATATTATCAAAGTATGGGTACCCCACACCACCTTCCCACTGATTACTTCTCATGCCTTGATGCCTAATGCTTTGATGCTTCCCCCTCTTCCTGAGATAGTACTGCAACCTGGCCATATAAAGCTCGAGATAGTGTCGTAACTTGGCCATATGAAGCTCATAGTATCCCGCTGACACTCAATCCTCAACCGTAACCACATCTCATCCCGTATCCCGTCGGCACTCAATCCTCGTCCATAACCACATATCATCCTGAAGTCACTTGGGAACCACATCACATCCTCATCCCAAAGACTCTTGGGAACACATCACATCCTCATCCTGAAGTCTCTTGGGAAATATTTTCCACAACCTGCCCGAAGGATCTTGGGCTATAGAACCTGGAAGAGGGAGCACATGGAAGAACAATAACCAGCCATCCTTTGGATGTTGGGAATCTCACCCCCACCCCACGGGTGTTCGGAACGTAGTGCTCAACATGGGTGCGGTGTGAAAAGAAACATAAAACGTACAGATTTATATAATTATATCAACCACTCAGCCCATCCTAAGGCTTCTACACAAATATCTGAGCACATGCCTCGACACCACTACCACGAAAGTATGCACACAATTAACAGCCCCAACCCCATTAAGCTTTTCATGTTTCAACAGTTTTAGTTTATCAGTTCCTTAACTACCGAGAAACTAACAACAACCAAACCAGATCTAATGTTCATAAAACATATCCCTTCTAACCACAAATAATGTTAGGGAAAACACAAGAAACACAACACTATTTTCTTTTATCAGCCAAACAATTACATAGATTTTCCACATTTAATCAACTACCATGTCCCACAATTCATTAGCTAACTCTTCCAATTTTATTCATACGCACAACCATCCCTGCAGCCTTGCTTCCAACCACCATAACTGAAAACACATCGGAAACAATACCCGTACCTTATCATCATCCTTTAGATACCATTTCCCACAGCCCCGATGCCCATCACAACTATATCATACACGCCAACCCACAACCAAGCCAACCGCAGCCCCGCTGCTCACCCGTTCCACAACAACCCCCGAAACACCCCTTCACATAATTAGACCCCAACCAGCACCCACTAAATTCATTCTTTCATTTAGTTTAATCAGGGTGATCATACAAGGGTTCCAGGTATTCATTTAGTCATCCAACTTTACATGATTAACCAATTTCAACATTCTATGAATTCCATCCATTATACAATCCATAAAAATAGGGAAACATTTAATTGCGAAAGCAAAGGCCCCCAACGACCATGATTTTTAGTAGACATAAGCCCATTCAATTAACAACATAATCAAAGGATAAGAATTGATGGAAATAAAACAACAATATCAACAAAATTTCCCCAAACCCATTCTTTGACTAGTTATTATCTTTATTTACCAGTTCAACTGTATCTCAAAAAAACAAGAGGATACCCACCCTGCATGATGCACAAAAGAGAGAGAGATATGAAGGTAAGATCCCTACCTCAAAGGTTTTTGACAAAACCACAAGGGTCGAAGAATGATCATGAAACCCGGGCTGATTCTCCAAAAACCCGCCTTAGATCTCTCCTCCTAGAAAGATCAAGACCAAGAATCACCATATTAGACATCCACACACTTAGATCTACCCATAACGGATGTAGATCTATGAAACCAAGAGAAGAGGAGGAGTAGATCTAAGTAGATCTAAGAAACCAAATAAGAACAATCACATACCTCAATAAACCGGCTCCAATTCACCAAGATAAGCCTTCAAATCTCTTCAAAAATGCTCGAGAGAGGTTCTAATATCCTCAAGGAAGGGTAATCCTGAGTTATGGCTGCTTAGGGTCTTAAACGAACCATTTAGAGGAAAAATGAGTTAGATCTACAATTTTAGGATCTAAGATTAAGTGCCTGCATGGTTTGACAAACCGTGCGCTAACCGTGCGTTAGCTTCTGCCTTTTCAACACTCCTCGCACAGTTAGTCCACACAGTTAGCCAAACCGTGTGCTAATCGTGTGTTAGCCACTGCCTCTAACACCAACCTCGCACAGTTTGGCTGCACGGTTTAGATAAACCGTGCGTAGGCCGTGCGAAAGCTACTACCCTTCAGTCTTCCTTAAAAGTCCACCCAAACACCCCCCAAAGTCACCTCGACCTTCCAGAACACCTCTAACACTGCATTTTCACAAAGTAATGGACTGGAGAGGTCTGAGCCATTACAATAAGACACAAGCGACATTACACCTTTATTTTCAAGTTAATCCAATTTATAAAATTTCCCATTACCAACCAATTAATTTATCAATCCTATTTATTAAATATTTAATAATTTACTACATTTAACCACACTTCACATATTATTTAAAGCATTTATTTACCCATTAAAACCCATTATCCACTCCATACAATGCCATTTTATTTTCATCATTGTAATTTAATTACATTACAACCAGTAAACAAGAAAAAAAACATCACAACACTAACAAACCATCCTCCTCATGACAATAAGCCCCACATCGTCACCACACATCACAACCACTTCCTCAACCAAACTAACATAGATCACAACCACTTCTCATAGAAACATCCATATGAACCAAAAATACCATTTCACACATATTATTTCATATTTAAACAAGGTTCTTCACATCACATTTAATATTTTCAAGGGAAATATCCCACAAACCAAAATTTTTAGGGGAAACCAATTTATTATCCAGATATACATTCTTATATAATTTCATTCAAGGTTACATTAAAAAATAACAAGATAAAAGGTTCCATAAAATATAAATTCTAACATAAATAAGGCTCCCAATGGACATATTTTTTATTGGTATATCAAGCATGCATAATTTCAATTAACAATAACATAAAAACTAGATAATATACATCATCCCCCTTCCCCTTAAAATTCAATTAAATCAATTCATCTTATTCATTAGGAAAATGCATAATATATTCCAAAAGATAAACAAAATCATGATCCCAACCTCATATACAAATAAGAGAGAGATGAAGCATCCCCTACCTTAAACAAAGATTCTTAAACTACTTCCAAATTTTGGAATCAGAGGAAGACAAAAATTGAGCACCAAAATGAAGGAAAACACCTTGATCGTCCTAGAAAACAATATCCGATGACAAACTATTACCAAAATAACATCAAAACTAGAGACTTAATTGATAGTATCTTTCTATGGATGAAGAATTGGGAGAAAATAGGGAATAGGAAAGAAGGAACTCTTTTATAACCACCATGGATTAATCTACTAAGGCCAAAGTTGAAATAAAACGAAAAAGGGATTGAGGACCTATAAAGGATGTACTTGGGTCACCTAAGAACCAATATAAAATTCAGAATAATGATGGGGTTTTAGGGGGTTTGGGATTTTATATCCAGTCTATAAAGCCTAAGACCATAGAGTATCACTACTTACCATGGAATGGAACTACAAAAAAAAGAAAGACCATGGCTAGAGGTTAGGGACCACACTATGGTGAGATTTGTCAAATATGAATCTAGAAAACATAGTAATATCCATGCCATAGATCAAATAAAATAGGGAAAAGATTATAGTACAAGAGGAACCACCATGCCAAAAGACTCAACTGCCAAGAAAAGGCATACACTATATCCCTACTCTATGGTATAGACACCCCACAATCGATAGAACCATACAAATACTCCTCCCAAACTAAACAGTACATCCAGACTATCTATGTCATAAATCATCTCCTCTACAACACAGAATGAGCCTCTATGCCTCAGAATCCTCTTAGCTATTTTTTTTAACAAAACTCCACCACTTTCTCCCCAACCACCAAAAAACATTCCTCAGAAACCTCCACCACTAGAATTCATGAAAATTAATGGTTAAAAATGTTTGTACCATTACATAAATGTATCAATAAATTTAAAAATATTGTGAGGATTCAGTTAGTAATTAGAGCAATGAGTTCATAATTCCTTTATTATTTTTATAATAAAACATAAATAACAAAAAAAGTAGATATTGAATCAAGAAAAGCACCGTGTGAAAAATAAAATGTGAAATGAAATAGGAAACATGATATTTTACATGTTTCATCACGATTTTAACCTAAATTCATGATAAAAAAACAAAACTCATAGAATATTTATCATGAAAATGAAACAAATAAGAAATCTATTGCATAACAAAATAAAGAAAGAAAAACAAATAGGACCAAAGAAACCATCCAAGGAGAAATATTCAATAAACTAGGTTTCACCAATAAAAATGACATGAGGAGATAACTTAGAATGTATTCCTAGAAAAATTCCCATGAAACACCCAAGAGAACAAGCCAAATAAAAATAAAATGAAAATATAGAAGCAAATCTGAATCTTACTTATTGATCCATGTTCTACTACCAAGAACCTGGTTACGGCTTGAAAATAATAGATCTACAAAACTAATTGTTCTAACTATTTTGGGATCATCCTATATCGAATCTCAAATCATATGAAACTCACCAGAACTTTATTAGAATTGTATATGATGAAACAAAAATCAATTATCAAATATGGAATAAACCTAGAAGCATCTCCTCCCCCTCACTTATTTCCATCTTTAACTCTCTCTTAAATGCATGAACTAGAGGAACTGAAGTCATTATAATGAATCATTTAAGGGTACTTGGGTAATAAAAAGGGTAACATGATGATGGAGTCCATATGAATTAGAAGGAAATTATTTCATGGAAAGTTCATGTCAAACCCAGGAAAATAGGCGAGCACTAGTAAAAAAGGGTTTTCATTTTTTGAATTTTTTACATTGATTTTCTCATGATGTTATTTAATTTGACATTTTAAATATGTTTTTCATTAAATTTATTGTTAATTGATGTTAATAGTATTTTTTTAACATCTATTTTCTAAAACCCTTCATAGAAACCATGCTAAACTATATAATTGGAAGGGGTTTCATGTTAGTTTTTATATAACTGATGAGAAAAACACTTTATCACATCAGTTACTTTAAATTACTAATGCGAAAAATAGTTTATCACATTAATTTTATAAAACTGAGTGTGAAAGTACACATTCTTAAAATTTTCATGTGAGTTATACAAAAATCAGTGTAAAAATAATTTTTTTATTCAAATTAAAATATAATCTCTCAGTACAAAAGAAAAACTAGAAAAAAAACAATAACATAACAACTAGAAAACAGAATCACAAATTCATATCAATTTAACTTTACAATTTGAAATTTAAACTTTAAAATATGTATTATAAATAAACTAAAACTTAATAAAACCAATACAATATATTATCCATTCCCTTTTTCACTAATTTTGATCTTGTGAAATATAAGGGTAATAGTAATAAAAAGATATAAATTAAAAATAAATATTTTAACATGTATTCTCAATATAATTATAAGATAAATTAAAGGAATTTTTATAATAAAATAGAACCTTGTGGAATTTTTTAATTGTCCCTGTTGAAATTATTTCAAACATAAATATTAAAACATAATATCAATATTCTATAACTACTTGAAGATGAAAATTCTATTTTGGGATAATTTTCAATTTAAAATATCATTTTATGTAATTTATCAAAAATTTAGTAGTTTTAAATGAGAAGTCACCCTTGATTTTACATATTTCATCTTTTCTCTCCTATTTCCTATTGTCTATCTAAAGTAATCCTATTCCCTTTTTGATAATGATATGTATAAAATAAAATTAAAATTCCTTATAATATACAAGTATTCAAATAATTAAACTTACATGTTAAATATATTGCTAGAATTTTCTTGCACGTCACCTTATGTAGAGAATAACTAATAAATTCAATTCTCTTTTAGAAAATAAAACACACAATATCCAATTGCCTCTAGTATACAAAAAATATAATGTAAGTGGTTATTTATTTAAGAGAAATAACACTTTAAGAAATATATGTTTCATACCCTTCAATATAAGGAATCATCCAATAATTAATTGCATTATTTTTAAATCATTTAAAAATATATATTTTTCTTTCTTCATCTTTCATTGTCATCCCAATTGATTAAATACATTATGGGTCCAAAAAACCATATACTGATGCCACATCATACTAAATACAAAGTATATAAAGATACCTGATACAAAACAAACATAATTATTAAGTTTCAAAAAATTAAAATAAATAAAAGATATATGATATTTGACTTACGTGGAAAAGAATTTCATCACATTTATTCCCAAAAAATCTCTAGTTGCAAGCTTCATGATATATATCCTTAAAATCATTATAGACAGTTCACACCCACAAATGTTAGCATCTATTGAAAGATAATAAAGTTCTAACAAAAAAATTAATATGTTGATAATATTTCAAGTATAGAAGAAGTTTTATTCGAAGTCATAGTAGCATATACATGTTGTTGTATATATAGTTTGTCTTTACCTTTATAGTATTCCTATAAAAAAGAATATAAATTTTAAAATGTTAAAACAAGTTTAACACTAATATGAAATAAATGATATAATCTATACATACCTCAGTGGTAATTTCTTAGACAATTCTAAATGTCCAAACTAAAAATGGTTGATAATTTATTAAACTATAGTGACCTCATCTATAGAAAATGGTACTCTTATTGATCTATATATAATATCCTACAAAGTGAACCTAAATTTCTCTATATCGATCTAATGATGATGTATGGTTTCACCAATATAATATATAATCCCATATAAAATAATATAATGTTGGGGATCCTAAAAATATAACTCAAAATAGGTGGGAATTTGTGGAAGAGGAGTTGTAAGAGTTGGATAAGTTGGATGAGGTGGAGGAGTGGGATCTATAGGTGGGGATGTAAGAGTGGGATCTATAGCCTAAAATAATTATTTGCATATTTGTAAACATATATTGTACCAAATATATGATCATGTCCCCCATCATCACACCCATATCCTGAACTTTATCTTTTAAAACTTCTATTTTCATTTTATATACATACTCATTTGAATAATCTCAAGAATGACCAATAAATTTTTTATCAATACACCAATCGTGTATCCTCATATGTGACCTAGGTATTCAAGATTTTTCAATGTAGTATATAAAATATACTTCCTACCCCAAGGCATAAAGGTCTCATCCATTCTCTATTCCTCAAGGGATTCCTATATAGAATATTTGAGAAAAAAATTAATCAGTTATAATAAATAATTATTTTAATTAACTTAAATAAATATAAATAAAATAAATAACTACTTACAATCCTCTCAAATAAAAAGCTTGACTCTTATATAAGATATTTTCCCTTTTTTCGCATTTGGTCCCTATTCCATTTTTCATGTATAGAAAGGGTGGAGGAGGTTCAACCTTTGTGGATCCTGATGACTTAGCTCTATTTTTTTGAACTTTTTCAGTTATCATTTGCTCTTCCAATAGTATATTCCCTCCAAAAGATAAAGTATGTGGGTATATTTTTTGGATTGGATCTCCTAATGAGATCTCCTATTTTTTTATAAATTAATATTAAACAAATAATTAATATGATTGTTAATATAAAAGAAAATTCTAAAAGATAATATTATACTTACCAAAAAAAGATTATTTTTGTATACTATCAAAAAACCTCTACCATATATATTCTTCTAGAATATGATATATATCACAAAGTTTTTTAATTTTTCTTTCACTAAAAATGAAATTTGATGTTAATGTTGATTTAAAATCCCTTTATCTCTTAAATTCCAAATCTAAACATTTCATCCTGACTTCTCTAGTGTCTTTTATATCATATTTCATCTGATAATAAGTGGAAAAATCTATTAGTAAAAAAATTCATGATAAGTAAAATAATAACAAATAAGATTACCAAAACCGTCTCCCATAATTAAGATATTGTCTCTTTGTCAACACTTCTTAAATTAAAAATAAAAAAATTAACTTTGGATCAATATTAAACTGCAATAAATGTATTTTTTTTATTTGGACCCCTAGGAATATCATTATCATCAAACTCAACTAGTAACCTCTGGACCCAGCTACATGAAACTGATAATTTTAGTAAACATGTGTTTCCATGTTTACCAACCCTTAAATTATTTTTTTCCCCTGTGAAAGTAGATAGATCCTATATAGAAGGATGAGGAGTCTCCTAAGTAAAAGTATGTGTACGGACCTCTCCATAGAATTAACATGACTCCAATGTTTGATTTTACATTATCTTACAAATCAGAGTAATAAAAAATTAGTACAATAATATAGAAATAAAACTACAACATATAAAATAAAATGAAAAATAAAAAATGATCTAAAAAAAAGTAAATTAAACTAAACATGTTTTTATTAATATTTGTTAAAGTAGTTAACTAAAATACTAACAACATTAATGAGAGATAAAGTGGTATAAATGAAGAAAAAATCAAACTATTACATAAAAATTTTAATAAATTTTTTAAAATGATTCAAACCAAACAATACTAAACAAACCACCAGTTATCAAATTTTTTATAGCATATCCAATGTAATTCACCATTTTGGAGAATAATTACACTAAAATGGTGCATGAATATCAAAAATTCTCTAAAGTATTACACCATTTTCTACACCAAAATTAATATTATTTGAATATAATCATTTTTTATTTTTTATTTTTATTTAACATATCAAATTAAAATTTATTATTTTTCAGTAAAATAAAAAAATAAAATATATTTTTTGATTTAATAATATTATTAAATTAAATATATTATATTATATTATATACACACACACATATATAAATGAATTAAAATAAATATAATTACATGATTTGAATAATTATTTAAAAAATATGAAAAATTTGTTAAATAATATTAACTTTTAATATATTAAAAAATGAATTTAATAAGGGTAACCTAAAGTTATGTAAGGGTAAAAAAAGTTGAGTAAGAATAAAAAAAAGTATGTAAGAGTAAACTGAAGTTATATAAGGGTAATCAAGAGTTAATTAAGTGTAAATAAATGTTATGTAAGGGTGAATAGAAACTTGTATAGATTATATAAGGGTAAACTAAAGTTAAGTAATGTTAAGAAAAACATTACGTAAGGGTAAACTACAGTTATGTAAGGGTAAAAAGAAGTTAATTAAGGGTAAAAAAAATTATTTAAGGGTAAACTATAGTCATGTAAGGGTAAACATAAGTTAATTAAGGGTAAAACAAAGTTATTTATAGGTAAATAGAAACTTTTATATGTAAATTAAGGTTAAAATAAAGTTAATTAAGGGTGAAAAGTTATATAAGGGTAAAAAAGTTATATAGGGGTAAATATAAGTTAAGGAAGGGTAAAACAGAGTTATGTATGTATAAAATAAAGTTATATAAGGGTAAACAAAAGCTATTTATGGGTAAAAAAGTTATTTATGGGTAAACTAAAGTTATGTAAGGTTAAAAATAAGTTAAGTAAGGGTAAAACAAAGTTATTTAAGGGTAAACAGAAACTTATACAAGTTAATTTATGGTAAAAAAAAGTTAATTAAGGGTAAACACAGTTTAAGTAATGGTAAAAAAAAGTTATTCAAGGGTAAACTAATGTTATGTAATGGTAAAATAAAATTTATCCACTTAATATAAACTTATAATATATTAAATATTACAAATAAATAGAAAAAATAATATATAAAAATATGTTTATAAATAATAAAAAATAAATTAAAAAAAGAAGTAAAAACAGTATTGCTACAATGAAACACAAAATTTAGCATTACACTATTGAAAACAGTAAATTAGTTTTAGTGATAGTGCATTTTGGAGTTAAATTTCATGCCAAAATGGATTTTTCATACCAAAATGACATAGGTTGGAGATTTTATAAGAGTAGTTAACAATAATGTTAAAAATAATACTTACAATAATCTTTATCTCATTCATTAGTAGTTAACAATATTAAAGGAATACTGACAATATATATGAAACATAAAATTATATAGACAAAAGAAAATAAATCTGAAGTAAAAATTAATAAAAAACCAATAGTTACAAATATAGTTGAATAATTAAAAAATTAAACAAAAAACTAAACTAATCTAAAAAAATTAACATATTATTTATAATATGTGTTTTAATTAACAAAAATAAAACTAATATATCTAACATTTTATGAAATTTTAAAAAGTAAACAAGAAATAAATATATGTTACTTGTAATATTAAGAAATTACTAAAGGATTGTTTTCCCATATTTGTTCTTCATGATCACTCTGTATGGAACAAACCATGAATACGATGTGGTCATCAATATTCTTTATTAATCTTTACATCTTTTATAAATTAGTATCATCACTGTAATGACCCCTGATCTGACACTATCTCATGTGGCTAAAATGGGTTGGTTATAAGACCTCAAGTGCACCTCCCTATACACTAGTGGCTACTGATTAGTAGCAATGGTGTGATGTGTATAGTTGGGAGACTTTAACCTCTGGTTACATAGTTACAACACATCAGAATAATCATATTACAATAATAAATAAATATTTCAGTGTGTAAATAATGGAAACAATTTCATACTATGGAAAATCAAACAATAAAATCTGACTAAATAATCCAAAAAATATTAAATGAATAATTTAATTACATTTTCTAGAAGTAATAAAAATAAAATACTAGAATATTCAATAAAAACATAAAATTCCCTAGTCCCAAACCCCATGTCAGTCCCATCTCCAAACTCCATCTCATCCAGTAAGAAAACAATCAACATCAAGGTCTCTTTCCCTTATCCAATCCTACATCCATATAATCTTCTCAGGTATGAAAAGTCATCCTGAATAGGGTATGAGTATAACTTAGTAGGTAAACATCACCATGTCTAAACATAACCAGTCTCATAATAGGTGTATGAAATAATTCAATAAACAAGTGTATTAACTAATTAAAATATTAAATTAATACAACATAAACCTAATTTAGATCCATGTTGGAATATCTTTGACCATGTCTCACAACCATGCCAACCATTACCATATAACCAATGTATAACATAACCTACCTCAGTGCCATGTTGGAATGTATCTAATCATGTATTACTACCATGCCAACCATAACCTTATAAACAAGGTATAAATTACAATAATCTGGGTCAAACCCACTATATATGCATTTCAATAATAAATCATCATTGAGCTTATTATATAATCATTTCATCATGTATTAGGGCCAAGATCGGTATATAATCATTTTATCATTTTTAGATCCAAGCCTGATATATAATAATTTCAACATGTTTCACTAGGCATAGCCTTCTGTATAATCATTTCAGTACATCTTAGGGTGTAGCTTAGTATATAATCATTTCATCAGGTAAACTGGTCCAACACCCCATATTAGTTTTATGACAATAAAACTGGTCCAACACCCCATATAATAATTACAACATATAAATCACAACAAATTTCAAATAAAAAATGACATCAAAATATAAAATTATAATTATCAATCATTAATTATGAAAACTTCCATTTTCTTTCAATTACACATTTCAATTATCAATTGATCATAACTAATAACATTCCAATTATCACAATAAACAAGACAATCCAAGGTGAATCTATATAAATCAATCACTCAAAATATATATCATGTTAAACACACTTTAATCCATTAATTAATGGATTTTTAATCAAGGGTTCTCTCACCTTAATGGTAGCTACAATCCAGGTGAAAATCCAAATATATACAAAGGTACTCCAAGGAATAATCCAATTCACCATTTAATTTATTTAGGCCTATTATATGTTGGTTCAATTGAAATATTTCACATACTTGACAAAAATCAAGCCATAGGGTTAAGGTTTTGACCCCTACCATTATATGGAAAATAACGCAATGGTTTCATTGGAAAACACCAATAAAGAAGAAGGTTCAGATGATCTCAAGAAGTATCCTAGATTATAATCGATTAAGATCAAAATCAAAAATGCACAAGGTCAAAATATTACACCTCAATTATTGGAGAGCGAAGTAGGAGAATATAAAACCTTATCAAAACCACTTACCAAGGATCAAATGTGTGGTTGGGATGTCTTGAATAGATGTATCATGTCTAAAATCACTTGGAAGGTTTCCCTAGGTCAAGGGGAGGAAGCTGTACATGAGATGAAGGAAAAAATTATCCACACATTACTTTTAAAAACCTTCTTGGGAAATTACATGATGTGTAATTTAGTTACACGTCGTAAATAACTTTTTAGATGGATACACCAAAAAACCCATTATCTTATCTTACTATTTAATTATCCCCAACATTACATGATGTGTATTTATTACATAATATATAACTAGTTCATGCCCTATATCTTTTCATGACATGTTTCTGGAGGATTTTTCACTACATGTAATAGAATTACATGGATTTTAATTCTTCTACAAATAACATTAAGCCCCCTTTTCCTTGTTTAAGGATCAAAACACCTCCAAAGCCTTCCAAACTAGGAAAAACCTCATAAACTCATTTAATACATTTATACCCAAAATCAATTAATTTAAATAGGACTAAATCCCTGTAATTTATGTAACACCCCAAGATTTCATATTATGCTATCTCTTTAATGTAATTCAATAGCTTGCGCTACACACAACATCGAGATTGAGCGCACCACGACTCACCAAACTAACCATTCAAAAAGCAGTTATGAATAGTATTAACCATATTATGAATTTTATATATATCCCATATAATTTTAATGTTCATATTTATTTTTTCTTAGACATAATTTAAGAAAAATTCAATTTTTAAAATAAAAGAGGTATTTTTCAAAAAATACAGTTTTTCCACCATTTAATGGTGACCCCTTTTTAAATCCAATATTTGACACATTTATATATACAATTTAGTTAAATTAAATTATTCTTTAGAATAGAGACATAAAAATTTAGTTTGGATAATTTTTTGGTACTTTTATGATAACTTTCATATTTTGATGAATAGCAAAAAATATTAAATTTTAATTAAAAACAACTTTTTTAATCAAAATAATTTATATTGATAAATTATAAATTTGAGTGATTTTAAAGAATAATTAGATTATATTTTTACCATTTAATCCAATTTTGTTAATGGAAGTAATTTCACTTTGAAATTGGATAAAAAAAGTGTCAATCTTTTGATAGTTATTATTTCTTAAAAAACACGCTTTTTGTTTTGACAAAGTAAATTAATTTTAAAATAATTTCTACCACTTATGTGTTTTAAATTTTTAAAAATGGATTCCATATTTTTAATCGAGAGGTCAAATTGTGTAAATAGGTAACTCTTATTTTTATACATTATGAATATTTACTTCAGTAAATATTTTATTTACCATGGTTAAAGGGTAAATCTAGTAAATTAGGCTGAAGAAATATTATAATAATAATATTAAATTAACCTAACATGTATAATATTCCAATTTATTGATACATGTCTGACCATGGGCATCCTTGGGTCGATTTTGGGACCCCATGGAGCCACTTGAGAGTGATAATGACACTTTATATTAACTAATTTAAAGTAACAACAAAAATGACATAAACATATATCTTTTAGTAAACCAATTTTTATATGGGGTTATATAAGTTATATTTTCCAATATAAATATTCATTTGAAATCCAAAAAATATTTACTACATCATGGTATTTTTTTATAATTTTTAGATATCAAATAAAAAAATTATTTATGACACAATAATGATGCAGTGTTTACCTCATTAATGAATGATTTAAATAAATGAGATTTTAAAAACTAAAAAAATATCCAGAAATTGTAAAATTATTATTGGATGATTTTATTTCGATCATGAGTCATCTTATCTTCTACCTTAATGAGTTCTGGACCTTCAAAAACCGAAAATAATTATATAATAAAATAACATTTTAAAACTTTCCTAAAGAGCCCCTCCTCCCCCTTATAAAAATTTATCACCTCTAACCCATTAATCACACCTCTCAATCCACTTGGATAATCCAAAATATGCCCAATTAAGCTCCATACATCCCTATATTCCTCTTATAAGCCTTCACTTAGGCATAAGGCACTTCAAGAAATCATTCTGGTTCAAACCAAAGAGAGTTACCCAATTTAAAGGTAACATCTTCTCTTAAGTTATTTTCTTTTATTTTACTTCTCCAAACCCCTAAAATCTCTTTATTACTTTATTTTATAACAAAACTAGTATCATAAATATACTAGGTTGTTGTTATGATAATAATTTGAACTACACTTACACACACCTCCATCTAATGGGTATAAAACAAAATGATTCTATGGATGACGAACTACTGCCTCACAAAACGATGATTGTTCAATCTTCTAATACCACATCTTATGGTGGAAATTATGATGGAACTATAATTATATATGATATTTATTTAATTTATTTTATCTATAAGCTTTTCTAATTCTCTTTTATAGAATACCTTTATTATTTTCATGTTGTATATATATGATAATTTCATTTGAGGAAGTGCGGACTACCGCCCCCTCAAAGTGATATGAATCATTCATACCATACATGGAACATATAAAAGTTGGTGTTAATGAAATTATGTAACATATATAAAATATTATATTATACTGTAATAATAATATATCTATGTATCATTCTGTTTTATTTCCTTTTAAAATAAAAAAATGGAAGATGCGTTCATGCATACGTGCAGATTACCATCTCCATGAACGTAATAAGATTCATTCTCCATCATAACCACTCAAGAATAATGTTCTTTTGATTATTTAAAACAATATTTAAGAACATAATATAATTCTTGAAATGAATCAAATACATCATATCCATAACAAACATGACTTACATAACAAAACATATAAATGAAGACGAATCGGTTCACACTCGAAACAATGATACAACTAAAATATTATTAACAAAGAAATATTAAAAGATCATATATGATATCATATTTATGTATATGGTTCTTTTATAATTTAATAATAATGATTTAACTATTATACAAAATGTTAACATACCCTCGACCAAGGAAAAGTACAAGGTAAGGGTAAATTCCTCAATCTCAATATTATTCAAGATTGTTTATGTGTAAGTATTTACTGGGACATATTTATTATCCATGTACAAGTTAAATAAATGATTTTTCAAACGGATTATTTTTAAGGGACTCTTAAACTAAAATATCATTTTAACGGTTTAAATATTTATTCTTCTAAATCATTCTAATTAATGTCCATGTTTTCAAAATGGTTTTTAAAGGATTTATTTATATGGACATGAATGTTTAAAAATGTTAAATATTTCAAAAGTTTCAAAGTGGTATGGGAAACTTTGATTCAAAAATGTCTTTTAAATGTCTTCCTTTATAAATTTTGTGACTTTTAAATGTTTTCATGAAAAAGGGATATTTCTTTAAAAGAGTTTTACTAATCATTTTAAACTATGTCAACATTTTTTGGATATTATTCTTGAATGAGGTTGATTTATTATAAATAAAATCTTCAATATTGTATTGAATGAGTTATGATATGATTGAATATGAATGTGATATTTTTATACCATTCATGATTTATGGTGAAAGTATTGACATTTTATATGCAAGTTTTAATATGAATGTTTATGTTATGTATCAAAATTTTCATATGAGTAATGCATTGGACTTAGTAAGTGACGGGTGGAGCCTGCTATAACTCCTCGATGGATAGGTAGGTCTCATGAGAAAAACTAGTGTATTAGCACAAGGCCTTGAAAAAATTTTATTTGTAGTCTTGGCATGAGGCCTTGACTATGTGGTTTTTATGTCCAACATTATGCATTCCATCATTATGAAATTAGCTATTGATATTACATGTGATTATTCTACTAGTAGAATATCTATGTGAATAAGTAAATGGAATTATTTGATCTATCTTTGCCATATTAAGAATAAGTTTAAGTTTAAAAGGATTTTGTTTTAGTTTTATACAATTACTTAAAAGTTTATTCTTATTTATGATAGTTTCCACTATATTGTTATCCTTACTGTGCATCTGAGATCACCCCTTTCTTATGTTTTCTTTTTCCTAGGATGTGAAGAAGTAAATTATGATTAACCTACAGGGATAGGACAAGGATATGAGTGTGTTCAAAGGGGACAAAATGTTGTTTTTCATCATTTCATGATGTAATGTAAAACTTATGTATGTATCTAAAACTTCCAAGGATACTAAACTGATCGGTGTTTCGGGACATGATTCCTTATATCATGCCAATGTTGTGTAATAATGAACCGAATCTGGGTAACTAGGGTTGGGGAAATTCAATTGATATCAGAGGAAGTTTAGTACAAACCATGGAAACTAGATTTAGATAAACTCTGATTAGAGCACATTACCCTAAGATAGACTTTGAGGATTAGTATTGAAGAAATTCCTATAATTTTGGTAATGTAGATATTTTGTGAGTTTTCCAAAAACACATCCCTGTCTGGATACGAATAGGTAGAGGCGGCTATGGAATAGATGTACCAAGGAGTGAAAACTCTAACAAGGAGTTTTGAGCTTGACCTGGGGTATCCTGGTACACGAAAATGGTCCTTGCTTCACTCTTGGTTACAACACTCCTGGGGAATATGCTTAGGATAATTCACATTTTCTTTACAAACCATTATGAAGGATTTATGAGTATATACTTCCTCAAAGAAGTTTTTTATGATTATGGATTATATACATAATTTTTTCAATTTATGTTAAGTGTTTTAAAAGTTTGGAATTATTTATTGCATTTCATAAACTAATCTAGTGTATTCCATGGTTTAGAAATGGTGACCAGTAGAAGTAATGAGAACTCCAGCAATACGCATGATCCAAAGAGTAATAAGGATCATATATTTCATAGTATTAATCCAATATTTATAAGGTAAATAGTTTTCCACGTATTCTCATTATATAAAGAAATTGTATCATGTGTTAATAAGATAAGTAAAAAATTCTCTGAGTCCTATGGGTTTGAAGGGAAGAAATAGAAGAAAAGTATGGTAGAGAGAAAGATGGATAAAGGGAAGAGGGGAAAGAAAGATTTTCCTATATGTGATAATGGTAGAAAGAATCACCATGGTAAATGCTTGAAGGGAATGGGAGTCTGTTATAAGTGTGGAGAAAAAGGACACCAATTATGTGATTTCAAGGGTAAAAAAGGTTTCAAATGTACAATGCTTCATCTTCAAGGAGTTGGGACACTACATGAATCAATGTCCAAATCATCAGAGTATACCCCAAATGATGATATTGGATAATAATCAAGTTATGATACTACCACAGATGAAGAGGAATGATTAGTGTTCTTATGTTGTTATTAAATAATTATTTAATTTGATTGTTGTATCAACGATGTGCTGGTTATAAGAATTATAGAGTATATAAGGATTGTACTGCAGTACTATTTCGTTAAGGATTTGAGATTATGTGGTACCAAGAAAAGTGACACAATATAAAGTTAAACCTTTTAAAAAATACATGGTTGAAGAAAAGATAAACTTTCATATGGTACAAATACCGGGGTATTGATTTTGGGATAAGAGATGATTGATTTGGATAAATTCTATTGGATATTATTGACATCCTTGGAAATGATTAATGGTTTGTTTATTCCATCATTATTGGAGTATTCAATTTTTTTGGATTTGAGGAGTGTATCTAGTATTCTATAATAAAAAATGGAGCATGAATGTATTCAATAAGGTTTTATGGTAATTTAGGGTGTTAAAATGTTTTAAAAGAATATATGATGAAGGTATTTACATGTTATTACGTGGCAAAAAATATCTTCATTGTGTTTACCTTCCTTAAAAATTTTGGGTTGTATGTTTGGACAGAAGTATTTTGGATAATTATAAAGGTTAGAATGGATTAATTTTGACATTGGATACTACTGTTAAGGTTAAAAAAATTCTTAAATTTTTTTTTGGATTGTTATAAAAAGGACAACCTCGAGGTCTGGTGACAACTTGTCACGTCCGGTAGGGCCGTGAGACTTGAACCCGCAACCGAAGGGCAACAAGGGTGAATCACCTACCACTGGCCTATGTGATGTCCTAGATAGTATAATGTAGTTTTATTAAAAGTTCTGATAGATGAATTATAAATTCATTTTTTTGGAACCCTATATGATTAGTATAAGTAGAATACTTTTAGGTTCTATTATCTTTTAGAGTGAAAGATGAGTTTGTGGTAGAAATTAGTTATAGGATGGGACTCTACTCATCAAGTATATTTTTTTCTCTTGTTATACGAAGAAATTAATTCTTAAACTTTAGGTAAGATATCTTAAAACAAAAAATGTGTTATCATAATAACTTATGTTTTGTTGAACTGATGATATTTTAAATCATCTTAGATTGATGACTTTGAGGCCCTCAATTTTACACTTGTTTGTGATTGGTGACCTCAATCACTCCCTATAAATATTTATGTTTTTCCTCCAATTATGTGTTAATAATTTCCACTAATTTTATCCTATTCAAAACCCTAATTTGGTGGTGACTTTTTCATTTCCCTTTCCCTCTTATTAAGACTAAATTTTGTTAACCCTATTTCTGATGTGGGTTTTCCCCAAAAGGTATTTTTTATTTTAAACATTTTATTTTGGAAGAAAAATTTCAAATTACGAGGATAAAATTTATTGAAGTATGGGAGAATGTAACACCCCAAAATTTCATAATATGTTATCTCTTTAAAGTAATTAAATAGCTTGCGCTACACACAACATCAAGATCTAGCGCACCACAACTTACCAAACTAACCGTTCAAAAAGTGGTTATGAATAGTATTAGCCATAGTTTTAATTTTATATATATCCTATATAATTTTAACATTAATATTTTGTGTTTTTTAGACATAATGTAAGTAAAATTCAATTTTCAAGATAAAAGAGGAATTTTTTAAAAAAATGCAGTTTTTCCACCTTTTAATGGAGAACCCTTTTTAAATCCAATATTTGACACTTTTATATATTAAATTTAGTGAAATTAAATTCTTCTTGAGAATAGGGAAATAAAAATTTTGTTTGGATAATTTTTTGGTACTTTTCTGATAACTTTACTATTTTGATGAATAGTGAAAAATACTAAAGTTTAATTAAAAACAACTTTTTTAATCGAAATAATTTATTGTGTTGAATTATAAATTTGAGTGGTTTTAAAGTATAATTAGATTATATTTTTACCATTTAATACAATTTTGGTCATTGTAAGTAATTTCACTTTGAAATTGCACATAAACAAGTGTCAATCTTTTGATTGTTATTATTTCTTAAAAAACACGCTTTTTATTTTGATAACAAGAATTAATTTTAAATTAATTTCTGACACTTATGTGTTTTGAATTTAGAAAAATGGATTCCATAATTGGAATTAGGAGGTCAAAATTTTGTAAACAGGTAACTTTTATTTTTATACATTATGAATATTTACTTCAGTAAATATTTTATTTACCATGGTTAAAGGGTAAATCTGGTAAATAAGGGTGAAAAAATATTATTATTATAATATTAAATTACCCTAAAATATGTCCTATTCCTATTTGTTGATACATGTCTGACCATGGTCATCCTTGGGTCGATTTTGGGACCCCATGGAGCCACTTGAGAGTGATAATGACACTTTATATTAATTAATTTAAAGTAAAGACAAAAATGACATAAGCCTATATCTTTTAGTAAACCAAATTTTTTACATGGGGTTATATAAGTTATATTTTGGACCATAAATATTCATTTTAAATAAAAAAATATTTCCCACATCATGATTTTTTTAATTTTTATACATCAAATAAATAAAATTATTTATGACACAATATTGATGCAGTGGTTACCTCATCAATGAATGATTTAAATAAATGATATTATAAAAATTAAAACAATATCCAAATCCATTACAGTTCTTATTGCATGATTATATTTCTTACATGAGTCATATTAACTTATAATTTAATGAGTTTTTGACCTTTAGAAACAAAAAATCATTATATAATAAAATAATATTTTTAAACTTTCCTAAAGAGTCCATCCTCCCCCTTATAAAAAGTCATCACCTCTAACCCACTACTAACACCTCTCAAGACCCTTGGATTCTCCAACATCTGCACAATTAATCTCCTTACATCCCTATATTCCTATTATAATCCATACCTTATGTGGAAGGCACTTCAAGGAAGCCTTTTGGTTCAAACCAAAGGGAGTTACCTGATTTAAAGGTAACATCTTCTCTTAAGTTCTTTTCTTTTATATTACTTCCCAAACCCCCTAAACTCTCTTTATTACATTATTTTATAAAAACATAAGTATCCTCAATATACTAGGTCATTTTTATGTGAATTATTTGAACTACACTTACACACACCTCCATCTAATGGGTATAGAACATAATGTTTTTGTGGATGGAGAATTACTACCTCAAGAAACGATGATTGTTAAATACTCTATATGGTGTCCATTATGATGGAAATATAATTATATATGATATATATGATATTCATTTTATCTATAAGCTTCAGTAATTCTCTTTTATATCATACTTTTTATGTTCTATATAGATGATAATTTCATTTGAGGAAGTGCGGACTACCGCCCCCTCAAAGTGATATGACTCGTTCATAACATACATGGTACGTATAAAGGATGGTGTTAATGAAATTACATAACATAGATAAAATATTATATTATACTGGAATAATAATATACCTATGTATCATTTGGTTTTCTTTCCTTTTAAAATAAATAAATGGAAGTAGCGTTCGTGCGTACGTATAGATTACCGTCTCCACGAACGCGATGAGATTCATTCCCCATCGTAAACATTCAAGAATAATTTTCATTTGATTATTAAAAATAATATTTATGAACATAATATCATTCTGGATATGAATCAAATACATCCTATCCATAACAAACATGAATTACATAACAAAACATATAAATAAAAATGAATCAGTTAACACCCTAAACGATGATACAACTAAAATATTATTAACAAATAAATATTATAAGATCATATATGATATCATATTTATGTATGTGGTTCTTGTATAATTTAATACCAATGATTGAACTATTATACATGAGGTTAACATAACCTTGACCAAGGAAAAGTACAAGGGTAGGGTTAATTTCTCAATCTCATTATTATTCAATATTGTTTATGTGTAAGTATTTACTAGGACATATTTATTATCCATGTCCATGTTAGATAAAGGAGTTTTCAAAAGGATTTTTTTAAGAGACTTCTAAACTAAAATATCATTTTAACAGTTTAAATATTTATTCTTCTAAATAATTTTAATTAATGTCCTTATTTTCAAAATGGTTTTTAAAGGATTTATTTATTTTGACATGAATTTTTTAAAATTTTAATTCTTTCAAAAGTTTCAAAGTGGTATGGGAAAAATTGATTCAAAAATTTCTTTTAAATGTCTTCCTTTATAAATTGTGTGACTTTTAAATGTTTTCAGGAAAAAAGGATATTTCTCTAAAAGAGTTTTACTAATTATTTTCAACTATGTCAACATCCTTTTGGATATTAATCTTGATTGAGGTTGATTTATTATAAATATGATCTTTAATATTGTATTGAATGAGTTATGATATGATTGACTGTGAATGTTCTATTTTTATACCATT
Organism: Viscum album; assembly: GCA_963277665.1. Classification (NCBI taxonomy): domain Eukaryota; kingdom Viridiplantae; phylum Streptophyta; class Magnoliopsida; order Santalales; family Viscaceae; genus Viscum; species Viscum album. The sequence continues at coordinate 924,348,889 of OY728120.1, forward strand.
CATGATTTATGGTTAAAGTATTGACATTTAGTATGCTAATTTTAATACAAATGTTTATGTTATGTTTCAACATTTTCATATAAGGAATGCATTGGATTTAGTAAGTGATGGGTGGAGCCCACTATAGCTCATCGATGCATCGGTAGGTCTCATGAGATAAACCAGTGTCTTGCCATAAGGCCTTAACAATTTTTTTGTAGTCTTGGCACGAGGCCTTGACTATGTTGTTTTGATGTCTGACATTATGCATTCCATCATTATGAAATTAGATATTGATATTAAATGTGATTATTAGACTAGTAGAATATACATGTGAATAAGTAAATGGAATTATTTGATTTATATTTTCCATATTATACTGAATTTTATGTTTAAAAGGCTTTTGTTTTAGTTTTATACATTTCCTTAAATGTTTATACTTATTTATGATAGTTTCCACTATATTTTTATCCTTACTGAGCATCTAAGATCACCTATTTCTTATGTTTTCTTTTTCCCAGGATGTGAAGAAGTAAATTATGATTAACCTATAGGGACAGGCCAAAGATATGTGTGTGTTAAAAGGGGAAACAATGTTGTTTTTCATCATTTCAGGATGTAATATAAAACTTATGTATGTATCTAGTACTTCCAAGGCTACTAAAGTGGTCGGTCTTTCGGGACATGATTCCTTGTATCATGCCAATGTTATGTTATAATGCCCCAACTCTGGGTAACGGGGGTCAGGGTGTTACATTTTAGTCCATTTTCCCCAAAACAGGCTCTCCATCTATGAACAATACTCATCAAACAAGGCTCAAACAAAAAACTCAAAGAGGGACGTACCTGGAAAAAAATGGGATCTTATAACCTCTCTAAAATATAAAACTACATCCCCAAGCTACTCCAAGAATCATTGTGGGGTCTTAGAGAACATGTCTGACCACTATGTTCACATATCAAACTCCCTCTCTTAGGTATCTTCCAAAACACACCCATGTTTCCACTTCACTGGAACCAAAGTAATCTCCCTACCCTAGAGATACTTCTCTCTATAGTCCAAAAATTCATATAGGGTGCTTCTCAACAGATAAATCGACACTAATATCTATATCTATAACATATATCACCTGACAAGGGTGAGGATGATATCTATGAAGCTATGATATGTGAAATATATAATGCATGGTATTGTAGCATTATGGAAGGGAAAAACTGTATTCCACTAGACTGACACTATCTACTATCTCAAATGGACCTACAAACCTGGGTGTTGGATTTCCCTATTTATGGATATGATATTTCCCCAATCTAGGTGAAACCAAATGGAAAACATGATGACTAACATCAAACTTCAGATATCATCTTTGGGGCTCAACATATGATTTAATACTACTCTGGGTGGTCACCAACCACTTCCTGATCAAATGAACCAACTCATATGTATTCTGCATAATACTGGGTCCAACAAGCACTGCCTCACCTACCTCCAACAAAAAAATAGGTGAACATCATGGAATTCCATACAAAGAATCAAAAGGTTCCATATAGATATATTCTTGGAAGATTTTATTATATTAAAACTCCACAAGTGCCATATGCTACTCCCATGAACCAACAAAATCCAAAACACAATACTATAACATATCATCCACAACCTTAATATTCCTCCCATATTGACTATCAGTTTGAAGAAGATAGGACATACTTAAAAGTAAATGTGATCTTAGAACCTTTTAAAGACCCTACTAGAATCGTGATGTTAAATGAGGATCTCAATAAAAAACAATACTCCTAGAACACCACGTAGCTGAAATACCTCACGCATATAAAGACTACCCAAATAATTAACTGTGAAGGTCTCCCTAATAGGAAATAAGTGGGATAACTTTGTCAGTCGATCCAAAAATACCCATATAACAACATTATTATATGTTTTTTTGGGTAATCCAATCAAAAATCCATTGTGGAATCATCCCATTTCCACTTAGGAATGGGAAAAGTCTGTAAAATCTTAGTTAGATTCTAATGTTTGTATTTCACCTGTACACAAGTAAATCATCTCACCACAAAGCATTCTACCTCCTTTTTCATTTCTGACCACAAATACTATATATAGAGATCACTGACTGCATTGTCATGACACATCAAATTGATTATGTTTTTAAAGTTTATTAATGTTCTAGGGAATACCCTAAGTCATCTCCCAAGGAGTAATTATAGGTTTAGAGTATTCATTTATAATAAAAAGTACTAAAAATGGGTGTGGTTTAGAAAATAGTTTTAAGAAAATAACTTAATTTAAATATTTTAATAGTTTAAAAATAAAGGTGGTGTTTTAATAATTATGAGAGAAGTATGTCATTAAAATTTCAATTCACATCTTGGGTAGTTCATTGTTCTAAAAAAATTATACGGTTTAATGTAACTCTTTGGTTTAGGGTTTTCAAGATCATGATTCCCCTATTTCCTCTTAAAACAATGCACAAAGAAGAAACCCTTGACACAACAATCATGATGTCAATGTTTTGTCCTCAATAATGGAGTATAGACTACCAAATAATACATAAAATCTCAACCTAATAGGTGTTGAGATAAAAAGTGATTCATTTAATTATAAAAAAATAAATATATTAAAAGGAGAAGAAAATCAATATTAAAAATAATTTAAATATTTAATACATAAATTACATAAAACCAATAGAATAACAAGTGTCGTAACTCCCTCCCAAGTATGTGTATCTCCTTTGAAATGATCAACCACTGTTTAGCTCGCCATCGAGAGCAGGAGAAGGCTTGGGTGGAACATCGCCTTCATACTTGATTCCCCTATGAGGATATGGGCCTCTATAAATTCTTGGATTAGGAGAGGAATTATTTGGGACTCCAAAATGATAGATCATTTCTTATGTTTCTAACTTACATATGAGGTTCCCAAGGTTCTATTTTATAGGCAAAGTGGAAGGTGGTTTTGGACACATATATTTCATAAAACCGCTAGGGCCATGGTTTTAGGAGGGTAGAAAGCATTATCTAACTTTAGAGAAAACTAAAAAACTTGTTTCCCCACCTCTAGAATATCCCCAATGAAAACTTTTCACCATTTAGAGGTAAGAATATTGAGATATGGCCAAAATACATCACACCACTTTTGACTTCATACAGATTCAATGGCTTCGAAAAACCAGTTTGGTTGGGCCTCTTAATGGAAGAATTGGGATTTGGTGCCTTTATTAGAGTTTTAGGAAATTAAATTATGGATTATAACACATAATATCAGCCCAATTGGATTCACCTAATATTATAAGTGTTCATTTTAGTCCACTAGTGTGCTTGGATCCTGTGCAGTTTGGCCCATTTTTCTTGAACATCATCATGGCCCCTCCAAATTACCTCCACCTACAGTGTAATTATCAAAAAAAGTAACATTTACCTTTTTAAAAGTGATAAAAAAATAATTGAATCAAACATGAAGTGATTTTTTTATTATTTTTATAATTTTCAATACAAAACAAGTTTAGCACAGTGGTGTAATGGTGGCAATAAATGAGTGAATTGCAGTGCGATCAAACCCCCATGCCAAAAAATTTGCACTCTTGGGAAAAGTCACATTTCCAAAAAAAATATGTATGGAAATATTCTCAAATTCATGAAGATTAAACATTAAATGAAAATTTAATTCCTGATAGAAATTTTATCAAATCAAAAATCACACCAAGGAGTTATTCTTAGTGATCATGTAAAAAGACGTCTTAAAAATTTTATTAGAATGAAATTACCAGAGATGTGTGATACCAGTGAAATAAAACAATTAAAAAGTTAATCATGACACTAATTCTCCATGTGTGTGTGTGAAAACCATTTAATGCTACTCTTTCCACTTTCTATCGAGTAAATATAGGTTAGTTTAAAATTTGTTTGCTCACATTATCCTTTCCACCAAACCTGCCCTATATCCTTTGCAATAAAATATCAATACCCACTCACCAAAGTATTCTTAGAAGTTAAAAAATAAGCTCTCGACCAAGATATCACCTTATGTTATACATTTCATCACTCCCCTCAATGTTTATTTGTTTTTTTATGTTTTTTTGGGTTTTTTTAGAGGCCGTATAATAGTTGGATAATAGGTACACACACATAGGTCAATATCGTACAACAATGAAATAGATTTGATATAGAATGAATTTATAGAAAAATAATTTTGTAAAGTAGATAAAAATTAACCAAACTTATATTTACCTTCTATTAAGTAAGGAATTTTCACACTTCTTGGTTGGGTGCAAAGATGTGTGGAGAAATTAAGTGATGGAATTTTCCTTTGAAAAACTCAAAAAAAGAGAACCATTCTTCTCAAAGGTTTGAAAATGATACAACCATTTATATCATCTAAAAACAAACAAATTTCAAGAGAAATTCACACCATAATGTTGAATTCATGCTGAAATGAACATTTCATCAGATTTTTTTAAATGTTAAAACAATTTGAAATAGGGAAATTTTTCATGATTTTTTAATAAATTCCATGATTAAGAATGCATCATTTTCCATGATAAATTGATCATAAAAAATTATCATTTCATCACAAAAGTTATGGGGAAAATAAAAAATTGGGACAAGTGACAATAATATACAGTAAGCGAAAAATGGAAAAAGAAAGAAAGACGATGAAAATTCCTAACTAAACAAGGAATATACCCATCCCCACCCCACGCTTAAAGTGTGTAGTTTCCTCACTATAATAAAAGAGAATTTGGGATGGAAGGATAAAACCTAATGAGTGTCATTCATAGATTTCTTCATGAACATGGAGTTCCTCCATCTGGGACTCTGAAATGGCTTCGTGGAAGTGCTTCAGCCACTGCCCATTGATAATGATTGTTTGTATGGTTTTATCATTTTGAACCTGTATAACACCAAATGGATGGACATTAGTAATTTTATATGGTCCAAACCAATGGAAATAAAGCTTACTTGGATGTAACTTCATCCTTGAATTGTAAAGGAGGACATTCTTCCCAATTTAGAATTAACAATGAAGGATGAGGTAATCATGGTTATCCTTGGTTCTTCTCCTTATAGATCTAAGAGTTATCATATGAGTCTCTATGCATTGCCTCCAACTATGAAATCTACAACTTTCTATGCTCACCTACTTATGAGAGATTCATATTACATTTTTTGACAACCCAATATGCATGGTGCTTAACCTCTATTGGGAGGTGGCATGCCTTTCCAAACACAATACTATATGGTGAAATTCTGATAAGGGTTTTAAAATTTGTACAGTATTTCCAAAGTGAATCATACAAGTGAAAACTCCAATCATTACTATTGGGGTGTACCATTTTTTCCAAGATTCACTTAACTTCCTAATTTGAGATTTATTTTTGTCCATTAGTTTGGGGTGATATACAGGGGAAAATTCATGAACAAACCAATACTTATAAAGAAATATTTTCATATTACAATTGAAAAAATATGAACCTTGATCACTAATGATGAATCTGGGAAAACCAAACCTACTAAAAATTTGCGACCTCACAAAATCAATAATCACTCGAGAGTCATCAGTCCTTATGGATTTTTCTTCCACCCATTTTGAAAGATAGTAAACATACAATAATATGTAAAGAAAGCCAAATGAATTTTGAAAATTTCCTATGAATTCAATCCCCATGCATCAAAGATATCAAGAAACAACATGTGTTTTAGGGGAATTTCATTTATTTTTGAGATATTACCTGTGAATTGACATCATGTGCATGACTTACAAAATCGATGAGAATCTCAAAAAAAATATAGGACAATAAAATCCAGAGTCAAAGACCTTTTTAGCTATACATTTAGAGGAAAAGTGGCCCCCACATGCCAAATTGTGGTAGAACCTACTGATAGACTGGAACTCATGGTCAGAAACACACCTTCAAACAACTTGATCACTACAAATTCTCCACAGGTATGGATCATCCAAAATGTACCATCATGACTCATGCCTAACTATTTGGGATTGTGATTTGCTAAAATCTATGGAGACCCTAGATTCTACGAAATATTTCATGATTTTTGCATACCAAGGGGTAAGGTCAACAACATCACAAAGGTTCTCATAAGGGAAGAATTCTCTAATGGGGAGGGATGAGTTAACATGGTGGTATAGTGGTGGGTAAATCATACAAATGTGACTAGCTAACAAATTTTCCACTCCTCTCTTATCTCTAATCTCAAATTCAAACTCTTGGAGGAGGAGAATCCACAGAATGAGGGAGGGCTTAGCTTCAGCTTTCTTTAGGAGAAAAAAAGGGTGTCATGATTGGAAAAGACAATGTTTTTTGACCCAATAAGATATTAATGGATTTTTTCCAAAGAAAAAATGACATAAAGAAGTTATTTTTTAGTGTTTGTGTAGTTTTATTGGGCAGGGTTGAGGGTACGTGAGTCATATGCAATGATATGATGAGCCTTCTCAACCCTTTGTGATAAAACTTCCCCAACAGAAAAGTTAGAGGTGTCACACATAAGTTCGAAGGGGAGATACCACCATGATGGTTGGATGATGGGATTTTATGTGAGACTCCTTTGTAATGAATTGAATGCATCCTCACAATTTTTATCAAAAAACAAATTCATATTCCTTTTGTAATAATCGAGACAAGGGAAGTGTGATCTTACTAAAAATATTTAATGAACATGCAGTAAAAACCAACTTAACCCATGAAATATCACACCTCAAGAACACATTTTGGATAAGGATGTGATAAAATTAATTAAATTTTTATTTGTACACTTGAATTCTATAATTTGAAGAAACATGTCCAAGAAATATCCCCCACTCAACCATAAAATGGAATTTCTCATAATTTAATATGAGATCTTTTTCTATGAAACAATGGAGGACAGAACCTAGGTGTGTCAAACCGTCATCAAAGGAAGTTCCATAAACTATGAAATCATCCATAAAAACATCCAATAAATTATCAAGGTACTTAGAAAAAATATTCAACATACATTGATAAAAAGTAATAGGATCATTACATAGAACAAAAGACATCCTTCTATATTAAAATGTGTTGAATGGATAGGTAAATGTTGTCTTTTCTTGATCCTCAAGAGCTATATAGATTTTTAAATAACCTGAATAGCCATAAAGGAAAAATAATGGGACTTACTAGCTAATATTTCTAAAATTTGGTCAATGAAAGGTAAAGGAAAATGGTCCTTTCATGTGGCTTCATTCAGTTGATGGTAGTCAGTACAAACTCACCAACTATTTGGCACACATGTTGGAACCAATTCATCCCTTCCATTTGAAACAATCGTTATTATAGTTTTTAGGAACAATTCTCAATGGGCTAACCCATTTACTATTCTATATAGGATAAATGATCCCATAAACAAGCAATTTACTGACTTCTAATTTTACCACTTTAAGGAGAGTAGGATTCAATCTGCCTTTAGCTTGTCTTACAATATTAGACTCATCATCTAAAATTATATAGTACATACAAATATATGGGCTAATCCTAGTAATATTGACCAATGTCCATCATATTTCCATTTTAAAATCTCTCAAAAAGTCAAGAAGTTTCAATTCCTACATTATAGAGAGGTTTTTGGAAATAATATGGGAAATTGATCAATACCCTAAAGATAGGAATATTTTAAATTTGATGGAAGTGGTTCTTGTTAAAACACTATTGTTTTTTGTATTGAGGGAGGGAATTTAGGGGAGTGAGTTCATGAAAATATCTATATGCTCACGTATATTATCTAAAGAAATAGAAACTATAGAAATGAGATTTTTAGAATCATTGACATTCAAGGGTACCTCAAAATAAACACACTCATCAATTAAATCACAAAATTCAAACTTTTCTAAACCCACACAACACTCAAAACATGAATCAAAACTCAAATAATCCAAGGGTGAAGAAGAGTAAAATGAATCAAAGTATGGGTTAAGGAGAAGGTGTTGTGTATGTGTGTTGTTATAGGTCACTTTCATAGAATAGATCAAAAGAGTGGAGTACCCTTCAACAGGTTGTTTTATAGATTCAAGGATATTAAAACATACCTTTTCTCCACCAAATTCCATGGAAATCATACCATTTTGAATTTTTATAATCATCCTTTTTGTTTTAAGGAATGGAATCCCAAGTATGAGAGAAGAATGCCATTGTTTTCAAGTATCTTCCATCTCAAGAATGTAGTAATTAGTAGGGAAGATGAGATTATTCAATATTATAAAGAAATCCTGGATAACATTTGATGGCCATGTTTTTCTCCAGTTGGAAAGTTTAATAATGATTCCTGTTGGTTGAATCTCTCCAACCTGTAAATAAGTGTGCACAGATTAAAGAATCACCTTAATTAAAACACCAAAATCTATCATTGCATCAGAAAAGAAGGTATCCCCTATGGTGCAAGGTATCATGAAAGTTCATGTATCCTTGAATTTGGTTGGTATTTCTAGCTGTATTAAGGTCAATAAATTCCTTCCCATGTTGAATCTCTCATTCCCCTTGAGTCATCATCTATTAGTGCAAATCTCTTTAAGGAATTTGGTATATTTTAGGATTTTTTTTAACTTCATATAGTAAATTAATGTTAACTTGTACCTTTTTAAATGTATACATTATCCCTTTATCAATCTAATTATCAAAATTTTTCTTAGATTTAGATAGTGTTTAGGGAAAATGAAGAGGAATGAGTTGTTCAATGGATTCCTCAATGATAATTTGTTTTGTTTTTTTGTTTTGTTTTTCATCATTAGAATCTTTTGAGGGTAGGGAAAGAGTGTTTTCAAGAGGGGTACATTCCTTTTGGGTAGAATAATTGGAAGAAGAAACATCTTTATAATTAAAAAGTGTGATTGAAAAAACATTACCTTTTTCTTTTGAATTACCAATAGGTTTGGATGGTAGTTGTCTAGAAACTTGCATCTTTATCTCGCCAATGGTGTTTTCTAGTTGTCCCACTTGAGTTTGTAGGTCTCGAATTGCTGATTGTGTGGTCTATTGGAACTATAGGTTTCAGGTTTCCATTTTATTCACCATTTCTTCTAGGATAGGCTTGGATTTTGGACGTGGTTATTAGAAAGGCATTTATTATGGTTGAGGATTTTTGGGTGGTGGTTGATGACTACTCTACCCCAGTTGGTTCCATGGTTGTTGAGGTCGGTTTGAATACCCCAATTTCCTAGTCTTGGTTATATTTCCACCCAGTTTTGGATGGATAGTAAGGTTCTTGAGTAAAGGTTTGGTTAAAGGGGTGTCCAGGGAATATTTCCTCACAACTCTCAGAAGTTTCTCTCAGTTGAGTGAATTTGTCATAATAGTGGGAATTAGAAGAACATATTCCATATTTTATGGTACGAGGATATTGGGATTTCCCTTGAGAAAGAGAATGTTTTCAAAGAAGGGTACTTACCTCTTTGAACTTCATTTCCACCTTTTTCTTAAATTCAGTAGATTTCACCTCATGAACACCTCAAATGTGTACACTGGACCATGAAAAAAATTACTAAGTGTTTTATTCCATGTTCTGGATTAGGGTTCTTCCAAAAATTGGGGTACTATCAACTAGAACAACAGTTGTAGTATCATCAATCATATTTCTATCAATAGGAAATAAACCTTCATAAAAATACTAAATTAAAATTTGATCACTTATTTTGTGGTGTGGGAAACTTGAACAAAGACTTTTAAATCTTTCCTGTTATTCACGAAGCATTTACCATTAAGATTGAATTATAACACATATTTATTTCCTTATTGATGCAGTTTTAGTGGTTGTGAAGTATTTTTCAATAAAAATGTGTTTCATTTTCTCCCAACCTCTAATTGGGGAATTAACATAATATAGCCAAACTTTTGTAGTATCTTATAATGAAAAATGGAATTACCAAAGCTTTACTTTTTCTTCATCTACATTTTTAGGTTTTAATGTTGGACACACAGTATGAATTTATTTTAAATTCTTATGTGGGTCTTCTCCACCAAGTCCATGGAATCTTGGTAATAAATGAATTATACCAGATTTAAGTTCAAAATTGGGTGTCTCACCTTGCATTTGAATATATTTGGGTTGGATATCAACATCATGTGAGATTATTTCTATTAGTTTTCTATTATTTTCATTCATTTTTTGAAATTTTATTTCGGTTTTTATGTTGGTTCCATAAGAATAAGAAGGATCAAGAAGAGTTTCAAGATGTGATGTGTCCTCCAGCAAATTTTTATCTTGTGTGTCACGGTGTCGATGTTGTTGGATCCTCTCTGGTTTAGGTTCAAATGGTGGTAAATATCCTATATTAGAACACATTATGTGAAGAACTTACACAAGATAAATATTTTAGAAATCAACTAAAAAATGATGGAAGGTAAGAAGTAAAGAAATAATTACAAAATTAACAATAGTTTTATCAAAAAACACACACTGAAACAAAATTTCTCACCAAAAAAGGCACCAAAATTTGACCACATTGTCAAGAAATTTCAAATTTATTATATTTTTAAAGTTTATGTATAGTATAGAGAATTACATAGGTTGTATCTCAAGGAGAATTGATAGGTTTAGAGTATGTGTTTTTAATAAATAGTACTAAAGGGGGGGGGGGTTTAGAAAATAGTTTTAAGAAAATAACATATTTTAAAGAGTTTAATAGTTGATAAATAAAGGTGGTGATTTAAGAATTATGATAGAATTAATTCATTCCAAGTTCACTACATATCTTGGATAGTTTATTGTTCTGAAAATTTTATATAGTTTAATGTAATTATTTGGATGTGGGTTTTCAAGATCTTGATTCCCCTCTTGCCTCTTAAAACAATGCACAAAGAAGCAACCCTTGACACAAAAATTGTGATGTAAAGGTTTGGACATTAATAATAGAAAAAGGTATACCAAATTATACTGAAATATCATTATTGTGTATGAGAAAGAAGGATTCTTGTGTTTTCTAATCAGAATAGCCCAAGATCCCCACATAAAATCTCAACCCAATCAGTGTTGAGATAAAAATTATTTCACTTAATTATAACAAAATAAACATATTCAGAGAAGAATAACATTAGGATTAAACACATGTGAAATATTTAACAAAGGAATTAAAAAAATCCAGTATAAGAAAAAGTGATTAAACTCCCTCCTATGTTTGTCTATCTCCCTTGAAATGATCGTCCACCATTTAGCTCACCATCGAGATGAGGAGAAGGCTCAGTGGAACATCTCCATCATCCTTGATTACCCTATAAGGATAGGGGTCTCCCTCTTGTATGAGTATTGGAATCCTTTGGGACTTAAAAATGGCTGATCTTTTCTTCTGGTTCTAACTTACAAATGAGGTTCCCAAGGATCCATTTTATAGGCAATGTATAAGGTGGTTTTGGGGGAATATATTTCTTAAAACCACTTGGCCTATAGTTTTTGTTGGGTAGAAAGCCTTATCTATAATTATAGAAAACTATAAACTTTTTCCAAAACTATAGAATATCTCTAACTAGAATTTGGAACCATTTGGAGCTAACATATCGAGATATGGCTGGAATATAGAACACCGCTTTTGACTTCATGCATATTTAGTGTTTTGGACAAATCAGTTCTTTTGGGACCCTTATTGGATGAATTGGGATTTTTTCTATTAATAATATTTGTATAAAATTGATTTTTGTATTAGAAAGAAAATTCTCAGACTAATTAGATCCATGTATTAGTAGTAGTGTGTAGTTTAGTCCACTAGTGTGCTTGGATCCTGCACAATTTGGCCCATTTTTTTAAACATCATCATGGGCCCCCCAAATTACCTCCACCTATAATATAATTATCAACTCAAGTAACATTGAACTTTTAACAGTGATAAACACAAAATAATTTAATAAAAAATGATGTTTATTTTGTTATTATTTTATAATTTTCAATACAAAACTAGTTTAGCATAGTGGTGTAAGGGTGATAATGAAATAGTGAATCACGGTACGATCAATCACGATACATATTTTTAAAACTAAAATATACCAACCATATAGAATCATGAAAATATTTCATTAAATCCTCATGAAATACCACAAGAACCCATACATAGCCACATAAAATAAAATAATTGTCCCTATCAAGAGACCATCCTGATGGTGTCTCCCCACCATACAAGCTCTCTCTCAGAACTAATCCCTCAAGATCAAATGACTTCTCAATCTTGATATAGTGAAAAAGAATGGGTATAATAGATGTGAAATTAATATATACTCATCCTTGAGACTTCTAAACATCTAGATGCATTTCTGTAAAGAGATCCATTACTTTCCACTCACCATGAGACCCTCGTACTGCCTCTTTTTGCATCTTCCATCTCAAAGAATCGGAAAAGATTTTTCCCTTGATCGGTGTATAAGACAAACTAAGGTCAAAATAATGTAGATACTCAACCCACATCCTATACTGAAGATTCAGGTCCCGCTAAGAAAATATGTACATGAGGCTCTTGTGGTCTGTGTATACCACAAACCTCTCACCAAAGAGATAATGCATGCATCATCTCAGGGCATGTACCATTGATGCTAACTCTAGATCATGACTAGGTTAATTATTCTCTTTTGGTCTCAACTATCTAGAGGCATAAGCAAACACTCGATCCTCCTTCATCAAAACTTCTCTGATTCCAACTCCTGATGCATCACAATACATGGTATATTCTTTACTCAGCACATGTAAAGTGAGGATAAGTGATGAGGTCAGCCTACCTTTTATCCCCAAAAAAGCTCTCTCATAAGCATAATACCAAAAAAATTCACTTCTTTCTTGGTCATCCCTAAAATTAGTAATTATAAATGAGAGAATTACTAGATAAAGTGATGATAATAACCTTCTAAACGTAGAAATCTCAGAACCATGAATACATTATTGGGATTCTCCCAAGATACCATGACTGTAAATTTATTTCGGTCCACTAACACTCTTACCTCTAAGATAACATGGCCTTAGAAGTTCACTTTATAAATACAAAACCTACATTTTATTAGATTGGTGTTAAGATGAATCTATCCCAATGTACTTAGAATGATGTTAAGATGTTTGGAAGGATTATATTCTGACTGAGAGTACACTAAGATTTCATCGAAAAAAGTCCCCACAAAATTGTCTAGAAAAGGATGAAAGATCCTATTCATTAAGCCCATAAATACTTTCAGTGCATTTTTCAAACAAAACATCATAAAAAAGAACTCATAGAAGCTATATCTTCTCCTAGAAGTAGTATGAGGTATGTAAAATGGTCTTACCCTTGAATGATGGTATCCCAATCTCAAATCGATCATATAGAAGATCTTAGCACCTATCAATGGATCAAAGAGATCATTGATGTGTATAAGAGGATACCAGTTCTTGACCTTTATCTGGTTCAATCTCTAATAATACACACACAAGCCCAAAGTCCCATCAACTTTCTTAGTGAAGATATAGAACCCTAAGGAGATGTAAATGGCCATATGAAACCTTTAGTTTTTAGATATTACCAGTAAACTTTTAACTCCCAAATATCTACTATTTTCATTCTATAGGGAATAATAGAAACTAGATCTGCTCCTAGAACTAACTTTATCTCTTGCTAGACAAGTAATCAATGGAACTCATTTGGAAAAAAATCTTGTAAATGGTCTACTAGTAAAGGAAAAGAATCTTTCTATATTCCACCATCATATAGAGAAAGACCATCTATCTGAGCCATGAGACAATAGAACCTTCATTGAATTGGTAATGCATGACCAGTCTGAAGATCTCACTCACTCTAGTAAGAATATATTCCTCCTTCTTAACATATAAAGGTAGATTTCCTCCAGTAATAGTTTATTCGGTCCTCATATAGAACAAACCGATACATACCAATAATCAAATCGATGACTGTCATTTCTAGCACAAATGGTTCCCAAAATAAATGGTCACCACCAATCTCTAGATAACATACCTTGAAACATTTGATAATATATGACCGCACTCCCAATGGTGTTTCAATAGTAAAAAAACATCCAATATTTTTACATCCAAGAGCAAACCATTTACAAAAAGTTGGGATAAAAAGGAATGTGATTCTCTTTTATCAAACAAAACACAAGAAAGGGTAGATGATCCAATAATAATACCTCTGATATTAGACGGTCCTACATTAACAATAACCAATAGAGTCTACAAAACATGCACCTGACCAGCCCCTTTTCCGCAATCTGTATCCTGGATCCCTTGAGTTATTCCCTCTTCCTGGTATTTTCAATCCTACATGGGGGTAGCAAATCCCCTACCTTGACTAAAAATTCCTTTGGAACTCCAAATACCTATCTACTGAGGAGTAAACAAGTACTTACTAGAATCTAATGCATGTCATGATCCCCTTCGACTACTCTAATACTACATTCCCCAACAAAACCTTTGTAGATGGCCCAATCTACTATAAGAATGACACTCTAAAGTGGGGTATGGACACTGAGGCCATTTGTGTACCATCTTTTCACATTGATAACACTATAATAGAACATGGTCCTAATATGAATTACCACTTCCCTGAATACTATGAACACTTTTTCCATTGAAAAACTTTCATAATGATGTTTCTCTCCCCTAGAAGAAGGGTTAATAGTTTTCCTTACTGAAATAGCCTAGCTGCTGCTCAGGGCCTCTCTCAGATTCCCTTCTATGATGAGTTCATGATTCATCAAATTTGTAAAACTACTCAAATATAACATGTTATCTTATGAACTGATCTCAAAGAAAATACCATCCTAAAAATGAATTGCTCTAGAGATCTCATCAGTAGCCAATGATAGCTCAAAGCAAAGTAGGTCGGTGAAACACTTAGCATAGTCGATAACTGACATGTCCTCTTATGTTAGGTGCATGGATTAATGGGAATTCTCATCCCTTAACATATCAAGACGAAAATGGTTTAGGGAATTCATCTCAATGTCCTTCAAAGATAACTCCATATTCTTTCATTCGAGCTTCAGAATGTCCCACCAATGCTTGGATGTTCCATGAAGCATTTATGCATCAAGATTCAGACTCCTATCTAAGGGTTTCTCATGATTCTTAAAGATCATATGAATTGACTTGATCTAGGACTTGGATTCCAGGGGGCCTTCCTCTCTAATTAACATAGGAGAATGTTTCAGCTAGAACAATCTCATCATCTTAGACATCAAAGACAGATTGAAAATAGTATCTATTTCCATGGATCTTATAACCCACATTAATCTATCACAAAGATGAGAATCTATATGATCCTTAGGAACTACATGAAGATCTATTTTAGCTATGTTAGGGGCGTGCTGATTTCCACTCTCTGGACACTCAACTTGAAGACGGTGAGGATTCATTTTCTCTACAAGACGAACACACTCCTTAGATTATTGGGTATAACAAATTCAACCCCAACAAGTGGAAAAAATAGAGAACGATTGACTCATGGTCTATCTAAAAATTCATTAAAATCATTTTATCATGACATAATAGTTCATTTATTTCATTTCATTCAGCATATATAACAAGTATCTAATATCTCAATTCAAACAAGTAGCATATATCACATGCAATGGATATGTCCCTATCATTATAAATGCATGTTAATATATATCCCTATGTTCCTATCATGATTCATTCATACTCATCTTATTATCTATTGGGAAATGAGTACAAATCTCAAGAATCAATAATATCATAACATGATAACACTACACAACATGTGAATCACCCAAGGTGAAATAACATGAATTGTAATAAGAGAACAACATAAAGATAAATCCACCCCTGGACACTCATATTTTCCCCCATACATGGGATAGATACTTCCATTCAAAAGATCAATATCATGTATCAAAAAATCCTAGCATCCTTTCTAACTTATCTAAATAGTAAAGAAATAGAAAATAAACTTGGTGTACACCAATAAAACTTTATGATGTCCCTTGATCTGTAACTCTCTCACCTTGCTGAAACGGGTTGGTTATGAGACCTCAAGAATGTCTCCCCTAATGCTATAAGATTTAAACTAGAATTGGGGGTTTGATATGTATAGTGGAGAGACTATAACCCCTAGTTACAGAGTTTCAACATAGTGGAATAATTATATAACAAGAATAAATAAATATCAGAGTGCAGAAATATGGGAAACAATACCATACTGTGGAAAACCAAACAATAAATCCAACTGAATAATCCAATAAATAATAATGGAATAATTTAATTACATACTAGAATGTAACTAAATATCATGAGAGAAGTAATAAAAATAAAAAACTAGCATACTCAAATAAAGACTCAAAATTCCTCAGTCTCAAACCTCATGTCAGTCCTATTTCCAAACTCCATCCCATCCATCAAGAAAACAATCAATAGCAAGTTCCCTTTCCCTTGTCCAATCCCGAATCCATATAATCTTCTCGGGTACTAAAAGAAAACCTAAATAGGGTGGGAGTATAACTTAGTAGGTCAACACCATCATGTCTAAACATAAGTAGTCTGATAATAAGTGTATGAGATAATGTAATAAAAAGTGTATTAATAAATTAAAAAATTAAATTAATACCACATCAACTTGGTTCATCTCCATAATTAAATATCTCTTAGCATGATTTAAAACCATTCCAACCATAAACAAATAACTAATGGATAATATAACCTACTTTATCAGTATTCCAGAATTTCATTAAGCATGTCTTATGACCATGAAAATCATAACCTTATAACCAAGTTATAAATTACAAAAATCTAGGTAAAACCCTTTATAAAATCATTTAAGAAATCAATCATGGTTGATCCTAGTATATAATCATTTTAACATGTTTTAGGTCCAATCCTAGTATATAATAATTTCTGCATGTCTTAGGTCTAAGACCTGTATATAAGCATTTTAGCATGTGTCATTGGGCATAGCCCACTGTGTAAGAATTTCAGCAAGTCTCAGGGCTTAGACGAGTATATAAGAATTTCAGCATATAAACTAGGCCAACACCCCATATTAGCATTATGATAATCAAAATGGAATAAATCTCCATATAATAATTATAACATATAAATCAAAACACATTTCATAGAAACAAGTATATCGCAATATCACATCATAAAGCACAATGGTTAATTATGAAAATTTTCATTTATCTTTCAATTACACATTTTATTTATCAATTGTCCATAACCAATAACATTCCAGTTATATCAATAAAAAATACAAGACAAGGTAAATTTATATCAACCAATCACCCAAAATCCATGTCATGCTAAACACACTTTAAACCATAAATGAATTCATTTTTAATCAAGGGTTCGCTCACCTGAATGGTAGCCACTAGCCATGTCAAAATCCAACTAGATCTAATGATACAATAATGAATAATTCAATTCATCATTTAATTTATTTAGGTGCATTATATATTGGTGAAATTATAGTATTTAACATAATTGACAAAAATAAAACCATAGGGATAAGCTTTAGACCACCTACCTATAACCATCAAAGAATGCAACACTTCCAATAGAAAACACCAACAAGGAAAAAGGATTGGATGATTCAAATAAGGATCCTATAACATAACTGATCAGGATTAAAATAAACAATTCACACAATCAATATATTACATAAAAATGATCAAATAATGAAAAAGGATAATATAAAAGCTAACCAAAACCACTTACCAGGGATCATATGGATGATCAAGATGTCTAGAACAAAGGGAATGGGTCCAAAATCACCTAGAAGGTCTCCGTAGTTTGAGAGGAGGAAGTTTCATGTGTGATTAATGAAAAATTTATCCACACAACACTTTTAAAATACTTCTCAAGAAATTACTTGACATGTAATGTAGTTACACATCATGAATTTATTTTTTAGAGGTATACGCCGTAAAACACATTATCTCAGCTTAATATTTATTTATCCTAAATATAATATGATGTGTAACCAATTCACACACTGTATTTGTTTCACAACATGTGTCTGGAATAGTTTAAAAGATTTTTAATACCTTTACAAAATTTGTAATTATCCTAAAGATAAGTTTTTACACCCTTTTCCATACATAAGGATCCAAACATCTCCAAATCTATCCAAGCTTGTAAAACCCTCATAATCTCATTTATCACATTTATACCCATAATTTATTGATTTAATTAGAAAAAAATACCTAGAATTTAGGTCATTTTCTCTAAAAAGGATCTCTATATCTGAACAAGACTCGTCCACAAAGGCTAAAATGAAAAACTTAAAGGGGGATGTTCCTGGTAAAATATAGGATCTTATAATCATCAAGTTTTTCATAAATTATATACTTTTTGGTTTCTTTTAAAATGAAAAACCACTACGTATTTTATGGATCAGTTATATAGAAAAAAATTCATGTGTTTCCTACATAAAATGATCATTTATGTATTCCAATTTATTCTGATTAACTAGTGACATACCAAATTCATCATGTTTGAAACTATTGTTATAAATAACCCATTTGCAGCTGAATAATAGAAATAAAATTTTAATGTAATCAACCTCCTATATTTCTTCAATGAATCAACAATATCCACTTGATGCAGATAGTAGGTTTTTTTATTTGGAACTAAAAAAATTCATTGCTTTTGTGAACATCAATACACTATTATTATGAACTACACATTAATTGTTCTAATATTTCATATGAAATTTATAGCCATTAATTTCATAATCGAACCATGTTATCAAATTTAAACTTGTGCCACCCACTAACCATATTAATGTTTTTGATGCATCTGAACTACCATTCATGGTCTCTTTAAACCATAGAAAAAATCTTTGTTATGCTCATTCAAAATCCATATATCATTCTTCTTTGGATAATTTTTTAACACAATAATATACAATGTTATATATGGATTGAATCATGTATTTTATTCAATATTTATAAATGTACATAATATATCAGTTCACCTATAAAAATATTAACTTTTAATACATATATCCCCTTTCCCCCATAATTTACTCATTCATATCAAGGTGTAGGAAAATCGATGTGATCCACTATAGAGAAGTAGCTTGTAAAAAACTCTTCAACCTCCTCATAAATATACTTATCAACAATAAAGGATTTAGGTCTATATGAATTCTTAATATATCCCCTTAATATATTTATAT
The DNA here is from genome assembly GCA_963277665.1 of Viscum album. Taxonomy (NCBI): domain Eukaryota; kingdom Viridiplantae; phylum Streptophyta; class Magnoliopsida; order Santalales; family Viscaceae; genus Viscum; species Viscum album. The sequence goes on from OY728120.1 coordinate 924,368,006, forward strand.
ACCTTTCAAAAGGATAAATCCAATATATATATAAAGGTTAAAAAATCTTTATTTCTCATACAAAATAAACTATCAAATACACCATGATATCAAAAAAAAATATAGATTAAAATACATTTCCAATTGACAAATTATAGAATCTGTATCGTTCTCCAAATGTTTCACTGAATTTAGATCAGTCACTTTGTTACAAATTTAATTTAAAAAATAACACACCTTTATGATAGTCATGATAACATATTTGGTAAATATTCCATTCAATGAAACTAGTAGGAGTTTTTGCATCATGATGCGACAATCATTAGATTTCATGCCTTTCAACTTCAATTTTTTTAGTGGCACAAAATTTTTTACATTTGAATAATAACCTTATAGTACATCGATACCATAGAGACACTAAAAAAACTATTTTTATTCCTCTTGGATAATGTATGAAAAGTCAGATATAGGTAAATTAATCTTCCATTAGGAGAGAGAGATAACTTCAAATGTATTCTCATTTATATTATGTCAAAAAATTTAGTCCATCAATTTTAGTATTTATTTTAATATCTAAAATTTTTCCAATAAAATTGTCACAAATATTATTCTCCACATTCATGACATCAATTTTATGTTTTATCTCATGATATCTCCAATATGGAGGCTTAAAAAATATTGATTATTTTTTCAAATATTTATATCATTACAATATTTTTGTCTCTTTCCAAATGTTGAATCGGTTTTTTCACCCTCTCAAAATATTGATTAGTGGAAAAAGGTTTTAGAGAAACATGAAAATCTTGTGAGACATTGAATGCCATTTTTAATCTCAGATAATATTGATCAATTGGAAAAAAAACTTTTTATGACCCACGTATACTATTTTTATCCCACATTGTAGTTGATAATATGAATCTTTTTGTTCACAAATTGGATAAGATTTATGCCCTAAAAAGGTTTCCAGACAAATTTCCATATGTTGGGAAGTAATTTATAGTGAACATAATAATTTCATGAAATTTAAATTGTTCCATTTTATAATAATCATACATTATAATAACTTCCTCCCATAAATGTTTTAAATCATCAATTAATGATGACAAGAAAACATTAATATCATTTTCAAGATGTTTTGGTCCAAAAATCATTAAACTCAACATGATATATTTCCACTTCATACAAAATTCAGGATATAAGTTTTAAATTAAAAATAAAATAGGTCAATAACTATGTTTTCTTCTAATTATTTGATATTTATTCATTTTTTCTATGAAAATTCCAAGTTTCATATTTCTAACAACATTTCATAAATGTAGGAAGCCTTTGATTAATTTTCTTCCACATTAGAAAATCAACTGGATGTTGTAGTTTTATATCATATATCTACTCATCTACATTCCATATTAACCATTTTACATCTTTTAAATTTGAAAATAAATGTTTCAAATGAAAAATTATAGTAATATACCAAATTTTCTTTTTATGAATCTCTATAACTTCCAAATCAACCTATGATTTTTATTTCAACTTACACAATGATGTCCCATATTTAGGACACTCTAACAGACCTTTGTATTCCTTCATATATAGCCCACAATAATTCTATAAGGAATGTGAATTCTTGTATTGAAAACCCATCGAGCATAATATTTTATTCACATTATAATGTGAATTATAAAGATCATTGTCTTTAGTAAGTGTGTTTTTCAATAGATGTATTAATCATATAAAACTCTTTTCACTCTATCCATTTTTACCTCTAAGCTAATAAATATTAACATAATTGATAAAACTATAAATCCCATACAACTTATATATAATGGTTTTTCAATATCACCATATAAATGCTTAATTTTTCGTTATTTATACCAATATTATGAATAATTTCTTAAATTTTATTAGACTTATCATCTTGAAAATCCACATCATCAATAGATATTGAATTCTTACTAGTTTCACCATGACAAATACAAGGGTCGTAACTCAGATTAAAACCATGAAAAAATAAATGATATTTTATTTCTATGATTTTCAACATCTGAATATTTAATAATTTCAAGCATAGATAGAAAAATAGATCTTTTTTGGAAAATTTTATTTAGAAGATTCCAAAAAAATCAACAATGTCATCCTCATATTCATCACTTGTTCATAGTGTAATAATCTAAATTCAAATAATTATTATTTATAAGAAAATATCAAGAATTGAAAATAATTTATTATATTTTGAAATTTAATTTTAAATTTAATTTTATAAATAATAATAATAAATACCATAAAATATTTCACAAATAAAATAAAGAGGAAATATTTGATAAACAACAATATCACTATAAATATATTCAATTATCATTCTTTCATAAAAAATGTATTGTACAATCAGCAAGATCATCTCAATATTTATATCAATACTCTATATTCAAACTCTATAATCCATTATACCTTTAAAATTACTATTCACTATGCATACACAAAGCACTCCTTAGAAGCACATTAATTAGTAATCTAACATTATTTATAAACTAAATTCATTAAATAATCATTTAATCAAAACTTAATTTCAAAAAAATAATTCATAAATTAAAAAAAACTTAGATACATGAATAATTGGAACTGAAAATTCAAATATAAAATATATAGAAACAAAAATGAAAAAATAAAATTGAAGATTGAAACTGGAAATACAAATGAAAAGACATTATATTCACAGAAAGTCAAAATAGTAATCTCAAACCCAAAAATGATATCATTATGGGGATGATTGAGAAGGAAAAAACAGTGGGAAGATGCTACATAGAGACTAAATTTGGTGGATGATAAGGGATGAGGGTGGACGATGGTGGTCAAATCTAATTTAATGGGATTCAAGGCCACCAGATCAAAGAATGAAGGGTTAGGGTTCACCGTGTGAGAGAAAACTGATGGACTCCATGTGAATGAATGAACACAAAATGACTCACCCCGATGTTTTATAAAAAACATTAATAGTTTTTCATGTCATTTATTTAATAACTGGGATTAAAAAATAGTTGATCAAATTTTTTATTAGATAATAGACATGGAAAATATTATTTTCAATATTGGTAATTAAATAACTGATGTGAAAAATGAATCATATTAAATATATTTTGTACTGATGGGTAAAAGTAGATATTTAATAGTTCTAAAAAGGTTCTATAATCTCGATCAAATAAAAAACCAAATGAAAAATGGATCATGTGACAAAAGGGTGTTTGGAACAAGAAAATAATACAGATTCAGGAAAAACTATTGGTAAGAAAACTCATGCAACAAACACAAAGAGAAAGTATCAAAACCATTTGTTAGAGATAGTAAACAATAAAGATCATTCCTAGAATAAATACATGGATCACATGAGTGGATGATAATTGGTCCCAAGGCAATAAGACAACAGACAAGGATTGGACCACCAACCCGAAAGAGAGGCCTAAAAATTATCATCCCAGAGAGAGCAGTCCACCAATATAACAAACACAATGAACCAAAATAATATCTCTATAATAAAATTAAGCTAATTTTTTTATGGAAATAGGAAGCATGAATATATAACATGGAACAAATAAAAATAATCTTATTTATAAACATCATGTCATATTTCACAAATCTCCATATTATAAATAAAACTGAAAATCAATGACGGTGCTATTATAATCCTATCCTATAAATTGGTTAGAGAATTTTCAATCTTACAAAAGAACCTATGTTTGAAAATATTAATCTCTAATTAAAATAAAATCTTAATATTCCCTAAACATGTGTCATAGTGAACCATGTATTCCCTAGACCAATTATCTATAATGCTTTATACAACTAAACTTTCTCAAAGAAATCATCATAATCTAAAAATTAGAAAATACAGAGCCTACCCATCATATAGCTTTTTAAGTACCAATATTTTTCCACAGAGTTCTCTGAAATAGATCTTCATTATCAACAAATAAACAAAAACTAATTAGAACCTTCCTTGGTAGAAAAATTTTTCTCAAAAAAATTATGATATATAAAAAACTCAATTTAAAACCAGCAATATCAATATAAACACATAATCAAATCACATAAAAAACTAAAACATTGATATTGGACAACTCTCCACCAGAATATTTCTATATTCATAACACTTATCCAGTAGAAAACACCACTAATAACTAAATAAAAAACACTCCCTCTTAACTGATATCCCATGAAAATAATATAAAATTATATTCCTAGGAACATAGAAGGAATAAGAATAGTGTCCTCACATTAACATTACTCTATTGAAACTAGACAAGTTCACAAGGCATTTGTACTACCAAAACCAAGAACAACCACATTATATTGGGCTCCACAATCCCTCAAATTATCTCTCAAAATAGAATCTATTAATTTAATCAAGTTTACCACTAATATAATTTCATATCCATAAACTAGCTTCCATATTTCCTCTACTCTACACTATTTTTCATTAGACCTTTCACATTCATTAATTCTTCTTATGATTTTAACCCCTAGCCTATGGATTCAAAGATTGGGTTTGAATATTCCTAGAAAACTTCACCAACTTAACCTTCTCAAGGGAAAGGGAATCTATACAATAAATAATATAACCCCTTAAGAAATTATTTTGGTCGTGAAAGGATTTTAACATCATAATATACAGTCTTCATCTCCAATTTTCACATCTATATTATAAAAATCAAAGATAGATTTATTAAATTCATTTAAATGAATCTAGACTATATTTCTAAGATTTAAATTATATAGCTTCATTTTTTTATATAGTATTCCAACCAAAAAAGTTATCCATATATAAATTCACTAACTTTAACCATATAATAGGATCAATAAGTTTAAAATCTATTGATAGTCCCATAAGATTAGTGCAGCCACACTGAAAGGGCAGGTGAATTAGAGAAACTTGATATTTACCAATTAAAACTATTTCATTTTACCTATGCACCTATTAGAGTGAATAAATCAGAATCCATCATCTCACACATGATCTATATGCTTGTAATAAACACAAAAAGACCAAATAAAACAACACACAGATATTTACGAGGTTCACTCACAATTTTTGAGGTAGTCCTTGGTGTATGGTGGTTGTTATCCCCCACACATGTGGATGATATTTTATTATCAATAATAACCAAGATAAATGGAGTAGCCTTAAACCCTAATTCCTAAAATCAACTAGATTAAAATACACAACACCTAATTTATCAATAAGAACCCACTTGTAGTTCTTCATGTAGTGTCCCAGGATTTTGGCCGAGATGAAATTCCAAAGGAATTCAAATTTTATCATTATGTAGATGTATCATTCTTTAAAATGAGTCTCAGAATGTAAATATGAGTTTCAGAATAATTAAATGTGTTGTTTTTAGACATGGTGGAAGTATTGAGAGGTTTTACCAGTGTCCCGTTGAGTTTCAGGAGTTTTCAGACCTAAAAACTCAACTTTAGAAGGACTGGTAAGGGAACATAGTTTTTGTGAAACCGTGCAACCCACCAGGTGAAACCATGCAGCTCATCCAGTGGATCTAGTGTTCTCTAATTGTTTAGTATAACCGTGTGAGAGGGGCATCATGGTCATGTGAGCTGCAACAGATATTTGAAATAGGACTTTTTCATGGGTTTTGCATGGTTACCAAAACTGTGTGGTTATCCCATGTGAGGGGGTTCCTTGCATATTGTCTTGAGCATGGTTGGAACACATTTGGATAATCATGTGAAAAAACCATGTGTCACATTTTATGGGGTAAAATTACCCTTTCTCTACTCTAGTATTTTATTTTCTTATTCCTCTTACCCTTCTCCTTATCCATGCATAGTATCCCATCAAAATATCTTCCTACTCCTCTAGGTATGAGGAGATCTCCCTCATACAACCTTTATTTGTTTGACCATCAAATGTGTTGGATATATAATAGTAAGTTATTGAATCATATTACTTTAGTTATTCATTTGTCTTCTTTTTTTCTATTCTATTTTAGTGTGAGCTAATTCACCCTATTTTTAGGGTGTATATTCGTTTCATCAATTTCTCTCAAACCGGACCAAATCAGGCCTCGATATTGGACATGTGGGTCTTCTTAAACATGAGGTAGGTGTTCAAGATATTTTACCCTTAATGTCTCTCAATTTATAAAATACTATCATTGTGCTTCATACCGGACTACCTGTGTGTTTCTCATAATTTTTGGAATTCCATAACTAAATTGTTATACCACACCTAGACTAACTTAGACCCTATGACATGGTTAGAGGTGATGGAATCAATCGGAATCACCCCTTTTGGAGACTTTAATTAATTTCCTATATATATATTATCTACAATATGTAGAATCCATCCTATTGGGTGATAAATTTAATTATGTTGTGGAATACTTTCCTACTTTAAACCACCTCTTGAGGTGGGTTGTTACACACCTGGTAAAGGAATTTAATTAATCAAATTAAATTAATTTTTGATTACAATGTCATGTTCTATAATAAAACCCATCATTGAGGTGCACTATCTTCTAAACTAAAAAGTAAATGATTGGTATTTTGTATCTTGATTGTCCTTATAGCATGGGTGTCTTCCATGGCACTTCATGAATGTTGTTATATGTACTGACATGTTTAAGTTTACAACCTTCTATTAAATACTTTAAATGATAAATGGGAAAGTCAATATTTAAGTGAATTTGATTTATAATATGTAATAATTATGAGACTAGCCTTCCTTTTCTTGTTATAAATGAATTTGTGAAAATGGGAAAAATAAGTTAATGGAATCTCTTATTTTATGATTAGAATGATTAATGGTTTTGGACCTCCTTTATAGAAGTTAAATGCTTAAAATTTTAAATTAATTCCCTTTTAACTTGAGTGATACTTAGGTTCATATTTACAAAATTCCTTGTATGGGATCATAGACAGTTGAGAATATATTCTTCTTTGAGCGATACTTGGGTTTCTTTTCAATTAACATCGAGTATAGGGGTATAGGTTACTTGATTTGTATATACACTGATAGTGATACTTGTTATTCCTTAGATGGAATCTTCATGTGTTTCTTTACATCCTTGAGTGATACTGGTTCTCTAGGGGAGAACCCATGGGCGGGCTCGGTGGCGATATGTTTACACCATACCACGAGTTATACTCAAACCCCTATGTGAGATACCCTAGATGGACTTAGAGGTTAATTAATTCACACCATACTGAGAGTGATACTTGGAATTTCATTTATGGATCACATTGGATGGACTTTGATGAGGATGGGTATTTATATTTACCCTAGATCGATAATTGGGATTCCATTTTAGATCTCCTTGTATGATCTTAGGGTTCCTCTTATTAAATTAAAATGATGAATTTTATATTAAATGACATAAAATTCATAGTTGTTTATAAGGGATGTGTCTATTAAGCCAAATCACATTCTTTGGTTTAGTTCACTTCTTGATTCTTGTTATATGATTACCCTTATTACACCCATATCATTTTTGTATAGGTTGAACTTAGTTTAAAGTCATTTTGTCTTAGGTTGAAGTAGGTATGGTCGATAGGGTGTCCTTTAGGAACCTGAACCAACTTTTTTAATTTTATTTATTTACTTCTTTAGCTATCATACTTGCACAATATCATGTTTTATATTCACATTCTGAATTATGATTTAGAAATTGTTCGTGGTATCCTTCGATGTATTTATCACACCCTGCTCGGGCTTCCATTTCACTGGGGTACTTGAGCAGATCTCATGTTCACAAGTCCTTGGATGACCTCTTATATTGTGCAATGTACTCAGGAGTTAGGGGCATAAGACTGAGCTGGTACTCAAGATGCTCTTAGAGTTAGCCTATGGGATTTTATTCATTTTGTTGAAATTTGTTGTATTGTATTGTATTTCTTGTTTTTTATTCTTTCTTAATATTATGGAGCATCACATAAACATTTAGGCATGAATGTATTTGTAATTGGCCATTTTCATTCAGTTATTATATTTGGATTCTACTAATTTTCTTTCATTACACTTCTTATGTTGTTTTGTGATTTATTTATCATCTATTATACTATTTTTCTACTCTGATCATGAGGGTATTGTCTCCCCACTATACCACTATTACACCCTCACTACTAGTTGGCATCCTCTGGCATATGGGGAGGCCCACTTGAGGCCATGTGCAGATCGGTCTGGCTACCATTTCATAGATTATTGGATTGGGATGTTACAAAATGGTATTATAGGGGTTTTAGTTTCCTTTGTCTTACTGTTTTGGGATTGGTAGACTGGAGATTAAGAATGTGTTGGTACTTGGTAAAGAGTTGTGTTTGGGAGTGATTTCCCCATGCACGGGGAAAATTAGAAGTTTCTAGGGATGGGATTTTTGTTCATATTGTTAATTATTATATTTTATTGTGATTTAACCTCGAGGGATTGGTGAACCTTCCACAACTTATTGATTTATGGAATTTATTTCACTTTACCCTTGGCATGGTATAGTTAGTATGTAGCATTACATGCATCATTATAGGCATGTAGAGATTCGCATGCCATGAATATTACATGCCATATAGATTTCATCACTAGGTTTTATAAGACTTATTAATGTTCATTTCATGTTTACTAGCATGCCTCTTATATACCAAGTTAGGTATTTTAGAAACATGTTTAGTTTTATTCCTTCTTAGGTACTCCATTGTCATGTTTTTTGTATGAAATGATGCGTGATTTTTCTAGTACATTCTCATGTATAGGATGATTCTATAGTTCTTGATTATGTAGTTTTTTACCATGTCTGAGTGTTTTCTTGATTTAGGTAGTAGTTTCCATGTATAATTGTCATAATTCTCTTCCTATTTAGCATGTTTCCTTGTATTATCTCATTACAATGGCATACATGGTTATTATTTTAAATATAAAATTGGTTATTAAAGTGCCAACATCATCCAAAATGGTATTTTCCCAAGTAGATTTATGGGGACACCATAATTAACCAATCATGAGATGTTCGATCCCCGCACCATTGGTTTCATGGGATAAAACATACTAGTTGTGATTATATGGGATCCAATTTGTATTATATAATGTGTATGTGGTGCTTTATAAATTTTTAAATGGTAACCCATATAATTAAACCATCATATACAAACTTAATGTGCCTCGAGACCATTTTATAAATTTGAAAGCTATTAAATTCTGACATAAAAATAAATTTGTTAATTATGAACCTTATATTCGGATTGTACCAATTAGGTCATCCTTAGATTGTTATGTTTATGGTGTCGAACCCTCCAATGGTGTTTTAAATCTTAATGTTTAACATGTTTCAGGTTTTATTTTGAAGAACTTGCAATGACTTGGTGGGAACCTTGTAGGTTTCCTTTATTTCTTTATGATAGGGATCCTCAAAGGTCGCCTTTATTTTGTTACCTTAGGGGTATTTTTATATTACATAATAATGTTTATTTAAAGTGTCCCCAACCTCTTATATGTGTCATATATGGACGTATAGTGGAATCATACTTGACAAATCCCTTCCTTAATTTTATAACAAATAGGTTATATGATTTTGATCATTTATGAGGATTTCTATAATTAAAATATCAAATTCAATCTAAAGTTTGTTTTCCTCTATATATTGGAATTGAAATTTAATTTAACTAATCCCAATTATGATAAACTTGTAGATAAATAAAATGGTAGAAGAAAATATTTGTGATAAATTTCTAGATTATGAACATATGTCAGTAAAATAAATAATCCTTAAAGTAATTTTGATAAAACATGTCTTGTTTCATTGTAGAATTCACTAAACATAGTACCGATAACTTTTCCCTATGACTGTACTTAACTTTTATAAATTTAAACCTTAATGTTTTAAAAATTAAAATCTGATTTATTGAAATAGGAAAAATGAAACTAAGTGGTTTCCTAATCTTCAACCCTCATGTACAAGTAATTTTGATGTTTTCTTGAGATTTCCTTGAAATGGGAACATTAGTGTCACTCGTAGGACTCTTATTATATATATTGAACCTAAAGGACAGTCCCTTAATCCTAGTGACCTTAAGGTCATGACCCCCATTGTAGGGTTGATGCCTTAAGTTTTTGTAATGGGATAGCCTGAGGTAGGTAGCACCCTCAGAATCATTAAAGATAGATAAATTATTATGAACCATTTTATATGTATGGTGTTGTTCGGGTGTCATTTTCCCATTTAGGGATCTTATTTTATAAAATTAAACCTTTATTTGGATGGGTTTTCATTTGGTAGTTTGAACCTTTTTATGTTTGTGAGCATCATGTGATGCTTAGTTTTAGTGGGTTGGACATGCCTAGGGCATGGTCAACCACCTAGGGGTTGTGTAACCCATATTCCTCTCCTTTAGTGTTGGATGACTTGGGAGGTCATCATACAAGGTACAATAATATAGAATAATACAACCCTAGGTTCATTCCTTCATGAGCCATCAAATACGAGATTTATAGGTTTGATAATCCTATAGATAGTATCAAATGATGTGCCACTATGAAAATTAATCTTAGAGTAGTATGCGTTGATGCACATGGTAACTTTAAAGTTGGTAAAATTTTATAGAAATATGTATGAGTAAGGTAGTACTCATTAAAGCATTGATCTGTTATGCTATGTTCATGGGTCACAACCGGACTAGAGTGACCTAGGTGATAAATAAAAATTAAACTCATCCAAATGCTTTGGATGATCTCATAAAAAGTTTTAGGTATTTTGACACATTGGTCTATTGGTTTTGGATTTTATGCCTAATGCTATGGAATGCATGGACATAACTCAGGAGGAGTTTCATACATAAATCTAGGGTAAATAAATCAAGTGTGCTTTTAAGTATGTATTATATCTCTTATTTTGGTTTATCTCTTAGTGAAATCATGTTGGCCACCTCTAGAACCCATAGAATGTGTTTTATGGACCGTGTTCCATTGAATAACTTTGGTTTTCAGTAAAACGGATGATTAGAGCACTCCTAAGGTTGGGAACATCACATCAATTCAGGGAGTGTTTTTCCTTAAAAGTATAAGAAACACTACTAAGATAGACCTTTTGGAAATGGTCCACCTTTCTTTAAATTCCCTTGAGGCTGCTGAGTTTTTAACCATGATGGTTCTTTCAAGGTAAAAAAATAATGAAGTGTTTGAATGAGTACATAACCCTTGAAATACATCATTAGTCTTGGATGGACTCCGATTGTTGTGCTTGAGTAATCATGGGATGCCTCAGTAGTGAGGTAATTATAGTCAAGTTATGAAAACACATTGAAATGTGTAGTCAATCATCTTAATTAGAATCATCCTAATGTGGTTTGATTTTCCTTTCCTTGTTTAGTTGGTTACAGTTTGTTTGGAGCCTTACCAAACCCTCTTTTTGAAGTAGAAGGAGTTTCTTGGGTCCTTATCAAAATTATAAATTTCCTCTTAATGAACTCCTGGATTAATGATGATCATGTCCCCTATCTTGACATCATTTGGGTACCCTAAGAGAGAATCATTATACACCAATAAAAAATCATAAAATTCCCTTATGTTCAATAAACTAAATCCATCAGAGTTTCATGCTGGAAGCATGGTTTTGATCAAAGAAAGGTTATTCATGAGTGATACTTAGGTTCCCAAGTAGGAACACCTTGGATGAAATCATGGACACCAGGTGTTTCCATTGACTTGAAATCTAGATATATGTTGTTTTGGGATCAGTTAGTGTTCTTGATGAGTGTATGTTTCGACTAAGCACTAACATATAATTTTTAAATTTTAGAGTATGAACTATCTTGGATGAGGTCCTCGGACTCCAGTTGATGATTTTGAGGTTACCTCAAACTTCAGTCAGGCTAGGGGGATTGTCTTCCGGGTGATGATCCAAGTTTTCTAAATCAAGTTTATACCAATATTCATATTGGGGAATAATATCTTAAATGGAAATTTTGGCTACATACATCATCAGAAGCTGGATATAGGCTTTGGTGAGTCTGGTTAGAGAAACTTTTGGGTTACCTTCATCTAAAGTCATTAGGTATAGATTTTGAAATGCATCAACCATATAATATTAGTGTTTTGAGTGTATTCAACCAGAGATGGTTTGACTTGATATCTCTCCCACTTATCATGTGCGATCTATGGGGAACCATTTTTAACACATTATCATAATGAGGTGATTTTAGGGTGTGATGACTGAGGATTTTATGAATATTTGGATAAAACTAGATAAATGACATCGATTGGGATTAAACCATTAATTCATGATAAGAATCGCGTCATGTGAATCATTAGAACATTACGAGGCATGCTTAAATGGACAGTTCTGATAGTGGAGGTACCATGACTCATAATTTTCCTTTAAAATTATAGAACTCGTGGTGGGAACATACATGGTCTTTTTGATGATATATATGATGTTGGGATTATTAATAATTTTAGGCAGGCTCAAGTAGGCTTTATCTCTTTGTTTTAATTCATAAAACAATCATTGAATCAATTTTTAATGGATCTTGTAGCATACACTTTATGTGGTGCATGGAAATACATTGGGTGTTGGAATGTGATATGACCATTTGGAAGAAACATCATGAACAAAGTAGTTTGAGTGTTTTTTCTGTTGTTTCCCAATGATTTTTAGGGATGAAAAGTTCTAAGGTGGAGAGATTTTAGTGTCCTATGATTTTGGACCAGATTAAATTCCAAAAGAATTTGAATTTTATCATTTGATGGACGGTTCATTCTTTAAACTGAGACTTGTATTGTAAATATGAGTTTTTTAATACATTAATGTATTGTTTTTACACATGGTTTAAGGCATGAGAGGTTTCATGGGTGTCTCATTGATTTTTAGGAGCAATGGGGCCCATAAAATCAAGTTTAAAAGGACTGGTAAGGTTGCACGGTTTGTCTAAAACCATGTGGCCCACCAAATGAGATCATGTTGCTCATCTAGTGGAGCTGTAGGTCCTTCATGGTTTGGTATAACTATGTGAGAGGGATAGAATGACTGTGTGAGTTGCTTAAGATCTCTAAAAGAGTTTTTTTTTGCAGGTTGGACATAGTTACCCATACCATGTGGCCAACACGTGTGAGGGTGTTCCTTGGATAGTGGCTTAAGCATGGTTGGCACATGGTTTAAATAACTATGTATCCAAACCATACAGCTCATTTAATGGGGTAAAATTACCCTTTTTACCCTCTATGATTTTATTTTATTCTTCCCTATTTTCCTTCACCTCCTCTATGCATATCAGCCCACTGAGAGTTCCTCTGTCTCCACTTCTAGGCATGGGGAGATCTCCCTCATATGGACTCTATTTGTTTCACCATCAGATGCATTGGATAGATAATGGTAAGAGATTTAATCCTATATCTTCTCTTCTTCATTTATCTTCTCTCTTTCTGTTCTATATTGGTGCAATCTAATTCACCCTATTTTCAAGGCGTTTGTCTGTTTATTCAATTTCTCTCGAACCGTACCAAATCATGCCTCCAAATTAGACATGTGGGTATTACTAAACATGAGGTAGGTGGTATATATATTTTACCCTTAATTTCTCACCATTTATAAAATATCATGATTATGATGCACGCCAGACAACCCACGTGTTGCTCAAAATTTATGAAGTTCTCTTAACTAAATTGTTAGACCACACGTAGACTAACTTAGACAATATGATATGGTTAGAGGTGAAGACCTCAACCAGAACCACCCCTTTTATAGAATTTGACTTATTTCCTCAATATCCGTTATCTTTTATATATATAATCCAACCTATTGGGTGATAAATTTAAGTGTGTTGTGGAATACTTTCCTTCTTTAAACCACCTCTTGAGATGGGTTGTTACATTCATAGTAAAGGAATTAAATTAATCAAATTAAATGAATTGTTGATGAAAATGTCATGTTTTCTAATAAAACCCCTCATTATTGTCAGTTTTATTCTAAATTAAAAAGGAAATTATTAGTATTTATATCTTTCTTGGCCTTATGGCATGGGTGTCTTCCAGTCACCTTTATGAATGTTATTATATGTACTGGTATGTTTAATTATACAAACATCTATGTCATACCTAAAATGATAAATGGTAAAGGCCCTCTTTAAGTAACTTTTCTTTATGATATGGACTACTTATGAGATTTACCTTCCTCTTAAGTTATAAATTTTTTTTTCAAATGGAACTCTTAACTGAATGGACTCCCATATTTCATGATTGGAATGATTAATGGGTTTCGACCTCCATGATAAAAGTTAAATGCTTAAAAGATTAAATGAATTGCTTTTCACCTTGAGTGATACATGGGATTCAATTTATGAAATTACTTGGATTGTTTCATAGGTATTTGATACTATATTTTACCTTGAGAATTAATAGGGTTTCCTTTTATAAAATTCCAATGATGGGCTCATAGGTTATCTGATTTGTATATACATCAGGAGTGATACTTGGTATTCCTTGGACTGTATCTTCGTGCATTTATTTACCTCCTTGAGTGATATCGGTTTTGTAGGGGAAAACCCTTGGATGGGATTAGTGTCAAGATGGTTTCACTAGGCCATGAATGATACTCTGACCCCTATGTGAGATTCCAGAGGTGGACTCAATGGTTAATGACTCAACATCATACAAATAGAGATACTTGGGATTCAATTTATGGATCATCTTAGACAAAATAGGATGAGTATGGGTAGTTAGAGTTCATCTGGAGTGATACTTGGGATTCCTTTTAAGATCTACTTGGATGGTATTAGGGTGCCTCTTAATAAATTCAAATGATTACTTTTATATTCAATGAAATAGATTAAAAAATTGTTTCCAAGGGATGTGTCTGTAAATCCAACTAACATTATTGGGTTTAGTACACCTCTTGAAAATTGATTTTTGATTCCCCTTATTACACCCATATCATTTTTGTATAGGTTGAAATTAGTTCAAAGGCATCCTGTATTAGGAAGAAGTAGTTATATACGGTCAGGTGTCCTTTAGGAACCTAAGCTGACTTGTTTGCTTTTATTTATTTAATTATTTACCTTTCATACCTACACACTATCATATTTTATATTCACAGACTAGATTATGATTTAGACACCATTGGTGGTGTCCTGCTGAGTATATCTCAAACATTTCTTAGGCCACCATTGTACTAGGGTACCCAAGAAGACCTAATTTTCATAAGTCCCCAGATATCGCTTATGTTGTGCATTATACTCAGGAGTTAGAAGCATAAGATTGAGTTGGTACTCATGATTCTCGTGGAGTTAGACTATGGTATTTTATTCATTTTTTTCATCGTGTTGTATTGTATTGTATTTTTTATTGTGTGTTATTTCTTTATATTATGTAGCATCTCATAGAAATGCATGACTAAATGTATTTGGGATTGGCCATTTTCATTCAATCATTATACTTGTCCTATAATTCTTGTATTTGATTACAATAATTCTAGTATTGTTTGATTTATTTATCATCTCTTATACCATTATGATACTCTGATCATGATGTTATAGTCTCTCTACCATACAACCATTACACCCTAGCTACTAGTCGGTAGCCTCTGGCATATGGGGAGGCGTTCTTGAGGACATGTGGTGACTGATATAGCTATTATTTCTTAGTCATTTGGACTGGCACATTACACTTCACACACTCTAGATCCATCCAAGTCCTTTTGTTACAACCAGGTTCATCTGGGTCCTCTTTAAGATATATCAATAGTATAACCACAAGTATCTATATAAATAATTGTATTTTATACTCTATATTTATTACATCAATTTCCTTATGGTTGTCTCTCTTATTATTCAGGAAGTTCAAAACCTAATATATTTAATGTTAGAATCATCAAACTATCAATATTTTTCCTCTTTAACACATTGGTGACCTGATCATATTCAATAGTTTTTTTATTGGTCTCTCTTGAAATCTCTATCCCTTATAATTCTTTGCATAAAATATTATTTAACAGATAGTATGAATGAAAATATATACTATTACTTTTTAACGCATCTTCTTGTTTATAGACTCATTAAGACCACATGGATAGTATTATATAATTTGAATATGAAAAATCCCTAAATATTTGACATCATTATCCTTATTCAAAATCCATTATCTTTTGAAAATAAAATATATCCTCTCATAATAATATGGTATCCATCCTCTAAGATATTGAAATATTTATTTATTATTCAAGATAGTAAAAGATGTTATTAAATATTCATTGATATATTATCTTTGACCCTCTTCAAATCTAGAATTATTTCTTACCTTTTATCTTCCACTAATCCAATATTCTTTGAATCTATTCAATCCCATATTTTTTCTTTCCTTCTAGATTCCAAAAATTCCAAATCTTCATTTTTACATATTCATTCTCAGATGCAATAATAATATTACAGTGAAAAGATCCAGCTCATAGTGTAATCAATTTATTTAAATTTTAGGACCATAATCTTTTACTTGAATCATGGATTAAAATTTATCATCATGATTTTTATTCATTTAATAACAACACAAAATTTTCATATTTAATCTTATGTTTCACTTGGGAATAACTATTTAATCTTACATGAAATTTTTATGGATCATACATATCCTTTAAAAAAATTCAGGTTACTCTTGTGAATTATCATAGTTAATCTTACATAATTGAAATTTATTCCTAATTATTCTATATAATCTTATAATTACTCTTTTATATCCTTAAAAAGTAATCTTACATTGGGGTGGTAATTCATGCTGGTGGGTCGTGTTCATCTATGTCATCCACTAACACAGACTCGATTATGCATGACACATACACAACATGATTAATTATTCATGTTGGAAAACCTAATCATGAATATAAAATGATTATTACATAGATAACACAGAACAAACCATTTAATACAAATATATTAAAATAACCTGAAATAACCTGATTAAAAATGACCTTTAATGAGTTTTTTTGACACAATATGACACAATTAACATGATTACACAAAAATTAAACATGTTAAATAGTTTAAATGGGCTAAACATATCATACTTACATGGTTAAATATGTGATAATTATAATTAAAATTGTCATTTTATTTCAAATTAAGGTTGAACAATCAACCCTAAAATGACATGATTATTAAAAATATAAAAACAAACACAAAAATTTATTCATTTATTTCAAAAAATTCAAACCCAAACCCAATAATTATTTGTCTTTCTTGAGTCGTGTTATCATGAAATGTCATAAATTTCCTCCCTTAATCTTAAATAACCAATAAAACTTTTATTTTAATATTACCTATCACAATATTAATCCATTGTATGCTCTAGGTTATTTTTATGTATTAATGTATAGACTCAGGGTTACTCTTATATATCATAGTACTTTACCAATTATGCTTCTGTTATTTTTTATCCATTCCTTTTACATTTTTCTTTTATCTTAAATATATTATGTATGAACTCCATCCAACTACATATTTCTGAAAATAACCACAAATATTCTTAAAAAAATTTAAAAAACTCAAATAACTCTAGGGAATCTTCATATCATCTTCAACCGTAAAAAGTGATTCCTAAATCTCTTGTAACACATATAAACTCTTTAAAGTACTTCAGTGATCTTACACTGCCTCATTTACTTAAATTCTTCTTCCAAATAATCCAATACATCATCAATATTTCTTTCAGAAAATTAAAAGAAATTTTTCACTTGTCTCAAAAAATCTCAAAATCAGTTATGTTAAACAAATCATCCAAGTCTAGATTCCATATAATCTGGTAATCTACATCCATGATAACACAAGGATTGATTTTCATATAAATGTACAACTATATATCTAATGGGAAACTTGGTATAAGAGAGAGTGAAAGATTATAATTTTATTATATCCAAAAATTAAGTACATGAATTATAGTATAATTGGAAAGAAGATAGATGAAGAATATTTTGATAATAAGAAGAAGAAAATCTCTCTAGTAGATGATACTCCAAGGTCATGGTGTGGACCTTCATTTAACTTGTATAGAGAACTCCCCAAAATACATTTGTATCCCCCTAACACAATAGCCACCCCTAATTATTATTTCTTAACAACTCCAACCAATTAGAAAAATAATTCCTAATGAAAAATTCATCCCTAGCCCTATAATTATTAATAACCCTTAAAAAATCAGAATATTACCCCTAGGAGCTACCTACATTCACAATAAGAGACCCCCCATGATAAACCTATATACAAACCAATATTCCACCAAGTACCCCTTCATTTCCCCTTATTCCTATCAATTCCTCCCTCTTAAAAATCACATTTTCCTCAAGATGTGTAAATTGATCATACTTATTTTCAATCTCAGAATCACCCTTGTCACCTCTGATAAAAATAGTTTCCATGCTTGGAATTTCAATATAAAACCCTCTCCACCCCATCCTAATGGTTGAACAATAGATTCCTCTCATTTAACAATAGATGCTACCATTTATTCTATAGTAAAACTAATATTTTTAACCAAATTAGCATATTTTCTAACCTTCACCAATTTTATATCATCTTTGTAAATATAAGAATAAGGGTTCATGTACATCTTGCATGTTCCAATAGATCTTGAAAGAACACCAACTGATGATGCTTCCAAATTAAAATCCATCTTGTAATCCTTCACATTAATACATTCCTTATTGAATAATGAGTCCATCAACTTTAAATCTGATCCTTGAGGAAGCATCAGCTACATTAAAAATAATGGAAAAAACCCCACAAGCTCAATGAATTTTCCACCTTGAGGGCATGGTGGAATTTCAAGGAGGAGGAAATGATAGTAACATGAGTGGGGGTTGTCCCAGTGGGTTATTTACTATATGAGGTAGAGGTTTATTTTCCCTTTTATTAGTCTGTAAGGGCCAGAAATAGTTGTTTGGGAAAGTTTTCTAGTGGTTAGCCAATTCATCAGCTAATAAGTGGTTCCGACTATTAGGAGTATTTATCTAGAAGGTTCTATCTATGAAAATACCTATATTATTTGGATTATTGAAAGGCTATTAGAACTCACATATTTTTTTGGTTTTTATTTCTATGATATTAATGGGTGGTTTAGGCCATTAGCCTCAGTGAGAAATGCCTTCTAGGGGATTCCTTATCCTTCTTCATCACTTTATTCTATATTTTATTCTTATTCTTCTAATTATTTTGTACACTGTAATTCATATCTATTTTCAATAGAATTACATTGTTTTTCTCTATGTATCACTTATATTCCAATCACTTTCTTCTTTTGAATACACATACATCTCATTATATCAATATAGAAAACATTAATTGCAATCTCTATACTTAGTGAAGCACATATCAGATCATCTGAACTTCTCAAAACCATATTCTCAACTTCTTTGTTGATACATAATTTATGGTTCAATAGTTTCTTTAAATACTCATAAAACCTATAATATTCATCATCCATAGTTATCTCATGTAGATGTTTATCCACCTTGATTTCCACAACACTTCATCACCTTATTAGCTTCCTCAATTTGTTAAGTAGATTTTTTCACATGAACCTTGAAATAATAGAAACCTCATAATCTCATAGATCATCATCTTTACCAATATTAAATAGTAATCTTATTATTGAATGCATATTACAACCTCTTCACAACAATATCCAATTTCCTTTAAACTCATCAACTCATCCAACTGCTCAGTGATTGTTTGAAGTGTGCTTCACAAATTGTAGAAACTATAACATAATCTCATTTTTCATATTAAAGAAGATAACAACTCAAATTTTCCCTTAATTGGAAGTATTAGTTAATAATGTATCAATCCATTGGGTTCTTCATCTTCCTCCAACATTCTCAAATCAATACATATTGATGCCTTTGTTTATTGACATAAAATACAACACATCATCATCCAAGGGACTACCAAATACTTCACATAACACTTTATCACCTAGGGATAACAATAAAGAATATTGGGCTTTTTCAAGAACATCATAAGGGATATTAACATATGTCACCACACTTTGTTCATAGAAGGACAAAGAGTTGACTATTTTCTTAACAGCATATAAAATTCCAATTAGACCACTATGAATGAGAAGTGAACATATCTTAATTCTTCACAAATCAAAATCATTTTATGCATTAATGTTTTATAATTTTAACTTCATAGTAAACATTATTAAACTTAGAAGTTACTATGATACCAAATTTTTTGGGGATTTAGCTATTAGATACTGTATTAACACCACACATAAGGTGTTGGAGTAATGGTTTTACAATGTCTATTATTTTTATAATAAAATGCGAAGAATAGAAAAATAAGAAGTGGAGTCCAAATAAATAAGATCAAAGCATATAAAAGGAAATGTAGAAAGAAAAGAAAACAATTGATTTTTCTTGATTTGACCTGTATAAGAACCTAGTTATTTCTTGAGATACAAATCCTTTACTTTCCATCAATTTTCAGTTTAAATATATAAATAGGGCCTAATGGGAATTACCTTTGAGGTCACAGAGGTATAAAGGGTGTCCAAGGATGGTTTGAAGCCCAAAAACCATATTTTGGGGTGAAGAAGACATGGAGTATGGTTAGTAGAAACTATACATGGAAAGATAAAAAATTAGATAAAACTGTGTGAGGCTAGATAGTGGAGTTTTATAGGCAGTAAAATTAGATAAACTATTCGATTTGAGGCCCACAACCATGCGGGGATGTCTTTAGTTTTGATAGTGGACTGAGACACAGTTTGTGCACGGTTAGTCAACCCATCCAATGTGCCCCTTTCCTGTAGAAAATGGAACATATCTGTCACAAAATTTGGCCAACCATACATCCAAACCAAGAAATCTAGTAATTTTTGGGTAAATACCATTTGGCCCCTAATTAATTATATTTATAACCTAATTTTATCCACTTTTCTCATGTTGGAAAACCTAACATATTGAGGGATTATTTTGATTCCAATTCTATGATTTTCCCTAAATATTAGTCTAAGCTCAAAATCAAGAGTAGTTTGTCTCATTAGATCCATATTAGTAAGATCTCAATTCATTTCTTGTGGTATCAGCTGCACTATTTAGGTGTAAGCTAATATGCTCGATTTTTGGGTTCTTTAACTATTATTTGAATTTATCCAGACCTGAGTTGAATCATGAGCTAATATTAGATGATCTATCCACTACAAACCTGGGGTAGGTGGTATCATTATTTAACTTTAAATTAGAAGTTTTTATATATAAAATGTTGTGCCACACACCCAATTCTCAGAGCAACTCCCTTGGAATGGAATTTAATCCCTAAATTGAATTGACAAGTTTGGAAAATATAATTAATGGAGCATTTTCTAATTGATTAATTATTGTGATCCTTGAAATGAAACCACCCCTTGGTTGCATTATGAAATTAAATATACCACTATAGGTTTCATGTGATCTATCACTTAAAATGTGTTGTTACCCCTTTTACAATGGATTTGAATTATAATTATAATTATAATATGAATTATAATTGGGATTGGATTAGGAGAAGGAATGGAATCTATTTCCCTATGATTGGACTTGTAATTTCTTTCTTAAGCTTGAGTTACCTTTTTTAATGAAGCACCCACATGAGTAATTAAAAGGAAAGCCTTCTAACCTCAGCCATGTCTTGAGTCACCTTTTGAGGTGAGTTTGAAATGAAATGAATAAGGTGATGAACTTGATGTAACTAAATGACTTTGATTTAATGATTATATGACTTGGGTGACACACAGGTACATATACAAATTCCATGGATGGACTTATTTGGATTCAATCATTCTTTAGCCCTTATAAAACTCAAAATCCTTATACAGACTACCAAGGATGGACTCATGGGGGTGACTATTATATGTCTGCACGACACTTGGACTCCGTGTGGTTTTACAAGGATATAATCAAAGGTATAGTTTATCATATATGACATGGGGGACACTTGGGATCCCTTAGTTGACCACAAATAGTAGAATCAAATGGAAATTATTTTATACCACACATATAGTGATACTAGGATTCTTAAGAGGAATGACTAGAACGAAATTGTATGGTTCTTGGTTCATGATACACCAAGAGTGATAGCTAGATTAAAAATTAGGAATGTCAAATATGGGATCAGGTTCTTAAATGAAAAATAAATAAAATGATTTATATGATGTGTATTCCAAGCCAAAGAACAAGCATGGATTTGGCTAGAGACTTATACTATATTGATGGACTAATTAGGAATCCTTTAGAACATACCTTTATAGGGGAAAATTGGCTATGTTATAGTTCTAGAGAATTATTAATTAAATAATATTAATTAATTAAATGAAATTAATTATAAATGGGATAGGACTAACTATTAATTTAGATACATTACAGCTAGTCCGAAGCTAGTAGCAGAGGATGGGTGCCCATGGGAACCCATACCATTGTAGTTTGTTTACTTTTATTACTTATTTTACATATTATATTACCCCTTGAACACTATTGTTGTTATATATATTCATTTACTGAATATAATTATACCTTTAGGTGGTTTCCTACTTTGATTATATCTTACACCCTATTCAGGCCACCGATAGGTACCCGAACATACTATATGATTACAGGTATGGATAAGGGAAAGCGCCCTGCTATAGGTTCTTGATTTCTACTTAGGACAGGGGGTCATGGGACCAAGCTGAGGCTCATGATGCTACCTGGATTGTTTTGGTATTTTGGTATTTTTATGTGTATTGTGCATATTCTATGTATACATGTTTTAGATGTTTTTTAGAATATGACATGTATCATCATATTTTGTATATGATATTCCTTTATAGTATTGGTTATTTATATCTATTCCTACTATTTATATATTTCCTAGTTAATTTATTAGTTTTTATAATTATTTGATATTGTATATCTGATGTGTTACACTCTAGTGATGAGGGAATAGTCTCTCGACAAACATACCCAAGGATCTCGCTACATGGCAGTAGCCTCTGGTGTTTGGGGAGATGCACTTGAGGCCATGTCACCAACTAGGCTTAGGTCACCTTCAGTGAAATCCAGATTTAGGATGTTACAAAGTGGTATCAGAGTATATTTTATTTTTTGGTTTATTATTTTTTAATAATAAAAATGTGATTAGAAAGAATTGGAATTTTGTAATGAGTTGTGCCTGGGCCTAGCTAACCCATGTATAGGAAAAATACAAATCTTCCTGATTGAAATTGTTGTTTTTTTGATTTTGGATATTAGAGTTGATTTGATTCCACCGTTGGGTAATGCACTTAAATTTTTATATTATTATTGATATAATGGTGGTTTCCAATTTTTTATAACCCGATGAGATTAGGGTATTCCATATCATGCATCATTTTAGGAACCTATTATAAATCACATGCCTTGCATTATACCATGTCATATAGGATGCATTTCTTGATTACATGTTGTTGTGATAGGTTCCATGATAATATACCAACAATGTGATACATATTTTCTGCAGGGAATTTATATAAATTGTTGGTACTTAGGATCCCTACCATAACATAAGAGGTTTTTTCTAATTAGGCTATAGCAAACACCCTAAGCATCCAATTATGGTATGTTGAGTCATGGAAAATGAGTTGCATGGATTGGAATGTGTTATAGTGTGAATTAGATGGATTCCATATTTTGATTCATGAGAAGTATATACCTTATAGATCATAATTTAGTGGATCATTTGGTTAAGACATTTTAAATTAATTGTGATGTAATGGAATTGAATATGAGAATAAAATGGAAATTGAAATTTCCAATAGCAGAGAACTTAACCCACACCCGAACTTAGTAGTTGGAATTAGGTAGTATATATTGCTTTTGTATTATTTTTTTTTCCTAGACCTAAATCAAGGAGAAGTCATAGGGGTTTTATTTATTATATAGAAAGGATTTTACCTATACTATTTTAGTATCTGCGCTTTTAGATGTGAACCTAGATAAATTCCTTTTTTGAGGCATGTGTTTGGCATTGTAGAGTCATGTCACCATGAAGAAATCCAATCATATGATAGGAGAGTTAAAAATACCCCACTCTAGAGGTGGTGGTCCATGGAATACTGGTGGATTCTCCTTTAGTTCCATCTGATACACCAATTGTTGTTCCGAACATAGCTGTTGAGTCATATTTCTATGAAGGCTTTATCTGATTCTTACAGACCATTTATGGAACACCGTGACCTACTATAACTATGAAAGTGTTGAAGCATGAGTTATAGTAGCATCATCCTCCCATGTTTTTTAGGGATGGAGTATCACAAGATGCAGAGTCATGGATAGTGTCTATGTTATCTATCTTCAAGAATCTAGAGATTCCTCCTAATAGGAGGGCCAAGCTCGCTAGGTATATGATGCATGATTCCTCCAAGAGGTGGTGGGATGTCATTACTTGAATGGAAATTCATTGGGATATTGATTGGAGGGATTTTAATATAACCTTATATGATTACTTTTATCCTGAGATATTGAGGACTGATAGATCCCAAGAGTTTATACACTTAGAGTAGGGAACGTTATCAGTAATGAATTATTTATCCCATTTTATAGAGCTCCACTACTTCACACCTATTCTGATGGGTTATGAGTTATCTAAATCTAGGTGATTCGAGGATGGTCTTAGGTATGACATACAATCAAAGGTGTATTTATTTCGGCTGACGACTATTTCTAGAATAGTGAATGTGGTGCTTATAATAGAGCATAAACTAAGAGAATCTACGGATGTGAGCTCGGGCAGTTCATTATCTTGATTTGGTTCTATGTCAACCGGTATTAGGAAGCATCATCTGGAACTTCCATGTGGTGATATTATTTTCCATATAATATACTTAGGTACCTAGATGAGGTGTCACCAATGTAGTAGACCGGGACATATTAGACCTCAGTATATGAGGGACCTAGTCGAATGTATAGTGATTTTGAAGTGCCTTTCCTCAAATAGCTATTGAGAGAGGGTCTAAACTAACTCCATATATAGTATATAGGTTAGAATATTCTCATATAGAAGCAAGATAGAGTACAGTCGGTCAATCAGGCCATGGCGGTGGTCATGGTTGTGGTAGCCAAACTCTGGTTTTGTAGCAACAATAGAGCAGATCTACTCAGGGTAGCCAAGAAGTATCATAGGGCTATGGATTAGTCCAGATATATACAGTGAAAATGACACATGAGGAGTAGGATACCAGACATTATATAGTGAGAGGTACTATTATAGTAGCCTCTACTTTAGCATCTGCTCTTTTTGATATAAGGGATTCTCATAGATTTATATTTGTGCCATTGTAGAGAGTATTTGGATTAGTGTTAAATGTTATGATGGTGTTATGATTCTTGATACTTTTTGGGGGATTATAATAGAGGAAGTACATCAGTTCATGTAGTTACCCCTTGATATTGGTGGGTATCACATCATATGAGACCTATTTTTCCTTGAGATGACAGGTTTTGAAATCATTATCAAGATTGAATTGTTGGTTCCCTTTCATGATTTCATTGATTTCTATCATCGTAGGGAGACCTTAACATCACCAGTGGGTGGAGTTTTTATTTTCAGGGGTGAATTTGATGTCTAGGTGAGTCAAGACAGACCACATCATCATGGGTTGGGAGGAATGACAACCCAGATTGCTAATTTATATCTGGATGATTAGGGAAAACATCAAGAAGATTGTCCTCTAGTGGTTAAACATTTCAAGGATGTTTTCCCAAATGACTTCTCAGGATTAACACTAGTGAGAGAGGTATATTTCTCTATTGATCTAGTTTCGGTATTTTCACTGGTATTCATTCCCCCTTACAGGATGGATACTACTGAGATGAAGGATCTCAAGAGGCGGCCATAGGATTTAGAGACAAAGGGGTTTATATGAACCAATACTTATCTAAGGGGTTTTCTGGTCCATTTTATAAAAATACAGAAAAAACTCTTAGGATATGTTTGGAATAGCTAAAATTGAACCATATGAAGGTTAATAACTGGTATCCTTTTCTGTGAATAGATGATATCTTTTACTAGCTCCAAGGAGATTGGGTATTCTTGAAGATTGATTTGAGATTAGGTTATCATCATGTGTGTGTTATATCATCATACATAATTATCACAAATTCTCATAGAAGGTATATTTTATATGAGTATTTTGTTATATCTTTTAGTCTTATGAAAACGCTATCAGTTTTCATTGAACTGATGAACCAGGTCTTCCATCCTTATCTAGATTTTTATTGTTGTGGTTTTCATGGATAAAATAATAGTGCGTTATCACACATGGAATGACCATGACAAATATATTGATATTTTATTTAATATACTGATTGATCATTAGTAGTATTCTATGATTGTAAAGTTACACTTCTAGTTAGATTATATTCACTTCCTCAGTCACATTATCTTAGATATGGGAGTATCAGTTGAACCATAGAAGGTGAGAGTTGTATTTTCTTGGGAGTAGTCCAAGAAAATCTTTGAGGTATGGAGTTTATTGGGTCTGGATGGATATTAAAGGCATTTCATACAATAATTGTCACTCATAATAGCACCAGTCATGGGAATGACTAATAGGGGTGTGAATTTTGTATGGTAGGATGCGTGTGATTTTACCATTCATAAGATAAAAGAGAGATTTACTTCAGTGTCGATACTTATTTTCTTATAGCTGGGAAAGATTTACATTATTTACTATGATGCATCAGGTATCAGGCTAGGAGTAGTTCTCATGCGGGGAGATAGAGTCATGGAGTATAGGTCTCGGCAGTTGAGGCCAAATGAGAGGAATTACCCAACACATGATCTCAAGTTAGTTTCAATTGTTCATGTATTGCATTGTTGGAGAAATTACATACATGGAGAGAATTTTGAGGTGTACACATACCACAAAATATTTAAATATGCATTTATATATTGTGATCTTTATCTGAGTAGGAGGACTCAGATAGAAGCAATTTAGTAGGCCAGTTGCGAGTGGAATATTATGGTTTTTTTCTCTGAGATGAACTTGGAGGTGTAGGATAGTCAGGGGAAAACTTTTCTTTCATCCTTAGTTGTTACCTATACCCTTCTATATAGATTGAGGATGAGTAAACTACTAGAATATGAGGGCCTAGTCCTATGAGAGAGTGTGGTGAGTGAGGTCCCTCCTCCTAGTTGAACCATAGGTTATGATGAAATTCTATGAGTACATGGTCGTGTATGGGTTTTAGTAGACAATCATGAGGAGATAAAGATATTATTTCATGCTTCAACTTGGGTAGTGCATCCTGGAGTCACCAAGATATATCGGGATTTACATTTCCAGTACTGGTGGTTGGGTATGAAAAGAGATGTAGCTAGTTTTCTATGAGATGTTCCACCTATCCATTGGTGAAGGTGAAATACCATTGACCAGATATACTTTTAAAGTATCTACCCATTCCCAACTAAATATGGAATGATGTCATGATAGATATCATGATTGGTTTACCATGGTCACCTTGAGGTAATGATGTCATTTGGGTTATTGTTGATAGGATAACAAAGGTTACTCATTTCATACCTATAAAGGAGACCTTTTCATATGATGATCTTGGGGGTTTGTACATATATAAGATAGTATGAATTGATGGGGTCCCCAATATTATCATTTTAGATGGGGATAACTCGTTTACTTCATGATTTTGGAAAGGGATGTAGAGGGATTCAGGTACACAGGTTCTTTAGAGAATATCATACCACTCTCAGACTAATATCTAGTTGGAACACATGATACAGGTGCTTTAGGACATGTTGTGAGCATGTGTCCTAGATTTTATAGTCTCTTGGGAGATCATGTGTCCTATGTTGGTTAGAGGTAGGAAAAATAGTTATGATTGTACCTTTTCTTCTTCAGGAGACTATAAATCATGTTCAATTGATTTAGAAGTGGATGGTTACTCCCCAGTCTCATCCTAAATCTTACACTAATCACCACAGATGACTTCAAGAGTTCGAGTTCAAGGATTGGGTATTTTTATGTGTCTAATAAAGAATGGTAAATAGGAGGATTATGATATAGGTTAAACTTTCACTATGATATGTTGGGTTGTTCAAGATTATGGAGAGATTCGGGATGATATCCTATCAGTTATAGTTACCTCAGAGCTACCAATTCATGCACGACATCTTTCATGTATCCTAGCTATATTGTTATAACTCAGACCCATATCTTTCTTTACAGCCTGAGGAGGTTTAGTTATATGTATATGTGTCTTTTTAGGAGCATCATATACGTATTGAGGATCATAGCATGAAGGTTCTATGAGGCCAGTTGGTTCCTCTAGTACAAGTGTTATGGCATCACTGCTGTGTACAGGATGAGACCTGGGAGCGGGAGGCCAATGTATGAGCACAATGGCTAGAGTTTTCCATAGATTATGCTTCACAACCCTTGAAAGTGAAATTTAGGGAAGAATTTATTTAAGGGGTAAGTTTTTAATAACCCGGTTTTTTCATGAGGAATCGATCCATTACTTTCCATTAATTTTCAGTTTAAATATCTAAATATGGCCTAAGGAGAATTCCCTTTGAGGTAAAAAAAGGTATAGAGGGTGTCTATGGTTAGTTTATAGCTCAGAACCCATATTTTGGGGTGAAAAATACATGGCTCGTAGTTAGTAGAAATTGTGCGGGGTAGGCCACATTGTTAGATTAAACTATGTGAGGCTGGATAATGGATTCCTACAAGATACACGGTTAGAAATACTATGCGATTTGAAGTGTACGGTCGTGCAGGAATGTATTTAGTTTTGATAGTGGACCAAGACATGTTTTTCACATAGTTACTCAAATCATTCGAGAAAACTATGCGAAGTACCCCTTTACTACAACAAAGGGTGCACTGTTAGCTCATGGTTGGCACACAGTTTGGCCAACCATGCTGCCAAATAGCATGATCCAAGAATTCTTGGGAAATTACCATTTCCCCTAAATAATTCTATTTATAAACTAATTTTCTCCACTTTTCTCATGTTGGACAACCTCACTTCTTGAGAGATTATTTGGATGCCTATTCAAGGATTTTCCATCGAATCTCTGTCTGATCTTGGAATCAAGAGATATTTATCTCATTGCATCCATATCAGTAAGATGTCAATTCCTTTTATTCCATTCTTTATTTAGTTTGGTATCAACTGTTCTATTTAGGTGAAAACTAATATACCCTACCTTTAGGATATTTATTAGTTATTTTATTTTCTCCCAATATGAGTCAAATCAAGATATGATACTAGAAGATCTATCCACTAAAACTTAGTATAGGTGGTCTAATGATTTTCCTTAAATGTTGAAGTGTTTATATATATACCATTGTGTTGCACACCCAATTCTTAGATAAATTCCCTTGAAATGGAATTTAACCCACGAATTGAATTGATAAGAATGACATATGTAATTAATTTATATGTTGATAATTAATTAATGGTTGTGAAACTTGAAATGAAACCACCCCTTGGGTGTGTTGTGAAATTAAGTGGACCACCTGGGGTGGCATATTAATTATCACTTAAAATATGTGGTTTAGCCTTTTTCCATGGGATGTGAATTATAATTTGACTTGTAATGTGAATTGTAAATGGGATTGGATATGGAGAGGGAATAAAATCCATGTCCATAGAATAGGCCATGTAAATTATTTTTTAATCTTAAGTTACCTATTTTTATTGAAATGGCCTTATAAGTAATTAAAAGGAAATCCTTCTAAGATTATCCATGTATTGATTCAACTTTGAGGTTAGTTTGAAATGAAATGAATAAGGTGATGACCTTGATGTAATTAAATGAATTTTAATGAATTATTATATGCCTTGGGTGACACATGGGTTCATATACGAATGCCATGGATGGAATCATTTGGATTCTACCTTACTTACACCTGAGTGACACTTGGAATCCTTATAAGGATTTCCAAGGATGGACTCATGGGGGGTGACTATTATATGACCAAGTAACACTTGGGATCCTTATGGTTTTCCAATGATAGACTCAAAGGGATAGTTGATCGTATACACTATGTGTGACACTTGCTCTCCCTTAGTGGACCACCAAGGTTGGAGTCAAATGGAAATGATGTTATACCACACCTAGAGTGATACCAGGATTCCTATATGGAATTACTAGGATGGTATTGTAGGGTGTTTGGTTCATGATACACATAGAGTGATGCCTAGATTCCAAATTAGAAATACTATGGACATTCTTAGGTTCATAAATGAAAAATAAATTAAATGATTTATATGAAACGTCTGCCAACCCAAAGAACAATCTTGGATTTAGTTAGAGACTTGTACTATATTGATGGCCTAGTTAGGTATCCTTGAGCACATACCATTATTATGGACTCTAGGCAATGTGCCATGTCTCGAGACTTATTACATAAATTATATTGATTAATTAAATGAAATTAATTATTAATGAGATATGACTAACTGTTAATTCAGTGAAATTCTAGCTAGGCTGAAGCAGGTAGAAAAGGAAGGGTGTCCATGGGAACCCGAACCTTAATAGGTTTTATACTTTCAGTACTTCCTTTACTTATTTTATTACTTCCTACACACTATTTATATATATATATATATTCACTGACTTTATGGTAGTAGACCTTTGGGTGGTTGTATACTGGGTTATATCTCACACTATGTTCTGGCTGTCAATGGGTACCCAAACAGACTATATGATTGTTGGTATGGATAAGGGAAAAGACCCTACTATAGGTTCTTGTTAATGCTTAGGAGAAGGGGGGTATGGGATCAAGCTGAGGCACATGATTTTAGATGGATTTTTTTGGTCGTTTGGTATTTTGTTATGTGTATTGTGCATCTTCCATGTATACCTATTTTGGAAATTTTTTATGACATGACATGTATCATAATCTTTTGTACATGAGATTAATTTTTGGTATTGGTTATTTATATCTATTCCTATTATTCATATATATTTTTTGGATGATTTAATACTTTCTCTACTTATCTGTTATTGTATATCCATTGTGATACACTCAGGTGATGAGGTAATAATCTCTCCACAGACACACACTAGGCCCTAACTTCTAGTCAGTAGCCTTTGGTGTTTGGGGAGATGCACTTGAGGCCATGTGGCCAACCAAGCTCGAGGTAGCTTCAGTGGAATTTGGGTCCAGGATGTTACAACCGACTATGTACATACATGCATGAAAATAATAGTACCCCTGTAGAATATTTATTATACCAAAAAAATAAGAATATAAACTAAATTTGAACATAGGAAATAAAGGAAAAAATAAAAAGGATGAAACTATTTAAGGAACAATCCTTTTTAAATCAGGTGGAACCAAATAATTGTGACATAAGGGGTTGACATACACCATCTTTCTGTATGAACTCACTAAACATAACTAAGATAACAAGACACATCAGAATAAAAAATAAATAATAAAATAATAATTGAATCTTTCTTACAAATACAGAATATACCACTAAGAACTAGGTTACAACATGAAGATAGTGGATCTATAGAACTAATGGTTTTATATACATTGGGATCAGCCTTCATTGAAGTTTTTTTGGTTAGAACCTCTATTGGATCTCAATTATAATAGAAAACCATGGAATAATTTTTTTGGATCAAGGATGGAAAACATCTAAAAATAGCTCATCTTCCAGGCCTATTTATCTCCCAAACTCTCTTAGATACATAAACCAAAGGAAATGGAGTTATGAATCATTAAAGGGGCCTTGGGAAATAAAAAGGGTGACATGATGATGGTGTAAGACTAGATAGATGGTCCATTATGGCATGACACACATGTGTTAATATTTAGAGAAAGAGTGTGGTGGGAAGATTACACATGGAACTTGGAAGGATCTGGAATCTCACATGAATAATAAACATCGAGCAAACACTTGAGACACATGAAAAAAGGGACTCTAGACTATGAAAATGGTATGGATCCATAGAAAACACATGTTTTAGAAAATATAAGAAATAATAACAAATACACAACACCAGAGCTAGAAGATATATATGATCAATAACAATTATTACACCTATTATATGTCTATGGACAACATGAGTGGATGAGAAGTTGGACCGAGTCAATAGGCCAGTATAGAAGGACTATATACCAACCCCAAATAGAGTTACACTTAGAGATCCATTATAATAATGAAATAGCCCAAGAAAATAGAATCTGAAGAGAAATAGCATGTTAATAAACTAAATATATCCAACCAAAATAATAATTACATAATAAAATAAAAACACAATTTTTTCTTGGAAATCACAACATGTCTGAAAATTAAAATAAGGAAACATGTATATATAACATGTAAAATTATAAAAAATAATAAACAAAAAAATTACTTATAATAATAATGAAATACTTTACATAAAAGGAGATGAATTGTGATTTTTTATGGTGAATAAATGGGTTGTTGGTGGAGGCATCCCTCTAAATCCATAAAACCTTTTCATACCCCATTTGAAAAAAAGGGGGTGGGTGTTGTCCAATAGGTAACTATTTGCATATATTTTAGATTTTATTGAGAATCAATAATGTCACCAAAAATATTTTCCATAATTATAAAATAAACTACTAATATTTTTGTTAACCCTATGGTTACCCATGGAAAACATACATTGATATTATATCATTTTAGATGAATATTCATTACATAACATTTTTATCCACACCATAACCATATTGTTTTATTATATATGAAGAATAGATACATAATAATCTTATTTCATGAAATATATTCAACAAATCCCACAAATATCATCTCAAATTACACACTTATTTGATGTACCATACCTAAAACCTTTCTTCATAACCTGGGTAAAGGAAACATAAGAAAGAGTGAGTTTAGATGCTCAGTAAGGGTAAACATAAGAGGTATCAATCGATGATCATAAGTGAGAATAAGATAAGAATAAGGGTATTATAACATGATTATAACTTATAATAATCATACCGAATTATTCAATTATAGTTAATCATAAATCATGGTATAAGGATTTTTTAAAATAAAAGACCTAATTCATAAGTGTGTAGAATCAATAATCAATCATGAGTCATTATAACATATAATAAGAATAATACATAACTTTTTGGTATAAACATAAGCATTGAAAATCATTTCCTTAGTCAAGAATATCTACCAAGATTATCATAATTGATTGGGTTCACTCCCCATTCCGTCATATACTTAATCAAATTTTTCTCTCAAGACTATCATAGTAGATAAAGTCCCTTATTGAAATTGGTTCCCTCCCCCTTCTAGTTATTATTATATCATGAGATATAAACCTTTACCCAATGAATTAGAGTGACATATAATTCTAGTAACACCCATCACATAATGAAAATCATACATATGTGTGCTATAATATCATAAAATATTCATCATATTATCATATCACAACCCATGTAATGGAAACATGTTTCATAAACATTTCATCATAGAATAAAACATGGAAAACAAATGGGTTTCAAAAATATATCACTATAATAATCATATCCCATATAGAGAGAGAATAAGGATTTTATCATTGTATCATATCACATATAAATCATAATTAACATCAAAGGATCTTATCATAGATGAAAATTTTCTTAAAAATATCATTTTAATTTTGAAATAACTTATTTAAAATCCGAATATTTCCAAAATATTAAGTAAAAAATTTTATTTGAAAATAAATATGGAATATTTTAAATGAAGGTTAAAATCATTGAGCAGTCATAAAGGGAGGATATTTAGTTCATGCCGCAATTGTTAAAACGAATATTTTATACACACATTCGGTAAAATTTCCGTGTTCAGAGAATGATAAGAATATTTTTTAAAATTTTTTATAAAAAGAAAAAAATTGGTAAAATTTTATTTAAAAATCATAGAATAATATTCAAAAAAAAGTCCGGAGAACATTTTAGAAAACATAGATATAAAAGAAAAAAATTATGACTGAAAGAGGAGAAATAATGTCATATTTTTATAAAAACATTTATGAAAAATTTTGAGTACCAAAGAGAGGAAAATGATACTAAAACTTTGAAATTATATAAATAAAAAAAGGATAATAAACATTTTAAGGGTCTTATCAAATAAGGATCATAAAATTTCCTTAATGTAAATTTAAGCATAAACATTCCCAATTAAAATAGGATTGAAATTTAAATCCCTTACCTCAAGTCTCATCTTACTCCATACGCATTAAAATATCCCATATATAAAAATATATATTTATTATTTATATATTAAATAACCATATTTATATATGTTATATAAAATATTATTTACTTATAATTTCTTATCACCCTTTTATAAATAATTCTTTATTAAAATAACTATTTTTGATGATAACTACATCATTTTTCATATATATTTCTGATAGATGGTAATGATACTTGAAACTAGTTCATTTTATTCATATTCATAATATTAATCATGAAATAATTATCATATTTATTCATAATATAAACTTTTATAATTATTCATATAAATTAGTAATGAAAAATTAAATGTATCACTTTATGGAGACGATAGTCTGTATGTATGCATG
The DNA here is from genome assembly GCA_963277665.1 of Viscum album. Taxonomy (NCBI): domain Eukaryota; kingdom Viridiplantae; phylum Streptophyta; class Magnoliopsida; order Santalales; family Viscaceae; genus Viscum; species Viscum album. Next base: position 924,402,554 of record OY728120.1, read on the forward strand.
AGTGATGTTTCCACTTTTCAATGGTTGGAATGAAAGAAGGATAAATAATTATTCACCTCTATAGAATAATTATTATATATTAAATGGAATATATATTCATTAAATATATCCTTATTATTTTCTATATAAAGTAAAAACAAAAAATGAAGCACATCGCTTTGTGGGGTTGGTAGTCCACATGTACGCACGAGCGATGTTATCATTTTACAATGGATGGAAATGTAAGAAGGTAGAAAATATATTATAATTATAAAAGTATAATTATTTCATAAATATTATATATAAACATTAAATCCATCATAATAACAAACCAATAATTATAGTAATGTATAATGAATCACATCGCTATTTGGAGGTGGTAGTCCATATGTACGCATGAGTGAAACTTTTCATTTTCCATTTGATGGAAAGGATGAAAAAAATGTTTGATCAATCATCATAATAATAGTTAATTATATTTAATATATATAATTAATTATTTTAGAATGTATACCATATATTTATAGGAGGTAGAAGAAGAAATAAATTGAAAGAGGTCAGGTAAGATGATTACCTCTTCTTTGGTAAACTACCTTTAGATCCCTTATTAAAGACCATTAGAATGGTATTTTAAGAAAAAATAACCTCTAATTTATATCTAGGTAAGTTTAAAATAGAATTTTATAGTTTTTTTGTCAATATGGGTGGCTCAAATTGGTGTGAATAAGAAATATGTGGGGTTTCCTTTTATAAGTGGGGGTGGGACATACAATGAATTTTTAAAAGGATTAAAATATTATTAAGTCATATTCATGGAAAAGTGTCCCATAAAAAATTAAATTTTAAGAATATGGTGATAATGTTCAAAATAACTTCATAAAATAAAAATTAATATGAAAACATTGGCCTTATTACTTCCTTTAACCTTAATTTACATGATTTTCCCTTTTTTATTGAGGTAGTATTATTTTTACCATATATACTATTCATAAAGACCAAAAATAAAATTGGACTCCTTAATAAAATTGGATATAATTATTCCTAATATTTAATCAATTTTTCAAGATTCAATCTTTATAAATTATAGAAATTAATTTAATATAAAAATACAAAATGCCATGAAAAACGGTTTTCTGAAAAATGCCTTTTTTAGTCTAAAAGTTTTTTTATACCAAGATCAAGTATTATATTGATATAAAAGGTATAAATTGTATTAATTTAAAAAAAATAAGTTTTAAACCCAACTAAAATCAAAATTGAAATTTAAAAATACTAGAAAATAAAATATAGTTTTTAAAAAATCAGTATTTTCACTGTTCACCCAAAAATCAACTTTTTCAGAAAATTACAAAAAATTCACCCTAAGATAATTTTGACACGATGATTTCAAAAATTATTATAATTTTATAAAATAAAATTTCTAAAAATTGAATAAATTAATTATAATCTCCACTCATAAAACGAAATAAAAATCATTTTTGAAGAAAACATATTTTTGAAGATTAAAATGTCTTTAAAGAAAATTGAGTACTTATTTATCAATAAATTTTAATTATATAAAACCTTTATACATATTTACCAAAAAAAATATTATCCATACCTCCAATTTAACAACAAGGTTATATTGGTATATTATATTATGGTTTATTTATACTTAAGGTTGTGTGTATCGTAAGCTATCAAATAAATTAAATTTATTTGAAGATAAATATATCATAAAATCTTAGGGCATTAGATTATACCCCCCATATAATAATTTTTCCATCGAATTTCCATCAATATAATATAAAAAACTGAGTATTCTTCTATATCATCATATATTCGGGTTCCCATGTAGTTTCTTTAAGTTTATGGATTCAACACAATACATTGACCAATAGAGTGTTCATGTTTGGAAACACTTTATCTATTTAATCTAGAATCACCTTTAGTTATTCCTCATAAAAGATCCCATGATCAAGTGGTATGAACCCTTCATTTATTATATATTAAGAATCAATTATTTACTTACTTTGGAGAGATATATGAAAAACATTTTGAACTTGTGATACATTTAGTGGAAGCTCCAAGTGATAATAAACCATCCAAATAAAATCAACAATTTCAAATGGATTTATATATATAGATCTCAACCATCCATTATTTCCAAATATTGTAATATTATTCCAAGGGTATTTTCAAAGGAATACCTTATCACTAACTTAAAACTCTTGATCTCACTGATGATTGTTAGTATAAATTTTATGTCAAATATGAGTTTCCTTAATGTGTTGTTGAATAGATCTAACCTTTTATGTCATTTACTTAGCCTACTCAGGTCCAAATAGCTATCTTTCTATTACTTTATCCCTTTATGTTGGGGTTCTACACTTCCTTATATAGAGGGATTCATAGGAAACCATCTGTATTCATGAGTAAAATGTATTATTTTAAGAAAATTCTATCAAAGGTGTTGATCCCAACCACCTTTGAAATCCATAGAACATGCTCTTAATATGTCTTATAGAGTTTGAATTTTTTTCTTGGACTAATAATATATTTGAGGATGATATGCAGTATCGAAACTCAACTATGTATTCAAATCTTACAGAAGACTTCTCCAAAACTTCAATATAAACCTTGGATCCTATTAATATACAATACAATGTGGTACTCCACACAGCCTTACGACTTACTTAATGCGCATCCTAGTAAGTTGATCAAGAGATAAATCTTCTCTGATGGAAACGAAATGAAATGATTTTATAAGTTCATTAACTACAATATAAAAAGTATTTTGAACTTTATATGTTCAGGGTAATCTTATGATGTAGTCCATGGTAATTTGTTTTCCATTTCCATTCTGGTATGCATAAGGATTATAACATTCCATTAGAATTCTATCACTCAACCTTAACTTTCTAACATACTATGCATCAAGATACATACTCTGCAATATCGCTTTTCATGTTGACCCACCAGAAATACTATTTTATATCTCTATACATCTTTGTACTTCCAGGAAAAATAGACAATTATGGACTACAAGATTCATCAAACTACTCCTTCAGATATGGTATTTACAGGACACATACTTTGTTCCTAAATCTTATCATTCCATCATAATCATGGTTAAACACATAAACATTTCTCACATTCTCCTACAGTTTAACATCCTCATTTTGTACCTCTTTAATCCTTACATGAATGGATATATGAACATTCATCAGAGAAAGATATTATTTATCCCCTTTCCTCATGATTTCAAGATCTATCTTATGAAAATACATAAAAATTAGTTCTATTTTAATCCTTATCATAGAGAAAATATTGTGGTATTTCTAACTTAGAGAATCAACCACCTTGTTCACTATTCTGGGATGGTAATTTATTGATCATTCATAATATTTAATTAAATCCAACCATTTTCTTTGGAAAATATTACACTATTTTTGTGTGAATATATACTTAAATATTTTATGATCAGTATATATATCACACTATTCTCTATAAAGATAATGCCTTCATATTTTTAAAGAAAAATAATTACTTCCAACTCAAAAACATGATTTGGGAAATTTTTCTTAGTAATTTTATATTGGAATGAGGCATTATTTATCATCATATCATCATACATGAGGAATAATCCCAGTACATTTTTTGACGCATCACTAAAGATCACAAAAACTTCTATACTACAAGGTACTGTAAGAACATATGTACTAACCAACCTTCTCTTCAGTTCCTTGAAATTTCCTTCACATTTATTTGTCCAAAGGAACTTTAATCCCTTATAGGTTAACTTTAAGAGTGAATTATATAGTCATGAGAAATTATTCACAAAGAGTCAATAATATCTAAGAAATCCAATAAAACTATGGATCTTAATCATTGTGGTTGATTTGGGACAACACTCAATAACTTCCATCTTTGATGGATCCACTGATATACACTCTATTGAGATTATATGACCCCAAAATGAAACTTTATGCATCCAAAATTCACACTTGGTAAAATTTTCATACAACCAATCTTTCTTTATAGTATTCAGTATAATCCTCAAGTGATCTTCATGATCATCCTTTATCTTAGAGTATAGAAGGATATAATCTATAAATACTAACACTAATATATCAAGGTAATCTCTAAATAAACTATTAATTAAATCCATGAAGATTTTCAGGTAATTAGTAAAATAAAATAGTATTATTATAGATTCATAGTGTTCATACCTCAAACAAAAGGTTATATTGAGTATGTATTTTCTTTTTCCTAAATTAATAGAATTCAGATCGAATATCAATCATAGATAAATATTTATCTCCTTAAAATCATAAACATTCTATATCAAGAAAATAATAAACATGAGGAATATAATATTTATTCTTAATTGTGATGTTCTTCAGTTCCCGATAATCAATACAGAGTCACATTGGTCCATCATTCTTCTTAGAAAAAAGAACAGGTTCACCCCATGGTTATACACTTAGTTAAATAAATCCCATTTCAGGATTATCCAAGATTTTATTCTTTAATTCCTAAAACTCAATTAAGTAAATTTTATATAGAGTCTTTCAAATAGGTGTATCACTGAATATGAGTTCCATTTAAAAATCAACTTCACAATTTAGAGGAAGACTAGAATAATCTTCTAAAAAGAAATTAACAAGCTCATATAAATTAGGAATATCTTTGATGCTTATTTTATCTCCAATAATCTAATACAAACACCCCTTTTGGATAGGAATAAAGACCCATATAATGGATTCAATTTCAATTGGAAGTTTATATTTATCACTACATTGATAAAAATCATAGGTTGGTTCAGAATATAAAATGTGGCTTCCCTTCATTGGAAATTGATATTGGATATATATAAATAAAGTAAATACATTCATAGAATAACATAAAATTCCACTAGAGGTAGAATAACAAGATCTTGAGAAAAAAAATTCTCATAATCTTCAATTGGAGAAAATTTATAGACATGAGATGTGTTTATTATACCATTAATTTTTTTTTCACTACTAATTTAACATCTAATCATTGAGGTGGTATTGTGATACCATTAAACAATTCTTTAAAGATAAAAGAGTGGGTAAAACTAGAATCAAATAAAATATTATCAACTCTAGAGTGCATGATAAGTGTATCTCTTAAAACATTGTTATCATACCACACATCAGCAATAATGATCACATGATCTTTAACATTATCTATAGGCTTAGGAGGTTATTAGAATTTATCATCTTCATTAACCTTTATATTCAATCACTAGTTGTTATAATTATTATACTCCTTTAATTTTAAATATTGGAGTGTGGTTGGTTCATTATATTGATATTTTTCATCATTCCTTTCATTGATTGGCATCTTCACATTACATCATATTTTTTTCTTGATGGACTTCCTTTCCTTAATTAAAGAATTTACTATTACCCTTAATAAACATTCCTCTATGTTTCCATCCACACTTCAAGCATAAAAAAAATATCATCTTATTATATACATGATTTTATTAATTGAATTTCCTTTTAATTTATTCTTTTTTCTCTTATTAAAACCATGATATTGATGGGTATCTCCAATATCCATTTCTACCTCAATTTCACATAAATGATTTATTCATAGATAATAAAGTTTTATATGGATAACACCCTTTGGACATTTTAATTTAATCCACTGAATAAATGATCGATCTTACATTTAGGTTGGATGATAATACGAGAAGCATACCATGAAAGTCTTGTAAAATTTATCTCATAGGTACTAATGGATTCATCATCCTTCTACTTTAGCTCAAATAATTCTTTCTCCATTTTCATACAAATAATATGATTAAATTAATTTTTGAAAATAACCTTCTAAAATTATCCCAATACATAGAGTAAATTTCTTCCCATTACCTTTTGATCTTGACAAGATTCCACCATTGATTTTCTTCACCTTCCAAATGATAATCAGTCTAAATAAAATTTTCATGTTTTGAACACTTGATCAAGTAAAATATATTTTCTATAGTACGAATCCACTAATAAAAAACTTGTGGATCAGAGAACCCACTAAAATATATATGATTTTACCTCATGAATGAATCAATAGAACATTATTCCCTCTTTTTCTTATTTTTAATCCAAGTATGATTCATATCTTGAGAAAGTTTCATAAGAGTATTAAAAATATTTTTTATTCTATCTCCCATAGAATTTTTTTTATCAGGAGTAAAATCAATGCATTGTTAATCACATTCATCATTAACATATTTCTTAAGGTTATAACCGTTGACTAAAACAAAAAATAACAGTGTGAGAAAAAATAATCATAGTTAGAAACCAAATGATCATGAAAAATCATTTATATGATGTATTATTTTGGATATTTTCTTTTAAATCTATAAATAATTAGCTTAAATTAGGCCCTCCTTAGTTATCATCTATTAAAATAATTTATAGTGATTTAATAGGAAAACCTGAGTTAACCTAAGAATATCACTTGGGAGTGTCAATCCAGGTGTGAAGTAAGGGCTTATTCAATATGCACCCGAATGATTGTCGAGATATACTTGACCGGATCTTTTTAGGTTTATTACCCCTAGATGCATGTGTTACAAAACTATGTCCAATAGTAGTATACATACATGGATTTATAACTTAAATAACATAATATCTACCTTACAAAAACTTTATGATGTTATCCTATACATAGACTTATCCCCAGGGTTTTCATCAAGGTTCTCTAATATTGATCTCTAAAAATAGTTAAAACCTACCAGAACCATAATGGTTTAGTGCATTTCGATAGTAGATACATAATAATTATATATTATTATATATCTTCAACATCTCCAATAAAAATATTATCACATATTAAACATCTTATACATACCCTACCTAAAACCCTTCTTCATAACATAGGAAAAAGAAACATAATAAAGGGCATGTTCAAATGCTCAGTAAGGGTAAACATAATAGATATCAATCAATGATCGTAAGTGATCATAAGCTAAGAATAATGGTATGATAACATGGTCATAAATTACAATAATTATACCTAATAAGTTAATGATCATTAATCATAAATCATGTCCTAAGGCTTTATCATAACAAAATAAATAATTCAAAAGTGTATGGAATCAATAATAAATCATGATCCATGAGAAAATATCATAATCATAATTCAATAGTTTTTAGTATATACAAACCATAAAAAATTTCTTTAGTCAATTATTAATGATAATACTATCATAGTGGATTTGGTTTACTTCTCATTCCAACATATCATTAGTTAAGGATCACTCCCAAGATTATCATAGTGGCCAGAGTCCTTTACTGAAATAGGTTCACTCCACATTCAAGTTCTTATTACCTCATTAGATATCCATCTTTACCCAATGAATTATAGATATGTATAATTATAGTCCCACCCATCACATAATTAAGAACATATATATGGGTGTCACAAGATCATAAAACATTAAGAAGATCATAATATCAGAACTCATGGAAAGAAAATGAGTTTCATAAACATTTCCACATTTCCTCATTGCATATACCATGGAAAATAAATGGGTTTCATAAACATATCATCATAATAATCATAAAACATCCATAAAAATAATAAAGATGATATCATTGGATCATATCCTTAGTAAATAATAATTAATATCAAATGATGTTATCATAAATGAAACATTTCTTTAAAATATCATTAGATCATTTCTTGAGGAAAATTCCCTTTTCATTTTGAAACCACTTATTTAAAGTAAAAAATTTTCAAAATATTAAGGAAAATATTTTCTAAAATAAACATTGAAACTTGTAAATAAACATTCATACCAATGAGCTGTCATGACGGTGGGAAATTCTGTTCATTTCATAATCATTAAAACAAAGATTTTGTTCACACCTTCAATAAAATTACCTTCTTAAGAAAATAAAATGAATTCCATTTAAAAAAAGGGTAAAATATGGGTAAAATTTAATTTAAAAAATAATTTAATAATAGTCAAATTAATTCTTTAAAACATTCTAGAAAACATAGATATGGAAGAAAAATATTTTCTAGCTGAAAGATGAGAAAAACAGTCATCTTTTATTGAAAACATTTTCTAATAAATTTTGAGTAAAAAAGAGAGAAAAATGATACTAAAACTTAAAAATTATATAAAATAACCATATTATAATAAAAACTAAATGGTTTTATCAAATAATTATCATGTAATTTCCTCAATAGAAATTGAAGTGTAAATAATCTAGATTAAAATGGGATTGAAACATGAATCTCTTACCACAAGTCCCATCTTTCTTTGTACATGTTAAAATATACTATATAATAAATATATATTTATTATACATATATTATATAACCATATTCATAAATATCATACCAAATATTATTTACTTATAACATCTAATCACTCCTTTATTAAAATAATTGTTTTGGGTGATAACAGCTTCCTTTTTCATGTATGTTTCAGTTAGATGGTTTTGATACTTGAAAACTGGTAATTGTTTAATAATATATATCATATTAATCTGGAAATAATTATCATATTTACTCATAATATACACTTTAATAATTATTCATATTGGTGTTGAAAAATAAATTACATCACTACGCGGAGATGATAATTCGTATGTACACATAAGTGATGTTTCCACTTTTTGATGGTTAGAATGAAATAAAGATAAATAATATTTAAAATTTAAATAATAATTATTATAAAATATATACTTATTAAATATATACTTATTACAACTCATGTGAAGCAAAAATTAAAAACAAATCACATCGTTTAGTGGAGGTGGTAGTCACATACACACAAGCAATATTATCCTTTTTCAACAGATTGAAAGGTAAGAAGGTGGATAAGATTTTATAATTATAAAAGTATAATTATTTCATAAATATAAAATATAAACATTAAATTTATCATAATAACTAACTATTAATTATGGTGGTGGATAATTAATCATATGTTACATGAAGGTGGAAGTCCACACATACGCATGAGTGATACTTTTAATTTCCCATTTAATGGAAAGTATGTGGAAAATAGTTGAACCATCATCATAATAAAGAATAAATATTTTTAATATAATTAATTAATTATTTCATAATATATGACATATATTTATAGAAGGTATAAGAAGAAATACATTGAAATATTTCAGGTAAGATAATTACCTCTTCTTCAGTAGGACTAATTTAGAATAATTCTTAAAGATGTTTTTAATGGTATTTTAAGAAGAAAATTAAAAATAATTCATGTTTGAATAATTTTATAACATAATTTGGTAGGGTTTTTTCATGAAATGTGGCTCAATGTAGTGTAAATAATATAGAGGAGGGGCATCATTTCATTGGTGGGGGAGGGACACGCCTTGAATTTTATAAAGGATTGAAATATTATTAAGTCATATTCATTAAAAAGTATCCCATAAAAAATTAAATTTGTATAATAATGTGATATGGGTTGAAATATATTCATAAAATAATATTTAACATGAAAAATTGTGGCCTCATCAGTTAGTTTATCCATACTTTTCCATTTTTACCCTTTTTATTGAGGTAGTAATATTTTTACCATGGTTACTATTCTTGATAACCAAAAATGAAATTGGACTCATTGATAAACTTTTAAATTATGATTATAAATATGGAATCCATTTTTCAATATTAAAACTCTAAATAGTCATAAATTAATTCAATATTAAAACTAAAAACACAATGAAAAACAATTTTATGATAAATTCCTTTTTAAGTCTAGAAGTATTTTTAAACCAAGATAAAGTATGATGTTTATCCAAAAGGTATAAATTTAATTATTTTTAATAATAAAAACACTAATGAAATTTTAAAACCAATCAAAATAAAAATCTATTTTAAAAAATTCTAGAAATATAATACTGTTTTCTTCAAAAAATTGGTATTTTCACTATTCACCCTAAAATAAAAGATTTTAGAAAATTCCCAATACTTCACCCTAAGATAATTTTGGCATGATAATTTAAAAAATTAATTTCATTTTTTCAAATAAAATTTCCAAAAATATAGAAATTAATTATATATTCCACACACAAAATGCAATAAAAACCATATTTGAATAAAACATATTTTTGACGCATAAAATTTATTTACTAGAAATTGAGTAATTATTTATCAATATATTTTAATTATATAAAAACTTTATTAATATTTTAGAAAATTTGGTTGTTATTATACACACTATTAATTTAATGGCTAGGTTATAATGGAATATTATATTGTCGTTCATTTAGACTCGAGGTTGTGCATATCAAAAACTATCATAAAAAATTAAATTTATTAGAAGAGAAATATATAAAAAATATTGGGGTTTTATAAAATTGATTAATAAAATTCTCTACATAAAATTATTAGTGTAAATTTCCTTCATTGAAAAATATGTTTTATTTTCATTTTTTTTCAATTTTTTTATATTCACATTTATTTATTTCACCACTTCTTGAATAAATTTATATTATGCTCTAAATTGTTTCATTCATGAATGAAAAAATGAATTCATTTCAATATATAAGATTACGCATTTGTCACAAAATAATTGAATCTTTTGGTTTTTGTGTCCAATTGCCTCCATATTTTCATCCAAATTACCTCTTTACATGCATGCATAGCTACCATGAATTTTTCTTTTATTGTGGATTGGGCCAATACTGACTATGGTTTTGAAACCCAACTTACATCCCCTCTTATAAGTGTAAACACATATCTATTAGTGAATTTTCTTTTATTAGAATCAAAATTTTAATCAGCATAGCCTATTATAGAAAAGTTTGATTACTTGAACTGACATAACAATGTTCTGACTAGATTAGCGGTCAAGCCTAGTATGTAGACCGAAGCCTACCTCAAATAAGATAGGGTATGGGGGGTAGCACTAAGAATACATATCACACATGGGAGGACTTATCCTAATTAAAACATATAAATGATACATGTATCTAATTCACAAAATAAAAAATAACCACTATATGAATAAATATATGTCCAAATAGTACAACAGTAATGCATACCTGAGATATAAACTATTTAAAACAATGCCAAAAATAAAATCAACAAAGGAAAGAAATACATTGGAAGAAGGCACTAGGTATGACACATATATAACACGGTAATAATCCTCACTACAAAGACCCTTGGATTAATCTCCAACATCAATTATCTCTATTAGGAATCATTATACGCCATTAAACACCAGCTTCACTAGATCTACTAGATCCACATACACCAAGTTCACCTCTAAACTATTCATTATCTACACAGAAGCAACACATGTGGGCATGAAGGCTCATGTTGGGGTTAGTATAAACATACCCAGTAGGATGCCTCAAAAACATAAAGAAAATATGAGAATAAAATTTAAACTCAAAACTTCATAAAAAAAGAGAAACTAGTAAAATCAAATATAGCTTAAGGATCAAGACACCCAATTATAAAGGGGGAATTATATTCCTCACGGTTTAGCTTCATAAAGGAAAATTTCTCACAAGTTACTGAATATGTTCAGAACATCAAATGACCTGTAAAATGTGAATCCAATAGCCCATATGCAAGTCATATCTCAAAAGAAAATGAGAATTCCAACACATCATTGAACTGAAAACACCCAAACATCCTAGTTTATATAGCTTCTATAAAACTTATATTTAACTATAGTGGTAGATCATTCTTATCAAGGAAATAGTGTGCCGGTCAAGGGAATACCTAACCCCACTGATGGAGGATTTCATATACATGAGGTACATCAGTCATATGGGGGACCCCACCTTAACACAAAGGTGTTCCCATGTGAGTACTTAAACCACATATTTATCATATGGGGGACAACACCCTGGTACCAATATGTCACTTGGGGAGTACCTGAACCCCAAGTATGTAATGGAGGATAATCCCATGAGATATAAGGGGACTTGAGTGTCATATTTCATATGGGGTACTATTCAATAACATGAATATTTTTTAGGGGAGTACCCAAACCCCATGTTTGCTCCAAAATCCTTTCCAGAACCCTATTGTTGTCTCTATATGGATATAAGATCCTCAAATCACCTAAAAATCATCTCTCATGTCCTTTTATGAAAAATAGGATCACACTATTGTGTTCTACATGGAAAATGTTCAAAATGGATTATTTGTTTTATCTAATTATAATATTTGAGTGAGAATATATGTAGAATACCAAATAAGATATAGTAAACGGTATTACTATGATAGACATGATGTGTGTGAATAGGATAGCTTTCATATGTGTCTTTATATTATTCTATCATGTGGGGTCAACCCATGTAGCATTCCCTTAGGTGAACAAGGAGTGTGGGGTCTGATGTCTAGTCAAAAGAGTACCCCAAGAGTCTGAGTCATGTGGTTTCAAACTACATATCATTCAAACTTATATACATGCAGTGTGGATTTATAGGTAAAAACTAACCATCTTCTATATCCCATGTCTTCTTGTGTAATCCATCATGGAATTTATTTCCAACTATATTCCATGTATGTCGATCAGGGGGGTGGGTTTGTACTCTTCCACACCTTGGGTTATATAACCCAATAATACACAACATTTGTTTCAATTCTACACAATGTTTAATATTTACCACTCTTGTGAAACCCTAAGCACAAACCAATAATGGGACACACTAGGATCGATGCTATGAGAGAGGGGTGAATCAGATTATGTCAATTTTAAAATTTAAATTTTGAATGGTCTTGGTGTGTGGTTAGTTGAAACCCAAATCTATCTATCTCTACATAAAATTTTGAAACAAATAAAAAAAGTGACCCTAGTGATTTTACTTGGTTCACCCTCCCTGAGCTATGTCAAGGGGATTATAATTAGCAATGTGTTAGTGTACCAAAATCCACTAAAGTATGTGTTGGTCGAAGTAGGTCACTCAAGAGGGGGGTGAATTGAGTTCCTATAAAAATTTATATTAAAAAAATTTATTAATAAATCCCCCAATTTAAAACAAATACAAGACAGTTAACCAAAGTATCATATTTATAAAAGATTTAATTGTTTGAAATATTTCTTAAGGATTTATTAGTTTTCAGTTAAAATAATTTAAGTGATTAATTTATCTTTTGAAATCATTATACTAAATAAAATTCTCATATAAACACTATATAATACTGAATATCAAAGTGTAGTGAAGTTTTCGGGTTAGAATGAATAAAACAGATAAGAAAATACAACAAAACTAAACCTGATAGGAATGGAGGATTTAAAATAAGAGGTTTAGTCTCAAGTCAAGACCTAATCCTATCCAATTGGTGATCACCTGCCACAAATAAGTTTATATTAAATAAACTTGATCCACACCCTAGATCAGGGTAACAATATTATAAAAAATGTCCAGGTCACCATACCTCTTCCACAATTTTCATGGGAGTGAAAATCAAACAGACGGGACATGCAGGGACCTCTTCCATTATTATTCATGGGAGGGTAATGTTTAGACTGATATGTTGGAAAATATATCTATGTATCTTCCAATTTAGCATAGGAGTTAGTGTGTGTTTATGAAATAGTGACACACACTACATGAAATGTGAATAAAGTACACAAATAGAAAAAAATGATAAGAAGAGTTTAGAATGCTCTGAGTGATGTTCAATAAATCTTCTAGAATCCTTTAGGAAGGTAGAAATGAAGCTGGAGACAACTACTTGAAACAGGTAGTAAAACAGAGAGTCATGGTTTCTTTTTTATTATGTTCTCAGTGAGGTAAAATATTATTCTAAGTGTTCATGTCCTCTAAGTTGTTTCTACAGAGTTTTGTGGTGTTTTGGGTTCTCAGTAATTTCTCTTGTTATGAACAACTGGTTTATTGAGCCTGTTTCACAATCGTGCATCTTTTTTTCAATAACTTTTCTCTATTATTTATTCCATTATTTCACCCAGTTTCTTGCTTTATACATTACAGGTTGACAAGGATCATGTTCTCTATCACATGTAGGTACCTTGTACTAGTCTCTGACATCATTTAATGTTGACTAAAAAATATAGAAAAGGTCATTAATATAATAAGTAGTACTGATATTTATAAATATGACCATTAGAAATATGTTTGAATTTAAAATAGATCATCAGTGACTCAATCTGTCGATAGGTCATTCTTTCGGTAGCACATTCCATCGATAGCTCATTTTTGTCGATAGGTTAGACTATCAACATCTCAATATTTTGGTGGGTTAGGCATCAGTAGGTTAGGCATTGGTATGTTAGGCATCGGTAGGTCAAGCGTTGGTAGGCTAGGTGTCAGTAGGTCAGGCATCGGTAGGTGACGCATCGGTAAGTTGGTTGTTGGTAGGTTAGGTGTGGATAGGTTAGGAATTGGTAGCTCAACTATCGGTGAGTCATACTTAGCGAAAACTCTGAGTCGCTCTATCGATCAGTCGCTCAATTGGTGACTTAACTTATTGGTAGGTCACACTACCGGTGACTCATACTTAACCAAAATTTGTTAAACTATCTTATGATATGAACACTAATACCAGAGGTTATAGTTATGATTGAAAATGGTTAAACACAATGTATCTTAATAAATCATAATCAGTATAGTTAAGCATTATTTGTGAGCATTAAAACTAGAGGAGGCCAAAAATCTCCCCCGTTTTGATGATCACAAATCATGGAATTATGTACCATAATAACTGAAATGATTTTTGATGATTAGGGAAAAACTTTCTTAACATATTGCACAGATTACTTATTAAATGGAATTTGTCCATTATATGGTCCCTTTTAATCTTCAAGCTTAATCTTAAGCTCCCCCATAGAGATATGTTATACGCATTAGTTTGGTATTAGAGGAAACATGGAATATTCCATGCACATTAGTTATCCCCCTTTTGGGATTATCAAAAAAGGAAATAATGGAGTAAAATAAACAAAAAATAATAAAATAACAGTGAATAAGATGAATTAAGAAGAGTGTATTCCATGAGTCAAGAAGTACAAGGGATTACAAAATTATACAACAAAAAAGTACATCAAATACCTATAAAAAATGATCCAACTACTTCTTCTTAGAATAATCATAATTCCCTTTACCCTTATCTGAGTTAGTAAAATTAGGGATAAGACCAACAGGGATAGAAGTTGTAGTGGTGGAAGGAATGGAGCTAATAGTGAGTGAAGGAAGAGGTACTCCTGTAAAAATAGAAGGAGCTAAGCTCAGGCTAGTGGATGAGTGAGGCACTGTTTTCTCATGAATGACTGGTCTGATCTGACTTAGATCCTAAGCAGGGGTCATGGTTATAGGTGAAAAAAGGGTAGAAGGAGACACTCCGGGTTGGATGGGAGAAGCATCCAGATAAACAATAGTTGTGTTATGATGGTGCAGGTATGGCTTGAGAAAATTAATGAAATCCTTGATAACCTCACCACCATATTCCATATCTATCTCAATGTCATATTTATTTTCCAGGAATTTATCAAGAGTAGGAGTAAACTCTTTTAACTTCTGAACTTGGTCTTTAAAATCCTTGGTCACTAGAGGCAACCTCAAATTCTCTACTAAGTACTTGAAGTGACCGGTCAGCTGATGCTTGGTATAAACCCTCTTGAAATATAAATCTACCTTCTTCGAAATTTATCCTGAGTAGTGGTATCATCATTAGTAAAAACGCATAACTATGTCATCAATATGATCACAATTATGCTTAATTTTGGAAAGACTCCCTTGGTCAGTGCCACCCATCATGATTTGTAGCTCTTCTCTAATAACTGTTCTAACAATCTCAACATCTAGAGAGTGAGAAACATGAGTTGAAGAGCTAGTTACACCTTGAAATATATCTCTTATTTCTATCCTTAACTGGTTCACATAAAAAATAGGATTCTAAGATGGAACAAAGGTAGGATCACTAATAACTTCATATTTTACAACATGTTTAAAAATTGATATATCAAGGGTCGCGAGAGGTGGTGAATCATCCTTATAAGATTTAGAAGTGGTGTCTCCAAGAGAATTCAAAACTCTATCCAAATATTCTTTATATTCAGTTGTCAACTTATAAAAGGTCGAGACCATTGAAACTAATTCATTTATCATTTTATGATTGTCTATGAAAACTAATTCAGTGTACACTATCAAATATTGCTCAAATTGAGATACAAAATTATCAGTAATCAACTGAGCATCTCTTTCACTAATTCTGGAAATATGAGAAGGTGGTTTTGAAGGGTTTAATCGAATAACATCCAATAGATCTTCCTTTAAGGAATTAAAATCCACATTGGTGACATGCTTATCTAGCTTATAAGAATCCACAGGAATAGGAGTTAGAGAATCTATCCTATCTTTTGGATCTGGATAGTATAATACAAGAGCTACATACCCTGGGTTCCTCCTCTATATAGGTACCATAATATCATCCATAAGATAAAGCACATCATCCTATTCTCTTTTATCTTGTCTCTTCCCCTTCGCTGATATCCTTTTCCTCGAATACAATAATTCCCTCACTAGAGTTATAGAAACATATCTGCCAACATAAATTTATTCTTCCTAGACATTTTAATTAGTATCCTTTTCCTCAATAACAACTAATTCATGAATATTGGTAGGGGAATTAGTATCAGGAGTTCTCTATTTTGGTACAACATTCTCAGTATACTCTGGGGATACAAGTGGTTCAGGTTCCACTAGTATAGGACTAGCAGGATCCAAGGATAGATCAATGATATCCTCACTATGACTATGGTAATTATTACCATGGTCTGATCCAATTTCTGAAACATCAGTCCCTTCATCTTCCCTTTCACTTTCATCTTCACTTATACCTTCATTAGGTTCCTTAGAATCTTCTTCAACTTCATCATCAGCTTCTTCCTCACTTATACTTCCTTCTTCATCTAAATAATCTTCTTCACTATCTGATATACTTTCATACTCAGTACCCTCAAACTATTCTATCTATTCACTTTCTTCTTCAGCTAAAATTGGTTCTTTTGTAGGTAGAGGTTTAGGTGGACTAAAAAATCCATAAGTCACCCTATGTGGGATATCATCAATGTTAGGATCACTCTTATCATTTATTGGCTATACAGCTCTCTGAATTTCCTCAGCCACCTCCTCATCAGAATAGACACCAACCCACTAGGTCCAAGACCATGGTCTTCCATATCCCATGTCATCAAAGGATGGTCAACAAGATTAAATTCTTCATATAGATTATCACTATCCTCAAACCTCATTTTCTTCCATGGGGTTTAGTTAATCCTCATCCTACAACAAATAACTTTATTTAGGCAGAAACTATAGCAAAATGAAATGGTTTCTTCACTTTCACTTACAAAGTCTTTGTCTTTCAACATGGAAGAGACAATATTTTGGTAAAATAGGGAGTTTGTCTTATAAGAAGGCTTGATCATCTCACTAATATGAACCATTATATATTTCCACAAATTTAACTTATTACCTCTCTTTAATAGGTACATTAGATAGAAATCCTGAAACTTAAGAGATGGAAAATCACCTTTCTTGGGACACAATTAGTGTTGGATGAAATTAAAAAACAACCTTCTCTCACCATACAGATCAGTTGAAATCGGTCTTCTATGTTCTCCATTTCCAATTAACTCGGCTAGAGAAGTCTCATAGTTGAAGAAATCACTAGTGGGATGTGCATTCCCCTGATGATCATCACATATTTTTTATGAGGTACCTTTAGACAATCATCTCATTTTTTAATGAAAAGGATACTATTCTTACATCCACTATTGAATTCATACTGAATACCACAGCTCCTTAAAATAGAAACTCAAAATACATGTTAAACTCATGGACCGACCTTGGATAATATGGTCTATCATTGTTAGAGAACCACTCCAACCACCCTTGTTCTTGAAACACCTTTAGAAAAAGAGACTTTATATAAAATAACCATTAAAAAAGTACTTCTTTCCTAGGGGTTACAATATGATTCACAAGCTCAGAATTAACTGGTGGTAGTTTACGTCGGCTTTATTTGACTCTTTTTCTTTTAGATAGATCTAATTCATCCTCTGATCGATTGAGAACATGGTTGAAATGAGACATTGGAGGTTCTAAGGTTTTGGTTCAAGGGAGAAAACGGGGAACAAATTAAAACAAAATATATGAAACAATATCATTTTAAAATTCCATACAGATAAATAAGAACAATTAAATAAATATTAGTCGGTAAGACATATCGGTGAGACATCATCACTAAGAGATCATCTACAAGACATTATCAGAAAGACATCATCAGTGAGTCAGGTAGTTGATACATCATTGGTGGGTCGCGTTAGTGACACATCATCGGTGAGACATCATTGGTGAGTCACATCGATGATACATCATTAGCGATTCACCAAAAATTGATCATTCCTAACTCATGTCTGATGTAACTCATCCTCTCAAAATTTAAATGAATGGAAAAAATAACAAGAAGCTGATGTTCTGTGCCAGTGAATTCAAGCGTTATATCACCTTTTTGATAATGATCTATCAAAATGTGATGAATTACATCAATATGTTTTGTTATATAGTGAGAAGTTTTATTCTTAGATATATTAATAGCACTTTTATTATCACAGTTTATAGGGTCATGTCTAAACTAATATCCATAACCTAACAAAGTGTGTTTCATCCACAAAATTTGAGCACAAAATTTACCAGCAGTTATGTATTGTTGGAGTTGGTGGTCTAGAACCAACTACTTTGTACTTTATTCATTAAATAAAAGCCTTATCACATCTTGATTGTTCTTCTGCATGACATGTCATGTGATAATGTCCTAAGGAAAACTGTTGCATTAAAGGGTCGTAGCGGATCCCTGCTATGATGAGAACCCTGAAGTACCATAACACTATTCTTGAATGTATATTCTATGGCCGGATGATATTATTTGAGGGACACAAATAATACATGTCATTAGGGGTGAGGACTCATAAAAATTTGAGGCACCTTTTCATGGTGTGCGCCCTTGGTAATATCCAGGAGGATATTATGAGAACGAGACCCGCCAGTAGGAAATCCACATTTCATAGTGTCATTGGATGTTCCTATCTGCGGACGTGTGTATTGATCCTTAGACTTTAATATTATTATTAATGGGTATTACAACTCG
The DNA here is from genome assembly GCA_963277665.1 of Viscum album. Classification (NCBI taxonomy): domain Eukaryota; kingdom Viridiplantae; phylum Streptophyta; class Magnoliopsida; order Santalales; family Viscaceae; genus Viscum; species Viscum album. The sequence continues at coordinate 924,421,655 of OY728120.1, forward strand.
CACACTTAGATGTATTGACAAAAACTGTGATGACACACTTTTCGTAGCGAGGTAGGATACGTTGGGTGCGTCATGAGTAATACCGCATTAATAGATAATGTGAGAAAGGATTTGTCCCTTTCGTTCCATAACGGAAGTAGATATCTCAGGCCCTTTGATGGAATTGATATAGCCTAAATAAATCCATGGCCATGGTAAGGTATGGGAAAGTTCAATTCTGGGAAGTCAAAGAAAGAATATTCAAGCACATGGGTTGATGTCACTAGTATGCAACCCGCTTTATTGGAGATATCGAGACAAAGAGATTATGTTACACGGTAAGCGTTCGTAGGAGGTGACACATCATTTCAGCGTTAACTTCTTTCTCTATGGGTGCCTTGGCGTGTTTCAAGATGCTAACCATGGACTTTAGGCAGGCTCAGCCTAATGCCACTGAGAAAGAGGACTAGAGGGTCACACACTAAGTGTGTTCATGTATCTCAGTTAAATGTTAATTTAACAAGTTAAATAAATATTATTCCCGACTTTGGTCTAATAATTATTTAAGGATGTCTGATCGCATTTATTTTGACACTAGTTATTCTCTCGAATATATTGTGGACAAAATAATATATTTATTAATGAGTAATGCAGTTACATTTATTTAAGAAATAAATATTCATTACTCAAGGTCTAATAAATGTGGTGGAGAAAAATGGAAAATAAAGGTACACGCCGTGTATATTAAATATACACGCCGTGTAGTTTTATGGAAAACAAGTACACGCCGGGTATTAATTATTACACGCCCTGTAGTTTTTCCAGTTGGGATTTTGAGGATTTAATATTGTTTTATTAAATGATATTTATTATAATCAACGTGGGCGCATGTCATGGAATTAATAATTCTACATGGGGGTTTTCAATAAGAGTTAATGAAATAAATAAAACGTGTAATGTGTTTATTTATTGTCATAAATCTATTAACCTCAAACCTGATTATCCTCACAACCCCAACATTTTTTGGAGAGCCATTGTTGTGCACAACGGATTTGGAAATACTCTCAAGCCAAGAGAGAATTCCCCTTCCACCAAGAACGCCCTCAAGTTACGAGAGAAAGATCCTCCACCGGATCAAGGCGGTCGAAGGCGGACATCGCAAGTGAAGGTTCTTCCGCGCTAGCACTCGGAGATCCCTTCGGCGACGTCTGGAGATATGTGACACACGTGTGGATCACCGTTAGAGGAATCCTACACTTGGATTCTACGATGCAATGAAGGATCACTGAATCGTGACAGGACACATCAACGAAGAAATAATTCCAACGAGGTAATTCTTATGCATTAATTAAATTAATTACAATAAACATATGATGATCCTCCCCAAGGGTTCTGGGACTCTTCTTTTTCTTTTCCTTCTTCATTCTATTTCGAAGATTCAGAGTTTTATATCATAACGGATCTCGGATTGAACGTTGTTTAACTTTAAAATTAATGTTGGGCTAACCCACCAATGTGCTTCTGCTGCGCCTGGAACCTAGAAGTGGTATCAGAGGCGGTCATATCGTTGGTAATAATTATTTATTTTTTCTTTGGTGATTTACGCATTTAATAATTTTGTTATTTCAATTCATGTTTAATCATTCTAGAAATCTGAATCTCAAGATCTGTTCCTCCTGCCTCTTTTCTCGTTCACCTCACAGAAACATATTTTTCTTTTAATTTTGATTAAAATAAAATAGCAGAACTCATCCGGAGGAGCCAAACATTTCTGGCCGTATAACACCAGAATACACGGCGTGTATTTGGAAGTACATGTCGTGTAGTCTAGGTTCAATGCATTGACTGATCCTCCAAATCAGGCTATGTATTGGATTCTTTCTAAGAATTTAAGACACCGTGTATTAACCAGAAATAGGTGGCACACGGTTTCCAGAATACACACTATGTGGTCAAATGAACACGGCGTGTAGTCCATTCGGGTTAGGGTTGGGTCGTGTACTCCGTACATGGCTTGCCTGGCTGGAAACCACGTAACGCGGAAACTACACGGCATGTTTCCCACTATACACACCGTGTACTCCAAAAATTTCTGAAGTACATTAACACGCCCTCTCCCCGGACGTGTACTTCGGATGGACGGTGAAGAAAAGTACCCGCCGTGTAGTCGAAACTACACGCCGTGTACTCACCCAAATTACAAAGATTTATTAAAATTTATTATTATATTATAAAATATCTTGAGACGTGTACCATGGTTCAGGCATAAAGCTAAGGTACAACACATGATATGTGTTTTATATATATGTGTTTAATTTAACATCTGAGTAATAAATGGGAATTCACCGGGTTTCCTCCAAGGTACAAGTTACGTACAAGGATAATTTTAAATGAATTTATTTGTTTAAAATTATGATGGATGAGAATCTCAAGGAAATTCAGAAAAGTGATTTAAGATAAAAGGATTGATTAATTAAAGATAATTAATTGATTCGAGCGTGATTTATCTTAAACAAGAACGATTAAGTAATTGAATGCTAGTTTTATTTATGCGTAAATATCGTTGCATGTATGGATGATCATGAGCTAGACCGAGACCTTTGTATGTGAATGGTTTATTTTTAATTTATTTATTTAAATTAAATTTGTTGGCATGTGAGCCATCTCGTCATTAATATGTAGGGCCTGCGTGCCAAAGGATTCTTTTATGTAAAAACCCCTTTTACCCCTCACCTGCATGTGATATAAATGCATATGTAATGGATGGAGCTCCCAAGCTAGTGGAGGCGGCTCAAGTCAGGAGCAAAGGTGAAACCAATCCATGGAGATACAAAGGTGGACAGGTGGAAAGCTGTAAACACGAACCCGAATGGTTCAAGGTGTTTATCCCCTAGGTCTTGGGTTAGTTTATCAACCGCTAGATAAACTAACCAATAGAAAAGCTCATTGTCATACCATTTATTTTATTTCTGTCAGTTTCATGGTTTATTTATTATGGGTGTGTTGTCACGATCACACAATTAATAAATTAAATGAACATGCAAGATGGAACTAAAATAAAACGGGCTTATACGTAAATATTATCTTAGACATGGTTAATCACTTAAGTATATCCCACTTAATATTAACAAGAATTTAATCAAAGATTATAAAATGGAAATTTACATATAAGGATAAAATCCCTCAAAATAAATATTAAGTTGGCATAGCCTTCCATAATCTTGGTTAGAATCAAACCATAGTTCAAAGTTCTTGACCAACCCTAGTTGGGGTGCTTTCAATTATCGGGGAATTCTAATTCAAGGTTTTGGGTTGACTTGACTTGGTTCACATTAAGGGTTGATTGCCACAGCAGGACTTGGTGTGACCAAGAGGCAAAGGTTGAGGAAATCCAAAAAGGATTTCAGGATTGGGGAGTCCACTCAGCGGATCAAGGAGCTGCGAGTTAATGTAGTTGGCATTTGGAATGCCTACCTAAAACCCTTCAAGTTGCTTGACCAACCCTAGTTGGGGGTAATGCGAAGGGCAATATGGATCCATGCCACTAGAATATTCACACAACAGAATATTCCAAAGTCAATGGTGAGGGTATTGGATTTCAATAAAATAGTGGGAGACTAATAAGTATTAATTTATTTATTTGTCTCAATTTTTGTAATAAATTACTAAACCTTTGCTCATATTAATTTGTAGAAACGACAAGAAAATGACTTCGAACATATCATTGCACACCATACTTGAAAAATAAAACCTTCTCACCAGCACCAATTTCCAAGAGTGGTAGAGGCGTTTACGCGTCGTCCTTTGCCACGAAAGGAAATTATATGTGCTGGAAGAGCCTATTCTAGTTGCGCCTGGGAATGAGGCTAGTGATGAGGAATTATCTCTCTATATGAAACACATGGATGATGTCATAGATGTCCAGTGTTTCATGCTATCGGCCATGTCTAATGAGCTCTTGAAGCAACATGAAAACATGGACGCATATAGCATGATGTCTCACCTAAAATATCTCTACCAAGAGAAGGTGAGACAGGAGAGATATAAGATCTCCAATGCTTTGTTTACCAGGAAGCTTGGAGAGTCTGCACCAGCTGGGCCTCATGTAGTCAAGCTTATTGGCTATATTGAACGCTTGGACATCTTAGGGATTAAATTCCCGGATGAGTTGCGTATAGATCTCATCCTATCATCACTGCCCAAGACCTTCTCTAGCTTCATTGTCAACTATAACATGAGCGGCAATGAGAAGAGTCTATCAGAGCTTCTAACCTTGATTCTCTAGGTAGATAAGGACATGAGGCGTGAAAAACCCGCGGTCCTTATGGTGAACAAGAAAAGGAAGGACAAGGCAAAGGGGTCAAAGACTTATAAACGGTCTGAAGCCCCCGAGCACCATCCCTCCAAGAAGGGGAAGATCCAGAGGCAGGGCAAGGAACGGGAGGCAGTGTGTTTTGCATGTGGAAAGCAGGGCCACTGGAAGAGGAACTGCACCCAGAAGTGTGGGGATGCTAAAGGTGCATTTGTTATTGAGTGTAATATTTCTATTTCTATACATTGGGTATTAGATACAGCTTGTGGGGCTCACATCTGTATTCAAATGCAGGAACCAAGTAGATTTAGAAAGATTGCCATAGGATAGGTGGATCTTCGAGCTGCCAATGGTGCAAGGCTGGCTGCATTGGCTATTGGTGACTACCACCTCTCCTTGCCAACTGGGATGATTTTGGTTTTACATAACTGTTATTACGTGCCTAGTGTTACCAAGAACATAATTTCTGTATCTTGTTTGGATATGGATGGATTTGTTTTCAAATTTGGAAATAAGGGTTGTCTCTTTTATAAGAACAACGTATGTTATGGTATGGCACATTTAAATAATGGTTTGTATGTATTTAATTACAAAAACCAAGTGTTGGCAATCAATAACGAAACAAACTCACATTACACATACATCACCCAGTTATGGCATCACCGCCTTGGTCATGTGAACGTGAAGGGTTTGACAAAGCTCTTTGAAGATGTATATTTAGACTCTACTGAGATAAAACCACTTGATAGATGTCACGCTTGTTTACAAGAAAAAATGACCAAGCCGCCTTTTGGTGGACAAGGTGAAAGGGCCACAGAGCTTCTAGGATTGGTACACACGGATGTGTGTGGACCATTTCCAGTAAAAGATAGAGGTGGATATTCTTAATTCATTACTTTTACTGATGATTTGAGTAGATATGGCTATGTCTACTTAATGTGGTATAAGTCAGAGTACTTAGAGAAATTTAAGGAATTAAAGAATGAAGTAGAGAATCATCTTGGTAAGAAGATAAAGAAGCTTCGATTGGGTCGAGGTGGAGAATATCTGAACCAAGAGTTCATCGATCTTCTACGAGAGTCTGGGATTCTATCTCAGCTTACTCCTCCTTATACACCACAGTGGAATGGTGTTAGTGAAAGGAGGAATTACACCTTGTTGGATATGGTGAGGTTGATGATGAGTCATGCGGATCTTCCATTATCCTTTTGGGGATATGCATTATAAACTGCAGCATACACATTAAACCGAGTACCAACTAAGGCGGCAAATGGAATTACATCCGAGTTATGGAATGGAAGGAAACCCACTTTGTCGCACAAACATGTATGGGGATGAGAGGCGTTTGTTAAGGCCTTATCAGGCAACAAACTAGCACCCCGGGGCATGAAGTGTATCATTATAGGATATCCCAAGGAAACAAAAGGATATTACCTATATAACCCTCAAGACAAGAAAGTGACTGTTGCCAGACAAGCTGTCTTTCTTGAGAGGGAGCACATCCTCAACAAGGATAGTGGGAGAAATATTGACTTCGACGAAGTTGATGCTCAAGATACACAAGAGTTGGTATAGGAACAATTTCCACAGGTCCCCTTGGAAGAGGTTCCAGAAACACAAGTACTGTGTAGGAGCTCAAGAGAGGTAAGGGAACCAGAGAGATTTGGTTTCCTAGTCACTGAGGATGGTGAATCATTATTGTTGGACAATGATGAACCTCTCTCCTACAAGGAAGTAGTAAAAATCTCAAAAGCTGCAAGATGGCTAGAAGCTATGAATTTTGAGATGGATTCCATGTATCAGAACCAAGTTTGGGTTTTTTTCGATGAGCCCGTTGATGTAAAGCCTGTTGGATGCAAATGGGTATTCAAAAGAAAGATGGACATGGAAGGTCAAGTTAGCACCTTTAAAGCAAGGCTAGTGGCTAAAGGATTCAGACAACACCAAGGAATTGACTATGATGAAACCTTCTTGCCAGTTGAAATGTTTAAATCCATAAGAATCATAATTTCCATAGAAGCTTACCATGACAATGAGATTTGGCAGATGGATGTCAAAACAACATTCCTTAACGGGAACCTTCAGGAAGATGTCTATATGACACAACCAAAAGGGTTTGTGACACCAGGTGAAGCCAAACGGGTTTTCATGTTGCATAAATCCATTTATGGATTGAAGCAAGCATCCAGGTCATGGAACATTCGATTTGATGAAGCCATAAAGGAATTTTGTTTCATTAAGAATGAATATGAGCCATGTGTTTATAAGCGGTTTAATGGGAATGCGGTCGTCATCCTAGTGGTATATGTTGATGACATATTGCATATTGGAAACGATGTACCAGCCTTACAGTCAGTTAAGGACTGGTTGAATAAGTGTTTCTCCATGAATGACTTAAGAGAAGCAGCCTACATTCTAGGGATCAAGATCATTCATGACAGATCCAAGAGGCTACTTGGACTAAGTCAGGGTACATACATTGACCAGATACTAAAGAGATTTAGTATGGAAAAATCCAAGAGGGGATTGGTTCAAGTGTCACATGGCTTACATCCTTATAAGAAAATGTGTCCCCAGACACAACAGGAGAAAGATAGGATGAGAAAGATCCCATACGCTTCGGCTATAGGATCAATCATGTATGCCATGTTATGTACCAGGCTTGATGTTGCCTATGCACTAAGCATGGTAGGCAGATATCAAGAAGATCCAGGAGAACAGCATTGGACTGCTGTTAATACTATCCTTAAGTATCTGAGAAGAATTAAGGATATGTTCCTGGTGTATGGAGGAGACGAGGAGCTTGTCATCAGAGGGTATGCTGATGCTAGTTTTCAAACAGATCAGAATGATCTAAAGTCACAATCTTGATATGTTTTCTGTCTCAATGGAGGATCTGTGAGCTGGAAGAGTTCAAAGCAGCCAGTTGACGCCTATTCTACAGCAGAGTCCGAGTATATAGAGGCTTCTGATGCAGCCAAGGAAGCCTTATGTATTTGGAACTTTGTCCAGGAGCTTGATGTGGTGCCTAGAAGTAAAGGTCCCATTACAGTGTATTGTGATAATACTACAGTGGTGGCTCTTGAAAAAGAACCACGATCACATCAACGGACAAAGCACATACTCCGGAAGTATCACCTCTTGAGGGATTTCTATCAAAGGGGTGAATTTTTAGTGAGCAGAGTGTCCAAGAAAGAGAACGTGGTGGACCCCATGACTAAAGGCCTATCTCAGCAAAAGCATGAATATCATGTGAGAACTAGCGGGTTAAAGGTTGTTAGCAGTTGGCTCTAGTCCAAGTGGGAGTCTGTTGGAGTTGGTGGTCTAGAACCAACTACTTTGTACTTTATTCATTAAATAAAAACCTTATCACATCTTGATTGTTCTTCTGCATGACATGTCATGTGATAATTTCCTAAGGATAGCTGTTGCATTAAAGGGTCGTAGCGGATCCTTGCTATGATGAGAACCCAGAAGTACCATAACACTGTTATTGAATGTATGTTCTATGGCCGGATGATATTATTTGAGGGACAAAAATAATACAGGTCATTAGGGGTGAGGACTCATAAAACTTTGAGGCACCTTCTCATGGTGTGCGCCCTTGGTAATATCCAGGAGGATATTATGAGAATGAGACCCGCCAGTAGGAAATCCACATTTCATAGTGTCATTGGATGTTCCTATCTGTAGATGTGTGTATTGATCCTTATACTTTAAGATTATTATTAATGGGTATTACAACTCGCAAACTTAGATGTATTGACGAAAACTGTGACGACACACTGTTCGCAGCGATGTAGGATATGTTGGGTGCGTCACAAGTAATACCGCATTAATAGATAATGCAAGAAAGGATTTGTCCCTTCCATTCAATAATGGAAGTAGATATCTCAGGCCCTTTTATGGAATTTATATAGCCTAAATAAATCCATGGCCATGGTAAGGTATGGGCAAGTTCAGTTCCGGGAAGTCAAAGAAAGAATAATCAAGCACATGGGTTGATGGCACTAGCATGCAACCCGCTTGATTGGAGATATCGAGACAACGAGATTATATTACATGGTAAGCGTTCATAGGAGGTGACACATCATTGTGGCGTTAACTTCTTTCTTTATGGGTGCCTTGGCGTGTTGCTAGATGCTAACCTTGGAATTTAGGCAGGCTCAGCCTAATGCCACTAAGAAAGAGTCCTAGAGGGTCACACATTAAGTGTGTTCATGTATCTCAGTTAAATATTAATTTAACAAGTTAAATAAATATTATTCCCGACTGTGGTTTAATAATTATTTAAGGATGTCTGGTCGCATTTATTTTGACACTAGTTATTCTCTCGAATATATTGTGGAAGGAATAATATATTTATTAATGAGTAATTCAGTTACATTTATTTAATAAATAAATATTCATTACTCAAGGTCTAATAAATGTGGTGGAGAAAAATGGAAAATAAAGGTACATTCCGTGTATATTAAATATATAGGCTCTGTAGTTTTATGGAAAACAAGTACACGCCGTGTAGTTTTTCCAGTTTGGATTTTGAGGATTTAATATTGTTTTATTAAATGATATTTATTATAATCAGTGTGGGCGCATGTCAAGGAATTAATAATTCGACATGGGGGTTTTCAATAAGAGTTAATGAAATAAAAAAAACGCGTAACGCGTTTATTTATTTTCATAACTCTATTAACCTCAAAACTGATTATCCTCACAACCCCAACATTTTTTGGAGATCCATTGTTGTGCACAATGGATTTGGAAATACTCTCAAGCCAAGAGATAATTCCCTTTCCACCAACAACGCCCTCAAGTTACGAGAGCAAGATCCTCCACCGGATCAAGGCGGTCGAAGGCGGATATCGCAAGCGAAGGTTCTTCCGTGCTAGCACTCGGAGATCCCTTCGACGACGTCCGGAGATACGTGACACATGTGTGGATCACCATTAGAGGAATCCTACACTTGGATTCTACGATGCAACGACGGATCACCGAATCGTGATCGGACACATCAACGAAGAAAGAATTCCAACGAGGTAATTCTTATGCATTAATTAAATTAATTATAATCAACATATGATGATCCTCCTCAAGGGTTCCAGGACTCTTATTTTCTTTTTGTTCTTCATTCTATTCTGAAGATTTGGTGTTTTATATAGTGACAGATCTCAGATTGAACATTTTTTAACGTTAAAATTAAAGTTGGGCTAACCCACCAACGCGCTTCCGCTACTCCCAGAACCTAAATGTATTCACTTTTAGTAGTAGATAATGGAATATAATTTTTCTTTTTTACTACACCATGATACTAGAGACTTTCCCAAAAAGTGACATGTTCTAGAGGTACTTTTTCTATCTAACTTGCAACCACCAAAATCAACATCTGAATAACTAACTAAATCAAATAGATGACCTCTAGGATAGAACAATCCTAGGTTGGTATTATACTTGAGGTATTTGAAAATTCTCTTAACAATAGTAAAATGAGATTATTTAAGGTTTTATTGAAAATGAGCACACATACACACACTAAAAATAATATCAGCTTGGATAGCAATCAAGTAGAGAAGACTACCAATCAAATCTCTATAATTGGTTTGATCAATAGATTTTCCATTTTCATCAAGATCCAATTTATAGGTGGTACTCATTGGAGTATCACTACATTTTGTGATATCCAAGTCAAAATGTTTCAAAATATACTTAGTATAATTTCTTTTATTTAAAATAATACCTTTTTTATTTTGAAAATTTTGAAATCCAATAAAGAATTTGATTTCTATAATTAAACTCATTTCAAATTCACTTTGAATTATTTTTGAAAAATCAATAAATAAAGAATGTTTTTTATATCCAAAGATAATATCATCAACATATATTTTAATAACTAAAAAATATTTAGAAATTATTTTTATAAAATGAGTAGGATCAGTTTTTCCTTTTTTAAAACCTTTAGAAATAAGAAAAATGTGGAGCCTATCATACCAAGCTCTTGGATCATGTTTTAAGCCATACAAAGATTTAGTTAATTTGAAAACATGATTTGGAAAATAAGGGTTTGTAAATATGGGGGTTTTTTAAAAAAAAATCCTCATCTATATATCCATTTAGTAATGAACTTTTAACATTTATTTTTTATTGTTTGAAATTGAGATGTGCTACATAAGCTAGAAGAATTCTAATGGATTTAAGTCTATGAACCAGTGAAAATGTTGATTCATATTCAATTCCTTATTCTTGACTATATCCTTGTGAAACCAGTCCAGATTTATTTCTTACTATGGTACCAACTTCTTTTACTTTATTTTTAAACACCCACTTAGTTCTTATAGTCAGGGTGTCTTTAATTCTATCAATAAGTTTATAGAATTTGTTTCTTTTAAACTAATTAAACTATTCTTGCATATTCATTACCCAAAATTCATCATTGATAGAATCATTGATATTTTTAGGTTCAATCTATGAAAAAAATACTTGATGATAAACCTAGTTCCTAAGATAATCTCTAGTATGTGTCCCTTTATCTAAGTCTCCAGCTACAGTATCTAAGGGATGGTTCTTAAGAGTTCTAATAGATATAGAAAAAGAAGGGTTATTTATTTAAGTTTCTTCTATAGGCTTGGGTTAACTATGAATAGAGTTTCTAGATTTTCCTTAACTGGAGGATTTTTATACATTCTTAATATTCGGTTTGTAATGTTTATCATTTATATTCAAATTGGACAGATTAACCTCAATATTTTCAATGGAGGTTTTAGGTTCATGTGGATTTGTTTCATCAAATTTGATATGTACATATTCTTCCACGAACATTGTTCTTTTATTGAATATCATATAGGATTTTATAGAGGTTTACTAACCTAAGAAAATTCCTTCATCACTTTTGGAGGAAAACTTCTCAATATTATATTTTTTATTAAGGATAAAGACTTTGCACCCAAAAACATTAAATTAATTAAACTTAGGCTTCCTATTGTTACATATATAATAGGGATATTTATTAAGGATATATATAATTAATAATCTATTAATTATATAATAATATTTATTCACAGATTATTTCCAAAAGTAAACAGGTAAGTCAAACTCATTGAGCATAGTTCAAGAAAATTATTTTAAGGTTTTATTACTTTTTCTACAACTTCATTCAGTTGGGGTTCCTTGGAGTAGAGAAGTTATTATTGTAGCCATTCTATGAGAAAATGATTCAAAATCTTGATTCTCAAACTCAAATCCATGGTTACTTCTTAACAATTTAATTCTAAGACCACTTAAGATCTCTATAGTTCTGTCATAATTGGTAAAGTGGGAACAAGATTTTCCCTTGTGAGCTAAAAATAAATTCCAAGTATATCTAAAAAATTTATCTACTAGAACATAGGCATAATGTTTCCAATTTAAACTAGGTACTCTAGATGGCCCAAAAAAATCCAGGTGAACCAACTCAAGAGGTTTAGAAGTAGAAACTTCTATCTTTGGCTTGAAATATATTTTTTGATGTTTTCTCTTTTGATAAGGATTACATAATTTGTCATTTGGAAACTAAATTATAGGTAGATCCTTGATTAAACATTTTCTATTAATCTTTCTAAGGGATTGTATGTTATTGTGTCCTAGTCTTCTATGCCATATCCAAGACTCTTTTTGAAAATAACTTAAGCAAGAAACATTTTGAGAATCTAAAAAATTTAAATTCACAACATAAACATTTTCATTTCTAAAAGCATTAAATACTAAACCATTTTTTGAATTAAAAAAATTACATGAATCATTTTTAGATTGAACATGAAATCCATCATCACATAATTATAAAATTATATGTAGATTATACTTAAGATCATCAACAAAAAGAACTTTAGAAAATATAATTGAGTTAGTGTTACCAATTTAGAAAATGACAATTATTTTTCCTTTTGCATTGTCATCAAAGGTGACATTCCAACCATCAATGTTGATAAAGTTATTAAAGCTCAAGTAGTCCCCTGATAAGTGTCTTGAACATCCATAGTCCAAGTACTATATGCTTTTATAGGATATCTTCAAGAAGGTTTCCTAAAAATTAATTTAACCAAGAAAAAATTTTGGTTCCCTGACTTGCTTGGGTCCAATAATATCAGTGATTAATGTTTTGGTAACCTATATTTGTTTTATGGGTTTCCTAAAATCATTTTCTAAAGTCTTATAAAAATAAACTCTATTGGGTCCATAAATACTAGAAGTAGTTAATGATGTTCTAGTACTTTAACTTACAGTCGGTTTCTCTGATTTAGACATAAAACTAGATTTTCTAGACTTAGATAGAAACTTGGTTTTAACAAAATTTCTTTTTCTAGGTTGATAACCAATACCAATAGTGTGTTTAGGAGAAACCTTTTTCCTAGAATTTAAACCAAGTTATCTTTACCATTTTTTAACTTCTCTAAATATTTCTTTAATTGTTAATTATACAATTTAAGTTCATTTTTCTCATTGAGCTGTTGAGAATTATTTTCTTTTTCTATAGTAAGTTTTGATTCAACATAAAGAGTAAGAGTATTTTATTTCTTAAGAGATTTATACTTATCCTTTCATTAATTACATGTGTCCTCAATCATTTTACAATATTCAAACATTTCTTCATTTGTCATATTCTCATAATAATATTCATATTAATCTCTATAATAATAATAATTTTGTACAAGAAATTATAAAGTTACATGGGATGTGTTTTTCATGAAACACATATTTGCTTTGTCATCTTTCTCATCATGTGAAGATTCAGATTCACTGGAGCTGTCCTCAGAAGCACTCCAGGTGGACTTTATTTCTTTTTTCTAATTTTTATCCTTATCTTCATATTTCCTTTTGAACTTTAATTTTGGACAATCATCCTTTACATTTACTCTTCTCTTACACTCATAGTAGACTATTTCATTAGTATTTCCATTTTTCCTACAATCCTTTTTCCAATTTCCATTGTTGTAATATTTTACTTTGTAACTAGGATTCCTAAAGAACTTCTTCCTTTTGTAGAACTTATTAAATCTCTTGGACAATTGAGCCATATCCTCATCCATTTCACTTAGGAATTATTCATCACTGTAACTTTCAACATGATCTTACACATTCATTTTTTTTGGAGGTAGTGATTTTGAAAGCCACTGACTTTCCATTTGGTTCACTATCTTCTTCTCTGTTAACCTTCAGTTCTTCTTCATAAATCATTGGCTTACCTATCAGCTCATTGATTGGAAACTTACTGATATCACAATATTATCTAATTGACACTGAGTTTCCTCTCCATATTTCTAGTAGACATATGATTAACCACATGATTTGTTCTTTGGAATTAACTGGATTTATATAGTGTGATCCTAATATGAGTAGGAGGACTCTGATACAAGCAATTAAGTTGGCCATTTGTGAGTGTAATATTATGGTTTTTCCCTCTGAGATGAACTAGGAGGTGCGGGATAGTCAGGGGAAAACTTTTCTATCATCCTTAGTTATTACCCATACCCTTATATATAGATTAAGGATGAGGAAACTATTAGACTATGAGGGACTAGTCTTATGAGGGAGTGTGGAAAGTGAGGTCCCTCCTAATAGTTAGACCATAGGTGGTGATGAAATTCTATGAGTACGTGGTTGTGTATGGGTTTTAGTAGACAAGAATGAGGAGATAAAGATAATATTTCATGCTTCAACTTGGGTATTTTATCCTGGAGTCACCAAGATGTATTGGGATTTACATTTCCAATACTGGTGTTTGGGTATGAAAAGAGATGTACCTGGTTTTTTATGAGATGTTCCACCTATCCATAGGTGAAGGTGGAATACCATTGAACAGATAGACTTTTAAAGTAGCTACCCATTCCCAAATAAAAATGGAATGATTTCATGATGGATTTCATGATTGGTTTACCATGGTCACCTGGAGGTAATGATGTCATTTGGGTTATTGTGGAAAATATCACAAAGGTTACTCATTTTATACCTATCAAGTAGACCTTTTCATATGATGATCTTGGGGTTTTGTATATATATAAGATAGTATGAATTTATGGGGTCCCCAATATTATCATTTTAGATGTGGATAACTAGTTTACATCATGATTTTGGAAAGGTATTCATAGGGATTTAGATACACATGTGCTTTAGAGAACATCATACCACTCTCAGACCGATATCCAGTTGGAACACATGATACAGATGCTTTAGGATATGTTGTGATCATGTGTCCAAGATTTTATGGTCTCTTCAGAGAGGCACATACCACTGGTTGAATTCTCATACAATAATATCTTCTAGGATACTATTAAAATGTCACCTTATGAGGCTTTGTAAGGCAGGCCATATTGATAACACCTATGTTGGTTAGAGGTAGGATAATCAGTTATGCTCTTACCTTGTCTTCTTCATGAGACTATAAAGCATGATCAATTGATTTAGAAGTGGATGGTTACTCCCCGGTCTCATCCAAAATCTTACACCAATCACCATAGATGACCTCAAGAGTTAGAGTTCAACGATTGGGAATTTTTATGTGTCTCATCAAGGATGGTAAATAAGAGGGTTAGGATATAGGGTAAAATGTCACCATGATATGTTCGGTTGTTCAAGATTATAGAGATATTCAAGATGGTATCCTATCAGTTATAGTTACATCAGAGCTACCAAGTCATGCATGACGTCTTCCATGTATCCTAGCTATGTTGTTATCACTAAGACCCATATATTTCATTATAGCCTGAGGAGGTTGAGTTATAGGTATATGTGTATTTTTAAGAGAATCATATATGTATTGTGGATCATAGCATGAAGGTTCTATGAGGCCAGTTGGTTCCTCTAGTACAAGTGTTGTGGAATCACTGCTATGTACAAGATGAGACCTGGGAGCGAGAGGACAATGTACGAGCACAATGGATTGAATTTTCCATAGATTATGCTTCACCTCCCTAGGAAGGGAAATTCAGGGATGAATTTTTTAAGGGGTAATTTTGTAAGAACTCGGCTTTTTTATGAGGTATTAATCCATTACTTTCCATTAATTTTTAGTTTAAATATCTAAATATGGCCTAATGAGTATTCCATTTCCGATATAAAAGGTATAGAGGGTGTCTATGGTTAGTATAGAGCTCATAAACCATCTTTTGGGGTGAAAAATACCTGGATCATAGTTATTAGAAATAGTGCGGGGTAGGCCACATGGTTAGATTAAACTATGAAAGGTTGGATAGTGGATTTCTACAAGCTACATAGTTAGAAATACTATGCTATTTGAAGTTTATGGGCGTGCAGGAATGTATTCAATTTTGATAGCGAACCAATACATGGTTTGCACATAATTACTCAAATCATGTGAGAAAACTGTGTGAAGTACCCCTTTACTACAGCAAAGGGGGCACTGTTAGCTCATGGTAGGCACACAGTTTGGCTAACCATGCTGCCAAATAGTGTGAACGAGGAATTATTGAGAAATTACCATTTCCCCCTAATTAATTCTTTTTATAACCTAATTTTCTCCTCTTTTATCATGTTGGACAACCTCACCTCTTGAGAGCTTATTTTGACGAATATTCAAGGATTTTCCATCGAATCTCTGTCTGATCTCGGAATCAAGAGATATTTATCTCGTTGCATCCATATCAGTAAGATTCCAATTAATTTTGTTCCATTCTTCATTTAGTTTGGATTAAGTTGTTCTATTTAGGTGAAAACTAATATGACCTACTTCTTGGATCTTTATTATTTATTCGATTTTCTCCCAATATGAGTCAAATCAAGAGATGATACTAGAATATCTATCCACTGAAAACATATTATAGGTGGTCTAATGATTTTCCTTCAATGTTGAAGTATTTATATATATACCATTGTGTCGCACGCCCAATTCTCAGAGAGATTCCCTTGAAATTAAATTTAACCCTTGAATTTAATTGATAAGAATGACCTATGTAATTAATGGAGATGTTGATAATTAATTAATGGTTGTGAACCTTGAAATGAAACCACCCCTTGGGTGTGTTGTGAAATTAAGTGGACCACCATGGGTGGCATATTAATTATCACTTAAAATATGTTGTTTACCCCTTTTGCATGGGATGTGAATTATAATTTGAATTTTAATGTGAATTGTAAATGGGATTGGATAAGGAGAGGGAATAGAATCCATGTCCATAGACTAGGTCATGTATATTATTTTTTAATCTTGAGTTACCTATTTTTAATGAAATGACCATGTTATTAATTAAAGGAAATATTTTTAAGCTTATCCATGTATTGAGTCACCTTTTGAGGTTAGTTTGAAATGAAATGAATAAGGTGATGACCTTGATGTAATTAAATGACTTTAAATGAATTATTATATGCCTTGGGTGACACATGGGTTCATATACGAAAGCCATGGATGGAATCATTTGTCTTCTACCTTAATTACACCTGAGTGACACTTAGAATCCTTATAAGGATTTCCAAGGATAGACTTATGGGGGATGACTATTATATGCCCAAGTAACACTTAGAATCCTCATGGTTTTCCAAGGACAAACTTAAAGGGATAGTTGATTAAATACACCATGTGTGACATTTGGTCTCCCTTAGTGGACCACCAAGGATGGATTCAAATGGAAATGATGTTATACCACACCTAGAGTGATACCAAGATTCATATAAGGAATTACATGGATGGTATTGTAGGGTGTTTGGTTCATGATACACCTACAATGATGCCTAGATTCCAAATTAAAAATTCTACAGATATTCTTTGGTTCATAAATGAAAAATAAATTAAATGATTTATATGAAACATCTTCCAACCCAAAGAACAATCTTGGATTTAGTCAGAGACTTGTACTATATTTATGGCCTGGTTTGGTATCCTTGAGAAAATACCTTTATTAGGGACTCTAGGATATTTTCCAATTCCCAAGACTTATTACATAAATGATATTGATTAATTAAATGAAATTAATTATAAATGAGATATGACTGAATGTTAGTTCAGTGAAATTACAGCTAGGATAAAGCAGGTAGAAAAGGAAGGGTGTCCATGGGAACCCGAACCTTTATAAGTTTTTTACTTTCAGTACGTTCTTTAATTATTTTATTAATTCCTACAAACTTTATATATATATATATATATATTCACTTACTGTATGGAACTAGACCTTTGGGTGGTTGTCTACCAGGTTATATCTGACACTCTGTTCTGGCTGTCGATGGGTACCCAAACAGACTATATTATTGTAGGTATGGATAAGGGAAAACACCCTACTATAGGTTCTTGTTAATTCTTAGGAGAAGGGGGGCATGAGATCAAGATGAGGCTCATGATGTTAGATGTATTTTTTTTTTGTATTTTGTTATTTTGTTACGTGTATTGTACATATTCTTTGTATACCTATTTTAACTATTTTATATAAGATGACATGTATCATAATCTTTTCTACGTGAGATTCATTTTTGGTATTGGTTATTTATATCTATTCCTATTATTCATATATATATATTGGTTGATTTACTACATTATATACTTATCTTTTATTGTATATTAGTTGTGATACACTCTGGTGATGAGGGAATAATCTCCCCACAGGCACACCCTAGGCCCCCACTTCTAGTCAACAACCTTTGGTGTTTGGGGAGATGCACTTGAGACCATGTGCCCAACCAAGCTCGAGGCAACTTCAGTGGAATTCGGGTCCCGGATGTTACAACTGACTATGTACTTACCTGCATTAAAAGAATAGTACCCCCATAGAATATTTATTATACCAAAAAAATATGAATATAAAATAAATTTAAACATAGGAAATAAAGGAAAAATAAACAAGACTAGTTAAATTATTTAAGGAACAATCCTTTTTAAATCAGGTGGCACCAAAGAATTGTTCCATAAGGAGTTGATATACACCATCTTTCTGTGTGAACTCACTCAACATACCTAAGAGAACAAGACACATCAGAATAAAAAAGAAATAATAATTTAATAATTTAATCTTGCTTACAAATCCAAAATATACCACTATGATCCTGGTTACAACCAGAAGATAGTGGATCTATAGAACTAATGGTTTTATATACATTATCATCAACCTTTAATGAAGTTTTTGAGGTTCGAACCTCTATTAGATCTCAACTATAATGGAACACCATGGAATAAATTTTGTGGATCAAGGATGGAAAACCTCTAAAAATAGCTCGTCTCCCAGGCCTATTTATCTCCCAAACCCTCTTAGATACATGAACCAAAGGAACTGAAGTCATGAATCATTAAAGGGGCCTTGGGAAATAAAAAGGGTGACATGATGATGGATTATGACTAGATAGATGGTCCATTATGGCATGACACACATGTGTTAATATTTAGAGAATGAGTGAGGTGGGAAGATTATAGATGGAACTTAGAAGGATCCATAATCTCACATGAATAATAAACATCAAACAAACACTTAGGACACATGAAAAAAGGAACTCTAGACTATGAAAATGGTATGGATCCATGGAAAATAGATGGGTTAGAAAATATTAGCAATAATAACAAATACACAACACCAGAGCTAGAAGATATATACGATCAATAACAATTATTACACCTATTATATTTCCATGTATTGCACGAGTGGATGAGAAATTTGGACCGAGTCAATAGGCTAGTATACAAGGCCTATATACCATCCCCAAATAGAGTTACACTTGGAGGACCATTATAATAATGAAATATCCTTATAAAATAGAATCCTAAGATAAATAACATGCTAATAAACAAAATATATCCAACCAAAATAATATTTACATAATAAATTAAAAACAAATTTTTTTCTAGGAAATCACAACATGTATGAAAATTTAAATAAGGAAAAATGTATATATAACATGTAAAATTATAAAAATAATAAACAAAAAATTTAATTATAATAATAATGAAATATTTAACATAAAAGGAGATGAATTGTGATTTTTTTGGTGAATAAATGGATTGTTGGTGGAGGCATCCCTCAAAATCCATAAAACCTTTTCATACCCCCTTTGAAAAAAAGGGTGTGGGTGTTGTCCAATAGGTAACTATTGGCATATATTTTAGATTTTATTGGGAATCAATAATGTCATAAAAAATAGTTTCTATCGTTATAAAATAAAATATTAATATTTTTATTAACTCTATGGTGACCCATGGAAAACATACATTGATATTATATCATTTTAAATGAATATTAATTACATAACATTTTTATCCACACCATAACCATACAGTTTTATTATATCTGGAGAATAGATAAATAATCATCTTATTTCATTAAATATACTCAATATCTCCCACAAATATCATATCACATTACACACTTCTTAGATTTACCCTACCTAAAACCTTTCTTCATAACTTGGGGAAAGGAAACATAAGAAAGGGTGAGTTCAGATGCTCGGTAAGGGTAAACATAAGAGGTATCAATCAATGATCATAAGTTAGAATAAGATAAGAATAAGGGTATTATAACATGATCATAAATTATAATAATCATAACCAATTATTCAATTATAGTTAATCATAAATCATAGTATAAGGATTTTTTTATAATAAATGACATAAGTCATATGTGTGCAGAATCAATAATCAATCACGAGTCATGATAACATATAATAAGAATAATACTTAAGTTATTGGTATACACATAAGCATAGAAAATCATTTCCTTAGTCAAGTATCTCTAATAAGATTATAATAATTGATTGGGTTCACTCCCCATGACATCATATACTTAATCAATGTTTTCTCTCAATACTATCACAGTAGATAGAGTCCCTTATTTAAATTAGTTCCCTCCCCCTTCTAGTTATTATTATCTCATGAGATATAAACCTTTACCCAATGAATTGGAGGGATATATAATTCTAGTAACCCCCATAACATAATGGAAATCATACATATGTGTGCTATAATATCATAAAACATTAATCATAGTATCATATCATAACCCATGTAATGGAAACATGTTTCATAAACATTTCATCATAGAATAAAACATGGAAAACAAATGGGTTTCATAAATATATCACCATTATAATCATAACCCATATAGAGAGAGAATAAGGATGGTATCATTGTATCATATCCCATATAAATCATAATTGACATCAAAGGATCATATCATAGATGAAAATTTTCTTAAAAATATATTTTTTATATTTATTGAGAAAAATATAATTTTCATTTTGAAATCACTTATTTAAAATCCAAATATTTCCAAAATATTAATTAAAAAATTTAATTTGAAAATAACTATGTTATATTTTAAATGAAGGTTCAAATCATTGAGCAGTCATGAAGTGAGGAAATTTAGTTCATGCTACAATTGTTAAAACAAATATTTTTTTTACACATTCAGTAAAATTTCCTTGTTCAGAGAATGATAAGAAGATTTTTTAATTTTTTTTGTAAAAAGAAAAAAATTTCTAAAATTTTATTTAAAAATAATATAATAATATTCAAAAAAAATCTTGAAAACATTTTGGAAAACATAGATATATAAGAAAAAATATGACGGAAAGAGGAGAAATAATGTCATATTTTTATAAAAATATTTATCAAACATTTCGAATACCAAAGAGGGTAAAATGCTACTAAAATTTTGAAATTATAGAAATAAAAAAACGATAATAAACATTTTAAGGGTCTTATAAAATAAGGATCATAAAATTTCATCAATGTAAATTTAAGCTTAAACATTCCCAATTAAAATAGGATTGAAATATAAATCCCTTACCTCAAGTCTCATCTTACTCCATACACATTCAAATATCCTATATATAAAAATACAGATTTATTATTTATATATTAAATAATTATATTCATATATATTATATCAAATATTTTTTACTTATAATTTCTTATCACCCTTTTATAAATAATTATTTATTAAAATCACTGTTTTTGACGATAACTACATCATTTTTCATATATATTTCTGATAGATTGTCCTGATACTTGAAACTTGTTCATTTTATTCATACTAATAATATTAATCATGAAATAATTATCATATTTATTCATAATATACACTTTTATAATTATTTATATAAATTAGTGATGAAAAATTAAAAGCATCACTTTATGGAGACAGTAGTCTATATGTACGCACGAGTGATGTTTCCACTTTTCAATGGTTGGAATGAAAGACAGATAAATAATTTTTCACCTTTATAGAATAATTATTATATATTAAATGGAATATATATTCATTAAATATATCCTTATTATTGTCTATATAAATTAAAAAATAAAAATGAAGCACATCACTTCGTGGGGTTGGTAGTCCACATGTACGCCCGAGCGATGTTATCATTTTTCAATGGATGGAAATGTAATAAAGTAGTAAAGATATTATAATTATAAAAGTTTAGTTATTGCATAAATATCATATATAAACATTAAATAAATCATAATAACCAACAAAGAATTATGGTAATGGATAATGAATCACATCGCCATATGGAGGTGGTCATCCATATGTACACATGAGTAGAAATTTTAATTTTCCATTTGATGGAAAGGATGTAAAAAATGGTTGATCCATCATTATAATAATAGTTAATTATATTGAATATATATAATTAATTATTTTATAATGGATACCATATATTTATAGGAGGTAGAAGAAGAAATAAATTGAAAAAGGTCAGGTAAGATGATTACCTCTTCTTCGGTAAACCACCTTTAGATCCCTTATTAAATACCATTGGAATGGTATTTTAAGAAAAAAATAACCTAAAATTTATATCTAGGGAAGTTTAAAAGATAATTTTATAGTTATTTGTCAATATGGGTTGCTCAAAGTGGTGTAAAGAATAAATATGTGGGGTTACCTTTTATAAGTGTGGGTGGGACATACATTGAATTTTTGAAAAGATTAAAATATTATTAAGTTGTATTCAGGGAAAAGTGTCCCATAAACAGTTAAATTTTAAGAATATGGTGATAATTTTCCAAATAAATTCATAAAATAAAAATTAATATGAAAAATTGGCCGTATTACTTCATTTAACCTAATTTACCTGCTTTACCCTTTTTATTGAGGTAGTATTATTTTTAGGATAGATACTATTCATAAAGAACAAAAATAAAATTGGCCTCATTAATAAATATGTGTATAATTATTCCTAATATTTAATCAATTTTTCAAGATTCAATCTTTATAAATGTTATAAAATAATTTAATATAAAAATACAAAATTCAATGAAAAACAGTTTTCTGAAAAATGCCTTTTTTAGTCTAAAAGTATTTTTATACCAGGATCAAGTATTATGTTGATATAAAATGTATAAATTTAATTAATTTTTAAAAAATAAAATAAATAAATTTTAAAACAAAAAAAAATCAAAATTGAAATTTAGAAATACTAGAAAATAGAATATAGTTTTTAAAAAATCAGTATTTTTACTGTTCACCCAAAAAACAACTCTTTCAGAAAATTACAAAAAATTCACCATAAGATAATTTTGACATGATCATTTAAAAAATTAATTAAATTTTATAAAATAAAATTTCTAAAAATTGAATAAATTAATTATAATTTCCACTCATAAAATGAAATAAAAATCTTTTTTGAAGAAAACATATTTTTGAAGAATAAAATGCCTTTAAAGAAAATTGAGTACTTATTTATCAATAAATTTTAATTATATAAAAACTTTATACATATTTTCCAAAAAAAAATTACTATCCATACCTCCAATTTAACAATAGGGTTATAATGGTATACTATATTATGGTTTATTTAGACTTAGGGTTGTGTGTATCATAAGCTATCAAATAAATTAAATTTATTTGAAGAGAAATATATCAAAAAATATTTGGGCGTTAGATTATACCCTGCATATAATAATGTTTCCATCAAATTTGCATCAATATAATATAAAAAACTGAGGATTCTTCTATATCATCATATCTTCTGGTTCCCATGTAGTTTCTTTATGTTTATGGCTTATCCACAATACATTGACCAATAGAGTAGTCATGTTTGGAAACACTTTATCTCTTTGATCTAGAATCTCCACTGGTTATTCGTCATAAGAGAGCCCATGATCAAGTGATATGACCTATTCTTTTAGTATATATTAAGGATCAATTATTTACTTCCTTTGGAGAGATACATGAATTTTTTTTTGAACTTGTGATACATTTAGTAGAATATACAAGTGATAATAAACCATCATAATAAAATCAACAATTTCAAAGGGATTTATATATATAGATCTCAACATTCCATTATTTCCAAATCTCATAATATTATTACAAGGTTATTTTCAAATGAATACTTTATCACTAACTTAAAACTCTTGTTCATACTAATGAATGTTAGCATAACTTTTATGTCAAATTTGAGTTTCCCTAATGTGTTGTTGAATAGATATAACCATTTATGTCATTTACTCATCCTACTCAGGTCCAAATAGCATTCTTTATATAACTTTATCCCTTCATATTGGGGTTTTACACCTACTTATATAGAGATATTAAAAAGAAAGAATCTATATTCTTGTGTAAAATATATTATTTTAAGATAATTCTATCGAATGTGTTGATCCCAACCACCTTTGAAATCCATAGAACATGATCTTAATATGTCTTCTAGAGTTTGAATTTTCTTCTTGGACTAATAATATATCTAATAATGATATACAGTATCGAAACTCAACTACGTATTCAAATATTACAGAAGACTTCTCCAAAACTTCAATATTAACCTTGGATCCTAGTAAGATACAATACAATGTGGCACTCCATACATCCTTACGATTTAATGCATATCCTAGTAAGCTGATCAAGAGATAAATATTCTCTGATGGAAAGGAAATACATTGATTTCATAAGGTCATTGAGTACAATATAAAAAGTATTTTGAACTTTATATGTTTTGGGGAATCTGATGATGAAGTCCATGGTAGTTTTTTTCCATTTCCATTCTGGTATGCATAATGATTATAACATTCCATTAGAATTCTATCACTCCACCTTAACTTTCTCACATTCTTTTCATAATGATACATACTCTGCAATATCCCTTTTCATGTTGACCCACAAGAAATACTCTTTTATATCTCTATACATCTTTGTACTTCCAGAAAAAATAGAGAATGATGGACTATAAGCTTCATCAAACTACTCCTTCAGATATGGTATTTACAGGACACATACTTGGTTCCTAAATCTTATCATTCCATTATAATCATGGTTAAACTCATAAAAATTTCTCAAATTCTCCTGTAGTTCAACATCCTCATTCTGCACCTCTTTAATCCTTACATAAATGTATAGTTAAACATTCATCAGACAAAGATATTATTTATACCCTTTCCTCATGATTTCAAGATCTATCTTCTGAAAATCCATAAACATTAGATCTTTTTTAATCCTTATCATAGATAAAATATCGTGATATTTATAACTTAGAGCATCAACCACCATGTTCACAGTTCTGGGATGGTAATGTATTGATCATTCATAATCTTTAATTAACTCCAACCATCTTCTTTCGAAAATATTACACTATTTTTGTGTGAATATATACTTGAAGATTTTACGATCAGTATATATATCACACTATTCACTATAAATATAATGCCTCCATATTTTTAGCGAAAAATTTATTACTTCCAACTCAAAAACATGATTTGGGAAATTTTTCTTAGGAATTTTCAATTGGAACAAGGCATTATTTATCACCATATCATTCTACATGAGGAATAATCCTAGTAACTTATTTGATGCATCACTAAAGAACACAAAAACTTCTATACTACAAGGTAGTATAAGCACAGTTGTACTAACCAACCTTCTCTTTAGTTCCTTGAAATTTTCTTCATGTTTATTTGTCCAAAGGAACCTTAATCCCTTATGGGTTACCTTTATGAGTGCATTATATAGTCATGAGAAATTATTCACAAAGAGGCAATAATATCTAAGAAAACCAATAAAACTATGGATCTCAATCATTGTGGTTGATTTTTTTCCAACACTCAATAACTTAAATCTTTGATGGATCCACTGATATATACTCTCTTGAGATTATATGACCCCATAATGAAACTTTATGCATCCAAAATTCACACTTGGTAAATTTTCCAAACAACCAATCTTTCCTTATGGTATTCAGTACAATCCTCACTTGATCTTCATGATCATCCTTTATCTTATATTATATAAGGATATCATCTATAAATACTAACACTAATAGATAAATATAATCTCTAAATAATCTATTAATTAAATTCTTGAGGATTGTGAGGGAATTATTAAAATAAAATTTAATTATAATAGATTCACAGTTTCTATACCTCATACAGAAGGTTATATTGAGTATGCATTCGCTTTTTCCCTAAATTAATAGAATTAAGATTTAATAACAATCTTAGAAAAATATTTATCTCCTTATAATTGATCAATAAAATCATAAACATGAGTAAGATAATACTTATTCTTAATTTTGATATTCTTCAATTCCCGATAATCAATGCAGAGTCACATTGGTCCATCATTCTTCAAAAAAAGAACAAGTTCACCCCATAGTTACACACTTAGTTAAATAAATCCATTTTCAAGATTACCCAATATTTTCTTATTTAATTCCTATAACTCAATTGGGTAAATTTTATATATTGTCTTTGAAATAGGTGTAGCACTGAATATTACTTCCATTGAAAACTCAACTTCACAATTTAGAGGAAGACTATAAGAATCTTCCAAGAAGACATTAACAAGCTCATATAAATTAGGAATATCTTTGATTATTATTTTATCTCCAATAATCTAATATAAATACCCCTTTTGGATAGGAATCAAGACCCATATAATGGATTCAATTTCCATTGGAAGTTTATATTTACCACTACATTGAAAAAAATCATAGGTTGGTTTGGAATATAAAATGTGACTTCCCTTCATTGGAAATTGATATTGGATTTATATAAATAAATTAAATCCATTCCTAGAATAACATAAAATTCCACTAGAGGTAGAATAACAAGATTTTGAGAAAGTAAATTCTCATAAACTTCAATTAGAGAAAATTCATAAACTTTAGATGTGTTTATTATACCATTAATTTTTTTTTCACTACTAATTTAATATCTAATAATTGAGGTGGTATTGTGATACCCTTAAAAAATTCTTCAAACATAAAATAGTGGGTAGAACTAGAATAAAATAAAATATTATCAATTCTAGAGTGGATGATAAGTGTATCTCTCATAACTTTGTTATCATACCACACATTAGAAATAGTGATCACATGATATTTACCATTATCTATAGGCTTAGGAGGTTATTAACCTTGATCATCTTCATTAACCTTTATATTAAATCACTTGTTGTTATAATTATCATACTAATTTAATTTTAAATATTGGAGTGTGGTCGGTTCATTCTATTAATATTTTTCATCATTCCTTTCATTGATTGGACTCTCCACATCACATCATTTTTTTTTCTTGATGGACTTCCTTTCCTTAAATAAATCATTTACTATTACCCTTAATAAAATTTCCTTTATGTTTCCTTCCACACTTCAATAAATGAAATATCATCTTCTTAGCTACATGATTTTTATTAATTTAATTTCCTTTTAATTCATTCTTTTTTCTCTTATTAAAACCATGAGATTGATGGGAAGATCCAATTTCTATTTCTACCTTCATTGGACATAAAATTATTTATTCATAGATAATAAAGTCTTATATGGATAACACCCTTTGGATATTTTGTTTTAATCCAATGAATAAATGATCAATCTTACATTTAGGTTGGCTGATAATACGAGAAGCATACCATGAAAGTCTTGTAAAATTTATCCCATAGGTACTAATGGATTCATCATCCTTCTAATTTAGCTCAAATAATTACTTCTGTATTTTTATACAACGAATATGAATAAATTAATTTTTCAAAATAACCTTCTAAACTTATCCCACTATATAGAGCCAATTTCTTCCCATTATCGTCTGTTCTTGATAAGATTCCACCATTGATTTTCTTCTCCTTCCAAATGATAAACAGTCTAAATAAAATTTTCATGTTTTAAACACTTGATCAAGGAAAATATATTTTCTATGGTACGAATCTACTAATAAAAAACTAGTGGATCAGAGAACCCACTAAAATATAGAGGATTTTTTCTCATGAATGAATCAATAGAACATTATTCCATCTTTTTATTGTTTGTAATCTCAGTATGATTCATATCTTGAGAAAGTTTCATAAGAGTAGTAACAATATTTTTTATTCTATATCTTATAGAATTTTTTTGATCCGGTGTAAAATCAATGCATTGTTAATCACATTAATCATTATCACATTTCTTAAGGTTATAATCATTGACTAAAAAATATCATAGTGTGAGAAAAAATAATCATAGTTAGAAACCAAATGATCATGAAAAATCATTTATATGATGTATTATTTAGGATAATTTCTTTTAAATATATGAATCATTATCTTAACTTAGCCACTCTTAGTTATAATATATTAAAACCATTTATATTTATTTTAAAGGAAAATTTGAGTAAACCTAAGCATATCACTTGGGAGTGTCAATCCAGGTGTGTAGTAATGGCTCATTCACTATGCACCAGAATGATTGTTGAGATATACTTGACCAGTTATTTTTAGGTTTATTACCCCTAGATGCATCTATTACAAAACTATGTCTAACAGCAGTATCCATACATGGATTTATAACTTTAAGAAACACATAATCTCTACCTTACAAAAACATGAGGATGTTATCCTATACTTTAACTTATCCCTAGCGTTTTTATCAAGGTTCTCTAATATTGATCTCTAAAAATAGTTAAACCCAAACAAAACCATAATGGTTTTGTGAATTTGGATAGCAGATACATAATAATTATATTTTATTAAATATCTTCAACATATCCAATAAATATCTTCTCACATAGTAAACTTCTTAGACATACCCTACCTAAAACCTTTCTTCATAACCTAGGAAAAGGAAACATAAGAAAGGGCATGTTCAAATGTTCAGTAAGGGTAAACATAATAGATAACAATCAATGATCATAAGTGATCATAAGTTAAGAATAATGGTATGATAACATGGTCATAACTTACAATAATTATACCCAATCATTTAATGATCATTAATCATAAATCATGGCCTAAGGCTTTATCATAACAAAATAAATAATTCATAAGTGTATGGAATCAATAATCAATCATGATCCATGAAAAAGTATTATTATAATAAGCCAATAGTTTTTAGTATACATAGAAAAACATTTATTTAGTCAATTATTTATGATAATACTATCATAGTGGATTTGGTTTACTTCTCATTCCATCATATCATTATTCAAGGATCACTCCCAAGATTATCATACTGGACAGAGTCCATTACTGAATTAGGTTCACTCCACATTCTAGTTCTTATAATATCATTAGATATAAATCTTTACCCAATGAATTGTAGATATGTATAATTATAGTCCCATCCATAACATAATTAAAAACATACATATGTGTGTCACAAGATCATAAAATGTTAAGCAGATCATCATATCAGAACTGATGGAAAGAAAATGAGTTTCATTAACATTTCAACATTTCCTCATAACATATCCCATGGAAAATAAATGGGTTTCATAAACATATCATCATAATAATCAGTAAAAATCCATAAAAATAATAAGGATGGTATCATTTGATCATATCCTTAGTAAATAAAAATTAACATCAAAGGAATTTATCATAAATGAAACATTTCTTTAAAAGTTCATTAGAACATTTCTTGAGGAAAATTCCCTTTTCATTTTGAAACCAATTATTTAAAATAAAAAAATTTCAAAAATATTAAGGAAAATATTTTTTAAAATAAACATTGAAACTTGTAAATAAATAATCATACCATTGAGTGGTCATGACGGTGAGAAATTGTGTTGATGTCGTAATCATTAAAACAAAGACTCTGTTCACGCCTTCCATAAAATTACCTTGTTAAGAAAATAAAAATAAGTACATTTTAAAAAAAGGTAAAATATGGTTAAAATTGAATTTAAAAAATAATTTAATAATAGTCAAATAAATTCTTGAAAACTTTCTAGAAAACATAGATATGGAAGAAAAAGATTTTCTAGCTGAAAGAGGAGAAAAAAAGTCATCTTTTATTGAAAAAATTTTCTAAGCCATTTTGAGTAAAAAAGAGAGAAAAATGATACTAAAACATAAAAATTATATAAATAACCATATTATAATAAAAATAAAATGGTTTTATCAAATAATTATCATATAATTTCCTCAATGGAAATTGAAGTGTAAACAATCTCAATTAAAATGGGATTGAAACATGAATCTCTTACCACAAGTCCCATCTTTCTTTGTACATGTTAAAATATACTATATAATAAATATATATTTATTATACATATATTCTATAACCATATTCATAAATATCATACCAAATATTATTTACTTATAACTTCTAATGACTCCTTTATTAAAATAATTGTTTTGGGTGATAACAACATCCTTTTTCATTTATGTTTCGGTTAGATGGTTTTGATACTTGAAAATTGGTAATGGTTTAATAATATATATCATATTAATATGGAAATAATTATCATATTTAGTCATAATATAAACTTTTATAATTATTCATATTGTTGTCGAAAAATGAATTACATCACTACGTAGAGATGATAATTCATATGTACGCACGAGTGATGTTTCCACTTTTTGTTGGTTATAATGAAAGAAAGATAAATAATAATTAAAATTTAAATAATAATAATTACAATATATATATTAATTAAATATATACTTATTACCACTCATGTGAAGCAAAAATGAAAAACAAATCACATTGTTTCGTGGAGGTGGTAGTCACATACACACAAGCAACATTATCCTTTTTCAACAAATTGAAAGGTAAGAAGGTGGATAAGATTTTATAATTATATAAGTATAATTATTTCATAAATATAATATATAAACATTAAATTTATCATAATAACTAACAATTAATTATGGTGGTGGATAATGAATCATATATTACATGAAGGTGGTAGACCACACATACACATGAGTGATACTTTTCATTTCCCATTTGATGGAAAGTATGTGGAAAATAGTTGATCCATCATCATAATAAAGAATCAGTATATTTAACATACATAATTAATTATTTTAGAATTTGTGCCATAGATTTATAGGAGGTATAAGAAGAAATACATTGAAAGATTTCGGGTAAGATGATTACCTCTTCTTCAAAAGACCTAATTTAGAATAATTATTAAAGACCCTTGTAATGGTATTTGATGAAGAAAATAAGAACTAATTCATGTATAAATAATTTTATAACATAATTGGGTACGTTTTTGTCAATAAATACAACTCAAAGTGGTGTAAATAATAGAGTGGAGGGGCATCATTTCATAAGTGGGGGAGGGACACGACTTGAATTTTTTCAAGGATTAAAAATTTATTAAGTCATATTCATTAAAAAGTGTCCCATAAAAAATTAAATTTTTATAATAAGGTGATAAGGGTTAAAATAAATTCATAAAATAATATTTAATATGAAAAATTGTGGCTTCATCAGTTAGTTTATCCAAAATTTTCCATTTTTACCCTTTTTATTGAGGAAGTAATATTTTTACCATGGTTACTATTCTTGATAACCAGAAATTAAATTGGAAAAATTGATAAACTTTTAAATTATGATTATAAGTATGGAATCCATTTTTCAATATTAAAACTCTAAAAAGGCATAAATTAATTTAATATTAAAATGAAAAACACAATGAAAACAATTTTATGATAAATGACTTTTTAAGTATAGAAGTATTTTTAAACCAAGATCAAGTATGATGTTGATCCAAAAGGTATAAATTTAATTATTTATAAAAATAATAAACTAATGAAATTTGAAAACCAATCCAAATAAAAATGTATTTTTAAAAATTCTAGAAATAAAAATCTTTTTTCTTTAAAAAATTGGTATTTTCACTATCCACCCAAAAATAAACCATTTTAGAAAATTCCCAGTACTTCACAATAAGATAATTTTGGCATTATAATTTCAAAAATTAATTTTATTTTTTCAAATAAATTTCCAGAAATATAGAAATTAATTATATATTCCACACAAAATGCAATAAAAATCATTTTTGAATAAAACATATTTTTGATGCATAAAATTTATTTACTGGAAATTGATTAATTATTTATCAATATATTTTCATTATATAAAACCTTTATTAATATTTTAGAAAATGTGGTTGTTCTTATTCATACTGTTAATTTAATGGCTAGGTTATAATGGTATATTATATTATGGTTTATTTAGACTCGAGGTTGTGCATATCAAAAACTATCAAAGAAATTAAATTTATTGGAAGAGAAATATATAAAAAAATGTTGGGGTTTAATAAGATTTATAAATAAAATTCACTACTTGAACTTATTAGTGTCAATTTCTTACATTGAAAAATATGTTTTATTTTCATTTTTTTCATTTTTGTATATTCACATTTATTTATTCCACCACTTCTTGAATAAAGTGATATTATGATCCAAATTGTTTCATTCATGAATGAAAAAATGAATTCATTTCAATATATAAGATTATGTATTTGTCCCAAAATAATTGAATCTTTTGGTTTTTGTGTCCAATTGCCTCTATATTTTCATCCAAATTACCTCTTTACATGCATGCATAGATGCCATGAATTTTTCCTTTATTGTGGATTGGGCCAATACTGACAACGGTTTTGAAACCCACCTTACAGCCCCTCTTATAAGAGTAAACACATATCCATTAGTGAATTTTCTTTTATTAGAATCAAAATTTGAATCAACATAACCTATTATAGTAAACTTTGATGACTTGAAATGACCTAACAAGGTTCTGATTGGATTATCAATAAAGCCTAGTATGTATACCCCAAGCCTACCTCAAATAAAATAGGGTATGGGGGATAGCACTAAAAAGACATATAACACATGGGAGGACTTATCCTAATTAAAACTTACAAATGATACATGTATATAATTTACAAAATAAAAATAACCATTATATGAATAACTATGTGTCCAAATAGTACAATAGTAATGCATACCTAAGATATAAACCATTTAAAACAATGCCAAAAATAAAATCAACAAAGGAAAGAAATACATTGGAAGAAGGAACTAGGTATGACACACATATAACATGGTAATAATCCTCACTACAAAGACCCTTGTATTAATCTCCAACATCAATTATCTTCATTAGGAATCATTATACACAATTAAACTCCAGCTCGACTAGCTCTTCTAGATCCACATACACCAAGGTCACCTCTAAACTATTCATTATGTACAGAGAAACAATACATGTCGGCACGAAGGCTCATGTTGGGGTTAGTATAAACATACCTAGTAGGATGCCTCAAAAACACAAAGAAAAAATGAGAATAACATTTAAACTCAAAACCTCATAAAAAAGAGAAATAAGTAAACTCAAATATAGTTTAAGGATCAATACAACCAAGTATAAAGGGGGAATTTTATTCATCATGGTTTAGATTCATAAAGGAAAATAACTCACAAGTTACCAAATATGTTCAGAACATCGAATAACCTATAAAATGTGAATCCAATAGCCCATATGCAAGTCATATCTCTAAGAAAAATGAGAATTACAACACATCATAGAACTGAAAACACCCAAATATCATAGTTTATATATCCTCTATACAAACTATATATAACTATAGTGGTAGATCATTCTTATCAAGGAAATATTGTGTCGGTCAAGGTAATACCTAACCCCACGGATGGAGGATTTCACATACATGAACTCCATCTGTCATATGGGGGACCCCGCCTTAACACAAGGTTGTTCTCTGGGGAGTACTTAAACCACATGTTTATCATATGGGGGACTACACCCTAGTACCAATATTTCACTTGGGAAGTACCTGAACCCCAAGTATTTAATGGAGGACAATTCCATGAGATATAAGGGAACTTGAGTTTCATATTTCATATGGGGTACTATTCCCTAACATGAATATTTTTTTAAGGGAGTACCTGAACCCCATGTCTGCTCCAAAATCCTTTCTAGAACCCTATTATTGTCTTTATTTGGATATAATATCCTCAAATCTCCCAAGAATCCCCTCTCATGGCCTTTTATGAAAAATAATATCACACTATTGTGTTATACATGGAAAATGATCAAAGTGGATTATTTGTTTTATCTAATTCTAATATTTGATTGTGAATATATGTAGAATACCAAATAATATATAGTAAATGGTATTACTATGATAGACATGATGTGTGTGAATAGGAGATCTTTCATATTCATATTTATATTATTTTGTCATGTGGGGTCAACCCACATAGAATTCCCTTAGGGTAACAAGGCATGTAGGGTCTGAGGTCTAGTCAAATGAGTACCCCAAGAGTCTGAGTCATGTGGTTTCAAACTACATATCATGCCCACTTATATACATGAAATATGGAATGAGAGGGATAACCTGACCATGTTCTATATCCCATGTAATCTTGTGTAATCGAACATGGAATTAATTTCCAACTATATTCCATGTATATTGATCGGGGTGGGTGGGTTTGTAATCATCCACACCTTGGGATATATAACCCAATAATACACAAAATTTATTTCAGTGCTACACACTGTTTAATATTTAACACACTTGTGAAACCCTAAGAACAAACCAATAATGGGACACACTAGGATCGATGCTATGAGAGAGGGGTGAATCAGATTACGTCAATTTAAAAATGTCAATTTTGAATGATCTTGGTTTATGGTTAGTTGAAACACAAATATATCTCTCTCTCCATAAAATTGTGAAATTAATAAAAAAAGGGACCCTAGTGATTTTACTTGGTTCACCCTCCCTGAGCTATGTTAAGGGGATTACAATTAGCAATGTGTTAGTGTACCAAAATCCACTAAATCATGTGTTGGTCAGAGTTGGTCACTCAAGAGGGGGGTGAATTGAGTTCCAATAAAAATTTATATTAAAAAAATATATTAATAAAGCCCCCAAATTAAAACAAATACGAGCCTATCAACCAAAGTAGAATATTTATAAAATATTTAATTGTTTGAAAGATTTATTAAGGATTTATTAGTTCTTAGTTAAAACAATTCAAGTGATTGATTTAAATTTTGAAATCAGTCTACTAAATAAACTTCTCATATAAACACTATATAATACTAAATGTCAAAGCGTAGTTAAGTTTTCAGGTTATAATGAATTAAACGGATAAGAAAACACAACAAAACTAAACTTGATACTCCTAGAGGATTTAAAACAAGAGGTTTAGTCTCAAGTCAAGACCTAATCCTATCCAATTGGTGATCACCTTCCACCAAGCAGTTTATATTAAATAAACTTGATCCACACCCTAGATCAGGGTAACAATAGTATAAAAACTGTCGGGGTCACCATACCTCTTCCACAATTTTCATGGGAGTGTAAAACAAATATACATGACACACATGGACCTCTTCCATTATTATTCATGAGAGTGTAATGTTTATATTGATAGGTTGTAAAATATATCTATCTATCCTCCAGTTTAAAATAGGAGTTAGTGTATGTTTATGAAAAAGATAAACACACTACTTGAAATGTGAATAAAGTACACAAATAGAGAAAAATGGTAAGAAGAGTTTAGAATGCTCTGAGTGATGTTCAATGAAGCTTCTGGACTCCTTTAGGAAGGTAGAAATGAAGCTGGAATCAACTGCTGGAAACAGATAGTAAAATAGAGAGTCATGGTATTTTTTGTATTCTGTTCTCAGTGAGTAAAAGATTCCTCAAATTTTTCTTGTCCCCTATGTTTTTTCTACATAGTTTTTTTGTTTATTGGGTTCTTAGTAATTTCTCTTGATATGAACGGCTGGTTTATTGAGCTGATTTCACAATCATGCCTCTTTTTTAAATAACTTATCTCTATTATTTATTCCTTTATTTCACCCAGGTTCTTGGTTTATACATTGCAGGTTGATAAGGATCATGTTCTTATTCACATGTAGGTACCTTTTACTAGTCTCTGACATCATTAATGTTATCTAAAAAATACAAAAAATGTCATTAATATAATAAGTAGTACTGATATTTATAAATATGACCATTAGCAATATGTTTGAATTTATGATAGATCACCAGTGACTCAATCTATTGATAGGTCATTTTTTTGGTAGCACATTCCATCGATAGATCTTTTCTGTCGATTGGTTAGACTATCGAAATCTCAATATGCTGGGGTATTAGGCATCAATAGGTTAGGCATCGGTAGGTTAGACATCAGTAGGTCAAGCGTTGGTAGGTTAGGTGTTGGTAGGTCAGGAATTGGTAGGTCAGGCATCAGTAAGATAGTTGTTGGTAGGTTAGGTGTCTATAGGTTAGGCATCGGTAGCTCAATTATTGGTGAGTCATACTTAGCGAAAACTCTGAGTTGCTCTGTTGGTCAGTCACTCAATCGGTGACTGAACTTATCAGTAGGTCACACTATCGGTGAATCATACTTAACCAAAATATGTTAACCTATCTTATGATATGAACACTAATACCAAAAGTTATAGTTATTATTGAACATGATTAAACACAATGTATCTTAATAAATCATAATAAGCATATTTAAGCATGATTTGTGAGCATTAAAACTAGAGGAGGCCAACAATCTCCCCCTTTTTGATGATCACAAATCATGGAATTATGTACCATAATAACTAAAATGATTTGTGATGATTAGGGAATTTTTTTTAACATATTGCATAGATTAATTATTAAATGGAATTTGTCAATTATATGGTCCCTTTTAATATTCAATCTTAATCTTAAGCTCCCCCATAGAGATATGTTATACGCATTAGTTTGGTATTTGAGAAAACATGGAATATGCCATACACATTTGTTATCCCCCTCTTAGGATTATGAAAAAGGAAAGAATGGAGTAAAATAAACAACAAATAATGAAATAATAGTGAATAAGATGAATTAAGACGAGTGTATTGCATGATTCAAGCATTGCAAGGGATTACAAAATTGTACAACAAAAAAGTACATCAAATAACTATCAAAAAAATTATCCAACTACTTATTCTCATAATAATCATCCTTCCCTTTACACTTATCAGAGTTAGTGGCATTAGGGATAAGAGAAATTGTGATAGAAGTAATAGTGGTGGAAGGGATGGAGCTAATAGTGAGTGAAGGAAGATGTACTTCTGTAAAAATAGAAGGAGCTAAGCTCGGGCTAGTGGATGAGTGAGGCACTATTTTCTCATGAATGACTGGTCTGATCTGACTCAGATCGTAAGAAGGGGTCAGGGTTATAGGTGACAAAAGGGTAGAAGGAGACACTCTAGGTTGGATGGGAGAAGCATCCAGATAAACAATAGTTGTGCTATGATGGTGCAGGTATGGATTGAGAAAATTAATGAAATCCTTGATGAACTCACCACCAAATTCCATAGCTTTCTCAATGTCATATTTATTTTCCATGAATTTCTCAACAGAAAAAGTAAACTCTTTTAACTTCTGAACTTGGTCTTTAAAAGCCTTAGTCACTAGAGGCAACATCATATTCTATACTAAGTACTTGAAGTGACTGGTCAGTAGATGCTTGGTATAAACCATATTGAAATATAAATATACCTTCTTAGAAATTTATCCTGAGCAGTGGTATCACCTTTAGTAAAAACACATTACTATGTCATCAATATGATCACAATTATGCTTAATTTTGGAAATACTCTCTTGGTCAGTGCCACCCATCATGGTCTGTAGCTCTTCTCTAATAATTGTTCTAACCATTTCAACATCTAGAGAGTGAGAAACATGAGTTCAAGAGATAGTTACATCTTGAAATATATATATGATGTCTAGCCTTAACTGATTTACATAAAAAATAGAATTCTAATATGGAACAAAGGTAGGATCACTAATAACTGCATCTTTTATATCATGTTTAAAAATTGATATATCAAGGGTTGGAGGTGGAGGTGAATCATACTTATAAGATTTAGAAGTGGTGTCTCCAAGAGAATTAATAACTCTATCCAAATGTTATTTATATTTAGTTTTCAACTTATAAATGGCCGAGACCATAGAAACTAATTCATTTATTATTTTATGATTTTCTATGCCAACTACTTTAGTGAGAACTATCAACATTCGCTCAACCTGACATACAAAATTCTCAAGAATCAACTCAACATCCCTTTCACTAATTATGATAATTTCAACAGGTGGTTGTGAATGATTTAATCGAATAGCATCCAACATATCTTCCTTGAAGGCATTAAAATCCTCATTGGTGACATGCTTATCTAGCTTATAAGAATCCATAGGAATAAGAGTTGGAACAGATCTCCTATTTTTTGGATCTGAATTGTCTAATAAAAGAGTTACATACCCTAGTTTCCTCCTCTATATAGGTACCATAATATCATCCATAAGATAAATAACATCATACTTTTCTATTTGAGCTTGTCTCTTCCCCTCAGCTGATATCATTTTCCTTGAATATAATAATTCCCTCAATAAAGTTATAGTAACATCTCTGCCAGCATAAATTTATTCTTCCTGGACATGGGAATTAAGAGACCTTTCCTCAATAAAAACTACTTCAGGAATATTGGTAGGGGAATCAGTATCAAGAGCTCTCTATTTTGGTACAACTTTCTCAGTATACTAAAGGGCTACAAGTGGTTCGGGTTTCACTAGTATAGGACTAGCGGAATCCAAGGTTAGATCAATGATATCCTCACTAGGACCTTGGTAATTATTACCATGGTCTTATCCACATTCTGAACTACCAGTCCCTTCATCTTCCCTTTCACTCTCATCTTCACTTCTACCTTAATTAGGTTCCTTAACATCTTCTTCAACTTCATCATCAGCTTCTTCCTCACTTATAATTCCTTCTTTATCTACATATTCTTCTTCACTGTCTGATCTACTTTCATACTTAGTATTCTCATACTCTTCTATCTCTTCACTTTCTTCTTCAGCTAAAATTGGTTCTTTGGTAGGTCGAGGGTTAGGTGAACTAAGAAATCCATAAGTCATCCTCTGTGGGATATCATCAATGTAAGGATCACTCCTATCATTTATTGGAGATCCATCTCTCTGAATTTCCTCAGCCACTTCCTCATCAGAATAGACACCAACCCACTAGGTCCAAGACCAGGGTCTTCCATATCCCAGGTGCTCAAAGGATGGTCAACAAGATTAAATTCTTCATATATAATATCACTATCCTCAAACCACATTTTCTTCCATGGGTTTTAGTTAATCCTCATCCTACAAAAAATAACTTTATTTGGGTAGAAACTATAGCAAAATGAAATGTTTTATTCACTTTCACTTACAAAGTCTTTGTCCTTCAACATGGAAGAGATAATATTTGGGTAAAATATGGAGTTTGTCTTATAAGAAGGCTTGATCATCTCAGTAATATGAACCATTATATATTTCCACAAATTTACATTATTACCTCTCTTTAACAGGTATAGTAGATAGACATCCCAAAACAAAAGAGATGAAAAATCTCATTTATTGGGACACAATTGGTGTTGTATGAATTTAAAAAACAACCTTCTCTCACCATCCATCTCAGTTGAAATCGGTCTTATATGTTCTCCATTTCCTATTAACTCGGATAGAGAAGTCTAATAGCTAAAGAAATCACTAATGGGAGGTGCATTCCCCTAATGGTCATCACATATACCTTTATGAGGTACCTTTAGACAATCATCCCATTTTTTGATGAAAAGGACACTATTATTACATACACAATCTACTTCATACTGAATACCACACCTCCTTAAAATAGAAACTCAGAATACATGTAAAACTCATGGACCGACCTTAGATAATATGGCCTCACATTGTTAGATAACCACTCCAACCACCCGTGTTCTTGCAACACCTTTAGAAAAAGAGAATTTATAGAAAATAACCATTCAGAAAGTACTTCTTTCTTTGGGGTTACAATATGATTCACAAGATCAGAATGAACTGGCAGTAGTTTAGGTTGGCTTTCTTTGCCTCTTTTCATTTTAGATAGATCCAATTCATCCTCTGATTGATCGAGAACATGCTTGAAATGAGACATTGGAGGTTCTAAGGTTTTAGTTCAAGGGAGAAAGATAGAAAATTGGGAGAGAAAGGTTAGAAGGAAGAAGTTAAAGAGTAAGAGAGTGTGAGAGTGAGTAGAGAAGGTGGATCGAACCTTAATTATATCATTTAGGGATTTAAAATCATAAAATAAAAAACGGGGAACAAATGAAAACAAAATAGATGAATCAAAATTAGTTTAAAATTCTATATAGAGAAATAAGAATAATAAAATAAATATTAGTCGGTAAGACATATCGGTGAGACATCATCACTGTGACATCATCTATGAGATATTATTATAAAGACATCATTGGTGAGTCAAGTAGATGATACATCATTGGTGAGTCATGTCAGTGAGACATCATCGGTGAGTCATGTCAGTGAGACATCATCGGTGAGTCAAGTAGATGATACATCATTGGTGAGTCATGTCAGTGAGACATCATTGGTGAGTCATGTCAGTGAGACATCATTGGTGTGTCACCTCAGTGAGACATCATTGATGAGTCACGTCGATGAGACATCATTAGTGATTCATCAAAAATTGATCATTTCCTAATTTATGTCTGATGTAACTCATCCTCAACAAATTTAAGGGATTGGAAAAAATATCAAGAATCTGATGTTTTGTGCCAGTGAATTAAAGATTTATATCACCTTTTTGATAATGATCTCTCAAAATGTGATGACTTACATAAATATGTTTTGTTCTAGAGTGAGAAATTGGATTCTTATATATGTTAATAGAACTTTTATTATCATAGTTTATAGGGTCATGTCTAAACTAATATCCATAGTATAGAAAAGTGTGTTTCATCCAAAAAAATTGAGGAAAAAAATTACCAGCAGCTCTGTATTCACTTTCAGTAGTAGATAATGCAATATAATTTTTATTTTTTACTACACCATGAAACTAGAGATTCGACCAAAAAGTGACATGTTCTAGAGGTACTTTTTCTATCTAACTTGCAACCACCAAAATTAAAATCTGAATAACTAACTAAGTCAAATGGTTGACCTCTAGGATAGAACAATCCTAGGTTGGTAGTATACTTGAGGTATTTAAAAATTCTCTTAACAATAGTTAAATGAGATTTTTTAGTGTTTTCTTGAAAAAAGAGTACACATACACTCACTAAACATAATATCAGTCCATATAACAATCAATTAGAGAAGACTACCAATAAAATTTCTATAATTGGTTTGATCAATAGATTTTCAATTTTCATCAAGATCCAATTTACAGGTGGTACTCATTGGATTATCACTACATTTTGTCTAACACCCCAAGAATTCATAATGTGTTATTTCTTCAAAATAATTCAATAACTTGCACTACACGCAACACCGAGTTCAATTGCACCATGACTTACCAAAAAGCCATTCAAAAGAGGTTATGAATAGTATTAACTAAATTTTAAACTTTATATAATCCTTATAATTTTTCCATATTATGAGTATCTTAGACATAATGCAAGAACAAATTCATTTTCAGTATTGCACTTTTATCAACTTTTAATAGTGAACCCTTTTTAAATACAATATTTTAAACTTTTTGACTAAATGGGGATATCAAAAATTTAAAATGAAACATCCCAAGCTTCCACGGTACGCTTTCTTTGAATAATACAGTAGCGTATGTTGTACGCAACCTTGAATTTTAACACACACCACAACCAATCAAACTAGCTGTTATGAATAGTAATACCTACTTTTTAAAATTATATATATTTTATATTTTAAAATGGACTTCATTTTTGGATTCGGAATATCTAATTTAGCCTAAGGTGAAATTTTGGTACTTTTCGGATAACTTTCATATTTTGATGAATAGTGAAAATTACTAAATTTTAATTAAAAACAACTTTTTTAATCAAAATAATTAATTGTGATAAATTATGAATTTTAGTAGTTTTAAAGTATATTTAGAATATATTTTTACCATTTAATATAATGTTGGTCATTGGACATAATTTTACAATTAAACCGAACATAAACAAGTGTCAATCTTTTGATAGTTATTATCTCTGAAAAACACGCTTTTTGTTTTGACAGCGGGAATTAATTTTAAATTAATTTCTGCCACTTCTGTGTTTTGAATTTAGGAAAATGGATTCCATATTTAGAATCAGGATGTTCAAATTGTGTAAATAGGTAACTTTTATTTTTAGACATTTTGAATAATTACTGCGGTAAATATTTTATTTACCATGGTTAAGGGTAAATCCGGTAAATAAGGGTTAACAAATAATATTATAATAATACTAAATTACCCTAAAACGTGTCTTAACCCTATTGGTTGATACATGGTCGACCATGGACATCTTTGGGCCGATTTTGGGACCCCATGGATCCACTTGTAAGTGATAATGACACTTTATTTTAATTAAGTTAAAATGAATACAAAAATGACACAAGCATATATCTTTTAGCAAAACAATTGTTACATAGGGTTATATATGTTGGATTTTAGATTATAAATATTCATTATAAATATAAAATGATTTCCTACATAATGATATTTTATTTATAATTTTTAGACATTAAATATTTTATTTTATTTATGACACAATGATGATGCAGTAATTACTCTAATAGTTAAAAATTAAAATAATTGATATTATAAATACCCAAATAAATATAATATGAACCTTTTAATGAATTAAACTAATTTTATACTATAATATGATATATTAGGATTGATTTAATTTACTTTTTTCGAAGTAATCAATCTGTTATGAGTTTCACAAAAATCAACTATTGAATAGTGTCAAAATTGACATAAAAGAGTTCTTAAAACAAATATTATATTATTAATTGATATTAAATTCCTAAAAATCTAGGGTTCGGCCAAGAGACTTATATCATGATAGGTTCATCATTAATGGACCACTTGGGGGTCTCTTGGATGTATGTAGTAAGTTTATTAACCATATTATATAAAAATACAAAGAGTCATTGTAAAAGTGAAACTAATTAACTTAGAGTTAATACTTAAAGATAAGGTTAATATAAGTACCCAAACCTGTCTAAATTCTATTGGTTGAGTTGTTTCCGACCCATCCCCACCTTAACCTTTGAATAATAAACTTTGGATCCATTATAAACCGAATATGAATTTATTATAAATTAATATTTCTAGCTTTTCCAAAGGTGCCCCTCACCCCTCTTATAAAAGGGCACTCCTCCTTCTCATTTCTTCACACCTTCAAAGCCTTTTGGTTCGGCCAAACTCTGACCAAATACTCTCCCAACTTCCCTCAATAAATCCTAGGGTCCTTAGTTTGATCATAAAGCCAACCTAAGGAGCCCTTTTGATCAAATCAAAAGGAAGAACCCGAAGAAGAGGTAATGATTTCAACACCCTTTTCTAAGTTCATTTCTTATTCCACTTCTTATTCCTTTGTTGTTACCATTCTAAAATAATAAATCCAGTATCATATATATACTGTGATGTTATTATAAATATGGTACAACCATATTCATTATTCTATCCACCCTTTGAATAACATGTCACCATACGTGCGTACGTACGGCTTACCGTCTCCACGTCGTGGTGTAATTGTTATTCATTATAATATTATTTGTATGGGTATAATAATGATGTGTAACTCATGTAAATAATAAATATAACATTATAATGATTATGTATATATGATAAACCATCCAATTATATATTATTTTAATATCAAAAGAATGATATTGTCGCTCGTGCGTACGTACGGACTACCGTCTCCACGAACGCGATGAGATTCATTCTCCATCGTATCCATTCAAGTATAATTATCATTTGATGATTTAAAAAATGATGTTTAAGGACTTGATATCATTCTGGATATGAATAATATAAAACCTATCCTTTACAAACATGTCTTACGTAACAAAACATATAAAAGAAAACAAGTAAGTTAACACCCGAAACAACGATAATACTAAGATATTATTATAAATCGATATTAAAAGATAATAT
The DNA here is from genome assembly GCA_963277665.1 of Viscum album. Lineage (NCBI taxonomy): Eukaryota > Viridiplantae > Streptophyta > Magnoliopsida > Santalales > Viscaceae > Viscum > Viscum album. Next base: position 924,465,062 of record OY728120.1, read on the forward strand.
ATGATATCATATTAATGTATATGATTCTTGTATAATTTAGTAACAATTATTTCACCATTATACAGGAGTTTAACCTACCCCAACCAAGGAAAAGTACAAGGTAAGGTATTTTCTTATCTCACATTCAATTCCGTGAGATTTCCATTGTTCGCCACTAAATTATTGAAAGTGGTGTATTGTGTACTTCCATTTGATATATATTATCATGATTCTCTTTATATTCATGTTATTCTGTAAATAATTTGGTGGTTATTAACTTTTGGCCATACGACTCAGTTGATTAACGTGGTAAGGGGTTTTCATCTCACTCCTTATTCCTGTGAGATTCATGCCATATTGCCACCATCACCTTTTGTGTGGTGTGTGTACTGCCCATAATTATATTCTTTGTGTAATACACCCTAATTTATTTGTATTTACATATTCACTGTATGATACCTCTTTCATGGGTTGTATGTTTCATAAGTTACCAAATTGGTAAGGGTTATTTCACAATCTCTTCATTATCCGAGGTTGTTTATACGTAATAATCTACTGGGATCTCTTTATCATCCACATCCATGTTTCTTCAAAATGTATTTCAAAACATTTTTATTATTTACAAGAATATGGGTTAAAGTCATTTATACCCTTGTTTTACTTTTTATAAAAGGAATCTTTCCGCCGTTTTCAAAACAAGGTCCTTTTAACCTTTTTGACAGAATTAAGGTAAGAATGTTTTTTTTAACTTATACGGCAGGTGCGATTATTTTCCACCGTTATAAAATCTTCAAAGCTTTCCTTACAAGCTTATAAGAATATTTTCAAAGAAAATGTTTTATTTTATATGGATCTTAAATGATTTCAAAATAATAGGAGATATTTCTTTAAAAAGAATATTGATTTCATCTATGTCAACATCCTTTGATGGATTTTAAGATTATTTGAAGTTGATTTATTATGATACAAAACTTCTATATTGTATTGAAGGTTTTGTGATATGTTTGACTGTGGATGTGCTATTTTTATACCATTCATAGTTTATGGTGAAATTATTTACATTTCGTATGCTAGTTTTAATACGAATGTTTATGTTATGTTTAAACCTTTTCATATGGGAATGCATTGGACTTAGTAAGTGACGGGTGGAGCCCGCTATAGCTCCTCTATGCATCAGTAGGTCTCATGAGACAAACTAGTGTCTTGGCACAAGGCCTTGACAAAATCTTATTTGTAGTCTTGGCACGAGGCCTTGACTATGTGGTTATGATAGTCTGGCATTATGCATTCCAACATTATGAAAGTGGTTATTGATTTTTGCATGTGATTATTCGATTAGTAGAATATCCATGTGAATAAGTAAATGGAATTATTTCATTTTATTTATGCCCTACTATGTTAAAAGTTAAAGTTTAAAAGGCTTTTGTTTTATTTATACATTTCCTTAAATGTTTATTTTTATTTATGAAAGTTTCCGCTATATTGTTATCCTTACTGGGCATTTGAGCTCACCCCTTTTCTATGTTTTATTTTTCCCAGGAAGTGAATAAGTAAATTATGAATGACCTGCAGGGATATTATGTAGGGATATGAGTGTGGATTATAGAGACATTATGTTGTTGTAGTATTTTTTCATTTTATGATGTAATGTGAAACTTATGAATATATCTAGTGTTTCCAAGGCTACTAAACCAATCGGTCTTTCGAGATTTGATCTTTCTTGTGATCATGCCAATGTTATGTAATAATGCACCGAATCTGGGTAACTAGGGTCGGGGCGTTACAGTTGGTATCAGAGGAAGTTTAGTACAATCCTTGGAAGCTAGATTTAGATAAACTCTGATTAGAGCACGTAGACCTAAGATGAACTTTGAGGATTAGTATAGAAGAACTTCCTAGAATTTTGGTATGGTAGAGATTTTGTCAGTTTTATGAGCAATACATCCTTGTCTGGATACGAGCAGGTAGAGGCGGCTCTGGCACAGATTTACCTAGGGGTAAAACCCGAAAACACCGCTTTGAGCTAGACTCGAACGGGAACTGGTGCACGACAACGGGCCTTGCTGCACTCTTGGTTACGAAACTCCCGGGGGATATGCTTAGGATAATTCTCATTTTCTTTACAAACCATTATGAAGGTTTTATGAGTATATACATCCTCAAAGGCGACATTTTTATGATTATAGATTATATCCATAAATAGTTCAATTTATGTTAAGTGTTTTATAAGTATGGGATTATGTATTTTTATTCATAAACTGATCTAGTGTATGCCATTGTTTAGAAATGACGCCCAGTAGAAGGAATGAGAACTCCAGAAATGCACATGATCCAAAGAGAAGGAAGGATCATATCTTTCATGGTCTTAAGCTAGAATTTATAAGAGAAATAGTCTCCCATGTATTATCATCATATGAAGAAATAATATCATGTGTTGATAAGATAAGTAAAGAGTTTACTGAGTCCTATGGCTTTGAAGGGAAGCAAGAGAAGAAAAGTATGGAAGAGAGAAATATGGATAAAGGGAAGAGGGAAAAGAAGAATTTTTCCATATGTGGTAACTGTGGAAAGAAACACCCTGGAACTTGCCTGAAAGGAATGAGAGTTTGTTATAAGTGTGGAGGAAAAGGGCACAAAGTACGTGACTGCAAGGGTAAGAAAATTGTTTCAAATGTACAATGCTTCATTTGCAAGGATTTTGGACACTACGCGAACCTATGTCCCAGTCATCAGACTATGCCGCAAATGATGTTATTGGATAATAATCAAGTTATGATATTATGTGAAGACCCAGAACCCCCTTGGTCCCTTCCTTTGCCAAAAATCCGGTTTCCTTGCGGGGTACCGATCGGTGAGACCGATCGGTGAGACTGATCGGTGAGACCGATCGGTGAGACCGATCGGTGACACCGATCGGTGAGACCGGCCCTGCCAAGTTGTTCCAGTAATGTTCCTTTTTCGCAAATAGGGTTTTAAACCCTATTCTTCCATGCTAAAAATATCTTGGAAATCCGAAACGCGCGCAAAGGTCTTAATTAAATGCTTCATTAATTCATGGGTCAGTTAAAACCACCCAGCGCCATTAATGATGAGTCAAGCCACGTGGTCAACCCACGACTCCCTCGTCTTCCGTGGTTTTGTGTTTTCATCTCAACCGTCCCCATCCCTTATAATTAAGGGTTAGGCCGTGGTTTTCCCCCTTTTTCGATCGTGACTCTTCTGGTGCATCGGGACCGCCGCGTCGTTATCCGTAAAGTTCCGCGCCCCCGGCCTAAACGTCGATCATCCATCAACAAGTAGGGAATTTCTCTCGTCTCTCACTTTTGTGTATCATGCGGGGTGGGCGTTACTTTTGTTCCTATCAAATTGGTTGAACCAAACCCTAATGAAGATACTAAACGAAGTTCTAAAGAAAGAAGGGGAAGGGGTTGTGATCGTTGTTTATGCTTTATCTTGTGATCATCCCTTTTGTTGTACTGGTCTATGTTTTCTGAAAATTGAGGCCGTTGGTGGTCGTGTGTGTGCACTTGAATCCCCTCGTGATGTTTTAAATGGGTTGCTGAAATTGTGAACTCCTGCTGTGAAATTGGTTAATCACGTATACCCGGCTGAATAATTTGAAAGCACCAGGATCAACCCTTCTGTGATAACTAACGGATAGAACACATGGAATTTTTGAAATCATGGAGTGTGTTAAGTCGTTTAAATCTGAAAATCCCTGACTCGTGTTGGTAGTGGTTGTTGGTTGTTTTCCCTTCGGGCCGTTTGCTGGAAATGTGGGAGGGGATGGGATCCCCCGTTCTTTTTATACTCTCGGCGGCTGTGTGAATTTGGGGGATGGGATCTCCTGTTGGCATGGTTTCAGTGGTTGTGGGTTTTTATCACAAACTGGGGAGAGATCCTCTGTTGGCAGAACCGGGTGTGGGTGTTTTGGTTGATCTATGCTTGACGTTTTCCTTGGTTATGCTTATGGTAGTTGCCCAGTAGTGCTTAAAATTAACTGAACAATTGACTGAACGTGAAACAAGAATGGGACAAATGGTTTTGTGGGCAAGGGTCGCGAATTGTGACTCGGGCGTTGTGGTATTGTGTCCTGTAGGTTGGCTAGGAAAACCTAAGTTTTGGGTGAGTGTTTGTTACCTATATCTATACTTGTAGCTTTGTGTTTCTTATTCGCGCCCCACCCAAGTTGAGCACTTAGTGCCGAACACCCCCATTTATGGGGGAAGGGTGTTTTTCCCAACACTATACTTAGTGGCTGGTTATTAGCTCCTTTTCTGCTCCCTTTCCCGGATAGCCCAAGTACCTTCGGGCAGGCTGTGATGGCCTGAAGTCCATTATTAGCCCAAGAACCATCGGGCAGGGTGTTGTGGTGGTTGGCCAGGTGTGTGCGGCAGGTGGTTTCCCAAGTGTCTTCGGGATGAGGCCCAGGTGTTTTTCGGGCGTGGTAGTGGATTCTTTAGCCCAGGTGTCTTCGGGCGTAGCGGTGGTTGTTCTGGCCTAGGTGTTTGCAGGCATGGTTACTTGTGACAGTTGAGGCCCAGGTGTGTGCGGGCGGGATTTGGCAGTGGGACTGCGTGTGGTTGTGGCCCAGGTGTGTGCGGGCGGGATTTGGCAGTGGGACTGCGTGTGGTTGTGGCCCAGGTGTGTGCGGGCGGGTGTGGCAGTGGGACTGCGGTGAGAATGGCGGGATTGGTCTGATGCGTAGGATGTCTCAATAACCAGTGGGAAAGTGGCGCGGGGTACCCAAACATCGATGTGCTCTTATATATATATTACTTGACTTGCGTTATTTGGGGAGCGAACCTTGGTGAGGCTTGGGATGGATAGTTGCCTTGTTAGGTGTTTGGTTTACTCTTTCTCACGGGACTTTAGTACGTTCCCCCACTTGTGCACGAGAGTCTTGGTTTTCCCTACTGAGTGTACTTGTATGCTCACCCTACGTTTACTTTCAGGTTTCCAGGAGGACTACCAGGGCTGCGCGGGACCCTATTAGTCGGACAGTTGGAGTTGTCGCTGTTGTCGTACCTTTTTTTTCTTTTGGTATTGTACTTGAGAGCTTCTTTTTCTTTTGTACTTGTACTTTGTTGTAAACTGTTTAAACATACATGTGGGAATGGTTTACTTTTGGCTTTACTTTTCTTTCTATCTTGGTGTTGTTGGGTTTTCTCCTCCTTATCTTTCGATCCTATAAAATAAAAAGGGTAATGCCTTCCATTTGTGAGAACTTCCTATACCCTGGGTGCTAGTCGCCACTCCGGGACCTATTGAAGGCGGGTTTCGGGGGTCATTATCTCTCCTTCAACTCGAAGAAGGAAGGGCCTGGCAACCTGCTGACCCTTCCCTCCTTTTGGTGAAGGCGGGTCGTGACAGAATGGTATCAGAGGAAGGTTGAGAGATAGGACGGAGTCTGGAGTTAGGCACAGTGAGGATTTCATGGGATGGTAAGGCAACAGCGTTGGGTGACCTTGGTGCGTGAAATAGGCCAGGGAGGACCGGCTAGGACACGGGATTTTAGGGCCCCCCGTGATCCGATGCAAGGACTCTGGACCTACCGAACGACCAAGTGAAGCCACACTGATTGCAGGGTAGAGACCCTAGGAAAGGTACATGCATCATAAATGACTTGTGTTCTTGTGTTTCTAGGATGTCTTGGGAAATTAAGAATAAATTAAATCTTAATAAGTTTTGAGAACGGTTTTCTTTGCACTACTGGGCTTAGGTATTCCTTGGTTACCTTGCAGCTATGGCACCTGGAAGGCGACCACGTGTGGTACAGGCGATCGAGACTCCTGAGACTACCTTGGCCAATCAGCAGAGAGCTGATCGGGAGGAAGAGGACGACCGGTGGCAGAAGACTCTTCGAGCCTTTCAGCGACAGGCCCTCGAGAAATATGAGGGCAGCACCTCCGACATGAAGACGGAAGGCTGGCTGGAGGAGCTAGTCATAGCCTTCGGCCTGATTCGGGCCCCGACAGAGTACTGGGTTCCTCTGGCTGTTAGCCAGATGCGAGGAGCGTCACGTCAGTGGTGGATGCTTCACCTGGGGAGTAGGAAAGAGTCTGAGGTTGCTTGGGCGGAATTCGAGAAGGAGTTCCGGGCGGAGTTTCTCTCCTCGACAATGAAGGCGGAGAAGAGACAGGAGCTACTCTCCCTCCAGCAGGGGAGCATGTCCGTGAGGGAACTTGGAATCAAGTTCAAGGACCTCCTGCGTTTTTCTCCAGACCTCTTTCCCGATGAGGAGTCTCGGGCAAGACGTTTGGAGGAGGCGCTCCGACCCTCCCTCCAGTATGCTGTTACTCCCTTTACCCTTCCGACATACTTAGAGGTTCAGAAGAAGGCCGAAGTGGTGGAAAGGATGCACACTCTAGGCGGACTGTCACGAGAAGGGATCCAGCTGGGACCATCGAAGGGGAAGGCCGTCAGCACCAGGCCCCCAGCATCGGGACCCTCCAGGTTCCGACCCGCAGGGAGCAGGCCGCAGCAGTTTCAGTTTCGATCCCCTGGCCCACGTTCTTTCCCTTCGGGCTCGGGACCACGGTGCTTCATCTGCGGGAGCCCTGGACATCTTCGGAGTCAGTGCCCCGATCGGGTGCAGTACAGCAGTGGCAGTCATCCCCAGCATCCGCCACAGCAGCAGCAGTTCCCAGCCAGACCCTTCCAGCAGCAGCAGCAGGGACAGCGAGCTCCCGCTCCTCCGCAGACAGACATAGGAGGGGGAGGCCGACCTCAGGGCGCTCCCCAGGGACCTCGACCAGGGCGTGGTCGGGGAGGTGGCCGACAGCCGAGGGGTAGGGGAGCTGGGCGTGGACAGTTACACGCCGCAGAAGCAACAGTTCCAGCAGGGCCAGAGGTTGTTCAAGGTACGATCAGTGTGTTTAGCACTCTTGCTTATGCTTTGTTCGATACCGGAGCTTCGCACTCCTTTGTTGCACCCAGTCTAGCCCGCGCCTTGGGTCTGGATGCCGAGAGACTTCCAGTGCCCCTGGTGTTGAGCACACCAGTTGGAGGTCAGATCGACTTGCTGTTCGTTTGTCGGGGATGTAGACTGATGTTGGGGCCACATCAGTCGGTTAAGGACCTCCTTCTGCTACAGATTCGGCCGTACGATGTCATCCTAGGCATCGACTGGCTATTTTCTGTGTGCGCCGTCATCGACTGTTTCCAAAGGAGGGTGGTGTTCTCCGGTTTGGACGGCCAGCGTGTTACTTTCACCGGCGAGCGGAGCTGTCCGAAGGGAAACCAGAGGGAGGAACCTCTCCTCTCCTTGTTGACCGAACTGACGATGGAATCAACAGATGCGGAAATGGTGGAAGTACCAGAGATCGTTCGTGAATTTATGGACGTCTTTCCTGAGGAGGTGACGACTCTACCCCCTCGACGTGATATCGAGTTCGGGATAGACCTGCAGCCCGGCTCTCGACCAATCTCGATGGCTCCTTACCGGATGGCACCTTCGGAGCTACGGGAGTTGCGGATACAGATTGACGATCTGATGAAGATGGGTTATGTTCGTCCAAGTGCATCACCGTGGGGTGCCCCAGTCTTGTTTGCGAAGAAGGCAGATGGTGGCCTCAAGTTATGCATTGATTACAGGAGGCTGAATCAGGTAACAATCAAGAACCGCTACCCTCTTCCGAGGATAGATGATCTTTTCGACCAGCTGAAGGGAGCAGGATGGTTCTCGAAGATCGACCTGCGATCCGGGTACCACCAGCTGAGGGTGAAGGATAGCGACGTCCCGAAGACGGCGTTCAGGTGCAGGTATGGGCACTTCGAGTTCGTGGTCATGCCCTTTGGTGTTACGAACGCCCCGGCCGTGTTCATGGGGCTTATGAACTCCATCTTTCGGGAGTACCTGGATCGGTTTGTGGTGGTGTTCATCGACGATATCCTGATCTATTCAAAGTCAGAAGAGGACCATGCAGAGCACCTGAGGACAGTTTTGGAGGTCCTACGACAGCACCAGCTCTATGGGAAGTTGTCAAAGTGCAAGTTCTGGGCGCGAGAAGTGCACTTCCTTGGACATGTAGTGTCTGAGCAGGGAGTAGCAGTCGACCCATCAAAGGTTGAGGCAATTGTTTCTTGGGCAGCACCCAAGAATGTGGCGGAAGTTCGGAGTTTCCTTGGACTGGCAGGCTACTACCGGAGATTCGTACCCAACTTCTCCCGGGTAGCAGCCCCTTTGACGGCTTTGACCAAGAAGGACCAAGTTTTCATGTGGAGCGAGCAATGTGAGTCGTCCTTCAGCTACCTAAAAGAAAAACTGGTTAGTGCCCCAGTGTTGAGGTTGCCAGAAGAAGGGATGGCCTATGAGGTATTCTGTGATGCTTCAGGACAGGGCCTGGGGTGCGTATTGATGCAGCGACAAGGGGTGATCTCCTACGGGTCCAGGCAGCTACGCCCCCATGAGCGGAACTATGCCACCCATGACCTGGAGCTTGCAGCGGTGGTGTTCGCATTAAAGTTGTGGCGACATTACCTCTTTGGGGAGCGCTTTGTGGTCTTCACCGACCACAAAAGCTTGCGCTATATCTTCTCCCAGCGTGACTTGAACTTGCGACAGCGGAGGTGGATCGAGTTTCTCCAGGACTACGACTTTGAGATCTCATACACTGAAGGTAAGGGAAACGTTGTGGCTGATGCCCTGAGCAGGAAGCCGCATCAGGAGGTGGTTCGGGAATCTGCTGATGCTTGGAAGGCAATGGGGGAGTTGGCTGCCTTGCACTTGGATGCAAGGGTGGAAGGTACTAGAGGTTGTTTGTTTCAGATGACGGTACAGTCCTCCTTGTTGCAGCAAGTGGAAGAGTCTCAGTGGGGAGATCCTGAGGTAGAAGTGTTGCGGGATCGTGTCGATCAGGGGAACGCCCCGGAAGGATGGTCGGAGGACAGCCGACATCGAATGCTCTTTCATCGGAGGTTGTTTGTTCCAGAGGTGATGCGTGATGAAGTCCTTCATGAGTTCCATAGCTCAGCCTTGGCGGTACATCCGGGTGTTTCGAAAATGTACCGAGGCCTGAGGGGACAGTTTTGGTGGCCCGGGGTGAAACGGGCAGTGGCAGAGTTCGTGGCTAAATGCCTGGTGTGTCAGTAGGTGAAGGCTGAACACCGTGTTCCTGGTGGTCTGTTGCATCCTCTAGATGTTCCCGAGTGGAAGTGGGACGACGTCTCAATGGACTTCGTCACGGGACTACCCGGAGCTCAGGGCGGGCATGATGCTATCTGGGTAGTGGTGGATCGATTGACAAAATCTGCTCACTTCTTGGCTATCAAGGAGTCGGGACCCGTGAGTACCTTAGCACAGAGGTACGTGGATGAGGTGGTGCGTTTGCATGGAGTTCCGAAAACGATCGTCTCGGATCGGGACACTCGATTCACCTCACGAGTCTGGAAGGGGTTACAGCATGCTTTTGGCACCCAACTACGCCTTAGCACTGCTTTTCACCCTCAGACTGATGGGCAGACAGAGCGGACTATCCAGACTTTGGAGGACATGCTGCGAGCATGTGTTCTGGATTTCGGGGGATCATGGGTACGACACTTGCCTTTAGTAGAGTTTGCCTACAACAACAGTTTTCACTCTACTATCGGCATGGCTCCTTTTGAGGCTTTGTATGGAAGACCATGTCGTTCACCCTTATGCTGGGCAGAGGTTGGTGAGACTGGTACTCTTGGACCAGAAGTAGTGCAGAGCACCACGGAGAAAGTCCAGCTAGTGCGGGAGAGGATGAAAGCAGCTCAGGATCGGCAGAAATCTTATGCTGATCGTCGGAGGAGGCCCCTGAAGTTCGAGGTGGGAGATCATGTGTTTTTGAAGGTTTCCCCTCGACGGGGGCAGCGGAGGTTCGGAAAGGGGAGTAAGCTCTCCCCTAGGTTCATCGGACCTTTCGAGGTGCTGAGGCGAGTTGGCGAGGTGGCATATCAGCTGGCCCTACCACCTCAGTTGGAGAGGGTCCATGACGTCTTCCATGTCTCCCAGCTTCGTCAGTACTTACATGATGACTCTCATGTCATCAACTGGGGAGAGCTAGACGTGGGAGGAGACGCGACCTTCGAGGAACGGCCAGTCAGAATCGAGGATCGCAAGGAGAAAGTGCTCCGTGGACGAACCGTCGGCCTGGTTCGTGTGTTGTGGAGACATGGCGGCCTCGAAGAGAGTACGTGGGAGAGGGAAGCATAGATGCGTGCCCAATACCCCGAGTTGTTCTGAGTTTTGAACCCTTGGTGCCTGTTGTGACAGAACGTTTGACCTTTTTGGCTATGAAATGTGCTAGGTTCCTTCCCTCTGTTTTGTGTGGGAAGCCCCGGTTGAAGGGAAGGGGAAACCCGACCCCTAATCAGGACGCATTAAGGTGGATGCGATTAAACCCGTGCGGGCGAGTCAGTGCCGCCCAAAGCGGATAATATCTTGACATGGGGGAGGGGAACTCCCCAAACCCACATGACCGGGCGGTTTGGCGTGGTGTGATGCTTGGTTCTTGACAGGGAGTATTTCCAACTAGCGGGGGTCCACTCCTAAGAGGTATCTTCGAAGATGGTTGTTCGGATCCTCTCTTTCCTTCTAGTTTGTTTGATTATCGAGGACGAGAATCGTTTAAGAGGTATCTGATGTGAAGACCCAGAACCCCCTTGGTCCCTTCCTTTGCCAAAAATCCGGTTTCCTTGCGGGGTACCGATCGGTGAGACCGATCGGTGACACCGATCGGTGGCACCGATCGGTGAGACCGATCGGTGGCACCGATTGGTGAGACCGATCGGTGGGACCGATCGGTGAGACCGATCGGTGCGACCGATCGGTGACACCGATCGGTGAGACCGATCGGCGAGACCGATCGGTGACACCGATCGGTGACACCGATCGGTGAGACCGGCCCTGCCAAGTTGTTCCAGTAATGTTCCTTTTTCGCAAATAGGGTTTTAAACCCTATTCTTCCATGCTAAAAATATCTTGGAAATCCGAAACGCGCGCAAAGGTCTTAATTAAATGCTTCATTAATTCATGGGTCAGTTAAAACCACCCAGCGCCATTAATGATGAGTCAAGCCACGTGGTCAACCCACGACTCCCTCGTCTTCCGTGGTTTTGTGTTTTCATCTCAACCGTCCCCAGCCCTTATAATTAAGGGTTAGGCCGTGGTTTTCCCCCTTCTTCGATCGTGACTCTTCTGGTGCATCGGGACCGCCGCGTCGTTATCCGTAAAGTTCCGCGCCCCCGGCCTAAACGTCGATCATCCATCAACAAGTAGGGAATTTCTCTCGTCTCTCACTTTTGTGTATCATGCGGGGTGGGCGTTACTTTTGTTCCTATCAAATTGGTTGAACCAAACCCTAATGAAGATACTAAACGAAGTTCTAAAGAAAGAAGGGGAAGGGGTTGTGATCGTTGTTTATGCTTTATCTTGTGATCATCCCTTTTGTTGTACTGGTCTATGTTTTCTGAAAATTGAGGCCGTTGGTGGTCGTGTGTGTGCACTTGAATCCCCTCGTGATGTTTTAAATGGGTTGCTGAAATTGTGAACTCCTGCTGTGAAATTGGTTAATCACGTATACCCGGCTGAATAATTTGAAAGCACCAGGATCAACCCTTCTGTGATAACTAACGGATAGAACACATGGAATTTTTGAAATCATGGAGTGTGTTAAGTCGTTTAAATCTGAAAATCCCTGACTCGTGTTGGTAGTGGTTGTTGGTTGTTTTCCCTTCGGGCCGTTTGCTGGAAATGTGGGAGGGGATGGGATCCCCCGTTCTTTTTATACTCTCGGCGGCTGTGTGAATTTGGGGGATGGGATCTCCTGTTGGCATGGTTTCAGTGGTTGTGGGTTTTTATCACAAACTGGGGAGAGATCCTCTGTTGGCAGAACCGGGTGTGGGTGTTTTGGTTGATCTATGCTTGACGTTTTCCTTGGTTATGCTTATGGTAGTTGCCCAGTAGTGCTTAAAATTAACTGAACAATTGACTGAACGTGAAACAAGAATGGGACAAATGGTTTTGTGGGAAAGGGTCGCGAATTGTGACTCGGGCGTTGTGGTATTGTGTCCTGTAGGTTGGCTAGGAAAACCTAAGTTTTGGGTGAGTGTTTGTTACCTATATCTATACTTGTAGCTTTGTGTTTCTTATTCGCGCCCCACCCAAGTTGAGCACTTAGTGCCGAACACCCCCATTTATGGGGGAAGGGTGTTTTTCCCAACACTATACTTAGTGGCTGGTTATTAGCTCCTTTTCTGCTCCCTTTCCCGGATAGCCCAAGTACCTTCGGGCAGGCTGTGATGGCCTGAAGTCCATTATTAGCCCAAGAACCATCGGGCAGGGTGTTGTGGTGGTTGGCCAGGTGTGTGCGGCAGGTGGTTTCCCAAGTGTCTTCGGGATGAGGCCCAGGTGTTTTTCGGGCGTGGTAGTGGATTCTTTAGCCCAGGTGTCTTCGGGCGTAGCGGTGGTTGTTCTGGCCTAGGTGTTTTCAGGCATGGTTACTTGTGACAGTTGAGGCCCAGGTGTGTGCGGGCGGGATTTGGCAGTGGGACTGCGTGTGGTTGTGGCCCAGGTGTGTGCGGGCGGGATTTGGCAGTGGGACTGCGTGTGGTTGTGGCCCAGGTGTGTGCGGGCGGGTGTGGCAGTGGGACTGCGGTGAGAATGGCGGGATTGGTCTGATGCGTAGGATGTCTCAATAACCAGTGGGAAAGTGGCGCGGGGTACCCAAACATCGATGTGCTCTTATATATATATTACTTGACTTGCGTTATTTGGGGAGCGAACCTTGGTGAGGCTTGGGATGGATAGTTGCCTTGTTAGGTGTTTGGTTTACTCTTTCTCACGGGACTTTAGTACGTTCCCCCACTTGTGCACGAGAGTCTTGGTTTTCCCTACTGAGTGTACTTGTATGCTCACCCTACGTTTACTTTCAGGTTTCCAGGAGGACTACCAGGGCTGCGCGGGACCCTATTAGTCGGACAGTTGGAGTTGTCGCTGTTGTCGTACCTTTGTTTTCTTTTGGTATTGTACTTGAGAGCTTCTTTTTCTTTTGTACTTGTACTTTGTTGTAAACTGTTTAAACATACATGTGGGAATGGTTTACTTTTGGCTTTACTTTTCTTTCTATCTTGGTGTTGTTGGGTTTTCTCCTCCTTATCTTTCGATCCTATAAAATAAAAAGGGTAATGCCTTCCATTTGTGAGAACTTCCTATACCCTGGGTGCTAGTCGCCACTCCGGGACCTATTGAAGGCGGGTTTCGGGGGTCATTATCTCTCCTTCAACTCGAAGAAGGAAGGGCCTGGCAACCTGCTGACCCTTCCCTCCTTTTGGTGAAGGCGGGTCGTGACATATTACCACAGATGAAGAGGAATGATTAGAGTTCTTATGTTGATTATGTCAATTGAGTGTTGTATCAACAATGTACTTGTTATAATAATTATGGAGTATATAAGGATTGTACTGCAGTACTATTTCATTAAGGACTTGAGATTGTGTGGAACAAAGAAAAGTGACTCAATAGCAGGATAAATTTTTGGAAAATATATGGTTGAGAGAATGATAAATCATAATATAGTTCTGATACTGAGGTAGTGATTTTGGAATAATATGTGATTGTTTTGGATAAATTATATTGGATATTCTTGACTACCTTGGAAATGATTAATGATTTTCATATTACATCATTGTTGGGGTTTAAAACATTTTTGGATTAATGAAGTATATCCAGCATTCTATATGGAATAAGGGAGCATAAATGTAATCAATAAGGAATATGGTAATACATGATGAAGGTATTCATATGCTATTACGGGGTAAAAAGGATCTATATTATGTTTACCTTCCTTATAAATGTTGGACTGTGAGTTTGGACAGAAGTATTTTGGATAGTTCTAGTTTGGATTATTTTGGATTGCCATAAAAGGACAACCCGGAGGTCGGGCGGCAACCTGTCGCGTCCGGCAAGGCCGCGAGACTTGAACCCGCAACCGAAGGACGACAAGGGTGTATCACCTACCACTGGCCCACGAGATGTCCTGGATTAAATAATGTAGTTTTTATTAAAAGATCTTGTAGATGAATTATAAATTCGTTTATTTTGGAACCCTATACGAATAGTGTAAATAGAATTTTTTTACGTTCTATTATCTTTTAGAGTGAAAGATGAGTTTGTGGTAGAAATTTATTAATGGATAAAACTCTAATTATAAAGTAAGTATATCTCCTTATGATCTTAGCCAATCTCATAAATAAATTCCTCAACATTAAGAAAAGAAACTTAGAACAAAAATGTTTTCCTAGATGGTACCTTAAATCATTACTAATTTATGGCTTTGGGATTGTTGGCCTTTTCATAGCCATGTTCTCTACCACTCTCCATCATATAATTAATGGTTAGATTTTTCTTCCATATCCATATTTTCCTACATGGAACCCTAGTATGTGTTATTTTCAGTAATCTTCATACTTTCGACACTTTATTTTAAATAGAGGCATCATTAATTCATTTTTCGATGTGGGATTTCAACTAAGATATTTTGAAACGTCAAAAATGTGTTATCCTAATACCCTATGTTTTGTTGAACCGATGGTATTTCAAATCATCATAGATTGATGAATTTAAGGACCTCAATTTTACACTTGTCTGTGATTGATGACCTCAATCACTACCTATAAATATTTACGTTTTTCCTCCAATTATATGTCTCTAATTGCCACCAATGTTCTCCTAATCGAGATCATAATTTGGTGGTGACCCTTTGATTTCTCTTTTCCTCATATTAAGACTAAATTTTAGTAACCCAATTTCCAATGTGGGTTTTCCCAAAAATATATTTTCTACTTTCAACCTTTTATTTTCGAAGAACAATTTCAAATTGCGAGGACGCAATTTATTGAAGGAGGGGAAAATGTAACACCCCAAGAATTCATAATGTGTTATTTCTTCAAAATAATTCAATAACTTGCACTACACGCAACACCGAGTTCAATTGCACCATGACTTACCAAAAATCCATTCAAAAGAGGTTATGAATAGTATTAACTAAATTTTAAACTTTATATAATCCTTATAATTTTTCCATATTATGAGTATCTTAGACATAATGCAAGAACAAATTCATTTTCAGTATTGCACTTTTATCAACTTTTAATAGTGAACCCTTTTTAAATACAATATTTTAAACTTTTTGACTAAATGGGGATATGAAAAATTTAAAATGAAACATCCCAAGCTTCCACAGTACGCTTTCTTTGAATAATACAGTAGCGTATGTTGTACGCAACCTTGAATTTTAACACACACCACAACCAATCAAACTAGCCGTTATGAATAGTAATACCTACTTTTTAAAATTATATATATTTTATATTTCAAAATGGACTTCATTTTTGGATTCAGAATATCTAATTTATCCTAAGGTGAAATTTTGGTACTTTTCGGATAACTTTCATATTTTGATGAATAGTGAAAATTACTAAATTTTAATTAAAAACAACTTTTTTAATCAAAATAATTAATTGTGATAAATTATGAATTTTAGTAGTTTTAAAGTATATTTAGAATATATTTTTACCATTTAATATAATGTTGGTCATTGGACATAATTTTACAATTAAACCGAACATAAACAAGTGTCAATCTTTTGATAGTTATTATCTCTTAAAAACACGCTTTTTGTTTTGACAGCGGGAATTAATTTTAAATTAATTTCTGCCACTTCTGTGTTTTGATTTTAGGAAAATGGATTCCATATTTGGAATCAGGATGTTCAAATTTTGTAAATAGGTAACTTTTATTTTTAGACATTTTGAATAATTACTGCGGTAAATATTTTATTTACCATGGTTAAGGGTAAATCCGGTAAATAAGGGTTAAAAAATAATATTACAATAATACTAAATTACCCTAAAACGTGTCTTAACCATATTGGTTGATACATGGTCGACCATGGACATCTTTGGGTCGATTTTGGGACCCCATGGATCCACTTGTAAGTGATAATGACACTTTATTTTAATTAAGTTAAAATGAATACAAAAATGAAACAAGCATATATCTTTTAGAAAAACAATTGTTACATAGAGTTATATATGTTTGATTTTAGATTATAAATATTCATTAGAAAGATAACAAGATTTCCTACATAATGATATTTTATTTATAATTTTTAGACATTAAATATTTTATTTTATTTATGACACAATGATGATGCAGTAATTACTATAATAGTGAAAAATTAAAATAATTGATATTATAAATACCCAAATAAATATAATATGAAACTTTTAATTAATTAAACTAATTTTCTAGGATAATAGTATATATTAGTATTTATTTAATTGACTTTTTTCTAAGTAATCAATCTGTTATGAGTTTCACAAAAATCATCTATTGAATAGTGTCAAAATTGACATAAAAGAGTTCTTAAAACAAATATTATATTATTAATTGATATTAAATTCCTAAAAATCTAAGGTTCGGCCAAGAGACTTATATCATGATAGCTTCATCATTAATGGACCACTTGAGGGTCGCTTGGATGTATTTAGTAAGTTTATTAACCATATTATATAAAAATACAAAGAGACATTGTAAAAGTGAAACTAATTAACTTAGAGTTAATACTTAAAGATAAGGTTAATATAATTACCCAAACCTGTCTAAATTCTATTGGTTGAGTTGTTTTCGACCCATACCCACCTTAACCTTTGAATAATAAACTTTTGATCCATTAGAAACCGAATATGAATTTATTATAAATTAATATTTCTAGCTTTTCCAAAGGTTCCCCTCACCCCTCTTATAAAAGGGCACTCCTCCTTCTCATTTCTTCACACCTTAAAAGCCTTTTGGTTCGGCCAACCTCTGCCCAAATACTCTCCCAACTTCCCTCAATACAAACTAGGGGCCTTAGTTTGATCAGAAATCCAACCTAAGGATCCCTTTTGATCAAATCAAAAGGAAGAACCCGAAGAAGAGGTAATAATTTCACCACCCTTTTCTATGTTCATTTCTTCTTCCACTTCTTCTTCCTTTGTTGTTACCATTCTAAAATAATAAATCCAGTATCATATATATACTGTGATGTTATTATAAATATGGTACAACCATATTCAGTATTCTATCCACCCTTTGAATAACATGTCACCATACGTGCGTACGTACGGCTTACCGTCTCCACGTCGTGGTGTAATTGTTATTCAATATAATATTATTTGGATGGGTATAATAATGATGTGTAACTCATGTAAATAATAAATATAACATGATAATGATTCTTTATATATGATAAACCATCCAATTATATATTATTTTAATATCAAAAGAGTGATATTGTCGCTCGTGCGTACGTACGGACTACCGTCTCGACGAACGCGATGAGATTCATTCTCCATCGTATCCATTCAAGTATAATTATCATTTGATGATTTAAAAAATGATGTTTAAGGACTTGATATCATTCTGGATATGAATAATATAAAACCTATCATTTACAAACATGTCTTACGTAACAAAACATATAAAAGAAAACAAGTAAGTTAACACCCGAAACAACGATAATACTAAGATATTATTATAAATAGATATTAAAAGATCATATATGATATCATATTAATGTATATGATTCTTGTATAATTTAGTAACAATTATTTCACCATTATATAGGAGGTTAACCTACCCTAACCAAGGAAAAGTACAAGGTAAGGGATTTTCTTATCTCACATTCAATTCCGTGAGATTTCCATTGTTCGCCACTAAATTATTGAAAGTGGTGTATTGTGTACTGCCATTTGATATATATTATCATGATTCTCTTTATATTAATGTTATTCTGTAAATCATTTGGTGGTTATTAACATTTGGCCATACGACTCAGTTGACTAACGTGGTAAGGGGTTTTCATCTCACTCCTTATTCCTGTGAGATTCATGCCATATTGCCACCATCACCTTTTGTGTGGTGTGTGTACTGCCCATAATTATATTCTTTGTGTAATAAACCCTAATTTATGTGTATTTACATATTCATTGTATGATACCTCTTTCATGGGTTGTATGTTTCATAAGTTACCAAATTGGTAAGGGTTATTTCACAATCTCTTCATTATCCGAGGTTGTTTATACGTAATAATCTACTGGGATCTCTTTATCATCCACATCCATGTTTCTTCAAAATGTATTTCAAAACATTTTTATTATTTACAAGAATATGGGTTAAAGTCATTTATACCCTTGTTTTACTTTTTATAAGAGGAATCTTCCCGTCGTTTTCAAAACAAGGTCCTTTTAACCTTTTTGACAGAATTAAGGTAAGAATGTTTTTTTAACTTATACGGCGGGTGCGGTTATTTTACGCCGTTATAAAATCTTCAAAGCTTTACTTACAAGCTTATAAGAATATTTTCAAAGAAAATGTTTTATTTTATATGGATCTTAAATGATTTCAAAATAAAAGGAGATATTTCTTTAAAAAGAATATTGATTTCATCTATGTCAACATCCTTTGATGGATTTTAAGATTATTTGAAGTTGATTTATTATGATACAAAACATCTATATTGTATTGAAGGTTTTGTGATATGTTTGACTATGTATGTGCTATTTTTATACCATTCATAGTTTATGGTGAAATTATTTACATTTCGTATGCTAGTTTTAATACGAATGTTTATGTTCTGTTTAAACCTTTTCATATGGGAATGCATTGGACTTAGTAAGTGACGGGTGGAGCCCGCTTTAGCTCCTTGATGCATCGGTAGGTCTCATGAGACAAACTAGTGTCTTGGCACAAGGCCTTGACAAAATCTTATTTGTAGTCTTGGCACGAGGCCTTGACTATGTGGTTATGATAGTCTGGCATTATGCATTCCAACATTATGAAAGTGGTTATTGATTTTTGCATGTGATTATTCGATTAGTAGAATATCCATGTGAATAAGTAAATGGCATTATTTTATTTTATTTATGCCATACTATGTTAAAAGTTCAAGTTTAAAAGGCTTTTGTTTTAGTTATACATTGCCTTAAATGTTTATTCTTATTTATGAAAGTTTCCGCTATATTGTTATCCTTACTGGGCATTTGAGCTCACCCCTTTTCTATGTTTTATTTTTCCCAAGAAGTGAAGAAGTAATTTATGAATGACCTGCAGGGATATTATGTAGGGATATGAGTGTGGATTATAGAGACATTATGTTGTTGTAGTAGTTTTTCATTTTATGATGTAATGTAAAACTTATGAATATATCTAGTGTTTCCAAGGCTACTAAACCAATCGGTATTTCGAGATTTGATCTTTCTTGTGATCATGCCAATGTTATGTAATAATGCACCGACTCTGGGTAACTAGGGTCGGGGCGTTACATTTTTTGATATCCAAGTCAAAATGTTTCAAAATATACTTAGTATAATTAATTTTATTTAAAATAATACCTTCTTTATTTTGAAAATTTTGAAATCCAAGAAAGAATTTGAGTTCTCCAATTAAACTCATTTCAAATTCACTTTGCATTATTTTTGAAAAATAAATAAATAAATAATGTTTTTAATATCCAAATCTAATATCATCAACATATATTTTAATACCTAAAAAATATTTAGAAATTATTTTTATAAAATGAGTAGGATCAACTATTCATTTTTTAAAAACTTTAAAAATATGAAAAATGTTGTGCCTGTCATACCAAGATCTTGGATCCTTTTTTAAGCCTATCATACCAATTTCTTTTAAGGTTCTATTCCTTTCTTCTACAACATCATTCTGCAGGGGTTCCTAGGAGTAGAGAAGTTTTGACTATAGCCATTCTGTGAGAAAAATGATTCAAAATCTTGATTCTCAAACTAAAATCCATGGTTACTTCTTAAGAATTTAATTATAATAACACTTAAGATCTCTGTAGTTTTATCATACTTGGTAAAGTGGGAACAAGATTTTCTCTTGTGTGCTAAAAATAAATTCCAAGTATATCAAAAAAATTATCTACTAGAACATAGGAATAATGTTTCCCACTTAAACTAGATACTCAAGATGGTCCAAAAAATTTCATGTGAACTAACTCAAGAGGTTGAGAATTTGAAACTTTTTTCTTTTGTTAGAAATATATTTTGTGATTTTTTCTCTGTTGATAAGGATTACATACTTTGTCATTTGGAAACTCAATTTTAGGTAGATCCTTGATTAAAAATTTTCTAATAAACTTTCTAAGGGATTGTACATTATTGTGTCCTAGTCTTCTGTGCCATATCCAAGACTCTTTGTGAAAAGCACTTAAGAAAGAAACATTTTGTGAATCTAATGAATGTAAATTCACATCATAAACATTTTCATTTCTAAAAGCAGTAAATACAAAATCATTTTTTGAATTAAAAAAATTACAAGAATCATTTTCAAATTTAACATGAAATCCATCATCACATAATTGTAAAATTCTAAGCAGATTATACTTAAGACCATCAACAAAAAGAACTTTAGAAAATAAAATTGAGTTAGTGTTACCAATTTGGAAAAGGAAAATTATTTTTCCTTTTTCATTGTCATCAAAGGTGAGATTCCCACCATCAACATTGATAAGGTTATTAATGATTGAGTAGTCCCCTTTCATGTGTCTTGAACATCGACTGTCCAATTACTATATGCTTTTATCAGAGATCTTCAAGAAAGATTCAAAAAAAAACAATTTAACCAAGAAAATTTTTTGGTACCCTGACTTTCTTGGATCCAATAATATTAGGGATTAAAGATTTGGTAACCTATATTTGTTTTATGGGTTTCCAAAAATCATTTTATAAAGTCTTAGAAAAATAAGCTCTATTGGGTACATAAAATCTATAAGTAGTGAATAATGTTCTAGTAATTTATCTTACAGGAGGTTTCTCAGATTTAGACATAAAACAATATTTTCTAGACTTAGATAGAAACTTAGTTTTAAAAAAATTTCTTTTTCCATGTTGATAACCAATACCAATAGTGTGTTTAGGAGAAACCTTTTTTCCTAGAATTTGATCCAAGTTATCATTACCATTTTTTAACTTCTATAAATATTTCTTTAATTGTTCATTATACAATTTAAGTTCATTATTCTCATTGAGCTATTGAGAGTTATTTTCTTCTTCAATATTAATTTTATATTAAACAAAAATAGTAAGAGTAATTTATTTCTTAAGATATTTATACTTATCCTTTCATTCATTACATGTGCCCTAAAGCATTTTACACTATTCAAACATTTCTTCATTTGTCAAATTTTCATAATCAGATTCTTATTCATTGCCAGAATAATAATAATTTTGTAAAAGAGATTATAAATCTACCTGGGATGTTTTTTTTCATGAAACAAATATTAGCTTTGTCATCTTTCTCATCATGTGAAGATTCAGATTCACTGGAGCTTCCCTTAGAAGTACTCCAGGTGGCCTTCATTTCCTTTTTGTACTTTTTTTCCTTGTCTTCATATTTAATTTTGAACTTTAATTTGGGACAATAATCTTTTACATTTCCTCTTATCTTACACTCATAGTAGACTATTTCATTAGTATTTTCATTTTTCCTCCAATCATTTTTTCTAATTTCCCTTGTTGTCATATTTTATTTTGTAACTGGGATTACTAAAGAACTTCTTCGTTTTGTAGAACTTATTAAATCTCCTGGCCAATTGATCCATATCCTCATCCCTTTCACTTAGTGATTCTTCATCACTATAAATTTCAACATGATCTTACACTTTCAATTTTTTTGGAGGTAGTTATTTTGAAAGCCACTGACATTCCCTTTGGCCCATCATCTTCTTCTCTATTAACCTTCAGTTCTTCTTCATACATAATTAGGTTACCTATTAGCTCATTTATTGGAAACTTACTAATATCACACGATTATATAATTGACACTGAAGTTCCTCTCCATATTTCTGGTAGACATATGAGTAACTGCATGATTTGTTCTTTGTCATTCACTGGATTTCCAAGAGATCTCATTGTATTGACTATCTCGTTGAACCTAAGATACATATCAGAAATGGGTTCATTCAGATTCATTTTGAAATTATCATATTTAATAGTATATGTATTAATTCTTATTTCCTTAACAATGGTGGTTCCTTCATGTGAAACATCTAAAGTATCCCAAATTTTATAAGAAGATTTTCTAGAAGATTTTCTATTAAATTCTTCATCACCTAAAGCAAAAAGCAGGCTATTCATGGCTATATAATTGTTATTATATGTAGATTTTGTAGCTTCACTCTATTTAGTTCTTAGTGGTTTTGGTATTTCATATTTTTCTTCTATTAAAGTCCAAATATCAAACCCCATACTTTCTAAGTGCATTTTCATTTTTATTTTCCATTGGTCATAATTAGTACCATTGAAATAGGGAGCTCTATTAGTAGTAGCACCTTCTCACCTATTCTCTATATTAAAGAATAAAATATCATTTTAAAGAACCAAAAATTTAGAACTGGATGAAATTTAGAGATCTTTAAAAGCACAACTAAAATCACAGTTGAAAAAAGTTTTTTGAAAAATATATATTTAAAACTCCTATGATACCAAATGTTGGTTGGAGTAGGTCACTAAAGAGGGGGGTGAATTGAGTTACTATTAAAATTTTAGTTTAAAACATTTACTAAAAAATCCCCCAATTTAAATCAAATACAATCCAGTCATCCAAAGTAATAGATTTAAAAAAATTTAATTGTTTGAAATATTTCTTAAAGATTTATTAGTTCTCAGTTAAAACAATTTAATTGATTGATTTAACTTTTTAAATCAATATACTAAATCAACTTCTCATATAAACACTATCTAATACTGAATATCAAAGTGCACTGATTTTTTCTGGTCAGAATGATTAAAATGGATAAGAAAACACAAGAAAACTAAACTTGAAAGGCATAGAGGATTTAAAACAAGAGGTTCAGTCTCAAGCTGAGTCCTAATCCTATCCAATTTGTGATCACCTTACACCAAGTAGTTTATATTTAATAAAATTGATCCACACCCTAGATTGAGGTAAAAATAGTATAAAAACTGTCCAAGTCACCATACCTCTTCCAAAATTTTTGTGGGAGTGGAAAACAAACAGACAGGACACGTAGGGACCTCTTCTATTGTCATCCGTGGGAGTGTGATATTTAAATTGATAAGTTGGAAAATATATCTATATATCTTTCAGTTTATCATAGGATTCAGTGTGTATTTATGAGAAATAGACACACACTACTTGAAATGTATATAAAGTACACAAATAGAGTAAAATGATAAGAAGAGTTTAGAATGCTCTGAGTGATATTCAATGAAGCTTTTGGACTCCTTTAAGAAGGTAGAAATGAAGCTGGAGTCGACTGCTAGAAACAGAAAGTAAAACAGAGAGTTGTGGTTTCTTTTGTATTATTTTCTCAGTGAGGTAAAATATTTATTGAAGTGTTCTTGTACTCTAATTTGTTTCTAAAGAGTTTTTTGTTCTTTTGGTTTCTTAGTAATTTCTCTTGATATGCACAATAGGTTTATTGAGCCAGTTTTACAATCGTGTAGCTTTTTTTTCAATAACTTCTATCTATTATGTATTCTTTTGTTTCACCTGGGTTCTTTCTTTATAAATTGTAGGTTGACAAGGATCATGTTCTCTATCACATAAAAGTACCTTGTACTAGTCTCTGACATCATTTAATGTTGTCTACAAAAGACAGAAAAGGTCATTAATATTATAATTGGTACTGAGATTTATAAATATGACCATTAGAAATATGTTTGAATTTAAGATAGATCATTAGTGAGTCAGTCTATTGATATGTCATTCTTTCTGTAGCGCATTCCATCAATAGCTCATTTTTGTCAGTAGGTTAGACTATCGACCTCTCAGTCTATCGGTGGGTTCGACGTCAGTAGGTTAGGCATTGATAGGTTAAGTGTTGGTAGGTCAAGTGTTGGTAGGTCAGACATCGGTAGGTCAGGAATCAGTAGGTCAGGCATCAGTAGGTCAGCTGTTGGTAGGTTAGGCGTCGATAGGTTAGGCATAGGTAGCTCAGTTATTAGTGAGTCATACTTAGTGAAAACTCTGATTCGCTCTATTGGTCAGTCACCCAATCAGTGACTTAACTTATCCGTAGGACGAGTATCGGTAGGTCACACTATCAGTGACTCATACTTAACCAAAATATGTTAAACTTACTTATGATATGAACAATAATACCATAGGTTATAGTTATGATGGAGCATGATTAAACACAATGTATCTTAATAAATCATAATCATCATAGTTAAGCATGATTTTTGAGCTTTAAAACTAGAGGAGGCCAACAATCTCCCCCTTTTTGATGATCAAGAATCAGGGAATTATTTACCATAATAATTAAAATTATTTATGATGATTAGGGAAAAAATTTTTAACATATTGCACATATTACTTTTTAAATTGAATTTTTCAATTATATGGTCCCTTTTAATCTTCAAGCTTAATATTAAGATCCCCCTTAGAGATATGCTATATGCATTAGTTTGGTATCAGAAGAAATAGGGAATATTCCATACACATTAGTTATCCCCCTTTTGGGATTATCAAAAAGGGTAGAATGGAGTAAAATAAACAAAAAATAATGAAATAATAGTGAAGTAGATGAATCAAGAAGAGTATATTCCATGAGTCAAGAATTATAAGGGATTACAGAATAGTTCAACAAAAAAGTACATCAAATCCATATAAAAATAATAATAATCCAACTACATATTCTCAAAATCATCATCCTTCCCTTTACCCTTATCAGATTCAGTGGCATTAGGGATATGATAAGTAGGGATATAAGTAGTAGTGGTGGAAGGGATGGAGCTAATATTGAGTGAAGGAAGAGGTACTCCTGTAAAAATAGAAGGAGCTAAGCTTGGGCTAGTGGAGGAGTGAGGTACTGTTTTATAATGAATGGAAGGTCTGATCTGACTCAGATCATAAGAAGGGGCCAAGGTTACAGGTGACAAAATGGTAGAAGGAGACACTCCAGGACAAATGGGAGAAGCATCCAGATAAACAATAGTTATGATATGATGGTTTAGGTATGGCTTGAGCATATTAATGAAATCCTTGATGACCACACCACCATATTCCATAGCTTTCTCAAATTCATGTTTATTTTCCATGAATTTCTCAAGAGTATGAGTAAACTATTTTAACTTATAAACTTGGTCTTTAAAATCCTTGGTCACTAGAGGCAACCTCAAATTATCCACTAAGTACTTGAAGTGATTGGTCAGTTTATGTTTGGTATAAACCCTCTAGAAATATAAATCTACCTTCTTGGAAATTTCTCATGAGCAGTGGTATCACCTTTAGTAAAAAACTTAACCATGTCATCAATATGACCACAATTATGTTTAATTTTGGAAATACTCTCTTGGTCAGTTTCACCCATCATGGTCTATAGAACTTCTCTAATAACTGTTCTAACCATCTCAACATCTGGAGAGTGAGCAACATGAGTTGAAGATCTAGTTACACCTTGCACTAAATCTCTTATGTCTATCCTTAACTGGTTCACATCAAAAATAGGATTCTAAGATGTTATAAAGGTAGGAGAACTATTAACTACATCTTTTAATAAATATTTAAAAATTGATAGATCAAGGTGTGGAGGAGGAGGTTAATCATACTTTGAAGATTCAAAAGTGGTTTCTCCAAGAGCTTTTAGAACTCTGTCCAAGGATTATTTATATTCAGTTGTCAACTTGTTAATAGTTGAGACCATATAAACTAATTAATTTCTCATTTTCTTATTATCTGTGACAATTACTTCAGTGATAACTATCAAACTTCGCTCAACCTGAGATAAAACTTTCTCAGTAATCTACTTAGCATCTTCTTAACTAATTTTGAAAATAGGAGCACATGGTTGTAAAGGGTTTAATCGAATAGAATCCAACATATCTCCCTTGAATTCATTAAAATCTGGATTTGTGACATAATTACCTAGCTTAGAAGAACCCATAGGAATAGGAGTAGGAGAAGCCATCCTATACACTGGATCTGGATAGTCTAATACAAGTGTTATATACCCTGGATTCCTCCTCTATATAGGTACCATAATATCATCCATAGAATAAAGAAAATCATCCTTTTCTCTTTTAGCTTGTCTCCTCCCACACTGTTCCTTGAATACAATAATTACCACACGAGAGTTACATAAACATCTCTACCAACAAAAATTTATTCTTCTTGGATATGGGCATCAAGAGCCCTTTCCTCAATAACAACTACTTTTGGAATATTTGTAGGGGCATGAGTATCATGAGATCTCTCTTTTGGTGTATCTTGCTCAGTATCCTCATGGGAAATAAGTGGTTCATGTTCCACTAAGATAGGACTAGCAGGATCCAAGGTTGGATCAATGATGTCCCAACTAGTAGCTTGGTCATTATTACCATGTTATGATCTACTTTCTGAACCATCAGTCCCTTTATCATCCTTTTCACTATCATATTATCTTACACCTTCATTAGGTTCCTTAGCATCTTCTTCAACTTCATCATCATATTCTTCCTCACTTCTACATTTTTCTTCATCTACATATTCTTCTTCACCATCTGATCTACTTTCATACTCTGTGTCCTCATACTCTTCAGTATCTTCACTGTCTTCTTCAGCTAAAATTGGTTCTTTTGTAGGTAGAGGTTTATGTGGACTGAAAAATCCATAAGTCACCCTCTGTGGGATATCATCAATGTTAGGATCACTCCTATCATTTATTGGAGATTCATCTATCTTAATTTCCTCAGACACCTCCTCATCAAAATAGAAACCAACCTCACCAGGTCAAAGAATAGGGTCTTCCATATCCCATGTCCTCAAAGGATGGTCAAAAAGATTAAAGTCTTCATATATCTTATCACTATCCTCATACCAAATTTTCTTCCATGGGTTCCACTTAATCCTCACCCTACTAAAGATAAATTTATTTAAATAGAATCTATCACAAAATGAAATGGATTATTCACTTTCACTTACAAAGTATTTGTACTTAAACCTGGAAGAGATAATATTTGGGTAAAATAGGGAGTTTGTATTATAGGATGGCTTGATCTTCTCACTAATACAAACCATTATATATTTTTACAAATTTACATTATTACCTCTCTTTAATAGTTATAGTAGATAGATATCTTGAAACTAAAGAGATGAAAAATCTCATTTCCTGGGACACAACTGGTGTTGGCTGAATTTAAACAACAACCTTCTCTCACCATCCAGATCAGTTGAAATCAGTCCTCTATGTTCTCCATTTCCTATTAACTCATCTAGAGAAGTCTCATAGATGAAGAAATAACTAGTGGGTGGTTCATTCTCCTAATGATAATCACATATACCTTTATAAGGTACCTTTATATGATCATCCCATTTTTTTATTAAAAGGATATTATTCTTCCATCCACTATCAACTTCATCCCAAATAACTCTGCTCCTTCAAAAAGATACTCGGAATAAATTTAAAACTCATAGACCGTCCTCAGATAATATGGCCTCTCATTATTAGAGAACCACTCCAAACACCCTTGTTCTTGCCACACCTTTAGAAAAAGAGACTTTATAGAAAACTTCCATTCAGAAAGTACTTCTTTCTTGGGGGTTAAAATATGATTTGTAATCTCAGAATGAACTGGAGGTAGTTTAGGTTGGCTTTCTTTGCCTATTTTTCTTTTAGACAGATCCAATTCATCCTCTGATTGATCGAGAACATGCTTGAAATGAGGCATTGGAGGATCTAAGGTTTTGGTTCAAGGGAGAAAGATATAGAATTGGGAGAGAAAGGTTTGATGGAAGGAGTTCAAGAGTAAGAGAGTGTGAGAGTGAGTAGAGAAGTTGGATCGACCCTTATTTATATAATTTAGGGATTTGAAATAAAAAAATAAAAAATAGGGAATAAATTAAAACAAAATCATTTTAAAATTCCATATAGTGAAATATGAATAATTAAAGAAATATCAGTCGGTAATACATATCGGTGATACCTCATCACTAAGAAATCATCAATGAGACATTATCAGAAAGACATCATTGGTGAGTCACGTAGGTGATACATCATTGGTGAGTCACATCAGTGAGACATCATCAGTGAGTCATGTCGGTGAAACATCATTGTTGAGTCACATCAGTGAGACATCATCAGTGAGTCACGTCTATGAGAAATCATCAGCGATTCACCAAAAATTGATCATTCCTAACTCATGTATGATGTAACTAATCCTCTAAAAATTTGAAGGATTGGTAAAAATATCTAGAAGTTGATGTTATGTGCTAGTGAATTCTAGAGGTATATCACCTTTTTGATAATGATCTCTCAAAATTTGATGACTTACATCAATATAATTTGTTCTAGAGTGAGAAATTGGATTCTTAGATATGTTAATAGCACTTTTATTTTCACGGTTCATAGGGTCATGTCTAAACTAATATCCATAATCTAGCAAAGTGTGTTTCATCCACAAAATTTGAGCAAAAAATTACCAGTAGTTATGTATTCACTTTCAGTAGTAAATAATTCAACAAAATTTTTCTTTCTAAAACACCATGATACTAGAGACTTTCCCAAAAAGTGACATGTTCTGGAGGTACCTTTTCTATCTAACTTGCAACCAACAAAATCAGCATATGAATAACTAACTAATTCAAATGTGTGACCTTTAGGATAGAAAAATTTTAGGTCGGTAGTATACATTAGGTATTTGAAAATTCTCTTAATAGTAGTTAAATGATATTCTTTAGGGTTTTCTTGAAAAGGAGAACACATACACACACTAAACATAATATCAGTCTGGATAGTAGTCAAGTAGAGAAGACAACCAATCAAATATCTATAATTTGTTTTATCAATAGATTTTACATTTTCATCAAGATCAAATTTTCAGGTGGTACTCATTGGAGTATTACTATGTTTTTTGTTATCCGATTCAAAATGTTTCAAAATATACTTATTATACATAATTTTATTTAAAATAATACCTTCTTTATTTTGAAAATTTTGAAATCCAAGAAAGAATTTGAGTTCTTCCATTAAACTCATTTCAAATTAACTTTTCATCATTTTTAAAAATTCAATACATAAATAATGTTTTAAATATCCAAAGACAATATCATCAACATATATTTTTACAAATAAAACAACTTTAGAAATTATTTTTATAAAATGAGTAGGATTATCTATGCCTTTTGTAAAACCTTTAGAAATAAGAAAAGTGTTGAACCTATAATACCAATATCTTGGATCCTATTTTAATCTATACAATTATTTAGTAAATTTGAAAACATGATTTGGGAAATGAGGGTTTGTAAAGATTGGGGGTTGTTAAAAAAACTCTCAACTATATATAAATTTAGTAATGCACTTTTGAAAACTATTTGATATAGTTTGAAATTGAGATGTGTGGCATAAGCGAGAATAATTCTAATGGATTTAAGTATAGAAACTAGTGACAACGTTTTTTCATAGTCAATTCCTTCTTATTGACTATATCCTTGTGAAACAGGTCTACATTTATTTTTAACTATGGTGACAACTTTATCTACTTTATTTCTAAACACCCACTTAGTTCATATAGTCAGGGTTTATTTAAGTCTACCAATATGTTTCTAGACTTTGTTTCTTTCAAACTAATTCAACTATTCTTGCATAGTCATTACCCAAAATTCATCATTGATAGAATCATTGATATTTTTAGGTTCAATCTATGAAAAAAATACCTAATGTTATACTTAGTTCCTAAGAGAAGCTCTAGTCTGTGTCCCTTTATCAAGGTCTCCAACTACAGTATCAAATGGATGGTTCTTAAGAGTTCTAACAGATCTAGAAAAAGAAGGGCTAGTTATTTTAGATTCTTATATAGGCTTGGGTTCACTGTGAAAAGATTCTGGATATTTTTCATAACTGGAGGATTTTTCTGCTTTCTTAACAAGCAGGTCGTAAGGTTTATCATTTATGTTCAAATTGGACATATTATCCTCAATATTTTCTATGGAACTTTTAGGTTCATGTGGATCTCTTTCATCATATTTGATATTTACATATTCTTCCACACACATTACTATTTTATTTAAGACCCTATAGGCTTTTCTCGAGGTAGAATAACCTAGGAAAATCCCTTCATCACTTTTGGAGGAACAATTTTAAATATTATATTTGTTATTAAGGATAAAGACTTTACACCAAAAGAAATTAATGTAATTATACATAGGCTTCATATTGTTCTATATATCATAGGGATATTTCTTAAGGATATGTATGATTAATACTCTATTAATTATATAACAAGCTTTATTCACAGATTCTTCCCAAAAGTAAACTGGTAATTCATACTCATTAAGCATTGTTTAGGAAATTTATTGTAAGGTTCTATTCCATTTTTCTACAACTTCATTCTGCTAGGGTGTCCAAGGAGAAGAGAAGTTATGACTATAGCCATTCTATGAGATAAATGATTCAAAATATTGATTCTCAAAATCTCATCCATGGTTACTTTTTAGGAATTTATTTCTAAGACCACTTAAGTTCTCTATAGTTCTAGCATACTTGGTAAAGTGGGAACAAGCTTTTCTCTTGTAAGCTAAAAAAATCCAACTATATCTAAAAAATTTATCTACTAGAACATGGACATAATGATTCCCATTTAAACTATAAATCCTAGAATGTCAAAAAAATACTTGTGAACCAACTCAATAGGTTGATAAGTTGAAACATATTTCTTTTTTTGAAATATTTTTTGTGATTTTTTCTCTTTTGAAAAGTATTACATAAATTTTCATTTGGAAACTCAATTTTAGGTAGATCCTTATAATGACCCATACTTTACATACATTGTTATTACTTCAGAATTGAAGCACACTTATTACAACATATAACAAAACCAGGAAAGGACCATATATGTATAGTGTCTTTTGAAACTGGGAAACATAAACAACTAGTTCATAAATAATCTACAGTGTATCCCTTTTATTTTATCATATCTCGAGTCCCTTTTGGCATATCTTACTTAATATCCTTCTTCCTAACCTGGGGAAAAGAAAACATACAAAAGGGTGAGCTCAAATTCTCCGTAAGGTTAAACAAAAGAAATATCAAGCACATCAAATTCATAAGAACATATCATTTTGGAAATCTTAACCTGCAAAAGAGATCATAATTTCATAACATGGGATAAATCATAGTAGTGAAATGTAATCCCAATAATCATAACTTAAAACATGAAACTTTGTGGCATACACACATAATCATAGAGAATCATTTCTTATTAGTCAAGACTCATTTCCAAGACTATCTTAGTGGACAAAGTCCATTTCTGAACTGAGTTCACTCCTCGTTTCAGTCCTGTTTCACTGAACCAGTTTAACCTTCCGTTCTAGCCATGTATATCTCATGAGATATAAATATTTACCCAATTAATTGGAGGGAGATATAGGTCCCACCCATCTCATAATTATACCATTCTTATGTGTGCCACAAAATCATAAATCATATATCATAGCATAACCCATGTAATAAAAATGAGATTCATAAACATCATGCCATCATAACATAATTCATATAAGATAAAAGGACATCATAAAAATAATTCCATCATAAAATAATAAAAAAAAAGTAAAAATAGGGATAGAAACAGAACCCTATATTATCTTAGATGTAAAATAATTTTGATAAAACACTTGAACTCCATTCTTGAGGAAAATATCCTTTCTACTTCAAAAACATTTTCCTTTATTAACATGTCATATAATTTTAAACCAAAAGAAGTTGATTAAAAATAAACTTGAAAACTTGTAATGGAATATTCTTGGAAATATTTTTTTAAAAATCAATTCATGCCGTATAAGTTAAAAATAAACATTTTTCCCGTACTTTAGCCTGAAAAGTCAAAAAATATCTTGTACGAAAAACGACAAAAGATTCCTTTCAAATCTTTTACTAAAAACTCACCGAAGGGTAAAATTGGATTTAAAAAATTTTAGGTGGATGGAAATAATATTAAATATTGAGGAAACATGGATGTGGATGATAAATATTACCCAGTAAATTCTGAAGTATAAACAATCTCGGATAAAAATGAGATTGTGAGATTTTCCCTTACCTTAGGTCCGATTTGCTTCGTAAGTGTCTGAAACTACTGTATAATGATTTAAATAATGTCATTTACTTATTCCAGAATCATAATCATTGTTATGATATCATATATTGTCATATTCTTAGTTTCTTATTTGTAATATTTCATTGCTACTTGTTATTCGGGTGTTTATTACTTTTTGTTCTTATGCGTGTTTTGTCGAATAAATTATTATTCTTCTCTTTAGGTTATAGATACCTCATTTCTAGATTGGTATTACTGTACTATATATCATATTTATTTATTCAATTCATTTATATAATCATTATGCAATGAAGATCATGTAGAACGAGTCGCATCACATCGTGGAGACGGTATTTTGTACGTACGCACGAGCGATGATATCATTCCCATGATCATGTAATTGTATTGGAGTGTATGTATACTATTTCAGAATCAATAACACTTTACAATAATCATATATAGTTATTTATTTTCACCATTATACCCATCCAAGTAAGGTGGTGGTGGAAAATAGATTACACCACGGCGTGGAGACGGTATTTCGTACGTACGCACACACGGTGATTTCGTTTTCCGTAGGATGGATAGATAGTGAAATAGGGTTTTTTCATAATTATAATAACATATCAGTATATGATTGATACTGATATTATTACTTCATAATGAAACAGCTAAATAAGAATAAGTAGAAGAAGAAATAAAGTTGAAAGAATCGGTAACAGACATTACCTCTTCTTTGAAGTGCCTCTTTGAGACCTTCTCTTAGGGCACTAAAATTGGTCTTTGAAGAAGACCAGGACCTATAAGATGTTTCTAGGGAAGTGGAGAAGTGAAATGGTCAAGGGTTGTCCAAGATTTAAGGCTCAATGTGGTGTAAAGAAGAGAGGGAGGAGGTGCCCTTTTATAAGGGAGGAGAGGGGCACCTTTGGAAAAACTCAAAATATTATTTTATTATAAAGTAATATTCGGTTTTTAATAGCTCAAAATTAATTTATTTAGAAGATAAGGTGTGGATGGGTATAAACACTCTCATAAAATATAATTTTAACAAGTTTAGGTAATTATTTTAACCTTTTTTTAGATTTAACTTTAAGTTAAATAATTTCACTTTTACCATGTCTTCTTTTTTTCTTACACTATAAGGTTAAGAAACTTACTATAAAAAGACAAAAAATCCCCAAGTTGTTTATTATTAATATATATAAACTTATATAAGTCATTTGGACGAACAGTAGATTTTTTAGGAATAAAATAACAATTAATAATATAATATTTGTTTTAAAAACTATTTTATGTCAATTTTGAAACTATTTGGTAATTGATTTTTGTGAAACTCATAACAGAAAGATTAGTTCGAAAAAAGTTAATAAAATCAATAATAACATGTCATATTAACCTATAAAATTAGTTTAATTCATAAAAAGTCTCAAATTACATTTATTTGGGTATTTATAACATCAATTATGTCAATATTTCATTAATAAGATAATTACTGCATCATCATTGTGTCATAAATAAATTAAATTATTTAATGTCTAAAAATTACAAATAAAATATAATTATGTAGAAAATATTTTTATCTTTCTAATTAATATTTATAGTAAAATTTATCTTTTTTATAACCCTATATTAAAAATTATTTAGTTATTAAACTTTGATTTTATCTATTTTAACCATTCTTTAAATAAATTAATAATAAATGTCCTAATCTAATAAAAGTGGGCCTAAATGGTCATATTTTATTCCTAAGGTTGTTTTTGGTCGAATTACACTTATCAAATAGAATTAGGACATGTTTTAGGGTAATAATAATATCATTTTTACCCTTAATTACCCTATTTACTTTTAATCGTGGTAAAAAAAGTAAAAAGTTATTATTCACCAAAAATTATTTTCATCCCATTGAAACTAATTTTACTTACTAACATAAACCATGTATCTCATATTTTTGAAATTCTATTCAATGAAGCGATAAAATTATGTTTTATGTGAATTTGGAAATTCTCCTAGGAGGTGGGTAAAAGACGGTGAAAAGTTCAATAAAATTTTTATATATCTAAAATTATTATAAAATGAATCCAATGAATTTCATTGAACTTATATGGGTATTATGTATCAATTTTGACCTAAAATAAATTGAAATAAAATAAATAATTATTTAAATAAAAAGTCGGTTTTTAAATAGTAACCTAGTGTTTTCACTATTCATAAAAAATTGAAAGCTTTCAGAAAAATACGAAAATTTTACCCTAGGCTAATTTCGATATTCTGAATCCTAAAATGAAGTCCGTTTTGAAAAATAAAAATTTAAAAATTTCAAAAAGTGGATATTACTATCCATAATGGCTATTTTTAATAATATTTTAATAGCATATCGTTGTTTAGTGAAACTCAGTATTGCATACAACGCAAGCTGTCGAGGAAGGCCACAATTGCGTGTAAATAAAGCCAAGCTAGTGTTGTGTGTAGTGAAAGATTCCTTTGATGATGTATATAACATAAAAACAAAATATTTCTCATAAAAGTCTCAGGTGTTACAATCCTTGACTAAACCTTTTCTATTAATATTTCTAAGGGATTGTATGTTATTGTTTCTTAGTCTTCTATGCCAGATCAAAGACTCTTTTTTAAAAGCACTTAAGCAAGAAAAATTTTGATAATCTAAAGAATCTAAATTCACAGCATAAACATCTTAATTTATAAAATCATTAAATAATAAATCATTTTTAAAATTAAAAACATTTCAAGAATCATTTTCAAATTTCACTTGAAATCCATCACCATGTAATTGTGAAATTATAAGAAAATTATACATAAGACCATCAACAAAAAGAGCTTTATAAAATAAAATTGAGTTAGTGTTACCAATTTTACCAAGGACAATTATTTTTTCTTTTTCATTGTCATCAAAGGTTACATGCCCCCCATTAATATTGATAAGGTTCTTGAAGCTCGAGTAGTCCCCTGTCATGTGTCTTGAACATCCATTGTCCATGTACTATATGCTTTTATAGGATATATTCAAAAAGGTTTCCTACAAAACAATATAAACAGGAAAAACATTTGGTACCCTGACGTGCTTGGGTCCATTAATATTAGTGATTAATGATTTGGTAACCAATATTTTCTTCATGGGTTTCCTAAAATCATTTTCTAAAGGATTAGAAAAATAAACTCTATTGGGTCCATAAAAACTAGAATTAGTGAATGATATTATAGTACTCTAACTTATAGTAAGTTTCTCAGATTTAGACATAGAACTAGATTTTTTAGATTTAGATAGAAACTTGGTTTTAACAAAATTTATTTTTCCAGGTTGATAACCAATATGAGTTGTGTATTTAGGAGAAACCAATTTTCTAAGAATTTGAACCAAGTTATCTTTACCATTTGTGAAATTCTCTAAATATTTCCTTAATTGATTATTAGAAAATTTAGGTTCATTATTCTCATTGAGTAGTTCAGAATTATTTTCTTTTTCAATAGTAAGTTTAGATTCAACATAAACAGTAAGAGTATGTTATTTCATGAGAGATTTATACTTATCCTTTTGTTCATTGGATGTGTCCTCAAGAATTTTACGATATCCAAACATTTCTTCATTTGTCATATTTTCATAATCAGATTCCTCTTCATCTCCTAAATAATAATAATTTTTTATAGGAGATTATAAAATTACCTGGGATGTGTTTTTCATGAAACACATATTAGCTTTTTCATCCTTCTCATCATGTAATGATTCAGATTCACTGGAGCTATCCTCAGAATCAATCCTGATGGCCTTTATTTCCTTTTTTACTTTCTATCATTGTCTTCATATTTTCTTTTGAACTTTAATTTTGGACAATTATCCTTTACATTTTTTCTTCTCTTACACTCATAGCAGACTATTTCATTAGTATTTTCATTATTCTTCCAATCCTTTTTTCCAATTTCCCTTGTTATCATATTTTACTTTGTAAATGATATTCCTAAATAACTTCTTCATTTTTCAGAACTTATTAAATCTTCTAGAAAATGGAGTCATCTCATCATCACTATCACTTAGTGATTCTTTTTCACTTGAACTTTCAACATGATCATGCACTATCAATTTTTTCGGGGGCTGTGATTTTAAAATCCACTATCTTTCTATTTGGTTCATAATCTTCTTTTCTATTAACCTTAAGTTCTTCTTCATATATCATTAGCTTACCTATCATCTCCTTGACTGGAAACTTATTGAGATCACAATATTCTCTAATTGAAATTGGGTTCCTCTCCATCTTTCCAGTAGACATATGAGTAGCCACGTGATTTGTTCTTTGGAATTCACTAGCTTTCTAAGAGATATTATTGTATTGACTATCTCATTGAACCTGAGATACATATATGAAATGGGTTCATTAAAATTCATTTTGAAATTATCAGATTTAATAGTATATGTATTAAGTCTTATTTCCTTATCATTAGTGGTTCCTTCATTTGAAAAAGCTAAAGTATCCCAAATTTCATAAGAAGATTTTCAAGTAGATATTCTATTAAATTATTCATCGCCTAAACAACAAATCAGGTCATTCATGGAATTATAATGGTTATTTTATGTAGCTTTTGTAGATTCACTCCATGCAGTTCTTGGTGTTTCCGGTATTTTATATTTTTCTTTTATTAAAATCCAAATATCAAACCCCATACTTTTAAGTGCATTTTAATTTTTATTTTCCAATAGGAATAATTTGTACCACTGAAATAGGGAGGTATTTTGGTAGTATCACCTTCCCATCTATTTTCCATATTAAAGAATAAAATATCATTTTAATAAACCAAAAATTTAGAACTGGCAGAAATTTAGATATCTTTAAAAGCAGAAATAAAATCACAGTTAAAAAATGGTTTTTGAAAAAAATATTTAAAACCCATATGATACATAATATTGGTTGGAGTAGGTTACTCAAGAGGGGTTGAATTGAGTTCCTATAAAAATTTCAGTTTAAAAAATTTATTGATAAATCCCCCAATTTAAAACAAATACATGCCATTCAATCAAAGTTGCATATTTATAAAATTTTTAATTGTTTGAAAGATTTCGTAAAGATTGATTAGTTCTCAGTTAAAATAATTCAAGTGATCACTTTAACTTTTGAAATTAGTCTACTAAATCAACTTCTCATATAAACACTATCTAATATTAACTATCAAAGTGAAGTGAAGTTTTCTAGTTAGAATGAATAAAACAGATAAGAAAACACAAGAAAACTAAACATGAAAGGAAGAACATATTTAAAACAAGAGGTTCAGTCTCAATCTGAGACTTAATCCTTTCTACTTGGTGATCACCTACCACCGAGAAGTTTATATTAAATAAACTTGATCTAAACTTTGGATTAGGGTAAAAATAGTATAAAAATTTTCTAGGTCACTATACCTCTTCCACAGTTTTTTTGGGAGTGTAAAACAAATAAATAGGCTGCGTAGGGACCTATTACATTTTTATATGTGAAATTATAAAGTGTAGAAAGATAGGTTGGTGAAGATATCTACGTATCCTCTAATTTATCATAAGAGTCAGTGTGTGTTTATGAAATAGAAACACACACTACTCAAAATGTGAATAAAGTACAAAAATAGAGAAAAATGATAAGAATATTTTAGAATGATCAAAGTGATGTTCAATAAATATTTTGGACTCCTTTAGAAAGGTAGAAATGAAGATGGAGTTGACTGCTAGAAACAGACAAAAAAACATAGAGTCATGGTTTCTTTTGTATTTTGTTCTAAGTAATTTCTCTTGATATGAATAGTTGGTTAGCTAAGCTTGTTTCAAAGTCATGCAACTTTTTTGCAACAAATTAAATATATTATTTATTTCTTTATTTTTCCTTGGTGATTTCTTTATACATTAATGGTCAACAAGGATCATGTTCTTTATAACATATAGGTACCATATACTAGTCTCTAATATTACTAAATGTTTTTAAAAAAAGACAGATATGGTTGTTAATATAATAAGCAGTACTGAGATTCATAAATACGACTGTTAGCAATAATTTCGACTTTAAGATAGATCATTGGTGACTCATTCTGTCAGTAGGTCATTCTTTCGGTAGAATATTTCATTAGTAGCTCATTTTTGTCGGTAGTTCAGACTATCAGCATCTTAGTATGTTTGTAGTTTAGGCATCGGTAGGTTAGGAATTAGTAGGTCAAGCGTCGGTAGGTCAAGCATCGGTAGGTTAGGTGTTGGTAGGTCAGGCGTCGGTAGGTCAGGCGTCGGTAGGTCAGGCCTCGGTAGGTCAGGCCTTAGTAGGTCAGGAATCAATAGGTCAAGTGTCGGTAGGTCAGGCGTCGGTAGGTCAGGAGTCGGTAGTTCAGGAGTCGGTAGGTCAGGAGTTGGTAGGTTTGGCATCAGTAGGTCAGGCATCGGTAGGTTAGGCATCGGTATCTCAGCTTTCAGTGATTCATACATAGCAGGAAGTATGAGTTGCTCTGTTGTTCAGTCACTCTATCAGTAGGTCAGACATTTTTTGGTGACTTAACTTATCGGTAGGTTGAGTATCGATAGGTCACACTTTAGGCTACTCTCACTTAACCAAAATCTATTTACCTTTATTATGATATGAACACTAATACCAAAGTTTATAGTTATGATTGAACATGATTAAACACAATGTTTCCTAATAAATCATAATCAGCATAGTTAAGCATGATTTTGAGCATTAAAACTAAAGGAGGCTAATAGTGTGTTTCTTCCTCTCACTCAAGAAGAACTCACTACAATTTTTAGAGAGCAATCTTGATCCATAAAAATTAAAATAATAAATTACACATCTATTAGTGTATCAATATTCTTTTTCTTCATAAACATGATTATCTCCTCTGATTTCCAACAATAAAGATTCCCTATAATTATCCAATTCTATTTAGTCTACTCTCTTCCCTAAAATATCTTTATTCAACTTTCTTCTTCTCCTCCACACATGATAAATTAATTCCCTTTTTTAAAAGAAAATCTCAAACTTTCCCTTCATTAAAATTTTCATTCTTCTTTAGAAATCATGGTAAAATTCATCCAATTAAGTCTTAAAAATCTAACTCAAAATCTTCCAATTTAAATCAAAAAAAAAATCCCCTTAAACAGAAATTACAAATTTGAGATTTATAAAGCACTCAAATTTTATGTCTTGACTAATCCTATGATAATATCTCCCATGATGACAATTGGGAGTAACTCCAACCATCACAATGAAAATTGAATTTCATGGCCTATTTTGGTGACATAACACTTTTCCCATATCCCATAGTGTTGAACAATTTCTTTATATCTTACCCATCATGGATCAATAAGCCTCTATTGTATTGTGATTTTTACTATAACAATTATTCTATAGTTTAGCCAACAACCATTATGTTATCCAACTAATCAATAATGGAATAAACATTTGACCACAACATCCAGTCATGCACAACATTTATTGTAGTGTAATGTAGCAAACATTATGGAAGATTTTTTGATTCATAGAGAAAATCCTCTTCATATTGATCCAAATTTTTTAAGACCCTAGAAATATAAAATCCAATTATATCATGGGTACATTGAAAAATATTTGTAAACAAATATAACCCAAAAATAATGTTAAGAATTTTTTTCTAAAAAACTCCCATTTTGGGTTTCTTGACAACACTTCACACTCTAACACATGTCTTCCAACACCAAATATTAACTACAACCAAACTATTCCTAATAGTGTAACCAATTATTCAATTATCATCAACTCTAATCCTACACAAGTCATGATTTTCATGAGAAATAGGAGTCAAATGAAAAAATTATCAATAAAATGCTTTATTAACCTCATACTTTGGAACCATTTGTGATGGATATGACAAACTGGTAAAATTACTCAGTTTAGAAAGGATACTTTTGATGAGAATTATAGTATAAAAATAAATATGTGAAAGGATAAGAATACACTTCATGATGAGGGGATTCCCTCAATATTATCTAAACCCCCAATATGTTACAATAATTTTTTCTCTATCCTCTCTCTCCCTTACCTCATTCCTTATAATCACATATTCAATGGAATCTCATAAAAGACTCCTAGAAAGTCCCTCCTTGGTTTGGTGGAGCTAATGTGAGGACCATCTTACACCTCCTGGATTATACTTTCCAAGTGGCAGTATTAATTATTCTATCAATTAACCCTTCTAGAAGATCAGTATTGTCTTCAATAATGATTGTTGGGAATTTATTGTAAAGGTTGAAGTCATACTATCTTGTGGAATATTCTAGTGCTAACCCCTTACACTAAATCAACCAATGGGAAACAACTACATTATTTTTCAAGATGTAGCATTTAGATAAGACTTTCTCAGGTTCTGGTGTAGTTGAAGATTTCTCATTGAGGTCCATGGTATGACCAAAATGTTAGTGATGAGTGAAAGTATCATTTTTTAGTTATTACACATGGAAAACTAGATGTATTCATGCATCAAGGGGTAGGTCTAGATTATTGGATACCAGGAAAATCTTTTGAGAGCTATAAATGGGATGTAGAATCGAACCAATAGCTTTTTATTTATGTTTAAATCGATGGTGTGTTGGTTGAAAGGATGAATTTTCAATAATATGGGTTCCACCACAAGGAAATAAAGTTCTTATCATTGATAATCTTCATGTTTCTTCATGGAATATTAGGTGCGAGATAGGTGTTTTTTTTGTTTTTAAGGGCTTTATCCTAGTCCAATAAGGATTATGCCACTACCTCCACTTAGACCTCACTAGGGAGAAAAACAAAAATGTTATGTGTTTTTCATCCATACAATACTTCAAATTAATTATAGTTAGTATAAGTATCAAAAGTTCTATTGTAACAAAATTGCGTGCATAATATCCAAAATGACCACTCCTTTGATTGCTCCTTAGAAAACCATCGAAGGTGTGTCTCTAAACTTTGATTGATCACTTATGTTTATCCATACATATGTGGATGTTACACGAAACTCATATTAACTTTAGTACCTTGTAACTATAAAATATTAATCTATAAGTGACTCATAAAAATAGGTTCATGATCATTGAAATTTGTTTTGGGGATTCCATGGAGTTAAACAATATCTCACAGGAAGACCTCATCTACCCCCTTAGGGTTGAAAGTGTATTTGAGGGAGATAAATTGGGAATACATAGAAAGTAATGACACCACATTAAGTATAAAATCATATCCATTTTATATAGGTAGGCCAGTGACAAAATATATGGAATGATCCTCCCATATTGCTTCTATAATTTTTAAATGTTTTGGCTTCCCAGCTGGTGATAAGGTGGAATAATTGTTATGTTGGTAGATCTGGAACCTCTGGACATATTTCAACATATGTTGTCGCATTCCTACCCAATATATATTAGCATCTATTTTTCTATAACTATAGTAAAATCCTAAATTCACCCGTGAATGTTTTCGGGTGGAACTGAAGTAGTCGGGCTTATACCTAGTTATGGTTTTCATTAACTCCTTTGGATTTATCCTCAAAACTAGATGATATAGAAACCACAAAATCCATAAGATATGATCATAATATATAATTTATAATTAATTTCAGATAAGTTAAATATTTTCCACTCATTATAACTATTTATTCATCGATGATTCAGTTGAGAAAGCTTACCATATCATCTTTCTGTCGGAGGAATCAATAGTATAACCCCTCAAATAGTTATCTACATGTGTTCCATGAACCTCATATCATCACTATATAATTATTTGGGTGCTATCATGGATGATCCTAGTGCTTTAATCAATCATTTTTTATCATAATAGAAACCTTTTAAGTGATAAGTAATTACTCTAATTCTCTCTATACTTGAGAGGGTAATTTTTAAGGATCACTATCTATTTATGGGAGCATTTTAGGAGAATTTATCTCTAAGGATTTATAATATTCTCTCAAGAAATCATTGATCATAATGGTGGATAGGGTTGTAATAGGTTATAAAATGACATATCAATTATTAATAAACCTAGGGTTAGAGAATAAATAATTGAAAATGAGCCCTTACCATTCTCTTAATCCTTAGATAACCCCATTTCTAAATAATAATCATATTATGATTATTTATTTGACATGAACTAAACTCATGGATAAAAAAATATTATTTCCTTGAATAAATAAATTAATATTTACTCAAATAATATTTTATATATTATTTATCATTGGATCATTAATCTCTGTCCACTAACCCTCCTTAATATCTACCAGGCTTTTAATAATGTCTATTTATTTAAATACATAAATTCCATGACAATATATGCTAATAAATAGATAAATACTATATTCAATATATCTGTGAATAAATATTTATTCAATCTTCAAATAACTAAATAAATAAATATTTTTTACCTTGAAAATACACTTGAGATAAATAAATATTATATATTAATGCAATTAAATAAATAATTACCTAGTGAATAAATATTTATTTAATATTTTAATCATATAATATTGTATTTAATAACTAGTGAATGAATATATTTGATCAATCAAACATGAATAATTATTAAATCATGTATGGAAATAATATTTATTCAACATGTTAAATTCATATTGAATTTAACTAGGGTTCTAGATACACTTATAGTGTGACCCTCTAGGCCCCTTTCTTAGTGGGCCGCTGGGGAAGGTGAGGGTACTTGGTGAGAATCTATGTGGAAGTAGGGGTGGTTGTGGGTCCAAGGCAGAGTCTTCTTTGGGAGTTGAGGTGATGCTAAGGACAAACCTGAGTCGTTGTGATGATCCCAATCCCCACCCAGGTGATGATGCAACCCATCCCTATGTTGAGCCCAATCCAAGATTTGATCGTAGTTGATCATTTTTTGTGTTGAACTCTTACCATATTTAGATCTGGATTCAACTAATTTGTGATGTGAGGATGTTTTCATTTGAGGGTTTTATTTGTGAATTTTTTCTTTGTGCCAATACTGATGGAAGGTCGAATGAATGAATTGAGGCATCATCATCGTCGGTGTTTGAGTACCCCTGGGGCCTTTCAAACTTAACCCTACCCTAGCCTCAAGTCCCATCCATACTCTCCAGGTCAGTCAGAATCGATGGTTCTTTAGAGCTTTGGGAGATGACGTTTGGGTAGGCTTAGGTTCACCTGGGAAAGATGACAAGGCGACGATAAATTCAAAGATGTTTTATAGATGTATGATGGTAGTGGTGAACATTTTTATTTTGGATTAAAATGTGATTGTGATGTTTTTTATTTATATTTGGGTAAATATTCTTGTGAACATGGTGTTAATTATTGTTTGTGTTTTGAATTTCATGTTGCTGTGATCGTGCTTTTGGCCTTTGTGGTATGCGGTTTAAAGGATTTTGCAGCCAGATCATCTACAAGAGGCTGCTCCACATGAGGTGCAGGGTAAAGAGTCCTCACTATACCATTGCCTTTCATAATTGGATGTTTGATAGGGTATGTATTTTTCCATTGGTACTAGGCCCTTGAACTTTTTCACGGGACAGCTATCCGAGCTGCTATGGATAGTGGAAGCTGAACTATATGTTTTTTTATGCTGGGAGGGTATTTTCTCTTATACTATAGGTTGTTTATAGTCTTGGGATTTTTGGTCATTGGGTCTGTTTTTTTATGTCTTTGATGTCATGATGGGTTCCCCTTCATCCTTTAAAATGGGGTTCTATCTTAATAAAAAATTAATTTTCAGTCTAATCAAGTATGTTTCGTATTGGTGTCATTAACCTACGTGTTTAATATCTCTTTATTTTAATTCCCAAAAATGAACTTGCCTATAGAACACCATGGTCAAGGATTTGATCAACATTCCCATAAAATGGCTTGATGTGTCAACATCTATTAAATAATGGAAGGGAAAAAAATTCTCACATTATTTATTAATGCAATATCACTCATAATGTGCCCAATCTATCCTACCTCACTGTGAGCATATTTCAGCACAGTTTTCATCAATACATTAAATTACATGAATCATGATATATATTAATAAAAAAATTCTATGGATGATTACACATGTATACATATATTAATATCCAATTATATGTGTAAATGTGGATTTCCTACCAATAGATCATGTTCTTATAGTCTCCTTCTCTAAATATTTCCAAGGATGTACACAATGAGAATGTGACTTAAAGTAATATGAGTCTCCACCCCAAATTGATTGTATTATTTATATCCATTTAAATTATATCATCTAGCTATAGAACATATATTTAAGAATACTATAATGGAACTTTTGGGTTCTCATCATAGAGGGGAATTTATACGACCATTCGGTATGGCATATACCCTTTGGAAATTATCACATATATGTCATGAAAAAGAAAAATCATAATGTGATAATATATAAATTAACATTCAACACTATTAATATCATGATAATCTAATGATATTTAGTTCTAGGGAACCGATTCCAACAGACACCCACTTTCACTA
The DNA here is from genome assembly GCA_963277665.1 of Viscum album. Lineage (NCBI taxonomy): Eukaryota > Viridiplantae > Streptophyta > Magnoliopsida > Santalales > Viscaceae > Viscum > Viscum album. Next base: position 924,509,553 of record OY728120.1, read on the forward strand.
GATCAATAATATAATAACTTAACCAGTTAGATTCACATGAAAAACACACTTCTACTAAAATATGGATACATCTATTGAGCCCACCATGATAAACATGGTTTTTCTGTTTCCTTTGACCTCATATATCTAAGAAATACCCTCAAGAGATGATATCACCAATGGTATATCTTTTTTTCATTCTTCATCCTTGACATAACAGATAATTCCATGGTTAAAATTCATCATGTCATGATTAAATTTTTATTATCTGGGTATAATTCCAATATCTAGAATAAATCATTGATCAACTTACTTCTTAAGATATATCAAAAACCAGACCATACGTAGTCTAATATAGGTTTTGAAAGTACTATATATAATATTATTTACCCTTTGTATATTATTTTAACATAATTTTGATACTACATCATGCTTATCTAAAGAATACTGGATTTTTATTCCTTGAAAACTAATATTCTCATTTCTCCAAATACTAATAACTCGTCCGGTTTTTACTCCTCAAACACCGTTGGATAGTTCTAACTACCATCCAATTCATTTATCATGGTCTTGTTTTATATTTTTATTCTATTATTTATGAATAATAAAGCTCAAAGTTTTGTACTTATCATAGAATTTCATACAGATTTCCAAATTACTCTAAGGAATATGTAGTCTATTCATTATGGAAATACCATATGGCACTAGAAGAAATTCATATGTATTGTTCCATCTTATATTTTTCAATACCATGTCAATTAGGTATTGTGAATTGGACTTAGAATCCCCTTTATCTTAGCTATTAGATCATGTTCTTTAGAACTTGGGTTTCTACTCAAGTCATTTTTAGATAAATTGTTTAGTATTTTATAACCACAAGACTAATAAATTGTTTTATATGTGTTATAAAACATTATAACATACATTGTATATACATTCAAATATTTCATTTCAAATTAATATACTATTATCATTATATTCATTTTGACCCATAATTTGATCCTTAAAACTTAAAATCCATATTTGATTTATTTGATGTCTCATACTTTTAAGGTCATTTTAGAAAGGCATGTTTATTATGTTTCCTCCAAGGGAGGTGGTCTTGAAATTGGATGCCTAATATAATGATAATGTAAGCTATAATATGTAGAATTTAAATTAATTTAAGCATGATGGATTAATTTAACTAGAAAATATTTATTGGTACCTTTCTTATACCATCCATGTATTGTTTCGGTTGAATACCCACCAATGGATTTACATCAAACATCAAAATTCATAATTCATTTTGGTGCATGAAATCCAATATGAATTCATAAGAACTTTTCTATTATAGCATGTTTTAACTTAAAATCCTTTATAGGATTTATTATTCTTATTAAATATATCACCCACCGTGGTGGATATAAAAACACCACTATGGTTTTAACCATCCTATGTAGTATGTTCCTCTAAAATAATTCATCCCACTTACACTTGTGGTGTTTAATGTTTGTATGCCAACTTGTGTATCCATAGACAAGATTCTAATGAATTATTTCATGCTCACATTATATCAAAAGAGAATCACTTCCCTTATAGAAATAAATTTGGTATGACTAATAACTTTTTTATCTTGGGGATATTAATATCCTTAGTTTCAATTGGATTATTAATTGATATGTTCATATGTTTTCATGAAGTACATTAAAATATTTCATCATATCCACAAATGGGTTCCATAAAAAAAGTGGAGGTAGTGACATAACATATTCTCTTTAAATCATAACTTTATAAGGTATACATTAGTCGATATAGTAAGCATATGGTCAGTTTTTATGCCTCTATTTTGAGAAACATGTCAAGAAATAAATCAAAAAAGAGTTTTAATATTTATAAGACTCTACATCGATCCATCTTGTACTATCACCATTTCTCCAATGTGAAAAATGTAATGTCAGTTCTGTAAAACCTTTATTATACATTTAATGATAAATATATACTTGATTAAGATACTCTCTAATACACCATCCTAAAGGGTATTGTATCTTTTTCCAAGTTCATTCATTATTTTCATTTATAATTCTTATTTTTTTTAAATAATTTAATGAAGTATATGGATTTACCTCTAGATTAACCTTGGAATTTTTCATTCTATGAAGCTGAATAAATTATAAAATATTTGTGGAATAATTTTATTTATAAAGGTTTCTTTGTCTAAAATTCAATAAGTATGTGTGTTGAAATTACCTAATGTGTTTTTAAATTTAAGTATAATAAATAATCTTTTGTTTACATAATTTTACAACAACCTTTTGGTTTTTCTTGATAAATAATTATCTCTCTACAATTGGGTATGAATCTTATAATTTATATTCATCATATAGTCACAATATTTGATATCAATTATTCTAATATTATTAATCTACTAATTAAGTGTATAATACCATAATAACATTAATTTCAAAAGAAATAATTTTTCATTTTGTCTAAAAGAACACTGAGATAAATGTATGAGTAACACTTAATATAAACAATAGTTCTACTAGATGTATCCATTAGGAGAACACACCCCACATCATTATTTATTATAGTAAAATAAAGATGTATTAAATAACTAAGAATTGTGATAGAAAAATTACATGATATGATAAATATATTCTAAAACTAGATTCAACTAATATCTTCTTCTTTAGTTCATTGTAGTTACATTTCAAATGACCTTACTATACACATGGGAAGAAAATAGCTTCTTATTTTTCAAACAACCTATAAATATTTTGTCTCTTTAAATGAAGTTATAAAGGAAATATTTACTAAAAAAAATAATGTTGTTTACAACATTTCCTTTCATGATTTTCACTGCAAGGGTTATGGAACCAAGATCCCCATAACTCTTAATTACCTGGTAAAATTTTTTCACTTTTTTTGAGTTATTCACCTATATTATTAATCTCATAAGATGAATAAGGATAACCTATAAATTAAGGATTCTTATATGATATTAATAGATAATTTATTATCCATATGCAGACCCAAAATTCATTGACTGGTCAATGTACTTCATTATATTGAATATAAGATCAATATTTGAGTTCCCACTTATAATTTACACTGGTGTAGTGTAGTGACAATTTCATTTATCTAAATCCTCTATTTTTTCCTTTCAAGAGATATGAGATTAGATATCATGGTATAATCATTTGTGTTCTTATGTTTCATCATAAGTTCTCCATATATGACTAATATTACAATGAAATGGATAGTTGAAGCATCCCTATATACCTCCTGTAAGAATCCTTCTCTCCTTCTCTTATTATATGAGGTGGATGAACAGTTATAGGGGATTATATCATATAATATAAATTTTCCTATAATGGTTTATTGTGAAACAACTATGCTTCCATTATAATTATGTTCTAGAAAAGAAATAGTCTATGTCATGAATTGTTATAGTTCTATTATGATATTTCCTACCTTACTATATATTAAATAAAATAATGTTTTAGTTTTATCTTGATTACTAAAAGGTATGACATAATAAATTTTATTTAATAGTCTCCCATTATTTTAACGAAACCTCATATCCCTCACTATTTGTTTTAGAATATCTTATTTCATAGATATCCTAATGTAAAGGATCCATATGAACCTTATAATAACCATATGAAGGTATAACAAGCTATTTGAAGGTATTTTGGTAGGCACAACTTGACATCCACCATAACCCATAGCTCCATGATCTTTTGAATGGACTCCCCAATACTGAAATCCTAGATAATTATTTCCTAAATATCTTTCATAATAGTTGTAATAGGTCTCATGGAGGTGATAAAACCTTAATAAAAGCTAAGTTAAGTCAACCAAAAACTAAATATATATATTCCTTGTTAATTGAAAGCTCCCCAATAGAGTTTGGTCAATAAATTTGAACAATGGTTAAATTTCTACCCAAGTATTGGAAGGCTATACCAACTTAATGTTTAAATTTGAGGGATTTTGTCTTTTATAGATAAATTTCCCCATTTTATCTTATTACATTCTTATTAATATTAATTGGATTTTACTTAATTGATTAACCATATCTTGATAAAATTTACATACAATCCAATTTATTTTAATTCCATATAGCATGCTTGATAATTCATTTATTAAGTGATAGTGATTAAGAATCATAAATAATTAACCATGTAGTTGATATAAATAAAATAATAAATATGTAATGATCTTGAGATTATCTAATGTTAAGTTAATCTAGATAATGATAAACTAACAGTTGAACTAGGTAAAACTCCTTGAACCATAACTTAGTTCAATTCACGGCAGTAGACCTGTACTCCAATGTAATTCCTAGGTTGGTTTCACCCTAACTCCATCTTGAACCACCTCTAAGAACATGGGAGCTTCATCCATTACAAAATTTTTACTCAAACATAGGTTAGGGAAACCATAAATTTGTTAAAGGGTTTTATATAAAAGAACCCATAGGCATATAGGCACTTATATAATAGAGGAGGGGGTGACTCACTAACCATAGTTTTAATTTAATAAAATAAATTTTAAAAAACCCATGTGATAATAATTAAATTAAAAAACACCAAGAACATACATTGGTCAATATAATATCATGATCGTCCATTAATTCAAAGAGTATATATTTGTATACTAGATAACATTCACTTTAACTTTTTATTTTATCAAGATAAAATATCATAAATTTAATTAAATTAATTATCTCATTAATTCATTAATTCATTCACTTTATCATGTCTAAAAATTCCTATAAATTCAATCATTTTAACTTAAACAAATTATAGTAATAAATTTTAATAAAAATTAAATAAGTACACAATGTGTGCTTGGAGGAAATACAGTATATAACCAACTTCACTATTTTTATTCATGTATTTACAACTCACATGGAATTTTGGGATACACAAAATGTCACATGGTTAAGTAGCATGAAATTATATATGTCATAATATCTCATAATAAATGTGTAATTTATGATAATTGGACATATGTTAACCCATGTGGTTTTTACTACTTTAAATACATATAGTAAATACATTGGCCATTATGGTGAATTAATTATGTGAAATTAATTGAGTATTTATATAATCTTAAAACCCTATTAAAAAGTAGCACACCAAATGATAGAAATGAATTTCGGTTTTAAAATTTTAATTTTATTTAATATTGGGAGATTACATAGTGTGTACTAGAAATCTACACATTATTTATATTGCATTCTGTGTCTTTGCGACACATGCATGGGTAGTTGGGTGTGTACACCTTGTGTAAATTAATGAACTACACAATGTGTATGTAAACTATATGACATGTAATCTCATTAATTATGGTTTAGCTATATTTAAGTCTTTACTCTTTGTGTGATTAATATGTTGACCACATGATTTCCAGGAAAATCATTGGGCATTAGTTCTAGAATGGCCAATCAATATGTGGCGTATTAATTACTTTGAAACATGTGGAAATCCATGTATCCAGTGAATCATACATATTTAGTGAACCTCATTAAATGGAATTTTCTTTTCAATTACACACTATGTAATTATGTCATCTATCCAAAACCCTAAGCACCTCATAATGGAACCTTCGGTCATTATTCATCTTTTATTCTTGTTTTATGGATCATATGAAGGTGAAAAATATACAATATTTACTATTGTATTAAAATAAATATTCAACATGAATGAAATGATAACAATAACCTTTTATATCATTATATGGATGAAAAATAATTATAAATTAATATGTGACCCCTCTAATACCACTTGAAGATTCTAGGGTGCAGCAGAAGCAGTCAGGTCCATACCCAATAATGGTTTTTCATGAAATCCTTTGGATTTATCCCCATAACTATATTAAATTGAAACCATAGAATCCATGTTATGGGAAAATAACATATAATTTATAATTTATTTTAGTTAATATGAAAAATTACCTCTCATTAGAATTATTTCTTCATTAATGATTCAATTGAGACCTCATATCATATCATTATTGTGTTGGAGGAATTAAGGGTAGACTCTATATAGAGGTGGTCCACATGTGTTCCACAAACCTATAATCATCACCATAGAATTATCCAAGTGATAACATGGATTATTATAGTTATTGTATCGATTGTTTTTTATTTTAATAGAACCCTTCAAGGAGAGAAGGAATTACTCAAGTTCTCTCTAGATTTGAGATGATAATGGTAAAGGATCACTCTATATTCTTGAGAGCTTTCTAGAAGAATAACTCTCTAGGGATTGAGAGGATTATATCTATAAATCACTGTTCACAACAATGACAAGTGTTGAATTATGTTAGAAAATTATATAATCAATTATTTATAAACCTAAGGTTAGAGAATAAATAATTGTAAATTAGGCCTGATTATTCTCTTATTCCTTGATGAACCCCATGTCTAAATAATAATCATATTATTATTATTATTATTAATTTTTCATTCACTAAACTCATTGATACAAAATATTATTTACTTAAATAAATAAATAAATATTTACTCAAATAATATTTTATATATTATTTCTCACCAGACCATTAATCTCAGTCTGCCAATCCTCCATAATATTTATCAGAATTTTAATAATGTTTATTTATTTAAATGAATAAATATCACTATATTATAAGTCATTAAATAGATAAATATTATATTAAATATATCAATGAATAAATATTTATTAAATGTTTTTTGTGATCAAATAAATAAATATATTTTACATTGCGAATATAGTATAGATAAACAAATATTATATATCTATGTAATTAAACAAATATTTACCTAGTGAATAGATAATTATTTAATATTCTCTCAAATAACTAGTGATTTAATATATTAGATCAGTCAAACATGAATAATTAATAAATAATTTAAAGAAATATTAACATGTTAAATTCATATTTAATATAAATAAGGTTATAAATACACTTAGTGTGTGACCCATTAGGCCCCTTTCTCATTGGGATTAGGCCACACCACATGATGTCCAAGGTTGGCATCTCACAACACACCACAACTATCCTAGAGAAATGAGTTAATATCATAATGAAATATAACCTCATATAAACACACACTATATAAAATAATTATTTTATCATTATATCTCTAATAAAATAGGTTGCATACTGGTGTCATCAACCTAAGTGCTTGATGTCTCTTAATTTGAATTTTAAAAAATAAACTTTCACATATAACTCCATGTCCATATATTTAATTAAGATTTTTAATTCCTATAAAAGGTCTTGATATATTATGTTCCATTAAATAATTAAAAGGAAAAATCCTTTCTCATGTTATTCATTAATGCAATATCACCAGTGACGCACCCATCATATCCTACCTCACCACGAGAATATGTCCCCATGATTTTCATCAATATATAAAAGTAAATGAATCATGATATCAATTAATAATAATCTTCAAGTATAGGGGAAATTACACATGTATTCATATAGGAATATCAAATGATTCCTATAAATGTGGATTTCCTACTGGAAACCCATTTTCATATAATCTTCTTCTCTAAAGATTACTAGGGTTCTACACCAAGAGAAGGTGTCTTGATGTCTTATGAATCTCCATCCCGAATAGACTATATAATTTGTTTCCTGTAAATAAGTATCATTATACTATAAGACATATATTTAAGAATAATTTCATGGTAATTTTGGGTTCTCATCATAGTAGGGAACTACTATAACCTTTCAGTGTGATATATACCCTCAGGAAATTATCCCATAGATTTCATGAAGAAGAACAATAATATTTTAATAAGATGTGAATTAATATTCAACACATTGAATATTTGAGTAATCTTATAGTAGTTGGTTCTATGGAACCAACTCTAACACCCTTGATCCAATTCATGAAACTTAGTGAGCAATTTTAGAATCTATGGGGAGTTGGCTAGGATCACCAACCTAACCTTATACAACATTGTTCCCTATGATAAAAAAAATTTGGAAGGAGGTACTACTAGAAAATAGTGTATAAATAATATTTCTAAGAAATGGATTGGCTTGGAAACCCACCACTAAGTCAGACCGCTCATTCTAAATATGAAAATTCTATAATGGGTAAAGATCAGAGGGGTCTTCTTTCTGATAGAGAGAGAGATAATTAGTTGTTTAATTGATTCTTCCCAATTTATATTTTATTTCTAAGTGGTATACATGTAATTTGGGAATCCAACATTAATGATCTGGGGTAGTAATTCATTTTTTCAAAAAGAATTAGAGGATTCTATGGTTAGAGAAAAATTTAAAAGGACTTCCAAATTGGTAGGGTCACCAATGTTGTATGGTCAGAACTAAATCCATGGTTTCATTCTCATTAGAAGACTTATATACAGTTCTTTTAGTTAGGTCTTAATAAATAATGAAAGGGGTATTTTTTCTGCATGATGAATACACCAACACTACAACCAGAAGCATCACACTCCACCACAAATTCTTTATAGAAGTCTTGGAGAGTGATGATTGAGCAGTGGTAAGTGTATTATTTAATAGTTAAAAGGTTAATTTCAAGAATATAGTCATCTGGAAGCCCTCTTTATGGGTGAGCACCATGAGGGGAAGGGAAATTCTACTATGATCAGTGATTATTTTATGATAGTAGACTATGAGAACTAGAAAATGATGGACACAATTAGAATTTCATGGGATCATACAGTCTAATATTGTTTTTATTTTATAATAATACCTAGCCACAACTTATAGGGTGATAATGTGGAGAATATAGCCAATTTAAAAATGGTTTAAAGATCATTTATTCTTATTGGTAAATTAGTGATAGTCGCATAAAATATGTAAAACATATATCAAGTTCTATTGATGGGAGTTCCACTTGTAGATATAATCTAGGATATCATCAAAGAAGATGAAAAAAAATTTCAAAGGAATTGAAACATGTCAAAATATATTGTAAAGTTTAAGGGGTGTTATATACCTAAATAGAATCACCAAGTATTCATATTATCTATTGTGATTGGAAAAAGATGCTCTGTCCACATCCTCATCCTACATACAAATTTTATGGTAGCCTAACTTATGGTTATTTTTATAAAAATATGTGGCTCCATGAAACTTATACAATAATTATTTAATGATTATAATTGGGAATTTATCAATAATTGTTACCTTGTTTAGATCCTAGTATTCCACAAACACGCTCCACATAGCATCTTTTTTTAAATAATAAAATCGAATAAGAATAGGAACTTTTACTTGATTGGAAGGTACGTTCATGAAGTATTTCCCATACTTTCTTTTCAATCTCAGTCTTCTAAGAATGAGGGTATCGATAAATATTCATAGAAATAGTTCCCTAACCATTGAACAAATTTGAGTTTATAATAACTTGTACTTAATGGAGGGAGACCACTGGGGATGTAAAAACTATGGTTAGTATCCTAAAGAGTTTTTATAACTCCTGGTGTGTATAATTGGTCAGTAAAGGCTCTAGTTGTCCAAGTTGAAAATGTTGTTTGAATTGGGATCACTCTCACCCGCCCAACCACTAACGTCGCCACTGTAAGGGCTGGTTAACCCTTGAAGAGAGGAACTAAATTACTCAATGAAGATAGTTTCTTGGAGGGTATTAGACTTTTCCCTACCCATGAAATTAATTATAATGAATTTATAATTAATTTTGACCTATCCCACCCTACATAGCCCTAAAATTCCTAAGATAAAATAAAAATCCATGATATATAATATTTTAGTATCAAGTGAGCATGTATATGTGTACATGGTTAACTATAAGGGTTGTAATAAGCCATAACACTATAGTCGATGACCATCACCAATCTTGAAACATTAATTCTTCATGTTGAAGACTCATAAGCTAAAAAGAGTAGTGAGTTTTTGAGAGATAAAATTGTGCGTGGTACCACTGTCTAAGAGCATGAGAATGGGGATGCTACTAACTCATACATATAATGTCATGGAAGTTAATTATTATTGATTTTGAATCTAAAATTAAGAACCATATTCATGTTTTTCTAACATCAGACACTAAAACACCTCAACCAGCACATTTTTATCTTATGAAATTTCCTCAGGAAGTATGGCCTCAACCAAGATTTTTGGAACTTTATCTTCATCCAAAAGTAGAACCATCATTTTCACATTTTTGAATTTGTGCGTGGGATTAAAATTCTTACTACACTAGAAGAAGAGACCATTATTTCATCATTCATACCATTATTTTCTAGATAAGTGGTGTACCCCACTCACCCTAAGGTAAAATTAGTGAGGTGTCTCCTAATAGGGATCTTCCATGTTAGGGCCCAACCATTTTTCATAGAAAAAGGATGTGAAGATTTTTGTTGTATAATGGGTCATATATGTGAATTCTAGTGAACTCAATTATGACTGAACTATGAGAAGGGAAAGACACCATGGATAGAAATATCCATAAGTTTGTGAAGATAAATCTAAACATGGATATCGAAATAAATTTATTGTTGGTATGTTATAAGGTTATGTGTACAAACTCAATTGTAAATTCCCTCATGAAAACCATGAATAAATTAGTCGACATATTGTTGCTCCAATTGGAGTGGAAGTAGAGAGGAAAAATAATCAAAGTTCTTGAAAAATTATTGAATGGAACTATGTTGGTAGAGATCATTAAATTACTCATATGGATTTTGGATTTCCAAGAGACTAAAATTCTCTGTGAGATACTCCTTGAAAGTCATCTAAGACACCGCCATCCGAACCTCAAACATGATGGTGAACCAATTGATTCCAATGACTTATATGATATGTTTTACAAATTGGATCCTCTATAATCCTAATATATAATTAATCCTATAGAATAACTTATCCTGTGTAGTCCATTCTTGAAGATTTGATCCATTAAAAATTGGTAAGTCGACATGTCAGACGGTGATTCTTAGATCTGGTTGAAGGTCAATGGGGTAGGTGGTAGATCAGGATCCCAATTATGTTGACTAAGTGTGGTATAATCCATGGTGTTTGATGATAGTAATTCAATAAAAAATTAGGGGTGTATCTCATTGTGTTGTGGATATTTCTCCAAGTGGCACACTAGGGTGGAGATGTTTTTTTTGGAATTTGATGAAGTCACGTTCCTGTATATTCCAAAACATGACTTGCTCTTAGTGAACATATTTAGCCTGATCATGGAATTCCTATTATATATATTGTTACTTCAAAATGATATTTTTCATGTTTGAGATCATAGTTGTGGTCATTTAATCGAGTTTTAGGTCAAGCGTCATGTACTATTGTTTGAAACCCTCCAAGAGAGTCTAATGTCAGGTCTCCATCATCATTCTGGTTCTATAGTGGATGTTGAGATGGAAGGAAATGGCATTTTGGACCAATTTATTAAGTAAAGTAATTAGAAAACTTCCTAAATGTATAAATTATTCTTATGATAAGAATTACAATAGAAAAATAAATAGTAGAAATGAGAAGAATACACTTCAAGAAGAGTAGAAACCATCAATCATGCCAAAGACCCCAAGTCGTTACAACTATTTTCCTCTCTACCCTATATGTCCCTTCCCACCATTTCTTATAACAAATAAATAAAGGGAATATCCTAAAAGTATCCTAACAGGGCCTAACTCAGTTTATTAGATCTGTTGTGAGGTCCATCTTACACCTCTGTGAGTATACTTTCTACTTGGTGGTATCCTTTTTTAATCAATTTGTCACATGTCATAAAAAATATAGTAATAAAATTCCTTACATAGAACCCATTTTTCATTTCATCAATTCTAACACCATCTTTACAAAACCCCCTGATTAAACATTCATGTACTCTCCCCTGGTCCAAATTAAAAGAAACGTATTCCCCTAAGAACACAACCTTTGGAAATAACTCTCCCTTTTTCAATACTTCTTTGAAAGAACTCAATTGAGAATCAATAATTTGATTAATCATGTCCCATTATGATTTTGAGTAATTATACCCTTGTTAATGAACTTGAAGAACACTTCTTTATAAACATTACTATAATTCCCCGAACATTCTGGCCCATTACTTTTCCAAAAATTAGATAATTGAGGCGTCTAGGGGAAGTCTGAGATGTTTTTGAGACATGTGAGTCTTTTAAACAATGATTCTTTCAAATAGTTCTCCATTTTTACAAAAATTTCCAAAAGTGAGACATTTCCAATGGTGATAAATTTTCAATGGTGATAAATTGCAATGGTGATACATTTCTAACATTGAGACATTCCCAGTGGTGTGACATTTCCAATGGTGATACATTTACAAAGGTGATACATTTCCAATGGTGAGACATTTCCAATGGTGAGGCATTCCAATGTTGAAACATTTCCAAGGGTGATATATTTCCAATGATGATGCATTTTTAACGGCGATACATTTCCAATAGTGAGAAATTTTCAATGGTGAGACATTTCCAATGGTGATACATTTCCAACGGTGATACATTTCCAACAGTGAGACATTTCCAATGGTGAGAAATTCCCAATGGTGAGACATTTCCAATGGTGAGACATTTCCAAGGGTGAGTCATTTCCAATAGTGAGACATTTCCAATGGCGAGACATTTCCAATGGTGATACATTTCTAATGGTGATACAAATCTAATGATAAGACATTACAACAGTTTTATATTTTTTCATAATTTTCTAGTTTTCTAAAAAAATATTTAATTTCCATTTTGACATCTTTTATGATAAAAATGGGTTTAAATGCCTTAATTAAAGTTCTAAATCCATTTGAAGATAGATTAATAGTATCCTTAATTTCTAAAAATTATAGATCCCTTTCAAATGCTTAAACCACATAGATTGATGAGATCTACCATTAATGGTCAATTAAAACTATATTCAATCCCCCTAGTATCTGATCTATTTGTTCTAAAGAGGACAACTTTCATTATTTCCTTTGGGATTACATTATATTGAGATGGGAGGTCCCAAATCCTTATTCCTTGGGATTCATAGATCTGGTTGATGTAGTTGGTAGGAGTTTTCCCCGAAGAAGTTCCCTCCTATACGTGTGTCCCTTGTTTCAGCGTAGTGAGTTGGGAAATGCTTGTTTCTTCTAGTAGGACTTCCTTCATTTCTCATTATGTGTATAATGTGGGATGGGATTTATATTGTTATCTATTATTATCATTGTTAGATATGGAGTAAGATATATAATGAATTAGTTTAAATTGAATTTAAATTTGAATGGGAATGTGAAATATGATCTTACATATTTTTATTGATTATTTATTTATTTATATGATATTATGATTTTATGGGTGTAATACCTTTATGAAAATTGTATCTATTGGTGGCTCGATTATACTACAATGAATTTATTTTGAAACCTCTGTTTTTTTATTATTATATATCATCATATATAACTGGATAACTACATATATATGATTAATGGAATGGATGCCCCAGGATCTAATGGATTGTGAGATAACACCCTTAATAAATGAAGTAAACGTGAATAAGAGACCCTTTTTTAAATCTAAAAATGTGTTGTTGTGGTATGTGATGTGATGTGTGTGGGGGTAGTGGATAAGACGTGGTTGTGCAGTGGGGATACGATGGTTGTTACGGTGTGGTGGTGTAGCAGGGTTGTATTGGGGGCTGTAATGTGGTTGTGTAGTGGGGCTATGATAGAAAGTGTAAAACGGTGGGGCTACTAGGATTTTTTTTCTTTTTGTGTCTTATATTGTGTTAGTTTCTCAGTTAGTAAAGGGTGTTGAAATGAATAATATTGGGAATATTTAACAAATAAATATTATATTGATTGTTGTGTTCTATGAAAAAGTGAATTTTTTAATTGAATGAGTTGGTAATTGAGAATCTAGAAAATGGATTAATGATAATAAAAAAATGGAATATGAATTGTGGCTTCTATTTTTCTTATTGGGGGTTGGGATTTTAGTTTCAGTAGAAAAATTGGAGGTTGATGTGAGTTTTCTTGTACCTTTTTGAACCCTTAGGATGGGGCTTGTGTTTTGTTTATCTATATTTATATACCTATGTATTCTTATGATTTCTATACATACTCCACCCTTATTGAGAACTATGTGTAAACACCTACATAGTAACATGGGGGTGTTTTTTCTAATATCCTGGTAGGAGTATGGATGGCTATCTACCCACTCTTCCGAACTCCCTCTTCCAAGAGATGAGAAGGACATGCACAGGATGTGATGGCCAAAATTAAAAAGTGTTATTGTTGAGTTGTGATGTGATGATATGTGATGGCCCAAGTGTGTTTGGGTTATTTTTTATGTGATGGCCCAGGTGTGTACAGTCAGTATGTGATGTGTTATGATGGTATTCATAATAGTTATGAGCACCAGGGCATACGATGTTGGGGTGTTAGGGCAGAAAATGGATGGTAAAGTGGTATAGGGTACCCTATCATTGAAGTGGTTTATATTATAATATATTCTTGGATGTTTTATTTTGTGAAAAATCCTTGGTGAGGTTGGGGTTTTTATTATTATACATGTTTAGGTTCGTTTTGGTTCTACTTCTTTCACATGGGTGCATTAGTCTGATCTTTTCTCATGTGCATGAGAGACTTTGGTTTTTCCTATTGAGTATACTTGTATGATCACCCTGTGTATATAAAACTATTTTCAGGATTCTATGAGGACTTCACAAACCATGCTGGACATTACTAGCCCAAAAATTTGGATAGTTCCTGTGTTGCTGCTCTAGTTTTAATTTGGGTATTTACCTTGGATACTTTTTATCTGTGTCAGTCTTATTTACACATGAATTGTGGGATGGTTTTTGGTTTTCTTATATATATTACATGGAGTTTATTTATTTTGATTAATTTTACGTCTTGATCTTTTTTCTTATAGAGTGTAATGCCTCCCATACATGAGATTTTTTTATACCCTTAGTGGTAGTCGCTAACCTAGGGCCTACTAGAGGTGGGACTTAGGGTTAATTATCTATCTCCCCTCATTGTAGTATCTTTAAAGGGAGGTGGTCCTGACAGAGTGGTGTCAGATATGATGGTTGCGAGATAGGGTGGATTTCAAAGTTAGTCATAGTGAGGAATGCATGGGTTGGTATGGCATTAGTTCCAATTGACCTTGGTGTATGACATAGGCCAAGGATACCAACTAGGACATGGGGTTTTAGGGAACCCTATTTTCTAGTGCACAGACTCTGATATTATTTAATAACCAATTGATATGGAACTAATTTTAGGGTAGAGACCTAGAAGAGGTATATACATCATGATGAATTGTGTTCTTGTTTTAATTGGTTAATTTGGGGAAATTTAAAATGGCTGAAAGGAATGAAATGGATTAAACTTAATTAAAATATATCATAATAAATATCTATACTACTGGTCTTAGGAAATATTTATTCCTCTTTCATATATATCTCTTGGTCATCATCCACGTGAGGCTCAAGCAGTAGAGGTTTATCAGGCTAACTCAGTTGTAGCTGGAGGGTTAATCTGGTATAGGATAATGATCAGTGGTAGTGGACATTGCGATATTTTTAGTGGTAGTATTTGGAAATGTATGAGGGTATAATTTCTCATGCGGTGATAGAGGGTTGGATGGAGAAGATTTATATCACTTTTATTTTGATCTGAGCCCTGATGGAGTATTGGGTCCCCTTAGAAATTAGTCATATGAAAGGATGTTTACGACAGTGGTGGAAACTATACCTTGGTGAGAAGAAGGAGGAAGATGTTTCATGGGTTGACATCCAAAAGGAGTTTTGTTCAGGGTGACTTTCATAAAACATGAATTATATAAAGAGGCACAAGCTACTCTCCCTTTATTAGGGAAGCTTCTCTTTGTGGGAGCCTGGGATCAAGTTCAATTAATTTCTATGCTTTTACCCAGATCCTTTCCCAGATGAGGAATCCCGAGTGAGGCGTATTGAGGATGAACTCTATCCTTCGATCCATTATTCAGTTACTACTTTTATGTTTCCAACGTATATTGAGGTTAAAAATAATGTAGAGGTTATTTATTTTAAGCACTAACAATGAGGATTACTATGAGAAGGGAGGCAGAAGGGTTCCTCAAGGGGTAGATATTTTAGTGGTATGCCTCGGGCATCAGGCCCTTTGAGGTTTTGACCATATAAGAGTTGAACTCAACAACTTCCCTTCTATCCACCTAGGGTTAGTGGCTTCTATACTCATTCTGGGGACATCATACTAGTGTGACTCATCTTGGGGTTTTTGGAAATCTTCATGATCTGTGCCCAGTGGCTGCTCAAGACCTTTTTGGTAGAGGTGGTCAAGTTTAGTGTCATCCTTAGTAGTTGTTAACAGTGAGGTCATTATAAAAGAAGGGGAAACATGATTATGTTATAAACAGATAGAATGGGTATGGTATAGTCCAACCTCAAGAAATACCTCATCCTCAGGGACCTTGATCCGAGTGTGGTCATGAAGGTAGTCTTCAGTAGAGGGGTAGAGGAGTTGGGTGTGGAAAGTTGTCGGCAGTGGTGGAAACAACACCAGAGTGTCCAAAGATCATTAGAGGTACACTTAGTTTATCATGTACCCTTGTTTGTGTGTTGTTTGATTCAGAATATTCACACTCATTTGTTTTCCCTCTTCATTACATGCTCTAGGAATAGATGTAGAGAGATTTTCCATGCCCCTAGTGTTGACTACACTAGTCAGAGGCTAGACCATCTTGTTTGTTGTGTGTAGGGGATGTGCAATAATAATGGGTAAGTATCAGTCATGTGTGGACATTATATTACTTGGGATGCAGCCATACGATGTCATCTTTTGCGTCGAATGGTTGTATTTTTTGTTTTCTTTTATCGACTACCTCTGGAGGAGAGTCATGTTCTCAGATGTAGATGGACAACATGTGGTTTTCATTGGTGATAGAAGTTTCCATGTGAGAAGTTTTATTTTGGAGAACCTTTATTCATTAGTGTATTATTTTTCATTGGAATCAGTAGACACAGGTATAGATGAGTCTCCCAAGTTTTTTTATAGAATTCTTATATGTTTTCCATAAGGAGGTTGTGACACTTACCCCTCGACATGATGTTTTTTTATATATACTTGAAGCCTGGTGCTTACCCAATTTTG
Source organism: Viscum album (assembly GCA_963277665.1). NCBI lineage: Eukaryota > Viridiplantae > Streptophyta > Magnoliopsida > Santalales > Viscaceae > Viscum > Viscum album. The sequence continues at coordinate 924,526,609 of OY728120.1, forward strand.
ATGAATCCCCATCATATAGTTCCTTCTGATTTATAGTATTTTAGGATTCAGATAGATGATCTAATTTAAATAGGCTTTATCTAACCTAGTGTGTCCCTTGGGTTTCCCTAGTGTTATTCTCTAAGAAGGGGGATGGTGGTCTAAGGATTTACATAGACTATCAGAGGTTTAAACAAGTGATGATCAAGAATCTCTATCCTATTACAAGGATATATGATATTTTCGATTAGTGGAGTGGAGCTAGTTGGTTCTCTGAGATCGATCTATAGTCTAGATATCACTGGTTATGGTTGAAGGATGGAGATATCTAGAAGACTGCCTTTAGATGTAGGTATGGACACTTAGAGTTCATGGTCATTCCTTTTAGTGTTATGAACGCACCATCCATATTCATGGGGCTTATTAACTTTATGTTTCCTGAGTTCCTAGACTGATTTTTCATTTTCTCCATTAATGAAATGCTGGTCAACTCAAGGATAGAGGAGGAGCATTCCAAACATCTCACAGATATGTTTCAAGTTCTTCTTCACCTCCAGATCTATATAAATTTGTCCAAGTGTGATTTTTGGACATAGGAGGTGTATTTCCTAGGGAATTTGGTGTCTCAACAGGGTTTCTTAGTTGACCCGTCAAAGGTCGAGGTAGATGTTTCTTGGGAATCACTCAAGAATTTGGTGGAGGTTTGTAGCTTCCTTGGTCTTGTAGGCTATTATCAAAGGTTTTTTCCTAATTTATATCAAGTTACATCCCTATTAATAGCATTGATCAAGAATGGGAAAGCTTTTTTTGGATCAATCAGTGTCAAAAATAATTTGTTTACCTAAAGGGGATTTTGTTTAGTGCTCCAGTGCTTCAGCTGGAAGAGGAGGGTGTGTTTCTGGAGGTTTTCTATTAAATGTCCTATTGAAATTAGGGACCATCTTGATGTAGCAGAAGGAATTGATATCTTATAGGTCTAGAAATTTATTCCCTCATATATTTAACTATTCCACCCATGATCAATAGCTAGTGTTAGTTGTGTTCTCACTAAATTTGTGGTGAAATTACCTCGTTGGGTAACCCTATGAAGAGATGCATGTTTTACTTTATGATTCTAGAGGGGATTGAAGAATGATTTTGGCAATCAGTTGTATCTCAAAACTGCTTTCCACACACAGATAGATTCACATATGGAATGAACTATCCAGATGCTGGAGGATATATTGATAGAATGTGTCTTGGACTTAGGCAGATCATGGACACAACACCTACCCTTGGTAGAGTTTGATTATAATTATATATATCACTCTTACATTTACATGGATCTGTTTGAGGATTTGTTTGGGAGGCCATGAAATTATCTATTATTTTGAATAGAGTTTGGGGATACAGTAGTTCTTGGACCTGATGTAGTGCGGAGCATGGCATAGAAGGTTCAGTTGGTTCAAGAGAGAATGAAAGAAGCATAGGACCAAAAAAAGTCTTATTTCGGTTATAAGAGGTGCTCCTTGGAGTTTTAGGTTTGGGAACATGTGTTCTTGAAGGTTTCCCCTTGATGTGGGTAGTGGTGTTTTGGAAAAGGAATTAATCTCTCACCCCAGGTTGTTGGACCCTTAAAGAAGTTGGGGCATATTTGTGAGGTGTCTTACCAGTTGGCACTTCTGCCTTGACTAGACCATATCATGATGTATTCCACATCTCCCAGCTCTATTGGTATCTTCATGACAACTCCCAAGTCATTGAATATGGATATTTATATATCAAGGATGACATGACATTCATGGATCATCCAATAGAGATCCAAGACCATCAAGAGAAGGTGATGTGAGGATGGCCCATTCCCCTAGTTTGGGTGTTATGGATGTATGGTGTCCTGGAGGAGAGTATATAGGAGCATGAGATGTAGATACAATCCCATTACCTGTAGTTATTTTTATTTTTCCATTCTCTTTTTTTTGATGTGTTTCCAGACCTTAGGGTTTTAGCCAATATGTTGTTTTCCACTTTATGTGATGTATGTTTTATGATGTGTGATAATGTTCCAACATGATAAAAAGGGAAGACCTGATTCCTTATCAACACACATTTTAATACGATGTGATTAAACCCATATGATCAATTCAGTGCCACCCAAAACAGATAGTATATTGACCTGGATGATTGAATTCCTTGATTCTTATGTTTATAAAAGTAAATTTTTTCAGTTGTTGTGGGTGTTTGGGAGAGCAAGTTTGGTTGATGGTAGTGTTTAAAGTGTAATGAGATTCTTGAGAGGTATCTGAAGGGATGGTTTTTTGGACTCTTTATCTCCTTCCATATTGGTTGGTTTTGAATTCTCGAAATCAAGAATAGTTTGAAAAGTATATAATGTAATGGTCAGAACCTCCTGCCCCATTACTTTTCCAAAAATCTAATAATTGAGGTTTTTGGGGGAATTTTGTGGTGTTTTTGAGACATGTGAGTCTTTACAATGGTGATTCTTTCCAATAGTTTTCCATTTCTCCAAAAATTTCCAATGGTGAGATATTTTCTACAGTGATATATTTCCAATGGTGAGACATTTCCAACAGTGAGAAATTCCAATGGTGAGACATTTCCAAGGGTGATACATTTCCAATGGTGAGAAATTTTCAATGGTGAGACATTTCCAATAGTGATACATTTTCAATAGTGAGGCATTGCAGTAGTAATTCATTTCCAATGGTGAGACATTTCTGATGGGGATATATTTCCAATGGTAATACATTTCCAATAGTTAGACATTTCTAATAGAGGTACATTTCCAATGGTGATACATTTACAATGGTGATACATTTCCAATGGTGATACATTTCAAAGGGTGAGACATCTCCAATGGTGATACATTTCCAACAATAGGACATTTCCAAAGATATGACATTTCCAATGGTGGTACATTTCCAACAGTGAGACATTTCCAATGGTGAGACATTTCTGATGGTGATAAATTTTCAATGGTGAGACATTTTCAATGGTGAGACATTTCCATGGTGATATATTTCTAATAGTGATCCAATTCCAACGGCGAGGCATTTATAATGATGAGACATGTCAACTATTTTCCATTTTACCAAAATTTTCCAGTTTTCCAAAACATTAAAAAATTTACATTATGATGTTTTTATGATAAAAAAATGGGTTTAAATGACTTAATTATGGGTTTTAAATCTTTTTTAAAAGATATTAATCATACCCATAATTTATAAAAATTTTGATGACCTTTTAAATGCTTAAACTGCATAGATTGATGGGATTTGCCTTTAATGGTCAGTTACAACCTTATCTAATCCCCCCAGTATCAGATCTGTTTGTTCTAAAGAGGAGACCTTTAATTATTTCCTTCAGGATCAATTTATCTTGGGATGGGAGGTAGCAAATCCTTCTTCCCAAGGATTCATATATCTGGTTGTTGTGGTTGGTTTGAGTTCCCCCTGAAGAAGTTCCCTCTTATACACACACCTCGTATTTGGGTGTCGTAAGTTGGGAAAATATTCTTTCTTCTAGGTAGGACTTCCTTCATTTCTCCTTATATTTATTATGTGAGATGAGATTATTATTGGTATCCCTTTTGAACATGGTTGGTTCTAGATTAAGAAATATAATAAATCAGTTTAAATTGAATTTAAAGTCTCATGGGAATGTGAAGTATGATCTTACATCTTTTTATTGATTTGATCTTCATTGATTTGATATTATTATTATGGTATGGGTGTAATGACTTTATGAACACCATGTCTATTGGTGGATCGATTATGCTTTTGTGACATTATTTTAAAACCTTTATTTTTGTGATGGTTAGATATCATCATAAATAATTTTCCACCCATGTATATTCCATTAATGGAATGGATTCCCTAGGATCTAAAGGCTTGTGTGATAACACTCTTAATAAAGGAAGTGAAATTGAATAATATACCCTTTTTAAAATCTTAAAATGTACTGTGGTGTGTTATGTGATGTGATATGGGTGGGGGAAGTGGATGAGAGGTGGTTTTGCAGCAGGTCTATGATGGTTGTTATGATGTGGTGGTGCAGCAGGGCTGTGATGGGGGATATGATATGGTTTTCCAGCAGGGCTATGATGCAAAGTGTAACTAGGTGTGGTTTTGGGGGTTTTTTGTGCTATTTGTTGTGTGTTACGATGTATTAGTTTCTCAATTATTAATGGATTGTGAAATGAACAATATTGGTCATGTTTAACAAACAAAATATGTGCTAAGAAAAAGTGAATGTTTTAATGGAATGGGTTGGTAACAGAGAATCTATAAAATGTTTTAATAGAATGAAAAAATTGGAATATGAATTGGGGCTTGATTTTTTCTTATGGGGGTTAAGGTTTTAGTTTTAGCAGAAAAAGTGGAGGTTACTATGAGTTGTCTTGTGCCTTTGTGAATCATTTGTATGGGACTTGTTTGTTGTTTATATATATGTATATACCTATGTATTCTTATGATTTCTATAAGTACCCCACCCTAGTTGAGCGCTATGTTACCACACCCTCATAGTCATGTAGGGGGTGTTTTTTCTAATATCCAAGTTGGAGGATTGATGGATGGATACCTACTCTTCCCCACTCCCTATTCTATGAGATGGGAAGGAAATTCACTATCTGTGATGGATAGAAGTCAAAAGTGTCGTTGTCGAGTTGGGATGTGATGAGATGTGATGTCCTAGGTGTGTTCAAGAAATATGTGATGTGATGGCCCAGATGTTTGTGGGTTTGATGTTATATATTGTGATTCTATTCAAAAGTTGTGGGAGTGCCAGGATGTATGATGTTTGGGTGGGAGAGCATAAAAATAGTGGGAAAGTGGTGTAGGTTACCCTATCATCGAGGTGTTTTATATTATATTATATTATTGGATTCATTATTTGGTGGGTGATCCTTGATGGGGTTGGGGATTTGTTTAGTAAACCTATTTAGGTGTTGTTTGGTTATACTTCTTCCACATGATTTCATTAGTTTGTGCTTTTCACATGTGCATGAGAGAATTTGGTTTTTCCTATAGAGTATACCTATATGCTCACCTAATGTATATAAAACTATTTTCAGGATTCTAGGAGGAATTCATGGACTATGCTAGACTTTACTAGCCCAAACCTTTGGATAGTTCTTGTACCACTGCCCTAGTTTTATTTTTTTAATTACCTTGGATGCTTTTTATCTATATTAGTTTTATTTACACACGCATTGTGGGATGTTTTTTTCTTATTTATATTCCATGGAGTTGATTGTGGTTGATTTGTTATATCTTATGATATTGTTTTTTTATAGAGGGTAATGTCTTCGATACATTATATTTTTCTTATACCCTTAGTGCTAGTCGCCAACCTGGGGCCTACTGGAGGTGGGACTTAGGGGTCAGTATATATCTTCCCTCATTATGGTATATTTAGAGGGAGGGGGTCGTGATAGTTACAAGAGAGTATAATTAACTCATTCAACCAATTCATGTGATAAATCATACCTTTCCATGAGCAACTTGTTAAATACAACTTATTGTGTATAAATTGTGGAATGAAAATCATATTAGTTGATTTTGGGTCCCTTCTTCAAGCCATTCATGTTGATAGAGATGGTTGGACTCCAAGAGGCAACCAATTATTCTCAACCCTTTTCTAGATAGTGTATTCATTACAATATACACAGTTTGACTTTGATTACACACATATTCTAGTTTCACTAGATCTTACTCAAATTTTTCCTTGATAAAGTGATATTTGTTCTCTATGTGCTAAATTATTGAATGATAAACTAATGTTTTACTAAGATTTATAGAACTCATGTTACCACAATTGATTTCAATAGGATATTTCAATTAAACACCAATATATTAAACTTTTTGATTCATATATGAGAGTTTTGTGAAAGATTTAGTAGTCGTTGTGTATTTTTCTTCCACATTTCTCAATAAAATACAATATTTCCTATTGATCAGTGAATAAATAAAAAAATATCCAAGATAGAATGAACCTTTTGGTGTAGTATTTCTATTATATTTTAAACCATCCCAATAAGAATTTGTGTATTCCAATTACATCTTCAACTATATACCACTGTTAAATAATAAAAAATCTATCGTTTCTTTGATATATCAAATTATTATTTTAAAAATAATAATTTGACTTTATTTGGGATAACATTGATACCTCAATTCTTGAAAATTATAAAATACAATATTTGGTCTTAAAGCTATTGAATACAATAGTCTTTCAATTATTTAGCTACATTTTATAATTTCAAGAGCTTAGACACCATCACCTTTTGATAACTTAATCCAGGTATTAACCAGTATTTTCATGGCTTTTCTATCCTCCATAAAAACATTTTCATAACATATTTATCATATAAAATTATAAAATAAAATTTCCATGAATTATATCACCTAAAAACCAAGGAAAACATCAATTCACTAACCACAGACATTTCAATTTCACACCTCATAAATTAAAAAATCCTTTCATTGAGATTCATTCGATCCTCCAAATATTATTTCAGACACATAAATAAGCACCATCATTTTTTGATCACCCCCCTTCTTGAAAAATAAATTATGATTAACTTCTTTGTGTTAGAAAAAAGTTTCTCAAGTATTTATTTGTCCTCATATACCAAGATCTTCAAGGTTGTTTCAACCCATAAATTTATTTCTTCAATAGAAACACTTTTTCATCATCTTTATGAATGGTAAAACCATTATAATATTCAATATAAACTTCTTCCTCATGGACCCCATTAAGAAATCTAGATTTGATAACCATTTGAAAAACATTAAACTTTTTTCCCTTTTATGACCATGAGTAAATGTATTGTTTCCAGTATAGACACTTGATCAAATGTATCATCCATTTAAACTCTATTAATTTATGATTATCCTTTTAACACTATTTGATTATGTTTTTAATAACTTTTCCATCATTCATTTTGTTATAGAAAACCTACTTGTTTCCAATAACTTTTTTCATCTAGTCCTAAAACAATCTCTTATGTCTCATTCTTCTCAGTTTAGTCAAACTCTTCATTCATAACATTTATCCAAGACTTATCTATATTATAATAATAGAAAAAATTTGGCTCCACTTGAGAAAATAATGATGTTTGACATAGAGGCTTTATTTCCCTTGTTTACACCATAGCTATTTTATCACTAATGATATTTTATTCATCAATTTCAGCCTTGATTATTAACTTTTTTGTAGTTTATGTACCATGGACTTAAATTATTTTTTTATAAAATAATTTACATAAAATATATTCAAAAATATCCTAACTAAAATAATCTATAGGTATACCCTCCCGTAGAACAACCTCAATCCCTCCCCTAGAGGCATCACATTTCAAAAAAAATCCATGGAGAAATACCAAAGCTTAAAAAAGAGAAGTCATCAAATATATCTTCATTTTGTCAAAATTGAAATGATCATCCTCATTCCACTGAAAATAATTCTTATTAGAAAGAATAATTAAAATGGGATCAACCTTCCCATACTCAATGATAAATTTTTTTCATGATTATTTAAGCCCCAAAAATCCCCTAACTATATTGACCTTCACTAGAGGATTCCAATACTGAACACTAGATAATCCATATTTTCCCCTATATAGGGAACACTTCTGATAAACACAAAAACTTTTTAACTACAAAATCTATAAAACCATATTTAAATGGTCCAAATGATCATCTCAGTCTCTTCTATACAAAAATATATCATCAAAAACAACAAGTACACTTCATTTAATAAGTGGATTAAAATTGGAATTCATGGTAGTTATAAATTTAGTAGAATAATTCTTTAAACCAAGAGAAATAAATAGGTATTCATAATGACCCTCATGAGTTTTAAATACTATCTTCCTAATGTCTTCATCCATTACTCTAACTTGATGGAATCCATATTTTGGATCAACTTTCATAAAATATAAATCCCCATATAATTCGTCCAATAACTCCTTAACTATAGGAATAGGAAACATGTTTTGTATTTGAAGCTTATTTATATCCCAATAATCCACACATATTCCAACCACTAACCTTTTTCTTTACCAAGATTATAGTACTAGAATAAGGACTATTACGATTTCTTATGATACGTTTATCAAGAAATTACTTTCCTTTCTACTTCATGTTTCAAACGATGAGAAATTTTTTAAGGTATCTAGGTAGAAAGTTCCACTATGAATCTCGGTCATATGGAATGATTGGAAGATCTGTGGGGTAAAAAAACATTCAATTCCTCAAATAGTACTAGATATTGAAGAAACAAATTCTTAAAATCATATGATTACTCTTGATGAAAATGTGATTCTCCTAGTGGTATATCCAAACTAGAGGCCCATTGAATACCCTAAGAATTTTTTTTTATAAGCTGTAAACTCTTGAAAGTACAAAACAATCTTCTATAGTTGTGTAGTCCTTGAATAGAAACTTTCTACCCATGATAAAAACATATGATAAGGTTATTCCAATTAGAACTAACATAGCCAAGAGTTTCCTACAAATCCATTACCAAAACTAAATTAGGATTTTTAGAATAAAACAATAAATCTTCTATTGTAAACTAAAATCTACACAATTCAATAGAAAGGTATTAACACTTACTATTTGATAAAATGTGATGCCCATCACCCAACTTAATTATGAAAGATAAAGTTTCATGTATTGGAGTATCTAAATACCTGATAAAAGTTAGGGAAATAAAATTATGGATAGGAAAACTATAAAAAAACCATAATTGAAATTCCTTCAACACTACCCTTGAGTAACATAGATTTGGTACTCTGTGATTCTGGACTATCCAAAAAATATCACAACACTTCTTGGAAAGTCATCTACGATAACTTTTCATCTAATCTGAAAACCTCACAAAAAATTTCAAAAACAAAATTTTCTTCATAATGAAGATCAAGACACTTCAAAACAATAAATTATAACCCCTTTTCAGAAAACTTTTTAGATGTTATGTTTCTTAAGTTGGAAGAAAAACATAATCCCTTAGTTTGTTTATATTTATATTCTGCTCTATACAGATTATGAACCCCTTTCTACTTAGTCTCATACTCTTTCTTATTCATACCCTTATCCTTTATCACACTATATTCTATAAAATAATTTGGAATCAATTTGAATATTCCATTATATAAAGGTTTACTACCTTAGTAAAATTTACTAGGGAATCAAGGATCTGAAGTCCTAATAATTTAGTAAATAATAATATCTTTTTAAATATTCATGTTTAATGGTAAAAATCATGATTTTTCTATGTATAGTCACTAAACTCTTCATTTTTTGGACACAATCACCCCCCAATGATATATTAAGGATTTGGAAGTCTAGTAATGCAAAATTTCACAATTTCAAACTAGATAATATAATCATCCACTAAACTTGTTTTATTAATTGTCTTTATTTTATTTATCAGATCACTTTTATTTTCAGTTCCATATCAATAATAATGTATTTATTTAGATCATACCAAGAAAAATTAGTTCAAACTGAAAGGAAAGAAAAAAAATGAATATTGTACCAGTCCTTTGAAAAATAGCTAGATAATAAGTACTCACAAATTATTTCAAGTTTTATGAACACTAAAATATATCTCAGAACAAATAATCCAAAAAATTAGATCATTACCAATAAAATTAGGTATGTTTAATCACTTAAAATAAATAGTACATTATCCCATAGGTTGTTTTCTCATGTACATTGTACTCACAAAATTTAGGAATCCTGAGAAAAAATCATCCTTCTTCTTTCTATGTTATTCTTGAATCAATTTAGGATCAATTTTTTATTAATAATGGTGATTAAAATGTGAGGATATCATATATTTTCCTCACCAATATTATTTAATACTCAAAAATCATAGACTTTGTTGGGACCAAGTTGGATGGATAAGGAAGTATGAAAGGTTTTTTGTCTTTTGTTGTCAAAGAAGCTAAATCAATTCACTTTGTAAAGGACTTGGAAACCAGGTGATGCTTTACTAATATGCATTTTACAAATATAATAAGTTAGGAGAACTTGTGATGCAAGCCTTATGAAGGAAAGGGGGAGAAATGATGATGCCAATCATATACAGTTTTGATTGGAAGTAATGATGTTGCTGGAAGATAAAGAAGTTTTAGTACATCCCACTGTAACTCTGACGATGCTAATACTGATCTATCAAAGGATATATATCAACATAACAGAGTTCGTGATGAAAGATGAAGAATTGTTATGGTAAGAATTTAAGAGAGAAATAACAAAGGAAGAGACCATATGGAGGTGGCACAAAAGAACAGTTTAAGGTGGCGCCGTTTTCTAGTGTTTGCCAAATTTTTGGGCCTGAAAATCAGAAAATGTAAAGAAGTGATTTTGGTAAAGGAAATAAAGTGGCGCGCATGTCAAGAGTGGCACACATGTTTTGGCATGCAAGTATTGGTGTGCAAGTATATGTGGTGTGAAAGTCATATTCCAACATCATCATATCAAAATATGACAAAGGAAAGAAAGTGGCACGCTAGTTATGGAAGGGCGCACAAGTATTGGCGCGCAAGTATAGGTCGCACAAGTCACCAATATGCCTATAAATAGACAAATAGCCTCCTCATTGTTTAAGGCTCAATACTTGAGAATTATCTTTGAGCTCTGGGCGTGGAAGTAGAGAGTTGGGCACACAAGATGAGGGTTATTTATAAGGCACGCGGGTAGGGTAGTGCATAAGTCTGCCGCGCATGTGTTGTCACGCAATTCTGTCATTCAAGTCTTGCCATGCAAGTTATGGCGTGCAAGTTGTAGCATGAAAGAAGATTCCCACGAGTTTTAGGCGTGCAATTATAGGGTGCGCAAGTGGAAGTGGGCGTGCAAGATGTTTTTCTCCAGGGGTTCATACCAGCTTCTGGGTAGGAAAGTGAAGAATTTTTTGAAAGATTTGATTTGTGTAAGCTCATTAAGAAGCACTGATCCATTTTATTACCCTATTTGTGATATGAGTGAGCACATGAACTATTGGATTGTTTTCAAAGTGCTACACGAGTGTAAGGGTATATCCTACTCGTTGTATTCCACATCAAAGGGTTCTTTTCTAGTGGATTGTGTGGTACTGGATTGTTTCCGTACCATACCAAGGATGTCGCTACTCTTGTTGAGTAGTGAACCTTGTAAATCTTGTGTTCCTGTGGTTGTGTGTGTTCAGCCGGGAAGATACTCTTTAACAGGAGGTGAAGTTTGTTTCAAAAAAGGGGGAACTTAAAGAGTAAAAAGATATCACTGATTCACCCCCTCCCCCTCTCAGTGATACTTGGATCCTAATTGGGAACTTTAGACATGAGCCTTCCATAGTGAAAACATTTATTAATCAGGTGGATTTTTTAAAACAAAAACCTCATCTAGAATCTATTTTTATGTCAACATGGACTATTGTAACTCATTATTCTCATGAAAAAGTTGCATTTATTCATTATAAATAATTTCAGTGGTAGTATTTACCTCCTACAGATATCCTTCATGAGTCTAAAACCTATCATTATCTTTATAAAAATCAGAAACGTGTCCTTGCACCAACTGTTCTAGACTAGAACTCAGTGTCTCTATTAATACAACTCAAGACTCCATCTAAGAAGGCATTCACTAAATTCTCTGAGTGAAAAATCAATAAAAACATCAAAATGAAAAGATTGTAGGTACTAGTTTGAATAAGATATAGGGAATCCATAAGAAATTTAGTACAATTATTTGAATATATTATATAAATTTTAATGTAGTATCAATTAAAAAAATTATAGAATAATCAATGGAATAAGAATAAGAAGAATAATTCTATAGAGTACTCCCAGGATCCATGGTCATGACCTCCAAACATCTCAAATAGTTACTCTACCTAACCACTCCACTCTTCTACCACAACATAATATATAAAACCACAAAAAACTATATAATTTTTAGAAAACTACCCCTATAAATTTATTTCATTCCCCATTCCTCTTAGAATAAGTTTTAAAGACATGATTATCAACAGAACTATCACATTGGTGGTGTTTTGAGAGTCTCCCAAATCGGCCTTCTTCTCAGAGTAAGTTATCTTAGTTTTTCATCAACCATTCTATAATTTGGTTTATAATCTAGCCTCATGCTTATTTTTTCTCTATTATGAAAATATTATTATTGTGGGTAATCCTCCAGATTTGTTTTAGGATCTCCATGCCTTTTCTTAACATTTTCTATAGTTCACATGATATGAATTCTCAATTTCACCCTAGGAGTCATTACACTTTATTATCCTTATAGATTTCACCTAATCTTTATGACTTCATCTCTAAGATCCTTTATTCTTTTTACCCTTTATTTTACTATTTTGTCCATCCATCATTAATATGATCTTTCTCCTTAACTTCATTTTTTATCTCAATTATATTATTTTGACTTTTTTGTTTCTTAGATATAATATTTTAAATATTATCCTTCAACTAATCCTTATACTCTTGTTTTTGTGGTATATACATCTTGGAATCATGAACCATTCCATTAAATTTTTTCATTTTGTCTCTCTAAATATCTATTTCTTCAAATGAAACCTACAAATCCTCTTTGTGGTCTAAAACACATTCAATTTCAGTATCTTATCCATCACTTTGCTCCTAACTTTATTTCTTGTCTATAAAAACCATAATTACTTCTTCACCAAAGTATCTACATCCTCAATATCATCTGCTTTTTATTCCTTCAATCTTATTCTCTATTATGAAAGCATGTTCATTTTCACCAATAAATTTTTCTTAGAAATTTTTATGCCTTTCACATATCTTGATGTTTCTTTCATTGGTTCATCATCTTCCTCATAAAAATGAAACTTTTTAGGACACATAAAAATAAGGTTTCCAACATTTCTACATAAAAATAAAGTGGGTGTAAGCTTATCTTTTAACTCCCCTTACCACATTTTATATTGAAGTAAATGAATAAAATGACTTCACTGACTTCTTTTTCATCTGGATTATCCTCAACAGTGATCTTTTTCATTACCTTGAATGTCAATTATCAATATTTATCCTTTTATATATAATTTTTATCATTATTCATTACTTCATAAGAAATAATTATTCTTTAAAATGTATCCAATGATATGGCCTTTGGATCCTTTTCCTCAATCACTAAAAACTTTAAATTGAAGTGAAGTGACAACATTCTCAAGATCTAATTCGAAATATTGATATCTTCAAGGATTTATACAATTCTATGTAGTTCCTCCATAATAACATTCATATGATCAAATAATTTATCAATATATTCATTCGATTTTAGCCTTAAGTCCTTGTAATTATTCCACAAAACTTGAAATTTTTCTTCTCATACTTTTGAGCTGCCTTCATAGATATTTGTTATATTTTTCCACATGAAGCTTGAATATTTACATGAAATCAGCATCCTATATATTTTATCAAAAATCACTACCTATATATTATTGATTAATTTATCATAGAAATAAAACTCTTTATGATATCTTTCCACTAGGGATTCACATTTCATGTTGTCTGAAATTCCATGAATCACAACTTTGTACACATACATACCTAATGATTGAAAGTAGTGGTTTATGTGACTATTACATGGTTGGAAGTTATACCTATTAAATATCAAAATAATATTGTGATTATCTATAGTTTACATGTATTCTAAATAGATAAAAACCCTTTCAAACTGGAAATTTCACTCTAATATCACTTTTTTGGTCCACTTTAGGAAGCATACCTTGAAAGAGGGGGTGAATAAGAGTGTATTGATTTAAAAACATCTAGTTTAAATGATATTTTTTCATGGTTAGTCAAATTAAAACTATCTATTTCTCAAAAATTATGGAAGAAATAAATCAAAAGGTGATATAAACAATTTTCCTTGGTTCATCCTCACTAGGACATGTTCAGGGACAATACACTCATCATTGTACCAACTCACTAAAATAGAAAAAAAAATCACTACTTGTTTATAATTTTAGAGCACACTAAATATCCCTCTTGATTTATAACCACCCGCAAGATTGATAACTCACTACTATCTTAAGTGAACACTCTTAATACACACAAATCAAAAATAAGAGATCATACCTAATACAAGGGACAAGGATCTTGAGGTCATTCTTATGAACCAACTTCCTGAGGTTAAGGATAGTTTTACACACCATCAACTTAATACTTATTCTAGTAGGTAGGGTCAATCTAATATGATACAGGGGTATAGAGTTCATTGTTCTATTTAAGTGGTATATATTTCAATTTTTTAGGAAAATGAGTTTTTAGTGAGTTTATTTCATCCATGCTAAAGGAAGAATTGGACTTGGCATTGTTGTGTGATTATTTGGGGATTTTATTATTAATTTTATACTATAACACTTTAGAAAGTTCCTATTTTTTAATTAAAATTCAGTTAAAATAATTAAAATACCTAAAAATTATTTTTCCTTATACCTCTTATCTTATAAAATTGGTAATTTCACTGAGATATAATAAAATTTGTTGTTGTATGTAAACCAAAATGGAATCATGGGTAGCATTAGTGGAAACTGTAAGTATAGGTTATGAATAGATGATGAAAATACAGGTAGAGAAAACACATCAACAACTTGAAAGTTTATAAAAACATGATTATATTATCATGTAGGTGAAATATATTGTTGAAATTCTTTTCTATTGATATAAGGAACTCATGAGGCAGTATTTAGAGATCCATATAGTGTTTCAAGAATAGATGAATTTTTAGATATTTAATTTTGATAATCGTATCCTAGTCAAATGATATAAGAATAGGATGAATAAGTATATTTGAAAACTCAGAGATAAATTCTAGAAAATAAGGTAAAAAAGTGAATGAACTCAAATACATATTGAAACAATAAGTTAAAATCTAGTCCTATTTCAATCGAAGTGAAAATATTTAGTGTGAAACTCACACATGAGAAAACTTATTTCATGTGAGTGAATCTTGATGATGGTGAAAAAGAGATCTGGAGAAAATTTCATACTATTAAAAAATGATTATATATATCTTATTTTTTAGATATGATTATATTTCATGGATAATGTGAGAATAAATGAAGCTTTAAAAAACACACAACGACATGAAATTATTGATAGAGAAACTTTGTATGGAAGGGATTGTATGGAACTGACTTATCACATTGTTCATGACTCCACCTAATTTTACTTGGGAATAATTCAAGATAGAACTTATCACTCAGTTTTATTATATTATATAGTGTAATCCATTGAAATAGTTGAAAGTAATTTGAAAAAATGGGATAGTGGATAGTACATCAATGTGTTTAAAAGAGTTACTTTATGAGTTTTATTTTTTAAGGAGTCATGGTATATCAATTTGTTTTCACTTTGCCTCTAGATATTGAAATTACCAAAATTACACGTGATCCAAATATATGATGAGAGTTGTATACCTAATTAGTAATTTCAAATGGGAGTTTCTCATTAAATGTTTCATCTTTTATCATGATTGAGGGAGAGAGGGGTGGTATTACTAGAATACATGACTAATTCTTAGTGGACTTGTTAAGGTATATTTGTTTCCTATAGGAATCAAATGTAATATATAGGATAATGTTGGGAGAAAAGATGAATGAAATATCAAGTATAAGTGGTTTAAAAATCTTTCCAAATTATAATGTAAAGAGAGGAGGGACAATGGATTATATTTTTATTGAGTAATAAAGTTTGGTCATGCACATAAGTATTATAAAAAGGGGTTTCAAATCATGGTTTGGTAGTGTGTAGAACACCAAAATGGATATGGATATTATAAATGAAAGAATGAACTCACTAAACTAGTTGGGGGTTTTTGGGAGATGGATTTCTATGAGTTGACCATATAAAAATGAATGAGCAGTTGGACTATGTAATAAAGATTCTATTTCTAGAAGGTTACATTATATTCATGTTTAATCTAACATTAATGGATAGAGGGGCCAACCATAATCTTGTTTCCAAAGCCTTTATGAACAATTTGTAAGTTCCAAAAACACAAATAGAGCCATTTGGGGTTCACCTGGGAGAATACCATGCTAATTATAGCCTTCTACCTTTATTTTAATATTGGGAAAATGTGTTTCTTCAAGTGGTAATAAGTGATAAAATGGGAAATAACTTTGACGGTATTCTTACACACCATCTTCTTGATACTGGGGGCACTTTTACACACTATCCCCATAAGATTAATTCTAGAGTAAGGGTTAGTATAGTGTGATATAAAGGTAAGGATGTAATTTTTTTATAAGTTGTATAAGGTTGTTATTTGTTAAAAGGATTCATTTAGTGAGTTCATTTTAGCCGAGATGAAGGAGGTAGAGTCCTTGGCCTCATTGATTGATTCTTAGGGAAATTTTTTCTTCCTCTTCAAATAAAACTCTCTAGAAATTTCCTCCTAGTAACTATTGGTTTAGTGAATGAAATTTAAATACCAAAATATTCTTCTTTATTATACCACCAATCTTATCAACACCTCTATTAGTGTAGCTATATGCTTCATTTTCTTTAACATGATGATTTCCTCTTATTTTCAGCATAAAAACATCATGTAATTCTCCAAATCTCACCAATATTCTCTCTCCATTCCGATATATTTATTCTTCTCTATACTTATCCACACATGATAGATTAATTCCCTTATTCAAAATAAAATCTCTAACTTTTCCTTTATTAAATTATTAATCTCTCTTCAAAAATCATGGGAAATTTTTTTCAACTATGTCTTAAAAATGTGAGCCAAAATATCAAAATTTATATCTCAAAACTTCCCCTTTTAGATAGTGGTTTAAAATATGATATTTATAAAATACTTGATAATATTTTTTATAACTAAATACCTTATGGTACAATGCCTTCCAAACCTATAGTCCTCTAAAAATCACTACATAAACTGATTTGTACTCCAAATTTTATGCTGTGATCAATACTATAAAAAAATTACTAATAAACACATTTTGTATTAACCCCAAAATTCATGATGCAACTTGAATTTCATAGCCTTTTTTTGATGTAACACTCTACCTATAACCCACAATTTTGAACACTTTCTTTGTCTCCAACCCATCATAGCACAATAGGCCACTGGTTAATCATGATTTGTGTTTATCCTTTACTCTTTAGGTTAGACAAAAACCATTATAGCCTATGAATGATAAATTATAATTAAACCATTAAACCAATTCACTTGTCCCAACACACCATTTATTACAACGTAATGTATTATATACTATGGTATTCTTTTTTAATTATAGAGGAAAACCTATTCTACTTCCCCCAAATTTCTTAATACTATAAAATTAAAAATATAATGATTTATTGAGAATTTTGAATTATTTTTTTAATAAAAACCTAAAAGTATTTGAAATATTTTTGGTAACAATATCTAACTCAACAATAGATTTTTTGTTGTTATTTTAAACAAAAAACATACTATAAAATTAAATAATTCTAATTTTACCAATTATAATGTGATATATATTAAAAAAATAAATTTAGTTATGATCACTCCATGGTTATATATATTATGATGAATTTATCATAATGTGGTAACCTTAAATACATAATTGTCTAATTATATGTGTAACCATATAAATGTTCTCAGATCATTAATTTGGGTATTTTTTGCATTAGAGGCAACATAAGAAGGTTAATGTGAAGAGTATGGAGTTAGAGTTAAATTTCCAACTGGAAATATGCATTGTGGTGTGGTCGTATAGGTTGTGCTTTGAAAATTTGGCTAGGAAAGATGGTTGTTTTACAATTTGGTGTGTCTTGTAGTGACGGTTAGGTTGTGTCATGGTTTTAGTGTTGTGGTGTGGGGTGTAAGATATGAAATTTAAATATCTCATTGTTTTAGATAGGAATTTTTGTTGTAGTGTGAATATTTTTTTCATATTGAAGGTTTTATTATTATTCTTACATAGGAAAGTCCTTTATTTAATATGATGTGCGTCCATTTTATGTTAATCATGTATGAGTATAGTTTCACTATGAGGGGTGGTATTATGGAGAGGTGGTATTGGGGTGTTTTAGGATAATATTACATGATATATTAGTTAATATCACCTGAGTGGAATTATGTAATGGTTCTACTCATTTCAGTGTGAAGTCCTGGGTGGAAAATTTCTTAGTTTTGTTTATATATGTTTTGTTGCTTTATGGTTCCTTCCACTATGAAATGATTTGATTTTGGGTTCATTGGTTTTTAAGTGAGGAGGATGATGGTCATTTCATAATCCTCTATAGCTTATGTTTCATGGTGTGGCCACTTCGATCATGTTGATACCTTCATTAAATGTATTTGTGATGTACTAGTATGCATATGACAATATTATAATGAATATTTCCTTGAAAATGGACACTATGTTTTTATATCATGTATTTATGTATTGAATGTGTTGTTATAGGTAAAAATAGTCTTTTTATTAAGAATTGGTTGAAGCTATACTGATCAATATTTTTAGAGGACAAATGGAAGAATTCATACACTTTTTTTACTATGCACAGTTTCCACTAAAACTCTATAATTATATACCCCATCCTAGGAACCATGTGAGGGAAAATTTCAAGAGATAGACCCATTCACACAATTTGTTCATATTTCACCAAACCATGTGGTATAACCCCTAAACCGTGCGAGATATAAACTGAAATGGCATTTCCAAATGCACGATTTTTTCCTATTTAATCTGACCATTTAGAGAAAACATGCACCAAAATAAAGTAATAAATCTCTAAGGGAATAGTTTCTTTATGGAATAATTAATCATGTGATCTAATTATGTGCCTAAAAGAGATGTTTTCATATCTAACCACATGTTTGGGTGAAATTTACCAAATTTTTCTCCTTAATCATGCACCCTAGATATTTAAGACAACAAATTCTTGTCAACCTCCCCAACAATCCTCTAATAAAACCATTCCTAGTCACTATAGATTATGGAATTAAGGGTCTAACTAACTATTTTTAGGGGTATGATCATCCAAGAGAGTGGTTATTGTCCTTAAAGGGATATTGAATTCCAAATAGATGCATAGACAGAATGAACTATCTAGATGCTGGAGTATATGTTGCGAGAATGTGTCTTGGACTTCGGCAGATCATGTGCACTACACCTACCCTTGGTAGAGTTTGATTACAATAATATCTATCACTCTTCCATTTTTAGGGATCTGTTTGAGTATTTTTATGGGATTCTATGAAATTCTCTATTATTTTGAACAGAGTTTGGGGATACAGTAGTTCTTGGACCCAATATAGTACAAAGAATGACATAGAAGGTTCGATTAGTTTGAGAGAGGATGAAAGCATCATAGGACCGAAAAAATTCTTATTTAAGTTGTAAGAGGATCTCCTTGGAGTTTTAGGTTGGGTAACATGTGTTCTTGAAGGTTTCCTCTTGATGTGGGCAGTGGTGATTTGGAAAAGGAATTAATCTCTCACCCTGGTTTGTTGGACCCTTCAAGGAGATGGGGCATGTTAGTGAGGTGTCTTACCAGTTGGCACTTCTACCTTGACTGGACTAGATCCATGAAGTATTCCACATATCTCAGCTTTGTTGGTATCTTCAGTATGACTCCCAAGTCATTCACTATAGAGCGTTATATATCGAGGATGACATGACATTCATGCATCATCCAATAGAGATCCAAGACCGTCAAGAGAAGGTGATGTGAGGATAGACCATTCTCCTAGTTTGGGTGTTATTGATGTATGGTGTCCTAGAGGAGAGTACATGGGAGCATGAGATGTAGATACAATCCCATTACCTAGAGTTATTTTTAGTTTTCCATTCTCTATTTTTTGGATGTGTTGTCCATACCATAGGGTTTTAGGCAGTATGTTGTTTTCCCCTTGATGTGATGTATGTTATGTGATGTGTGATAATGTTCCAACATGATAAAAATGGAATACCTGGTTCCTAATCAACAAAAATTTTAATATAATGTGATTAAACACATATGATCAATCCAGTGACACCTATATCAGATAGTATCTTGACATGGAGGATGGAATTCCTTGATTCCTATGTTTAGTAAAGTACATTTTTTCAATTGTTTTGGGTGTTTGGGAGAGAAAGTTTTGTTGATGGTTGTGTTTAAAGTGTAATGATATTCTTGAGAGGTATCTCAAGGGATGGTTGTTTGGACCCTTTATCTCCTTCCTTTTTGGTTGTTTTTGAATTCTCGAAAGCAAGAATAGTTTGAGTGGTATATAATGTATTGGTTGGAACCTCCTACTCCATTAATTTTCCAAAAATCTAATAATTGAGGTTTCTGAGGGAAGTTTGAGGTCTTTTTGAGACATGTGTGTCTTAACAATGGTGATTCTTTCCAAAATTTTTCCATTTCTCCAAAAATTTCCAATGGTGAGATATTTTCAACAGTGAGATATTTCCAACGGTGAAACATTTCCAACAGTGACAGATTCCAAGGATGAGACATTTCCAATGGTGAGACATTTCCAATGGTGAGAAATTTACAATGGTGAGACATTTCCAACTGTGATACATTTTCAATGGTGAGGCAATCCAACAATAAGTCATTTATAATGGTGATACATTTCTGATGGAAAGACATTTCCAATGGTAATACATTTCCAATGGTTAGACATTTCCAAAAGTGGTACATTTCCAATGGTGATACATTTACAATGATGAAACATTTATAATGGTGAGACATTTCCAATGTTGAGACATTTCAAAGGGTGAGACATTTCCAATGGTGATACATTTCCAACAATGGGACATTTCCAACGATAAGACATTTCCAATGGTGGTACATTTCAAATGATGAGTCATTTGAAATGGTGAGACATTTCTGATGGTGATAAATTTTCAATGGTGAGACATTTTTAATGGTGAGACATTTCCAATGGTGATACATTTCTAATGGTGATACAATTCCAATGGTGAGTCATTTACAATTATGAGACATGTCAATCATTTTCCATTTTTCCAAAATTTTCCAGTTTTCCAAAAAAAATTAAAAAAATTCCATTATGACGTTTTTTTTGATAAAAAATTGGTTTAAATGCCTTAATTAAAGGTTTTAAAGCATTTTTAAAATAGATTAATCATATACATAATTTTTAAAAATTTAGGAGACCTTTTAAATACTTAAACTGCATAGATTGATGGTATTTTCCTTTAATGATCAGTTACAACCATATCTAATCCCCCTAGTATCAGATTTGTATGTTCTAAAGAGGATACCTTTAATTATTTCATTAATGATCAATTTATCTTGATATGGGAGGTACCAAATCCTTCTTCCCAAGGATTTATATATATGGTTGTTGTGGTTGTTTCGAGTTCCCCATGAAGAAGTTCCCTTTTATACACGCACCCCCTGTTTTGGGGCAGTAAGTTGGGAAAAGCTTCTTTCTTCTAGGTAGGACTTCCTTCATTTCTCCTTATCTTTATCATGTTGTATGGGATTATTATTAGTATCCATTTTGAACATGGTTGGATCTAGATTAATAAAGATAATGAATCAGTTTAAATTGAATTTAAAGGGTCATGGCAATATGAAGTATGATCTTACATCTTTTTATTGATTTGATCTTCATTGATTTTATATTAATATTATTTTATGGGTATAATGACTTGATGAAAAAAATGTATATTTTTTGATCAATTATTCTTTTGAAACATTATTTTGAAACCTCTATTTTTGTGATGGTTAGATATCATCATAAATAATTGGATACCCATGTATATTCGATTAATGGAATGGATTACCTAGGATCTAATGGCTTTTGTGATAACACCCTTAATTAATGAAGTGAAATTGAATAATAGACCCTTTTTTAAATCTTAAAATGTATTTTGGTGTGTTATGTGATGTGATATTGGCGGGGGAAGTGGATGAGATGTGGTTTTATAGCAGGGCTATGATGGTTGTTGTGATATGGTGGTGCAGTAGGGCAATGATGGTGGATGTGATGTGGTTGTCCAGTGGGGCTACGATGAAAAGTGTGGCAGGGTGTGGTTATTGGGATTTTTTTGTGCTGTTTGTTGTGTATTACGCTATATTAGTTTCTCAATTATTAATGGATTATTAAATGAACAATATTGGGCATGTTTAACGAATGAAATATGTGCTAAGAAAAAGTGAATGTTTTAATGGAATGGGTTGGTAACAGAGAATATGTAAAATGTATTAATGATAATAAAAAAATGGAATATGAATTATGGATTGATTTTTTCTTATAGAGGGTTTTGCTGTTAGTTTTAGCAGAAAAAGTGGAGGTTCCTATGAGTTGTCTTGTGCCTTTATGAACCATTTGTATGGGGATAGTTTATTGTTTATATATATGTATATACCTGTATATTCTTATGATTTCTATATGTACCCCACCCTAGTTGAGAACTATGTTCCAACACCCTTATAGTCATGTAGGGGTGTTTTTCCAACAACTAAGTGGGAGGATTGATGGATGGATAACCAATATTCCCCACTCCCTATTCTAGGAGATGAGAAGGAAATTCACTATATGTGATGGCGAGAAGACAAAAGTGCCGCTGTCAAGTTGGTATCTGATGAGATGTGATGTCCTAGGTTTTTTCAAGCAATATTTGATGTGATGGCCCAGATGTTTTTGGGTGTGATGTTACATGTTTTGATGCTATTAAAAAGAGGTGGGAGTGCCAGGACATATGATGTTGGGGTGTGAGAGCATAAAAATAGTGGTAATGTGGTGTAAGGTGCCCTATCATTGTGGTGTTTTATATTATATTATATTTTTTGATTAATTATTTAGTGGGTGATCCTTGGTGGGGTTGGGGTTTTGGTGAGTATACCTGTTTATGTGTTGTTTGGTTATACTTCTTCCACATGATTTCATTAGTATATTGTTTTCACATGTGCATGAGAGAATTTGGTTTTTTTCAATGAGTATACCTTTATGCTCACCAAATGTATATAAAACTATTTTTAGGATTCTAGGAGGACTTCAAAGACTATGTTAGACTTTACTAGCCCGGACCTTTGGATAGTTCTTGTGCCACTGCTCTAGTTTTTTTTATTTACCATGGATACTTTTTATCTATATGAGTTTTATTTACACATTCATTGTGGGATGTTTTTTGTTTTTCTTTTGTATATTCCATGGAGTTGATTGTGGTTGATTCATTATATCTCCTGATATTGTTTTATTATTGAGGGTAATGTCTCCCATACATTATATTTTTCTTATAACCTTAGTGCTAGTCCCCAACCTGAGGCCTACTAGAGGTGGGACTTAGGGGTCAGTATATATCTCCCCTCATTGTGGTATCTTTGGATAGAGGGGGTCGTGATATTTACAAGAGAGTATAATTAACTCATTCAACCAATTCATGTGATAAATATTACCTTTCCATAAACAACTTGTTAAATACCACTTATTGAGTATAAAATGTGGAACGACAATCATATTAGTGGAGTTTCGGTCCCTTCTCCAAGACATTCAAGTGGATAGAGATGATTGTACTCCAAGAGGGAACTGATTATTCTCAACCCTTTTCTTGAAAGTGTATTCATTTCAATATACATAGTTTGACTTTGATTACACAAGTATTCTAATTTCACTAGATCTTACTCGAGTTTTTCCTTAATAAAGTGATATTTTTTCTCAATGTGCTTCATTATTCAATGATGAACTGATGTTTTACTAAGATGTATATAACTCATGTTATCACACTTGATTTTAATAGGATAATTCAATTCAACACCAATATATTCATCTTTTTCATTCATATATGAGAGTTTTGTGCAATATGGAGTAGTTTTTGTGTATTAATATTCCACATTTCTCAACAAAATACAATTTTTCCAATTGATCAGTGAAGAAATACAAAAAATATCCAAGATATAATGAACCTTCTGGTGTAGCATTTCAATCATCTTCTGAACCATCCCAATAATCATTGGTGTATTCTGATGACATCTTCTACTATGTACCACTACAAAATTATAAAAAATCTAATGTTTCTTTGATATATCAAATTATTCTTCTAACAATAAGAATTTGACTTTATTTTGGATAACTTTGATACCTCACTTATTGAATAGTATAAAATGCCATATTTGATCTTAAAGCTATTGAATACAACAGTCTTTCAATTATCTAGCTACATTTTATAATTTCAATAGCTTTGACGCCATTAACTTTTGATAACTTCATCTAGGTATTAACTAGTATTTTCACAGCTTTTCTATCCTCCATAACTAACATTTTCATCACATATTTATCATATTGGATTATAAAATTAAATTTCCAGGACTTATATCACCTGAAAACCAAGTAAAAACATCAATTCACTAACCATTGACATTCCAAATTCACACCTCATAAATTAAAACAAAAATCCTTTCATTAAGATTCATTCGATACTAAAAATATTATTTCATACACATAAATAAGCACCATCATCTTTTGATTACCCCCCCTTCTTGAAAAATAAATTATGATTAACTTCTTTGTGTTAGAAATAAGTTTTCTCAAGTATTGATCTGTCCTCGTATACCAAGATCTTAGAGGTTTTTTCAACCCATAAAGTTGTTTCTTCAATAGAAAAACTTTTGTATCATCTTCATGAATGTGAAAACCATTAAAATATTCAATATAAACTTCTACCTCACAGACCCCATTATGAAATCTAGATTTGATCACCATTTGAAAAACCTTAAACTTTTTTTCACTTTTATGACCAAGAGTAAATTTATTGTTTCCAATATAGACACTAGATAAAACTTATCATCCATTTAAATTCTATTAATTTATGATTACCATTTTAACACTATTTTACTTTGTTTTTAATAACTTACCCTTCATTCATTTAGTTATAGAAAACCCACTTGTTTCCAATAACTTTTTTCCATATAGTCTTTAATAAATCTCTTATGTCTCGTTCTTATTAGTTTAGTCAAACTATTCATTCATAACATGGATCCAAGAATTATCTATAGAATAAAAAAATTAGGCTCCACTTAAGATAATAATGATGTTTGACATAAGGGTTTATTTCCCTTGTTTACACCAGAGCTATTTTATCACTAATGATATTTTATTCATCAATTTCAGCATTGATTCTTAACTTTTTTGTAGTTTATGAACCATGGATGCCAATTCTTTTTATAAAATAATTTAGATAAAATATATTCAAAAATATCCTAACTAAAATAATCTATAGGTATACTCTCCTGTAGAAAAACCTCAATCCCTCCCTAGAGTCATTACATTTCAAAATAAAATCCTTGGAGAAATATGAAAGTTTAAAAAAGAGAAGTCATCAAATATATCTTCATTTTATCAAAATTGAAATGATCATCCGCATTCCACAGGAAATAATTCTTATTAGTAAGAATAATTAAAATGGGATCAACCATCCCTATGGCATTCTTCCTTTTTATTTCATAACTTTTCATTACATTTTACATACAGAGGATCTTTAAAGTCTAGTGTCTTGGAAATCAGGGACATAAAACATGAAAAAACATAAAACATTATTATAATACACTTTTACACTTTTAAGGCTTCATCATATCTTCATAATATGTACAATTAATGTATCTCATATCCTGGAGACATACATCAAGGTAAAGGGTGAGTAGAAGGCCCAGTAAGGGTAAACAAGGGAATCAATGTACTTGTGATATCCATAAGAACTTGAATAACAACATAAAGACATGAGAAATGGAAGTATAAGTATATCATAATGAAAATAACTTGAAACATAACTTAAATATGTGGCTAAAACATTTCATTTAGACATTCATGAACATATCACCAAGGTCCATCCCCAAGGTGTCATTAAAATTACCAAGGTTATTCACCAAGGTATCGTGAAACTTGTAATCTCTAGAGATTAATTATTTACCCAATGCATTGAAGCCCTATTAGGGCATACCCTTAATATGTATTTAATTTCATGTGATCCAAATATATCATAATAAAAAATTTCATAAATAGCCCATAGATAATAAAATAAATGGGTTTCATTTCAAAATCGTGACGTCTTAAAAGTTCTTAAAAATATGATTGTTAAATCATTTATAACCCATGGAAAGGGAGTGAGGGTTACATGTATGTAAATTAAAGAATAAAATATATCATTTTTTATAACTATGAACACCCATATAAACTAAATAGGTATGGGTATTCACATATATAAAATATGATAATTTCTTGAGAGAAAGAGAGAGAAATTTTGAGATGAAATTTCTGCAGCATAACGACTATATAACTTGGTTTTAGAAAATCATAAAAAGAGATGGGACAAGGTTCTCCCATCCATAAATGTATCATTTTTAAGTATAGATACATAATAAAAAGAAATAATATCATTGTGTAGATATTTTAATGACACGCCACATGAAAAGGAAACTTGAAAAGAAAGAGAAAGAGCGACTTCTTTTACGAAAATTCGGCAGCCTAACAACGTCACATAAAAATTCAGAAAATCAATTGATGAGAGAAGAAAGGGTCTATAATAATTTTAACATGAAATATAAAGTATAAAATATATATAAGAACAATCTCCCACATAATAAAATGGAACTATAAGACATAACATAAAGGAAGTCATGACTTAAAAGAGGAGGGTGAAAGGATCCCTTACCTTGAAGAGTAACTTCGAAAGCATGAAGGTTGGGACCATAGGAGGCTTGAGGGAACCTTGAGAGGACTCCGTGGGAGGTAAAGGGAATATAAATTCGTTGGTAAGAATTTGGAAATGAAATGAATGAGGGAATGACTTGGTATTTATAGGAGAAGTGATGGAACAAAGCATTAATGGCCAAGGGACACCTCATCGGTGGTATTGGCAAAAACATGGGATTTCTCATGGTATTTGCTCATGGTATTGGACAATCAGGACACCTCATAACTTATCTTACTATTCATAAGTCTACCAAAATGATTACAAAATTATTACATCCTTAATGATGTCATTAAACACCCGAAACTAAAAACTTTATTTTCACTATTAACTGAAAATTCAACTTTTTCAGAAAAATCCCCAAAAATCACCTTAAACTAACATCGATTCATTTAATTCAAAAATGAACTCCATTTTTTAAAAATAATTTTCTAAATATTTTTATTTTAATTTTTAAATAAAAACACTATTCACCCAAAAAAACTAATACTTAACTAATAATTTCTGAAACGGTTATTTACTAATTTTATTGAATCACATTACTTAATAAAGGTTCCTACATTATAATAATACTTTTTTAAGTGAGGTTACTAATCCATTTGGTCACGTTACTAATCATAAGCATAAAATTACTATTCATAATTTACTATTCATCAAAAATTAAGTTGACCTTATTAGACTCTAAATTTCTTACTAAACATAACTATAGAAGACCATTTTTTGAAAATCATTACACATTATTAATTATTTAAGGTTTACATAAATATTTTAAAATATCCTTTTTCCAAAATTCATCAATAATATACATCCTATATTTATCTGAACATTTTAAAATTCACAAACTTCTCCATAAGAAGAAATCACAATTTTTATTTATATCAAAGGATTACACAATGCAGATAAGGTCTCGTTACATATCCCCTTATAACACCAGCATAGGAAATAAGTGTAAGGTGTGCTAAGGTGATAGAATCTTGGGGCAGCTCGGCCAACATTTCCCGAGTGGTAATTTCTATTAGCTTGAACTTCTCCCGAAGGTGATTTTGTTCTAGCTCCACACGATGAAGTTCGGCTTGTGTTTGGTTTAGAGCAAAGCCTGGTGGTGCTACCTCCTTCCCAAGTATCATCATATGGGGTTCTATCGGCCCGAGACTATTGGATGATGCCATCATATCTTCTTTTTGTATTAATTTACCAAGATCACATTTATTTATAAACAATAGTTGAAATTTTAAGAGTTTAGTTTCCAATGGTCACATTGACCAACAATCATATAACAGTCAAAACCTAATAGTCTCATTTAATTATACTCACTTCTTTAATTAAAGAATATAGTTTTGTTGAGTATAAAATCAACTAACACACGAAATTAGGAAACAAAAATTATTCAAAATTTCGGATCGTTATATTCCCATACTCTATGATATATTTTTTTGTATTATATTTTAAGCCCCAAAAATATCCTAAATATATTGACATTCACTAGAGGATCCCAATACCGAACACTAGATACTCCATATTTTCCCCTATAAAAGGAACAGTTTTCAGATAAGCACAAAAACTTTTTATCAACAACATCTATAAAACCAGATTTAAAATGGTCTAAATGATCATCCAAGTCTCTTATATACAAAAATATATCATCAAAAACAAAAAGTACACTTCATTGAATAAGTGGATTAGAAATGGAATTCATGGTAGTAGTAAATATAGTTGTATAATTCTTTAAACCAATAGGAATAAATAGGTATTCATAATAACCCTCATGACTTTTAAATACTATCTTCCCAATGTCTTCATCCATCATTCTAACTTGATGAAAGCCAGATTTAAGATCAATTTTCATAAAATATCAATCCCCACATAATTCATCTAATAACTCCTTAACTATATTAATAGGAAACATGATTGGTATTTGAAGCTTATTTATAGCCCAATAATCCTCACACATATTCCAACCACCAACCTTTTTCTTTACCAAGATTATAGTACTAGAATAAAGACTAATACTATTTCTTAGGATACCTTTATCAAGAAATTACTTTCCATTCCACTTAATGTTTCAAACGATGAGAAATTTTTTGTGGTCTCTAGGTAGAAAGTTCCACTATGAATCTCGGTCATATGGAATGATTAGAAGATCTGTAAGGTGACAACACTTTCAATTCCCCAAATAGTACTAGATATTGAAGAAACAAATTCTTAAAATCATATTATTACTCTTGATGAAAAAGTGAGTCTCCTAGTGGTATATCCAAACTAGAGGCCCATTTAATACCATGAGAAAAAAGGTTTTTCTAAGCTATAAACTCTTGAAAATACAGAATAAACTTCTATAGTTGTGTAGTCCTTGAATAGAAACTTTCTACCCATGATAAAAAACACAAAATAAGGTTATTCCAATTAGAAATGACATAGCCAAGAGTTTCCTGCCAAAAAATCACCAAAACTAAATTAGTATTTTTAGTATAAAACAATAAATCTTCCACTATAAACTAAAATCCACCCAATTCAATTGAAAGGTATTCACACTTACTATTTGATAAAATGTGATGCCCATCACCCAACTTAATTATGAAAGATAAAGTTTCATGTATTGGAGTATCTAAATCCCTGATAAAAGTTATGGAAAAAAAATTATCGACAGGAAAACTATAAATCAAAAAAATAATTGAAATTCCTTCACCACTACCCTCAAGTAACATATATTTGGTACTCTATGATTCTGGAATATCCAAAAAATATTACAACAATTCTTGGAAAGTCGTCTACGATAATTTTTCCTCTAATATGAAAACCTCACCCAAAATTTCAAAATCAAAATTTTCTTCATCATGAAGATCAAGACACTTTAAAATAATAAATTATAACCCCTTTTTAGAACACTTTTGAGATGTTCTGTATTTTAAGCTGGAAGAAAAACAAAATCCCTTAGTATGTTTATATTTATATTATTCTCTATACAAATTATGAACCCCTTTCTACTTAGTCTCATACTCTTTCTTATACATACACTTATCCTTTATCATACTATATGCTCTAAAATAATTTTGAATCAATTTAAACATTCCATTATTTAAATTTTTACTACCTTAGTAAATTTTACTAGGGAATCAAGGATCTAAAGTCTTTATAATTTCGTTAATAATAATATCTTGTTAATTATTCATGTTTAAAAATAAAAATCAAGATTTTTCTATGTATATTCACTAAACTCTTCATTTTTGTACACAATAAACCCCCCCCAATGATATATTAAGGCTTTGGAAGTCTAGTGATGTACAATTTCTCAATTTCAAACTCACTAATTTAATCATCCCCCAAAATTGTTTTATTAATTATTTTTATTTTCTTTATCAGATCAATTTTACTCACAGTTTCATATCAATAAGAATTTATTTAATTATATCATACCAAGAAAAATTAGTTCAGAATAAAATAAAATAAAAAAATGAATATTGTATGAGTCCTTCAAAAAAAATCTAGATAATAAGTACCTCCAAATTATTTCAAGTTTTATGGACACTAAAATATGTATTGGAAAAAATAATCCAAAAAATTGGATCATTACCTATAAAATTAGGTTAGTTTAATCACTTAAAATAAATAGTACATTCTCCCAGAGGTTGTTTTCTCATATACATTGTACTCACACAATTTAGGATTCCCAAGAAAAACCATCCTTCTCCTTTCAACGTTATTAATTAATCAAGTTAGGATAAAAAATTTATTTATAATAGTGATTAAAATGTGAGGATATCCTATATTTTCCTCACCAATCCTATTTAATACACAAAACTCATGGACTTGAGGCTTCTATTGTAATGGCCTGGACCTCTCTGGCCCATTCCTTTGTTAAAGAGAGGGTCATGAAGTGTTCTGGAGGGTAAAACGGACTTTTCCCACACTTTTTAGAATTTTGAAACTACACTCCGTGTAGTGTGAGTACACATCGTGTACCCACTCATTGGGTATACCCCGTGTTCAAGGTCGTGTCCTTTCTGTGTGAAATAAATGGGTACACGCCGTGTATCCCATACTACATGTCGTGTAGTCCCTCCCCGCATACGCGTTACCCTCAAACCGTGTGTTAACCAATCAATGTTCGTGTGCCGTGTTGGAGCCGTGTCCTTTCCGTGTGAAATAAATGAGTACACGCCGTGTATCTCATAATACATGCCATGTAGTCCCTCCTCGAATACTCGTTACCCTCAAACCGTGTGTTGACCAGTCAACGGTCGCGTTCCGCATTGAAGGCCATGTTGGAAGCTGCATGGTGACCATGTGAAATGGCTGAGTACATGTCGTGTACTAGGAATTACACACCGTATACTTTTTTTCTCACCTATAAAAGGAGGGGTGCCATCCTCCTTTTCAACTCACTCCTCTCCTCCCCTTTCCCTCGAGCAGAGCTCTCCCAAGAGACTCGAAGGATCTTTTCTTCCATAACTTCTTCGTCTGAGCTCCGATTTACAATCCGTCAGCGGCCACAGGATCGTAACGACGAGGCAGAACTTCTGAGCTTGGATATGTAGTATTCCCTTTGGAATTTCCTTTCCAGCTTCCACTCGAGGAGGTTTTGCCGGGATTCGATAGAAGCGATGGACGCCGACGAGCGTCTTCTAAAGTTGATCCGAGGGAGCGTTGTGACAAGAACCTATGGAGGTAGGGATCTTATCTTCGTCTCTCTAAATTGTTCATCATGCGGGGTGGGTGTTATCTTGTTTTCATGAAGCACTTTTGAACCGGTTTAATGAAGATAATAACTGGCTTAAAGAATGGGGATGTGGAAGTTTTTATGTTATCTTTATTTATATCCTGTGATATTATGTTGTGAATTGAATAGGCTTATGCCTACTGAAAATCGCAGTCATTGGGGGCCTTTTCTTTCACAATTAAATGCTTCCCTATCTTTCTAGACCGTTTATGATGGAAAATTTGTGGAATACGGAATTGGTTAATCACGTAAAGATGGATGATTAAATGAATAACTGGAACCCTTGTGTGATCACACCGGTTGAACAAAACTGAAATAATAAACATGTGGGTGCTAGTTTATGTGAAGGGATTGTTTTGTGGGATGTTGTGGATCGAGTGAGCAGTGGGGATGCGGTTGGCTTGGTTGTGGGTTGGTGTGAATGCTATGTTGATGATGGGAAGCGGGGCTACGATAAATGGTATCAAGGGATGATGATGTACGGGCTTCAGAGTGTTTGTGGTTATGGTGGTTGGCAGCGGGGCTGCAGGGATGGGTTTGAATGTGAACGAATTATGGGTTATGAATAATAAAAAAAAGTGGAAGAGTTAATTAACGGTGGGTCATGGTAATGGAACGTGAGTAATAATCAATGCGGCTGGTTGGTTAATAAGAAGGGACTTGTTTGTGTTTCTTGTGTTTTCCTAACTTGATTTATGGATGGCAGGGATATGTTTTACGAATGATTGATATGGTTGGTTGTGGATAATTTCCCAATAGTTAAGGAACTAATAAACTAATTCTGTTGAAACATGAAAACCTAAATGGGGTTGGGGTTGTTTGTTGTATGCATGCTTCGACATAGCAGTGTCGAGGCACATGATCAGTTTCCTTGTTTAGAAGCCATAGGTTGGGATGTGTGTTTTTTATATATATATATATGTATCTTTGTGTTTTTTCGCACCCCACCCATGTTGAGAACATAGTCGCAAACACACCCATCTCATGGGAGAGGGTGTTTTCCCCTTAGTTACTAGCTCCTTCCTGCTCCTTCTTCTATAGGTTGTGATGGCTTGAGGTGACCTTACACCTAAGAATCCTTAGGTAGGTTTCTATTGGGGTGGTATTAGCCCAAGACTCTTCAGGCATGTTTACTATTTTTCCCAAGAATCATCGGGATGAGGCCCAGGTCTGTGCGGGTGGGATACGTGGTTGTGAGGCCCAGGTGTGTGCGGGCGGGAAGAGTGTGGTAGCGTCAGGATGTTCGCCATTAGGAAGAGAAGATAACTAGTGGGAAATGGTGTGGGGCACCCAATACTCTTATTCTTATATATTACTACCTGTTGTTCGTGTTTTTGGTGAGCATGGCTGGTGTGCTTGGGTGGATATAATTCCTTGCTAGGTTTTGGTTTCTTCAGTTGTTTTCACGGGACATTAGGATGTATCCCCACTTGTGCACGAGAGATTTAGGTTTCCCTAATTAGTATACTTGTATTATCACCCTACGTTTGATTTCAGGTTTCCAGGAGGACTACCAGGGTCGTGCAGGACCCTACTAGTCGGGACAGTTGGAGTTGTTGCAGTTGTTGTACTCTTGTTTCTTTTGGTATTGTACTTTTGAGATTTCTTGTACTTGTACCTTGTTTCAGAACTATTTAAACATGCATGTGGGATTGGTTTGGGTTTATTTTTCTTTCATTTCTTTTCTTTTGGTGTTTGACTCATCCTATTTCCCGATCTTAAATAAAAAAAAAGGGTAATGCCTCCCACATTGTGAAAAACTCATACCCTTGGTGCTAGTCGCCACCCCAGGGCCTACTGGATGCTGGACTCGGGGGGTCATTATCTCCCTTTCGCCATTTCCAGCTCAGGAGGGTCATCTTTGGTGGGAGGGGGTCATGAAAGAATGGTATCAGAGGTGATGGTTGAGAGATAGGATGGATTATGGAGTTAGGAAGAGTGAGGATTACATGGGATGGTAGGGCAACAGTTCTGGTTGATCTTGGTGCATGACATAGGCCAGGGAAGACCAGCTAGGACACAAGATTTTGGGGCCCCCGTGATCCAATACAAGGACTCTGAGCCTACCGAACGACCAAGTGAGACTACATTGATTGTAGGGTAGAGACCCTAGGGAAGGTACATGCATCATCATGGTTGTGTTTTACTTGATTTGGGTGTTCTGGGAAAGAAATTGAATAAAATGATAAAATAAAACCTTGAGAAATTTCTTACTACTTGGGATTAGGCGATCTTTGATTACTGTACAGCTATGGCACCTGGACGTTGTCCCCGGGTGGCTCAGATAGCCGAGACCTAGCAGATTTAGGCGGTCGATCAGTTGAGGATTGACGGTGAGGAGGAAGATAACCAGTGGCAGAAGGCTCTCTGTTCTTTCTAGCGATAAACCCTTAAGAAGTACGAGGGTAGTACTTCGGATATGGAGACGGAGGGGTGTCTTGAGGTGCAAGGGATCACTTTTACTTTGATCTATGATCCAAGGGAGTACTTGGTTCCCCTAGCAGTCAGTCAGTTGAGAGGTGCGGCACGTCAGTGGTGGATGCTCTACCTCAGAGAGAGGACAGAGACAGAGGTTATGTGGGCTGACTTTGAGAAGAAATTTTGAGAGGAATTCCTTTCTTCCATGATCAAGGTAGAGAAATGACAGTAGTTACTCTCCCTTCAGCAGGGGAGTATGTCAATACGAGAGTTGAGGATCAAGTTCAAGGATCTCCTATGATTTTCTCCGGATCTCTTTCTAGATTAGGAGTCTCAGGCAAGACCTTTGGAGGAGGCGCTTCGTCCTTTGCTTCAGTATTCTTCCACCCCCTTCACTCTTTCGACGTACTTGGAAGTACAGAAGAAGGCATAGGTTTTAGATAGGATGCACTAGTAGGGAGGTGTACCACGAGAGGGGATCTCTCTGGGTTCGTCGAAGGTGAAGGCAGTCAGGAGCAGGTCCCCTACGATAGGACTATCCAGGTTCAGGCCAGTAGGGAGCAGGCCTCAGTAGTTCCAGTTCATATCTTCGAGTCCTCGTCCCTTTTTCACGATCCCAGGACCGAAGTGTTTCTCTTGTGGAGGTTTCAGGCACATTTAGAGTCGTTGCCCGACCCGATCATAGTATGGTGGAGGTGGGCCGGTTCAGCGCCCGCCTCAGCAGCACAAGTTGTCGGCGGGGCCCTTCCAACAGCAGTGGGACCCTGCTCCTTCGAGGGAAGACTTTGTAGGAGGAGGCCGACCTTAGGGTACTCCTCAGGGAACTCGACCTGGGCATGTTCGGGGAGGTTGTCGACATCAGAGAGGTAGAGGATCTGGGCGTGGACAGTTTCATGCAGTAGAGTTGACAGCTCTAGCAGGACCAGAGGTGGTGCGAGGTACGATTTTTTTGTTTACCACTCTCATTTCTGCCTTGTTCGATTCAGGAGCTTCAAACTCCTTTGTTGCACCTGGTCTAGCCCATGATTTGGGTCTAGACGCAGAGAGACTTTCCATACCCATGGTGCTGAGTACACTAGTTGGAGGCCAGACCAGCATATCTTGTGTTTTCCGGGGATTTGGGCTAACGTTGGGACCACATCGATCTAGTGGGGACCTTCTTTTTCTATAGATGCACCCATACGATGTCAGCATAGGCATCAACTGGTTGTTTTCTGTTAGTGCAGTTATCGACTGCTTATGAAGAAGGTTCGTGTTCTCTGATGTGGATGGGCAGCGTGTATCTTTTGTTGGCGAGAGGAGCTATCAGGTGGGAAGCTGGCATGTGAAGCCTCTCCTTTCCTTGTTAGGCAGGTTATCAGTGGTTTCCGCTGATACAGAGATGATGGATGCCCCATAGGTTGTTGGGGATTTCATCAATTGTTTTCCCGAGGAGGTTGTGACTCTACCCCCCCCCCCCGACGTGACATTGAGTTTGGGATAGACTTACATCCTGGTGCTTGTCCGATTTCGATGGCCCCTTATCAGATAACACCTTCGAAGTTGCGGGAGATGCAGATTCAGATTGACGATCTGATGAAGAAGGGTTTTGTTCGACCCCGCGTGTCGCCATGGGGTGCTCCAGTTTTGTTCGTGAAGAAGGGAGATGGTGGTCTCAGGCTATGCATAGACTATTGAAGGTTGAATCAGGTAACAGTCAAGAATCGTTACCCCCTTCCAAGGATAGATGATCTCTTCAACCAGCTGAGGGGAGCAGGTTTGTTTTCTAAGATCGACCTACGATTTGGATATCATCAGCTGAGGGTAAAGGATAGTGACATCTCGAAGACTTCTTTTAGGTGCAGTTATGGGCACTTCGAGTTTGTAGTGATGCCATTTGGAGTTACAAATGCACCAGCTTTGTTCATGGGACTTATGAACCTTATCTTCCGAGAGTTTCTAGACCGGTTCATCGTTGTGTTTATCGATGACATCTTGATCTACTCAAGATCAGAGTAGGAGCACGTTGAGCATCTCAGGGCAGTCTTGGAAGTCCTTTGACACCACTAGCTTTATGTGAAATTGTTGAAGTGTAAGTTCTTGACACATGAAGTACACTTCCTTGGGCATGTAGTGTCTCAGCATGGAGTTTCAGTGGACCCGTCAAAGGTGGAGGCAATTGTTTCTTGGGCGGCACCCAAGAGCGTGGAAGAAGTTCATAGTTTCCTAGGGTTGGAAGGTTACTATCGAAGGTTTGTTTCAGACTTCTCTCGAGTTGCTACTCTATTGAAAGCTTTGACTAGGAAGAACCAGGTATTACTATGGAGCGAGCAGTTCCAGAAAGCTTTTTACTACCTGAAGGAGAAGTTGGTCAGTGCTCCCGTACTCAGGTTTACAGAGGAAGGGTTGTTTTACGAGGTGTTTTGTGATTCCTCTGGCCTTGTCTTAGGGTGCGTACTGATGTAGAAGAAGGGTGTGATCTGTTATGGGTCTAGGCAGTTGCACCCTCACGAGCGTAACTATGACACCCATGACCTAGAGCTTGCAGCAGTAGTGTTCGCACTAAAATTGTGGTGACATTACCTCTTTGGGGAGTGCTGTGTGGTCTTCTCAGATCACAAGATCTTACGTTATATCTTCTCCCAGCATGACCTGAACTTATGACAGCGGAGATGGGTTGAGTTTCTCCAAGACTATGACTTCGATATCTCTTACACTGAAGGTAAGGGAAACATTGTGGCTAATGCCCTGAGAAGGAAGTCACATAAGGAAGTTGTTCGGGAATCCGTTGATGCTTAGAGGGTGATGGGAGAGTTGGTTTCCTTGCACTTGGATACAAGGGTAGAGGGTGTTAGAGGCTGTTTGTTTCAGATGATGGTACAACCCTCCTTTTTGCAGTAGGTGGAAGAGTCCTAGTGGGGAGACTCCGAGGTAGAAGTAATGCAGGATCGTATTGATCAGGGAAACGCTCCAGAAGGATGGTCAGAGGACAGCCAACATCAAATTCTTTTTCATGGAAGGATGTTTGTTCCAGAGTTGATGTGTGAGGGAGTTCTCCGTGAGTTCCATAGCTCAGCCTTGGCGGTACATCCAGGGGTTTAAAAAATGTACTGAGGCCTGAGGGAACAGTTTTGGTGGCCTGGGGTGAAATGGGTAGTGGTAGAGTTTGTGGCTAAGTTCCTAGTGGTTCAGCAAGTGAAGGTTGAACACCGTGTTTCCAGTGGTTTGTTGCATCCTCTAGATGTCTTCGAGTGGAAGTGGGATGACATCTCAATGGACTTTGTCACAGGACTACCCGGAGCTCAGGGTGGTTATGATGCTATCTGGGTAGTGGTAGATCGACTGACGAAATCAGATCACTTCTTAGCAATTAAGGAGTCAGGCCTGATGAGTACCTTAGCACAGAGGTACATAGATGAGGTGGTACATTTGCATGGATTTATAAAGACTATCATCTCAGATCGGGATACTCAGTTTACCTCACGAGTCTGGAGGGGGTTACAACATGCTTTTGGCACCCAGCTACGCCTTAGAACTTCTTTCCACCCCCAGACCGATGGACAGACAGAGCGGACTATCCAGACATTGGAGGAAATGCTACGAGCATACGTTCTAGATTTCGGAGGGTCATGGGTATGATACTTTCCTTTATTAGAGTTTTCCTAAAACAACAGCTTCCACTCTACAGTTGGCATGGAACCGTTTGGGGTTTTGTATGGAAGACCATGTAATTCACCCATTTACTGGGCAGAGGTTAGTGAGACAGGTGCTCTTGGGCCAGAGGTAGTACAGAGCACCACAGAGAAAGTCCATCTTGTGTGTGAGAGGATGAAAGCGGCTTAGGACTGACAGAAGTCTTATGTTGATCATCAGAGGAGGCCCTTGGAGTTCGAGGTGGGAGATCATGTATTCTTGAAGGTTTCCCCTCGACAAGGGAAACAGAGGTTTGGGAAAGGGAGTAAGATCTCCCCTAGGTTCATTGGACCATTCGAGGTGCTAAGGAGAGTCGGCGAGGTGGCATATCAGCTAGCCCTGCCACCTCAGTTGGAGAAGGTTCATGATGTCTTCCATGTCTCTCAGCTTCGTCGGTACTTGCATGGAGACTCTCACGTTATTGACTGGGGAGAGTTTGATATGGGAGATGACGGGACCTTCGAGGAGCGACCAGTCCGAATTGAGGATCGTAAAGAGAAGGTGCTCTGTGGACGAACCATTCCCTTGGTTCGTGTGTTGTGGAGGCATGGTGGCCTCGAGGAGATCACTTGGGAGCAGGAGGCTTAGATGCATGCTCAGTACCTTGAGTTTCTTTGACTTGGGTTTTTATTTGTCCTTCTAAGATTTGTTTTGATGTTATACTTTTTACCTTTGATATATGGAATGCTTGGCTTATCGGTCGTGAGACCTTTTGTTTCCTTGTTCTCTAGAAGTGTGTAGCATGTCCGGATGTGTGGGGAAAGGGAAAAATCTGATCCTTAATTGAGAAACATTAATTCGGATGTGATTAAACCCATGCAGGTGAGTCAGTGCCACCTAAAGCGGATAATATCTCGACATAGGAGAAGGAATTCCTAACACATATGATTAGGGTTGTTGGATGGGTTCCTGTTATAACGAGAGCCCTAAGAGGTATCTTGTTGGGTTCCTATGGGTTGGATTTTGAATTCTCGGGGATTAGAATGTTTTAAGAGGTATCTGATGTAATGGCACGGACCTCTCCAGCCCATTCCTTTGTCAAAAAGAGGGTCATGAAGTGATCTGGAGCATAAAATGGACTTTTCCCACACTTTTCAGAATTTTGAAACTACATGCTATGTAGTGTGAGTACACGTCGTGTACCCCCTCACCGGGTATACCCCGTGTTGAAGGTTGTGCCCTTGTTGTGTGAAATAAATGGGTACACGTCATGTATTACGTACTACACGTCGTGTAGTCCCTCCCCGCGTACGAGTTACCCTCAAACTGTGTGTTGACCAGTCAATGGATGTGTGCCGTGTTGGAGCCGTGTCCTTTCCATGTGAAATAAATGAGTACACACCATGTATCTCATACTACACGCCGTGTAGTCCCTCCCCACATACGCTTTACCCTGAAACTGTGTGTTGACCAATCAACGGTCACGTTCCGCATTGAAGGACGTGTTGGAATCCGCGTGGTGACCGTGTGAAATGGCCGAGTACACTCTGTGTACTAGGAAGTACACGCCGTGTACATTTGTTTTTCTCTCCTATAAAAGGAGGGGTCCCCTCCTCCTTTTCAACTCACTCCTCTCCTCCCCTTTCCCTCAAACAGAGCTCTCCCAAGAGACTTGAAGGCTCTTTTCTTCCATAACTTCTTCGTCCGAGCTCCGATTTATGATCTGTTAGTGGCCATGGGATTGTAACAATGAGGAAAAACTTATGAGCTTGGATCTATTGTCTTCCCACTACTACAAATACAGCTTTTATCAGTGCTAAAAATGGCCTTTATCAGCACAAGAAAAGCGTTGATAAAGCCGGTGAAGATACAAGGGGGTCCCCTTGATCAGCACTCCAAAAAGCGCTGATAAAGACCCCTTTTATCAGCGCTAAAAAAAAGCGCTGATAAAAAGGGGTCTTTTATCAGCGCTTTTTTTTAGCGCTGATAAAAATAAAAAAAAATAAAAAAAATACTGCCAATCTCAGGGGGGGTTTTTACAGCGCTTGAACCCCCCCCCCCTTTATCAGCGCTTTCCCAAACCACCAGCACCCGCCCGCACCGCCTACACCCTTTATCAGTGCTATCCATTTAAATCAAACTTGCGTGCGCACCCGTGCCTCCACCCTGATTTGATCTCGAGACCTCCCCCCTGCACACCTAAAGCCTTTGCCACTACCCTATATTGATTTGTTCTCTTATTCATGATATATCTATTTATTTATATATATATTTAGTTATATTTATTTGTATAGTAATATATATTTATATTAATATATATAGTTATATTAATATATATATAGTTATATTAATATATATATATAGTTATATTAATATATACATATAGTAATATTAATATATATATATAGTTATATTAATATATGTATAGTTATATTAATATATAGTAGATATATAAATATTCATATAATGGTATTTTAAATTAAATGGATATTAGTTATTATTTATATAAAGCTAATATATTTTATATGTAAATATGTTCAATTATTTATTTAAAAAATTTAATTTTTAGGTGTGAATATATAAAAAATATGTACATATAGTTATATATTTGATTATAAATAGTAGTGCATTATAAAAAATGATGAAATTTCAATAACATAATATCAATATGAATGTAATACCTTGGAATAAATTCAGACCCCACAAAAAAATCCAATAATACCCCCTTAAATGAGGCTAAAAATCCACAAAATGTTAAAAAATTGGGGTACCCCGACTAAAAACTCAGTTTTAGAGAACTTATGGGCCTCTTTTGGCCTCGAAAAATGCTTAACCGGGGTTCCCACCCGGTCATAGCGACATAGAGCTTGTTGCAGGCTTCAATTTGATATGTGGTAGAGCTCAAACAGACACCCCGATCAAAAGTTATGGCCATTTGAAGTTTGAGTTGCGTTTTCAACATATTTTGGATCTTTTTTTAATTTTTTTTAATTTTTTATTATTCAAATTGTTTTTAAATTACTATTACTCCATAATAATTATCAAATTATTAATTAAAAATATTTTTTTAATTTTTTAAGAATCCATTTTCACTAAATATCTTATATATTAAGTATATTAAGTGTAAATGTACATTTATACTTATCTAAAATATATTTAAAAATTATATATTATATTTATATCAATATAACTATATAACTATATTTATATATTAATATATTTTTTTAAAAAGTTTTTTTGAAGTCAACCCTTTATCAGCGCTTTTAAAAAAATCGCTGATAAAGGCCCCCCTTTATCAGCGCTACTAAACAAGCACAGATAAAGGGGGTCCCTTTATCAGCACTAAAAAAAAGTGCTGATAAAGGGGTGGCGCTAGCCTTGCCTAGTTTTGTGGTAGTGTCCCTTCGGCCTTTCCTTTCCAGATTCCACCAAAGGAGGATTTTCCGTGATTCAACTGAAGCGACGGACGCCGACGAACGTCTTCTAAAGTTGATCCGGGGGAGCGTTGTGACCAGAACCTGTGGAGGTAGGGATCTTACCTTCGTCTCTATAAATTGTGCATCATGCGGGGTGGGTGTTATCTTGTTATCATGAAGCACTTTTGAACCGGTTAAATGAAGATAATAACTGGCTTAAAGAACGGGGATGGGGAAGTTTTTATGTTATCTTTATTTATATCCTGTGATATTATGTTGGGAATTGAATAGGCTTATGCCTTCTGAAAATCACGGTCGTTGGGGGACTTTTCTTGCACAATTAAATGCTTCCCTATATTTCTAGACCGTTTATGATGGAACCTTTGTGTAATATGGAATTGGTTAATCACGTAAAGATGGCGGATTAAATGAATAACTGGAACCCTTGTGTGATCA
This sequence comes from Viscum album, assembly GCA_963277665.1. NCBI lineage: Eukaryota > Viridiplantae > Streptophyta > Magnoliopsida > Santalales > Viscaceae > Viscum > Viscum album. The sequence continues at coordinate 924,567,880 of OY728120.1, forward strand.
CCCCTGTTGAACAGAACTGAAATAATAAACATGTGGGTGATGGTTTATGTGAAGGGAGTGTTTTGTGGGATGTTGTGGATCGGGTGAACAGCGGGGTTGTAGTTGGATTGGTTGTGGGTTGGTGTGAATTCTATGTTGATGATGGGCAATGGGGCTGTGATAAATGGTATCATGGGATGATGATGTATGGGCTTTGGAGTGTTTGTGGTTATGGTGGTTGGCAGCAGGGCTACAGGGATGGGTTTGAATGTGAACGAACTATGGGTTGTGAATAATAAATAAAATTGGAAGAGTTAATGAATTGTGGGGCATGGTAATGGAATGGGAATAATAATCAATGAGGCTGGTTGGTTAATAAGAAGGGACTTGTTTGTGTTGCTTGTGTTTTCCTAACTTGATTTATGGATGGCAGGGATATGTGTTATGAACGATTGATATGTTTGGTTGTGGATAATTGCCCAGTAGTTAAGGAAATAATAAACTACTTCTGTTGAAACATGAAAACCTAAATGGGGTTGGGCTTTTTTTTGTATGCATGCTTCGACATAGCAGTGCCGAGGCAAGTGCTCAGTTTTCTTATTTAGAAGCCATAGGTTGGGATGTGTGTTTTGTATATATATATATATATATATATATATATATATATATATATATATATATCTGTGTGTGTGTGTGTGTGTGTATCTTTGTGTTTTGTCGCACCCCACCCATGTTGAGCACTTAGTGCCAAACACTCCCATCTCATGGGAGAGGGTGTTTTCCCCTTAGTTACTATCTCCTTCCTGCTTCGTCTTCCATAGGTTGTGATGTATTGAGGAAACCTTAAACCTAATACTCTTCTGGTAGGTTTCGATTGGGGTGGTATTAGCCCAAGACTCTTTATGCAGGTTTACTATTTTTTCCAAGAATCTTCGGGATAAGGCCCATATGTGTGCGGGCGGGATACGTGGTTGTGAGGCCCAGGTGTGTGCGGGCAGGAAGAGTGTGGTAGATTCAGGAAGTTCTCCGTTAGGAAGAGAAGCTAACTAGTGGGAAATGGTGCGGGGTACCCAATACTCTTGTTCCTATATACTACTACCTATTGTTCGTGTTTTTGGTGAGTGTGGCGGGTGAGGTTGGGTGGATAGAATTCCTTTCTAGGTTTTGGTTTCTTCTGTTGTTTTCACAGAACATTAGGATTTCTCCCCACTTGTGCATGAGATCTTTAGGTTTCCCTACTGAGTATACTTGTATGATCACCATAAATTTGCTTTCAGGTTTCCAGGAGGACTACCAGGGCCGTTCGGGACCCTACTAGTCGGGAAAGATGGAGTTGTTGGAGTTGTTGTACTGTTGTTTCTTTTGGTATTGTACTTTTGAGCTTTCTTGTACTTGTACCTTGTTTCAAAACTATTTAAACATGCATGTGGGATTGGTTTGGGTTTATTTGTCTTTCCTTTCTTTTCTTTTGGTGTTTGACTCATCCCATTTCCTGATTGTAAAATAAATAAAAAGGGTAATGCCTCCCATATTGTGAAAAACTCATACCCTTGGTGCTAGTCGCCACCCTGGGGCCTACTAGAGGCGGTACTCGAGGGTCATTATCTCCATTTCGCCATTTCCAGCTCAGGAGGGGCATCTTTGGTGGGAGGGGGTCATGACATCCATAGTCAAAAGTTTTTATTAATCTGGAGGTTTTTTTGAAACAAAAACCTCATCTAGAGTCTATTTTTATGTCAACATGGACTATTGTAACTCATTATTCTGATGAGAAATTTGAATTTCTTCTTTATAAATAATTTCAATGGTAGTCTTTAACTCCTAAAGACATCCTTAATGAGTATTCAACCTATCATTATCATTATAAAAATCATCCACGTGTCCTTGCACCAACTGCTCTAGAATAGAACTCAGTGTCTCAATTAATACAACTCGAGACTCCATCTGAGAAGGCATTCACTAAGTTCTCTGAGTGAAAACTCAATAAAAACATAAAAATGATAAGATTGTAGGTACTAGATTGAATAATATATGGGGAATCCATAAGAAAATTAGTATAAGGATTTGAATATATTATATAAATTTTATTGTAGTATCAATTAAAAAAATTATAGAAGAAACAATGGAATAAGAAAAAAGAATAATTCTATAGAGTACTCTCGGGAGCCATGGTCGTAACCTCCAAACATCTCAAATAGTAACTCTATCTGACCACTCATCTCTTCTACCATAACATAATTTATAAAACCAAAAAAAACTATATAATTTTTACAAAAATACCCCTATACATTTTTTGTCATTCCCCATTCCTCTTAGAATAAGTTTTATGGACAGGATTTTCAATAGAACTATCACATTGGTGGTCTTTTGAGAGTCTCCCAAATCAATATTCTTCTCAGAGTAAGTTCTCATAGTTTTTCATCAACCACGTTATAACTTTTTTTATAATCTAACCTCGGGCCTCTTTTTACTCTATTATGATAATATTATTGTTGTGGGTAATCCTCCAGATTTTTTTGGATATTCATGCTTCTTCTTAACTTTTTCTATCATTCACATTATATGACTTCTCGGTTTCACCCTATGAGTCATTAAAAATTATTATCCTTATAGATTTATCCTCATCTAAATGACATTATCTCTAAGCATCTTTATTATTTTGACCCTTTCTGACTTTATCTCTGAGCATCTTAATTATTTTGACCCTTTCTTTTACTATTTTTTTCAATCCATCAATAATATGATCTTTCTACTTAACTTCATTTTTTATCTCAATTACATTTTTTGAGTTTTTTTTGTTTCTTGGATTTATTATTTTCAATATTATACTTAAACTCATCCTTATCCTCTTGTTTTTTTTTGTATATAGATCTTGGAATCATGAACCATTCCATTAAATTTCTTCATTTTATCTCTATAAATATCTATTTCTTCAAATGAAACCTCCAAATCCTCTTTGAGGTCTAAAACACACTCAATTTCAGTATCTTCTCCATCACTTTGCTCCTAACTTTATTTATTATCTATGAAAATGATAATTACTTCTTCACCAAAGTATGTACATCCTCAATATCATCATCTTATTATTCATTTGATCTTATTCTCTATTATTAAAGCATGTTCATTGTCATCAATAAATTTGTCTTAGAAAGTTTTATGCCTTTCACATCTCTTGATGTTTCCTTTATTGGTTCATCATCTTCCTAATCAAATTGAAAATTATTAAGACACTTATAAATAAGGTTGGAAACCATTATACATAAAAATAAATTGATTGGAAGTTTATATTTGAACTTCCCTTGCCCCATTTTATATTGGAGTAAAGGAATGAAATGAATTCACCGACTTCTCTTTCATCTGGATTATCCTCAATAGTGATATTTTTCATTGCCTTGAATTTCAATTATCAATATTTATCCTTTTATATATAATTTTTATCATTGTTCTTTACCTCATAAAAAATAATTATTCTATAAAAATTGTCCAATGAGATGATCTTTGGATCCTTTTCCTCAATCACTAAAACCTTCAAATTGAAGGGAAGTGACAACATTCTCAAGATCTACTTCAAAATATTGATATATTAAAGGATTTATCAAATTCTATATAGGTCCTCCATAATCAAATTCATATTATCGAATAATTTATCAATATATTCATTCGATTTCAGCCTCATTTCCTTGTAATTATTCCAAAAAACATGAAAATTTTCTTCTCATACTTTTGAGCTGCCTTCATAGATATTCGTCATATTTTCCCACATGAAGTTTGAAGATTTACAAGAAATCACATTCATATATATTTCATCATACATCACTCCCTATATATTATTTATTACTTTATCATAGAAATAAAACTCTTTATAATATCCATCCACTAGGGATTCACATTCCATGTTGACTGAAATTCCATGAATCACAACTGTCTACACATACATTCCTAATGATTGGAAGTAGTGATTTATCTGAATGTTCCATGGTTGGAAGTTGTACATATTAAAGATAAAAATAATATTGTGATTACCAATAGTTTACATGTATTATAAATAGATAAAAACCCTTTCAAGCTGAAAATTTCAATCTCATATCACTTGTTAGGTCTGCTTTAGGAAGGATACCTTGAAAGAGGGGGTGAATAAGAGTGTATTGATTTAAAAAAAATCCTATTTCAATGATATTTTTTCTTGGTTAGTGAAAGTAAAACTTTATATTTCTCAAAAAATATGGAAGAAATAAATCACAAGGTGATATTAACAATTTTACTTGGTTCATCCTCACTGGGATATGTTCAAGGATAATACACTCATCAATGTTCCAATTCACTAAAATATACAAAATTTCCCTACTTGTTTATAATTTTAGAGAACACTCAATATCCCTCTTGATTTATAACCACTCAAAAAGAATTATAACTCACTAATATCTTAAGTGAACACTCTTAATACACACAAATTAAAAATAATCTATCATACCTGATACAAGGGACAAAGACCTTGAGGTCAATCTTATGCACCAGCTTCCTAAGGTTATGGATATTTTTACACACCATCCCCTCAATACGTAGTCTAGTAGGAAGGGTCGGGCTAATATGATATTGGAGTATGGAGGTAATTGTTCTATTTAAGTGGTATATATTCGATTTTTTAGGAAGAGGAGTTAGTTAGTGAGTTTATTTTAGCCAAAATGATGTAAGAATTGGACTTGGCATGGAGGTGTTATTATTTGGGGATTCTATTCTTCCTTTTATACTGTAACACCTAAGAAACTTCCTATTTTTGAATTCAAATTCAGTGAATATAATTAAAATATCTAAAAATTATTTTTCCTTATACCTCTGATCTTATAAAATTGGTAATTTCACTGAGAGATAATCAAATTTTTTATTGGATGTCAACCAAAATGGAATCATAGGTACCATCAGTGGAAACTGAAAGTGTAGGTTTCGAATAGATGATGCAAATATAGGTAGAGAAAACACATCAACGACTTGAATGTTTATAAAAACATGATTATCATATCATGTAGGTGAAATCTATTATTGAAATTCTTTTCCAATTATATAAGGAACTCGTGAGAATACAAAAGATATCCATATAGTGTTTCAAGAATAGAGTAATTTTAAGAGCATTCATTTTCATAATCGTATCCTAGTAAAATGATACAAGCATAGGATGAATAAGTATATTTAAAAACTCAGAGATAAATTCTAGAAAATAAGGTAAAAGAATGAATGGACTCAAATACAGATTGAAATAATAAGTTAAACTCTAATCCTATATCAATCCAAGTGAAAATATTTAGTGTGAAACTCGCTCATAAGAAAAATTATTTCATGTGAGTGAATCATGATGATGGTGAAAAAGAGATCTGGAGAAAATTTCATACTATTAAAAAATGATTATTTTTGTCCTATTTTTTAGATATGATTATATTTTTTGGATAATGTGAGAATAAAGAAGATTTACGAAACACAAAACGACATGCATGTATTGATAGAGAAACATTGTATAGAAGGAATTGTATGGAACTGACTTATCACATTTTTGATAACTCATCCTAATTTGACTTGGGAAGAATTAAAGATAGAACTTATCCCTCAGTTTGATAATATTATATAGTTTAATCCATTTAAATAGTTTAAATGAATTAGATGTAATGGGATAGTGGATAATACATCGCTGTGTTTAAAAGAGTTACGTTATGAGTTTTAGGTATTAAGGAGACATTGCATATCAATTTTTTGGCACTTTTCCTCTAGATATTGAAATTAACAAAATTACACGTGATCCAAAAGATATATCGAGTCTTTTATACCTAATTAGTAATTTTAAATGAGAGTTTCTCATTCAATGTTTCATATTTTATCATGAGTGAGGGAGAGAGGGGTGGTATTACTAGAACACATGACTAATTCTTAGTGGACTTGCTAAGGTAAATTTGTTTCCTAAAGGAATCTAATGTAATATGAAGGATAATGTTGGGAGAAAATATGAATGAAATCCCAAGTATAAGGGGTTAAAAATATTTCCAAAGTAGAATGTAAAGAGAGGAGGGACAATGGATTATATTTTTCTTGAGTAATGAAGTTTGGTCATGCACATAGGTATTATAAAAAAGGGTTCCAAATCATGTTTTGGTAGTGTATAGAACCCCAAAATGAATATGTATATTATAAATGAGGGGATGAACTCACTAAACTAGTTGGGGGGTTTTGGGAGATGGATTTCTAAGAGTTGACCATAGAAACAATGAATGAGCAGTTGGACTATGTAATAAAGATTATGTTTCTAAAAGGTTACATTATTGTCATGTTGACTCCAAGAATAATGGATAGAGTGTTCAACCATAATATTGTTTCTGAAGCCTTTATGAACAATTTTTAAGTTCCAAAAACACAAATCAAGCCATTTAGGGTTGACTTGGGAGAATACCACACAAATTATAGCCTACTATATTTATTTTAATATTGGGTAAAATTTGTTTTTTCAAGTGGTAATAAGTGATAAAAGGGGCAAGAACTTTGACGGTATTCTTACACACCATCTTCTTGAGACTGGGGATACTTTTACTCATTATCCCCATAAGGTGCATTCAGGATTAAGGGTTAGTATAGTGTGATATAAGAGTAAGAATGTAATTTTTTTATAAGTTGTATAAGGTTGTTATTTGTTATAAAGAGTCATTTAGTGAGTTCATTTTAGCCGAGATGAAGGTGGTAGAGTCCTTGGCCTCATGGAGTGATTCTTAGGGAAATTTTTTCTTCCTCTTCTACTATAACTCTCTAGAAATTTCCTCCTAATAACAATTGTTTTAGTTAATACAATTTAAATACCCATAAATTCTTCTTCCTTATACCACTGATCTTATCAACACCTCCATTGGTGTAGTGATATGCTTCATTTTCTTTAACATGATGATTTCCTCTTATTTTAATCATAAAAACATCATGGAATTATCCAACTCTCACCAATATTCTCTCTTCATTCATATTTATTTATTCTTCTCTCTACTTATCCACACATGATAGATTAATTCCCTTCTTCAAAATAAAATCTCTAACTTTTCCTTTATCAAATTATTAATTTCTCTTAAAAAATCATGGGAAAATATTTTCAACTAAGTCTTAAAAATGTGAGCCAAAATCTCAAAATTAATATCTCAAAACTTCCCCCTTTAGATAGTGGTTTAAAATATGAGATTTATACAATACTTGATAATATTTTGGTGTAAATAAATACCTTATGGTGAAACACCTTCAAAACCTATAGTCCTCTGAAAATTACTACATAAACTGATTTGTACTCCAAATTTTATGTTGTGATCAATCCTATAAGAAAATTACTAATAAACACATTTTGGATTAACCCCAAAATTCATGATGCAACTTGAATTTAATAGCCTATTTTTTGTGATGTAACACTCTACCTATAAACTGTAATGTTGAACACTTTCTTTGTCTCCAACCCATCATAGCACAATAAGCCACTATTGAAACATGATTTGTTTTTATCTATTACTTTTCAGGTTAGACAAAAACCATTATGGCCTATGAATGATCGATTATAATGCAACCATTATACCAAATAACTTGTCCCCACACACCATTTATTGACATGTAATGTATTATATACTATGGTGGGCTATTTGGTTAGTGGTTGTCCAGAAGATGTTATTGTGAATGTCTCAAGTCGTGTTCGGGTCTGTGTTATGGGTTGTGTGGTTTCTCACATTTCCTAAAAGTGTTTGGAAATAAAAATTTAATTTTTATTCAGTCAACCTAAAAGGATTTGAAATAGTTTTGGTAACAATATCTAACTCACCAATAGATTTTTTTATTGTTATTTTAAACTAAACACATACTATAAAATTAAATAATTCTAATTTTACCAATTATAATGTGATATATATTAAACAACTAAATTTAGTTATGATCACTCCTTGGTTATATATCTTATGATTACTTTATCATAATGTGGGAGCCTTAAATACATAATTGACTAATTATATGTGTAACCATCTAATTGTTCTCAGATCATTAATTTGGGTATTTTTGTCATTAGAGGCATCATGAAAAGGTTATTATGGAGTTAGAGATAAATTTCAAATTGGAAATATGCATTGTGGTGTGGTCGTATTGGTTGTGCTTTGAAAATTTGGCTGGGAAAGATGGTTGTTTTGTAGTTTGGTGTGTCTTATAGTGATGGTTAGGTTGTGTCATGGTTGTAGTGTTGTGGTATGGGGTGTAAGCTCTGAAATTTACATATCTCATTATTTGAGAGAGGAATTTTAGTTGTGGTGTGAATATTTTTTTATTCCATATTGAAGGTTTTTGGATTATTCTTACATAGTAAAGTCCTTTAGTTAATCTGATGTGAGGCCATTTTATGCTTATCATGAATGAGTCTAGTTACACTATGAGGGGTGGTATTCTGGAGAGGTGGTATTGATGTGTTATTGGTTAATCTTACATGATATATTAGTTAATATCACATGAGTGGAATTATGGAATGGTTATACTCATTTCGGTGTGAAGTCCTAGGTAGTCAATTTCTTGGTTTTTTTATCTAAGTTTCATTGCACTATTGTGCCTTCCACTATGAAATGGTTTGATTTTGGGTTCATTGGTTTTTAAGTGAGGAGGATGATGATAATTTAATAATCCTCTAGAGCATAGGTTTCATGGTGTGGCCACTTCCATTTTTTTGGTAGCTTCATTAATTGTATTGGTGATGTACTATTATGCATACGCCAATATTATAATGAATTTCACCTTGAAAATGGAAACTATGTATTGATATCATGTATTTATGGATTTAATGTGTTGTTATAGGTAAAAATAGTCATTTTATTAATAATTGGTTAAACCTAGCATGATCAAGAGTTTTAGAGGAAAAATGGAAGAATTCATACATTTTTTTTACTATGCACAGTTTCTACTAAAACTCTTGAAATATACACCCCATCCTAAGAACCATGTGAGGGAAAATTTCAAGAGATTGAACCATTCAAAGAGTCTATCTATAGTTTACCAAACTAGGTGGTATCACACCTAAACCGTATGAGATTTAAACTGAAAGGGAATTACTAAATGAATGATTTTTTCATGGTTAATCTAACCATGTAGAGAAAACATGCACCTAAATAAAGTAATACATCTCTAATGGAATGGTTTCTTTATGGAATACTTAATTGTGTGATCTAATTATGTGCCTCAAAGAGAGGTTTTCATATCTAACCACATATTTGGGATGCAATTTACAAAAAAATTCACCTTAATCATGCACCCTAGAAATTTAAGACAACCAATTCTCGTCTACCTCCACAACCATCCTCTAACACAACCATTCTTAGTCACTAGGGATTAGGTAATTAAGGGTATCACTAAATATTTATAGGGGTAGGATCATCCAAGAGAGAGGTTCTTGTCCTTAAAGGGATCTTGAATTCCAAGAGATGAAGCAAGACCTGTATTTTATGATTTTATTTTCTTTTATTCTTATTGCATCCATGAACACTTATTGTAAGCATCTTATTATTGATTTCATCTCCAATACATGTAGGTAAACTCCCCTTGTGTTGGTTTTTTGGGTGAAAATAGATTTTCACATGGGTAATTTTGTCCTATTGTTATGATATTGTGATTCATATGTTTGTTTTATGATTTCTTAATGTTTTCATTCATTATTTCACCGGATATGTCATATCAAACTAAGAATGACATATTTAGGGATCTCAGAAGTAATTATGTTGAATTAATCTATGATCATTAGATTAATTTTTCTTCAAAATAGGGTTTGTTTTAATAAAGTTTTTGAATATTGGTTCTCAGACCAATAAATCAATTTTTAAAATATTAATTGAAACCTACTATACCAAGTAAGTCATGGTAGTTTAGAATCCCAGTAATGAGACGCACTATGAATGACATGAACACATGTGAGAAACCTAGTTCAAGGGATCTCCATTGAAGCCCCTAACCTTGATGCAATGTTTTCATAAAGCTAATAATTAAGTTTTTATAATTTTATGTTTTTGGTTACATTAAAATTAAGAACTTTGATTCAGGTCAATAAAAGTATAATGGTTTTTAATAAGAAATCTAATCTTTCAATATTTATGTTAGGGTTCAACCCATTTTTAGAGAGTGAGGGAAATTTAATTAATGGAGATATTTTCTCTATATTAATATATGATTTTTTTCTATATTAATGAAGATGTTGTATTAAAATTAATGGATTAAAAAAGGAATGGTTATGGAATTAATTAGATATAAACTTCGTTTCATTATCAAAGGTGTCACGACCCGCCCTCGGGGTCCGTGCCGTGACTACCCCAAGCCCACCTTCCATAGGCCAGGGGCTGGCGACTAGCACCAAGGCGTAAATCCCGGTAAAAAGGGAAGGCATTGACTTTATAAAGTAAACAAACACCACAGAGTAAGCAAGCGGAAAGTAAACACTAAGAAAAAGCAGAGTACAACTGAAAGTGCGGAAAAGTAAATGGGCCAGTATACAAACCCAAACTGAAAGTAAAGTACAACTCGAAAGGGAAAACAACAACTGAAAAGTAAAAGCCGCTACACCGGGCTGTCCACTGGAAATCCCACCTGAAGGGTGGGTACAGATAGCTCCACTGCTCCACGGGTCCCGCCGTCCGCTCCGAGCACGTCCCGTCCAGTGGTCCACCTCCAAGTACCGTCCTGCTCTGCAAGCCTCAGCTAAGATCAACGCTGTCCGTCGTCTGCAACCAACACAATGTAGTGCGGGCAAAGCCCGTGCAGGGGTGAGTATAAGCTACTCAGTAGGGACCCCGAGACCCCTGAAGGTCTCTCAAATCCACAAAGGATAAACCATGAAGAAAGGTACAATCACAAAGTAACAACCGACACTACTTAGGTATATGCCCATACATATACCTAAGTCATCAATTTCAAATACGCTCCAACCTCCGAGCCCAAGTACAACTCAGTCCACACAGGAAAGTAAACGTATTCCACACAGGAAAGCAAAACGAAATCCACATAGGATAGCACAACACAATCCACACAGGAAAGCAACAGGATTCAGCTCACACAGGTATACTTCTTCGAAAGATGATAAAGATGATCTCTGATCCATCTAAGTCGTCGGACTCACGAAGGATCGATAGGTAACTAACCCCCGCAAAAGACCCACACAGGATCGGGCCCACGTAGGACCTGTAGGCACTGGTTCACACAGGACCGCTGAGCGCAAAGACCCACACAGGATCGGACCCACACAGGATCGGGCCCACACAGGACCTGTAGCACTGATCCATGTAGGATCGCTGAGTGTTGTAGTCGTCGTTGTCGAATCCACACAGGATCGGGCCCACACAGGACCTGTAGCACTGATCCACGTAGGATCGCTGAGTGCTGTAGTCGTCGTCGTTGAATCCACACAGGATCTCTGAACTGTCGTCGTCGCAGTCACAGTAGCAGTAGCAGTAGTCACAGTCGCAGCCAGCACTAGGGTTCCCGCACACAGCAAGCTCGTTTGGAGGGTCCGCTCCACGAGCCGAGAGGCTGATACATCAACTGTCACAAAGACTAGAGTTGATGTATCCAAAAGTTCTGTATCGTCAATAGGAACTCAACGCAACAGACGACGCGTCGATCGGACGCCCGGTCTGAGAGTTATTGGCATTTTCGTCCCCGGGGCCCGATTGGTTTTTAAGGAAAAACCAACCCGACCGTACTCCACCTACATCCAAACCTCGAGAGGAGTATTCCAAAAGATCCGTCTCACCAAGAGGAACACAACAAAGCTGACGACATGTCAATCGGACGTCCGTAGCTCAAGATATGAGCGTTTCCGCTCCGAAGGCCCGGTTGGTTTCGTGAACGAACCAACCCGGCCGAACTCAAAGTGTTCCGAAACTTTGAGTGCGATATACCGAAACGACCGTCTCGATCCAAGGATCGCGTTTCCACAGACGGTTCGTCAATCAGAGGTTCGTGGCTCATGTTATGGCCAAAAGACCGAAACTGATTCAAAACGGGGGGTCCGGGTCCGGGCCGACCCGGCCCGACCCCCCCCCCCCTGGGTCGGCCCGAACCGGGTCGACCCGACCCGGATACGACCCGAACCGGGTCTCCCCAACCCGGTCCGCTGGACCCGGCCCAGCCGGCAGCGCGGCCCGGCCGCTCAGCTCGGCCGGTCGGCCGAGCGCAGGTCGAGGAAACAGGGGGCGCAGCCCCCCCGTGCTTTTCAAAACAACGGCCCCCCTCCACGTGGGGGGCCCGCTCCGCTACCATCCGGGGGTTTAATCCCCCGGAATTCCAGGAAACGGCCGACCGCTTGGCCGGCCGAAGAATGAAACGCGGGACCCTAAAGGGTCCCCCCCTTGGACCGTCGCGGCCGGCTTTGTCGGCTGCCTGCTGACCACCGCGGCTTAGCCGCGGTGGGTTACTCCGGCGGCGCGCCTCCGCCGCGGGTCGCCGGCGCCGCCGCGCCGGAGCGACGCGCGGCCGCCGTCTTCCGTGGACCACCGGACGTACTCTGGTGGTCCGTTCCTCTTGCGGTCTTCACCGGTGATTTTCTCGGATCGAGATCTTCGGAACGGATACCTCATTTTCCCATTTCGGATTCGATTCCTCATCCCTGTCAAATCCATGCACCAAAAACAAAATTACGGTGGGTTGTCGGGCCGTGTTCGTTCGGCCCGCGCCCTCCGCATTAGATGCTAACAATCGGGAATAACCAACACCCAAAATGGCACAATTTTAATTAATTAAAATTGAACCTTGTTTCAAATGATTCTCACGTAAATTAGATAAAAAAAATCACTACAATCCTCATCAAACACTTTTCCCAATCCCACAATAGATTTAGAAGGGAAAAACATGGAAAGTGATAATCAAATTGTAGTAAACCCCTACCTTGAAAAATGGCGTCGCACGTCGGGTATCGCGGAGAAAGGCGTCGCGGCATTGGACGTAGATTCTGTGGACGTCGGGGTGCGTCCGAGGAGGAAACGACATCACTTCACTTGTCGCTATGACGAAGAAGGGAGGTACGTTGTCGATGGAGATGATCACCACGATCGGAGACTTCTCCCTTGTCGAGGAGGAAGATGAAGATGGAAGAATCCGGGACGCCGAGTCTTGATGGTCGTGGGGTCTATGTTCTTCGTCGGAGAAGAACCGTTCTTCACGTTCTTCGTCGAAGACGAAGAAGATCTTCAAGTCTCTCAACGATTCTCCCAAACCTCTCAAGCAACAAAGAAACTAACCAATAATAAATTAAGCTCACTCTTAATTTATTAACACAACACCAACCTTTGAAATTCAAGAGTTTGAATTTCAAAAACTCAAATTAATCTCACTTATTAATGTCATAAGTTATAACTCAAGTTCACATCATTAATTGTGAGTTGGGGGGTTAGATAATATGAAGGGGTGGGGTTTGTGTGGGCCCCACCACCCTCTTAACCTCCCTAGGGAAGTTGGGTAGTTACCCAACTTCCATCCAATGGATAAAAACACTAAGGAAAGATAAAAATAAAAATTGAAGTTAAATTTTTATTTTAACATTCACAATTTAGTTTACAACTTCCCTCGTGTAAACGCAACTCCGGAAAAGATCTTCTTAAGAGAATACCGGCGCTGCGGTTCCATCGGTGCCCTCGGAATTCAATTCCGAGCACTGGATCAAAAGTTAGAAATTTCCGCTCGTTCGTTCACTGAACGTACCCGAGCCAAACTTCAGAAATTTATTCCGGGCACACCGGGCCTCGGAATCAGGTGCCGTCTGAAACCGCGCTTTTGTAAAAATCCAAAGAAAATTAAGAAACAATTTCCCTTGAATTTTACGGGTCTTTAAATTACTCCCACCTCAGGGCTTTACATCCCTGTAAAGATACATCAAAAACTAGGGAAACAAATGAGGGTACTAATCACGCATCTGAGCCTCCCACTCCCATGTGCTCTCCTAGAGATTCTCGTGCTACCATCTGATGCGCACAAGAGGAATCTATCGCCCACATAGGACCCGCTCCTGTCGATCCTCTATCTCCACCGGGACCTCCGTAAAAGTCTCCCCATCGTCAACGTCAAGCTCCCCATGGTCAATGATGTGCGACGGGTCGTGCACGTATCTCCTCAGCTGAGATACGTGGAAGACGTCGTGCACCCAGTGTAACTGAGGTGGCAGAGCCAGGCGATAAGCCACCTCGCCAACCCTGCTGAGGACCTGGAAGGGTCCGATGAAGCACGGAGATAACTTGCCACCTCGGCCAAATATCTGAATACCACGTCGAGGTGAGACCCGCAAGAAGACGTGGTCGCCATCCTCGAACTCCAGTGGCCTCCGCCTCTTGTCAGCATATGACTTCTGCTGGCTCTGAGCTGTCCTCATCCACTCCTGCATGACCTGGACCTTCTCTGTCGTGGCCTGGACCATCTCTGGTCCCACAAGTGCTGACTCCCCAGGGTTTGTCCAGCACAAAGGAGATCTACAAGGTTGGCCGTACAACACCTCATACGGTGCCATCCCGATGGTGGAGTGGTAGCTGTTGTTGTACGCAAACTCCACCAAGGGTAGGTGGTCCTCCCAGCTACGACCAAAGTCGAGGACACATGCGCGGAGCATGTCCTCGAGAGTCTGAATGGTCCTCTCCGTCTGACCATCCGTCTGAGGGTGAAAGGCTGTGCTCAGACGTAGCTGTGTCCCGAACGCCTCCTGTAACCCCTTCCAAAGCCGGGAAGTAAAGCGAGCATCTCGATCGGAGACGATAGATGATGGCACACCGTGGAGCCGCACAATCTCCTGAACGTAGAGACGTCCCAAGCTCTCCACTGAGCCCTGCTCTCGGATAGTTAAGAAGTGTGCCGACTTGGTTAGTCGGTCAACAATCACCCAGATGGAGTCGTGACCTCTGGAAGTGCGTGGAAGTCCAGTCACTAAGTCCATAGATATGCCATCCCACTTCCACTCCGGGACCTCCAAGGGATGTACCAAGCCTGCTGGTACCTGATGCTCTGCCTTCACCTGTTGGCAGGTGAGGCATCGAGAAACGAACTCTGCTACTGCCTTCTTCAAGCCTGGCCACCAGTGCTGTCGTCTGAGGTCCTGGTACATCTTTGCCACTCCAGGATGTACCGCCAAAGGAGAAGTGTGAAACTCACTCAGCACTTCCTCTCGCAAAGCGACTGATACCATGGTACGTCCTCTAAAAAGGATGTCGTGCTCTTCTCCAAGGGAGAAACCATCAGGTGCCTGTCCCGAGGATATATATGCACGCCGTGTCTCACAGTCAGCGTCCCCACGTTGTGCCTCCCTGACTCACTGAAGTAGTGGAGGAGTGACTGTGAGAGACTGAAGGAAGGTTGCTCCATCTCTATCCACGTAGGATATCTGCAAAGAGACTAGCCGCAAAGATTTCTCCTTTGCCGAAAAGTGAAATCCGGTATCATCCCCTGGATGAACCACGTTTCTTGCCTAAAACAGTCAATCCCGTCATGATTAGTTAATTCATGGCATGGATGACGTCTTAAGGCCTCGACGCTGATACCAAGAGATCCAACCGTTACTCTCGCCTCCAAGGGTTGAGTCACACTGTCGGCATCAGTGTGTGGTCACTGGGTTTCCTCCAGTACGAATCTCGCAAGTGAGGGTCAAGTCAACAGTTTTTTTTAACCGGCACCTCTTAGTAAAAACAAACAAAAGACAAGAAAACAAAAGTCACCAAGGCAAGTGTCTTTTATTACTTCAACTTAAAGAACAAGGTCACAAAGCAACACAAACTACGAAGATAGAGGCATTATGGGCAAAGGCCTCTATGCCTGGAGCTAGTCCCGCACTAGTCCACCCGCTTCCGGAGCTCCATGATCGTAAGCTTCAGCTGCCTGAAGTTGTGCTCTCCCCTGAGGTTGGGGTGGACCTCCTGGTGGTGGTGGTGGTAGAGCCTCAAAACGTATACCACCACCTGTTGCTCGGCCAGCTCCTCTGCCTCGTCCGCCTCCTCCCTGCGGACCGCCACGGTCGAACCTCTGCCTATGCCTAGGTGGTTCCTCAACCGTCTGCTGCTCCTCTGCATGGCGGGTCGGGCAGTCACGAGCCATGTGGCCTTGCCCGCCACATGCATAGCACTGTCTTCCACTCGAAAGACTGGCTCCGCGCTGTGTGCCCCGCACTGCTGAGCTAGTGTCCTGAGGTCGTCTGCCCGAAGGTCTGGTCTGTCTGAACCCCTGAGTCATCCGTCGACTGCCTGCTGCAGATGACTCTGCCACGTGCCACCCTGCGGTGGGTCGCTGCGCTGGTGTAGACTCAGCAAGGAAGCTCTCGATAAGGAGGGCCCGCTCCAGTACTCCTGTCTGAGTCGGTATGCTGAGGGAGATCAGCGATGCCCTGATCTCGTGTCTCAAACCCTGCTCGAAGGTCCGGGCCCGGAAGAATGGGTCCCGTACCATGTCAGTCGAGTAGCGCGAGAGATCGGTAAATCTTGCCGAGTACTGAGCGACCGTCATGCTGCCCTGCCGCAGCTGAAGAAGCTCCTTGATACGCACCGCACGAAGGGTGGCTGGGACGAACTCCGAGCGGAAGAGGCTCTCAAAGTCCGTCCATAGTAGAGATGCCTCATCGTGCACCTGGAGCATCAAGCTCCACCATCTTCCTGCTGCTTCATTTAGTAGGCTCGCATCGAGGATCACCATGAGGTCTGATGGTGTCCTCACTAGCCTAAACACACGTACCACTGCCTCCAGCCAGTCCTCTGCTGCCTGGGGATCCGTCTCCCCGCGAAACCTGGGTGGTCGTTGGCGCTGAAACTCATGCAGTGCGCTGAGGCGACGTGCATCGTCAGCGGCTGGTGCTGGAAGCATCGGGGGCTCGGCGGGTAGAGCTACCGCCGGTGCCACTATTGACAAAGGGCCCTGCACCGAAGCCTCGTCGCTCGGTGGGCTGTCGTCACACTCGACTCTCGGAACCCTAGCTGGCTGCCGTCGTGGGGGCATCCTGAAAAGGAATCAGGTGCGCCACGGTCAAACAGTATACCTGGTGAGCTGATATAAGTAATCACAAAGAAAACATTGAAACACACACGCAATCAATGTTTTCGTGCATTAAGTCGGAAATCAGAATTCAGGGTCCTGGTGTACGGATACGTCGGCTGCCGCACCAACACTGGACTCCCTGGACTGAGAACCACACTCAATACGCTAAACATTATTGCTTCACATAAAAAATATCAGAGTTCGCGGTAGAACCGAACTCCTTTGATACCAATTTGTCATGACCCGCCCTCGGGGTCCGTGCTGTGACTACCCCAAGCCCGCCTTCCATAGGCCAGGGGCTGGCGACTAGCACCAAGGCGTAAATCCCGGTAAAAAGGGAAGGAATTGCCTTCATAAAGTAAACAGACACCACAGAGTAAGAAAGCGGAAAGTAAACACTAAGCAAAAGCAGAGTACAACTGAAAGTGCGGAAAAGTAAATGGGCCAGTATACAAACCCAAACTGAAAGTAAAGTACAACTCGAAAGGGAAAAAAGCAACTGAAAAGTAAAAGCCGCTACACCGGGCTGTCCACTGGAAATCCCACCTGAAGGGTGGGTACAGATGGCTCCACTGCTCCACGGGTCCCGCCGTCCGCTCCGAGCACGTCCCGTCCAGTGGTCCACCTCCAGGTATCGTCCTGCTCTACAAGACTCAGCTAAGATCAACGCTGTCCGTCGTCTGCAACCAACACAACGTAGTGCGGGCAAAGCCCGTGCAGGGGTGAGTATAAGCTACTCAGTAGGGACCCCGAGACCCCTGAAGGTCTCTCAAATCCACAAAGGATAAACCACGAAGAAAGGTACAATCACGAAGTAACAACCGACACTACTTAGGTATATGCCCATACATATACCTAAGTCATCAATTTCAAATACGCTCCAACCTCCGAGCCCAAGTACAACTCAGTCCACACAGGAAAGTAAACGTATTCCACATAGTAAAGAAAAACAAAATCCACACAGGATACAACAACACAATCCACACAGGAAAGCAACAGGATTCAGCTCACACATGTATACTTTTTCGAAAGACGATAAAGATGATCTCTGATCCATCTAAGTCGTCGGACCCACGAAGGATCGATAGGTAACTAACCCCCGCAAAAGACCCACACAGGATCGGGCCCACGTAGGACCTGTAGGCACTGGTTCACACAGGACCGCTGAGCGCAAAGACCCACACAGGATCGGACCCACACAGGACCTGTAGCACTGATCCACGTAGGATCGCTGAGTGCTGTAGTCGTCGTCGTCGAATCCACACAGGATCGGGCACACACAGGACCTGTAGCACTGATCCACGTAGGATCGCTGAGTGCTGTAGTTGTCGTCGTCGAATCCACACAGGATCTCTGAACTGTCGTCGTCGCAGTCACAGTAGCAGTAGCAGTAGTCACAGTCGCAGCCAGCACTAGGGTTCCCGCACACAGCAAGCTCGTTCGGAGGGTCCGGTCCATGAGCCGAGAGGCTGATACATCAACTGTCACAAAGACTAGAGTTGATGTATCCAAAAGTTCCGTATCGTCAACAGGAACTCAACGCAACAGACGGCACGTCGATCGGACGCCCGGTCTGAGAGTTATTGGCATTTTCGTCCCCGGGGCCCGGTTGGTTTTTAAGGAAAAACCAACCCGACCGTACTCCACCTGCATCCAAACCTCGGGCAGAGTATGCCAAAAGATCCGTCTCACCAAGAGGAACACAACAAAGCCGACGACACGTCAATCGGACGTCCGTAGCTCAAGATATGAGCGTTTCCGCTCCGAAGGCTCGGTTGGTTTCGTGAACGAACCAACCCGGCCGAACTCAAAGTGTTCCGAAACTTTGAGTCCGATATACCGAAACGACCGTCTCGATCCAAGGATCACGTTTCCATAGAAGGTTCATCAATCAGAGGTCCGTGGATCAAGTTATGGCCAAAAGACCGAAACTGATTCGAAACGGGGGGTCCGGGTCCGGGCCGACCCGGGTCGACCCGGCCCGGCCGCTCAGCTCGGCCGGTCGGCCGAGCGCAGGTCGAGGAAACGGGGGGCGCAGCCCCCCCGTGCTTTGCAAAACAACAGCCCACCTCCACGTGGGGGGCCCACTCCGCTACCATCCGGGGGTTTAATCCCCCGGAATTCCAGGAAACGGCCGGCCGCTTGGCCGGCCGAAGAATGAAACGCGGGACCCTAAAGGGTCCCGCCCTTGGACCGTCGCGGCCGGCTTTTCCAGCCGCCTGCTGACCACTGCGGCTTAGCCGCGGTGGGTTAATCCGGCGGCGCGCCTCCGCCGCGGGTCGCCGGCACCGCCGCGCCGGAGCGGCGCGCGGCCGCCGTCTTCCGCGGACCACCGGACGTACTCCGGTGGTCCGTTCCTCTTGCGGTCTTCACCGGCGATTTTCTCGGATCGAGATCTTCGGAACGGATACCTCATTTTCCCATTTCGGATTCGATTCCTCATCACTGTCAAATCCATGCACCAAAAACAAAATTACGGTGGTTTGTCGGGCCGTGTTCGTTCAGCCCGCGCCCTCCGCATTAGATGCTAACAATCGGGAATAACCAACACCCAAAATGGCACAATTTTAATTAATTAAAATTGAACCTTGTTTCAAACGATTCTCACGTAAATTAGAAAAAAAAATCCCTACAATCCTCATCAAACACTTTTCCCAATCCCACAATAGATTTAGAAGGGAAAAACATGGAAAGTGATAATCAAATTGTAGTAAACCCCTACCTTGAGAAATGACGTCGCACGTCGGGTATCGCGGAGAAAGGCGTCGCGGCGTCGGACGTAGATTCCGTGGACGTCGGGGTGCGTCCGAGGAGGAAACGACGTCACTTCACTTGTCGCTATGACGAAGAAGGGAGGTACGTTGTCGATGGCGATGATCACCACGGTCGGCGACTTCTCCCTTGTCGAGGAGGAAGATAAAGATGGAAGAATCCGGGACGCCGAGTCTTGAAGGTCGTGGGGTCGATGTTCTTCGTCGGAGAAGAACCGTTCTTCACGTTCTTCGTCGAAGAAGAAGAAGATCTTCAAGTCTCTCAACGATTATCCCAAACCTATCAAGCAACAAAGAAACTAACCAATAATAAATTAAGCTCACTCTTAATTTATTAACACAACACCAACCTTTGAAATTCAAGAGTTTGAATTTCAAAAACTCAAATTAATCTCACTTATTAATGTCATAAGTTATAACTCAAGTTCACATCATTAATTGTGAGTTGGGGGGGTTAGAGAATATGAAGGGGTGGGGTTCGTGTGGGCCCCACCACCCTCTTAACCTCCCTAGGGAAGTTGGGTAGTTACCCAACTTCCATCCAATGGATAAAAACACTAAGGAAAGATAAAAATAAAAATTGAAGTTAAATTTTTATTTTAACATTCACAATTTATTTTACAACTTCCCTCGTGTAAACGAAACTCCGGAAAAGATCTTCTTAAGCGAATACCGGCGCTGCGGTTCCATCGGTGCCCTCGGAATTCAATTCCGAGCACCGGATCAAAAGTTAGAAATTCCCGCTCGTTCGTTCACTGAACGTACCCGAGCCAAACTTCGGAAATTGATTCCGGGCACACCGGGCCTCGGAATCAGGTGCCGTCTGAAACCGCGCTCTTGTAAAAATCCAAAGAAAATTAAGAAAAAATTTCCCTTAAATTTTACGGGTCTTTACAAAACGATCTAGTTGCATTATTTATATGTAATTAATTTACGAACATGGGTTGATGCATGGATTGATTGAGTATTGATAAGAGGTACAAAGGAACAAGGTACAACATGGATTGAGTGAAAAATTGTGAAAAACTGATGAGTCTAATCAATTATTAAAGAGGTGATGCAATTATTTCCACATAGTCAATCTATGAGGGCATTATTTTTTGTCATAGGAGGGTGGAATTTATTACCGAGAAAACTTTCATAGAGGTCAAGGAACCGTATTGGGGTGTGATTTTCACATAGGTTCTATGACAACCCTGCTTTTATTACAAACTTAAACAAGATTTATTACATAAAACTTCACTTGATACAACAAAGAAGATCTAGAGGTTTAATGTATTTGGGGATTAGGATCATTACATAAAAACTTGAAACATGAAATACAACATCTTTATTGAAAACTTCCTTTACATGACCACTACATTCCTTCGTA
Source organism: Viscum album (assembly GCA_963277665.1). Lineage (NCBI taxonomy): Eukaryota > Viridiplantae > Streptophyta > Magnoliopsida > Santalales > Viscaceae > Viscum > Viscum album. Next base: position 924,589,015 of record OY728120.1, read on the forward strand.
CTTAGCATTGCATGGGATAACCTGTGGACATGCATAAAAAAAGGGTGAGCTATAAAGCCCAGTAAGGGAATACACATGGAATAATATGAGGAGTACAATACATGTTAGACATTAGGAATATCAATATATCACAAGAGAAATATGAACATAAAGGCATGATAAAGCATGATAATCATAACATGGAAATGTGGCAACAACACTTAACATGGAATTGACATGAGCCAAGGCTCATTGCACATGAAGCATGAGTAAATCCTCATTGCACATGAATCACGAGTAAACACTCATTGCACTTGATTTATAATGAGTCAACACTCATTGCACATGATGTATCATGATACTATACTTTACCCAATGCATTGGAGCACTATAAGGGCACACCCTTCTTAAACATTTCATTTCATGGATAAGTGTGCCACATGGATCATAAAACATGGATTCATAAAACATAATCATTTATTCCATGATAAAGTAATGTGGAATTAATACATGAAACTTTATAATCAATAGGTTAATTTGCATAAAGGTGAATACCCTTGATGGAGAAATGGGCATGGTATTTACTACACAATGACATTGGCTTAGAAAATCGGTGCGATTTCGGCAACGTAACGGCATGACATAAGAATTCATAAAAAATGGTTGATGAGAGAGAAAGGGTTTAATAATCATATATACATGTAATGGACAGTAAGGAGGTCATATAGATACATTCCCCAACAATTGTAATGGAATTTATATTCATGATACAAAAGTATTTCTTGAATGTAAATGAGGAGAGAGAAGTTCCTTTTGGAATTTCGGCATAGTAACAGGTGTACAGGGGAGGCATTTAAAGAGAGAGAAAGGGGTCTCCCATCATCCAAAAAATAAGAGGGAGGTATGTGGGGGTGAGAAACCATACCCTAACATTCATAATTGAAATTAAAAGGGCAAAACAACTTAAATAAAATTGGACAAAAAAGATGAGGAAGAAAAAATCCTTACTTGGAAGTGTGCTTCCAAAGGCTAGAGAGAGGCTTGTGAGAGGATTCTTGGGAGCTTGGGGCACCTTGGGAGGATTATAGAGAGAGTAGGGCAGAGGTTGGACGAACTCCAAAGGCTTTTAGTGAGGATTAAGTGGGATCTTTTGTGGGTTTATATAGGAAAGGTAAGGGAATTCTTTATTATTTAGGTTTGGGTCCCCTTACATTAAATTAATCCAAACCACAAACCATCCCATGGTTTTTTCCCATGGTTTTTGCCCATGGATTTTGGAAAAGGTAAGAGGAAAAAAATATTTTATAAGGCCAAAGTCTGAAATTCTTAAAATAATAGGGTTTCTTATGTGGAGGTGAGTCACACTCCCATGGAAATTAATTTAAAAGGACAAGGTGTTTAATAAGTCTTGAGGGGTCCATTAATGCTTCGAAAAGTAAGTAAAACAAACCCAAAATTACATTATTTTAATGGTAAAACATATATTTTCTTAACATAAAGATTATAGTATTTTATTACATCACTATTGGGTCATTATGATGTCATAAAACACATTATATATTTAAACAGTATTTAATTTTTACCCAAAAATTTGACTGTCTCATAAAATTATGAAAAATTCACTGTTAGATAATTTCAATGTCCTGATTCCAAAAATAACATTTATTTTATCTAAATAATTTTCTAAATATGTTAATTTTCACTTTTAAAATAAAAACTGATATTTATCGAAAATTCACCAGTTTTGACAGAAATGTCTTTCAAACCTTAATAAATATTATAATTGCATTCATAAAATTATAAGATCATTTATATTTAATAAAAATTAATTTAATAATAATAATAATAATAATAATTTATTAAAATATTATTTAATTCAAAAATCCCTTAATTTAATAAAATAGAATTCTTAATTAAATAATAACTAAAAATACTATTTGTACTTTAAAAACTATTTACAATGTATCAAAAATGACAAGGAGGTATATTAATTATTATATAAAAAAATAATATACATGAAAATATTACTAGAGATTTTTTACATAACCCCTTAAAATAGCCGCATAAGACCTAAGGGTAAGGTGTACGATGGTGATGGACTCTTGGGTGGCTCGGATAACATCGCTCGAGTGGTAATTTCTATCAACTTCCACTTCACCCGTAGATGGTCCCATTCGAGCTTGACATGATGAAGCTCATCTTGGTCTTGGTCAAGAGCGAAGCCCAAGGATGCCACCTCTTTTCCGAGCTCTGACAAATGGGCTTCGTATGGAGCAATTCTACTGGATTAGGCCATCGCTTCTTTTGTCTGAGTAAATTGGATTTGTTAAAGCCCTATATTTATACTAATCATGTGATCACTGTTCAATGGATATATTAGAAATGGTCAAAATTCTTAACATGAAACCAAAGAAGTTGACATTTTATATAAACATAGAGAGATATTTAATTAGATCAAGAGGGATTTCCATTAATGAAACTTTGGGTCGTTACAATATTCCCCCCTTAAGAAATTTCGCCCTCGAAATTTTCCATTTCCCACACTAAAACATATGTGGGTAACTCAGCTTCATCATTTCCTCTGATTCCCAAGTTTCTTCTTCAAAATTGTAGTTTCTCCACAACACCTTGGCGAGGGGCATTGTATTATTTCGTATAACTTTTTCTCTACAGTCTAAGATCTTCACTGGTTTCTCTTCATAAGAAAGATCATATTCCAATTGTACCACCTTAGAAGAGAGTACATGTGAAGGGTCTGGTATGTACTTCCTTAATAGGGATAAATGAAAGACATCATGTACTTTGGACATGGTAGGTGGAAGTGCTAGTCGATAGGCCACAACCCTGACATGATAAAGAATCTCAAAGGGGTCGATGTACCTTGGAATTAACTTCCCTTTCATTCCAAACCTCATGACCTTCTTCCACGAAGATATGCATAGAAAAAACCTATCCCCAAATTTAAACTCAAGGTCTCATTGATGATTATTTGCATAACTCTTCTGTCGACTCTGGGATGCCTTGATATACTGTTGAATGGTTTTCACCTTTTCCACCATTTCTTTGAGCATTTCTGGTCCAAGCAGCTTACGTTCACCGACCTCATCCCAACATGCCAGAGTTTTGCACCTTTTCCCATACAGGGCTTCATATGGTTCCATTTGGATGCTGGAGTGGAAATTGTTATTATAATATAACTCAACTAGAGGAAAATTTTGATCCCATACTCCTTTAAAGTCCATTGAGCATTCTCTCAACATGTCCTCAAGTGTTTGGATAGTTTTCTCGGATTGGCCATCAGTTTGAGGATGATAGGCCGTACTAAAGTTCAGTTCATTATTCAGAGCATGTTGAAGACTCTTCTAAAACTTAGAGGTGAATCTTGGATCTCGGTCAAACACAATAGATTGTGGCACTCCATGAAACCTTACCACTTCCCTGATATATATCTGTGCCAGTTGATCCGATGAAAAATCCTTCTAAATAGAAATGAAGTGTGCAGTCTTTGTAAGATGATCCACCACAACCCAGATTGCATTATTGCCTTTGGTTGTCCTCAGAAGTCTGGTGAAAATTCTATGGTGATGTTCTCCCATTTCCATTCTAGTATGGGCAATGGTTGCATCATCCCCTTAGACTTCTGCCTCTCTGCCATCACTTTCTGGAACACCAGGCACTTTGATGTATATTCAGCGATCTCCTTCTTCATATTATCCCACCAAAAGTTTTCTCAGAGATCTCGATACATCTTTACGCTCCCTGGGGGAATTGATAAATTTGAACTATGTGCATCATCCAAAAGTTCCTTCTTCATCTCCAGACTCTATGGAACACATAGTCTTTTCCCAAATCGCACAATTCCTTCTTCATTAACATTAAACTCCGTGGATTTCCATTTTTTGATAGCTTCCACTTTTTCCTAAATTCTCACATCATCCTTTTGAGCATACATTAACCTTTACAAAAGAGATGATTGAGAAATCATTTGTGAAAGATTTGATGATTTTCCCTTCTTTATGATTCCCATATCTATCTTCATCAAGTCTACGAAGATTGGATCCTTCTCAATTATCATCATTGATAGAATCACTGGGTCCTTTCTAATTAGGGCATCTTCCACCTTGTTCTCTTTCCCAGGGTTGTAATGTATTGAATAGTCATAATCCTTGATGAGATCTATCCATCTTCTCTGGCACATATTACTCTCTTTCTGTGTGAATATATATTTAAGACTCTTTTGGTCAGTATATATCTCACATTTCTCACCATAGAGATAATGCCACCAGATTTTCAAGGCAAAGATTACCGCTGCCAACTCTAGATCATGCATTGGATAGTTTCGCTCATGGATTTTCAACTGCCTTGAGGCGTAGGATATCACTTTATCATTCTGCATCAGTACACAGTCTAAGCCCTTCTTTGAAGCATCACTGAATACCACAAAAAGTTCCCCACTTATGGGTAGAGTGAGCATGGGTGCAGTGATAAGCCTCCTTTTCAACTCCTTGAAGCTTTCTTCGCATTCATCACTCCAAAAAAAATTACTCCCTTACGAGTTAGCTTGGTAAGAGGGTTGGAAAATCGTGAGAAATTCCTCAAAAATCATCGATAATATCCAGATAACCCCAAGAAGATACGGATATCCATTACCGATGTTGGCCTTAGACATCCCTCAATTGCATCTGTTTTGGAGGGATCCACAGATATCCCATTGTTTGTGATAATATGGCCCAATAATGAAACTTATTTCAACCAGAACTCACACTTTCTATACTTTTAATAGAGCTTCTCCTTGTGAAAAGTCTCTAGTACAGTTCTTAAATGCTCCTCATGATCCTCCTTGGTTTTGGAGTATATTAGAATATCATCTATAAAGACTACCACAATTTTTTCAAGGTAATATCTAAAGACTCTGTACATTAAGTCCATGAAGATTTATGGAGCATTAGTGAGTCCGAAAGTAATTACTATAAATTCATAGTGCCCGTATCTTGTGCGAAAAGCAGTCTTGGGGATATCTTCCATCTTCACCCTTACTTGATAATATCTCGACCACAAGTCCACCTTGGAAAAGTATTGTGATCCACGCAGCTGATCGAACAAGTCATCAATTCATGGGAGAGGATACTTGTTCTTTATCATGATTTTGTTGAGCTCATGATAATTGATGCAAAGGCGCATTGACCCATCCTTCTTCTTGACGAAGAGGACTGGTGCACCCCATGGTGAAGCACTTGGGCGTATAAACCCTTTATCCAGATTATCCTGTAGTTGTTTCTTCAATTATTCAAGCTATTCAACAACCATTCTATATGGAGTCTTGGATATTGGTAAAGCCCCGAATATAAGTTCAATTGAGAATTCAACATCTCTTCTAGGAGGAAGACCAGGCAGTTCCTTGAGAAACACTTCAGCGAATTCCCTCACAATAGGCATTTCCTCAAGGATGATTTCTTCCTTGGACTCAATCATCTGAGCCAGATACACGTGCTCATAAGGAAGTAATATCCATTCTTGAGATGATGGAGCTAAAGTAGATTCATCTTCCTCCTTACACTGGTATATAATCAGGGGTCGATTCTCCATATGGAGTGTGATTTCCCTCTCCCGACAATTTATGTTGGCTCTATATAGGGAAAGCAAATCCATGCCAAGAATTGCATCAAATTCCACCAGAGGGAGTATAACGAGGTTTTCTGGGAAACTCAACCCACATATTATAACATGGGAGGACTTATATTTATGGGATGCAACAAGTTACCCATTTTCCATACTCACCAACATCTTCACTTCCATGATTTGTGGTGGTATTGGAATTGTTCTACTAAACTTTTGAGATATAAAAGGATGCGTAGAACCTGAATCAAAAAGTATGTTCGATATTATTGAATGAATAACTAGCGTACCTTTCACCACTTCGTTTTTGGGGTTCACTTCGGCAGAAGTGATGGCAGAAGCTCTTCCTTGATACCTTGGAGGTTGTTGGTTGCCTCCGAAAACCCTTGGATTAGGGCACTGATTTGCAAAATGACCCAGTTCATTGTATTTGTAGCATTGAACAATGTGTTGAGGTTCGAACGAAGCATTCCTCTCCTCTGTCGCAGTCGCGGGTCTTTCTTTCCAACAGTTAATAGATAGGTTCCCTTCTCTTCCACACTTGAAGCATTTCCTTGTCCCCTTAAGGCAATTTCCAGGTTGCTTCTTTCCACACTTTTGGCAAGTGGGGTGCTGGATCTTCTTAGCACCGTTGGATTTATCCATCAGACCAATAGAATTGAAGTCCACATTACGCTTCTTATCCCCATGATACCCCTGTGATTCCCCGTTCTCCATTTCTACCTTGAGGGCACATCAGAAAATTTCCTCATAGCTGTTGAAGTCATCGATCGCCAATGCTTTCCGCAGGCTAGGCTTCAACCCACCAAAGAAGTGGTCAAATTTACATTCTGGGGTAACAAAAAAGCTGGAAGCGTATCGTTCAAGCCTTGTGAAGTTTTCCTCATACGCTCCAACAGATTCCTCATCTTTTTTCATTAGGGAAAGGAAGACCCTTTCTTTCTTAAGCCGGAGGGTGCGCGGAAAATATTTATCGAAAAATATCTTCCAGAAATCCTTCCATTACAACGCCTTGATCTCCTCCTCAGGCTTCATATTTTTGATCAACTTCCACCATTGATGAGCTTCACCCTTCATACGATAATCCGGCAGAAGAAACTTCTCTTTTTCAGAACATTGAAGTATAGAGAAGATCTTTTCAATGGAGTTGATCCATTGTTCAGCGATCATGGGATCGGATGATCCACTAAAATTAGGAGGCCTTTGTCTCATGAAGCTCTCTATAGCAACTTGTTCCTTATTAGGGGGGTTTATACGTTCCTCTTGACCCGTGTTTCTATTCAATGCTTGAGTTAGCTGAGAGAGAAGCGTGACAAAGTTCATGATTCCCGCTCCCATTGGATTGGGCATCTCATTAGTACAGTCATCACACTGATCTTCACAACGGTTGTTAGACCGAGTCCTCCTATTACCGACCATTGGCTGGAATAAAAGGAAATTTAGGGGGTAACACATAAAGGGTAATCCAAAGACAAAAGTTGATGACTTATAAATAAACTTTTATTTCCTTCACTCATGAGTCTATAGGCTTCAATCAAGGATTTTCATGATATACTTTCTAACATATATTCTTAAGGGATTTTTTTTAATTCCCTTAATAAGGGTTCATACTAAGCTTGTGAATTTATCAAAACATATCCCCCGGGAGTGTCTTAACCAAGAGTGCAGCAAGGCCCGTTGTCATGCATCAGTTCCCGTTCGAGTCTAGCTCAAAGCAGTGTTTTCAGGTTTTACCCCTAGGATACATCTGTGCCAGAGCTGCCTCTACCTGCTCGTATCCAGACAGGGATGTATTTTCTTGATAAACCACTTACTCAATACTCACTAAAACATAAGGATGTTTTTATTATACTCAGTCTTATCTGTAAGGCTTTACTAGGTTTTTCTAATCCTAATCCCAAAAATAACTAAACCTATCCTCTGATACCAACTATGACAACCCTGCTTTTATTACAAACTTAAACATGATTTATTACATAACACTTCACTTGATACAACAAAGAAGATCAAGATTTTTAGTTTCTTTGGGGATTAGGATCATTACATAAAAACTTGAAACATGAAATAAAACATATTTATTGAAAACTTCCTTTACATGACCACTACATTCCTTCGTACTTAGCATTGCATGGGATAACCTGAGGACATGCATAAGAAAAGGGTGAGCTATAAATCCTAGTAAGGGAATACACATGGAATAAAATGAGGAGTAAAATACATGTTAGACATTAGGCATATCAATATATAACAAGAGAAACATGAACGTAAAGGCATGATAAAGCATGATAATCATAACATGGAAATGTGGAAACAACACTTAACATGGAATTAGCATGAGCCAAGGCTCATTGCACATGGAGCATGAGTAAATACTCATTTCACATGAAGCATGGGTAAGAACTTATTTCAATTGAATTAGAATGATCCAACACTAATTACACATGACGTATCATGATACTATACTTTACCCAATGCATTGTAGTGCTATAAGGGTGCACCTTTCTTAAACATTTCATTTCATGCATAAGTGTGCCACATGGATCATAAAACATGGATTCATAAAACATAATCATTTATTACATGATAAAGGATTGTGGAATTCATACATGAAACTTTATAATCAATAGGTAAATATGCATAAAGGTGAATACCCTTGGTGGAGAAATGGACTTGGTATTCACTACACAAAAACATTGGCTTAGAAAATCAGTGTGATTTCAGCAGCGTAACGGTGTGACATAAGAATTCATAAAAAATGGTTGATGAGAGAGAAAGAGGTTCCTCATCATATTTACATGTAATTTACAGTAAGGAGGTTATAATTATACATTTCCCAACAATTGTAATGGAATTTAGATTCATGATACAAAAGCATTGCTTGAATGTAAATGAGGAGAGAGAAGTTCCTTTCGGAATTTCGGCATAGTAACGGGTGTACATGGGAGGCATTTAATGAGAGTTAAAGGGGTATCTGATCATTCAAACAATAATAGGGAAGTATGGTGGAGGTGAGAAACCATACCAAAACATTCATAATTTAAATTAAAAGGGAAAATCAACTTAAATAAAATTGGACGAAAAAGAGAAAGGAAGAAAAAATCCTTACTTGGAAGTGTGCTTCCAAAGGCTTGAGAGAGGCTTGTGAGAGGATTCTTGGGAGCTTGGGGAACCTTGGGAGGATTCTAGAGAGAGTAGGGGAGAGGTTGGAAGAACTCTGAAGTATTTTAGTGAGGATGAAGTGGTATCTTTGGTGGTTTTATATAGGAAAGGTGACGGAATTCTTTATTATTTAGGTTTGGGTCCCCTTACATTAAATTAATCCAAACCACAAACCATCCCATGGTTTTTTCCCATGGTTTTTGCCCATGGTTTTTGGAAAAGGGAATAGGAAAACAATATTTTATAAGTCCAAAGTACTAACTTCTTAAAATAATTGGGTTGCTTATGTGGAGGTGAGTCACACTCCCAAGGAAATTAATTTAAAAAGACAAGGTGTTTAATAAGTCTTGAGGGGTCCATTAATGCTTTGAAAAGTAAGTCAAACAAACCCAAAATCACATTATTTTAATGGTAAAACATATATTGGCAGAACATAAAGATTATAGTATTTTATTACATCACTATTGGATCATTATGATGTCATAAAAAACATTATATATTTAAATGGTATTTAATTTTTTCCCAAAAATTTGATTGTCTCAGAAAATTATTAAAAATTCACCGTTGGATAATTTTGACGTCCTGATTCTAGAAATAACATTTATTTTATCTAAATAATTTTATAAATATGTTGGTTTTCACTATAAAAATAAAAACCAACATTTATCGAAAATTCACCGGTTTTGACAGAAATGGCTTTCAAACCTTATTAAAAATTATAATTGCATTCATAAAATTACAAGATCATTTATATTTAATAAAAATTAATTTAATAATAATAATAATAATTTATTAAAATATTATTTAATTCAAAAATCCCTTAATTTAATGAAATATAATTCTTAATTAAATAATAACTAAAAATACTATTTGTACTTTAAAAACTATTTACAATGTATCAAAAATGACAAGGAGGTATATTCATTATTATATACAAAAATAATATACATGAACATAGTACTTGTGATTTGTTACATAACACCTAAAAATAGCCACATAAGACATAAGGTTAAGGTGTGTGATGGTGACAGACTCTTGGGGTGGCTCGGATAAAATCGCTCGAGTGGTAATTTCTATCAACTTCCACTTCTCCCGTAGATGGTCCCATTAGAGATTGACATGATGAAGATCATCTTGGTCTTGGTAATGAGAAAATCCCAAGGATTCTACCTCTTTTCCAAGCTCCGACAAATGGGCTTCGTTTGGAGAAATTCTACTGGATGAGGTCATCGCTTCTTTTGTCTGAGTAAATTGGATTTGTTAAATCCCTATATTTATACTAATAATGTGATAATTGTTCAACTACTATATTAGAAATGGTAAAAATTATTAACATGAAACCAAAAAAGTTGACATTTTATATAAACATACAGAGGCATTTAATTAGATCAAGAGGGATTTCCATTAATGAAACTTTGGGTCATTACGGGTTCTGTTATAATATATTAATAATTCAAGTTCAATGATTGAATTCAATTTTGTACTCTATGATTACTAGTGTAATTTTTTGAATTTATCCGTGGTGTTTTAATATTTAGGATTGGTGGGGTTTTCTTTATTAAAATATATGTGCCTATTTTTTTATTCTAATTAAATTGTTTCATTAATTTTTCATTGGATATTCTCATAATATTTTTTCACCGACATGTTGTTTCTTTGGACCGGTTATTTTCTTCCCCTAACTACTATAAAATTTAGGTTCTTTGATATTTGTTAGGATTAGATATATTTTACTTAAGATAAAAGATGCTTTTCCACATCAAAATTTTTAATAAGAAAAATGATTTTTTTTTCTGAAAACTGTAGGTAAAAATATTTGATTCATGAGAAGATAGTGGATGAATTGAAGAAAAAAATCAATGAATCTGGAGAATATGGATGATGATGATTGATAGGATATTATATAGTTGGAAACAATATAAAATAAAATTTATTTATCATATAATACATTTTAGAAGGTGATGAATCTAATAAATTTCAAAGTACATCTAGGTACCCATATAGATGAGTTCACCAAACTTCTGATTGATTTGTCTTTGGTGGTATTCAAGATTTATGATAAAGGTGAAACAATACCTATTTAAATGGAATTAAAAGATAAATATTTACTTATATTATGTTCATTACCAAATTCATATGATAATCTTGTCACTAAATTGTTATTTGGGAAATACAATTTGAATTTGAATGAGACTTGACAAAAAACCAATGATGGTGAATCTTTAGGTAATAGTGGTATTCTAGATATGGTAGATGGACATGGTAATCAAATAGTCTAATCTAAGATAATAATAAAATTAAATCACTTATTTTGAGATAATGAGGGTCATTTTCATAGAAATGGGAATGATTTGAAAAAAATAGAGAAGTAAAGAAGACGTGTGACACCAAAACTCGGGATACTAGTGTAAATATTATTTAGTATGAGGGTATTTACTTTTAGTTGGTAATTATTATCATAGGTTAGTTATATAAAATGAGTAGGTGATTGAATTACAACTTCATACCATATTACATTAAATAGGGAATTATTTTATTTATACAAATAGAGGGAATTTGGTAGATTGAAGGTGTAAAATAGATATTCTATTGGTTTTTATGGTGTTGGTGATATTTTTATCACTAAAAATTAAGGCTTTACACTAATGTTTAAGGATTTAAGGAATTTACCAGGTATATTCCATATTTTTTATCTTCATGTGCTCTTAAAAATGATAGATCTAGGATTTCATTTTGAAATGAAATATGGAATTTTTTTAGAGGCTCAATATTATATGCATGAGGAATAATGGTTTATATTCTTTACAGGACTGATGTAAAGGTGTGTGGTGAAGTTTAAAATGAAGTTTCAAAGAAGGATTCATTAGATTCATGGCCTATATGGTCATCTCACATGATTCAAAAACCATTTACTAGTGTGGTGAATGTTTAAAATTTAAATCGGGATATGTATAGTATTTTAGGTCTTGCACCTAATTATTTTACTTTATATAGTTACACTAGTGAATAAAGAATTAAATTTAAACATTGCGGTCATGTGTTAGTGGTTTCAAATGATGAAGGTGATAGTATCATCTTAGGAGATGATGATTTGGGGAAGCAACTAATTTTTGTAGGTTCTCCATATTTTATGGTGATCACTATTATGGGGGAGACAAATATCACAAGTTTTGGACTTTCTTAATAGGATAGTGTGGATATAGGTATTAAAATAAATTAGGAATTTGGATTTATTTTTCCATGATAGCTATTAGTTTTCTATCAAAGTTGAAAAAGGGAATCATAATATTTTCTATAGGGTATGAAGGTTTTTGTGATACCAACTAGTTTTCATTCCAACTATTTTTTTATTTCATATCCTTATTTGATGGGATGAAGAGGGTTGTATTTAGGGTTTAGTCCATTTTTGGAGAGAAAAATATTTAATTAATTGAGATATTTTCTCTACATTAATAGAGGAATTTTTCTCAATATTAATAGAGATAATTTCTCAAAATTAATGGATTAGAAAATGAAAAGTTTAATGAAATAATTAGATATTAATATTATTTCTTTATAAAATGTAGTGACATTATTAAGATGTGATGATTTTAGTAACGTGGGTGTAGACAAGTCTCAAGAGAGATGTGAGAGGAGGTCTAAGGTAATTAGGTCCATCACAGCTTAAGTATCAAGTAGTGATCAATTATTGAGGCTAATAATTATTTGAAAAGTATTCATAATGAAACCCATGTATTTGACATCCATGGGTGTGATTTTTATGTCATAGTAGGGTTTTGTTTGTATTTGAGATGATTTTCAAAGAGGTAATATAAGTGTATCGGGGTATAGTTTTCACATGGGTTTTTCTACACTATATTTTTAATACAAGTTGAATCATTGAATTGAATTTTCTTCTCTATTATTGTTAATGTATTTTTTATAGGTTCATCATTGTTTTTAATCTTTTTAATTTGAGGGCTTATCCACATTCAAATCTATGTGCTTTATTTTTTTTATTCTTATTAAATTCTAACTTTTATTTTTCATTTTAGATTCTCACAATATTTTATTACAAGCATGTTTTTTATTAGGATCGGTCACATTCATTCCCAAAAAAATTTATTGAGGGTTCATGTTGTAAATTACTTGAGGTTCTTTAAGGGATAAACCCCATAATTATACTATGATCATTTTGGAGTTAGGTTATAATTTAATTTAAACCACTTGAAAGTAATGATTTAGGTGGAGCGATACCAAATTTCAAAACTATTTCCATGGAAACCGTGAAATGGTGTATTTTTTATCAAGTCTCCATAAATTAATTTGGAAATAAAAATTAATAATTCTAAATAAAAAAAATGTTCTTAAACTCATTTCTTTTTTCTCTTGTTTCTAATATTTACCTTTTATATTTGGTGTGTTTTTGTTTTTTTTTTGTATAGGATCATGAGTTTATGAGTCTATTCCTTACTCATTACAAGCGTATTGGATTAATAGAGACTCCTATTTGATCTAGAAATTGAAAAAACGCTATCAAGGAAATGATAAGAACTTATGATAGAGAACATTAAAAACTCTCTCACACCAAATGTGTAAATGGAAGACCTGGTCATTATTTATATGACTAGACATTAATTTGTACCTATGGGGTTGGACCAATAGCCTCCTCCATTTTTTCCTAAATACATACGAAAATTCCAACCAATAGTTCAATTTTAACTAATATTTTCTCTACAACAGTAGCAATAATACTTGCTGTAAGTTTCTCAATAATAGTCATTTTCCCATTGAACTCTCTTGGAGTAAGGATTTACATCTATTCATAAAGAGGATGAAATAATTATATTTCTCAATAAATAAAATTTGAAATCAAACAATCTATTACATATATCATTAAGAACATGATTTAATTTGTGGTTTTACTGAGCAAAGACCCCAATTCTTACTTTTATAACTTCTTACATATTTATGACACTTTCCATTATGAAACAGTGTTAAAGGATGTGATAAAACTTCACCTATTTCTTTTTTTATTTAGGAATAAGGAAAAATATTACATAAAATGGTTTTTGTAGTGTTCTGTTCTTAATCTATTATATCTTTTCCAAGCTTTCCTATCAAAGTATTTTCCCTTACCAAGATAGTGATACTAAGAAAAAACATTCACAACTTTCAACAGTTTGAAAATGAATCTCTTTATAAATCATTAGATCACTTAAATTACATGTTAAAGAAGTTATCATATCATGGGATACCGTTATGTATTTAATTACAAAACTTTTATGGTGGAATTACCACAAGTACAAAATATGTGGTAAATGCAGTGTTATGGGTTACAATTATAAGGAAAGAGAATGAAGAGTTATTTAATTTCTTAGAAGATATGTCAGACAAAATATTTTAATGGAACTTAGAGCAAGGAAAAAATCATATCATACATAATGTTGATGTAATCATCAATATATTATCCCAAATGGAAATGATGTAAAAAAATCGATGCACTCCAAGACTGAGATGAGATAAAAACTGTGTAAATTAATTTCATTCAAAACCTTGATTTTAGATAATGTAGTGATGACCATGCCATGGGAGAGTGTAAAAATATAATTGTTAGTCCCTTAACTAGTGATATGAGTTATATATCACAAAATAATGGGTCTAATATATTTATAGCCTATAAAATTTGGTATCAAAAGATAACATAATTTTTTTTGGAGTTCATAGAAACAAAAAACTCCACAACAGATGCCTCAAAGACCTCCAGGGTATACCCAACATTAATATCAAAATCCTTACATAATTATACACCAAGGTAATTAATAACATCATGGAAATTCCAAAAATAATGGTAACAAAACCCTTATCCATCACAACTTCCCCATTAGAAATAAGTGTCTCAACAACCAGAATAAGAGATGAAGTTGAACTTAGAGTAGATAATATCTATGTTTATCACCACTATAGAAACTTGATTTCAAAATCAATAAAAAACTATCTGAATACTATAGATGTAAATTGGGTATCTCGCGAACCAACTTTTAATGAGACAACCTAGTATAGTGTCAGGTAACATAGAAATAAACCCTCGAGAGGAATCCAAGGTGGAGATCTTATGGAGTGGAAAAGTGATCTCGCCACTAGCCCTTGAAAAGTAAAATGTAGTGGAATGTGAGAAAGGTTGATGTTCCACAACAAACTTTGGAATAACTAATTTATCCAAAGTTATAACCATTATAAAAATTACCATAAAAAGGGAAATAAGTAATGTAAGAGAAAGATAAAGAGCTAGTTAAATCTTATTTACCTATTTTTCCTTTTACAAATCATATAGAACAAATAAATATGGAGAAATCACCTCAATTCGATGCGTTGAATAAAATTCCCAATTATACCAAGTTCATGAAGGAAATCACCTCAATTAAAAGTAAAATGGTATAATTAGTCACAATTTCCCTCAATAAAGAATTATATAAGTTGATTCAACACTCGACCCCACTAAAACATCAAGACCTCA
This sequence comes from Viscum album, assembly GCA_963277665.1. NCBI lineage: Eukaryota > Viridiplantae > Streptophyta > Magnoliopsida > Santalales > Viscaceae > Viscum > Viscum album. Next base: position 924,604,265 of record OY728120.1, read on the forward strand.
AGAGTTTCTCTATATCATGCACCATTAGACGATGCAATTTTGGTAAATATATTTTTAATTTCAAACATTATTTTAATATTATTCCTTTTAGAGTCTTTAAAAATATAGAAATGTAAGAACTAAATATTGCTTATGTGATTCTTCAATTATTCTACCAATCAACCAAGCACCCCAAGGATATTTTTGAAAATGTTTTAGTAAAGGTAGGAAAAATCATATTCTTGAAATATTTTATTATTCTCAACATAGAAGAATATATAGAGGTCTTGTTAGTTTTTGAGATGATATTTCTTGCAATAGGTAAATTTATTATTAACTTCCAATAAGGGGAGTTTATATTTCATGTGGGAAATGACCAAGTAACAGACAACATACTTAAGGATGTCAAACAAGCCTCTATTATGGAATATGATTACCAATGCACATTCTATACCCTAGAACATAAAACGTACCTATATTGGATATGTAAGAGTTATTTTTATATATGTAAGATTCATTCTAACTCACACTCAAGAATTTAGGAAACTTTGGGGATATTTAAAAGTATGTTCTAAAATCTATAAAAGTAAAACTAAAGGCCCATAGTGGTTCTATCCTTTGAAAAAAAATCAAAACATAAGTCTCTTTTGTGGGAATTTCATACATTTACTAAAGATATATAGATGTGTTTTAGAACAAATGTCTATTTGGAAGTGCTCACACCATGGAAAACCAGAGTCACTCCATTGGGGATAATGAGAGCTCAATATAGCAAAAGAATTAAAGACCATGCCATGACTAAAACACCATCATATCATGATAGAATTAAAATTATTTTTCACAACATGACACGAATCCTGACACTCAAGACCATTTAAATACTTCTATATCTTTTTACCATGTAAATTAAATTTATGGTATAATAAGGAAACATTACCAAAGATAATAGGAAGAATTAAAATAATATTTAAATACCACTTCCCACATAGAAGTATCCTACTTATTAAGTGTTTCATGTGTGAGTATAGACTTATGTATACACATCTAAGACTATTTTTTACCTATAATTATTTAAATTATTTACTACCATTGAAAAATAAGTTCTTCTTATTGTTATTGTAATAATTTTTAGTTCACAACTTGTCCTTAGACCATGCGATTTAGTTAGGGTTTTACTATTATTTTCCTATATTCTCTTTCTTTTGTAATTTTCTTTTTATGTATTTCAATAAAAATTATTCTCTATTACTTTATCTCTCACTTATATTATTTTATTCCACCATATTTCCTTACTGTTATATTTATTCTTCATGATGGTGAAGAACTAACTCAAGGGATCTCCTACAAAAAACAAGTAGTGGGAAAATTTATAATGTTTCCTTATTATGACTATCTTAGGTTTAACTTCATTTTCCAAACTATTATTTATCCTTTCCATAATCATCATAGAATAATATGAATCCTTGATGTTTTAGTTTTGAATGGATGTGATTGCATATCTTTTATGTGGGTTAGGGGTTATCTCGATTAAGGAGACCTTTAACTTTATAACCAAGGATGATGTGGAATTATAGTGTACTAGGTGATTATTAGGTGCACTATATATTCACATATAGGAAGGAAGAGGATGAAAACTCATACAATGGAGTGTGTTCATTATGTATGTATGAGATTAATAATGGGAAAATTAAGTTTCACTAAGGGTAATTCTCTTGGGAGTATTTCCTTTATTCTAACATCATTCATTCTATTTTAATTTTTCATTGCATGTTTAATTTTTTGTGTCTTGAATTAATTTTTCCAAAACCCCCCATTTATTTCCATTCATTTTAAAAAATATAAAAACACCAAAAATATAATAAGTTATCATAATAGTTAGTTATTGATTAATATCAAAGGATCCTTAAGAGTGATGACCCTAGTCAGCGGCTATGTTGTACTAGGAAAATAAATATTGTTTTTATACAACATTATGATGGGCATGTCAATATTTTTTGATTTTTATAATTAATATTTTCCTATTAATATATAACACAAATCATTAATTGTTTAAAAATTTATAAATTAATATGATTGGAATTTGTTAATTTGATTGACCAATATAATATGTATAAATTAAATAAAATAAAAGAATCCATACATGTAAATAAAATATAAAATTTGATATAAATGGGATTATATAAAATTGGATTGTGAGATAATAAAAATACCATAAAATATTACGTGTTGGATTCCTTTCAAATTGAACAATCATCAAGACCTTGGTCATTCAATTTGGATAACCTTAATATCATTTCTCGTGGATTATCTTTTTTAAAGTGAGTAGAACATAGGTAACCCAAATAATTTGGTACTTATATCTAATATAATCTTTGGGATTCACTTAACTAAATAACCTTAATATTTAGGAAAATATGGTAATAGAATTGAGATAATATATAACATATAATATGAAAAGTTATTGAAAATACAACTATCCAAGAGTTATATATGATATAATTGACATGATTTTTGTAATGAACTTGATTTTTGTAGTATGAACCTTTAAAAATATTTTAAATGGTATTTTATGGATGGGTTTCTAAGTCGTTTTCATCAAATGAGTGGCACGGATGGATAGAAATAATATATTTAAAATAATATCTTATTTTCAGTTCACACACGCATGATCCCAAGAAAATTTAATTTCCATATAAATAGAGCATTAAATGAGAAAACTAATTCTACAGTTGGGTCATAAATAAGTGTTTACCCAAGGGGTGATGTAAGGTGGGTTCACATCCAGGCCTTTGTTCGGGGTCTGTCATTAGTGTAATTGATTAATTAATTAGTTATATCTAGAAACCCTAATTTACCCTGTATAATTATCCCTAACTCTCTGATTTATTATTATCCACCATAAACCCTAATTAAATAGAGAATGAAAGAGATACCATTGAGAGATTTAGATATTTATAGATGATGAACATGATCATTAAATGGAATCATAAATGGTACTAAGAGAAATCATGAACATTTCCAATTAATGATCCAATCAAGAGGTATTACTCATTATTTTTCATTTTGATTCATTCTATATTAATTCCCTTAATATAATTTATTATTCAAAAATTATTATCAATTATTAATATCTCTTATTTTTTCTATTATTTATTTTCCCAAAATTTATGCTTTATTTTTTTCATTATTTATCATTGGTGGTATCGTTCACAATGAATGATCGTCAGATGATCACTTTTGTTATTGAACACTTATTCCCTCTCTATTTATCTCTTTTTATTTATGGATTAAATAACATCCATCACCATGGATGATGGTTTGATAAATATTAGCTACAATTGATGAAGGATCATTATCCATGTCTACAAGAAACCTATTTAGACATGATAGTGAAGTGAGGTGCATGGGAGGATCATTGAGTTATGATGAATCATCACGAGGAATGGTGGTGTGGGTTCCTGAAGAGAATCTTTGTGTGGGGTGTCAAGGATGTGTGGAAATGGATTTTACGTCATTTTCTCAATGAAGTATGGGTAAAAATGGGTCACTCAAGGAGAGAAAACATCAAACAAGTCCCTTGGCAGTGTTTCAAGCATGATTATTGGAAACAACACATTTCTAAATGAGGTGAAAATCTATATCTCAAAGACACAATCATGTGTCTTTTGATCTAGATCCACACACCATGTACTATGATTCTAGAAATGGATAGGGTTGTGGATCAAGTTAAATATCACATAGGGTGTACTTTATAGGTGTATTCCATGTGTTCCTAGGTCTATTAGCACTATATGTACAAAGAGTAAATGCCTAGGAGGATATCTAGACTCCCATTCCATGTGGTGTAAGGGTGCATGTTGTGTACCTCAGTCTTCACACAACTCAAATTGTGGAGATACATGTTGATTACCTTTAAAAATACCTCATTCCATTTACATCATAAAACATGTCATGTAGGTCAACCCATACACACCATGTGGAAAAAAGTACATCAATATTCTTCTACTAAGGGGTTACACACTATGTACCCCAGAATTCCATGTCATGTACTTTTCCAGACATGGAAATTTTCACATTTTCTCACCTAGGAATCATATTTTTTCATGTGGGTAATCTATATTGAGAATTTTTACACATATAACATGATAATACATCCCTCTTAAGCATTAGGGGTGAGATATGAGGTGATTCAGGTATTCTAGTTTCCTTACCTCTATATTGACAATGACACAGATTAGGTGTGGAGATCAGAGTAGATGCAAGGTTAGAAACTCCCTTGGTAGTGATCTAGTAATAGGGAATAGGACACCAAATCATTATTATAGTTTTGAACTCAAATATTTTCATGGTGTGGGTCCTCCAGATCAGGCATAGTTCATACTTTCTTGACCCTGACAAGGTGTGGGTCCCCTAAATGAATGAGAGTGTTAGGAATTCCCTCACTCACATGATTCACAATTCCTATATACATGAATTTTGGTACTCCCTCATTTAAAGCAATATACTCGATGAGGAACAGGTCCTCTACCAAGTTTGGTTACTCCCTCGACCAACACTTACCTTAGTGAGGTGTGTGTCCCTCACGAAAGTTTTGAGATATGACATGGGTTGAAAATTTGGGTAGTTCATATTCTTGGGTTGTTTGTTTTCATTGTTTCTTTTATGGTTTTGTTTTTTATGTGAGTTAGCATTTTAAAAAAATTGAATTTCATTGATAATTATCTATCCCCCCCATTAATTCTAGAAAACCCAAATAATCCATTCATTTTTTTATATTAGATAATTTGGACTTAATTGAAAATTATCCTAAAATGAAAAATTTTAATGACATATTAAATTTTCAAATTTAAATAAGAATACATATATTTTTTGAAACTTCAATTTAATTATTTTAAGAAATTAAATCTCAATTTTTTTATTTAAATTTTTAATTCCACCTGGATAAGTGGTATTTTGATAAATAAATTTAAATTGTTTTAAGAAAATATAATTGGGATTTTTAAATTGTTAATTTTCAGTATGTAATTTTTTAATGTGTTTTTTAAATTATAAAAATAGAATTGATTTATTTTTTACAAAATATAAGTTTAAATTGATTGAAAAAATGAATAGGAATTTATTTTTTAATTTGTTTGAATGTTTTTTATTCAAATTAATCTAGAATCTTCCTTCACAAAAAATATTTTTTGTAAATTATAGTGGAGTATGAAAATGGAAAAGGAAACTTATAATCATGAATTCTGAGACCATCCCAATGGAATTCAAGTCTTCTACCATGCCTCAATTTTCTATCGTGAAGACGCTTTGACAGTGAAGGGAAACAATTTGTGACTCTAAGTGATATCATGATTTCACCCCTGATCCTACCATGAAGTTTCCATCATGCCTGCTACCGTGAGAAATAAAAAAATTCTAATACTATTCCTTCCTCATGTTGTAATGAAACCACACTGCTACCATGGAGATAGCTTGGTACAATGCCCATTTCTTCCACCATGAAGTCCCAAAAACTATAAACTAAGCCTCTAACTATACAGTTCACCATTAAACCATCTTGATATCATGGCTTTCTTAGAACACACCTCCATTTCACTTCCACCCACCACACCTTCAATTCAAAAGACCTCGTAGGTTCTTGACTACATGAATAAGATCCCAAACTAAAGGGGGTGTTTACATTTGAATCAAAATCAATATGGTATGTAGATCGATGGGCTTGATTGAAGGTTTCTAAGACCAACCAATGAAGCATGGTAGTGTCACTTATAGATGTTTATCAAGGAGACCAAATCCAATTCATGCCACCCTATTGAAAACTGAATCTTTTATTGGAAGGAATTATGAACCCTGTTTCTTGACAAAGTGAAGTTGATTCACCTAAGGAAGCTTAGAATCTGAGTATTGAATCAGGGACAAAAATCACTTAAGAATAGAAAAAATTTATCCTGATAAAATTAGATCCAAAACATTTGTCGAGGTTGGTTGAATACCAAACCAAGGATGAGACATCTCTGAGTAAACCAACAATGAATTTCAACCTAAGTCTGAATGAAGAACTAAATTCAAGATCGATCCAAATCCAATTTAGTGGAAATTACATTAAAGGTTTAGTTTGAATCCAAATTTGGGGAATATGATTGCATAGGGCTCCCTAAGTGTGATAACCTCAATGTCGTATACCAAAGATTCCAGATCCCAATAAATTCATAGATGATTTCAAAATAAAAATGATAATATTAATCGATGTGTGAATTTGATCAAAATTGTTTTCTTCATTTTGTGGGAATTTAAAGATAAGAGAGACATTGATCTCTCCCAATAATGTGGTTATTTCTTTGGAAAAGAATGCATGACATGTACTTGGTGAAATTTCCTAGTGATTTTACACAAATAAAATGTCCTACCCAAACTAGTGTTTTCAAGATAATGCTCTCTTTCCAAACCAGGCATGCACCTTGAATTCCTCTACACTCAAATTCCATTCCCCAACACTAGTCACCGAACTAGAATGTTTCCTGAGTATCCATCCTAATCAACCTGATTCCTGGTCTATCCTTCTCATCTGAACAACTAGTTTACATTTCTTACATTATATAATTGCCTCATGTCCTCAATGATCCCTTATTATAGCTCAATATTGAGTTATCCTCCTCTATTAAAGACCCAAATGCATCATGTTTATACAGCTTGAATCCCATGTTTGGTTCCAAGTCAATCTCAAATCACCATCAAGACCTAATTATCTATCCCACATTCCAGCACATGCATTGCTAAAATCATTACTCAACTATAAGGCTTTCACACCTAATTTACACTAAAGTAAAGAAACACAAAAACAATTTTGATTGTTATTGAATATTTATTATCACAAATAAAGTTTCAAATCTAAAAATATTCAGGAAGATACCAAATGGATTCTATACAATCTATATATATGTAATTCATCTTATAAAAGAGGAATCTCACTCTTGGAACTATAGAGAACTAGGGAGATGAATCTATGTTTCCTATAAATATGTATCATCTCCCCAATAAAAAATATTTATCACCCACAAATTAGAGAATAGAAATTGTGTGATTCTCTTCTGTATTTTTTTAATTTGAATTCATTTTTTTGTTTTTATTCAATTGTGATATTATTCTTCTACCCTTGATTCTTATGTGTTTCTCCCAACCTTCATGATGTAATTTTGATCTATTTAACTCCATAATTATGGAGAACTAACTCAAGGTCTAGGTCTTTAAGGGAGATTGCACAAGCACCTCAAATCCTCAATTCTGTAATTCCTTATTCTCATCCTTGATGTAGCTGTAAAATGGTCAAATGTAGTTAGATGATTTTCATCTTCTCTCTTCAATGATCTATTTCATTATACCATCAATAAAATTATATATCCCTACCCTATCTTAGCCTATAGTGTACATTATTGAATCATTGTAGATTGGGGGATGGCAAACATATGATGGAGCTAATTATGGAGACCATGAATGTCTTGATTGAGTGTGTCCATTTCATATTCACAATGGTGGAGGTAGAACTAAACATGCACTAGGATACATTTCTATGTGTGTTCAGAACCAAAAATTAGATGGAACAAAAATAATCAGTGAATGGAATTAATTCGATTTTTAAATGAGATCAATACAAATAATGAAGAACTTATGTTATCAAACTAGGATTTAGACCCATTTCACCATAGTTTTTGTGTGTTTGGATTATATTTTTTTAAAATTCATAAAATTAATATTAAAAATCTGTCTTTCTATTTCTTTCAAAATTAAGGAAAATAAATAAATAAATAATAGGATAGTGAATCTCGCATTCCCTACTCCTTGATATATGACATTTTTCAACCACTTGGTTACATTAAGAGTAATAAAACTTTTGTTTGACAAGGCCTCTGGATAGGAATTCCCATTATCTATGTAGAGTGGGACTCACTTTTACGTCTTTATTATTATAATTATAATTATATCTAGGTTTTTTCATATCTTTATGGTTTGAGAAAAGTATTCTTCTTAAACATCATTTTTAGTTTATGGGGTATCATACTAAGTACGTATATACTCACAACTATATGGGATTTTCACCTACATGTGTCATGTATAGATGAAAAATAGTTTGTTAGTGATCTTAGTGGACATAGTGTTGGTGGAGTAGAAACTTAGTGGTATCCATAGGTTTGAGGAATAGGTGGATTTCATGTCAGGATTTATGCATCTAGGAAGTTATCTTCATTTTCCAGTTATGTTAGGTTAGTTTTTACCTTGGGATATCAAGCCACTTTTTCAACCTTTTTACTTTATATCATTACACTTTGTGGATGATTATAATTTTTCACATCAATTATATTCATTATAGTTGGTTTTATTTTCTATTTTTCATTATTTTATCATATGTGGATATGGGTATTTTTTCTGGTGAATTTGGTTAAGGCCTACCATGTTTTTTTATATGTCTACTTAGTACTAGTCACCAGTACCTATCCTATTGGAGGTAGGATTAGGGTGGCACACTCAGCTTACCATCGGCCTAGGTGGGGTCCCAGGGAGTCATGTCATTTTAAAGTGGTATTACAAAGGGTATTTATAATTGTTGAAGTTTGAAGTTTTGAATCATGTGAGGATTGGTGTGGGAACTTAGGGAAATGGTGTTAAGGGATCTTGAGCTGAGATTTCAATCTAGGGAACCTCGTGTTAGTTCAGTGGATGACATATCCATTCTCCAGGACTCCGATAACCTATCTTTCAACTCAGGAGATCTGAGGAACCAGTTTCTAGGAATATTAAAAAAGTACATACTAAAAGGGTCAAATAATAAATGAAAAAATAGTTGGGATCAGTGTTCGTATTTTTTTCAAAAAAACAAGTACAAACTTCTTCGTATTTAATAGTAATGTCATCATAAAAAGTAGTAAAAAATAAAATATAGAACACAAAAAGTTTTTTATTGTGGTTATCCTTATTAAAGGATGAATATGTCTCTTGTGTATGATGGTTCTTATCCCCCCCAATTAACCGTTCTTTTATTATCTTGAGAAATCTACATGCAAGGGTATAACCTTATACCATCTATAAGAATTTGAAACCAACAAGTGAAGTACACACACTTGATTATTGAATATAAATAAAAACTTATCCTCAAATATAGATCAAAAATTTAAATCAAAATTTTATTTGGACTTGATGAATCATGATCTTCTTATTTCATTAACAACAGTATTCTTTGACTTTTCTCAATACTTAGAAAATATGTTCCTCTTTTTCAATACATTAATTTCTAATGACATATTCATTCTCTTTTTTATAATATATTCACTAAACCATGTGAATATAGTATCCATGATTCTAAACACTTTAAATATTTTTAATACTTAGTCTCATAACTTCCATGCAAAATAGGAAATATTTTAGCCCTTCTTTATCTGTTATTTCTTCCATAAAATCTACATGCATTTAAATTATCATAAATACATGAGGACATGAAGTAGTACTGATATTGTTGTGGTGCCTCATTTTATTATGTAAATATCAACCAGAACCTCTCTTCATATTTACTCAATATGGAATTAAAATTTTCTCATAAAAATATACTCGATCCATCTTCGAAAATATTTTTTCCTTTAACAGCTCCATGACACAGGTTTCCCTTCACAACTTATATCCATATTTTCCATCATAATAATCATCATAAAATGAATTGAATCATAATTATAGGTATAATTATGATGTTTAGAGAATTTAATATTAGAAAAATATCGCTTTAATTAATTCTTTTTGTCGTAATATTAATTCTGGAAACCCATATTTTCATCCTATAGAGTTCTCAAAACATAACTAAGTAGATGACTCTTATAAAGTATCCTTTTACTTTTTTTTAAAAACATATTTTAATCTTATAAAGTGTCCAATTACTCTTATGAAGTTCTTTATTAATCTCACCAAGCCTTGTTTTACCTTTTTGAAGTGGATAATGACTTTTATAAACTTTTAAAGACTTTTCCATTTTTTAGCCTCAATCAAAGAAATATGGAATCCTTCACATAACCACAGAATAACTAAAATTAAACTCCAAGGATTATCGAATAAAAATAATTATCAACACCATAGAAAAATTAAAATGCATCATTGACATGTATTTATTAAAAATACAATATAATCCTAAAGTGGGTTCAACAGTCTCCCCCTTTGGATTTGATTTCACTTTCAAAACCATACATTTTCTCCCATTTATCAACAATGAATTAAAACTAGATGTGAATGAGATGATATCAATGTCTTTAAATAAATGAGTCATAAACCAACAAACTCTAATTTTACTTTATCCAAAATCAGTGTACAAAATAAGAGTATTTAGATCAATCATCAATGCTGTCCAAAATTCCAAAAATGATACCTGGATAGAATGTTTAAGCCTAGAAATGGAAATATGATTATATTAAACCTTTTCCTACACTCACTCAATAAAACCATTAACAAAATTAACAATATTATTATAGAATCTTTACACAATAGAAGTGTGGTAGTTGGGAGGGTCCAACTTTGATTTTTCTGAAATCGATGACCAATCCAGGATCAATACGACAATGAATTCCAGTATCCATAGATTGAAATCAAAGATTTAGAAAAAGAGAAGAATAACTATAGATCATAGAAAGATGATCTTTCACATCCTATTTATAATTAATTTAATAATTTTTGAATAAATTAAATACCTGGGTCTTTAGTACTTTTTTTATTGATGATCATTCATCATCCGGAATGACCCTTTCAAATTTTAGTGGTTGTTCTTACAAGGATCCAAAGTAGAATCCATTTAGTTGTCATCCACAGAAGCTACAATGGTCTTTGATCAACATCACTCATTCTCCGGGTACTAGCATGGTGGAATGAATGTCTTTCTTTAATCGTTCTTGATTTATTCTTCTTCGGTCTTGAAGAACTTCTCTCATTCTTGAGAGGGAGAGATGATAGGAGTCGAGAGAGAAAATGTTTGGATCAATAATTCCCAATTTATCAGGGTTTGAAACAATATATGTACCTACCTATTAATCAAAATGGGGTTTTATTTACAATATTTAACTTCAAAATAGAAATTAAATACAATTATAAATATTAGAGAAAAATCATGCTACATAATAACAATAACAACAACATTAATTGTGGTGCACTAACTTGTGTAAAAGGGAACCATAAAAGAAATCTCGTGCCACATAATGATAAAAGTCTTATTATTGTTTCTTGCGACAACTAGATAAACATTATTTAACTACTTGTAAATAATTATTTTATTAATGGATGCGGTCTTGGTTCGTTCGAACTCCTCTTCCATTTATTAAACACCCAAATAAAAACTTTTATTCTCTTAAACAAATATTTTTATTTATAAACTAGTAAATAAATATTTATTAAATGTTTAATAAAATAAATAAATATATTTTATTAACAATCTGGTGAATAAATATTTATTTAATTTATGAAATCATTTTAACTTGAATAAAATTATTCCTCAATATTGAGAATAATATTTATTCTATTAATTAAATTCAAATAGAATTCAATCGAGGCAACAAGAAACACTTAGTGTGTGACCCTCTAGGATTTTTTTCATTGGAATTATGTGGGATTGCCTAAAGTCCAAGATTACTATCTAGAAACGGGTAAAGGTACCTAAGAGAAAGAACTTAATGTCATAATGATGACATCCACATATGAACACTCACTATGTAATATAATTCCTTTGTCACAATATCTCATCAGGTAGGTTTCATGATAGTATCATCAACCTATAGGTTTGATACATCATTATTTTACTACATTAAATAAACTAATTGTTACACCATGGACATGTAATTTAGGGAGATGGTTCTATTTCAATATAAGGACTGAGATATCAACTTCCATAAATGGAAGGTACAAATCCTTCCTTTACTTATCCATTAATAACATGTTATTCGTGACACACCCAACATACCCTACTTGACACCAACATATGGCATGATGGTTTCGTTAGAAAATATAAGTGTGAGATTCATGACACATATTAATGATAATATTAAAGTCTAAGGGCCATTACACACACTCACAGATATGAATATCTGATGACACCAAAACATGTTGAATTCCAACTGGTGGGTCTGTTTTATAATCTCCCATCTTAGAGATTACCAAGTGAGAACTTCATGAGAAGAAGTCTCATATTCTTATGAGTACTCGCACCTGGAAGTCTATATACTATGTGTCCCATCATAGTATGTCATCAAATCATAGAACTATATTTAAGAATATTGTCATAGCACTTCAATGTTCTCATCATAGTGAGGAACTACTATTTCCTTATTAATGCGACAAATAATTCATGAAATTATTACATTATTGCATTATACTCCAAGAAATTAATAAATTATAGTCATTTCAGATGCATATGGAATCCTTGACATTATATTTCTTTCTTCATGTGTCCAAGGACACATTTTCTTGGAAAGATGAATGTCATGTGACGTTAGAAACACTCCCCTATTGGATTGTTTCATACTGAATCTCTTCAGTATATTGTCAATGTATGTACTTTGACTTAGGCCCAACAATCTCTTGGATCTATCATGATGGATCTTGATCACAAGTATATATGTTACCTCACCCAAGTCCTTCATAGATAATAATTTATTCAACAATGCATTAACAGGTTGTAAGAATGGTATTTCATTTCCAATAAGTAATATGTCATCAATATACACTATTAGAAAAATGACAACACTCCCACTAAAATGTTTGTAGACACAATGATCACATTGGTTCTATATAAAACAAAATTTTGTTACGGCTTCATCAAAATAAAATTTCCAGGACTTAGATGATTTCCTTAATCCATAATTTTTTTTCAACTTGCATATCTTATTGGCATCCTTTGGAGTCAAAAACCCTTCAATTTGGTTCATATAGACATCTTCCTGAAGGTGCATGTTAAGGAATTCTTTTTTTACATCCATTTTCTAAATATAATAGTCATGGTAAGCAACAATAACCAATATAATTTTGATGGATTTCATCATTGAAACTGGTTAAAAGGTTACATTGTATTCAATGCCTTGACACTGTTTAAACCCTTTTAAAACTAGTCGTACCTTATAGGTAATGGCTTTTCCTTCCATTTACAGTTTCTTCTTTAATAAAAAATTTGAAACCAACACACTTTACATATACTATATGATCTACCAAAATCCAAACTTGGTTTTGGTGCATGGAATATATTTCAGAATTCATGGCTTCTTAACATTTGGCAATGTCTGTGCCACTTACTTCTTCCTTGTAGGATAGAGTATCATTATTATCAACTAATAATGAGTCACCATGCTTGGTAACTAGAAAACCATACTATTTTGATTCTCTAACCTCTACTGTACTCTAAAGTTGTACTTTTGTCTCTAGAACAGATCTTTCTTCCCTAGGGCTTTATGCAATCTACTCTTGTACTAACTCTTGTGTACCTTGAGAATCAACTTCATCGAAGTCTATCTCATTATCACTGTCTGTTTTGGATATGTTCTCCCTCTCGAGGAATATAGCATCTCTTTCCATTATAACCTTTTTTCTAAGGGGTCATATAGGTAATATACCCTTGTTTCCTTGGGGTATCCTATAATGGAAGACTTTGTGCCTCAAAGTGTGAGTTTGTTACCTAAATAGGCCTTAACAAATACTTCACTTCCCCACACATGTAAATTCGATAACATGGATTTTATTCCACTCCAAAGCTTATATGGAATACCATTTATCAATTTATTTGGTACTTGGTTTAGTATGTGTGTCATTGTTTGTAATGCATATCCCAAAAAAGGATAATGGAATACTTTCATGACTAATCATTGTTCTCACTATGTCCAACAAGGTTTGGTTCCTCCTTTCACTTAAACCATTCCAATGGAGTGTGTGAGGAGGAGTGATTTGGGATAGGATCCCAAACTCTCATAAGTAATCAATGATGTTTTGATTAAGATATTATCCTCCTCTATCTAAGTGAAGTTTCTTAATCTTCTTACCAAGTTGGTTCTCAACTTCATTCTTGTATTCCTTGAACTTATCAAAATAATTTGACTTATACCTCCTTAAGTAGATATATCCATATCTACTAAAATCATCAGTAAAATTTATGAAGTATGAGTACCCTCCCATTTATTCAATTGGGAATGGTCCACACACATCAGTATGGACCAATTTAATAAGCTCTTTGGCTCATTCACCTTTCCCAATTATTGGGGCTTTGGTTATTTTACCTTGTAAACATGTGTGACATACACTAAGTGGTTTTCATTTGAAAAAATCTAAATATCCATCTTGATGTAACTTTCTTAATCATTTTTTAATTTTCATGACCTAGCTAGTGATGAAAAAGTTTGGTGTGGTATGAGTCATGTGAAGTAGTTTCATTATTGATTTCCATTACTTGGTTTGTGTAATCTAACACATAAAGACCATTATAAAAATTTTCCATACCAAAACAAATGCTATATTTATAAAATAAGAAACATTCATTTTTAAACCTTAAATTGAATCCATCTATATCTATTCTGGATACAAAAATAATGTTTTTGGTTATAGAAGGAACATAATAACAACCTTTTAATACCAAGATCATCCCATTTGGCAACGTGAGGTGGTAGTCCCCAATAGCTACAACATCAAGTCTAGCTCTGTTGGATATTCGTAGATCTACCTCCCCTAAATCCATTTTCTTGAATATAATTGGTTCCTATATTTGGATACATATGTGAGCACCACAGGCTGCATCTAATACCCAATTTGTAGAAACAGATAAATAGCACTACATAACAAATGCACCTAAATCTTCCCCTTACTTATTTAGATGAGTGTTATTTTTCTTCCAGTGGACCTTCTTTCCACATGAAAAATAAATAGATTCATGTTCCCTTTTATCCCCCTTGATCTTCATTTTCTTATAAGGGTATGAATAATATTTGGGGTTAAATCTATTAACTTTCCCTTTCCTCTTATTCACCTAAAGGATAAAAGGCTTTTCACACATCATGTCTTTGTCCACTTGGAGAAGGAGGATAAGAAGATCTGTTAGATACTTTTCAATGTTGTGCATATTAAAATTCACAAAAAAACTAGAGAAGATCTAAGGGAGTGATGCAATAATGAGATTGGTACCCAATTATTTAGGGATTTTAAACCCTAGAACCTTCAGATTCTCAATTTATCCAATGATCTTGACTAAGTGAGGCCCATCTGGGGCACCTTCTCCAAGCTTACTCTGTATGAGTGCCTTGAAGATCTCAAGTTGTTCCTGTCTTTCTCTCTCCTAGTAAAGACCACAAAGGTGCTCAAGTATGCTATATGAATCCATGTTTTTGTGAAACTTCATGAGTTCACTAGTAATTGATGATAACATCAAACATTGAACGTTGACCACTTCATTCATATGTTTTTTGTATACCAGGAACTCTTCATCACTCACCTCTTGGGATGGAAGATCAGATAATGAGGAATCCATCATGTAAGATTTCCTTTCATGGTATAGAATGACCCAAAGGCAGCTAAACCATTCCTGGAAGTTACTTCCAGTGCGGAGGTTGTCTTTATCTAGTATTGATAATAGGGATAGTGTGGTGGAAAAGTATGTCATTTTTATTCTATAATTAAAAGATAAGATAATTATTACATTCTTGATTACATTTTATGAGAGATAATAAATTAATTTTATTAAGTCTCTCACTATTTTATCAAGTCCCAATGGACCTCACCATTGAACTCGAAATGTCTAATTGCTTGGACATTATAATGGAAATGATCCATATTATACTTCGCATAAAACCAAAAAGGGTTGGTCAAGATATTTGAAGTTATTTAGGTAGGCTGGTCTTTGCCAACTGCGGGCTTGCAGATCTTTAATCCATTGAGTGGACTCCCCAATACTGAAATCCTTCCTTGGATTTCCTCAACATTTGACTCTAATATTACACCAAGTCCAGAAATGGAAACTCCTCTTGATGTTATATGGTTAATTCAACCCAAAACTTTCATAAGGAATTCCTGTATAAAAGTATGTGTCCCAACAGGGGTTGGTCAAACACATAGTTTTTTTTGAGTCTTACCCTCAATCAAGTAACAGAAGGCTTGGTCTGACTTAATATTTTATTGAAGGATTTTTATTTCTTATGCATAAATTGATTATTATATTTATCACATGCTTGTTAATATTAATTGTAACTTACTTAATTGATTAAACATATCTTGATAATATTTATACATAAGCCTGGTTAATTTTTGTTCCATCTTGCATGCTTGTTTAATTCATTAATTATGTGATCTCGACAACACATATATAATGATAAACCATGAAAATAACAGAATAAAATAAAGTAAAGGGCATGATCATGAGATTTTATAATTGTTAGTTTATATAGAGGTTGATAAACTAACGCTGACCAAGAGGAGAAACATGTTGAACCTTTTGGGTTCGTTTTTATGGCTTTCCACCTGTCCACCTTTGTGTCTCTTGGGATTGGTTTCATCACGGCTCCAGCTTGAACCACCTCCACTAGTTTAGGATCTCCATCCATTACATATACGTTTTAAATCACATACAGGTGGGGGTAAAAATGGGGTTTACATAAAATAAACCATGGGCACATAGGCCCTACATATTAATAAGGAAATATGGAATGCAGACCAACAATTTAATTTAAAATAAAATAAAAGGAAACCAATCACATCCAAAGGTCTGTTCTATCTCATGATCATCGAAAAACATGAAATGAATTATTCATTTAATAAAACTATAATTCAATTATTTAATCATTCTTATTAAGCTAAATCATGCTTAAATCAATTAATTATTATATTTAATTAGTCAATCCTTTTTTCTTAATACTTTTTTGAATTTCACTGAGATTCTCATCCATAACCTTGGAGGCAACACGGTGAACACCCATTCAAATATACATGATATGTAATTTTTAACATTACACAAACATTAAAGTTTTAATTTTTTGTAATTTGGTAAAGTACATGGTGTGTAGTTTTGACAACCTAACATATACTGCCTTCACCATCTTATCTGAACTAAACTCCTAGGGACTCAGCATGTGAGGCATACTTCATAAATCTTGTAGTACATAGAATGTCCAATGGGCCACATGCCATGTTGTCTCTGGGTTACATGGTTACCGGTCGGCTTAGTCATGTATGGGATACACGTTTTGGCCCTTAACCCAAAGGGACTACACATCATGTCCAATAGGACACACAGCGTGTAATCCAGTTGATTGTGTGCCAGTCTGTCTTGTTCAACATGAGGTGTAAGAATTAACTAAACCACATTTCATTAATGCATACACTTTGAGTAATTTCTGAATTACTCTCATTTCACTAAACACAACTACATGGTGTGTAATCCGGATTACATGATGTTTATGGTAGATTACATGATGTGTAACTCTGAATACACAACATATACTATCATGTTACCTAGATAGAATCATTGGTGCCTCCTAATGAGTTCCTCAAATTAATTTTAATCAAAAAAATATTTGTTTCTGTTAGATTTATGATAAATGTAAAGAGGAAGAACAAATCTCAAAATTCAGATTACAAGAATGATTAATAATGAATTGAAAAACTAAATTATTAAATATTAAATCATCAATTAATTATTTAAATAATTATAAAAGATGATGATCCCCCTCTGATACAACTTGTAGGATTCAGATGTAGTGGAAACATAGTGGTTGGGAGGGCCCAACTTTAATTTTTCCATAATCAATGGCCAATATGGGATAAATAAAATGATGAATGCTAGTATCCACAGATTGAAATCAAATATTTAGACAAAGAGAAATATAACATTAGATCTAAGAAAGAGGATCCTACCCATCATGTTAATAATTAATTAAATAATTTCTGAATAAATTAAATACCTGGGTCTTTGGTACTTTCTTCATTGATGATCATTGATCATTCAGAATTACCCTTCCAGATTACCTTCATTTCTCTTGTGAGGATCCAAAGTAGAATCCCTCTAGTGGTGATCGACATGTGCTCTAATAGTCTCTGATCAATTCCACTCATTCTCCAAGTGATATCATGGTGGAACAAATGTCTTGATTAGATTTCTCTTGATCAATTGTTCTTCGGTCTTAAAGAACTTATCTCATTATTAAGATGAAGAGATAAGAGGAGTATAGAGAGAAAATATTTGGCTCAACAATTCTCAATTCACCAAGGTTTGGCACAATAAATGTAATTTACTATTAATCAACATGGGGTTTCAGTTACAATATTTATTTGTGAAATATTAATTAAATGTAATTATAACTATTAGAGAAAACCCATGCCACATAATAACAATAACAAAACCATTATTTTTAGTGCGCCAACTTTCACAAAAATGGAACCGTAAATGAAATCTCATGCCACATAATGAAAACAATATTATTATTGTTTATTGTGCTAATTGGATAAACATTATTTACCAACTTGTAAATAATTAATTTATCAATGGGCGGGGTCTTGGTCCGTTTGAACTCCTCTTCCATTTATTTAACACCTGAATAAAATATTTTATTACCATAAATAAATATTTTAATTTACAAACTATTAAATAAATATTTATTAAATGTTAAATAAAATAAATAAATATATTTTATTCACAATATGATCAATAAATATTTATTTAATATATGCAATCATTTTAACTTGAATAAAATTATTCCTAAGTCTTGAGAATAATATTTATTCCAATAATTAAATTCAAACAGAATTTAATAGAGACCACCAGAAACCCTTAGTGTGTGACCCTCTAGGATTCTTTCTCATGGGAATTAGGCGGTCTTGCCTAAATTCCAAGATTACTATCTAGAAATGGGTCAAGGTACCCAAGATAAAGAACTTAAAGTCACAATGATCAAATCCACATATGAATGCTCACTGTGTAATATAGTCATTTTTCCACAATATCTCATCAAGAAGGTTTCATGATAGTTTCATCAACCTATATCCTTGATACTTCATCCTTTGACTACCTGAAATAAACTCGTCATTACACCCTGGCCAGGGAATTTAGGGAGACGATTCTATTTCAATAAAAGTGTTGAGATATTAACTTCCATAAATGGAAGTAAAAAATCCTTACTCGAATTATCCATTAATAACACATCATTCATGATGCACCCAATATACCCTACTTCCCGTTAACATATGGCATGGCCGTTTTTGTCAGCAAATATAAGTATATGAGTTATGAAACATAGTGACCTACTAATTGTTGATCCAAACACAGGTGTTGAGTCATAGTTCTAGGAAGGCTTTATCTGATTTTTACAGACCATTTATGGAACACCACAACCTACCATAACTATGTAAGTGTTGACACATGAGTTCCAGTAGCATCATCCTCCCACGTTTTTGAGGGATGGATTATCACAACATGCAGAGTCATGGATAATGTCCATGTTATCTATCTTCAAGAATCTAGAGGTGCCTCCTAATAGGAGGGCCAAGCTCTCTATGTATATGATGCATGACTCCTCCAAGATGTGGTGGGATGTCATTACTTGGAAGGAACTTCATCAGGAGATTGACTAGAGGGATTTTCATATGGCCATCTATGATTAATTTTATCCTGAGAAATTGAGTACTGATAGATACCAAGAGTTTATACACTTGGAGTTGGGCGTTTTATCAGTAAAGGATTATTTATCCCATTTTACAGAGCTCCACTGCTTCACACCTATTCTGATGGGTTATGAGTTATCTAAATCTAGGTGATTCGGGGATAGTCTCAGGTATGAAATACAATCAAAGGTGTATTTATTTTGGCTGACTACTATTTATAGAATAGTGAATGAGGTGCTTATAATAGAGCATAATCTGAGAGAATCTAGGGATGTGAGCCCAAACAGTTCGTTATCTTGATTAGGTGCTACATCAACCGGTATTAGGAAGCATCGTCTGGAACTTCCATTTGGTGATATTAGTTTCCATATAATATACTTTGGTAGCCAGGTGAGGTGTAACCAATGTTATATACTGGGACATATTAGACCTCAGTATATGAGGGACCCAGTCGAGTACTGATCTTGAGGAAAGATAGCCCATGTATAGTGATTTTGAAGAGCCTTTCCTCCAATATCCAGTGAGAGAGGGTCTACACCAACTCCATATACAGTATATAGGCCAAGATATTCTCCTCTATAAGCAAGCTAGAGTACAGTCGGTTAATCAGGCCATGGAGGTGGTCATGGTTATGGTAGTGAGACACTAGTTTTGTAGCAACAGTAGAGCAGATCTACTCAGTGTAGCCAGGAAGTATCATAGGGTCATGGCTTAGGCCAAATATATATAGTGAAAATGACACATGTGGAGTAGGATACCAGACCTTCTATAGTGATAGGTACTACTCTAGTAGCCTCTACTTTATCATCTTCACTTTTTGATATAGGGGATTCTCATAGATTTATATTTGTTCCATTGTAGAGAGTCTTTGGCTTAGTGTTAAATGTTATGAAGGTGTTATGATGCTTCATAATTTTTTGGGGATTATAATAGAGGATGTACATCAGTTCATGTAGTTACCCCTTGAGATTGGTGGGTATCACATCATATGAGACCTATTTTTCATCGAGATGACATGTTTTGAAATCATTCTCAGGATGGAATGGTTGGTTCCCTTTCATGATTTCATTGATTTATATCATCGTAGGGTGACCTTAACATCACAAGAGGGTAGAGTTTTTATTCAAAGGGGTGAATGTGATGTCCAAGTGAGTCAAGCCAGACCACATAATCATGGGTTGGGAGGGATGACAACCCAGATTGCTAATTTATATATGGATGATCAGGGAAAACATCAAGAATATTTTCCTCCAGTGGTTCATCATTTCAATGATGTTTTCCCAGACAACTTCTTAGGGTTAACTCTAGTGAGAGAGGTATATTTCTATATTTATCTAGTTTCATGATTTTCACTGGTATTCATTCCTCCTTATAGGATAGATACTACTGAGATGAAGGAGCTCAAGAGGCGGCCATAGAATTTAGAGACAAAGGGGTTTATATGAACCTGTACTTATCTATGGGGTTTTCTGGTCCATTTTATAATAATATAGAAAAAAATCTTAGTATATGTTTGGAATACCTAAAATTGAACCATATGAAGGTTATGAACTGGTATCCTTTTCCGTGAATAGATGATATCTTCAACTATCTCCAAGGAGATCAGGTATTCTTGAAGATTGATTTGAGATCAGTTTATCATCATGTGTGTGTTATATCATTATACATAATTCTCAAAAATTCTCATAGAAGTTATAGTCTATATGAGTATTTGGTTATATCATTCAGTCTTATGAAAACATAATCAGTTTTCATGGAACTGATGAACCGGGTCTTCCATCCTTATTTGGATTTTTTTGTGGTTTTCATAGATAAAATATTAGTGTATTATCACACATGGAATGACCATGCCAAATATCTCAAGATTTTACTGAATATACTGATAGAGAATCAGTAATATTCTAATATCATAATTTTCCACTTCTGGTAAGATTATATTCACTTCCTCAGTCACATTATCTCAGATATGGGAGTATTAGTTGAACCATAGAAGTTGAGAGTTGTATTTTCCTGGGAGTAGTCTAAGAACATCTTTGAGGTATAGAGTTTATTGGGACTGGATGGATATTAAAGGCATTTAATACAATAATTATCACTCCTAGTATCACCACTCATGGGAATGACTAAGAAGGGTGTGATGTTTGTATGGTGGGATGCGTGTGATTTGACAATTCAAAAGCTAAAAGGGAGATTGACTTCAGTGTCAATACTAATTTTCTTAGAGCTGGGAAAGAGTTATATTCTTTACTATGATGCATCAGGTATCAATCTTGGAGTAGTTCTTATGTGGGGAGATAGAGTCATGTAGTACAGGTCTCGGTAGTTGAGGCCACATGAGAGGAATTACCCAACACACAATCTCAAGTTAGTTTCAATTGTTCATGTATTGCATTGTTGGAGACATTACATACATGGAGAGAATTTTGTGTTGTACATGGACCACAAAATAATCAAGTACATATTTATATAGCGTGATCTTAATCTGAGTCGGATGACTCAGATACAAGAAATTCAGTAGACCAGTTGCAAGTGGAATCTTATGGTTTTGTTCTCTGAGATGAAGTTGGAGATGCAGGATAGTAAGGGGAAAACTTTTATATCATCCTTAGTTGTTACCTATACCCTTCTATATAGATTGAGGATGAGGAAACTATTAGACTATGAGGGCCTAGTCCTACGAGAGAGTGTGGCGAGTGAGGTCCCTCCTCCTGGTTAGACCATAGGTGATGATGAAATTCTGTGAGTACATGGTCATGTATGGGTTTTAGTACACAAGCATGAGGAGATAAAGATGTTATTTCATGCTTCAACTTGGGTAGTGTATCTTGGAGTCAACAAGGTGTATCGGGATTTACATTTCCAATACTAGTGGTTGGGTATGAAAAGATATGTAGCTGGTTTTTTTATGAGATATTTCACCCATACATAGGTGAAGGTGGAATACCATTGACCAAACAGAATTTTAATGTAGCTTCCCATTCCCAAATAATAATGGAATGATTTCATGATGGATTTCATGATTGGTTTACCATGGTCACCTTGGGGTAATGATGTCATTTGGGTTTTTTGTGGACAGGATCACAAAGGTTACTAATTTCATACCTATCAAGGAGACCTTTTCATATGATGATCTTGGGTGTTTGTATATATATAAGATAGTATGAATTGATGGGGTCCCCAATATTATCATTTTAGATGGGGAAAACTGGTTTGCTTCATGATTTTGGAAAGGGATTCAGAGGGATTTAGGTACACAGGTGCTTTAGAGAACATCATACCACTCTCAGACTGATATCCAATTTGAACACATGATACAAGTGCTTTAGGACATATTGTGAGAAGGTTTCCTTGATTTTATGGTCTCTTGGGAGAGGCACATACCACTGGTTGAATTCTCATACAATAATATCTTTTAAGATACTATTAAAATGGCACCTTATGAGGCTTTGTAAGGTAGGACATGTCGATAACACCTTTTTTGGTTAGAGGTAGGAGAAGTAGTTATGCTTGTACTTTGTCTTCTTCAGTAGACTATAAAGTATGTTCAATTGATTTAGAAGTGGTTGATTACTCCCCAGTCTAATCTAAAATCTTACACCAATCACCACATATGACCTCAAGAGTTTGAGTTCAGGGATTGGGTATTTTTATGTGTCTCATTAAGGATGGTAAATAGGAGGATTAGGATATAGGGTAAACTTTCACCATGATATGTTGCGTTGTTCAATATTATGGAGAGATTCGGGATGGTATCCTATCAGTTATAGTTACCTCAGAGCTACCAAGTCATGCACGACGTCTTCCATGTATCCTAGCTATGTTGTTATCACTCAGACCCATATATTTCTTTACAACCTGAGGAGGATGAGTTATAAGTATATGTGTCTTTTTAGGAGAATCATATACGTATTGTGGATCATAGCATGAAGGTTTTATGAGGCCAATTGGTTTCTCTAGTACAAGTGTTATGGCAACACTGTTGTGTACAGGATGAGTCCTGGGAGTGGGAGGCCAATGTATGAGCACAATGGCTATAGTTGTCCATATATTATGCTTCACCACCCTAGGAAGGGAAATTCAAGGATGAATTTATTTAATGGGTAAGTTTGTAAGAACTCGGTTTTTTCATGAGGTATCGATCCATTATTTCCATCAATTTTCAGTCTAAATATCTAAATATGTCCTAATGAGAATTACCTTTGAGGAAAAAACTTATATAGGGTGTCTATGGTTAGTTTAGAGCTCAAACCCCATTTTTTGGGGTGAAAAATACATGGCTCATAGTTAGTAGAAATTGTGTGGGGTAGGCCGCATGGTTAGATTAAACTATGTGAGGATGGATAGTGGATTCCAACAAGCTACACATTTAGAAATACTATGTGATTTGAAGTGTACGATCGTGCAGGAATGTATTCAGTTTTGATAGTGTACCAAGACATGTTTTGTACATAGCTACTCAAATCATGTGAGAAAACTGTGCGAAGTACCCCTTTACTACAGCAAAGGGTGCACTGTTAGCTCATGGTTGGCACATAGTTTGGCCAACCATGCAGCCAAATAGTGTAATCCAGAAAATCTTGGGAAATTACCATTTTCCCCTAATTAATTCTATTTATAACCTAATTTTATCCTCTTTTATCATGTTGGACAACCTCACATCTTGAGAGCTTATTTTGATGCTTATTTAAGGATTTTCCATCGAATATCTGTCTGATCTCAGAATCAAGAGCTATTTATCTCATTTCATCCATATCAGTATGTTGTCAATTCCTTTTTTCCCATTCTTCTTTTAGTTTGGTATCAGATGTGATATTTAGGTGCAAAATAATATTCCCAACTTCTAGGATCTTTATTATTTATTCGATTTTCTCCCAATATGAGTCAAATCAAAAGATGATACTAGAATATCTATTCACTAAAAACATATTATAAGTGGTCTAATGATTTTCCTTCAATTTTGAAGTGTTTATATATATACCATTGTGTCGCACACCCAATTCTCAAAGAAATTCCCTTGAAATGGAATTTAACCCATGAATTGAATTGATAATAATGTCCTTTGTAATTAATGGAGATGTTGATAATTAATTAATGGTTGTGAACCTTGAAATGAAACCACACCTTGGGTGTGTTGGGAAATTAAATGGACCACCATGGGTGGCATATTAATTATCACTTAAAATATGTTGTTTACCCCTTTTCTATGGGATGTGAATTATAATTTGAATTGTAATGTGAACTATAAATGGGATTGGATAAGGAGAGGGAATAGAATCCATATACATAGACTAGGCCATGTAAATTATTTTTTTAATCTTGAGTTACCTATTTTTAATGAATTGACCATGTGACTAATTAAAAGGAAATCCTTCTAATATTATCCATGTATTGAGTCACCTTTTGAGGTTATTTTGAAATGAGATGAATAAGGTGATGAACTTGATGTAATTAAATGACTTTTAATGAATTATTATATGCCTTGGGTGACACATGGGTTCATATACTAATTCCATGGATGGAATCATTTGGCTTCTACCTTACTTACACCTGAGTGACACTTGGACTCCTTATAAGGATTTCCAAGGATATACTCATGGGGGATGACTATTATATGCCCAAGTAACACTTGGAATCCTTATGGTTTTCCTAGGACAGAATCAAAGGGATAGTTGATCGTATACACCATATGTGACACTTGGTCTCCCTTAGTGGACCACCAAGGATGGAGTCAAATGGAAATGATGTTAGACCACACCTAAAGTGATACCAGGATTCCTATAAGGAATTACTAGGATGGTATTGTAGGGTGTTTGGTTCATGATACACCTAGAGTGATGCCTAAATTCCAAATTAGAAATACTATGGACATTCTTAGGTTCATAAATTAAAAATAAATTAAATGATTTATATGAAACGTCTACCAACCTAAAGAACAATCTTATATTTAGTCAGAGACTTGTACTATATTGATGGCATGGTTATGTATCCTTGATCACATACCTTTATTAGGGACTCTAGGATATGTTACAGGTCCTGAGACTTATTACTTAAATGATATTGATTAATTAAATGAAATTAATTATAAATGAGATATGACTAACTCTTAATTTAGTGAAATTCCAGCTAGGCTGAAGTGGGTAGAAAAGAAAGGGTGTCCATGGGAACCCAAAGCTTTATAGGTTTTTTATATTCAGTACTTTATTTAAATATTTTATTACTTCTTGCACATTATTTATATATATATATTAATTGACTGTATGGCACTAGACCTTTGGGTGGTTGTCTACTGGGTTATATCTCAAACTATGTTCTGGCTGTCAATGGGTACCCAAACATACTATATGATTTTGGGTATGGATAAGGTAAAACACCCTACTATAGGTTCTTGTTAATGCTTAGGAGAATGGGGGCATGGGATCAAGCTGAGGCTCATGATGTTAGATGGATTTTTTTGGTCTTTTGGTATTTTTTTACGTGTATTGTACATCTTCCATGTGTACCTATTTTTTCAATTTTTTATAACATGACATTTATCATCATCATTTTTACATGAGATTAATTTTTGGTATTGGTTATTTAAATCTATTCCTATTATTCATATATATATTTTTGTTGATTTACTACTTTCTATAGTTATATTTTATTGTATATCAGTTGTGCTACACTCTGGTGATGAGGGAATAATATCCCCACATACACACCCTTGGTCCTCACTTATAGTCAACAACCTCTAGTGTTTGGGGAGATGCACTTGAGGCCATGTGGCCAACCAAGATCAAGGTAGCTTCGATGGAATTCAGGTCCAGGATGTTACGACCGACTATGTACTTACATGCATGAAAAGAATAGTACCCCCATATAATATTTATTATACAAAAAATAAGAATATAAACTAAATTTAAACATAGGAAATAAAGGAAAAATAAGCAGGACTAGTGAAACTATTTAAGGAACAATCCTTTTTAAATCATGTGGCACCAAAGAATTTCTCCATAAGGAGTTGACATACATCGTCTTTCTATATGAACTCACTCAACATACCTAAGAGAAAAAGACACATCAGAATAAAAAAGTAATAATAAATTAAAAATTGAAGCTTGCTTACAAAGCCAGTATATACCACTAAGAACCTAGTTACAACATGAAGATAGTGGATCTATAGAACTAATGGTTTTATATACATTAGGATCAACCTTCATTGATGTTTTTTAGGTTCAAACCTCTATTGGATCTCAACTATAATGGAAGACCATGGAATAAATTTTGTGGATAAAGGATGGAAAACCTCTAAAAATAGCTCATCTTCCAAGCCTATTTATCTCCCAAACTCTCTTAGATACATGAACCAAAGGAACTAGAGTTGTGAATCATTAAAGGGGCCTTGAGAAATAAAAAGGGTGACATGATGATTATGTAAGACTAGATATATGTTCCATTATGGCATGACACACATGTGTTAATCTTTAGAGAATGAGTGAGGTGGGAAGATTATAGATGGAAATTGGAAGGATCCAGAATCTCACAGGAATAATAAACATCGAACAAACACTTGGGAAACATGAAAAAATGGACTATAGACTATGAAAATGGTATAGATCCATGGAAAACACATGGGTTAGAAAATATAGGCAATAATAAAAAATACACAACACCAGAGCTAAAAGATATATATGATCAATAACAATTATTACACCTATTATATGTCCATGAATTTCATGAGTGGATGAGAAGTTGGAATGAGTCAATAGGCTAGTATACAAGGCCTATATACCAAACCCAAATAGAGTTACACTTGGAGGACCATTAGAATAATGAAATAGCCCAAGAAAATAGAATCCAAAGAGAAATAGCATGCTAATAAACAAAATATATCCAACCAAAATAATATTTACATAATAAAATAAAAACACAATTTTTTTTAGAAATCACAACATGTATGAAAATTAAAATAATGAAACATGTATATATAACATGTTAAATTATAAAAATTAATAAACAAAAAAATAATTATAATAAGAATGAAATATTTAATATAAAAAGATATGAATTGTGATTTTTTATGGTGAATAAATGTATTTTTGGTGGAGGAATCCCTCTAAATCCATAAAACTTCTTTATACCCCCTTTGACAAAAAAGGGGGTGGGTGTTTTCTAATATGCAACTATTGGAATATATTTTAGATTTTATTTAGAATCAATAATGTCACCAAAAATATTTTCAATCATTATAAAATAAACTATTAATATTTTTTAACCCTATAGTGACCCATGGAAAACATATATAGATATTATATCATTTTAGATGAATATTCATTACATAACATTTTGATCCACACCATAACCATAATTTTTTATTATATTTGGAGAATATATATATAAGCATATTATTTCATGAAATATATTCAACATCTCCCACAAATATCATCTCACATTACACACTTCTTAAATGTACCCTACCTAAAACCTTTCTTCATAACTTGGGGAAAGGAAACATAAGAAAGGGTGAGTTCAGATGCTCAGTAAGGGTAAACATAAGAGGTATCAATCGATGATCATAAGTGAGAATAAGATCATAATAAGGGTATTATTACATGATCATAACTTATAATAATCATACCCAATTATTCAAATATAGTTAATCATAAATCATGGTATAGGGATTTTTTATAATAAAAGACATAAGTCATAAGTGTTTGGAATCAATAATCAACCAGGAGTCATGATAACATATAATAAGAATAATACATAAGTTTTTGGTATACACATAATCATAGAAAATCATTTCCTTAGTCAAGGATCTCTACCGAGTTTATCATAATTGATTGGGTTCACTCCCCATTACATCATATACTTAATCAGAGTTTTCCCTCAAGACTATCACCGTAGACATAGTCCCTTATTGAAATTGGTTCCCTCCCCCTTCTAGTTATTATTATCTCATGAGATATAAACCTTTACCCAATGAATTGGAGGGATATATAATTCTATTAACACCCATCACATAATGAAAATCATAAATATGTGTGATATTATATCATAAAACATTTATCATATTATCATATCATAACCCATGTAAAGGAAACATGTTTCATAAACATTTCATCGTAGAATAAAACATGGAAGACAAATGGGTTTCATAAATATATCACCATAATAATCATACCCAATCTAGAGAGATAATAATGATGGTATTATTGTATAATATCCCATATGAATCATAATTAACATCAAAGGATCTTATAATAGATTAATTTTTTTTACAAAGATTATTTTGATATTTATTGAGAAAAATATCATTTTCATTCCAAAATCACTTAATTAAAATCCAAATATTTCCAAAATATTAAGTAAAAAAAATTATTTTAAAATAACCATGGAATCATTTAAATGAAGGTTCAAATCATTGAACAGTCATGAAGGTAAGAAAATTAGTTCATGCCGTAATTGTTAAAATAAAGATTTTATTCACACATTTGGTAAAATTTCCTTATTCAGAAAATGATAAGAAGATTTTTTAAATTTTTTGGTAAACGGAAAAAATTGGTAAAATTTTATTTAAAAATAAAAGAATAATATTAAAAAAAATCTTGAAAACATTTTAGAAAACCTAGATATAAAATAAAAAAAATTCTGACTAAAAGAGGAGAAATAATGTCAGATTTTTATAAAAACATTTATGAAACATTTTGAGTACCAAAAAGAGTAAAATGATACTAAAACATTGAAATTATAGAAATAAAAAAAGGATAATAAACATTTTAAGGGTCTTATCAAATAAGGATCATAAAATTTCCTCAATGTAAATTTAATCATAAACATTCCCAATTAAAATAGGATTGAAATATAAATCCCTTACCTCAAGTCTCATCTTACTCCATACGCATTCAAATATCCTATATAAAAATATATAGATTTATTATTTATATATTAAATAACCATATTCATATATATTATATCAAATATTATTTACTTATAATTTCTTATAACCCTTTTATAAATAATTCTTTATTAAAATCTCTGTTTTTGATGATAACTACATAATTTTTCATATATATTTCTGATAGATGGTCCTGATACTTTAAACTTGTTCATTTTTTTCATATTCATAATATTAATCATTAAATAATTATCATATTTATTCATAATATACACTTTTATAATTATTCATATAAATTAGTGATGAAAAATTAAATGCATCACTTTACGGAGATGGTAGTTTGTATGTACGCACTAGTGATGTTTCCACTTTTCAATGGTTGGAATGAAAGAAAGATAAATAATTATTCACCTTTAAATAATAATTATTATATATTAAATGGCATATATATTCATTAAATATATCCTTATTATTGTCTATATAAAGTAAAAACAAAAAAATGAAGCACATCGCTTCATGGGGTTGGTAGTCCACATGTACGCACGAGCGATGTTATCATTTTTCAATGGATGGAAATGAAAGAAGGTAGAAAAGATATTATAATTATAAAATTATAATTATTTCATAAATATCATATATAAACATTAAATCCATCATAATAACCAACCAATAATTATGGTCATGGATAATGAATCACTTCTCTATATGGAGGTGGTAGTCCACATGTACGCATGAGTGGAACTTTTCATTTTCCATTTGATGGAAAGGATGTAAAAAATTGTTGATCCATCATCATAATAATAGTTAATTATATTGAATATATAAAATTAATTATTTTATAATGGGTACCATATATTTATAGGAGGTATAAGAATAAATAAATTGAAAGAGGTCAGGTAAGATGATTACCTCTTCTTCGGTAAACTACCTTTAGATCCCTTATTAAAGACTATTGGAATGGTATTTTAAGAAAAAATAACCTCTAATTTATATCTAGGAAAGTTTAAAAGATAATTTTATAGTTTTTCTCCAATATGGATGGCTCAAAGTGGTGTAACGAATAAATATGTGGGGTTTCCTTTTATAAGTGGGGGTGGGACATACATTGATTTTTTGAAAGGATTAAAATAATATTAAGTCGTATTCATGGAATTGTACCATAAACAATTAAATTTTAAGAATACAGTGATAATGTTCCAAATAACTTCATAAAATAATAATTAATATGAAAAAAATTGGTTTTATTACTTCGTTTAACCTTAATTTACCTGCTTTACCCTTTTCATTGAGGCAGTATTATTTTTACCATAGATACTATTCATAAAGAACAAAAATAAAATTGGAATCATTAATAAAATTGGACATAATTATTACTAATATTTAATCAATTTTTCAAGATTCAATCTTTACAAACGATAGAAATTAATTTAATATAAAAATACAAAATGTAATGAAAAACGGTTTTCTGAAAATTCCTTTTTTTAGTCTAAAAGCATTTTTATACCAGGATCAAGTATTATGTTGATATAAAAGGTATAAATTGAATTAATTCTTAAAAAAATAAAAATAATAAATTTTAAAACCAACACAAATAAAAATTTAAATTCAGAAATACTAGAAAATAAAATATAGTTTTTAAAAAATCAGTATTTTCACTGTTCACCCAAAAACAAATTTTTCAAAAAATTACCAAAAAAATTACCCTAAGATAATTTTGACATGATGATTTAAAAAACTAATTTAATTTTATAAAATAAAATTTCTAAAAATTGAAAAAATTAATTATAATTTCGACTCATAAAATTAAATAAAAATCATTTTTGAAGAAAATATATTTTTGAAGAATAAAATGTATTTAAAGAAAACTGAGTACTTATTTATCAATAAATTTTAATTATATAAAACATTTATAAATATTTAAAAAAACATTACAATCCATACCTCTAATTTAACAACAATGTTATAATGGTATACTATATTATGGTTTATTTAGAATTAGGGTTACGTGTATCATAAGCTATCAAATAAATTAAATTTATTTGAAGAGAAATATATGATAAAATCTTAGGGTGTTAGATTATACCCCCATATAATAATTCTTCCATATAATTTCCATAAATCTAATATAAAAAACTGATGATTCTTCTATATCGTCATATATTTTGGTTCCCATGTAGTTTCTTTAAGTTTATGGCTTCTCCACAATACATTGAACAATAGAGTGGTCATGTTTGGAAACACTTTATCTCCTTAATATAGAATCTCCACTGGTTATTCCTCATAAGAGAGACCATGATCAAGCAGTATGAACTCTTCTTTTAGTATATATTAAGGATAAATTATTTACTTCCTTTGGAGAGATACGTGAAAACATTTTGAACATGTGATACATTTAGTGGATGATCCAAGTGATAATAAAACATCCTAATAAAATCAATAATTTCAAAGGGATTTATATATATAGATCACAACTTTCCATTATTTCCAAATCTTGTAATATTATTCCAAGGATATTTTCAAAGGAATACCTTATCACTAACTTAAAACTCTTGATCTCACTAATGATTGTTAGCATAACTATTTTGTCAAATCTGAGTTTCCTTAATGTATATTTGAATAGATCTAACCTTTTATGTCATTTACTCAGCCTACTCAGGTCCAAAAAGATTTCTTTATATAACTTTATCCCTTCATGTTTGGGTTCTACACTTCCTTATATAGATTGATTCATAATAAACCATATGTATTCATGTGTAAAATATATTATTTTAAGAAAATTTTATCAAAGGTGTTGATCCCAACCAACTTTAAAATCCATAGAACAAGCTCTTAATATGTCTTCTAGGGTTTGAATTTTATTCTTCGACTAATAATATATATGAGGATGATATGTAGTATTGAAACTCCACCACATATTCAAATATTACAGAATACTTCTCCAAAACTTCAATATAAACCTTGGATCCTAATAAGATACAATTCAATGTGGTACTCCATACGGCCTTACGACTTACTTAATGTGTATCCTTGTAAGCTGATCAAGAGATAAATCTTCTCTGATGGAAATGAATATCATTAATTTCATAAGGACATTGTCTACAATATAAAAATTATTTTGAACTTTATATCCCTTTTCATGTTGACCCATCATAAATACTCTTTTATATCTCTATACATCTTTGTACTTCCAGGAAAAATAGAGAATGATGGACTATAAGCTTCATCAAACTACACCTTCTTCAGATCTGGTATTTATAGGACACATATTTGGTTCCTAAATCTTATCATTCCATCATAATAATTGTTAAACATGAAAACATTTCTCACATTATCCTGCAGTTCAACATCCTCATTATTTACCTCTTTAATCCTTACATGAATGGATAATTGAACATTCATTAGAGAAAGATATTATTTATCCCCTTTCCTCATGATTTCAAGATATATCTTCTGAAAATCCATAAACCTTAGATCTATTTTAATCCTTATCATAGATAAACTATCATGGTCTTTCTAACTTATATCATCAACCACCTTGTTCACTGTTCTGGGATGGTAATGTATTGATCATTCATAATCTTTAATTAACTCCAGCCATCTTATTTGGAAAATATTACACTATTTTTGTGTGAATATATAATTAAAAATTTTATGATCAGTTTATATATCACACTATTCACCATAAAGATAATGCCTTCATATTTTTAGTGAAAAAACTATTACTTCCAACACAAAAACATGGTTTGGGAAGTTTTTCTTAGGAATTTTCAATTAGAACGAGGCATTATTTATCACCATATCATTCTAAATGAGGAATAATCCCAGTAACTTATTTGATGCATCACTAAAGAACACAAAAACTTATATACTACAAGGTAGTGTAAGTACAGGTGTACTAACCAACCTTCTCATCAGTTCCTTGAAATTTTCTTCACGTTTATTTGTCCAAAGGATCTTTAATCCCTTATGGGTTAACTTTATGAGTGCATTGTATAGTCATGTGAAATTATTCACAAAGAGTTAATAATATCTAAGAAAACTAATAAAACTATGGATCTCAATCATTGTGGTTGATTTGGGCAAACACTCAATAACTTCCATATTCGATGGATCCACTGATATAAACTCTCTTGAGATTATATGACCCCAAAATGAAACATTATGCATCCAGAATTCACACTTGTTAAATTTTTCATAAAACCAATCTTTCCTTATGGTATTCAGTACAATCCTCAAGTGATATTCATAATCATCCTTTATCTTAGAGTATAGAAGGATATCATCTATATATTCCAACACTAATAGATCAAGGTAATATCTAAATAATCTATTAATTAAATTCAAGAAGATTATCAGGGAATTAGTGAAATAAAATAGAATTATTATAGATTCACAGTGTCCATACCTCATACAGAATGTTATATTGAGTATGTATTTGTTTTTTCCCTAAATTAATATAATTCATATTGAAGATCAATCTTAGAAAAATATTTATCTCCTTAAAATTGATCAATAAAATCATAAACATGAGGAATAGAATACTTATTCTTAATTTTGATATTCTTCAGTTCCCGATAATCAATGTAGAGTCACATTGGTCCATCATTCTTCTTTGAAAAAAGAATAGGTTCACCCCATGGTTACACACTTAGTTATATAAATCCCCTTTCAAGATTATCCTATATTTTCTTCTTTAATTCCTAAAACTTAATTGGGTAAATTTTATATAGAGTCTTTGAAATAGGTGTAGCACTGAATATGAGTTCCATTGAAAACTCAACTTCAGAATTTAGAGGAATACTAGAAGAATCTTCTTAAAAGACATTAACAAGATCATATAAATTAGGAATATCTTTGATGATTATTTTATCTCTAATAATATAATATAAACACGCATTTTAGATAGGAATTAAGACCCCTATAATGGATTCAATTTCCCTTGGAAGTTTATATTTATCACTACATTGATAAAAATCATAGGTTGGTTCAGAATATAAAATGTGACTTCCCTTCATGGGAAATAGATATTGGATTTATGTAAATAAAGTCAATCTATTCCTAGAATAACATAAAATTCCACTAGTGGTAGAATAACAAGATTTTGGGAAAGAAAATTCTCATAAACTTCAATTGAAGAAAATTTATAGACTTGAGATGTGTTTATTATACCATTAATTTTTTTCACTAATAATTTAACATCTAATCATTGAGGTGGTATTTTGATACCCATAAACAATTATTAAAACATAAAATAGTGGGTAGAACTATAATCAAATAAAATATTATCAATTCTATAGTGGATGATAAGTGTATCTCTCACAACTTTGTTATCATACCAAACATCAGCAATAGTGATCACAAGATTTTTACCATTATCTATAGGCTTAGAAGGTTATTAACATTGATTATCTTCATTAATATTTATATTCAAGTACTAGTTATTATAATTATCATACTCTAATTTTAAATATTGGAGTGTGGTCGGTTCATTCTATTGATATTTTTCATCATTCCTTTCATTGATTGGCCTCTTCACATCACATTAGAATTTTTTTTTGCTTGATGGACTTCCTTTCCTTAATTAAAGCATTTACTATTACCCTTAATAAAATTACCTCTATGTTTCCTTCCACACTACAAGCATAAAGTAAATCTCATCTTCTTATCTAAATGATTTTTATTAATTGAATTTCCTTTTAATTTATTCTTTTTTCTCTTATTGAAACCATGAGATTTATGGGTAGCTCCAATCTCTATTTCTACCTTTATTGCACATAAAATGATTTATTCATAGATATAAAAGTCCTATATGGATAACACCCTTTAGATATTTTGTTTTAATTCACTGAATAAATGATCAATATTACATTTAGGTTTGATGATAATACGAGAAGCATACCATGAAAGTCTTGTAAAATTTATCTCATAGGAACTAATGGATTTATCATCCTTCTACTTTAGATCAAATAATTACTTCTCTATTTTCATACAAATATTATGAGTAAAGTAATTTTTGAAAATACACTCATAAACTTATCCCACTACATCGAGTCAATTTCTTCATGTTGCCTTGTGTTCTTGACAAGATTCCACCATTGATTTTCTTCTCCTTCCAAATGATAAACAGTCTAAATAAAATTTTCCTATTTTGAACAACTGATCAAGAAAAATATATTTTCTATGGTACAAATCCATGAATCAAAAACTAGGGGATCAGAGAACCGTCTAAAAGATATATGATTTTTCCTCATGAATGAATCAATAGAACATTATTCCCTCTTTTTCTTGTTTGTAATCTCAGTATGATTCATATATTGAGAAAGTTTCATAAGAGTAGTAACAATATTTTTTATTCTATCTCCCATAGAATTTTGTTGATCAGGAGTAAAATTAATGCATTTTTAATCACATTCATCATTAACACATTTCTTAAGGTTATAACCATTGAATAAAACAAAAAAGAATAGTGTGAGAAAAATAATCATAGTTATAAACCAAATGATCATGAAAAATAATTTATATTATGTATTATTTAGGATAATTTCTTTTTAAATCTATGAATTATAGGCTTAACTTAGGCACTCCTTAATAATAATATATTAAAATCATTTATAGTGATTTAAAAGGAAAATCTAAGTTAACCTAATCATATCACTTGGGAGTGTCAATCCAGGTGTGCAGTAAGGGCTCATTCACTATGCCCCAGAATTATATTTCAGATATACTTAACCAACTCTTTTTAGGTTTAATACCCCTATATGCATGTGTTACAAAACTATGTCCAATAGTAGTATTTATACATGAATTTATAACTTGAAAAACACATAATATCTACCTTAAAAAACTTTAGGATGTTATCCTATACTTAGACTTATCCCCAGGGTTTTCATCAAGGTTCTCTAATATTTATCTCTAAAAATAGTTAAACCCTACTAGAACCATAATGGTTTAGTGAATTTGGATAGTAGATACATAATAATTATATTTTATTAAATATCTTCAAAATCGTCAATAAATATCTTCTCACATAGTAAACTTCTTAGACATACCCTACCTAAAACCTTTCTTCATAACCTAGGAAAAGGAAACATAAGAAAGGGCATGTTCAAATTCTCAGTAAGGGGAAACATAATAGATATCAATCAATGATCATAAGTGATCATAAGTTAAGAATAATGGTATGATAATATGATAATAACTTACAATAATTATACCTAATCAGTTAATGATCATTAATCATAAATCATTGCCTAAGTCTTTATCATAACAAAATAAATAATTTATAAGTGTATGGAATCAATAATCAATCATGATCCATGAGAAAATATCATAATCATAAGTAAATATTTTTTAGTATATACTAACAATAGAAAAACATTTCTTTATTCAATTATTTATGATAATAATAGCTTAGTAAATTTGGTTTACTTCTCATTCCATAATATCATTAGTCAAGGATCCCTCCCAAGATTATCATAGTGGCCTGATTCCTTTACTAAATTAGGTTCACTCCACATTCCAGTTCTTATTATCTCATTATATATCCATCTTTACCCAATGAATTATATAGATGTATAATTATAGTCCCACCCATGACATAATTAAACACATGTATATGGGTGTCACAAGATCATAAAACATTAATCATATCATCATATCAGAACTCATGGAAAGAAAATGAGTTTCATTAACATTTCAAAATTTCCTCATAGAATATCCCATGGAAAATAAATGGGTTTCGTAAACATATCATCATAATAATCATAAAAAATTAATAAAAATAATAAGGATGGTATCATTGGATCATATCCTTAGTAAATAATAATTAACATCAAAGGATGTTATCCTAAATGAAACATTTCTTTAGAATATCATTAGAAAATTTCTTGAGGAAAATGCCATTTTCAATTTGAAACCACTTATTTAAAATAAAAAAATTTCCAAAATATTAAGGAAAATATTTTTTAAAATAAAAATTGAAACTTGTAAGTAAATATTCATACCATTTAGCGGTCAATATGGTGGAAAATTGTGTTCTTGTCATAATCATTAAAACAAAGATTTTGTTCACACCTTCCATAAACTTACCTTGTTAAGAAAATAAAAAGAAGTCCATTTTAAAAAAAGGTAAAATATGGGTAAAATTTAATTTAAAAAATAATTTAATAATACTCAAAGAAATTCTTGAAATCATTCTAAAAAACATAGATATGGAAGAAAAATATTTTTTAGCTGAAAGAGGAGAAAAAAATCATCTTTTATTGAAAACATTTTCTGAACCATTTTGAGTAAAAAAGAGAGAAAAATGATACTAAAAATTAAAAATTATATAAATAACCATATTATAATATAAATTAAATTGTTTTATAAAATAATTATCATGTAATTTCCTCAATGGAAATTGAAGTGTAAACAATCTCGATTAAAATGGGATTGAAACATGAATCTTTTACCACAAGTCCCATATTTCTTTTTACATGTTAAAATATACTATATAATACATATATATTTATTATAAATATATTATATAACCATATTCATAAATATCAAACCAAATATTATTTACTTATAACATCTAATCACTCCTTTATTAAAATAATTGTTTGGGGTGATAACAGCTTCCTTTTTCATTAATGTTTTTGTTAGATGGTTTTGATACTTGAAAATTGGTAATGATTTAATAATATATATCATATTAATCTGGAAATAATTATCATATTTATTCACAATATACACTTTTATAATTATTCATATTGGTGTTGAAAAATTAATTACATCACTAAGTGGAGATGATAATTCGTATGTACACACGAGTGATATTTCCACTTTTTGATGGTTAGAATGAAAGAAAGATAAATAATAATAATTATTTAAATAATAATTATTATAAAATAAATATTCATTAAATATATAATTATTACCACTCATCTGAAGAAAAAATGAAAAATAAATCACATCATTTCGTAGTGGTGGCAGTCACATACACACAAACAACATTATCCTTTTTCAAAAGATTGAAAGGTAAGAAGGTGGATAAGATTTTATAATTATAGAAGTATAATTATTTCATAAATATCATATATAAAAATTAAATTTATCATAATAACTAACTATTAATTATGGTGGGGGATAATGAATCATATGTTACATGAAGGTGGTAGTCCACACATACGCATGAGTGATACTTTTCAATTCCCATTTGATGGAAAGTATATGGAAAATAGTTGACCCATCATCATAATAAAGAATCAGTATATAAAATATAAATAATTAGTTATTTTATAATTTATTAAATATATTTATAGGAGGTATGAGAAGAAATACATTGAAAGAGTTCGTGTAAGATGATTACCTCTTCTTTAGTGGACCTAATTTAGAATAATTCTTAAAGACCCTTGTAATGGTATTTTAAGAAGAAAATAAGAAATAATTCATGTATAGATAATTTTTTAACATAATTGGGTAGGGTTTTTTTGAGAAATGTGGCTCAAAGTGGTGTAAATAATAGAGATAAGGGGCATCATTTCATAAGTGGGGGAGGGACATGCCTTGAATTTTTTAAAGGATTAAAATATTATTAAGTCATATTTATTAAAAAGCATCCCATAAAAAATTAAATTTTTATAATAAGGTGATAAGGGTTGAAATATATTCATAAAATAATATTTAAGATGAAAAATTGTGGCTTCATCCATTAGTTTATCCATAATTTTCCATTTTTACCCTTTTTATTGAGGCAGTAATATTTTTACCATGGTTACAATTCTTGATAACCAAAAATGAAATTAGACTCATTTATAAAAATTTAAATTATGATTATATATATGGAATCCATTTTCAATATTAAAACTCTAAAAAGGTATAAATTAATTTAATATTAAAATGAAAAACACAATGAAAAACAATTTTATGATAAATGCCTTTTTAAATCGAGAAGTATTTTTAAACCAAGATCAAGTATGATGTTGATCAAAAAGGTATAAATTTAATTATTTTTATTAATAAGAAACTAATGAAATTTTAAAACCAAACCAAATAAAAATTTATTTTTAAAAATTCTAGAAATAAAATATTGTTTTCTTCAAAAAATCAGTATTTTCACTATTCACCCAAAAATAAAACATTTTAGAAAATTCTCAATACTTCACCCTAAGATAATTTTGGAATGATAATTTAAAAAATTAATTTTATTTTTTCAAATAAAATTTCAAAAAAATAGAAATTAATTATATATTCCACACACAGAATGAAATAAAAACCATTTTTGAATTAAACATATTTTTGATGCATAAAATTTATTTACTAGAGTTTGAGTAATTATTTATCAATATATTTTCATTATATAAAACCTTTATTAATATTTTAGAAAATGTGGTTGTTCTTATTCATACTGTTAATTTAATGGCTAGGTTATAATGGAATATTAAATTGTGGTTCATTTAGACTCGAGGTTGTGTGTATCAAAAACTATCAAAGAAATTAAATTTATTGGAAGAGAAATATAAAAAACAATATTGGGGTTTTATAAGATTTATCAATAAAATTCTCTACTTGAACTTATTAGTGACAATTTCCTTTATTGAATAATATGTTTTATTTTCATTTTTTTCATTTTTTGTATATTCACATTTATTTATTTCACCACTTCTTGAATAAAGTGATATTATGCTCCAAATTGTTTCCTTCATGAATGAAAAAATGAATTTATTTCAATATATAAGATTATTTATTTGTCACAAAATAATTGAATCTTTTGGTGTTTGTGTCCTATTGCCTCCATATTTTCATCCAAATTACCTCTTTACATGCATGCATAGCTACCATGCATTTTTCCTTTATTGTGGATTAGGCCAATACTGACTATGGTTTTGAAACCCAACTTGCATCCCCTCTTATAAGAGTAAACACGTATCCATTAGTGATTTTTCTTTTATTAGAATCAAAATTTGAATCAACATAGCCTATTATAGTAAACTTTGATTACTTGAACTGACCTAACAAGGTTCTGACTAGATTAGTAGTAAAGCCTAGTATGTAGACCCAAGCCTACCTCAAATAATAAAGGGTAT
This sequence comes from Viscum album, assembly GCA_963277665.1. Classification (NCBI taxonomy): domain Eukaryota; kingdom Viridiplantae; phylum Streptophyta; class Magnoliopsida; order Santalales; family Viscaceae; genus Viscum; species Viscum album. Next base: position 924,644,825 of record OY728120.1, read on the forward strand.
GGGGGATAGCACTATGAAGACATATAACACATGGGAGTACTTATCCTAATTAAAACATACAAATTATACATGTTTCTAATTCACAAAATAACAAATAACCACTATATGAATAAATATATGTCCAAATAGTACAACAGTAATGCATACCTGAGATATAAACCATTTCAAACAATGCCAAAAATAAAATCAACAAAGGAAAGAAATACATTGGAATAAGGCACTAGGTATGACACACATATAACATGGTAATAATCCTCACTAAAAAGACCCTTGGATTAATCTCCAACATCAATTATCTCTATTAGGAATCATTATATGCCACTAAACACCAGCTCGACTTGCTCTAATAGATCCACATACACTAAGGTCACCTCTAAACTATTCATTATCTTCACAGAAACAACACATGTGGTCACGAAGGCTCGTGTTGGGGTTAGTATAAATATACCCAGTAAGATGCCTCAAAAACACAAAGAAAATATAAGAATAACATTTAAACTCAAAACCTCAGAAAAAAGAGAAACTAGTAAACTCAAATATAGTTTAAGGATCAAGACAACCAAGTATAAAGGGGGAATTATAATCATAACGGTTTAGCTTCATAAAAGAAAATATCTCACAAGTTATTGAATATGTTCAGAACATCGAATGACCTATAAAATGTGAATCCAATAGCCCATCTGCAAGTCATATCTCAAAGGAAAATGAGAATTTCAACACATCATAGAACTGAAAACACCCAACCATCCTAGTTTATATATCTTCTATACAACTTATATTTAACTATAGTGGTAGCTAATTCGTATCAAGGAAATAGTGTGTTAGTCAAGGGAATACCTAACCCCATAGATGGATGATTTCACATATATGAACTCCATCTATCATATGGGGGACCCCACCTTAACACAAGGGTGTTCCTAGGGGAGTACTTAAACCACATGTTTATCATTTGGGGGACCACAACCTGGTACCAATATGTTACTTAGGGAGTATCTTAACCTCAAGTATGTAATAGAGGACAATTCCATTATATATAAGGGGACTTGAGTTTCATATTTCATATGGGGTACTATGCCCTAACATGAAGATTTTTATAGGGGAGTACCTGAACCCCATGTCTACTCCAAAATCCATTCCAAACCCCTATCGGTGTCTCTATATAAAGATAAGATCCTCAAATCACCCAAAAATCCTCTCTCAGGGCCTTTTATGAAAAATAGGATCACACTATTGTGTTCTACATAGAAAATGATCAAAATGGATTATTTGTTTTATCTAATTCTAATATTTGAGTGAGAATATATGTAGAATACCAAATAATATATAGTAAATGGTATTACTATGATATAAATGATGTGTGTGAATGGGATAGCTTTTATATGCATATTTATATTATTCTATCATGTGGGGTCAACCCACATAGAATTTCCTTAGGGGAACAAGGCGTGTGGGGTCTGCGGTCTAGTCAAAAGAGTACCCCAAGAGTCTAAGTCATGTGTTTTCAAACTACATATCATGCCCACTTATATACATGCTGTGTGGAATGAGAGGGATAACCTGACCATGTTCTATATCCCATTTCATATTGTGAAATCAAGCATGGAATTTATTTCCAAATATATTCCATGTATGTTGATCGAGGTGGGTGGGTTTGTACTCTTCCACACCTTGGGTTATATAACCCAATAATACACAACATTTGTTTCAATTCTACACACTGTTTAATATTTAACACTCTTGTGAAACCCTAAGAACAAACCAATAATGGGACACACTAGGATCGATGCTATGAGAGGGGTGAATCAGATTATGTCAATTTAAAAATGAAAATTTTGAATGATCTTGGTGTGTGGTTTGTTGAAACCCAAATCTATCCCTCTCTCCATAAAATTATGAAATTAATAAAAAAAGTGACCGTAGTGATTTTACATGGTTCACCCTCACTGAGCTATGTCAAGGGGATTACAATTAGCAATGTGTCAGTGTACCAAAATCCACTAAATCATGTGTTTTTTGGAGTAGGTCACTCAAGAGGGGTGAATTGAGTTCCTATAAAACATTCTATTAAAACCATTAATTAATAAATCCCCCAATTTAAAACAAATAAAAGACATTCAACCAAATTAGAATATTTATAATAGATTTAATTGTTTGAAATATTTCTTAAGGATTTATTAGTTCTCAGTTAAAACAATTTAAGTGATTGATTTAACTTTTGAAATCAGTCTAATAAATAAACTTCTTATATAAACAATATATAATACTAAATATCCAAGTGTAGTGGAGTTTTTGGGTTAGAATGAATAAAACGGATAAGAAAACACAAGAAAACGAAACTTGATAGGCATCGAGGATTTAAAACAAGAGGTTCAATCTCAAGTCGAGACCCAATCCTATTCAATTGGTGACCAACTACCACCAAGAATTTTGTATTAAATAAACTTGATCCACACCCTAGATTGGGGTAACAATAGTATAAAAACTGTCCAGGTCACCATACCTCTTCCACATTTTTTGTGGGAGTGAAAAACAAACATACAGGACATGTAGGGACCTCTTCCATTATTATTCGTGGGAGTGTGTTGTTTAGATTGACAGGTTAGAAAATATATCTATGTATCTTTCAGTTTATCATAGGAGTTAGTGTGTGTTTATGAAATAGAGACACACACTACTTGAAATGTAAATAAAGTACACAAATAGAGAAAAATGATAAAAAGAGTTTAGAATGCTCTGAGTGATGTTCAATGAAGCTTCTGGACTCATTTAGGAAGGTAGAAATGAAGCTGGAGTCAACTACTGGAAACAGATAGTAAAACAGAGAGTCGTTGTTTCTTTTTTATTATATTCTCAATGAGGTAAAAGATTCCTCAAAGTGTTCTTGTCCTATAAGTTGTTTCTACAGAGTTTTGTGGTGTTTTGGGTTCTCAGTAATTTCTCTTGATATGAACGGTTGGTTTATTGAGCCTGTTTCACAATCGTGCAGCATTTTTTCAATAACTTATCTCTATTATTTATTCCTTTATTTTACCCAGGTTCTTGCTTTATACATTGCAGGTTGACGAGGATCATGTTATCTATCACATGTAGGTACCTTGTACTAGTCTCTGACATCATTTAATGTTGTCTAAAAAATACAAAAAATGCCATTAATATAATAAGTAATATTGATATTTATAAATATAACCATTAGAAATCTGTTTGAATTTAAGATCGATCATAAGTGACTCAATCTGTCGATAGTTCATTCTTTCAGTATCACATTCCATCGATATATCATTTATATCGATAGGTTAGACTATCGGCATCTCAATCTGCTGGTGGTTTAGGCATCGGTAGGTTAGGCATCGGTAGGTCAAGAGTTGGTAGGTCAGGTTTCGGTTGGCCAGGCATCGGTAGGTCAGGAATCAGTAAGTTAGTTATTGGTAGGTTAGGTGTCTATAGGTTAGGCATTGGTAGCTCAGCTATTAGTGAGTCATACTTAGAGAAAACTGTGAGTTTCTCTGTCCGTCAATCGCTCAATCGGTGACTTAACTTATCAGTAGGTCATACTATCGATGACTCATACATAACCAAATATGTTAGGCTATCTTATGATATGAACACTAATACCAGTGGTTATAGTTATGATTGAACATGGTTAAACACAATGTATCTTAAAAAATCATAATCATTATATTTAAGCATGATTTGTGAGCATTAAAACTAGAGGAGGCCAAAAATATCCCCCTTTTTGATGATCACAAATCATGGAATTATGTACGATAATAACTGAAATTATTTTTGATGATTAGGGAAAAACATTCTTAACATATTGCACAAATAACTTATTAAATGGAATTTTTCAATTATATGGTCCCTTTTAATCTTCAAGCTTGATCTTAAGCTCCACCATAGATATATGTTATATGCATTAGTTTGGTATTACAGGAAACATGGAATATGCCATACACATTAGTTATCCCCCTTTTGGGATTATCAAAAAGGAAAGAATGGAGTAAAATAAAAAATAAATAATAAAATAACAGTGAATAAGATGAATTAATAAGAGTATATTCCATGAGTCAATCATTATAAGGGATTATAAAATTGTACAAAATAATTACATCAAATACCTATCAAAAAAATGATCCAACTAGTTCTTCTCAGAATAATCATCCTTCCCTTTACCCTTATCAGAGTCAGTAGCATTAGGGAAAAGAGAAATAGGGATAGAAGTAGTGGTGGTGGAAGCGATGGAGCTAATAGTGAGTGAAGGAAGAGGTACTCCTATAAAAATAGAAGGATCTAAGCTTAAGCTAGTGGATAAGTGAGGCACTATTTTCTCATGAATGACAGGTCTGATCTAACTCAGATCCTAAGAATGGGTCATGGTTACAGGTGACAAAAGGGTAGAAGGAGACAATCTGGGTTGCATGGGAGAAGCATGCAGATAAACAATAGTTGTGCTATGATGGTGCAGGTATGGCTTGAGAAAATTAATGAAATTCTTGATGACCTCACCACCATATTCCATAGCTTTCTCAATGTCATATTTATTTTCCATGAATTTCTCAAGAGTAGGAGTAAACTCTTTTAACATTTGAACTTGGTCTTCAAAAGCCTTGGTCACTAAAGGCAACCTCAAATTCTCCACTAAGTACTTGAAGTGACTGGTCAACTGATGCTTGGTATAAACCCTCTTGAAATATAAATCTACCTTATTGGAAATTTATCCTGAGCAGTGGTATCACCTTTAGTAAAAACACTTAACTATTCCATCAATATGATCATATTTATGCTTAATTTTGGAAAGACTCTCTTGGTCAGTGCCACCCATCATGATTTTTAGCTCTTCTCTAATAACCGTTCTAAAAATCTCAACATCTAAAGAGTGAGAAACATGAGTTTAAGAGGTAGTTACACCTTGATATATATCTCTGATGTCTAGACTTAACTGGTTCACATCAAAAATAGGATTCTAATATGGAACAAAGATAGGAGCACTAATAACTGTATCTTTTACAACATGTTTAAAGATTGATAGATCAAGGGTCGGAGGAGGATGTGAATAATCCTTATAAGATTTAGAAGTGGTGTCTCCAAAAGCATTCAAAACTCTATCCAAATACTCTTTATATTCAGTTGTCAAATTATAAATGGCCAAGACCATTGAAACTAATTCATTTATAATTTTCTGATTGTCTATGAATACTACTTCAGTGAGAACTATCAACCTTTTCTCAACCTGAGATACAAAATTCTTAGTAATCAACTCAGCATCTATTTCACTAATTCTGGAAATAAGAGCATGTGGTTGTGAAGGGTTTAATCGAATAGAATCCAATAGATCTTCCGTGAAGGCATTAAAATCTGCATTGGTGACATGCTTATCTATATTAGAAGAATCCATAGGAATAGGAGTTGGAGTAGCTCTCCTATATTTTGGATTTGGATAGTCTAATACAATAGTTACATACCCTAGGTTCCTCCTCTATATAGGAACCATAATATCATCCATAAGATAAATCACATCATCCTTTTATCTTTTAGCTTGTCTCTTCCCCTTGGATGGTATCCTTTTCCTTGAATACAATAATTCCCTCACTAGAGTTATAGAAACATCTCTACCGACTTAAATTTATTCTTTCTGGACATAGGAATTAAGAGCCTTTTCCTCAATAACAACTACTTCATGAATATTGGTAAGGGCATCAGTATCATGAGCTCTCTATTTTGGTACAACATTTTCAGTATACTCAGGGGCTAAAAGTGGTTCAGGTTCCACTAGTATAGGACTAACAGGATCCAAGGTTAGATCAATGATATCCTCACTAGGACCTTGGTAATTATTACCATGGTCTGATCCAATTTCTGAACCATCAGTCCCTTCATCTTCCCTTTCACTCTCATCTTCACTTTACCTTCATTAGGTTCCTTAGAATCTTCTTCAACTTTATCATCATCTTCTTCCTCACTTCTACTTCCTTCTTCATCTACATATTCTTCTTCACTATCTGATCTACTTTCATACTTAGTATCCCCATACTCTTTTATCCCTTCACTTTCTTCTTCATCTAAAATTGGTTCTTTTGTAGGTAGAGGTTTAGTTGAACTAACAAATCCATAAGTCACCCTCTATGGGATATCATCAATTTTAGGATCACGCATATCATTTATTGGAGATCCAGCTCTCTGAATTTCCTCATCCACCTCCTCATCAGAATAGACACTAACCCACAAGGTCCAAGACTAGGGTGTTCCATATCCCAGGTCCTCAAAGGATGGTCAACAAGATTAAATTATTCATATAGATTGTCACTATCCTCAAACCACATTTTCTTCCATGGGTTTTAGTTAATCCTCATCCTACAACAAATAAATTTATTTAGGCAGTAACTATAGTAAAATGAAATGCCTTCTTCACTTTCACTTACAAAGTCTTTGTCCTTAAACATGGAAGAGATAATATTTGGGTAAAATAGGGAGTTTGTCTTATAATAAGGATTGATCGTCTCACTAATATAAACCATTATATATTTCCATAAATTTAGCTTATTACCTCTCTTTAATAGGTACAGTATATAGAAATCCCGAAACATAAGAGACGAAAAATATTCTTTCTTGGGACAAAATTGGTGTTGGATGAATTTAAAAAACAATCTTCTCTAACTATCCAGCTTAGTTGAAATCAGTCTTCTATGTTCTCCATTTGCTATTAACTCGGATATAGAAGTCTCATAGCTTATGAAATCACTAGTGGGAGGTGCATTCCCCTGATGATCATCACATATACCTTTACGAGGTACCTTTAGAAAATAATCCCATTTTTTTTGATGAAAAGGATACTATTCTTACATCCACTATCAACTTTATACTGAATACCACAACTCCTTAAAATAGAAACTCAAAATACATGTAAAACTCATGGACCAACATTGGATAATATGGCCTCTCAATGTTATAGAACCACTCCAATAACCCTTGTTCTTGCAACACCTTTAGAAAAATAGACTTTATAGAAAATAACCATTTAGAAAGTACTTCTTTATTCAGGGTTACAATATGATTCACAAGCTAGGAATGAACTGGCAGTAATTTAGGTTGGATTTCTTTGCCTCTTTTCCTTTTAGATAGATTCAATTCATCCTCTGATCGATTAAGAATATGCTTGAAATGAGACATTGGAGCTTATAAGGTTTTGGTTCAAGGGAAAAAGATAGAAAATTGGGAGAGAAAGGTTAGATGGAATAATTTCAAGAGTAAGAGAGTGTGAGAGTGAGTAGAGAAGGTGGATTGACCCTTAATTATATCATTTAGGGATTTAAAAACATAAATTAAAAAACAGGGAACAAATTAAAACAAAATAGATAAAACAACATCATTTTAAAATTCCATATAGAGAAATAAGAATACTTAAATAATTATTAGTTGTTAAGACATATCGGTGAGACATCATCACTGAGACATCATCTACGAGACATTATCAGAAAGACATCATCGGTGAGTCACGTAGCTGATACATCATTGGTGGGTCATGTCAATGAGACATCATTGGTGAGTCATCTCAGTGATATATCATTGGGGAGTCACATCGGTGAGACATCATCGGTGAGTAACATTGATGAGATATCATCAGTGATTCAACAAAAATTGATCATTCCTAACTCATGTCTGATGTAACTCATCCTCTCCAAAATTAAAGGATTGGAAAAAATATTAAGAAGTTGATGTTCTGTGCCAGTGAATTCAAGAGTTATATCACCTTTTTTATAATGATCTCTCAAAATGTGATGACTTACATATATATTTTTTGTTCTAGAGTTATAAATTGGATTATTAGATATGTTACAAGCACTTTTATTGTCACAATTTATAGGGTCATGTCTAAACTAATATCCATAATCTAGCAAAGTGTGTTTCATCCACAAAATTTGAGCACAAAAATTACCAGCAGCAATGTATTCACTTTTAGTAGTAGATAATACAATATAATTTTTATTTTTTACTACACCATGATGCTAGAGACTTTCCCAAAAAGTGACATGTTCTAGAGGTACTTTTTATATCTAACTTGCAACCACCAAAATCAGCATCTGAATAACTAACTAAGTCAAATGGTTGACCTCTAGGATAGAACAATCCTAGGTTGGTAGTATACTTGAGGTATTTGAAAATTCTCTTCATAGTAGTTAAATGATATTCTTTAAGGTTTTCTTGAAAACGAGCACACATACACACACTAAACATAATATCAGTCTAGATAGAAATCAAGTAGAGAATACTACCAATCAAATCTCTATAATTGGTTTGATCAATATAATTTCCATTTTCATCAAGATCCAATTTATAGGCGGTACTCATTGTAGTATCACTACGTTTTGTGCTATCCAAGTCAAAATGTTTCAAAATATACTTAGTATACTTACTTTTATTTAAAATAATACCATCTTTATTTTGAAAATTTTGAAATCCAAGAAAGAATTTGAGTTCTCCAATTAAACTCATTTCATATTCACATTGAATTGTTTTTGAAAAATCAACAAATAAAGAATTTTTTTAATATCCAAATATAATATCATCAAAATATATTTTAATAACTAAAAAATATTTAGAAATTATTGAGTAGGATCAGCTATGCCTTTTTTAAAAAATGTAGAAATAATAAAAATGTTGAGCCTATCATACCAAGCTCTTGGATCCTGTTTTAAGCCATACAAAGCTTTAGTTAATTTGAAAACATGATTCGGAAAATTAGGGTTTTTAAATATGGGGGTTTGTTCAAAAAAACATCCTCAACTATATATCCATTTAGTAATTCACTTTTGACATCTATTTTATATAGTTTGAAATTGAGATGTGCTTCATAAGCTAGCAGAATTCTAATGGATTTATGTTTAGCAATGAGTGAAAATGTTTATTCATATTCAATTCCTTCTTATTGACTATATCCTTGTGAAACCAGTCCAGATTTATTTCTTACTATGGTACCATCTTTATCTACTTTATATCTAAACACCCACTTAGTTCCTATAGTCATGGTGTCTTTAAGTCTATCCATAAGTTTCCAGACTTTGTTTCTTTCAAAATAATTAAACTATTCTTGCATAGTCATTACCCAAAATTCATCATTGATAAAATCATTGATATTTTTAGGTTCAATCTATGACAATAATACATGATGCTAAACTTGGTTCCTAAGAGAATATCTAGTCTATGTCCCTTTATCTAAACCTCCAACTACAGTATCTAAGGGATAGTTCTTAACAGTTCTAATAGATCTAGAAAAATAAGTGCTAGTTATTTTAGATTATTCTAAAGTATTGGGTTAACTATGAACAGAGTTTGGAGATTTTCTTTAACTAGAGGAATTTTCTACTTTCTTAACATTTGGGTTATAAGGTTTATCATTTATGTTCAAATTGGATAGATTATCCTTAATATTTTTTATGGAGGTTTTAGGTTCATGTGGATATATTTCATCAAATTTGATATGTACATATTCTTCCACACATATTGTTCTTTTACTGAAGATCCTATAGGCTTTTCTAGAGGTTGAATAACCTAGGAAAATTCTTTCATCACTTTTGGAAGAAAACTTTTCAATATTATCTTTTTCATTAAGGATAAATTCTTTGCACCCAAAAACATTAAAGTAATTAAACTTAGGCTTCATATAGTTACATATATCATAGGGTGATTTCTTAAGGATAGGTCTAATTAATACTCTATTAATTATATAATAAGATTTATTCACAGATTATTTCCAATAGTAAACAGGTAAGTCTTACTCATTGAGCCTAGTTCAGGTAATTTCTTTTAAGGTTCTATTCCTTTTTTCTATAACTTCATTCTACTGGGGTCCCTAGGAGTAGAGAAGTTATGACTATAGCCATTCTTTGAGAAAAATGATTCAAAATCTTGATTATCAAACTCAAGTCTATGGTTAATTCCTATGAATTTAATTCTAAGACCACTTAAGATATCTATACTTTTATCATACCTGGTAAAGTGGGAACAATATTTTCTCTTGTGAGTTAAAAATAAATTCCAAGTATATCTAAAAAATTTATCTACTAGAACATATGCATAATGTTTCCCATTTAAACTAGATACTCTAGATGGTCCAAATAAATGCATGTGAACCAAATCAAGAGGTTGAGAAGTTGAAACTTCTTTCTTTGGTTTGAAATATATTTTTTGATGCTTTCTCTTTTGATAAGGATTACATACTTTGTCATTTGGAAACACAATTTTAGGTAGATCCTTGATTAAAAAATTTCTAATAAGCTTTCTAATGGATTGTATATTATTTTGTCCTAGTCTTCTATTCCATATCCAAGACTCTTTGTGAAAATCACTTAATCAAGAAACATTTTTAGAATCTAAAGAATGTAAATTCACAACATAAACATTTTCATTTCTAAAAGCAGTAAATACTAAATCATTTTTTGAATTAAAAAAATTACAAGCATCATTTTCAAATTTAACATGAAATCCATCATCACATAATTGTAAAATTCTAAGAAGATTATAATTAAGACCATCCACAAAAATAACTTTAGAAAATAAAATTTAGTTATTGTTACCAATTTGGAAAAGGACAATTATTTTTCCTTTTTCATTATCATCAAAGGTGACATTCCCAACATCAATATTGATATGTTTCTTAAAGCTCAAGTAGTCCTATATCATGTGTCTTGAACATCCACTATCCAAGTAATATATGCTTTTATAGGAGATCTACAAGCAGTTTTCCTACAAAACAATTTAACCAAGAAAAAATTTTGGTACCCTGACTTACTTGGGTCCAATAATATTTGTGATTAAAGATTTGGTAACCAATATTTGTTTTATGGGTTTCCAAAAATGATTTTCTAAAGTCTTAGTAAAATAAACTCTATTGGGTCTATAAAAACTAGAAGTAGTGAATTATGTTCTAGTACTTTAACTTAAAGTAAGTTTCACAGATTTAGACATAAAACTAGATTTTCTATACTTAGATAAAAACTTGGTTTTAACAAAATTTCTTTTTCTAGGTTGATAACCAATACCAATAGTGTATTTAGGAGTAACCTTTTTCCCCAGAATTTAAACCAAGTTATATTTTCCATTTTTTAACTTCTCTAAATATTTCTTTAATTGTTCATTATACATTTTCATTTCATTATTCTCACTGAGCTTTTGAGAATTATTTATTTTTTCAATAGTAAGTTTAGATTCAACAGAAATAGTAAGAGTATTTTATTTCTTAAGATATTAATACTTATCCTTTCATTCATTACATGTGTCCTTAAGCATTTTACACTATTGAAACAGTTCATCATTTGTCATATTTTCATAATTAGATTCATCTTTATCTCTAGAATAATAATAATTTTTTACAGGAGATTATAAAGTTACCTAGGAGTTGTTTTTCATGAAACACATATTAGCTTTGTCATCTTTCTCATCATGTGAAGATTCAGATTCACTGGAGCTGTCCTCAGAAGCACTCTAGTTGGCCTTCATTTCCTTTTTGTACATTTTATCCTTGTCTTAATATTTCCTTTTGAACTTTAATTTTGGACAATAATCCTTTACATTTCCTCTTCTCTTACACTCATAGTAGACTATTTCATTAGTATTTTAATTTTTCCTCCAATCCTTTTTTTCCAATTTCTCTTCTGGTCATATTTTACTTTGAAATTGGGATTCCTAAAGAACTTCTTCCTTTTATATAAATTATTAAATATCTTGTCCAATTGAGACATATCCTCATCCCTTTCACTTAGTGATTCTTCATCACTGTAACTTTCAACATGATCTTACAATTTCAATTTTTTTGGAGGTAGTGATTTTGAAAGCCATTGACTTTCCCTTTGGTTCATCATATTATTCTCTGTTAACCTTCAGTTCTTCTTTATACATCATTAGCTTACCTATCATCTCATTGATTAGAAATTTACTAATATCACAAGATTATCTAATTGAAACTGAGGTTCCCATCCATATTTCTGGAAGACATATGAGTAACCGCATGATTTTTTCTTTCGCATTCACTGGCTTTCCAAGAGATCTCATTATATTGACTATCTCGTTGAACTTGAGATACATATCAGAAATGGGTTCATTCATATTCATTTTTAAATTATCATATTTAAGAGTATATGTATTAATTCTTATTTTCTTAACATTAGTGGTTCCTTCATGTGAAACATCTAAAGTATCACAAATTTCATAAGCATATTTTCTATTAAATTCTTCATCGCCTAAATCAAAAAGTAGGTTATTCATGGATTTACAATTTGTTATTGTATGTAGCTTTTTTAGCTTCACTCCATTTAGTTCTTGGAGGTTCTGTTATTTCATATTTTTCTTCTATTAAAGTCCAAATATCAAACCACATACTTTCTAAGTGAATTTTTATTTTTAGTTTACACTGGTCATAATTAGTACCATTGAAATAGGGAGGTATTTTGGTAGTAGCACCTTCTCATCTATTGTCTATATTAAAGAATAAAATATCATTTTAAAGAAATAAAAATTTAGAACTGGCAGAAATTTTGAGATATTTAAACACACAACTAAAATCACAGTTGAAAAAAGGTTTTTGGAAAAAATATATTTAAAACCCCTCTGATACCAAATGTTGGTCAAAGTAGGTCACTCAAGAGGGGGGTGAATTGAGTTACTATAAAAATTTCATTTTAAAATATTTACTAACAAATCCCCCAATTTAAAACAAATACAATCAATTCAACCAAAGTAATAGATTTATAAAAGATTTAATTGTTTGAAATATTTCTTAAAGATTTGTTAGTTCTCAGTTAAAATTATTTAAGTGATTGATTTAACTTTTTAAATCAGTCTAATAAATCATCTTCTCATATAAACACTATCTAATACTGAATATCAAAGTGTAGTGAAGTTTTCTGGTTAGAATGATTAAAACAGATAAGAAAACACAAGAAAACTAAACTTGAAAGTCATGGAGGATTTAAAACAAGAGGTTCAGTATCAATCCAAGACCTAATCCTATCCAATTGGTGATCACCTTCCACCAAGTAGTTTATATTAAATAAAATTTATCCACACCCTAGATAGAGGTAAAAATAGTATAAAAACTGTCCAGGTTACCATACATCTTCCACAATTTTCGTGGTAGTGGAAAATAAAGAGATAGGACACGTAGGGACCTCATCTATTGTTATCCATGGGAGTGTGATGTTTAGATTGATAGTTTGGAAAATATATCTATATATCTTCTAGTTTATCATAGGATTTAGTGTTTATTTATAAAAAATAGACACACACTACTTGAAATGTGAATAAAGTACAAAAAAATAGATAAAAATGTTAATAAGAGTCTAGAATGATCCGAGTGATGTTCAATGAAGCTTTTGGACTCCTTTAGGAAGGTAGAAATGAAGCTGGAGTCGACTGCTAGAAACAGATAGTAAAACAGAGAGTTTTTTTTCTTCTGTATTATGTTCTCAATGAGGTAAAATATTCCTTGAAGTTTTCTTGTCCTCTAATATGTTTCTACAGAGTTTTTTGATCTTTTGGGTTCTTAGTAATTTATCTTGATATGCACGGTTGGTTTGTTGAGCCTGTTTTACAATCGTGCAGCTTTTTTTCAATAACTTCTCTCTACTATGTATTATTTTGTTTGACCCAAGTCCTTTCTTTATAAATTGTATCTTGACAAGGAGCATGTTCTTTATAACATACAAGTAACTTTTACTAGTCTCTGATATCATTTAATGTTGTCTACAAAAGAGAGAAAAGGCCATTAATATTATATTTGGTAATAATATTTATAAATATGACCATTACCAATATGTTCGAATTTAAGATAGATCATTAGTGATGCATTTTGTTAATATATCATTATTTCGGTAGTACATTCCATTAATATCTCATTTCTATTGGTAGGTTAGACTATCGGCCTCTCAGTCTATCAGTGGGTTCAACATCAGTATGTTAGGCATCAGTAGGTCAAGTGTTGGTAGGTAAAGTGTCGGTAGGTCAGGCATTAGTAGGTCAGGAATCGGTAGATCATCTGTTGTTAGGTTGTGTGTCGATAGGTTAGGCATCGGTAGCTCAGCTGTTGGTGAGTCATACTTAGCGAAAAATCTGAGTCGCTCTGTTGGTCAGTCTCTCAATCAGTGACTTAACTTATCGATAGGATGAGTATTGGTAGGTCGCACTATTTGTGACTCATACTTAACCAAAATCTGTAAACCTATCTTATGATATAAACAATAATACCATAGGTTATAGTTATGATTGACCATGATTAAACACAATTTATCTTAATAAATCATAATCATCATAGTTAAGCATGATTTTTGAGCATTAAAACTAGAGGAGGCCGACAATCTCCCCCTTTTTGATGATAAAAAATCATGGAATTATGTACCATAATAATTAAAATTATTTATGATGATTAGGGAAAATAAATTAACATATTGCACATATTAATTTTTAAATGGAATTTGTCAATTATATGGTCCCTTTTAATCTTCAAGATTAATCTTAATCTCCCCATTAGAGATATGCTATATGCGTTAGTTTGGTATCAGAGGAAATAGGGAATATGCCATACACATTAGTTATCCCCCTTTTCAGATTATAAAAAAAGGATAGAATGGAGTAAAATAAACAACAAATAATGAAATAATAGTGAAGAAGATGAATCAAGAAGAGTGTATTCCATGAGTCAAGCATTACAAGGGATTATAGAATAATATAACAAAAAAGTACATCAAATCCCTATCAAAAATAATAATAATCCAACTACTTCTTCTCAGAATCATCATCCTTCCCTTTACTATTATCAGATTCAGCGGCATTAGGGATAAGAGAAGTAGGTATAGAAGTGGTGGTGGTGGAAGGGATGGAGCTAATAGTGATTTAGGGAAGAGTTACTCCTGTAAAAATAGAAGGAGCTAATCTCGGGCTAGTGGAGGATTGAGGCACTGTTTTATAATTAATGACAGGTCTGATTTGACTTAGATCTTAAGAAGGGGTCATGGTTACCGATGACAAAAGGGTAGAAGGAGACACTCCAGGTCGGATGGGAGAAGCATCTAGATAAACAATATTTGTGATATGATAGTGAAGGTATGGCTTTGTAAGATTAATGAAATCCTGGATAACCACACCACAACATTCTATATCTTTCTCAAAGCCATCTTTATTTTACATGAATTTCTCAAGAGTTGGAGTAAACTCTTTTAACTTCTAAACTTGGTCATTAAAAGCCTTAGTCACTAGAGGCAACCTCAAATTCTCCACTAAGTACTTAAAGTGACTGTTCAATGGATGTTTGGTATAAACCCTATGGAAATATAAATTTACCTTCTTGGAAATTTCTCCTGAGAAGTGGTATCACTTTTAGTAAAAAACTTAACCATGTCATCAATATGACCACAATTATGCTTAATTTTGGAAAGACTCTCTTGGTCAGTTTCACCCATCATGGTCTGTAGCTCTTATCTAATAACTGTTCTAACCATATCAATAAATGGAGAGTGAGCAACATGATTTTAAGTGCTAGTTACACCTTGCACTAAATCTATGATGTCTATCCATAACTGGTTCACATAAAAAATAGGATTCTAATATGGTACAAAGTTAGGAGAACTATTAACTACATATTTTACTACATATTTAAAAATTGATAGATCAAGGGTTGAAGGAGAAGGTTAATCATCCTTAGAAGATTCAAAAGTGGTGTCTCCAAGAGCTTTTAGAACTCTATCCAAAGATTATTTATATTCAGTTGTCAACTTATTAATAGTTGAGACCATTGAAACTAATTCATTTTTCATTTTCTTATTATTTGTTACAATTACTTCAGTGAGAACTATCAACCTTCACTCAACCTGAGATAAAACTTTCTTAGACATCTACTCAGCATATTCTTCACTAATTTTGGAAATAGGATCACGTGGTTGTAAAGGTTTTAATCAAATATAAGTCAACATATATTCCTTGAATGCATTAAAATCCACATTGGTGACATTCACTACTGGAATTTAGTCTTTTCCCAACGGCAGTATACCAACGGTTTGCTTAAACCGTTGGTATAGTGAGCCTTTGCCAACGGTTTAAGAAAACCGTTGGCAAAGAGAATTTCGGTGGACCCTTTCCCAACGGTTCACTGGAACCGTTGGGAAAGGGTGCTAAAATCACACATTTCCCAACGGTTCAGTGGAACCGTTGGGAAAACTCAGTGAACCCAACCATTTCCCAACGGTTCCAGTGAACCGTTGGGAAATGTGTGCCTTTTCCAACGGTTTTTATAAACCGTTGGAAAAGGTTTCCCCCAAATTTCACCTCTCCCCATTCGGACAGATCCCTAATCTATTCGCTCAGGTGCTCTCGCGAACCCCATCCGACTCCACTGCTCTCGCGAATCCGAACACCAGCACCCCCCATCCCAAGAGGTACACCACGAATAGGTAAAATTTGATCTCAACCATATTGTTGTAGTTGTTTTAATGAATAGATTTTTTCCAGGTGTTGGTGGTTTAATTGATTATTGAAATTAATATCTAAATAGGATATTTTTTGTGTTTGTGAAGACTTATTTAATGTTTTTGTATTCCATGTTTGGAAGGAGAGTGTTCAAAACATGTAAATCAGAGTTGGGACGTTTACATGTTTTGGATAATGGATTGTGGGAATTATGCATTGTGTTCAAACCAATTTGATATGTTTTGGATAATGGATTGTGGGGGTAGGGGGTGTCCACGGGGGTGGGTGGGTTGTCCACAGGGGTGGGCGGGGGTGTCCACGGGGGTGGGAAAGGCTGTCCACGGGGTGGGTGGTGCTGTCTAGGGGGTGTGGGCTGTCCTGGGGGTCTGGGTGGGGTGTCCTGGTGGGGGAGGGGTGTGTGGGGTGTCTAGGGGGGGTGGTATGTCTAGGTGGTGGTGGTGGGGTTGCAGGGGAGGGGGGTGTGGGCTGTTTGGGAGGGTGGGAGGGGCTATCAAGGGGGGTACGGGGTGTCCAGGGGGGTACGGGGGTGGGCGGGTTGTCCACAAGGGTGGACGGGCTGTCCACGGGGGTGGCCGGGCTGTCAAGGAGGGGTGGGCGGGCTGTCCAGGGGGGTGGGTGGGCTAGCCACGGGGGGTAGGTGTGTCTAGGGGGGTGGGCGGTCTATCCAAGGGGTGGGGGTTGTCCATAGGTTGTAGCAAGAAACCCAAAATGAAAGTGAGGAAGAAAATGATGGTTTGTTTTAATACAAACCCAATTAAGAACTAAACAATTGAAATAAATAAATTATAACAAACTAGAGGAAGCCTTGAGCGCCAAGAGTGTGGGAGTAGTTGATGTAGAGGCAACCCAAGCTTCAAGGATGGAAATGGATCACAAGTAGCCTTAGAGATTTGTCGTTAGAGCTTCAAGGGATCAAAATAGCATTCCAATGTATCGGGGGTTTGTTCCCGGCATCCATCCTCGTCTATTTATAGGAGAAATATTCCCAAATACTTCAATATGGCCTTTGGAGGGATTTCAGAGCCGTTGGGGGTCAAGTGGGCAAGTCTGGTCAAAGCTCAAGGGCTAGTTTGACTGGGCTTACCGGCTGACCGGTGCTTGGCCACCGGCTGGCCGGTGCTCCAGACAGAAGGCAGAGCTTTCTGTCTGGGTTCCACCGGCTGGCCGGTGATTCAGACACCGGTTGGCCGGTGGCACCTGGCAGTGGGCAAGGCCTACTGTCTGGTTCCACCAGCTGGCCGGTGGTCAGGTACCGGCTGACCGGTGGAACCTGGCAGAGAGCATTGCTTCTGCCAGAGACCACCGGCGAGTCGGTGGAAATCCACCGGTTGGCCGGTGGACTCAGAGAGTCCTTTTCCAGTCTTCTTGGGCCAACTCTTTGGCAACCTTTTTCCTATCATCAAAAAAACTTGAAAACAAGTTAGAACACGATGAGAGTGATTGTGATCATTAAAATCCAAGAGAGAGGGGTACAACACTGACCACAGGGGGTAGGGGTGTCCAGGGTTGTGGGCGTGCTATCCAAGGGGGTGGGGGGATGTCCATAGAGAGAAGGGGTGTCGAGGGGTGTGGGTGGGCTGTCCACGGGGGTGGTTGGGCTGTCTAGGGGGTAGGGGGTGTCCACGGGGGTGGGTGGGTTGTCCACGGGGGTGGGCGGGGATGTCCATGAGGGTACCCTACTAATATGGTTATGGGATGAGGCATGCTCTGATGTGATAACACATTAAGTTATTGTTGGTTTTACATTTTTTCAATAACACATTAGTATGTTTTTTTCACATGTCTAGTTGATACCATGATTATTTTCTTCCTTTATCATTTACTTAAATGTATTTTCTATTAAAGTTCAATCCTATTGAATTGTTTATGACAAAATGACTTATATGAATTTTTTTATAGAATGGACAGAAGTTGGAAGTATGAAACCAATCGTATATCAAGCGATTTTCAAAACAATTTGGAGAGCTTTATAGATTTTGCATTTCACAATGCTTCAGATAGTGGTCGCATACACTGCCCATGTTCCAATTGTGTTGGTAGACCTTGGTTGAGTCGTGAAGAAGTCAGCTACCACATAACCAAAAATGGTTTTCAAGCAAACTACTTTGTGTGGTATCACAATGGGGAGAAAATGAAATCTCAAATTGGTGATGATCGAAATGAAAGGACTAGAATGGAGAATTTGTTAGATGATCGGTTTCCGTTTATTCGTCATCATGAAAAAGAAAGGATTTCGACTCAAGAAGACGTCGATATGAGGACAACTAATGCATCTAGTGAAAATGATGATATTGATAGGGTGAAAAAATTGAATGATGCTTCCACGACTCCAGTATATCGACAATGCGATAAAATGAAAAAGCTGGAATTTTTAATCTGATTGTTTCATGGAAAAACTATGTATGGGATTTCTAATACAGCAATCGATTACATTCTTACCCCCTTGAAGGATTTACTTCCAGATGATGCAGATATTACCTCAAACCACTATATGTCATGGAAGTTAGTTGAAGAACTTGGATTTTCCAGAAACAAAATTCATGCTTTCCCGAAAGATTGCAGTTTATTCTGGGAAGAAACCGCTGAACGAAATGAATGTATAAAATGTGGCACATCCCACTGGAAGTCAAAATCTGATGGAACACCATCCCGCGTTCCACAGAAAGTAATGTGGCACTTTTCATTGATCCCTAGACTATAGAATCTTTTTATGTCTGATGACATATGAATAAAAATGAGATGGCATGATACCGAGAGAAAGAAGACTAATGATGTAACACCCCGAGCTTCCACGATACGCTTCTCATTCAATAATGCAATAGCTTGCATTGTACGCAAGTTCGAGTTCTAACACACCGCAACTAATCAAAGTAGCCGTTATGAATAGTAATAACCACCTTTTAAATTTATAGAAATTTTATATTTCAAAATGGACTTCATTTTTGTATTCCTAATATTGAAATTAGCCTATGTTGAATTTTTTGTAATTTTCTGAGAACTTCTAATTTTTTATGAATAGTGAAAAATACTTAAAACAACTTTTTTAATCAAAATAAATTATAGTGATAAGTTATACTATTGAGTGGATTTAATGTATAATTAGAATATATTTTTACCATTTTATCCAATGGTGGTCATTAGAATTAATTTAACATTGAATTTGGACATAAACAATTGCCAATCTTTTGATATAAATTGTTTCTTGAAAACACGCTATTTGTCGTAACAGCGGGAATTAATTATAAAATTAATTAATGCAACTTATATGTTTGGAATTTTGTAAAATAGACATCATTTTTGAATTCGGAATATCAATTATAGCTTAGGGTGAAATTTTGGCATTGTTCTGAAAAACTTCAATTTTTGATGAATAGTGAAACCACTAAGTGGTAGTTAAATAACTGATTTTTCGTTTAAATGAAATATTACCACTTCTGTGATTTGATTTTCAAAAATCCGACATACATGGTTGTCATTAAGAAGTAAAATGTGGTTCAATGGGATAAAAATAATTTTTTGGTGAATAGTAACTTATTAAGTTTTAATCACGATTAGTGGTAATTAGGGTAGTTTAAGGTATAAATAATACTTTAATAATATTAAATGACCTAGACACATGTCCCAAACTCATTGGTTGTGTCATGGCCGACCAAGACAAGCCATGGCCTAACTTGGGGACCCCATGGATCCACTTTTGTAGGGAAATAACATAAATTACTTTTTATTTAATGTTAAAGTGAAAATGACACTAACATAAATTGTTCTACTAAAACAATTTTTAAGTAGGGTTACACAAGTCCAAATTTTGACTATAAATATTCATTAGAAAGCTAAAAAGATTTCCTACATCATAGTATTTTTTTTATAATTTTTAGACATTAAATAAATTAAATTATTTATGACATCATTATGATGTGGCGATGACCTCATTATTTAACGATTTAAATAAAATGAGAAGATAATGCAAAATCCAAGGATTACACTTGTCCAAAACCAATTGGATGAGTGGATTTCGATGCCTTATCACCTTATCCACTAATTCTATCAATGTGGGACCTTTTAAAACCGAAACACATTTTCAAATAATGTAATGTTCCTTTACTTTCCAAAAGTGCCCCTCCTCTCCTCTTATAAAAGGCCCCCACCTCTACCTCATTTCACACACTCTTCAAGCCATTGGCTCGGCCAACCCCTGCCCATTTGCTCTCTCCACATCCCTCTCCTCATCCTAGAGGATTCCCTTTGGGCAGAATCCTTTCAAAGGAAGCCTTTAGGCTCAACTCAAAAGGAGTTACACTTTTTAAGGTAATTCATTCTCTCATGTTCTTTTGTTTTATTTTGCTTCTCCAACCCCCTAAACTCTTTTTATTTACTTCTTTTGTAACAACACCAGTATCTTAAATATACTAGGATGTTGTTATAAGATTTATTTGAGCTACACTTCCACACAACTACATCAAATGGTTAAAGAACATAAGGTTTCCGTGGATGGCGAAATTCTGCCTCCCGAAACGATGATTGTTCAACACTCATTTAACACCTTCAAAGGTGGCCATTATGATGTCACTATTTTTATATATGATATATAATATGTTTTTGTTTTACTTATGCTTCTGTATTTCACATTTATGGCATACTTTATGATTTCCATTATGGGTAAAACGCGATAATTTCATTTTAGGAAGTGCGGACTACCGCCCCCTCAAAGTGATTTGAATCGTTAATGCCATATGTGGGATGTATAAAGGATGGAGTAAATGGTATTATACACTATATTATACTGGAATTATATTATACATTTATATCATTATGATTTCATTCCATTAAATATGAAATTGAAATGAAAGTAGCGTTCATGCGTACGTACGGCATACCGTCTCCATGAACGGTGCATTTCATTTCTTACCTCTAAATGTTACGTAATATTATAAATGAATGTATATACTGTATATATATGATATATATGATATCTACATCATTAATATAATTCTGGATATAATGGATATTTCACCACATGAACAACTTATAATTATAAGAAGTTTATTGATGACTCATGTACCAAAGATCGACAAAACGACCGTTATTAACTTAAATAATTACATAATGTTCATAACATTGTAATAAGTGATATAAAAAGGATAATGAAATTGAAAATGGTTCTTAATAAGGTAGATATTAACTCTAGTTTATTATTCAGGAGGTTAAAGAACGGTTGAGTCAAGTCGGACACAAGGTAAGGGAACTTCTTAACCCAACTTCCATTCTTTGGGTTAATCTCCTACTTTCAAATTATGTCATGATATTATTATGTATTATTTTGTATTTTTACTTTCTTTATGTGTACCTATAGTGAATACACATAATAGATCTATTTTATTCTAAAAATGATCTTTTTAAGGACTTCGTCTCAATCACCATCCACTGAGACATATTTGGTTTTATACACAACTTTCTTTTATACGGTGTATAAACCCCTTTGACTTTTACGTTTATTCAAAAGGAATCTTTTTTATACGAAGTGTTTTGCTAAACGACAAAAGGGAATGTTTTTCTTTCCGTACTTATGCGGCGACAACGACTTCTCCACCGCCGTGACCACTATTTGAGTTTCGGCTTCCTCTAAAAGCCATCTTTTTTTTTAATGAAAAATAAATACAAAGTTTTAACTTTCTTTTATTTTGGTATTGAAAATGGTTTTGAAAGAGTTTTTATCAATGTGTTGTATTGATATCTTGTGATTGAAATGTGGAAATGTTATGTTTCCTTTATGCATGTTTTATGTGATACGATTATGTTATGGTTTATGATATGTTTAAACCTATTCATATGAGGAATGTATTGGACTTAATAAGTGACGGGTGGAGCCCGCTATAGCTCCTCGATGCATCGGCAGGTCTCATGAGACAACTAGACGTGGAATTGGCCGAGGCCCTTTCCCAATTTGATTTATGGTTTTGGCCGAGGCCTTAATCATTTTAGACGTCTTGGCCGAGGCCTTGACAAAGTGTTTCAGAATGTCTGGCATTATACATTCCCTCTTTATGAAAGTGGTTATTGATATTACATGTGATTATTCGACCAGTAGAATATCCATGTGAAGAAGTAAATGGCATTATCTCATTTCACTTTTTCCATATTATGTTGAAGTTCATGTTTAAGAGGCTTTTGTTTTAGTTATACATTGCCTTAAATGTTAATGTTTATTTATGAAAGCTTCCGCATTATTGTTATCCTTACTGAGCATCTGAGCTCACCCCTTTCAATGTTTTAATATTTTCCAGGATGTGAAGAAGTATTTTATGAATGAACTGCAGGGATAGTCAGAAGAGGATATGAGTGTGGACTATGAAGACTTTGTTATTAGTTTTTCACTTTATGATGTAATGTAACATTTATGAATGTATCTAGTGTTTCCAAGGCTACTAAACTAATCGGTCTTTCGAGACTTGATCTTTTGTGATCATGCCAATGTTACGAAGTAATGCACCGGCTCTGGGTAGCTGGGGTCGGGGCGTTACAGTTGGTATCAGAGGCAGTTTAGTACTAACCTTGGAAGCTAGATTTAGATAAACTCTGATTAGAGCACATATCCCGAAGATAGACTTTGAGGATTAGTATAAAAGAACTTCCTAGAATTTTGGTATTGTACAGATGTTGTGAGTTTTCCAAGCAATACATCCCTGTCTGGATACGAGCAGGTAGAGGCGGCTCTGGCACAGATGTACCTAGGGGTAAAACCCGAAAACACCGCTTTGAGCTAGACTCGAACGGGAACTGGTGCACGACAACGGGCCTTGCTGCACTCTTGGTTACGACACTCCCGGGGGATATGCTTAGGATAATTCTCATTTTATTTACAAACCACTATGAAGGGTTATGAGTATATACTTCCTCAAAGAAAACATTTCTTTTTATGATTATGGATTATATCCATAAATAGTTCAATTTATGTAAAGTGTTTTACAAGTATGGAATTATGTATTTTGATTCATAAACTAATCTAGTTTATGCCATTGTTTAGAAATGGCGCCTAGTAGAAGGAATGGAAACCGTATCAATGCACGAACTCCGTGTAGGGATTACCCTCCTGATCAAGATAATTATTGTGGATCTGGAGATACAACTGGTGCTGATCAACTTATTACCATACTGGGACAACTCACTCAGGTTATGAATAATAACCTTACTCGTATGGAGCACCCTGATCCGCAACGTGGAGGATCAATGTTAGACCGCTTCATGAAGCAACAACCACCAACCTTTAATGGGAGTACAAATCCTATAGTAGCTGAGCAATGGATAAATTCCTTAGAGAAAATATTCCATGCCTTGGGGAGTAGTGAAAGGGAGAAGGTTGTCATGGCAGTTTACCGCCTCACTGGAGATGCCGATCAGTGGTGGTCGCTAATTCAAAACACAAAGGAAGATGATGACGTATCGAATATGGAATGGAGGGAGTTCAAAGAGATTTTCTTAGAAAAATACTTTCCTCGTGACCATCGAGCAGATATGGAAAGGCAATTTCTGAGTCTGAGGCAGAAGGAGGATGAGAATGTCGCAAAGTATGAGGCTAACTTTACAAGGTTAGCGAGGCATGCTGCTGATTATATACGTAACCCAAGGAGTAAGATTGATCGTTTCTTTGATGGGTTAAAACCATTTCTCCGTCGAGCTTTAGTATCACAATCCTTCTCATCATACGAAGATATTGTCTCGTGTGCTATCAAGACAGAAAAGGAATTCTCTAAGTCTTATGACAACAAAGTAAAGCAAGAGAAGAAGAGAACGGCGGAACAAGAGACAGATAAAGGGAAAAAGGGAAAGAAGGATTTTCCATTATGTGATAATTGTGGGAAGAATCACCCTGGTACTTGCCTAAAAGGAATGGGAGTCTGTTATAAATGTGGAGAAAAAGGTCACCAGGCACGTGATTGCAAGGGAAAGAAAGAGGCTGTCAAAGTTGAATGCTACAATTGTAGAGAAATGGGTCATTATGCAAATGAATGTCCTAAGCGTCAAGGAAACTTACCTCAGAAAAGGCCAAGAGATCAAGGACAATCTTATGCTATTACTACAGTTGAAGCAGAATAACTAATGTATTGGTGCTTTTGAACTCAAGGATTATATTCTGGTTATAAGAATAATGTAATATATATATATGGATTGTACTGCAGTACTTTTTGATTTCAGTAAGGTTTTAATATGATTAAGGTAATCATATTTTTAGTATGTGACAATAAGAGAAACTTTTCTTTGTTTGGGGAATCTGATGTTACAATTGATTTTGGAATTTAGAGACCTTTTAGAGAAAGTCTGGATGAAGGTATTTTGGATAACTATAAAGGTTGGAGTGGATTAAGTTGAACTGTGGATAGTATTGTTTAAGGTTAAAACATTTATGAAGATTATTTTTGGAATAGTATAGTACTATATTTTTAGGAAAAGGACAACCTGCAGGGTGGGGAATAACCCGTCGCGTCGGACAAAGCTGCAGGAATCGAACCCACAACCATAGTGCGACAAGCCTTTATTTCCTACCACTAGCCTACAGGAAGTCCCTGGTTATTACAAAATAGTATTACTAATCTAAATGGTATGTGTTAACATTTTGAACCTTATACAATTAGGATAAATAGAATATTTTTGAGTTCTGTTACCATTTGGAGTAAAAGTTGGGTTTGTGGTAAAAATTTATTAACGAATGAAAGTATACATAACAAGTATGTATATTCCCTTACGTTCTTAGTAAATCTCATAAATAAATTCCTCAACATTATAAAAGGTAACTTAAAACAAAAATGTTGTCGGTTAACTTTTCCAACTGGGGATTCAATGACCGTTTAACCAATCACAAGTTTGTGATTTTCTTATGGTTAAACTTTCTCCTAATCCTGTTTTCTATAACTCTCCATCAGACCTTGATGGTTTGTTTTTCTTCCATATCCATATTTTCACAGAATCCTAGAATGGGCTATATCGGGTGACCTTTGTACTTATCCTGCTTTCTTTTAATGTTATATATTTATTAACCTTATTTCCGATGTGGGTTTTCCACAAAGGTATTTTCTATTTTCAACCTTTTATTATCAAAGAAAAATTTCAAATTGCGAGGACGCAATTTATTGAAGGAGGGGAGAATGTAACACCCCGAGCTTCCACGATACGCTTCTCATTCAATAATGCAATAGCTTGCATTGTACGCAAGTTCGAGTTCTAACACACCGCAACTAATCAAAGTAGCCGTTATGAATAGTAATAACCACCTTTTAAATTTATAGAAATTTTATATTTCAAAATGGACTTCATTTTTGTATTCCTAATATTGAAATTAGCCTATGTTGAATTTTTTGTAATTTTCTGAGAACTTCTAATTTTTTATGAATAGTGAAAAATACTTAAAACAACTTTTTTAATCAAAATAAATTATAGTGATAAGTTATACTATTGAGTGGATTTAATGTATAATTAGAATATATTTTTACCATTTTATCCAATGGTGGTCATTAGAATTAATTTAACATTGAATTTGGACATAAACAATTGCCAATCTTTTGATATAAATTGTTTCTTGAAAACACGCTATTTGTCGTAACAGCGGGAATTAATTATAAAATTAATTAATGAAACTTATATGTTTGGAATTTTGTAAAATAGACATCATTTTTGAATTCGGAATATCAATTATAGCTTAGGGTGAAATTTTGGCATTGTTCTGAAAAACATCAATTTTTGATGAATAGTGAAACCACTAAGTGGTAGTTAAATAACTGATTTTTCGTTTAAATGAAATATTACCACTTCTGTGATTTGATTTTCAAAAATCCGACATACATGGTTGTCATTAAGAAGTAAAATGTGGTTCAATGGGATAAAAATAATTTTTTGGTGAATAGTAACTTATTAAGTTTTAATCGCGATTAGTGGTAATTAGGGTAGTTTAAGGTATAAATAATACTTTAATAATATTAAATGACCTAGACACATGTCCCAAACTCATTGGTTGTGTCATGGCCGACCAAGACAAGCCATGTCCTAACTTGGGGACCCCATGGATCCACTTTTGTAGGGAAATAACATAAATTACTTTTTATTTAATGTTAAAGTGAAAATGACACTAACATAAATTGTTCTACTAAAACAATTTTTAAGTAGGGTTACACAAGTCCAAATTTTGACTATAAATATTCATTAGAAAGCTAAAAAGATTTCCTACATCATAGTATTTTTTTTATAATTTTTAGACATTAAATAAATTAAATTATTTATGACATCATTATGATGTGGCGATGACCTCATTATTTAACGATTTAAATAAAATGAGAAGATAATGCAAAATCCAAGGATTACACTTGTCCAAAACCAATTGGATGAGTGGATTTCGATGCCTTATCACCTTATCCACGAATTATATCAATGTGGGACCTTTTAAAACCGAAACACATTTTCAAATAATGTAATGTTCCTTTACTTTCCAAAAGTGCCCCTCCTCTCCTCTTATAAAAGGCCCCCACCTCTACCTCATTTCACACACTCTTCAAGCCATTGGCTCGGCCAACCCCTGCCCATTTGCTCTCTCCACATCCCTCTCCTCATCCTAGAGGATTCCCTTTGGGCAGAATCCTTTCAAAGGAAGCCTTTAGGCTCAACTCAAAAGGAGTTACACTTTTTAAGGTAATTCATTCTCTCATGTTCTTTTGTTTTATTTTGCTTCTCCAACCCCCTAAACTCTTTTTATTTACTTCTTTTGTAACAACACCAGTATCTTAAATATACTAGGATGTTGTTATAAGATTTATTTGAGCTACACTTCCACACAACTACATCAAATGGTTAAAGAACATAAGGTTTCCGTGGATGGCGAAATTCTGCCTCCCGAAACGATGATTGTTCAACACTCATTTAACACCTTCAAAGGTGGCCATTATGATGTCACTATTTTTATATATGATATATAATATGTTTTTGTTTTACTTATGCTTCTGTATTTCACATTTATGGCATACTTTATGATTTCCATTATGGGTAAAACGCGATAATTTCATTTTAGGAAGTGCGGACTACCGCCCCCTCAAAGTGATTTGAATCGTTAATGCCATATGTGGGATGTATAAAGGATGGAGTAAATGGTATTATACACTATATTATACTGGAATTATATTATACATTTATATCATTATGATTTCATTCCATTAAATATGAAATTGAAATGAAAGTAGCGTTCATGCGTACGTACGGCATACCGTCTCCATGAACGGTGCATTTCATTTCTTACCTCTAAATGTTACGTAATATTATAAATGAATGTATATACTGTATATATATGATATATATGATATCTACATCATTAATATAATTCTGGATATAATGGATATTTCACCACATGAACAACTTATAATTATAAGAAGTTTATTGATGACTCATGTACCAAAGATCGACAAAACGACCGTTATTAACTTAAATAATTACATAATGTTCATAACATTGTAATAAGTGATATAAAAAGGATAATGAAATTGAAAATGGTTCTTAATAAGGTAGATATTAACTCTAGTTTATTATTCAGGAGGTTAAAGAACGGTTGAGTCAAGTCGGACACAAGGTAAGGGAACTTCTTAACCCAACTTCCATTCTTTGGGTTAATCTCCTACTTTCAAATTATGTCATGATATTATTATGTATTATTTTGTATTTTTACTTTCTTTATGTGTACCTATAGTGAATACACATAATAGATCTATTTTATTCTAAAAATGATCTTTTTAAGGACTTCGTCTCAATCACCATCCACTGAGACATATTTGGTTTTATACACAACTTTCTTTTATACGGTGTATAAACCCCTTTGACTTTTACGTTTATTCAAAAGGAATCTTTTTTATACGAAGTGTTTTGCTAAACGACAAAAGGGAATGTTTTTCTTTCCGTACTTATGCGGCGACAACGACTTCTCCACCGCCGTGACCACTATTTGAGTTTCGGCTTCCTCTAAAAGCCATCTTTTTTTTTAATGAAAAATAAATACAAAGTTTTAACTTTCTTTTATTTTGGTATTGAAAATGGTTTTGAAAGAGTTTTTATCAATGTGTTGTATTGATATCTTGTGATTGAAATGTGGAAATGTTATGTTTCCTTTATGCATGTTTTATGTGATACGATTATGTTATGGTTTATGATATGTTTAAACCTATTCATATGAGGAATGTATTGGACTTAATAAGTGACGGGTGGAGCTCGCTATAGCTCCTCGATGCATCGGCAGGTCTCATGAGACAACTAGACGTGGAATTGGCCGAGGCCCTTTCCCAATTTGATTTATGGTTTTGGCCGAGGCCTTAATCATTTTAGACGTCTTGGCCGAGGCCTTGACAAAGTGTTTCAGAATGTCTGGCATTATACATTCCCTCTTTATGAAAGTGGTTATTGATATTACATGTGATTATTCGACCAGTAGAATATCCATGTGAAGAAGTAAATGGCATTATCTCATTTCACTTTTTCCATATTATGTTGAAGTTCATGTTTAAGAGGCTTTTGTTTTAGTTATACATTGCCTTAAATGTTAATGTTTATTTATGAAAGCTTCCGCATTATTGTTATCCTTACTGAGCATCTGAGCTCACCCCTTTCAATGTTTTAATATTTTCCAGGATGTGAAGAAGTATTTTATGAATGAACTGCAGGGATAGTCAGAAGAGGATATGAGTGTGGACTATGAAGACTTTGTTATTAGTTTTTCACTTTATGATGTAATGTAACATTTATGAATGTATCTAGTGTTTCCAAGGCTACTAAACTAATCGGTCTTTCGAGACTTGATCTTTTGTGATCATGCCAATGTTACGAAGTAATGCACCGGCTCTGGGTAGCTGGGGTCGGGGCGTTACAAATGATGAGTTGGTTCATCCTGCAGATGGATTTGCATGGCAGAGATTTGATGCTCGACATCCTGATTTTGCAGCTAACATGCGTAATGTGAGGCTGGGTCTTTAATGCGACGGTTTTAATCCGTTTGGGAAGATGCTTACTTCACACAGCACATGGCTAGTTTTTATACACATTTATAATCCTCCCCCATGGTTGTGTATGAAAAAATCTTTCACTTTCATGAGTATACTCATATCTGGTCCTTCTGATCCCGACATTGATATTGATGTATACATGAAACCTTAATAAAAGAGTTGAAACTTCTTTGGGATGTGGGTGTGCGCACATACGATGCATGTTCGAAAGACATATTTCAGATGCGTGTTGCGCTTATGTGGACGATCAATGATTTTCCGGCTTATGCAATGATGTCTAGATGGAGCACGAAGGGAAAACTGGCATGTCCAGTTTGTATGAAGAATACACGATCTAGAAGACTGAAACATCGTTGTAGTTTCAGTTTTATGGGACATCGACGATTTTTGCCAAAGGATCATCCATATAGAATGAATCGTCGAAGATTTGATAATACTATAGAGACCGATGATCCACCTCGGCGTATGTCTGGAACTGATGTGCTTAATGAATTGAAAGATTTCAGTTTTTCATTCGAGAAGGTTCAAATGAAATCTGGAAAGAGAAAGAATGTTTCCACAGAAACCTGTTACAATTGGAGGAAGAGGAGTATCTTTTTTGATTTGCCTTATTGGTCAACCAATTTGCTACATCATTGCTTAGACGTAATGCATATTTAAAAGAATATATGTGAAATGTTTCTTTCAGTTCTTCTAAATGTCAAGGGGAAGACAAAAGATGATTTATGATCTCGACATGACTTGGTGGATTGGGGCATCAGACCAGAATTCCATCCTGTGCGTATCAGTGAAAATAAATGGCAACTTCCATGTGCTTCTTATGTGATGACACCTACTAAAAAAAAACAATTTTTGGAAGTATTAGAGACTATTAGAGTTCCTGGTGGCTATTCATGCAACATATCTAAACGGGTCAACAGAAGAGAGTTGAAGCTAAAATCTTTGAAGACTCATGATTATCATGTTCTACTGCATGAGTTGCTTCCAATAGCAATCTGTCATCTTTTGTCCAATAATGTAAGGGTGGGTGTTATTCGGTTGTTCCATTTGTTTAGAGATCTTTGTGCTAAGAATTTGTCCAAGTCTTTCTTGCAAAAAATGTTGACAGATGCCCCATTAATTTTGTGTGAGTTGGAGAAAATATTTCCCCCATCATTTTTCACATGCATGTTGCATCTGACTGTCCATATTCCAACTGAAATACTTCTCGGAGGACCTGTTTCTTTTCGTTGGATGTATCCAATTGAAAGAAATATGTTCACATTAAAGTCTTATGTTCGAAACAAGAATCATCTCGAAGGTTCTATCGTGAACGGTTACTTAGCTCAATAATGTATGGATTTCTGTTCAATGTATTTGTCTGATCTTACTACAAGAATGAACAGACCAATGAGAAATGAAGAAGAACAATATGAGCAAATTGAACCCAGTTTTCCATCACTTCCTCAAACAGGAGGAATTCCTGGATCATATACATTGAAGACATTAATCCATGAAGAGCGAGAGATGGCACATCGCACAGTTTTATTCAACTGTGATTTGTTCGATGACTATATCAGGTAACAAAATTGAATATGTATATATTACATATATATCTGTTAAACTATTCATATTTTTTTATCTACAGGGAACATAAAACAATGATAAATAGGAATCATCGTTCTTTATCTTTGAGAAGGAGAGAGACTTTGCATAGAAAAGAGTTTTCTGCTTGGTTAAAATTGAAGGTAAAAATATTACTGTTTAAATTAATTATTTCAATATTTACTTAAGTTTAACTGTCATTTATATTGCAGGTATTGAGTTTGTCTGCTGACTCTGTCTCTGAGGAAATAAGAGCTTTGGCTTTTGGTCCTAATACCGTGGTTCGTGACTGTAAATCAATTGTTATCAATGGGTACAGATTTATTGTCACTGAACGAGCCAAAAACATGAGAACACAACATGATGGTATTATGGTTACTGCCACAACAGATTGTTATGCTAGTGCATCAGATAGTAGACCGTGACTTGAAAATGTGGGTTATTATGGAGTCGTTGAGAAAATAATAATATTGGATTATTACTCTCATGGACGAGTCACAATGATGAAATGCCATTGGTTTGATTCGATGACGAGACATGGCACATTTATTGATGATTGTGGATTTCGAGTAATTAATATGACCCGCACTCTTGCAACCGGAGAACCATATGTGTTGGCATCAATGGATAAACAAGTTTTTTATGTCAAAGATCAACTTCAACCTGAATTTGGTGTCATAGTTGAAGTAATTCCAAGACATATTTTTGATGATGCTGATGATGGAATTGACACTGTCCCTATTTCCATTGGAACCAATCCATTTATCTCTTTTGATGACTCCAATAGCTCAATTGTTAGAGTTGATTGTGAACCTGAAGTTGTGGTTGGAAATATATAGAATCATTCATCCATGTTCTCAATTCTTTTGGTTTACCTCGAGTTGGGTTGTTAAGGTTGGTAATATTCATATTTATTTAGTATTGATCACAAATATGTTTTAGCTGACTTGACCGTTATGTGAATTTTCAATGTTTATTGGTTGCTGTTTTATTTGAATTGCATTTTCTAATTTGGAATTGAACTGTATTCAAACCAAATCAAACAATATTTCTAACTTGGTGAACATTACAACTTGTATGTTTTATTAAATTCATTCAATCTATTCTAAAACAATTGATAGCTAAATTACCAATGAATCCCCTCATTCCCTCATATATTTAGTTTTTTGGTTTACACATTAATTTTCTTTTTCTAATTAATTACATATTTGTTTTCCAATGCAGGAAATGAAGCCAATTGAAGAGAGACGAAGAAAAAAATGGCGGAGAACAATCGTCGGATGGAGGAGATGGGTATTCCACCATTAGTGCCTACAGTGAGTACTTTATTTCAAATATATATATATATATATATATTTACAGAATATATAATGTCATGTGATTAATTTTTTTTGTAAACTTTTTTGTAGGATCCACCATTACGTCAACAGTTATTCGACGAGGAGCCTAGTACTGGTCCTAGTACTTAGGCCGGTGGTACGAGGAGGGTTCGTACCAGAGGTGGACGTAGAGCTGTGCGTGCCCAACTAGACCCTGCCCCTCCCACTGACATTTCAGCCTTCCCACATTCTGATCCCGGTGTGTCGTTAGAGACACATGGGATATTTAGACCTCCCATGTTTTTGCTACCTTCTGCATCTTCTGCCCCATCATTTTCACATCCCATGATGATTCCCACTCCCCAGTCAGCATCAGGTCATACAGCTGTTCCATCTTCTTTTCCTTCTACTTCTGTCTCTCCGAGCTTTTATATTCCATCGTCTTCGACCCCTGTTCCACCAGAGGGTGTTCCATCAGGTTCTGTGGATCCGGCGCCACTCATTGATCAGAATAGCGCAGGTATATTTATAAAACCCTAACAAATTTTTATAGCAATATTTATTTTCATTATAACATGTTTTGATAAAATATTTGTTTTTCTTTCATGAAAGATACATCTACTGACAGGAGGCGGGGGCGGGGCCATACACGCATGCGTTCGGTGTGGAACCGTCGCACACAGGTTATGGTGGAATATAATGAAGACAATCAGATGGTTGAGAAAACAGGGCAGCAATGTCGGAGTTTTATGGCGACGCTTGCCAAATACTCCGACATCATTCCCGTCAGCCCGCTGTCGTGGAGACATTTGCCACATGAGGTCAAAGATAGAGCTTGGGCAGAGATATGGGTAAAAAAATATGTTGTATTTAATGCCATGAATCGTTTTTGTATTTATATAAATTAATATTTTCATTTCATCTTCGATTTAATTTTCCTGATGGTGAGGGTGCACGACTGGAACGTCTAAAGGATTTAGGCGAGCTTTGGAGAGCCTACAAGCATGAGCTGTATATTGGCTGGCGTGCTAGAGTTGGCACTGAGTTAGAGGCGGTACCAGTCGTGGATGATTGTCCTATAGAGCAGTATCATCAAATGATTACTCATTGGACGAGTACCCAGTTTAAGTTATGAATTACATTTGAGGTAATTAAATAATAACTTTAAAGTTTTGCATTAATATTATCCTTTGAATTATCGAATTTTATTTAGGAATCATCTGGAAAAAATAAAAAAAACATTGATGCAAAAAAATACCTCCATACACTAGGACGCACGACGATGCCGGATCATGAGAGGCAGCAGGTATGACAATTGTTTATAGGTTTTCTTTACGACTTACATTTTCTTTTGTTTCCTCAATTATTTAATTATTTTCTGAAGTCTTTATATAACTTTTGTTTTCAATGTCATTGTATAGGCAAGTAAAAAATATTGAAGGACGTGTGCCTCGAGAAAAACTGTTTTGCTCGAGTAGAAGAAAAAAGGATGGAAGTGCTGTCAATGAAGAGACTCAGCAGCAGATTGTAAGTTTTAATCTGTTGATTTTATATTTTAATATCTATTTCATAACTTAATAATATATTTATATTTGTAACAGGATGCTTTAGAGGCCCTCGATGCCCAAGAAGCATACAATTTTTGGCCATCTGATCACTTACATCAGGTGTTGGGAGAGGATCATTCTGGCAGAGTACGCTTCCGACCTAGGATAGCCCCGACGAGGTATTGGCCTGCCTTAGGTACGAGTTGTAGTGCCAACGAACTGCAGCAAGTTAGGGCACAGGCAGAACAGGCTGAGAAAAGGGCCACAGAGACGGCAGAACAGTCTGCTAGGGAAAACAGTGCATTTATGAAATTTATTAAAGTTCTACGTCCAACACTTCCAGCAGAGGCCAGCCCAGCGATTGATGAATACATGTCGTCGATACATTCTATATATGGTTCACCAGGTGGCAGTTCCAGTGGTGGTCAGGCTGATGTCCATCTTGAAGATGATGATGGCGAGAAGTCTGATGCGGAAGAGGAGGGAGATGAGGAGGGCGAGGAGGAGGGCGAAGGCGAGGAGGAAGGCGCTGTGGAGGGTGAGGACGATGAGGAGGACGATGAAGAGGGCGATGATGATGATGATGATGGTGATGGTGATGCTGATGTGGGACATATTGATTTGTTACATTTTTGACTTGAGATTTGATGTTTAATCTATTCTAGTTGTTGGTTTTATCTAGACTCGTAGTATAGTATTGGAGTTGAGTTATTTTTATATATTGTCTATTTTTATGGATGTTGTTTTCTTTTAGTGGTTGTGTGTTTGTGAACTCCCTGGACAACCCCCCTCATTCTTGGACCCTGGACAACCCCCCTCCCCCTTGGACCCCCCTCACGCGCGTTTACGAAGCGCGTGCATCACTTAAAATATGAATATTGAGTCTTACCGTGAAAACCTCACGTCCAATTGACGTTCCGTCTGCGCGTACACGTCACGAATAATAATTAGAATGTTGCACGGTGGTTTTAGCTCAATCTGAGGTCGTCCGCTATGAATTTGACAGTTGGACGCCCGTTTTGGCCGTTTATGACACCAGGACTGCGTTGTCGGTCACCGCGGGCACACAGAACGTCCGATTGATGTGCCGTCTGCTCGACCACTTCAGAAATCACTCACTCGTATTTGTCGTCTGATTTCAGGCCATTCCGACTTCGTTCGACCCGTTTGGACCCCCCTCACGCGCGTTTACGAAGCGCGTGCATCACTTAAAATACGAATATTGAGCCGTACCGCGCAAACCGCACGTCCGATTGACGTGCCGTCTGCGCGTACACGTCACGAATAATAATTAGAATGTTTCACGGTGGTTTCAGCTCAATCTGATGTTGTCCGCTATAAATTTGACCGTTGGACGCCCGTTTTGGCCGTTTCTGACACCAGAACTCCGTTGTCGGTCACCGCGGGCACACGGCACGTCCGATTGACGTGACGTCTTCTCGACCACTTCATAAATCACTCTCCCGTATTTTTCGTCTGATTTCAGGCCATTCAGACTTCGTTCGGCCCATTTGGACCCCCCTCACGCGCATTTACGAAGCGCGCACATCACTTAAAACACGAATATTGAGTCGTACCGCGCAAACCACACGTCCGATTGACGTGCCGTCTGCGCGTACACATCACGAATAATAATTAGAATGTTGAACGGTGGTTTCAGATCAATCCGGAGACGTGGTGTGGCCGGAACCACTCAAAGTGTCCGTCTTTTGTTTCAAAAGGACGTCATTTTAGGTGAAAAGCATCAACTGTCATACGGAAAACCAACCAAACGCATTCCGAATCTGTTGATAATTTATCCCAAAAATCCATGGGTCATATGTGACGTGTACGAGACAACCCGGGATGAATCTGAGTCGCGTTGTGGCCAGGATAAGTCTAAGTGACTCTCTTTTGTTTAAAATGGACACCATTTTAAGTACATACGGAAAAACGACCAAACGGATTCGGTTTCCGTTGAAACTTTAGGAGAACGATCCATGGGTCATATGTGACGTGTAAGAATCATCCCCGCTTCAATCCGACATGTGGTGCGGCTGAAACCACTCAAAGTGTCCGTCTTTTGTTTCAAAAGGACGTCATTTTAAGTGAAAGGCATCAACTGACATACAGAAGAACGACCAAACGCATTCGGATTCTATCGATACTTTAGCACAACGATCCATGAGTCATATGTGACGTGTACAAGTCAACCCCGTCTTAATCCGAGACGCAGTGTGGCCGACACCGCTCTAACTCTGTCTCTTTTGTTTAAAATGGACATGATTATAAATGAAAAGAACAACTGACATACGCAAAACCGACCAAACGCATTCGTAATATTTTGATAATTTATCACAATGATCCATGGGTCATATGTGACATGTACGAGCCAACCCGGGATGAATCTGAGTCGCGGTGTGGTCAGGATTAGTCTAAGTGTCACTCTTTTGTTTAAAATGGACAACATTTTAAGTACATACGGAAAACCGACCAAACGCATTCAGTTTCCATTTAAACTTTAGGAGAACGATCCATGGGTCATATGTGACGTGTACGAATCAACCCCGCATCAATTGGAGACGCGGTGTGGTCGTCACCACTCATAGTGTCCGTCTTTTGTTTCAAAAGGACGTCATTTTAAGTGAAAAACATCAACTGGCATACGGAAAACCGACCAAACGTATTCGGATTGTGTCGATACGTTAGGAAAATGATCCATGGGTCATTTGAGACGTGTAAGAGTCAACCCCGTCTAAATCCGAGACGTGGTGTGGCCGGTACCACTCTGAATGTGTCTCTTTTGTTTAAAACGGACAAGATTATAAGTAAAATAAACAACTGACATATGAAAAACTGACCAAACGCATTCAGAATCTGTTGAAAATTTAGTACAACGATTCATGGGTCATATGTTACGTGTACGAGTCAACCACTCCTCAATCCGAGTCGCGGTTTGGCCGAGACCACTCTAAGTGTATCTCTTTTCTTTAAAATGGACTACATTTTAAATTCATACGGAAAACCAACCAAACGCATTCTGATTGTGTTTATATTTTAGCAAAACAATCCATGGGTAATTTGTGATGTGTACGAGTTAACCCCGCCTCAATACGAGACTCGGTGTGGCCGACACCATTCAAAGTGTCTCTCTTTTATTTAAAAAACACTTCATTTTAAGTGAAAACAACAACTGACATACGCAAAACCGACCAAACGATTTCAGAATATGTTGATACTTTAGGAGAACGATCAATGATTCATTTGTGACGTGTACGAGTTAACCTCGCCTCAATCCGAGGCACGGTTTGACCGGTATCATTCCAGATGTATGTATTTTGTTTAAAATGGATATCATTTCTATTAAAAATATATGGTATATGAAAAACCAATCAAATTATGAATTGAATTCCGGATTCCACATATGATTGTCATCTAAATTTTAAAATGAATTCTAAATGAATTATGTATGTTTATAATTATGTTATGAATTCTAATTTAATTATGGATGAGTATATTTTCAGGATGAATTATATGTGTTGGTTGGTTGGTTTTAATTATTTGTATGTGTTGGTTTGTTCTCTATATGTATGCATTATATGTGTTACAGGTACAATAATTGGATTGAAAAATGAATTGAAAACGATGGAATAATTGGATTGAAAATTGAATTGAAACCGAGGGTGAATGCCCAAAAACGAGACCTGCTGTGCAAATTGCAGGCTGCTGTGCAATTTGCACAGCAAAGCCTATGCCAACGGTTTGAAAGCCGTTGGTATAGGCTCTATTGAGCTGTTTTTACCAACGGTTCAAGGAACCGTTGGTAAAAACAGCCTATCCCAACGGTTTAAAACCGTTGGGAATACCCATATAATTGTTGTTTTTACCAACGGTTCTATGAACCATTGGTAAAAACCTTTCCCAACGGTCTGTAAACCGTTGGGAAAGAAAATTTTAGGTTGATTTCCCAACGGGCCAAACCGTTGGGAAAGGCTGATTTTTTCTCAGATATCCCAACGGTTCTGTGTAAACCATTGGCAAAAGACTTTCCCAACGGCTTACTTCCTAACGGTTTGCTGAACCGTTGGTATAACTTATACCAATGGTTCTGCAGCCTTTCCCAACGGTTTGGAACCGTTGGGAAAGGCTGGATTTCCAGTAGTGATTGTTAACTATCTTAGAAGAATCCATAGGAATAGGAGTAGGAGAAGATCTCCTATCCACTGGATCCTGATAGTCTAATACAATAGTTACATACCCTAGGTTCCTCCTCTATATAGGTACCAAATATCATCCATAAGAGAAAGATCAACATACTTTTCTCTTTTAGCTTGTCTCTTGTCAGACTTTTCCTTGAATACAATATTTCCCTCACTAGAGTTATATAAACATCTCTTCCAACAGAAATTTATTCTTCCTGGACATGGGCATCAAGATCCCTTTTCTTAATAACAACTACTTTAGGAATATTTGTAGGGGCATGAGTATCATGAGCTCTCTCTTTTGGTATATCTAGCTCAGTATCCTCATGGGAAATAAGTGGTTCATGTTCCACTAGTATTGGACTTGCGGGATCCAAGGTTAGATCAATGATATCCCAACCAGTACCTTGGTCATTATTACCAAGGTATGATCCAATTTCTGAACCATCGGTCCCTTTATCTTCTCTTTCACTATCATATTATCTTCCAAATTAATTAGGTTCCTTGGAAAATGAGGGTTTGTAAAGATGGGAGTTGTTAAAAAAACTCTCAATTATATATACATTTAGTAATTCACTTTTGACAACTATTTGATATAATTTGAAATTGAGATGTACGGCATAAGGTAGAAGAATTAAAATGGATTTAAGTCTAGAAACTAGTGAAAATGTTTTTATAGTAAATTCCTTCTTTTTGACTATATCCTTGGGAAATCGGTCTAAATTTATTTCTTACTATGGTGCCAATTTTATCTACTTTATTTCTAAACACCCACTTAGTTCATATATTCTGGGTGTCTTTAAGTCTACCAAAAAGTTTCTAGACTTTGTTTCTTTGAAACTAATTCTACTATTCTTGCATATTCATTACCCAAAATTCATCATTGGTAGCATCATTGATATTTTTAGGTTCAATCTATGACAAAATACATGATTTTAAACTTGGTTCCTAAGATAAGCTCTAGTCTGTGTCCCTTTATCAAGGTCTCCAACTACAGTATCTAAGGGGTGGTTCTTAAGAGTTCTAATAGATCTAGAAAAATAAGGGATAGTTATTTTAGATTCTTATATAGGCTTGGGTTCACTTTGAAAAGATTCTAGATATTTTTCATAACTGGATGATTTTTCTGCTTTTTAAACAACCGGGTCATAAGTTTTATCATTTATGTTCAAATTGGATAGATTATACTCAATATTTTCTATGGAAATTTTAGGTTCATGTGGATCTATTTCATCAAATTTGATATGTACATATTCTTCCACACACATTATTTTTTTATTGAAGTCCCTATAGGATTTTCTAGAGGTTTAATAATCTAGGAAAATTACTTCATCACTTTTTCAGGAAAACATTTCAATATTATCTTTTTTATTAAGGATAAAGACATTGAACCCAAAAAAATTAAAGTAATTAAACTTAGTCTTCATATTGTTACATATCTCATAGGGAAATTTCTTAAGGATATGTCTAATTACTACTCTATTAATTATATAACAAGCTTCATTCACAGGTTCTTCCCAAAAGTAAACAGGTAATTCATACTCATTAAGCATTGTTCTGGGAATTTCTTGTAAGGTTCTATTACATTTTTCAATAACATCATTCTACTAGGGTTTCCTAGGAGTAGAGAATTTATGACTATGGACATTTTTTGAGATAAATGATTCAAAATATTAATTCTCAAAATCACATCCATGGTTAATTATTAAGAATTTATTTCTAATACCACTTAAGTTCTCTATAGTTTTAGCATACTTGGTAAAGTGGGAACAAGAATTACTATTGTAAGATAAAGAAATTTCAAGTATATCTAAAAAAATTATCTACTAGAATATGAACATAATGAGTCCAATTTAAACTAGAAACTCTAGAAGGTCCAAAAAAAATTGTAAACCAACTCAAGAGGTTGATAAGTTGAAACATATTTCTTTGTTTTGAAATATATTTTGGGATTTTTTCTCTTTTCAAAAGTATTCAATACTTTTTCATTTGGAAACTCAATTTTAGGTAGATCCATGACTAAACCTTTTCTATTAATATTTCTAAGGGATTGTATGTTATTGATTCCTAGTCTTCGATGCCATGTCAAAGACTCTTTTTGAAAAGAATATAAGCAAGAAACATTTTGAGAATCTAAAGAATCTAAATTCATAGCATAAACATTTGAATTTATAAAAGAATTAAATACTAAATAATTTTTATAATTAAAAACATTACAAGCAACATTTTCAAATTTAACTTGATATACATCATCATGTAATTGTGAAATTCTAAGCAGATTATACTTAAGGCCATCAATAAAAAGAACTTTAGAAAATAAAATTGAGTTAGTGTTACCAATTTGTCTAAGGACAATTATTTTTTCTTTTTCATTGTCATCAGAGATGACATGTCCACCATCAATATTGATAAGGTTCTTGAAGCTCGAATAGTCCCCTGTCATGTGTCTTGAACATCCATTATCCAAGTACTATATTCTTTTATAAAAGATATTCATGTAGGTTTCCTACAAATAAATATAACCACGGAATTTTTTTGGTACCCTGACTTGCTTGGGTCTAATAATATTAGTGATTAATTATTTGGTAACCAATATTTTCTTCATGGGTTTCCTAAAATAATTTTCTAAAGTATTAGGAAAATAAACTCTATTAGGTCCATAAAAACTAGAAGTATTGAATGATATTCAATTAATTTAACTTACAGTAGGTTTCTCAAATTTATACATAAAACTTGATTTTTTTGATTTAGATAGAAACTTGGTTTTAACAAAATTTCTTTTTCCAGGTTGATAACCAATACGAGTAGTGTATCTAGGAGTAACCTGTTTTCCAAGAATTTAAACCAAGTTATCTTTACCATTTGTGAAATTTTCTAAGTATTTCTTTAATTTCTCATTAGAAAATATAGGTTCATTATTCTCA
Source organism: Viscum album (assembly GCA_963277665.1). Lineage (NCBI taxonomy): Eukaryota > Viridiplantae > Streptophyta > Magnoliopsida > Santalales > Viscaceae > Viscum > Viscum album. The sequence goes on from OY728120.1 coordinate 924,685,866, forward strand.
TTGAGCAGTTGAGAATTATTTTCTTTTTCAATAGTAAGTTTAGATTCAATAGAAAAAGTAAGAGTATATTGTTTCTTGAGAGGTTTATACTTATCCTTTTGTTCATTTCATGTGTCCTCAAGAATTTTATGTTATTCAAACATTTCTTCATTTGTTATATTTTCATAATCAGGTTCATTTTCATCTCCAGAATAATAATAATTTTGTACAGGAGATTATAAAGTTACCTGGGATGTGTTTTCATGAAACACATATTAGCTTTGTTATCCTTATCACCATGTAAAGATTTAGATTCACTAGAGTTGTCCTCATAAGAACTCCCTTTGGCCTTTATTTCCTTTTTTACTTTCTATCATTGTCTTCATACTTCCTTTTTAACTTTAATTTGGGATAATCATCCTTTACATTTTTTCTTCTCTTACACTCATAGCATACTATTTCATTAGTGTTTTCATTTTTCTTCCAATCCTTTTTCCAATTTCCCTTGTTGTCATATTTTTCTTTGTAACTGAGATTCCTAAAGAACTTTTTCCTTTTGTAGAACTTATTAAATCTCCTAGAAAACTGAGCCATATCATCATCAATATCACTTAGTGATTCTTCATCACTTGAAATTTCAACATGATCTTGCACTATCAATTTTTTGGGTGGTAGTGACTTTTAAATCCACTAACTTTCTATTTGGTTCATCATTTTCTTCTTTATTAACCTTCATTTATTCTTCATATATAATTAGCTTACCTATCATCTCCTTGATTGGAAACTTATTGATATCACAAGATTCTATAATTGACATTGAGGTTCCTCTCCATATTTCTAGTAGACATATGAGTAGCCACATGATTTGTTCTTTGGAATTCACCAATTTTCCAAGAGATCTCATTGTATTGACTATCTCATTGAACTTGAGATACATATCATAAATGGGTTCATTCAAATTCATTTTTAAATTATCATATTTAATAGTATATATATTAAGTCTTATTTCCTTAACATTAGTGGTTCCTTCATTTGAAATAGCTAAAGTATCCCAAATTTCATAAGCATATTTTCAATTAGATATTCTATTAAATTCTTCATTGCCTAAATAACAAAGCAGGTCATTAATGGATTTATAATTGTTATTTTATGTATCTTTTGCAGCTTCAATCCATGTAGTTCTTGGAGTTTCTGGAATTTTATATTTTTCTTCTATTAAAGTCCAAATATCAAACCCCATACTTTTAATTTCATTTTCATTTTTATTTTCCACTAGGAATAATTTATACCATTAAAATAGGGAGTTTTTTTGGTAGTAGCACCTTCCCATCTATTTTCCATATTAAAGAATAAAATATCATTTTAATAAACCAAAAATTTAGAACTGGCATAAATTTAGAGATCTTTAAAAGCACAAATAAAATAATAGTTAAAAAAATGGTTTTTGAAAAAAATATTTAAAAACCATCTGATACCAAATGTTGGTTGGAGTATGTCACTCAATTGGGGTTGAATTGAGTTCCTATAAAAAATTTAGTTTAAAAAATTTACTAATAAATCCCCCAATTTAAAACAAATACATGCCATTCAATAAAAGTTGCATATTTATAAAATATTTAATTGTTTGAAAGATTTATTTAAGATTGATTATTTCTCAGTTAAAATAATTAAAGTGATCGCTTTAGCTTTTGAAATCAGTCTACTAAATCAACTCCTCATATAAACACTATCTAAGATTTACTATCAAAGTGAAGTGAAGTTTTCTAGTTATAATGAATAAAATTGATAAGAAAACATAAGAAAAATAAACATGAAAGACACAAAAGATTTAAAACAAGAGATTCAGTCTCAAGACGAGAATTAATCCTCTCTACTTGGTGATCACCTAACACTAACCATTTTATATAAAATAAACTTGATCTAAACCCTGGATTAGGGTAACAATAGTATAAAAATTTTCTAGGTCACTAGACCTCTTCCATAGTTTTTGTGGGAGTGTAAAACAAATAAACAGGCTGCATAGGGACCTCTTCCATTTTTATATGTGCAATTGAAGTGTAGAAAGATAGGTTGGTGAAGATATCTACGTATTTTCTAGTTTATCATAGGAGTCAGTGTGTGTTTATGAAATAGACACACACACTACTCAAAATGTGAATAAAGTACATAAATAGAGAAAAATGATAAGAAGATTTTAGAATGCTATAAGTTATGTTCAATAAAACTTTTTGACTCCTTTAGAAATTTAGAAATGAAGGTGGAGTAAACTTCTGGAAAAAAACAGCAAAACAAAGAGTCATGGTTTCTTTTGTATCCTGTTATCAGTAATTTCCCTTGATATGAATAGCTGGTTGGATAAGCTTGTTCCAAAGTTGTGAAAAAAAATTCAATAGATCTATATATTCTATATTCCTTTATTTTTTCTCGGTTCTTGCTTTATACAATATAGGTCAACAAGGAGCATGTTATCTATAACATACAGGTACCACATACTGGTCTCTAACATTATTAAATGTTTTCTAAAAAATACAGACAAGGTCATTAATATAATAAGAAATGTTGAGATTCATAATTATGACTGTTAGCAATAATTATGAATTTAAGACAGATCATTGGTTACTCATTCTGTCAATAGGTCATTCTTTCTATAGAATATTTCATTAGTAGCTCATTTCTGTCGGTAGGTCAGGCTATCAACATCTCAGTCTATTGGTAGGTTAGGCATCGATCGGTTAAGAATTTGTAGGTTAAGCGTCGGTAGGTCAGGCATCGGTAGGTCAGGTGTCGGTAGGTCAGGCGTTGGTAGGTTAGGAATCGGTAGGTCAGGAATTGGTAGGTCAGGCGTCGGTAGGTCAGGCGTCGGAAGGTCAGGCATCGGAAGGTCAGGCGTCAGTAGGTCAGGAGTCGGTAGGTCAGGAGTCAGTAGGTCAGGAGTTGGTAGGTTGGGCATCGGTAGGTCAGGCATCGGTTGGTTAGGCATTGGTATCTCAGCTTTTAGTGAGTCATACATAGAGAAAATTATGATTCGCTCTGTTAGTCAGTCACTCTATCAGTAGGTCAGACATTTTTCGGTGACTTAACTTATCGGTAAGATGAGTATCGATAGGTCACACTATAGATGACTCATACTTAACCAAAACCTGTTAACTTATAGTATGATATGAATACTAATACCAAAGGTTATAGTTATGATTGAACATGATTAAACACAATGTATTCTAATAAATCATAATCAGCATAGTTAAGCATGATTTTGAGCATTAAAACTAGAAGTGGCTAATAGTGTGTTTCTTACTCTCACTCAAGAAGAACTCACTGCAATTTTTAGAGAGAAATATTGATCCATAAAAATAAAAATAATAAATTACACCTCTATTAGTGTATCAATATTCCTTTTCTTCATAAACATGATTATCTCCTATGATTTCCAACAGTAAATATTCCCTATAATTCTCAAACTCTATTTAGTCTACTTTCTTCCCTAAAATATCTTTATTCAACTTTCTTCTTCTCCTCCACACATGATAAATTAATTCCATTTTTTAAAAGAAAATATCAAACTTTACCTTCATTAAAATATTCATTACTATTTAGAAATCATGGTAAAATTCATTCAATTACGTCTTAAAAATCTAACTCATAATCTTCCAACTTAAATCTCAAAAATTTCCCCTTTAGACAGAAATTAAAAATTTTAGATTTATGCAGCACTCAAATTTTATATCTTGACTAATCCTATGAGAATATCTCCCATCAAGATATTGTGGAGTAACTCCAACCATCACAATGAAAATTTAATTTCATGGTCTATTTGGGTGACATAACACTTTTCCCATATCCCATAGTGTTGAACACTTTCTTTATCTCTTACCCATCATGGATCAATAAGCCTCTATTGTAGTGTGATTTTTACTATAACCATTCCTCTATAGTTTATCCAACAATCATTATGTTATCCAACTAATCAATAATGGAATAACCATTTGACACAACATCCATTCATGCACAACATTTATTGTGGTGTAATGTAGCAAACATTGTGGAATATTTTTTGATTCATAGAGAAAAACCTCTTCATATTGATCCAAATTTCTTAAGACTCTAGAAATATAACATCCAATTATATCATGGGTTCTTTGGAAAAATATTTGTCAACAAATATAACCCATAAATAACGTTAAGAATGTTTTTCTGAAAAACTCCCCTTTTGGGTTTGTTCACAACACTTCACACTCCAACACATGTCTTCCAACACCAAATTTTAACTACCACCAAAATATTCCTAATAGTATAACCAATTATTCAATTATAATCAACTCTAAGCCTACAAAAGTCATGAATTTCATGAGAAACAGAATTTAAATGAAAAATTTATCAATAAAATTTTTTATTAACCTCATACTTTGGAACTATTTTTGATGGAGATGAGAAACTGGAAAAATTACTATGTGTATAAAGGCTACTTATGAGCAGAATTGTAGTAGAAAAATAAATATGAGAAAGGATAAAAATAAACTTCATGATGAGGGGATTCCCTCAATACTATCTAAACCCCCAATTTGTTACAACAATTTTTTCTCTATCCTCTCTCTCCCTTACCTCATTCCTTATAATCACATACTCAATGGAATCTCATAAAAAACTCCTAGAAAGTCCCTCCTTGGTTTGGTAGAGCTAATGTGAGGACCCTCTTACCCCTCCTAGATTATACTTTCCAAGTGGTGGTATGAATTATTCTATCAGTTCCCCCTTCTATAAGATCGGTATTGTCTTCAATAATGATGGTTGGGAATTCATTGTAAAAGATGAAGTAATCCTATCTAGTGGAATATTCTAGTTCTCACCCCTTCCACTAAATCAACCACTAGGAAAAAACTACATTATTTTTCAAGATGTAGCATTTAGATAAGACTTTCTCAGGTTCTGGTGTAGTTTAATATTCCTCATCGAGGTCCATGGGATGACCAAAATGTTCGTGATGAGTGAAAAGATCCTTTTTTAGTTAGTACACATGGAAAACTAGATAGATTCATGCATCAAGGGGTAGATCTAGATTATTGGGAACTAGGGAAATCCTTTGAAGAACTGTAAATGGGATGTAGAACCCGACCACCACCTTTTTATTTACGTGTAAATCGATGTTGTGTTGGTCGCAAGGATGAATTTTCAATAATATGGGTTCCTCCACAAGGTAATAAAGTTATCATCATTGATAATCTACATGTTTCTTCATGTAATATTAGGTGTGGGATAGGTGGTGTTTATGTTTTTAAGGACTTTATCCTAGTCCAATAAGGCATGTTCCACTACCTCCACTTAGACCTCACTACGGAGGAAAATAAAAATGGTATGTGTTTTTCATCTATACAATACTTCAAATTAATTGGATTTAGTATAAGTATCAAAAGTGGTGTTGTAACAAAATTGGGTGCATTGGATCCAAAACAACCACTCATTTGATTGCTCCTTAGAAAAACATCGAAGGTATGTCTCTATACTTTGATTGATCACTTATGTTTGTACATCAATTTGTGGATGTTACACTAAACTCATATTAAGTTTAATACCTTGAAACTACAAAATATTAATTTATAAGTGACTCATAAAAATAGGTTCATGATCATTGAAATTTGTTTTGTGGATGCCATGGAGTCAAACAATATCTCATAGGAAGACCTCATCTACCCCCTTAGTTTTGAAAGGGTGTTTGAGGGAGATAAAGTGGGAATACTTAGAAAGAACTTACACCACTATAAAGATTAAATCATATCCATTTTATCTAGTTAGTCCAGTGATAAAATCTATGGAATTATCCTCCCATATTGCTTCTAAATTTTTTAATGTTTTCAGCTTCCCAGGTGGTGATAAGGTGGAATACTTGTTATGTTGGTAGATCTGGAACCACTCGACATATTTCAACATATGTTGTCACATTCCTAACAAATATATATTAGCATCCATTTTTCTATAACTATAGTAAAATCCTAAATTCATCCTTGATGGTTTTTAGGTGCAACGGAAGTAGTCGGGCCTATACCTAATTATGGTTTTCATTAACTCCTTTGGATTTATCCTCAAAACTAGATGAGATAAAAACCAAAAAATCCATAAGATAGAATTATAACATTTAATTTATAATTAATTTCAGATAAGGTAAATATTTTCCACTCATTATAATTATTTATTCATCAATGATTCAGTTGATAAATCTTACCATATCATCTTTGTGTCGGAGGAATCAATAGTATAACCCCTTAAGCAATAATCCACATGTGTTCCATGAACCTTCTATTATCACCATAGAATTATTTGGGTGTTATCATGGATGATCCTAGTGCTTTAATCGATTATTTTTTATCACAATATAATCCTTTTAAGTGATAAGTAATTACAATAGTTCTCTCTATACTTGAGAGGGTAATGGTTAAGGATCGCTCCCTGTTTATGGGAGCATTTTAGTAGAATTTCTCTCTAGGGATTTAGAAGATTATTTCAAGAAATCATTGTGAATAATGCTGGATAAGGTTTTATTAGGTTAGAAAATGATATATCAATTATTAATAAACCTAGGGTTAGAGAATAAATAATTAAAAATTAGCCCTTACTATTCTCTTAATCCTTAGAGAACACCATTTCTAAATAATAATCATATTATGATTATTTATTTAACATGAACTAAAATCATGGATAAAAAATATTATTTCCTTGAATAAATAAATTAATATTTACTCAAATAATATTTATATATTATTTATCATTGGATCATTAATCTGGGTCCACTATCCCTCCTTAATATCTATTAGGCTTTTAATAATGTCTTTTTATTTAAATACATAAATTCCACGACAATATATGCTAATAAATAGATAAATATTATATTCACTATATTATTGAATAAATATTTATTAAATGTTCACATAACTAAATAAATAAATATTGTTTACCTTGAAAATACACTAGAGATAAATAAATATTATATATTAATGAAATTAAATAAATAATTACCTAGTTAATAAATATTTATTTAATATTTTAATCATATAATATTGTCATTAATAACTAGTGAATGAATATATTTGATCAATAAAACATGAATAATTATTAAATCATGTATAGAAATAATATTTATTCCACATGTTAAATTCATATTGAATTTAACTAGGGTTCTAGATACACTTATAGTGTAACCCTCTAGGCCCCTGTATCAGTGGGCCACTGGGGAAGGTGAGGGTACTTGGTGAGCATCTATGTGGCGGTAGGGGTGGTTGTGGGTCCATGGAAGAGTCTTATTCGAGAGTCTAGGTGATACTGAGTACAAACCTGAGTCACTGTGATGATCTCACTCCCCACCCAGGTGATGATGTAACCCATCTCTACGGTGATCCCAATTCTAGATTTGATCACAGTTGATCGGTTTTGGCATTGAACTCTTACCAGATTCACATTTGGATTCAAATAATCTGTGATGCGAGGATGTTTTCATTTGAGGGTTTTATTTTTGAATTATTCTTTGTGATAATGCTGATGGAAGGTTGAATGATGGAATTCAGGCATCGTCATCATCGGTGTTTCAGTACCCCCAGGGCCTTTCTGTCTTAACCATACCCTAGCCCCAAGTCCCATCCCTTTTCTCTGGGTTATTTAGGATTGATTGTTCATTACAGCTTTCGGATATGACGTTTGGGTAGGCTTTGGTTCTCCCGGGAAAGATGACAAGGAGATGATGACTTCAAAGACGTTTTATATATGTATGATGGTAGTGGTGAACATTTTTATTTTAGATTCAGATGTGATTATGTTGTTTTTTTATTTATATTTTGGTAAATATTCTTGTGAACTTGGGTTAATTATTGTTTGTGGTTTGAATTTCATGGTGATTTGATTTTTCTTTTGGCCTCTCTGGTCTGCGGTTCAAAGGATTCTGCAACCAGATCATCTATAAGAGGCTGCTCCAGATGAGGTGCAGGGCAAATATTTTTCACGATACCATTAATTTTTATAATTGTATGTTTTATAGGGAATGTATTTTTCGATCAGTACTAGGCCCGTGCACTTTTTCATGGGACATCTAACAGAGTTGTTATGGATGGTGGAAGCTGAACTTTATGTTTTTTGATGCTGGGAGGGTCTTTTCTATTGTACTATAGGTTGTTTATGGTCTTGGGATTTTTGATCATTGGGGACTGGTTTTTGTTTATGTCTTTGATGTCATGATGGGTTCCCCCTCAGCCTTTAAAATGGGGTTCTATCTTAATAAAAAATTAATTTTCAGTCTAATCAAGTATGTTTTGTATTGGTATTATCAACCTAGGTGTTTAATATCTCTTTATTTGAATTCCAAAAAATGAACTTCCCTATAGAACACCATGGTCAAATATTTTATTAAGTAGTTGCATTCCCATCAAAGGGCTTGATGTGTCGACATCCATTAAATAATGTAAGGAAAAAAAATTCTCACATTATTTATTAATGCAATATCACTCATAATGCGCCCAATGTATCCTACCTCACTGTGAGCATATTTCGACACAGTTTTCATTAATACATTAAATTACATGAATCATGATATATATTAATAATAATAAAAATTCTAATGATGATTAGACATGTATACATATATTAATATCCAATGACATGTGTAAATGTGGATTTCTGACCGACAGATCATGTTCTCATAATCTCCTTCTTTGAAGATTTCCAAGGATGTACACCATGAGAATGTGACTTAAAGTACTATGAGTCTCTACCCCAAATTGATTGTATTATTTATGTCCATTTAAATTATATCATCCAACTATAGAACATATATTTAAGAATACAATAATGTAACTTTTGGGTTATCAACATAGAGTGGAATTTATATAACCATTCGGTATGGAATACACCCTTAGAACATTGTCACATATATGTCATGCAAAAGAAAAATCATAATGTGATATGATATAAATTAATATTAAACACTATTAATATTATGATAATCAAATGGTAGTTAGTTATAGGGAACCAATTCCAACAGACTCCCACTTTCACTAGATCAATAATCTAATAACTTATCTAGTTAGCTTCACATGAAAAACACACTTCTACTAAAATATGGCTATATTTATTGAGCCCACCATGATAAACATGTTTTTTCTGCTTACTTTGACATAATCTCTCTAAGAAAGTCCCTCATGAGATGATATCACCAATGGTATATTTTTTTCATTCTTCATCCCTGACATCACGGATATTTCCATGGTTAAAAGTCATCATGTCATGATTAAATTTTTATTATCTGTGTATAATTCCAATATCTAGAATAAATAATTGGTCAAATTACTTCTTAAGATATATCAAAAACCACACCATACTCAGTATAATATAGATTTTTAAAGTAATATATATAATATTCTTTATCCTTTTCATATTATTTTAACATAATTTTGATACTAGATCATGTTAATCTAAAGAATAATGGATTTGTATTCCTTGAAAACTAGTATTCTAATTTCTCCAATTACTAAGAACTCGTCCTGTTTTTACTCCTTAAGCACTGTGGGATAGTTCTAACTACCATCCAATTAATTTCTCAAGGTCTTGTTTTATATTTTCATTCTATTATTTATGAATAATAAATCTCAAAGTTGTGTACTTATCATAGAATGTCTTACATATTTCAAAATTACTCTATGTAATATGTAGTCTATTCGTTATGGAAATACCATATGGAACTAGAAGCAATTAAAATGTATTTTTCCATCTTATATTTTTCCATACCATGTCAATTGGGTATTGTGAATTGGATTTAGAATCCCCTTTATCTTAGCTAGTGGATCATGTTCTTTAGAACTTGGGTTTCTACTTAAGTCATTTTTAGAGAAATTTTTTATTATTAAATAACCATAAGACTAATAATTTTTTTATATATGTTGTAAAACATTCCTTACTTTAAAATTGTAGCACTCCCTCTAACCTCCTGTATACACATTCAAATATTTCATTTCAAATTAATATACTATTATAATTATACTCATTTTGACCCATAATTTGATCCTTAAAACTTAAAATCCATATTGGATTTATTTGATGTCTCCTACCTTTATGGTCATTTCACAAAGTCATGTTCATTATGTTTCCTCCAAGGGAGGTGGTCTTGACATTGGATGACTAATATAATGATCATGGAAGCTATAACAAGTAGAATTTAAATGAATTTAAGCATGATGGATTTATTTAACTAGAAAATCCTTATTGGTACCTTTCTTATACCATCCATTTATAGTTTCTGTTGAATACCCACTAATGGATTTACATCAAACACCAAAATTCATAATTAATTTTTGTGCATGGAATCCAATATGAATTCATAATAACTTTTATATCATAGCATGTTGTAACTTTAAAAACTTTTTAGGATTTATTATTATTATTAAATATATCACCCACCGTGGTGAATATAAAAACACCACTATGTTTTTAACCATCCTATGTAGTATGTTCCTCTAAAAAAATTCCTCCCACTTACACAAGTGGTGTTTAATGTTTGAATTCCAACTTTTATATCCAGAGAAAATATTCTAATGAATTCTTGCTTGCTCACATTATATCAAAAGAGAATCAATTCCCTCATAGAAATAAATTTGGCGTGACTAATACCTTTTTTATCTTGGGGGTGTAAATATCCTTAGTTTCAATAGGATTATTAATTGATATGCACATGTGTTTTCATGATGTACAATTGAATCTTTCATCATATCTACAAATGGGTCCCATAAAAAAATTTAGGTAGTGACATAATATATTTCCTCTAAATCATAACTTTATAAGGTATACATTAGTCTATATAGTCAGCATATGGTCAGTTTTTATGCCTCTATTTTGAGAAACATGTGTAGAAATTAATCACAAAGGAGTTTTAATATTTATAAGACTCTACATCGATCCATCTTGTACTATCACCATCTCTCCAATGTGAAAAATGTAATGTGAGTTTTGGAAAACCTTTATTATACATTTAATGATAAATAAATACTTGATTAAGATACTCTCTGATATAATAACCTAAAGGATTTTGTATCTTTTTCCAATTTCATTCATTATTTTCATTTATAATTCCTAAAATTTCTTAAAATAATTTAATGAATTATATGGATTACCTCTAGATTAACCTTGGAATTGTATGAAGCTGAATAAATTATAAAATATTTGTGGTATACTTTTATTGATAAAGGTTTCTTTGTCTAAAACTCAATAAGTATGTATTCTGAAATTACCTAATGTGTTTTTAAATTTAAGGATAATAAATAATCTTTTGTTTACATAATTTTACAACAACCTTTTGGTTTTTCTTGATAAAGAATCATCTCTCCACAATTGGGGATGAATATTATAATTTATATTCATCATATAGTCACAATATTTGATATTAATGATTCTAATATTATTAAACTACTAATTAAGTGTATAATACCATAATAAAATTAATTTCAAAATAAATCATTTTTCATTTTTTCTAAAAGAACACTGAGATAAATGTATGGGTAACACTTAATATAAACAATAGTTCTACTAGATGTATCCATTAGGAGAACACACCCCACTTAATTATTTCTTATATTAAAATAAATATATATTGAATAACTAAGAATTGTGATAGAAGAATTACATGATATGATAAATATATTCTAAAAATAGATCCAACTAATCTCTTATTCTTTAGTTCATTGTAGTTACTTTTCAAATGACCTTACTATCCACATGGGAAGAAAATAACTTCCTATTTGTCAAACTACTTCTAAATATTTTTTCTAATTAAAAGAAGTTATAAAGGAACCATTTACTAAAAAATAATGTGATTTTAAACATTTAAATTCATTATTTTCACCACAAGGGTTATGGAACCAGGATCCCCATAACTCTTACTTATCTGGTAAAATGTTTTCAAAATGTTTTTGAGTTATTCACCTATATTATTTATCTCATAAGATGGATAAGTATAACCTATAAAATAAGGATTATTATATGATATTAATAGATAATTTATTATCCATATGGAAACCCAAAATTTGTTGACTGATCAATGCACTTCATTATATTGAATATAAGTTCAATAGTTGAGTACCCAATTATAATTTACACTGGTGTGTTGTAGCAACAATTTCATTTATCTAAATCCATTATTTTTTCCTATCAATAGATATGAGATGAGATATCATGGTATAATCATTTGAGTTCTTATGTTTCATCATCATTTCTCCATATATGACTAATATTATAATGAAATGGATAGTTGAAGCATCCCTATATACCTCCTATAAGAATCCTTCTCTCCTTCTCTTATTATATGAGGTGGATGAACAGTTATATGGAATCATATCACATATTATAAATTTTACTTTAATGGTTTATTATGAAACAAATGTGCTACCATTATAATTATGTTATAAAAAGGAAATAGTCTATGTCATAAATTATCATAGTTATATTATGATTTTTCTTACCATACTCTACATTAAATAAAAGAATTTTTTAGTTTTAATTTTTTTACCCAAAGGCATGACATAATAAATTTTATTTAATAGTCTACCATTATTTTAGCAAAACCTCATATCCATCACTATTTTTTTAGAATATCTTATTTCATAAATATCATAATGTAAAGGATCCATATGAACCTTCTAATAACCTAGATGAAGGTATGACAAGCTATTTGAAGGTATTTTGGTAGGTATAACTTGACATCCACCTTAACTCAGAGATCCATGATCTTTTGACTGGACTCCCCAATACTGAAATCCTAGATAATTATTTCCTAACTATCTTTCATATTAGTTGTAATAGGTCTCATGGAGGTGATAAAACCTTAATAAAAGATAAGTTAAGTCAACCAAAAACTAAATATATATATTCCTCATTAATTGAAATCTCCCCAATAGAGGTTGGTCAATAAATTTGAACAATGGTTAAATTTATACCCAAGTATTGGAAGGCTATACCAACTTAATATTTAAATTTGAGGGATTTTATCTTTTATAGATAAATTTCCCCATTTTATATTATTACATTCTTTTTAATATTAATTGGATTTTACTTAAGTGATTAACCATATCTAGATAAAATTTACACGTAATACAATTTATTTTAGTTCCATATAGCATGATTGTTAATTTATTTATTAAGTGATAGTGATTAAGAATCATAAATAATTAAACATATAGTTGATATAAATAAAATAATAAATATGTAATTATCATGAGATTATCTAATGTTAAGTTAATCTAGTGAATGATAAACTAACCCTTGACCTAGGTAAAACACCTTAAACAATAACTTAGTTCAATTCACAGCAGTCGACCTATACTCCAATGTAATTCCTAGGTTGGTTTCACCCTAACTCCATATTTAACCACCTCTAAGCACCTGGGAGCTTCATCCATTATAAAATGTTTACTCAGACACAGGTTAGGGAAACCATAAATTTGTTAAAGGGTTTTATATAAAATAAACCATTGGAATATAGGCCCTTATATAATAGTGGAGGGGGTGACTCACTAACCATAGTTTTAATTTAATAAAATAAATATTACAAAACCCATGTGATAATAATTAAATTAAAAAACCCTAAGAACATACATTGTTCAGTATAATATCATGATCATCCAGTCATTCAAAGAATATATATTTGAATACTAGATATCATTCTCTTTAATTTTTCTTTTATCAAGATAAAATATCATAAATTTAATTAAATTAATTATCCTATAAATTCATTAATTCATTCACTTTATCTTGTCTAAAAATTCCTATAAATTCAATCATTTTAACTTAAAAAAATTAAATTAATAAATTTTATTTAAAATTAAATAAGTACACAGTGTGTTTTTGGAGGAAATACAGTATATAACCAACTTCACTATTTTTATTCATGTATTTAAAACTCACATAGAATGTTGGGATACACAAAATGTCACATGGTTAAGTAGCGTGAAATTATATATGTCATAATATCTCATAATAAATGTGGCATTTATGATAATTGGACATACGTTAACCCACGTGGTTTTTACTGCTTTAAATACATGTAGTAAATACATTGGCCATTATGGTAAATTAATTATGTGAAATTAATTGAGTATTTAAATAATCTTAAAACCCTATTAAAAAGTAGCACACCAACTGCTATAAATTAATTTTGGTTTTAAAATTTTAATTGTGTTGATTATTGGGAGATTACACGGTGTGTACTAGAAATCTACACATTCTGTATATTGCATTCTGTGTCTTTGCAACACATGCTTGGGTAGTTTGGTGTGTACACCTTGTGTAAATTAATGAGCTACACAATGTGTATGTAAACTATACGACATGTAATATCATTAATTATGGGTTGACTAGATTTAAGTCTTTACTCTTCATGTGATTCATATCTTAACCACATGATTTCCAAGAAAATCATTGGACATCCATTCTAGAATGGACAATCAACACGTGGTGTATTAATTACCTTGAATTTTGATTTACATGTGGAAATCTGTGTATCCAGTGAATCATACATATTTGGTGAACCTCGTTACATTGAATTTTCATGTCATTTAAAAACTATATAACTATGTCATCTATCCAAAACCCTAATCACCTCATAATGGGACCTTCGGTCATTATTCATCTTTTATTCTTATTTTATGGATCATATGAAGGTGAAAAAATATACAATATTGACTATTGGATTAAAATAAATATTCAGCATGAATGAAATCATAAAAATAAACTTGTATATAATTCTATGGATAACAAATAATTATAAATTAATATGTGACCCCTCTGATACCACTTGAAGATTCTGGGGTGCAGCAGAATTAGTCAGGACCATACCCAATAATGGTTTTTCATGAAGTCCTTTGGATTTATCCCCATAACTATATTAAATTGAAACAATAGAATCCATGTCATGGGAACATAACATATAATTTATAATTTATTTTAGTTAATATGAATAATTACCTCTCATTAGAATTATTTATTCATCGATGATTCAATTGAGACCTCATGTCATATCTTTATTATGTTAAAGGAAGTAAAAGGTAGACTTTATATAGAGGTGATCCACATGTGTTCCAAAAACCTATAATGATCACCATATAATTATTCAAGTGATAACATGGATTATTCTAGTTCTTGTATCGATTGTTTTTATTGTAATAGAACCCTTAAAGGAGAGAAGGAATTACTCAGGTTCTCTCTAGACTTGAGAAGTTAATGGTAGAGGATCACTCTCTATTATTGAGATCTTTCTAGGAGAAGAAATCTTTAGGGATTGAGAGGATTCTATCTATAAATCATTGTTCACAACAATGAAAAGTGTTGAATTATGTTAGAAAATGATATAATCAATTATTTATAAACCTAAGGTTAGAGGATAAATAATTATAAATGAGCCCTTATTATTCTCTTCATCCTTGATGAACCCCATGTCTAAATAATAATCATATTATTATTATTTATTTTACATTCACTAAACTCATTGATAAAAAAAATTATTTCCTTAAATAAATAAATTAATCTTTACTCAAAAAATATTTTATATATCATTTATCACCAGACCATTAATCTTAGTCTCTCAATCCTCCATAATATTTATCAGAATTTTAATAATTTTTATTTATTTAAATGAATAAATATCACTATATTATATGTCATTAAATAGATAAATATTATATTAAATATATAAATGAATAATTATTTATTAAATGTTTTTGTGATCAAATAAATAAATATATTTTAAATTGTGAATACAATTTAGATAAACAAATATTATATATCTATGTAATTAAATAAATAATTATCTAGTGAATAGATATTTATTTAATATTCTCTCGAATAACTAGTGACTGAATATATTCGATCAATCAAACATGAATAATTAATAAATAATGTATAGAAATATTAACATGTAAAATTCATATTGAATTTAACTAAGGTTATAAATACACTTAGTTTGTGACCCATTAGGCCCCTTTCTCATTATCATTAGGCTACACCACATGAAGTCCAAGGTTGGAATCTCACAACACACCAAAACTATCCTAGAGAAATGTGTTAATATCATAATGAAATATAACTTCATATAAACACACACTATATAATATAATTATTTTATCATTATATCTCTAATAAAACAGGTTGCATACTGGTGTCATCAACCTATGTGCTTGATGTCTCTTAATTTGAATTTTAAAAAATAAATTTTCCCATATAACACCATGTCCATAGATTTAATTAACATTTTTAATTCTTATCAAAGGTCTTGATATATTATGTTCCATTAAATAACTAAAAGGACAAATCCTTTCTCATATTATTCATTAATGCAATATCACCAGTGATGCACCCAACATATCCTACCTCACCACGAGAATATGTCCCCATGATTTTCATCAATATATAAAAGTAAATGAATCTTGATATAAATTAATAATAATCTTCAAGTATAGAGAAAATTACACATGTATTCATATAGGAATATCAAATGATGCCTATAAATGTGGATTTCCTACTGGAAACCCATGTTTATATAATCTTATTCTCTAAAGATTACTAGGGTTGTACACTAAGAGAAGGTGTCTCGAAGTCTTATGAATCTCCATCCCAAATAGACTATATCATTTTTTCCTGTAAAGCAGTATCATCAGGATATAGGAAACATATTTAAGAATAGTTTCATGGTAATTTTGGGTTCTCATCATAGCAGGGAACTACTATAACCATTCAGTGTGATATATACCCTCAGGAAATTATCACATAGATTTCATGAAGAAGAACAATCATCATTTGATAATATGTGAATTAATATTCAACACTTCGAATATTTGAGTAATCATATAGTAGTTGGTACTATGGAACCAACTCTAACACCCCTGAGGCGATTCATGAAACTTAGTGAGCAATTTTGGAATCTATGGGGAGTTGGATAGGATCACCAAACTACCTTATACAACATTATTCCCTATGATAAATAAATTTTTTGTGAAGGATGTACTACTAGAAAATAGTGGATAAATAATATTTTTAAGAAAGGGATTGGATTGGAAACCCACCACCATGTCAGACCGCTCATTATAAATAGGAAAATATAATAATGGGTAAACATCAGAGGGGTATTCTTTCAGATAGAAAGAGAGAATCAGTTGTTTAGTTGATTCTTCTCGATTTATATTTGACTTCTAAGTGGTATACTAGTAATTTGGAAATCCAGCATTGATTATCTGGGGTATTAATTCAGTTTTTCAATAATAATTAGAGGATTATATGGTTAGAGAAAATTTTAAAAGGACTTCCCAATTGGTAGGGTCACCAATGTTGTATGGTCAGAACTAAATCCGTGGTTTCCTTCTCATGAGAAGACTTGTATACTATTCATGTAGTTAGGGCTTAATAAAGAATGAAAGGGGTATTTTTCTGCATGATGAATACACCAACACTTCAACCAGAAGCATCACACTCCACCACAATGTCTTTATAGAAGTCTTGGAGAGTGAGGATTAAGCTGTGGTAAGTGTATTATTTAATATTTAAAAGGTTAATTTTAGGAAGATAGTCATCCAGAAGCCCTCCTAATGGGTGAGAACCGTGAGGGGGAAGGGAAATTCTTCTATGACCAGTGATGAATTTACCATAGTAGCCTATGAGTACTAGAAAACCATAGACACAATTATCATTTCATGGGATCATACAGTCTAATATTTATTTTATTTTATAATAATACTTAGCCACAACTTCTGGGGTGACAATGTGGAGGAGATATCAAATTCCACAGTGGATGAAATATCATTTATTCCTATTAGTAAATTAGTGATAGTCGCATAAAATATTTAAAAATTATATCAAGTTCAACTGATGGGAGTTCCACTTGTGGATATAAATGAGAATATCATCAAATAAGATGAAAAAAAATTCAAAGGCATTGAAACATGTCAAAATATATTGTAAAGTTTTAGGGGTGTTATATGGATAAATATAATCCCCAAGTATTTATAATATCTATTGTGAGTGGAAAAATAAGGTCTATACACATCCACATCCTACATACAAATTTTATGGTAGCCTGACTTACGGTTTTGTTTATAAAAACATGTGGCTCTATGAAACTTATACAATAATTATTTAATGATTAGAATTTGGAATTTATCAATAATTTTTACCTTATTTAGAGCCTAGTATTCCACAAACATGCTCAACATAGCATCCTTTTTTTAAATAATAACATCAGATAAGAATAAGTACTTGTACGTGATCTGATGGAACCTTTGTGAAGAATTTCCCATACTTTCTTTTCAATCTATGTCTTCTAAGAATGGGGGTATTGATATGGCTTCATAGAAATAGGTCCCTAACCTTTGAAAAAATTTGAGTTTATAATAACTTGTACGTAATGGAGGGAGACACCTGGGGATGTAAAAACTGTGGTTAGTATCCTAAAGAGTTTTTATAACTCCTGTTGTTGATAATTGGTCAGTAAAGTCTCTAGCTGTCCAAGTGGACAATATTGTTTGAATTGGGATTACCCCCCACCCGCCCAACCACTAACGTCACCACTGTAAGGGCCATTTAACCCTTGAAGAGAGGAACTAAATTTCTCAATGAATACAGTTTCTTGGTGGGTATGAGACTTTTCCCTACCCATGAAATTAATTATAATGAATTTATAATTAATATTTACCTCTCCCATCCTATAGATCCATGAAATTTCCAAGATAAAATCAAAATCCATGATATCTAATATGTTAGTATCAAGTGAGCATATATATGTGTTCATGGTTAACTGTAAGGGTTATAATAATTCATAACACCATAGTAAATGACCATCACCAATCTTAAAACATTAATTCTTCATGCTTAAGACTCATAAGATAATCAGAGTAGTGAGTTTTGGAGAGATAAAATTGTGTTTGGTACCACTTTCTAAGAGCATAAGAATGGGGATGTCGCTAACTCGTACTTATACTGTCATGGAAGTTTATTTTTAGTGGTTTGGATCTAAAATTTATAATCATATCCATGTTTTCCTAAAATCTGACACTAAACCACCCCAACCGGCACATTTTTAGATTCGGAAATTTCCTCAGAAAGTATGGCCTCAACCAAGATTTGTGGAACTTTATCTTCAGCCAAAATTAGAACCATAATTTTCACATTTTTGAATTTGTTCATGGGATTAAAATTTTTACTACACTAGAAGAAGAGAACATTATTGCATCATTCTTCCCATTATTTTCTATATAAGTGGTGTACCCCACTCACCCTAAGGTAAAATTAGTGAGGTGTCTCCTAATAGGGCTCTTCCATGTTAGGGCCCAACCATTTTTCATGGAAAAAGGATGTGAAGATTGTTGTTGTATAATGGGTCATATATGTGACATCTAGTGAACTCAATTATGACTAAACTATGAGCAGGGATAGACACCATGGATAGAAATATCCATAATTTTGTGAAGATAAATCTAAACATGGATATCCAAAAAAAATTCTTGTTAGTATTTTTTAAGGTTATGTGTACAAACTCAATTGTAAATTCCCTCATGAAACCCATGAATAAATTAGTCGACATATTATTGCTCCAATCCGAGTGGATGTAGATAGGATAAATACTCAATGTTCTTGATAAATTATTGAATGGAACTATGTTGGTGGAGATCATTAAATTCTTCATATGGATTTTTTATTTCCAAGAGACTAAACTTCTCTATGAGATCCTCCTTGAAAGTCATCCAAGACACCCCCATATGAACCTCATACATGATGGTTAACCAATTGATTCCAATGAATTATATTCTATGTTTTAAAAATGGGAACCTATATAATCCTTATATATAAATAATCCTATAGAATAACTTATCCTGTGTAGTCCATCTTTGAAGATCTGGTCCATTAAAAACTGGTAAGTTGACATGTCAGGCGGTGATTCTTGGATCTGGTTGAAGGTCAATGGGGGTAGGTGGTAGATCAGGATCCCAATTATGTTGACTAAGTGTGGTATAATCCATGGTGTTTGATGTAGATAATTCAATAAAAAGGATGGTTGTATCTCATTGTGTTGTGGATATTTCTCCATGTGGCACACTATGATAGAGATGTTCTTTTGAAATTCGATGAAGTCACATTCCTGAATATTCCAAAACATGAATTGATCCTAGTGAACATATTTATCCTAATAATGGAATTTCTATTCTAGATATTATTACATCTAAATGATATTTTTCATGGTTGAGGTCACATTTGTGATCATTAAATCGAGTTTCAGGTCAAGCGTCATGTACTATTATTTGAAACCCTCTAGGAGAGTCTAATTTCAGGTCTCCATCATCATTGTGGTTCTATATTGGTTGTTGAGAAGGAAGGAAATGGAATTTTGGACCAATTTATAAAGGAAAGTAACTAGAAAACTTCCTAAATGTATAAATTATTCTTATGAGAAGAATTATAGAAGAAAAATAAATATTAGAAATGAGAAGAATACACTTCAAGATGAGTAGACACCCTCAATCCTACCAAAGACCCCAAGTAATTACAACTATTTTCCTCTATACCCTATTTGTCCCTTCCCACTATTCCTTATAACCACTAAATAACGGGAATATCCTAAAAAAAATCCTAATGGGTCCCACCTTAGTTTATTAGATCTGTTGTGAGGTCCATATTACACCTCCGTGAGTATACTTTCTACATAGTGGTATCCTTTTTTAATCAATTTGTCACATTATTAAAAAAATATAGTAATAAACTACCTTACTTAGAACCACTTTTCATTTCATCAATTCCAACACCGTCTTTACAAAACCCCCCTAATTAAACATTCACGTACTCTCCCCTAGTCCAAATTCAAATAAAATTATTCCCCTAAGAACACCACCTTTGGAAATAACTCTCCCTTTGTCAACACTTCTTTGAAAGAACTCAAGTGAGAATCAATACTTTGATTAATCATGTCCCATTATGATTTTGAGTAATTATACCATTGTTAATGGAGATGAAGAACACTTATTTATAAACATTACTATAATTCCCCAAACCTTCTGGCCCATTACTTTTCCAAAAATCAGATAATTGAGGTGTCTAGGGGAAGTCTGAGATGTTTTTGAGACATGTGAGTCTTTCCAACAATGATTCTTTCAAATAGTTCTCCATTTTTCCAAAAATTTCCAAAAGTGAGACATTTCCAATGGTGAGAAATTTACAATGGTGATAAATTCCAACGGTGATACATTTCCATTGGTGATACATTTCCAACATTGAGACATTCCTAATGGTGAGACATTTCAAATGGTGAGACATTTCCAAAGGTGAGACATTTACAATGGTGAGACATTTCCAATGGTGAGACATTCCAATGGTGATACATTTCCATGGCTGACACATTTCCAACGATGATGCATTTCCAATGGTGAGAAATTTCCAATAGTGAGACATTTCCAATGGTGAGACATTTCCAACAATGATACATTTCCAACAGTGAGACATTTCCAATGGTGAGAAATTACCAATGGTGAGATGTTTCCAATGGTGAGACATTTACAAGGGTGAGTCATTTCCAAAAGAGAGACATTTCCAATGTTGAGACATTTTTAATGGTTAGACATTTCTAATGGTGATACAAATCTAATGATGAGACATTACAATAGTTTTACATTTTTTCATAATTTTCTAGTTTTCCAAAAAATTATTTAATTTCCATTTTAACATATTTTATGATAAATAATGGGTTTAAATGCCTTAATTAAGGTTTTAAATCCGTTTGAAAATAGATTAATAGTATCCTTAATTTCTAAAAAGTACAGAGTCCTTTTAAATGCATAAACCACATAGATTGATGGGATATACCTTTAATGGTCAATTAAAACTATATCTAATCCCCCTAGTATCTGATCTATTTGTTCTAAAGAGAATACTTTTCATTATTTTATTTGTGATTACATTATATTGAGATGGTAGGTCCCAAATCCTTCTTCCTTGGGATTCATAGATCTGGTTGATGTAGCTGGTATGAGTTTTTCCTGAAGAAGTTCCCTCCTATATGTGTGTCCCTTGTTTCGGTGTAGTGAGTTGGGAAATGCCTCTTTCTTCTAGTAGGAATTACTTTATCTCTCATTATGTGTATCATGTAGGATGGGATAGCTATTTTTGTCCATTGTTATAATGGTTAGATACAGATTAAGATTTATAATGAATCAGTTTAAATTGAATTTAAATGGTCAGGGGAATGTGAAATATGACCTTACATATTTTTATTGATTTTTTATTCATTTATTTGATATTATGATTGTATGGGTGTAATACCTTTATAAAAATTGTGTCTATTGGTGTCTTTATTGTGCTGTAATGAATTTATTTTGAAACCCATGTTTTTATGATTATTATATATCATCATAGATAACTTAATAACCACATATATTTTATTAATGGAATGGATGCCCCAGGATCTAATGGATTATGAGATAACACCCTTAATTAATGAAGTGAAATTGAATAATATACCCTTTGTTAAATCTGAAAATGTGTTCTTTTGTTGTATGTGATGTGATGTGTGTGAGGGTAGTGGATGAGGCTTGGTTGTGCAATGGGGATGTGATGGTTGTTATGGTGTGGTGGTGTATTAGGGTTGTATTGGGGGCTGTAATGTGGTTGTGCAGTGGGGCTATGATAGAAAGTGTAAAACGGTGTGGCTGCTAGGATTTTTTTTTTGCTTTTTGTGTGTTATATTGTGTTAGTTTCCCGATTATTAAATGGTGTTGAAATGAATAATATTGGGAATATTTAACAAATAAATATTATATTGATTGTTTTGTTCTAAGAAAAAGTGAATTTTTTAATTGAACGAGTTGGTAATGGAGAATCTGGAAAATGGATTAATGATAATAATAAAATATAATATGAATTTTGGCTTCTATATTTCTTATGGGGGTTTTGGATTTTAGTTTCAGCAGCAAAAGTGGAGGTTCATGTGAGTTTTCGTGTGACTTTTGAACCCTTAGGATGGGGCTTTTGTTTTGTTTATATATATGTATATACCTATGTATTCTTATGATTTCTATACACACCCCACCCTTATCGAGAACTATGTGTCAACACCTACATATTCACATGGGGTTGTTTTTTCAAATATCCCCGTGGGAGTATGGATGGCTATCTACCCACTCTTCCACACACCCTCTTCCAAGAGATGAGAAGGACATGCACTGGCTGTGATGGCCAAAATTCAAAAGTGTCATTGTTTAGTTGTGATGTGATGATATGTTATGGCCCAAGTGTGTTTGGGTTATATTTGATGTGATGGACCAAGTGTGTACGATCAGTATGTGATGTGTTGTGATGGTATTCGGAATAGTTATGAGCACCAGGGCATACGATATTGGGGTGTGAGGGTAGAAAATTGGTGGTAAAGTGGTACTAGTTACCCTATCATTGATGTGGTTTATATTATATTATATTCTTGGATGTTTTATTTGGTGAAAAATCCTTGGTGTGGTTGGGGTTTTTATTATTATACATGTTTAGGTTCTTTTTTGTTCTACTTATTTCACATGGGTGCCTTATTCTGATCTTTTTACATGTGCATGAGAGAATTTGGTTTTTCCTATTGAGTATACTTGTATGATCACCCTATGTATACAAAACTATTTTTAGGATTCTATGAGGACTTCACAAACCATGTTGGACATTACTAGCCAATAACTTTGGACAGTTCCTGTGTTGATGCTCTTGTTTTAATTTGGGTATTTACCTTGGATACTTTTTATCTATGTTAGTTTTATTTACACATGAATTTTGGGATATTTTTTGGTTTTCTTATATATATTACATGGATTTGATTTATTTTGATTAATTTTACATCTTGAGATTTTTTTATAGAGTGTAATGCCTCCCATAAATGAGATTTTTTTAAACACTCAGTGCTAGTCGCTAACCTTGGGCCTACTAGATGTGGGACTTAGGGTTAATTATCTATCTACCCTCATTGTAGTTTCTTTTAAGGGAGGGGGTCCAGATAGATTGGTGTCAGAGATGATTGTTGAGAGATAGGTTGGAGTTCAGAGTTAGTCACAGTGATTAATGCATGGGTTGGTATGGCATTAGTTCCAATTGACCTTTGTGTGTGACATAGGCCAAGGAGATCAACTAGGACATGGGGTTTTAGGTCCCCCCCATTATCTAGTGCACGGAATCTGATATTATTTAATAACCAACAGATATGGAACTACTTTTAGGGTAGAGACCTAGAAGAGGTACATAAATCATGATGACTTGTGTTCTTGTTTGAATTGATTAATTTGGGTAAATTTAAAATGGATGAAATGAATAAAATTGATTAAAGTTAATTAAAATATATCATAATAAAAATCTATACTACTGGGCTAAGGAAATATTTTTTCCTATTTCATATATATCTCTTGGTCGTCATCCACGTGTGTCTCAAGAAGTGGAGGTTTATTAGGCTAACCCAGTTGATAGCTGGAGGGTTAATCTAGTATAGGATGATGATCAGTGGTAGAGGACATTGTGAGATTTTTAGCGATAGGATTTGGAAATGTATGAGGTTAGAATTTATCATGTGGTGATAGAGGGTTGGCTAGAGGAGATGTATATCACTTTTAGTTTGATCTAAGCCCTAATGAAGTATTGTTTCTCCTTAGAAATTAGTCATATAAAAGGATTTTTGCATCAGTGGTGGAAACTATAACTTGTTGAGCAGAAGGAGGAAGATGTTTCATGGTTTGACATCCAAAAGGAGTTTTTTTTCAGAGTTACTTTCATCAACCATGAAGGATATAAAGAGGAATGAGATATTATCCCTTTATTAGGGAAGCTTCTCTATGTGGGAGCCTGGGATCAAGTTCAATTACCTTCTATGCTTTTACCCAGATCCTTTCCTAGATGAGGAATCCTGAGTGAGGTGTATTGAGAAGGAACTCCATCCTTCGATCCAGTGTGCAGTTACAACTTTTATGTTTCCAACATATATGGAGGTTCAATGTAATGCAGAGTTTATTGATCGTATATACTAAGAATGAGGATTACTACTAGAAGGGTACCTTAATGGGTAGATATTTTAGTGGTATGCCTTGAGCATCAGGCCCTTTGAGGTTTTGACCATCTAGGAGTTGAACTCCACAGCTTCCCTTCTGTCCACATGGGGTTAGTGTCTTCTATACTCATTATGTAGACTTCAGACCAATGTGATTCATCTTTGGGTTTTTGGAAATCTTCATGATCTGTGCCCAGTGGCTACTCGAGACCTTTTTGGTAGAGGTGGTTAAGTTTAGTGTCATCCTTAGTAGCTGTTAACAGTGAGGTCATTCTAAAAGAAGGGTACATAGGATTATGTTATAAACAGATATAATGGGGAAGGTATAGGCCAACCTCAAGATATACCTCATCCTTAGGGACCTTGATTCGAGTGTGGTCATGAAGGTAGTCTTCAGTAGAAGGGTAGTGGATTTGGGTGTGGAAAGTTATTGGCAGTGGTGGAAACAACACCAGAGGGTCCAAAGATCATTCAAGGTACACTTAGTTTATCATGTACCCTTGTTTGTGTCTTGTTTGATTCAAGAGATTCACACTCATTTGTTCACCCTCTCCATTCCATGCTTTAGGACTAGATGTAGATAGCTTTTCCATGCCCCTAGTATTGACTACACTAGTCAGAGGCTAGACCATCTTGTTTGTTGTGTGTCAGGGATGTGCACTAATAATGGGGAAGTATCAGTCATGTGTCGACTTTATATTACTTGGTATGCAACCATACGATATAATCCTTATCATCGAATGGTTGTATTTTTTTCTTTTATCGACTACCTCTAGAGGAGATTCATGTTCTCAGATGTAGATGGACAACATGTGGTTTTCATTGGTGAGAGCTGTTTCCAAGTGAGAAGTTTGAATTTGGAGACCCTTTATTCATTAGTGTATGATTTTTCATCAGAATAAATAGACACAGGTATAGATGAGTCTCCCAATTTTTTTTATGGAATTCCTATATGTTTTCCCTATGGAGGTTGTGACACTACCCCCTCGGCGTGGTGTTTTTTCTGGGATAGACTTGAAGCATGGTGCTTCACCAATTTCGATGAATCCCTATCATATATTTCCTTCTGAGTTATAGTATTTTAGGATTCAGATAAATGATCTAATTTAGATAGGTTTTATCTAACCTAGTGTGTCCCCTTGGTTGCCCTAGTGTTATTCTCTAAGAAGGGGGATGGTGTTCTAAGGTTGTACATCGACTAGCAGAGGTTTAACCAAGTGATGATCAAGAATCTCTATCATCTTCCAAGGATATATGATCTTTTCGATTAGTGGTGTGAAGCTAGTTGGATCTATGAGATCGATCTATGGTCTAGATATCACTGGTTAAGGGTGAATGATGGCGATATCTAGAAGACTACCTTCAGATGTAGGTTTGGACACTTAGAGTTCATGGTCATTCCTTTCAGTGTTATGAATGCACTATCCATGTTCATGGGGATTATGAACTTCATGTTTCCTGAGTTCCTAGACCGATTTTTCATTTTCTCTATTAATGAAATATTGGTCTACTCAAGGATAGAGGAGGAGCATGCCAAACATCTCAGAGATGTTTTTCAACTTCTTCGTCACCTCCAGATCTATGGAAATTTGTCCAAGGGTGAGTTTTGGACATAAGAGGTTCATTTACTAGGGAATTTAGTGTCTCAAAAGGGTTTTGTAGTGGAACCGTCAAAGTTTGAGGTAGTTGTTTCTTGGTAATCACTCAATAATTTAGTGGAGGTTTGTATCATCCTTGGCCTTGTAGGATATTATCAGATGTTTTTTTCCTAATTTATATCAAGGTACATCCCTATTACCAGCATTGATCATGAAGGAGAAAGATTTTATTTCGATCAATCAGTGTCAAAAAGAATTTGTTTACCTAAAGGGGAAGTTTTTTAGTGCTCCAGTGCTTCAGCTGGAAGAGGAGGGTGTGTTTCTGGAGGTTTTCTGTGAAATATCCTATTGTAATTTGGGTTCATCTTGATGTATCAGAACAAAGTGATATCTTATAGGTCTATAAATTTATTCCCTCATAGATGTAACTATTCCACCTATGATCTATAGCTAGTGGTAGTTGTGTTCTCACTAAATTTGTGGTGAAATTACCTCGTTGGGTAACCCTATGAAGAGATGCATGTTTTACTTTACAATTCTAGAGGGGATTGAAGCATGATTTTGGGACCTCAGTTGTATCTCAGCACTGCTTTCCACCCTCAGATAGATGCACAGACAGAATGAACTATCCCGATGCTAGAGGTTATGTTGCGAGAATGTGTCTTGGAATTCAGCAGATCATGGACACAACACCTTCCGTTGGTAGAGTTTGATTACAATAATATCTATCGCTCTTCCATTTTCATGGATCTGTTTGAGGATTTTAATGGGAGGACATGGAATTATATGTTATTTTGAATAGAGTTTTGGGATACAATAGTTCTTGGACCTGATGTAGTGTCGAGCATGATATAGAAGGTTCAGTTGGTTCAAGAGAGGATGAAAGCAACATAAGACCAAAAAAAGTTTTATTTCAGTAGTAAGAGGAGCTCCTTAGTGTTTTAGGTTGGGGAACATGTGTTCTTGAAGGTTTCCCCTTGATGTGGGTAGTGGTGTTTTAGAAAAGGAATTAATCTCTCACCCTGGTTTGTTGGACCCTTCAAGGAGTTGGGGTATGTTAGTGAGGTGTCTTACTGGTTGGCACTTCTGCCTTGACTAGACCAGATCCATGATGTATTCCATATCTCTCAACTCTGTTGGTATCTTCATGATGACTCCCAAGTCATTGGTAGTGGAGAGCTATATATCAAGGATGACATGACATTCATGGATCATCCAATAGAGATCCAAGACCATCAGAGAAGGTGATGTGAGGATAGATCATTCCACTAGTTTGGGTGTTATGGATGTATGGTGTCCTGGAGGAGAGTACATGGGAGCATGAGATGTAGATACAATCCCATTACCTAGAGTTATTTTTAGTTTTCCATTCTCTATTTTTTTGATGTGTTACCAGACCTTATGGTTTTAGGCAATATGTTGTTTTCCCCTTGATGTGATGCATGTTATGTGATGTGTGATAATGTTCCAACATGATAAAAAGGGAAGACCTGATTCCTAATCAACACACATTTTAATAAGATGTGATTAACCCCATATGATCAATTCAGTTCCACCCAATGAAGATAGTATCTTGATATGGAGGATTGAATTCCCTGATTCCTATGTTTAGTAAATTACAATTTTTCAATTGTTGAGGGTGTTTTGGAGAGCAAGTTTGGTTTATGGTAGTGTTTAAAGTGTAATGAGATTCTTGAGAGTTATCTCAAGGGATGGTTGTTTGGACCCTCTATCTCCTTCCTTCTTGGTTGGTTTTGAATTATTGAAATCAAGAATAGTTTGATAGGTATATAATGTAATGGTCGGAACCTCCTGCCCCGTTACTTTTCCAAAAATCTAATAATTGAGGTTTTGTGGGGGAGTTTGAGGTGTTTTTGTCCTCGTAAACCAAGATCTTCAAGGTTGTTTCAACCCATAAAGTTATTTCTTCAATATAAACACTTTTGTATTATCTTTATGAATGGTAAAACCATTACAATATTCAATATAAACTTCTTCCTTATGGACCCCATTAAGAAATCTAGATTTGATATCCATTTGAAAAACATTAAACTTTTTTCCCTTTTATGACCAAGAGTAAATGTATTGTTTCCAATATACACAATAGATCAAATATATCATCCATTTAAACTCTATTAATTTATGATTATCCTTTTAACACTATTTTACTTTGTCTTTAATAACTTCCCCTTCATTCATTTTGTTATATAAAACCTACTTATTTCCAATAACTTTTTCCATCTAGTCTTAAAATAGTCTCTTATGCATCATTCTTCTTAGTTTAGTCAAACTCTACATTCATAACATATATCCAAGACTTATCTATAGTATAATAATCAAAAAAATTAGGCTCCACTTGAGAAAATAATGATGTTTGACATAGAGGATTTATTTCCCTTGTTTACACCAGAGCTATTTTATCAGTAATGATATTTTATTCATCAATTTCAGCCTTGATTCATAATTTTTTTGTATTTTATGTACCATGGACTTCAATTACATTTTATAAAATAATTTAGATAAAATATATTCAAAAATATCCTAACTAAAATAATCTGTAGGTATACCCTCCCGTAGAACAACCTCAATCCCTACCCTAGAGGCATCACATTTCAAAATAAAATCCTTGGAGAAATACGAAATCTTAAAAAAGAGAAGACATCAAATATATCTTTATTTTATCAAAATTTAAAGGATAATCCTCATTCCACCAGATATAATTATTATTAGAAAGAATAATTAAAATGGGATCAACCTTACCATACTCTATGATAATGTTTTTGTACTGTCATTTATACCCCAAAAATCCCTTAACTATATTGACCTTCACTAGAGGATTCCAATATTTAACACTATATACTCCATATTTTCCCCTCTATAGGGAACACTTTTTTGGACAAACAAAAAAAAATTTATCTACAACATCTATTAAACCATATTTAAATGGTCCAAATGATCATCCCAGACTATTCTATACAAAAAGATATCATCATAAACAACAAGTACACTTCATTGAATAAGTGAATTAAAAATGGAATTCATGGTAGTTAGAAATGTAGTAGCATAATTCATTAAACCAAGAGGAATAAATAGGTATTCATAATGACCCTCATGAGTTTTAAATACTATCTTCCCAATTTCTTCATCCATTACTCTAACTTGATGGAATCCATATTTAAGATAAACTTTCATAAAATATCAATCCCCATATAATTCATCCAATAACTCCTTAACTATAGGAATATAAAACATGTTTGGTATTTGAAGCTTATTTATAGCCCAATAATCCACACACATATGCCAACCACCAAGATTTTTCTTTACCAAGATTATAGTACTGGAATAAGGACTAGTATTATTTCTTATGATACCTTTATCAAGAAATTAATTTCATTTCCACATCATGTTTCAAATGATGAGAAATTTTTTAAGTTCTATAGGTAGAAAGTTCCACTATTAATCTCCGTCATATGGAATGATGGGAAGATCTGTGGGGTGATAACACTTTCAATTCCTCAAACAGTACTAGATATTAAAGAAACAAATTATTAAAATTGTATGATTACTCCTGATGAAAATGTGAGTCTCCTAGTGGTATATCCAAACTAGAGGCCCATTGAATACACTAAGAAAAAAGTGTTTTATGAGCTATAAACTCTTGAAAATAAAAAATAAACTTCTATAGTTGTGTAGTCCTTGAATAGAAAATTTATACCCATGATAAAAAACATATAATAAGGTTATTCCATTTAGAACTAACATAGCCAAGAGTTTCCTACCAATCCATTACCAAAACCAAATTGGGATTCTTAGTATAAAACAATAAATCTTCCACTATAAACTAAAATCCACCCAATTAAATAGAAAGGTATTCGCACTAACTATTTGATAAAATTTGATGCCCATCACCCAACTTAATTATGAAAGATAAAGTTTCATGTATTGGAGTATCTAAATACCTGATAAAAGTTATAGAAACAAAATTATGTATAGGAAAACTATCAATCAAAACCATAATTGAAATTCCTTCAACACTACCCTCGAGTAACAAAGATTTGGTACTCTGTGATTCTGGACTATCCAAAAAAGATTAAAATAATTCTTGGAAAGTTATCTAAGATAAATTTTCCTCTATTCTGAAAACCTCACCAAAAATTTCAACATCAAAATTTTCTTCATCATTAATATAAATAAACTTAAAAATAATAAATTATAACCCCTTTTCAGAACACTTTTGAGATGTTCTGTATTTTAAGTTGGAAGAAAAACAAAATCCCTTAGTCTGTTTATATTTATATTCTGATCTATACAGATTATGTACCCCTTTCTACTTATTCTCATAGTCTTTATTATATATACCCTTATCCTTTATCATACTATATTCCCTAAAAGAATTTGGAATCAATTTGAATATTCCATTTTTTAAAGGTTTACTAACTTAGTAAAATTTACTAGGGAATCAAGGATCTGAAGTCCTTATAATTTTGTTAATCATAATATCTTGTTCAATATTCATGTTTAACGATAAAAATCATGATTTTTCTATGTATAGTCACTAAAATATTCATTTTTGGACACAATCACCCCCCCCCAAATGATATATTAAGGCTTTGGAAGTCTAGTAATGCACAATTTCACAATTTCAAACTCACTAATATAATCATCCACCAAAATTGTTTTATTAATTCTATTTATTTTCTTTATTAGATCACTTTTATTCTCAGTTCCATATCAATAAAAATTTATTTATTTAGATCATACCAAGAAAAATTAGTTCATACTGAAAGGAAAGAAAAAAAATGAATATTGTATGAGTACTTCAAAAAACAAATAGATAACATGTACTCACAAATTATTTCAAGTTTTATAAACACTAAAATATGTCTTAGAACAAATAATCCAAAAAATTGGATCATTACCAATAAAATTAGGTAAGTTTAATCACTTAAAATAAATAGTACATTCTCCCAAAGGTTTTTTTCTCATGTACATTGTACTCACAATATTTAGGAATCCTGAGAAAAAAACATCCTTCTTCTTTCTATGTTATTCATGAATCAATTTAGGATCAAATTTTTATTTATA
Organism: Viscum album; assembly: GCA_963277665.1. Lineage (NCBI taxonomy): Eukaryota > Viridiplantae > Streptophyta > Magnoliopsida > Santalales > Viscaceae > Viscum > Viscum album. The sequence continues at coordinate 924,717,585 of OY728120.1, forward strand.
ATGGTGATTAAAAAGTGAGGATATATTATATTTTCCTCACCAATCCTATTTAATACTTAAAACTCATAGAATTGATCCTTCCATAGTCAAAAAAAATATTAATCATGAGGAATTTTGAATACAAAAACCTCATCTAGAGTCTATTTTTATGTCAAAATGAACTATTGTAACTCATCCTTCTCATGAAAAAATTGCATTTATTCTTTATAAATAATTTCAATGGTAGTCTTTACCTCCTACAGACATCCTTCATGAGTCTGCAACCTATCATTATCATTATAAAAATCACCCACGTGTCCTTGCACTAACTGGTCTCGACTAGAACTCAGTGCCTCTATTAATACAACTCAAGACTCTATTTGAGAAGGCATTCACTAAGTTCTCTGAGTGAAAACTCAATAAAAATGTTAAAATGAAAATATTGTAGGTACTAGTTTGAATAAGATATAGGTAATCCATAAGAAAGTTAGTACAATTATTTGAATATATTATATACATTTTATTGCAGTATCAATTAAAAAATTATAGAATAATCAATGGAATAAGAATAAGATGAATAATTCTATAGAGTACTCCCAGGAGCCATGGTCGTAACTTCCAAACATCTCAAATAGTAACTCTAACTGACCACTCCTCTATTCTACCACAACATAATATATAAAACCACAAACAAACTATATAATTTTTACAAAACTATCCCAATACATTTTTTTCATTCCCCATTCTGCTTAGAATAAGTTTTAAATACAGGATTGTCAATCGAACTATCACATTGGTGGTCTTTTGAGAGTCTCTTAAATCAATCTTCTTCTCAGAGTAAGTTCTCGAAGTTTTTCATCAACCATGTTATAATTTTGTTTATAATCCAACCCCATGCCTCTTTTTCATCCATTATGAAAATATTATTATTATGGGTAATCCTCCAGATTTTTTTAGGATCTCTATGCCTCTTCTTAACTTTTTCTATAGTTCACATGATATAAATTCTCAGTTTCACCCTAGGAGTCATTACACTTTATTATCCTTATAGATTTCACCGCATCTAAATAAATTAATCTCTAATATTATTTATTCTTTTGACCCTTTATTTTAATATTTTGGTCAATCTATCATTAATATGATCTTTCTACTTAACTTCATTTTTTATCTCAATTACATTTTTTGAGTTTTTTTTGTTTTGTGGATTTAATATTTTCTATATTATCCTTCAAATCACCCTTATCCTATTGTTTTTGTTGTATATAGATATTGGAATCATGAACCATTCCATTAAATTTCTTTATTTTATCTCTATAAATATCGATTTCTTCAAATGAAACCTCTAAATCATCCTTGAGGTCTAAAACAAACTCAATTTCAGTATCTTCTCCATCACTTTGATCCTAAATTTATTTCTTGTCTATGAAAACCATAATTACTTATTCACCAAAGTATCTACATCCTCAATATCATCTGCTTCTTATTCCTTCAATCTTATTATCTATTATGAAAGCATGTTTATTTTAATTAATAAATTTTTCTTAGAAATTTTTATGCCTTTCACATATCTTGGTGTTTCTTTTATTGGTTTATCATCTTACTCATAAAATTGAAACTTATTAGGATACTTATAAATAATGTTTACAACCTTTATACATCAAAATAAAGTGAGTGCAAGCTTATCGTTGAACTTCCCTTACCCCATTTTATATTGGAGTAAATGAATGAAATGACTTCACCGACTTCTTTTTCATCTAGATTATCCCCAATAGTGATCTTTTTCATTGCCTTGAATGTCAATTATCAATACTTATCCTTTTATATATAATTTTTATCATTATTCTTTACCTCATAAAAAATAAGTATTCTATAAAATATATCTAGTGAGATGGCCTTTGGATCCTTTTCCTCAATCACTAAAACCTTCAAATTGAAGTGAAGTGAAAACATTCTCAAGATATGCTTTTCAATATTTATTTCTTCAAGGATTTATCCAATTATATGTAGGTAATCAATAATCAAATTCATATAACCAAATAATTTATCAATATATTCATTTAATTTCATCCTCACGTCCTTATAATTATTCCACAAAACTTGAAATTTTTCTTCTCATACTTTTGAGTTTCCTTCATAGATATTCGTCATATTTTCCCACATGAAGTTTGAAGATTTACATGACATCACATTCCTATATATTTCATCATAAATCACTCCCTATATATTACTGATTACTTTATCATAGAAATAAAACTCTTTATGATATCTTTCCACTAGGGATTCACATTCCATGTTGACTGAAATTCCATGATTCACAACTATGTACACGTACATACCTAATGATTGGAAGTAGTGATTTATCTGAACCTTCCATTGTTGGAAGTTGTACCTATTAAAGATCAAAATAATATAGTGATTCTCTATAGTTTACATGTATTCTAAATAGATAAAACCCCTTTCAAAGTGAAAATTTCACTCTAATATCACCTGTTAGGTCCACTTTAGGAAGGATACCTTGAAAGAGGGGGTGAATAAGAGTGTATTTATTTAAAAACATCATATTTCAATGATATTTTTTCATGGTTAGTCAAAGTAAAACTATATATTTCTAAAAAATTATGGAAAAAATAAATCATAAGGTGATATAAACAATTTTACTTGGTTCATCCTCACTAGGATATGTTCAAGGATAATACACTCATCAATGTTCCAACACACTAAAATATACAAAATTTTACTACTTGTTTATAATTTTAGAGCACACTCAATATCCCTCTTCATTTATAACCACTCGCAAGAATGATAACTCACTACTATCTTAATTGAACACTCTTAATACACACAAATTAAAAATAATAGATCATACCTAATACAAGGGACAAGGACCTTTAGGTAATTCTTATGCACTAACTTCCTGAGGTTAAGGATAATTTAACACACCATCTCCTTAATACTTAGTCTAGTAGGAAGGGTCAGGCTAATATGATACAGGGGTATAGAGGTCATTGTTCTATTTAAGTGGTATATATTTCATTTTGATAGAATAAGAGTTTTTTAGTTAGTTTATTTCATCCAAACTGAAGGAAGAATTGGATTTGGAATCGAGGTATGATTATTTGAGGATTTTATTCTTCCTTTTATACTGTAACACTTTATAAAGTTCATATTTTTGAATTAAAATTCAGTGAATATAATTGAAATACCTAAAATTATTTTTCCTTATAACTATGATCTTATAAAATTGGTAATTTCACTGAGAGATAATCAAATCTGTTGTTGGATCTCAACCAAAATGGAATCACAAGTAGAATCAGTGGAAACTGTAAGTGTAGGTTTGGAATAGATGATGAAAATGTAGGTAGCAAAAACACATCAACAACTTGAATGTTTATAAAAACATGATGATCTTATCATGTATCTAAAATATATTTTTGAAGTTATTTTCCAATGATATAAGGAACTCATGAGGCAGCATTTAGAGATCCATATAGTGTTTCAAGAATCGAGGAATTTTTAGAGATTTCATTTTGATAATCGTATCCTAGTCAAATGATACAAGAATAGGATGAATAATTATATTTAAAAACTCAGAGATAAATTCTAGAAAATAAGGTAAAAAAGTGAATGGGCTCAAATACATATTGAAACAATAAGGTAAAATCTAGTCCTATTTCAATCTAAGTGAAAATATTAAGTGTGAAACTCACTCATGAGAAAAATTATTTCATGTGAGTGAATCATGATAATATTGAAAAAGATATCTGGAGAAAATTTCATACTATTGAAAATAATTATATATATAATATTTTTTAGATATGATTATATTTTATGGATAATTTGAGAATAAAGAATCGTTACAAAACACACAACAACATGCAAGTATTGATAGATAAACTTTGTATGGAAGGGATTGTATGGAACTGACTTATCGCATTGTTGATGACTCAGCCTAATTTGACTTGGGAAGAATTAAGGATAGAACTTATCACTCAGTTTTATTATATTATATAGTGTAATCCATTGAAATATTTGAAATGAATTTGACATAATGGGGTAGTGGATAATACATCATTATGTTTAAAAGAGTTACTTTATGAGTTTTAGGTCTTAATAAGTCATGGTATATCAATTTTTTGGCACTTTCCCTATAGATATTGAAATTACCAAAATTACATGTGATCCAAAATATATGTTGAGAGTTTTATACCAAATTAGTAATTTCAAATGGTAGTTTCTCATTCAAGGTTTCGTCTTTTATCATGATTGAGGGAGAGAGGGGTGGTTTTACTAGAATACATGACTAATTCTTAGTGGACTAGCTAAGGTAAATTTGTTTCCTATAGGAATAAAATGTAATATGGAGGATAATGTTGGGAGAAAAGATGAATTAAATACCAAGTATATGTTGCTTAAAAATCTTCCCAATGTATAATGTAAAGAGAGGAGGGACAATGGATTATATTTTTCTTGAGTAATGAAGTTTGGTCATAAACATAGGTATTATAAAAAGGGGTTTCAAATCATGGTTTAGTAGTGTGTAGAACCCCAAAATGAATATGGATATTATAAATGAGAGAATGAACTCACTGAACTAGTTGGTGGGTTTTGGGACATGTATTTCTATGAGTTGACCATAGAAACAAAGAATGATCATTTGGACTATGTAATAAATATTATGTTTCTAGAAGGTTACATTATAGTCATATTGAATATAACATTAATGGATAGAGGGGCTGACCATAATCTTGTTTCGAAAGCCTTTATGAAAAATTTTTAAGTTCCAAAAACACAAATTGAGCCTTTTGGGGTTCACCTGGGAGAATACCACACTAATTATAGCCTGATACCTTTATTTTAATATTGTGAAAATATGTTTTTTTCAAGTGGTAATAAGTGATACAAGGGGAAATAACTTTGATGGTATTCTTACGCACCATCTTCTTGAGACTGGGGATACTTTTAAACACTATCCCCATAAGATTCATTTAGGAGTAAGGGATAGTATAGTGTGATATAAGGGTAAGGATGTAATTTTTTATAAGATCTATAAGGTTGTTATTTGTTAAAATGAGTCATTTAGTGAGTTCATTTTAGCCGAGATGAAGGAGGTAGAGTCCTTGGCCTCATAGAGTGATTATTAGAGAACTTTTTTCTTCCTCTTCTACTATAACTCTCTAAAAATTACCTCCTAGTAACTATTAGTTTAGAGAATACAATTTAAATACCCAAAAATTCTTATTCCTTATACCACAGATGTAACACCCGAGATTTTTATGAGTAATATTTTGTTTTTATATATCATTAAAGTAATATTTCACTACACACTTTCTTGGCTTACTTTACACACAATCACGACCTTCCTCGATAGATTGCGTCGTACGCAATACCGAGTTTCACTAAACAACGATATACTATTAAAATATTATTAAAACTAGCCGTTATGAATAGTAATAACCACTTTTTGAAATTTTATAAATTTTATTTTTCAAAATGGACTTCATTTTTGGATTCGGAATACCGAAATTAGCCTAGGGTGAAATTTTGGTATTTTTCTGAAAACATTCAATTTTTGATGAATAGTGAAACCACTAAGTGGTAGGTTAAAAACTGAATTTTGCATAAAACTTAATTTTACCGCTTCTGTGAATGGAATTTCGAAAATCTGACAAACAAAGTTGATATCAGTAAGTAAAATGTGGTTCAATGAGATAAAAATAATTTTTTTGGTGAATAGTAACTTTTTATTCTTTTTAACGCGGTTAATAGTAAATTGGGTAACTACGGGTAAATATGATATTACTATTACCCTAACACATGTCCTAATTCAATTGGATAAGTTTAATTCGACCAAAAACAAACTTAGGAATAAAATATGACCATTTAGGCCCACTTGGGTTAGATTAGGACATTTATTATTAATTTATTTAAAGAAGGGTTAAAATAGTTAAAATCAAAGTTTAATAAGTAAATCATTTTTAATATGGGGTTATAAATAAGATAAATTCGAATATAAATATTCATTAGAAATCTAAAAAGATTTCCTACATAATGGTATTTTATTTGTAATTTTTAGACATTAAATAATTTAATTTATTTATGACACAATGATGATGGAGTAATTATCTTATTAATGAAATATTGACATAATTGATGTTATAAACACCAAAATAAATGTAATTTGAGACTTTTTATGAATTACACTAATTTTCTAGGTTACTATGATATATTAGTGTTGATTTAATAAACTTGTTTAGAACATATAATTCTGTTATGACTTTCACAAAAATCATATATCAAATAGTGTCAAAATTGACACAAAATAGTTTTTAAATCAAATATTATATTATTAATTGTTATTTTATTCCTAAAAATCTAAGGTTCGGCCAAATGACTTAGATAAGGATATATATATTAATAATAAACAATTTGGGGTTCTTTTGGAATGTTATAGTAAGTGTATTAACCATATAGTGAAAGAAAAAAAAAGACACGGTAAAAGTTAAATTATTTAACTTAGAGTTAAATCTAATTGATAAGGTTAAAATAATACCCTAAACTTGTATAAATCCTATTGGTTGATATTATTTCGACCCATCCCCACTTTAGCTTAGAAATAAGACCCTTTGGAGCCATTATAAACCGATTTTGACTTTAATATAAAATAATATTTTGAGATATTCCTAAGGTGCCCCTCTCCTCCCTTATAAAAGGGCACCTCCTCCCCCTCCTCCTCACACCAATTTGAGCACTCAAGCTCGGCCAACCCCTGGAGAAATCCCTTCTCCACTTCCCTAGAATAATCCTAGAGGTCCTGGTCTTCTTCAAAGACCAATCATAGTTCCCTAAGTGGAGGATTCAAAGAGGCGTTTCAAAGAAGAGGAGCTTCGGACACGTACAAAGCAAATCGGACCTAAGGTAAGGGAAATATCACAATCTCATTTTTATCCGAGATTGTTTATACTTTGGAATTTACTGGGGTGTATTTTATCATCCACATCCATGTTTCCTCAATATGTAATATTTATATCCTTATACAATAGTTTATATTCAATTTTACCCTTCGGTAAATTTTTAGTAAAGGATATGAAAGGAATCTTTTGTCGTTTTTCGTACGAGGTACTTTTTTGACTTTTCCGACAAAAGTACGAGAAGAATGTTTTTTTAACTTATACGGATGAATGGATTTTTAAAAAATTATTTCCAAGAAGCATCCTTTACAAGTTTTCAAGTTTATTTTTAATCATCTTCTTTTATTTTAAAGTCGTATGACATGTTATGAAAGGAAAAATGTTTTTGAAGTAGAAAGGATATTTTCCTCAAGAATGGAGTTCAAGTATTTTATCAAAATTATTTTCCATCTAAGATAATAAAGGGTTCTATTTTTATCACTATTATTACATTGATTTGATTATGTTGTGAGGGAATTATTTTTATGAAGTCATTTACCTTATATGATTTGTTTTATGATGTCATGATGTTTTTGTTACATGTGTTATGCGATGATGTATGATTTATGATTATGTGGAACACATAAGAAAGGATTCATTATAAGATGGGTGGGACCTATATCTCCCTCCAATGCATTGGGTAAATATTTTATATCTCATGAGATAGACATGGCTGGAATGGTAGGTTATACCGTTTCAGTGAAACATGACTGGAACGAGGGTGACTCGGTTCAGAAAGGGACTTTTTCCACTAAGATAGTCTTGTCAATGAGTCATGACTAACAAGAAATGATTTTCCATGATTATGTGTGCATTCCACAAAGTTTCAAGTTTCATGTTATGATTATGGGGATCTCATTTTCACTTCTATGATTTATTCCATGTTAAGATATTATGATCTCTTTTGCAGGTTATGATTTTCAAAAAGATATGATATGATTTTTATTTCCTTTATTTTCCCTTGCTGAGCATTTGAGATCACCCTTTTATGTTTTCTTTTCCCCAGGTCAGGAAGATGGATATTAAGTAGAATATGCTAAAAGGGACCCTAGATATGATGAATTAAATGGGAGACACTGTAGAAGATTTATGAACCAGTTGTTTATGTTTCCCAGTTTCTAAAGACACTATACCTATACGGTCCTTTGTGGTTTTATCATATGTTGTAATAAGGGTGTTTCAATTTTGAAGTATTAACAATGTATGTAAAGTATGGGTCGTTATAGTTGGTATCAGAGGAAAGGTATAGTCAACCTTTGGAAACTAGGATGTGAAAGCCTTAGTAAGAACCATAAGGATAAGTCTAAGCATAGAACACAATCTTAGTGTTTTAGAAATGGCCATGAATACCCTAGGATAAGACCTTAAGTGTGAAATTTTATCCTTGATTATGTGGTTTTCCTATTATAATTTGTGTTTCTCACACTATTCTTCTTGGTTTTAGTCAATGGATGGAACCCGAAGGAACCGTGTTAATGTGGAATGTGATGGGAAATGCAATGATTGTCCCCCTGAGCAACCAAATGATATGGGAGCTGGAATGAAAAATATTGTAGCCATGATCACACAACTTTCTCAAGCTATGAATCATGCAGGACTTCCAAACGAGCAAAGGAAGGAGCAAAATTCTGTTGAATCCTTCATGAGGCAACATCCACCTTCTTTCAGCGGGTCTACTGATCCATTAGTTGCTGAACAATGGATTAGTACTACTAAAAAGATATTTTCAGTTCTTCAATGTTCTGAACATGATAAAGTCATCCTAGTAGTGTATCGTTTGGAAGGAGATGCTGATCAATGGTGGAATCTTATTAAGAATACGAGGCAAAGGGATGAAATTGAGTCTATGGAATGGGACGAGTTCAAGAACTTATTTTTCAATAAGTACTTCCCTCGTATTCTCCGAACAAAGATGGAGAAAGAGTTTCTTGAACTAAAGCAAAGGGATGATGAATCTGTTGGTACCTATGAAGCAAATTTTACAAGACTTGCAAGGTACGCTTCTGGTAGTATTATCCAACCTGAGAGTAAGATCGATCGATTCTTTAGTGGCTTAAAACCAAGTCTTCGAAGGGCGTTAGCCATAAGGGACTTCAATAGCTACGAGGAAATCGTTCGATGTGCTCTCAAAGTCGAGATGGAGATTGGAGTAACCCATCAGTCACATGGGTTTGATAAGAAGAGGAAGATGGAATTCAAAGGAAAATCTAAAGAGCACACTGAAAAGAAGATGAGATTTCCCTTATGCTCAAAGTGTGGAAAGAAACATGGAGGGAGTTGTCTTAAAGGGACAAGTAAATGTTTTAAATGTGGAAAGGAAGGTCATCAGGCATTTGAATGCCGCGATAATGGGAAGAAGATGTCTAATGATGCAAACAAAGGAAGGGATACACAGAATGAACCTACTACACATCAATGTTTCAAGTGCAAGGAGATGGGGCATTATTCCAATCAATGCCCAAATCCAAGGGTTGATGATGATGGTCGACGTCAACAAAATCTTAAGGCTAAAGACAAAGGAAAGTCACATGCAATTTCTATCAGCGATGTGGAGTATGATAACGAAGTGGTGAAAGGTACACTTACCATCCACTCTAAAGTAGAAAATGTTTTATTTGATTCTGGATCCACCCACTCTTTTATTTCTGAAAAAGTTTCTAAGGGTATCACCGTATTACCTCAACAATTATATGTTGAGTTAGCTGTGACAACACCTAATGGCACAACAGTCACATCAAAAGTTTTTAATTCTTCTCTGATCGAAGTTTGTGGGAAAGTGCTTCCTGCAAATCTTTTGATCCTTCCTTTAGTGGAATTTGATGTGATTCTTGGCATGGATTGGCTTTCTCTACATGGAGCTCATATCAATTGCCAAAGAAGGGAAGTCACATTTCATATTCCAGATCAATCTATGATCGTCTATCAATGCAAGGATGAACATAACCTTCTATTGGAAATTTCTTCCATCTTATGGGTATTGATTCCACTAAATGAAGGTTATTTATCTCAAATGGTTTGTGAGAAACTCATGATTAAGAATATGCCCATTGTACGGGAGTTTGATGATGTCTTTCTGGAGGAATTACCGGGTCTTCCACCAAATCGTGAAGTTGAGTATTCAATAGAACTCGTACCAGGTGCTTTGCCAATTTCAAAGACACCTTATAGAATGGCCCCAATTGAGTTGCAGGAATTGAAGTAGCAACTCCAAGAGAATCTTGATAAGGGATTCATATGCCCTAGTGCGTCACCTTGGGGAGCAGCTGTTCTATTTGTTAAGAAGAAAGATGGATCAATGAGACTCTGCATTGATTATCGAGAACTTAACAAGATCACTATCAAGAAAAAATATCCTCTCCCAGGAATTGATGACTTATTTGACCAACTACGCGGAGCTCAATACTTTTCCAAGATTGATCTTCGTTCAGGGTATCATCAATTAAGGGTCAAAAGGGAGGATATACCAAAGACGTCTTTCTGTACAAGGTATGGACACTATGAATTTATAGTGATTCCATTTGGTCTTACTAATTCCCCTGCTATCTTCATGGATCTAATGAATAGAGTCTTTAGAGACTATCTTGATCAATTTGTGGTAGTCTTTATAGACGATATTCTTGTCTATTCAAAGATCAAGGAAGAGCATGAGGATCACTTGAGAATTATATTGAAGACCCTGAGAAAGGAGAAGCTTTATGCCAAATTTACCAAGTGTGAATTTTGGCTTCAAAAATTTTCATTTTTGGGTCACATAATCTCAAAAGAGGGGATATCTGTGGATCCAGCAAAAACAGAGGTTATCGAAAGATGGTCAAGACCAACAACAGTAACTGAGATCTGAAGTTTTCTTGGTTTGGCTGGATATTATCGACGTTTTGTAAAAGATTTTTCACGATTATCTAATCCACTCACCAAGTTGACTCGGAAAGGAGTTAGGTTTGTTTGGACAGAGGAATGTGAAGAGAATTTCAAGGAGTTGAAAAGAAGGTTATCCAGTGCACCTGTGCTCACACTACCTTGTAGTGGAGAAAGGTTTGTGATCTATAGTGATGCATCCAAGAAGGGATTGGGGTGTGTTCTTATGCAAAATTATATGGTGATAGCTTATGCCTCACGACAGTTGAAAATCCTTGAGAAAAATTACCCAACACATTATTTGGAGTTGGTTGCGGTAATCTTTGCATTAAAGATTTGGAGGCATTACCTTTATGGAGAAAGGTGTGATATTTATACTGATAATAAAAGTTTAAAGTATATTTTCACACAAAAGGAGTTGAATATGCGTCAAATAAGATGGTTGGAGCTGATTAAGGATTACAACTGCTCAATCCATTACCACCCTGGGAAAGCAAACAAGGTGGCAGATGCATTAAGTCGACAAGACCATGCTAGTTTATCCATGATGAGGATCACAAAAGATCCAATATTTATGGATTTAAAAAGGATGGATCTTGGAATTATAATGGAAGGGGAAAAATCTTATCTTTCTCAAATGAATGTTCAACCATCTATACATGTGAAGATTAAAGAGGCACAGAAAGAAGATGTCGAGTTACAAAAGAAGGTGAGAAATGTTCCTGAATTCAACCTTGATTGTGATGAGATAATAAAGTTCAGGAATCGGGTTTGTGTTCCTCCCATCCCTAAATTAAAGAAGGAGCTGCTGGATGAGGCTCATAGTTCATCATTCTCTATTCATCCTGGAAGCACGAAGATGTATAGGGACCTGAAGGAGTACTTCTGGTGGGATGGCATGAAAAGAGATGTTGCTGAATATGTCTCTCGATGCTTGGTTTGTCAACAAGTTAAAGCTGAGAGACAGAAGTCTAAGGGGATGTTACAACCATTACCCATACCCGAATGGAAATGGGAAAACATCACTATGGACTTTGTCATAGGACTTCCTAAAACATCCAAAGGCAATAATGCTATTTGGGTCATAGTTGATCGTCTTACAAAGTCTGCACACTTCATTGCTATTAGAGAGGATTTCTCTCTAGATCAGCTTGCCAGGATATATGTAAAGGAAGTGGTAAGATTGCATGGAGTACCACTTTCTATTATATCTGATCAGGATCCGAGATTTACCTCGAAGTTCTGGCGAAGTATTCAGCATACTCTGGATACAGAGTTGTGTTTCATCACTGCTTATCATCCCCAGACAGACGGTCAGTCTGAAAGAACAATTCAAACCCTAGAAGATATGTTGAGAGCTTGCTCTATGGATTTCAAAGGACGTTGGGATCAACACCTACCTTTGGTGGAATTTTCTTATAATAATAGCTTTCACTCCAGTATTCAGATGGCTCCTTATGAAGCTCTCTATGGAAAGAAATGCAGGACTCCAACTTGCTGGGATGAAGTTGGGGAAAGAAATCTATTAGGACCTGATCTCTTTGATGAAATGGAAGAAAAGGTCAAATCTATTCAACAACATATAAGAGCATCTCAGAGTTGACAGAAAAGTTATTCTGACAACCAAAGAAAAGACCTAGAGTTTGAAGTGGGTGATAAAGTGTTCTTACGAATATCTCCCTGGAAGAGGGTTATGAGATTTGGAAAGAAGGGGAAGTTGAGCCCTAGATATATCGGTCCTTTTGAAATACTGGATCGTGTTGGGAAGGTAGCTTACCGATTGGTGCTTCCACCGAATCTCTCTCAAGTTCACGATGTGTTCCATGTATCTCTCCTGAGAAAGTACATACCAGATCCTTCACATGTACTCAGCTTAGAAGTTGTACCGCTGGAGCAAGATCTTTCTTATGAAGAACAGCCGATAGAGATTCTGGATCGTAGCGAAAAAGTTCTACGAAACAAGACCACTCGCTTGGTGAAAGTTTTATGGAGGAACCACTAATTAGAATAAGCTACTTGTGAGCTTGAGGATATGATGAGGGAGAGGTATCCTCATCTGTTTGTTACAAAGTGACGAATTTCGAGGGCGAAATTCTTTTTAAGGGGGGTAGAATGTAACAACTGAGATTTTTATGAGTAATATTTTGTTTTTATATATCATCAAAGGAATATTTCACTACACACTTTCTTGGCTTACTTTACACGCAATCACGACCTTCATCGATAGCTTGCGTCGTACGCAATACCGAGTTTCACTAAACAACGATATGCTATTAAAATATTATTAAAACTAGCCGTTATGAATAGTAATAACCACTTTTTGAAATTTTATAAATTTTATTTTTCAAAATAGACTTCATTTTTGGATTCGGAATAGCGAAATTATCCTAGGGTGAAATTTTAGTATTTTTCTGAAAACTTTCAATTTTTGATGAATAGTGAAACCACTAAGTGGTAAGTTAAAAACTGAATTTTGCATAAAACTTAATTTTACCGCTTCTGTGAATGGAATTTCGAAAATCCGACATACACGATTGATATCAGTAAGTAAAATGTGGTTCAATGAGATAAAAATAATTTTTTGGTGAATAGTAACTTTTTATTTTTTTTACCGCGGTTAATAGTAAATAGGGTAACTAAGGGTAAATATGATATTACTATTACCCTAACACATGTCCTAATTCTATTGGATAAGTTTAATTCGACCAAAAACAAACTTAGGAATAAAATATGACCATTTAGGCCAACTTGGGTGAGATTAGGACATTTATTATTAATTTATTTAAAGAAGGGTTAAAATAGTTAAAATCAAAGTTTAATAAGTAAATCATTTTTAATATGGGGTTATACAAAAGATAAATTCGACTATAAATATTCATTAGAAAGATAAAAAGATTTCCTACATAATGGTATTTTATTTTTAATTTTTAGACATTAAATAATTTAATTTATTTATGACACAATGATGATGCAATAATTATATTATTAATTAAATATTGACATAATTGATGTTATAAACACCAAAAAAAATGTAATTTGAGACTTTTTATGAATTAAACTAATTTTCTAGGTTACTATAATATATTAGTGTTGATTTAATCAACTTGGTTCTAACATATAATTCTGTTATGACTTTCACAAAAATCATATATCAAATAGTGTCAAAATTGACACAAAATAGTTTTTAAATCAAATATTATATTATTAATTGTTATTTTATTCCTAAAAATCTAAGGTTTGGCCAAATGACATAGATAAGGATATATATATTAATAATAAACAATTTGGGGTTCGTTTGGCATGTTTTAGTAAGTGTATTTACCATATAATGAAAGAAAACAAAAAGACACGGTAAAAGTTAAATTATTTAACTTAGAGTTAAATCTAATTGATAAGGTTAAAATAATACCCTAAAATTGTCTAAATCCTATTGGTTGATATTATTTAGACCCATACCCACTTTAGCTTCTAAATAAGACCCTTTTGAACCATTATAAAACGATTTTGACTTTAATATAAAATAATATTTTGAGATATTCCTAAGGTGCCCCTCTCCTCCCTTATAAAAGGGCACCTCCTCCCCATCCTCCTCACACCAATTTGAGCACTCAAGCTTGGCCAACCCCTGCCAAAATCCCTTCTCCACTTCCCTAGAATAATCCTAGATGTCCTGGTCTTCTTCAAAGACCAATCATAGTTCCCTAAGTGGAGGCTTCAAAGAGGCGTTTCAAAGAAGAGGAGCTTCGGACATGTACAAAGAAAATCGGACCTAAGGTAAGGGAAATATCACAATCTCATTTTTATCCGAGATTGTTTATACTTTGGAATTTACTAGGGTTTATTTTATCATCCACATCCATTTTTCCTCAATATGTAATATTTATATCCTTATACAATAATTTATATTCAATTTTACCCTTCGTTAAATTTTTAGTAAAGGATATGAAAGGAATCTTTTGTCGTTTTTCATACGAGGTACTTTTTTGATTTTTCCGACAAAAGTACGAGAAGAATGTTTTTTTTAACTTATACGGAATGAATATATTTTTAAAACATTATTTCCAAGAAGCTTTACAAGTTTTCAAGTTTATTTTTAATCATCTTCTTTTATTTTAAAGTCGTATGACATGTTATGAAAGGAAAAATGTTTTTGAAGTAGAAAGGATATTTTCCTCAAGAACGGAGTTCAAGTATTTTATCAAAATTATTTTCCATCTAAGATAATAAAGGGTTCTGTTTTTATCACTATTATTACATTGATTTTATTATGTTGTGAGGGAATTATTTTTATGAAGTCATTTAACTTATATGATTTGTTTTATGATGTCATGATGTTTTTGTTACATGTGTTATGCGATGATGTATGATTTATGATTATGTGGCACACATAAGAAAGGATTCATTATAAGATGGGTGGGACCTATATCTCCCTCCAATGCATTGGGTAAAGATTTTATATCTCATGAGATAGACATGGCTGGAATGGTAGGTTATACCGGTTCAGTGAAACAGGACTGGAACGAGGGTGACTCGGTTCAGAAAGGGACTTTGTCCACTAAGATAGTCTTGGAAATGAGTCATGACTAACAAGAAATGATTTTCCATGATTATGTGTTCATGCCACAAAGTTTCAAGTTTCATGTTATGATTATGGGGATCTCATTTTCACTTCTATGATTTATTCCATGTTACGATATTATGATCTCTTTTGTAGGTTATGATTTTCAAAAAGATATGATATGATTTTTATTTCCTTTATTTTCCCTTGCTGAGCATTTGAGCTCACCCTTTTATGTTTTCTTTTCCCCAGGTCAGGAAGATGGATATTAAGTAGAATATGCTAAAAGGGACCCTAGATATGATGAAATAAATGGGAGACACTGTAGAAGATTTATGAACCAGTTGTTTATGTTTCCCAGTTTCTAAAGACACTATACCTATACTGTCCTTTGTGGTTTTGTCATATGTTTTAATAAGGGTGCTTCAATTTTGAAGTATTAACAATGTATGTAAAGTATGGGTCGTTATAACAGATCTTATCAACACCTCCATTAGTGTAGTGATATACTTAATTTTCATTAACATGATGATTTCCTCTTATTTTCAGCATGAAAACATCATGGAATTATCCAACTCTCACCAATATTCACTCTTAATTTTGATCTATTTATTCTTCTATATACTTATCTACACATGATAGATTAATTCCCTTCTTCAAAAGAAAATCTCTAACTTTTACTTTATTAAATTCTTAATTTCCCTTCAAAAATCATGGGAAATTGTTTTCAACTATGTCTTAAAAATGTGAGCCAAAATCTCAAAATTTATATCTGAAAACTTCCCCCTTTAGATAGTATTTTAAAATTTGAGATTTATACAATACTTGATAATATTTTTTTAACTAAATACCTTATGGTGCAATTCCTTCAAAACCTATAATCCTCTGAAAATCACTACATAAACTAATTTGTACTCCAAATTGTATGTTGTGATTAATCCTATAATAAAATTACAAATAAACACATTTTAGATTAACCCCAAAATTCATGATGAAACTTGAATTTCATAGGCTTTTTTGTGATGTAACACTCTACCTATAACCCGCAATGTTGAACACTTTGTCTCCAACCCATCATAGCACAATAGGCCACTGTTTAATCATGATTTGTGTTTAGCCATTAGTTTTCAGGTTAGACAAAAACAATTATATCCTCTGAATGATCAATTATAATTCAACCATTAGACCAAATCACTTTTCCCCACACACCATTTATTACAACGTAATGTTTTATATACTATGGTATACTTTTTTATTTATAGAGGAAAACCTATTATAATTCCTCCAAATTTATTAATACTCTAAAATTTAAACATATAATGATTTATTGAGTCTTTTGAATGATTTTTTTTAATAAAAACAACCTAAAAGGATTTGAAATAGTTTTGGAAACAATATCCAACTCACCAATAGATTTTTTTATTGTTATTTTAAACTAAAAACATACTATAAAATTAAATAATGCTAATTTTACCAATTAGAATGTGATATATATTAAACAAATAAATTTATTTATGATCACTCCATGGTTATATATCTTATTATGACTTTTTCATAATGTGGGAACCTTAAATACATAATTGAATAATTATATATGTAACCATATAAATGTTCTCAGATCATTAATTTGGGTATTTTTGGAATTAGAGGCATTAACATAAGGTTAGTGTGAAGAGTGTGGAGTTAGAGATAAATTTCTAACTGGAAATATGCACTGTGGTGTGGTTTTATAGGTTGTGCTTTTGAAAATTTGGCTCGGAATGATTGTTGTTTTACAATTTGGTGTGTCTTGTAGTGACAGTTAGGTTGTGTCATGGTTGTAGTTCTATGGTGTGGGGTGTATGCTATGAAATTTAAATATCTCATTGTTTGAGATAGAAAGTTTAGTTGTGGTGTGAATATTTTTTTTCATATTTAAGGTTTTTTATTATTCTTACATAGGAAAGTCCTTTTGTTAATTTGATGTGAGGCCCTTTTATGCTTATCATGCATGAGTCTAGTTGCACTATGAGGGGTGGTATTATGGAGAGGTTGTATTAAGGTGTTTTATGTTAATATTAAATGATATCTTAGTTAATATCACATGAGTGGAGTTATGGAATGGTTATACTAATTTCGGTGTGAAGTCTTGGGTGGTCAATTTCTTAGTTTTGTTTATCTAAGTTTCATTGCACTGTGGTGCCTTCCACTATGAAATGGTTTGATTTTGGGTTCATTGGTTTTTAAGTGAGTAGTATGGTGATAATTTCATAATCCCGTATAGGTTAGGTTTCATGGTGTGGACACTTCGGTCATGTTGATACCTTCATTAAATGTATTTGTGATGTACTACTATGCATAGGCCAATATTATAATGAATTTTACCTTGAAAATGGACATTGTGTTTTGATATCAAATATTTACTGATTGAATGTGTTGTTATAGGTAAAAAATAGTCATTTTATTAAGAATTGGTTGAAGCTAGCATGATCAAGAGTTTTAGAGGAAAAATGGAATAATTCATACACTTTTTTTACTATGCACAGTTTCCACTGAAACTCTGGAACTATACACCCCATCCTAGGAACCGTATGAGGGAAAATTTCAAGATATAGACCCATTCACATAGTCTTTCCATAGTTCACCAAACCCTGTGGTATCACCCCTAAACCATGCAAGATATAAACTAAAATGTCATTTCAAAATGCACGATTTTTTCATGGTTATTCTGACTATGTAGAGAAAACATGCACCTAAATAAATTAATACATCTCTAAGGGAACAATTTATTTATGGAATACTTAATCGTGTGATCTAATTATGTGCCTCAAAGAGAGTTTTTCATATCTAACCACATATTTTGGTGCAATTTACTAAATCTTTCACCTTAATCATGCACCTTAGAAATTTAAGACAACAAATTCTCATCTACCTCCCCAACCATCCTCTAACACAACCATTCCTAGTCACTATGGATTAGGGAATTAAGGGTCTCAATAACTATTTATAGGGAAAGTATAATCCAAGATAGAGGTTATTTTCCTTAAAGAGAGCTTGAATTCCAGACATATTCATAGACAGAATGAACTATCCAGATGCTGGAGGATATGTTGTGAGAATGTGTCTTGGACTTTAATAGATCATGGGCACAACACCTACCCTTGGTAGAGTTTGATTACAATAATATCTATCACTCTTCTATTTTCATGGATCTGTTTGAGTATTTGTATGGGAGTCCATGACATTATCTATTATTTTGAACAAAGTTTGAGGATACAGTAGTTCTTGGACCCGATGTAGTGCAGAGCATGACATTGAATGTTCAATTGATTCAAGAGAGGATGAAAGCAGCATAGGAGTGAAAAAAGTCTTATTTAAGTTATAAGATGAGATCCTTGGAGTTTTAGGTTGGGGAACATGTGTTCTTGAAGGTTTCCCCTTTATGTGGGTAGTGGTGATTTAGAAAAGGAATTAATCTCTCACCCCAGTTTGTTGGACCCTTCAAGGAGTTGGGGCATTTCAGTGAGGTGTCTTACCGGTTGACACTTCTGCATTGACTGGACTAGATCCATGATGTATTCCACATCTATTATCTCTTTTTTTATCTTTAGTATGAATCCCATGTCATTGAATATGGAGCGTTATATATTGAGGATGACATGACATTCATGGATCATCCAATAGAGATCCAAGACCACCAAGATAAGGTGATTTGAGGATGAACCATTCTCCTAGTTTGGATGTTATGGATGTATAGTGTCTTGGAGGAGAGTACATGGGAGCATGATATGTAGATACAATTCCATTACCTAGAGTTATTTTTATTTTTCCATTCTCTATTTTTTGGATGTGTTGTCCAGACCTTAGGGTTTTAGGAAATATGTTTTTTCTCCTTGATGTGATGTATGTTGTGTGATGTGTGATAATGTTTAAACATGATAAAAAGGGAAGACCAGGTTCCTAATCAACACACATTTTAATACGATGTGATTAAACCGATATGATCAATCTAGTTCCACCCAAAGCAGATAGTATCTTGACATAGAGGATAGAATTCTATAATTCCAATATTTAGTAAAGTATATTTTTCAGTTCTTGTGGGTGTTTGGGAGAGAATGTTTGGTTGATGGTGGTGTTTAAAGTGTAATGAGATTCTTGAGAGGTATCTAAATGGATGGTTGTTTGGACCCTTTGTCTCCTTCCCTTTTGGTTGGTTTTGAATTCTCAAAATAAAGAATAGTTTGAGAGGTAAATAATGTAATGGTTGGAACCTCCTGCCCTGTTAATTTTCCAAAAATCTAATAATTGAGGTTTTTGGGGGAATTTTGAGGGTTTTTTGAGACATTTGAGTCTTTATAATGGTGATTCTTTCCAATAGTTTTCTATTTCTCAAAAAGTTTACAATGGTGAGATATTTTCAATAGTGAGACATTTCCAATGGTGAAACATTTCCAATAGTGATACATTCTAATGGTGAGACATTTCAAATGGTGATACATTTCTAATGTTGAGAAATTTAAAATGGTGAGACATTTCCAATAGTGATACATTTTCAATGGTGAGGCATTCCAACAGTAATTCATTTCCAATGGTGAGACATTTTTGATGGCGATACATTTCCAATGGTAATACATTTCCAATGGTTAGACATTTCCAATAGTGGTACATTTCCAATAGTGATACATTTACAATGGTGATACATTTACAATGGTGAGACTTTTCCAATGGTGAGACATTTCAAAGGGTGAGACATTTCCAATGGTGATACATTTCCAACAATGGGACATTTCCAATGATAGGACATTTCTAATGGTGGTACATTTCCAACGGTGATACATTTCCAATGGTGATACATTTCTGATGGTGATAAATTTTCAATGGTGAGACATTTTTAATGGTGAGAAATTTCTAATGGTGATACCTTTATAATGGTGGGACAATTCCAATGATGAGGAATTTATAATGATGATACATGTCAACCGTTTTAAATTTTTCCAAAATTTTCCATTTTTCCATAAAATTAAAAAAAATTCCAATATTATGATGTTTTTTATGATAAAAAATGGGTTTAAATGCCTTAATTAAGGGTTTTAAAGCCTTTTTAAAAAAGATTAATCATATCCAAAATTTCTAAAAATTATGGAGACCTTTTAAATGCTTAAACCACATAAATTGTTTGGATTTTCCTTTAATGATCAGTTACAACTGTATCTAATCCCCCCAGTATCAGATCTATTTGTTCTAAAGAGGAGACCTTTAATGATTTCCTTTAGGATCAATTTATTGTGATATGGGAGGTACCAAATCCTTCTTCCCAATGATTTATATATCTAGTTCTTGTGGTTGGTTTGAGTTCCCCCTGAAGAAGTTCCCTCTTATACACGCACCCCATGTTTTGGTGCTGTAAGTTGGGAAAAGATTCTTTATTCTTGGTATTAATTCCTTTATTTCTCTTTATATTTGTCACACATGATGGGATTATTATTGGTATCCCTTTTGAACATGGTTGGATCCAGATTAATAAAGATAGTGAATCAGTTTAAATTGAATTTAAATGGTCATGGGAATGTGAAGTATGATCTTACATCTTTTTATTGATTTGATCTTCATTGATTTGATATTATTATTATTATATGGGTGTAATGACTTGATGAAAACCATGTATATTGGTGGATCGATTATTCTTTTGAAACTTTATTTTGAAAACTCTATTTTTGAAATGGTTTGATATCATCATAAATAATTGGCTACCCATGTATATTCGATTAATGGAATGAATTACCTATGATCTAATGGCTTGTATGAAAACACCCTTAATTAAGGAAGTGAAATTGAATAATAGACCCTTTTTAAAATCTTAAAATGTATTATGGTGTGTTATGTCATGTGATATAGGTGGGGGAAGTGGATGCGATGTGGTTTTGTAGCAGGGCTATGCTGGTTGTTGTGATGTAGTGGTGCAACAGGGCTGTGATGGGGGATGTGATGTGGTTGTCAAGTGGGGCTACGATGCAAGTGTAACTGGGTGTGGTTATTGGGATTTTTTTGGTGCTGCATGTTGTGTGTTACACTATATTAGTTTATCAATTATTAATGGACTGTGAAATAAAAAATATTGGGCATGTTTAACAAATAAAATATGTGCTAAGAAAAAGTGAATGTTTTAATGGAATGGATTGGTAATAGAGAATCTTTAAAATGTATTAATGATAATAAAAAATGGAATATGAATTATGGCTTGATTATTTCTTATGGAGGGTTTTTCTTTTAGTTTTTGCAGCAAAAGTGGAGGTTCCTATGAGTTGTCATGTGCCTTTGTGAACCCTTTGTATGGGGATTGTTTATTGTTTATATATATGTATATACCTGTGTATTATTATGATTTCTATATTTACCCCACCCTAGTTGAGCACTATGTTCCAACACCCTCATAGTCATGTAGGGGGTGTTTTTTCCAACATAAAATTGGGATAATTGATGTATGGATACCCGATCTTCCCCACTCCCTCTTCTAGGAGATGAGAAGGAAATTAACTATCTGTGATGGCCAGAAGAAAAAAGTGTTGTTGTCAAGTTGGGATATGATGAGATGTGATGTACTAGGTGTGTTCAAGAAATATGTGATGTGATGGCCCAGATGTTTTTGGGTGTGATGTTACATGTTGTGATGTTATTCAAAAGAGGTGGGAGTGTCAGGACGTATGATGTTGGGGTGTGAGAGCAAAAAAAAATAGTGGGAAAGTGTTGTAAGGTACCCTATCATCGATGTGTTTTATATTATATTATATTCTTGTATTCATTATTTCGTGGGTGATCCTTGGTGGGGTTGGGGTTTTGGTTAGTATACCTATTTAGGTGTTGTTTGTTTATACTTCTTCTCCATGATTTCATTAGTTTGTTCTTTTCACATATGCATGAGAGAATTTGGGTTTTCCTATTGAGTATACATGTATTCTAACCAAATGTATATAAAACTATTTTCAGGATTCTATGAGGACTTCATAGACTATACTAGACTTTACTATCCTGGACCTTTGGATAGTTCTTGCTCCACTACTCTAGTTTTATTTTTTTTATTTACCTTGGATACGTTTTATCTATATCGGTTTTATTTACACATTCATTGTGGGTTTTTTTTGTTTTTATTATATATATTCCATGGAGTTGATTATGGTTGATTCATTATATATTTTGATATTGTTTTATTATAGAGGGTAATGTCCCTCATACATTATATTTTTTTTATACCCTTAGTGTTAGTCCCCAACCCATGGCCTACTAGAGGTGGGACTCAGGGTTCAATATATATCTCCCCTCATTATGGTATCTTTAGAGGGAGGGGGTTGTAATAGTTAAAAGATAGTATAATTAACTCATTAAACCAATTCATGTGATAAATCTTACCTTTCCATGAAAAACTTGTTAAATACCACTTTTTGAGTATAAAATGTGGAACGACAATCATATTAGTGGAGTTTTGGTTCCTTCTCCAAGCCATTCAAGTGGATAGAAATGGTTGGACTCTAAGAGGAAACCGATTATTCTCAACCCTTTTCTAGATAGTGTATTCATTACAATATACATAGTTTGACTTTGATTACACACATATTCCTGTTTCACTAGATCTTACTCAAGTTTCTCCTTGATAAAGTGATATTTGTTCTCAATGTGCTTTATTATTGAATGATGAACTGATGTTTTACTAAGATGTTTATAACTCATGTTATCACACTTTATTTCAATAGGATAATTCAATTAAACACCAATATATTCAACTTTTTCATTCATATATGAGAGGTTTCTCCAATATTGAGTAGTCATTGTGTATTTGGCTTCCACATTTCTCAATAAAATACAATGTTTCCTATTGATTAGTGAAGAAATACAAAAATATCCAAGATATAATGAACCTTCTGGTGTAGTATTTCTATCATCTTCTGAACCATCCCAATAATCATTTATGTATTCCAATGACATCTTCTACGATGTACCACTACAAAACAATAAAAAATCTACCGTTTCTTTGATATATCAAATTATTATTTTGACAATAATAATTTGAGTTTATTTGGGATAATTTTGATACCTCACTTCTTGAAAAGTATAAAATACAATATTTGGTCTTAAATCTATTGAATACAATAGTCTTTCAATTATTTAGCTACATTTTATAATTTCAACATCTTTAACACCATCAACTTTTGATAACTTCATCCAGGTATTAACTAGTATTTTCACAGCTTTTCTATCCTCTATAACAAAAATTTTCATCATATATTTATCATATTGTATTATAAAATAAAATTCCCATGACTTATATCACCTAAAACCCAAGGAAAATCATCAATTCACTAACCATTGACATTTCAAATTCGCACCTCATAAATTAAGAAAAATCCTTTCATTGAGATTCATTCGATCCTCCAAATATTATTTCATACACATAAATAAGCACCATCATCTTTTTCTCACCCCCACCCCTTATTGAAAAATAAATTACGATTAACTTCTTTGTGTTAGAAATAAGTTTTCTCATGTATTGATTTGTCCTCGTATACCAAGCTCTTAGAGGTTGTTTCAAACCATAAAGTTATTTATTCAATAGAAACATTTTTGTATCATCTTCATGAATGGGAAAACCATTAGAATATTCAATATAAATTTCTACCTCATATACCCAATTAAGACATCCATATTTGATCACCATTTGAAAAACCATAAACTTTTTTTCACTATTATGACCAAGAGTAAATGTATTGTTTCCAATATAGACAATAGATCAAATTTATCATCCATTTCAACTCTATTAATTTATGATTATCCTTTTAACACTATATTAATTTGTTTTTAATAACTTCCCCTTCATTTATTTTGTTGTAGAAAACCTACTTGTTTCCAATAAATTTTTTCCATCTAGTCTTACAAATATCTCTTATGTCTCGTTCTTCTCAGTTTAGTCAAACTCTTCACTCATAACATGGATCCAAGACTTATCTATAGAATAATAACAAAAAAAATTAGGCTCCACTTGAGATAATAATGATGTTTGACATAGACACTTTATTTCCCTTATTTACACCAGAGCTATTTTATCACTAATGATATTTTATTCATCAATTTCATCCCTAATTCTTAATTTTTTTTAGTTTATGAAACATGGACTTCAATTATTTTTTATAAAATAATTTAGATAAAATATATTCAAAAATATCCTAATTAAAATAATCTATAGGTATACCCTCCCACAGAACAACCATAATCCCTACCCTAGAGGCATCACATTTCAAAATAAAATCCTTGGATAAATACAAAAGCTTAAAAAGGAGCAGTCATCAAATATATCTTCATTTTATAAAAAATTAAATGATCATCCTCATTCCACCGAAAATAATTCTTATTAGTAAGAATAATTAAAATGGGATCAACCTTCCCATACTCTATGATAAATTTTTTGTATTATCTTTTAAGCCCCAAAAATCCCCTAAATATATTAACCTTCACTAGAGTATGTGAATACTGAACACTAGATACTCCATATTTTCCCCTCTAAAGGGAACACTTTTCAGATAAGTACAAAAACGTTTTATCTACAACATCTACAAAACCAGATTTGAATGGTCCAAATGATCATCCCAGTATCTTCTATACAAAAAGATATCATCAAAAACAATAATTACACTTCATTGAATAAGTGGATTAAAAATGGTATTCATGGTTGTAGGAAATGTAGTAGCATAATTATTTAAACCAAGAGGAATAAATAGGTATTAATAATGACCCTCAAGAGTTTTAAATAATATCTTCCCAATGTCTTAATCCATCACTCTAACCTGATGGAAGCCAGATTTAAGATCAATTTTCATAAAATATCAATCCCCATATAATTCATCCAATAACTCCTTAACTATAGTAATAGGAAACATGTTTGGGATTTGAAGCTTATTTATAGCCCAATAATCCACACACATATTCCAACCACCAACCTTTTTCTTTACCAAGATTATAGTACTAGAATAAAGACTAATACTATTTCTTATGATACCTTTATCAATAAATTACTTTACTTTCCACTTTATGTTTCAAATTATGAGAAATTTTTTAAGGTCTCTAGATAGAAAGTTCCACTATGAATCTCGGTCGTATGGAATGATTGGAAGATCTGTGAGGTGATAACACTTTAAATTCCCAAAATAGTACTAGATATTGAAGAAAAAAATTCTTAAAATCATATTATTACTCTTGATGAAAATTTGAGTCTCCTAGTGGTATATCCAAACTAGAGGCCCATTGAATAAACTGAGAAAAAAGAGTTTTTTGAGCTATAAACTCTTGAAAATACAAAATAAACTTCTATAGTTGTGTAGTCGTTGAATAGAAACTTTCTACCAATGATAAAAAAACACATAGTAAGGTTATTCTAATTAGAACTAACATAGACAAGAGTTTACTACCGATAAATTACCAAAACTAAATAAATAGTGTCAGTATAAAACAATAAATCTTCCACTATAAACTAAAGTCCACCCAATTTAATTGAAAAGTATTCGCACTTACTATTTGATAAAATGTGATACCCATCACCCAAATTAATTATGAAAGATAAATTTTTATGTATTGGAGTATATAAATAACTGGTAAAAGTTATAGAAACTAAATTATAGATAGAAAAGATATAAATCAAAACCATAATTGAAATTCCTTCAACACTACCCTCGAGTAACATAGATTTGGTACTCTATGATTCTAGAATATCCAAAAAAGATAACAATAATTCTTGGAAAGTCATCTATGATAACTTTTCCTCTAATCTGAAAACTTCACCAAAAATTTCAACATCAAATTTTTCTTCATCATTAAGATAAATACACTTCAAAAAAATAAATTATAACCCCTTTTCAGAACACTTTTGAGATGTTATGTATTTTAAGTTGGAAGAAAAACAAAATCCCTTAGTCTTTTTATATTTATATTCTGCTCTATACAGATTATGAACCCCTTTATACTTAGTCTCATACTCTTTATTATACATAAACTTATCCTTTATCATACAATATGATCTAAAATAATTTGGAATCAATTTTAATATTCCATTATTTAATGGTTTACTACCTTAGTAAATTTTACTAGCGAATCAAGGATCTAAATTCCTTATAATTTTTTTAATAATAATATTTTGTTAAATATTCATGTGTAAAAATAAAAAACAAGATTTTTTTATGTATAGTCACTAAAATATTCATTTTTTTACACAATACCTCCACCCCCCCCCCCCAAATGATATATTAAGGCTTTGGAAGTCTAGTAATGTACAATTTCACAATTTCAAACTCACTAATATAATCATCCACCAAATTTTTTTTTATTAATTCTCATTATTGTCTTTATCGGATCACTTTTATTCGCAGTTCCATATCAATAAGAATTTATTTATTTAGATTATACCAAGAAAAATTAGTTCAGACTAGAAGGAATGAAAAAAATGAATATTGTACCAGTCCTTCAAAAAATATCTAGATAATAAGTACTCACAAATTATTTCATGTTTTATGAACACTAAAATATGTTCCGGAACAAATAATCCAAAAAATTGGATCATTACCTATAAAATTAGGTTAGTTTAATCACTTAAAATAAATAGTACATTCCCCCATAGGTTTTTTTCTCATGTACATTGTACTCAAAAAATTTAGGAATCCTGAGAAAAATCATCATTCTCCTTTCAACGTTATCCATGAATAAAGTTAGAATCAAAATTTTATTTATAATGGTGATTAAAATGTGAGGATATCTTATATTTTCCTTAGAAATCCTATTTAATATTCAAAACTCATAGACTTGAGGGTTCCATAGTCAAAAAAAATATTAATCTGGAGGATTTTTTAAAACAAAAACCTCATCTAGAGTCTATTTTTATGTCAACATGGACTATTGTAACTCATTATTCTCATGAAAAAGTTGCATTTATTCTTTATAAATAATTTCAATGGTATTATTTACCTCTTACAGACATCCTT
This sequence comes from Viscum album, assembly GCA_963277665.1. Classification (NCBI taxonomy): domain Eukaryota; kingdom Viridiplantae; phylum Streptophyta; class Magnoliopsida; order Santalales; family Viscaceae; genus Viscum; species Viscum album. The sequence continues at coordinate 924,744,917 of OY728120.1, forward strand.
CATGAGTCTACAACCTATCATTATCTTTATAAAAACCATCCACGTGTCCTTGTACCAAATTGTCTAGACTAGAACTCAGTGTCTCTATTAATACAACTCGAGACTCCATCTGAGAAGGCATTGACTAAGTTCTCCGAGTGTAAACTCAATAAAAACATTAAAATAATAAGATTGTAGGTACTGGTTTGAATAAGATATAGTAAATCCATAAGAAAATTAGTATAAGGATTTGAATATATTATATACATTTTATTATATTATCAATTAAAAAAATTGTAGAAGAAACAATGGAATAAGAAGAAGAAGAAGAAGAAGAATTCTATAGAGTACTCCCAGGAGCCATGGTTGTAACCTCCAAACATCTCAAATAGTAACTCTAACTGACCACAACTATCTTCTACCATAACATAATATATAAAACCACAAAAAGACTATAATTTTTACAAAACTACCCCTATATATTTTTTTTCATTCCCCGTTCCCCTTAGAATAAGTGTTAAATACCGGATTGTCAACAGAACTATCACATTGGTGGTCTTTTGAGAGTCTCCCAAATAAATATTCTTCTCAGAGTATGTTCTCATAGTTTTTCATCAACCTTGTTATAATTTTGTTTATAATCTAACCTCATGACTCATTTTCCTATGTTATGAAAATATTATTATTTTGGGTAATCCTCCAAATTTTTTTTATGATCTTCATGCCTCTTCTAAACTTTACCTATAGTTCACATGATATGAATTCTCGGTTTCACCCTAGGAGTCATTACACATTATTATCCTTATATATTTCACCTCATCTAAATAAATTAATCTCTAAGCTTATTTATTCTTTTGACCCTTTATTTTACTATTTTGGTCAATCTATCATTAATATGATCTTTTTACTTAACTTCATTTTTTATCTCAATTACATTTTTTTGAGTTTTTTTGTTTTGTGGATTTAATATTTTCAATATTATCCTTCAACTCACCCTTATCCTATTGTTTTTGTTGTATATTGATCTTGTAATCATGAACCATTCCATTAAATTTCTTCATTTTATCTCTATAAATATCTATTTCTTCAAATGAAACATCCAAATCCTCTTTGAGGTCTAAAACACACTCAATTTCAGTATATTCTCCATCAGATTGCTCTTAAATTTATTTCTTATCTTTGAAAACCACAATTACTTCTTCACCAAAGTATCTACATCCTCAATATCATCTCCTTCTTATTCATTCGATCTTATTCTCTTTTATAAAAGCATGTTCATTTTCATCAATAAATATTTCTTAGAAATTTTTATGCCTTTCACATCTCTTGATATTTCCTTTATTAGTTCATCATCTTCCTTGTCAAATTGAAACTTATTAGGAAACTTATAAATAATGTTGGAAACCTTTCTAAATCAATATAAAGTGAGGGGAAGCTTATATTTGAACATCCCTTACCCCATTTTATATTGGAGGAAAGGAATGAAATGACTTCACTGACTTCTTTTTCATCTGGATTATCCTCAATAGTGATCTTATTCATTACCTTGAATGTCAATGATCAATATTTATCCTTTTATATATAATTTTTATCATTGTTATTTACCTCATAAGAAATAATTATTCTATAAAAATTATCCAATGAGATGGTCTTTGGATCCTTTTCCTCAATCACTAAAACCTTCAAATTGAAGTGAAGTGACAACATTGTCAGGATCTACTTTGCAATATTGATATCTTCAAGGATTTTTACAATTATATGTAGGTACTCCATAATAAAATTCAAATTATCAAATAATTTATCAACATATTTATTATTTTTCAGCTTCAAGTCCTTGTAATTATTCCAAAAAACATGAAATTTTTCTTCTCATACTTTTGAGTTGCCTTCATAGATATTTGTCATATTTTCCCACATGAAGTTTGAAGATTTACATGAAATCACCTTCCTATATATTTCATCATATATAACTCCCTATATATTATTGATTAATTTATCATATAAATAAAAATCTTTATGATATATTTCCACTAGAGATTCACATTCCATGTTGACTGAAATTCCATGAATCACAACTGTGTACACATACATTCCTAATGATTGGAAGTAGTTCTTTATCTGAATATTCCATGGTTATAAGTTTTACCTATTAAAGATCAAAATAATAATGTGATTCCCTATAGTTCCCAAGTATTATAAATAGATAAAACCCTTTCAAATTGAAAATTTCACTCTAATATCACTTGTTAGGTCCACTTTATAAAGGATACCTTGAAAGAGGGGGTGAATAAGAGTGTATTGATTTAAAAAATCCTATTTCAATGATATTTTCTCATGGTTAGTGAAAGTAAAACTCTCTATTTCTCAAAAAATATGGAAGAAATAAATCACAAGGTGATATAAACAATTTTACTTGGTTTATCCTCACTAGGATATTTTTATGGATAATACACTCATTAATGTGACAATTCACTAAAATATAAAAAATTTCACTACTTGTTTATAATTTTAGAGAACACTCAATATCCATCTTGATTTATCACCACTCACGAGAATGATAACTCACTACTATATTAAGTGAACACTCTTAATACACGCAAATCAAAAATAAGAGATCATACCTAATACAATGGACAAGGACATTGAGGTCAATATTATGCACCAACTTCCTAAGGTTAAGGATAGTTGTACACACCATACCCTTAATACTTAGTCCAATATGAAGGGTCGGGATAATATGATATAGGGGTATGGAGGTCACTATTCTATTTAAGTGGTATATATTTTATTTTTTTGAATAGGAGTTAGTTAGTGAGTTTATTTTAGCCAAACTAAAGGAAGCATTGGACTTGGCATTGAGGTGTGATTATTTGTGGATTTTCTTCTCCCTATTCTACTGTAAAACTTTATAAAGTTCCTACTTTTGAATTCAAATTAAGTGAATATAATTAAAATGCATAAAAATTGTTTTTCTTTATACCTTTGATCTTATAAATTTGGTAATTTAACTAAGATATAATCAAATTTTTTTTCGGATGTCAACCAAAATGGAATCATGGGTAGCATCAGCGGAAACTGTAAGTGTAGGTTTGGAATAGATGATGCAAATGTAGGTAGAGAGAAGACATCAATGAATTAAAAGTTTATAAAAACATGATGATATTATCATGTAGGTGAAATATATTTTGGAAATTCTTTTCCAATGATATAAGGAACTCATCAGGATACATTTAGAGATCCATATAGTGTTTCAAGAATAGAGTAATTTTTAGAGCTTTAATTTTCATAATTGTATCCTAGTCAAATGATACAAGAATAGGATGAATAAGTATATTTAAAAAATTAGAGATAAATTCTAGAAAATAAGGTAAAATAATGAATGGACTCAAATAAAGATTGAAACAATAAGGTAAACTCTAGTACTATCTCAATCCAAGTGAATAGATTTAGTGTGAAACTCGCTCACAAGTAAAATTATTTCATGTGAGTGAATCCGGATGATAGTGAAAAACAGATTTGGAGAAAATTTCATACTATTAAAAAATGATTTTATGTGTCCTATTTTTTAGATATGATTATATTTCTTACATAATGTGAGAATAAAGAATCTTTACAAAACACACAATGACATGCACGTATTGATAGAGAAACATTGTATGGAAGGAATTTATGGCACTGACTTATCACATTGTTGATTACTCGGCCTAATTTGACTTGGGAAGAATTGAAGATAGAACTTATCACTCAGTTTGAAAATATTATATAGTGTAATCCATTGAAATAGTTGAAAGGAATTCAATGTAATGTGATAGTGGATAATACATCACTGTGTTTAAAAGTGTTACATTATGAGTTTTAGGTCTTAAGGAGTCATTGTATATCAATTGTTTGGAACTTTGCCTCTAGATATTGAAATTACCAAAATTACACATGATACAAAATATATATTGAGTCTTTTATACCTGATTATTAATTTAAAATGGGAGTTTTTCATTCAAGGTTTCATCTTTTATCATGAGTGAGGGAGAGAGGGGTGGTATTACTAGAATACATGACTAATTCCTAGTGGACTTGGTAAGGTAAATTTGTTTCCTAAAGGAATCAAATGTAATATAGAGGATAATGTTGGGAGAAAATATGAATGAAATCTTAAGTATATGCGGGTTGAAAATCTTTCCAAAGTAGAATGTAAAGAGATGAGGGATAATGGATTATATTTTTCTTGAGTAATGAAGTTTGGTCATGCACATAGGTATTATAAAAAGGGGTTTCAAATCATTGGTTGGTAGTGTATAGAACCCCAAAATGAATATGTATATTATAAATGAGGTAATGAACTCGCTGAACAAGTTGGTGGGTTTTGGGAGATGGATTTCTAAGAGTTGACCATAGAAACAATGAATGAGAAGTTGGACTATGTAATAAAGATTCTATTTCTAAAAGGTCACATTATTGTCATGTTGACTCCAAGATTAATGGATATAGGGGATGGCTATAATATTGTTTCCAAAGCCTTTATGAACAATTTGTAAGTTCCAAAAATAGAAACCGGACCATTTGGGGTTCACTTGGGATAATACCACACTAATTATATCCTACTATGTTTTTTTAATATTGGGGACAATGTGTTTTTTCAAGTGATAAAAGGGGCAATAACTTTGACGATATTATTACACACCATCTTCTTGAGACTTGGGATACATTTACACATTATCCCTATAAGGTTCATTCAGGAGTAAGGGTTAGTATAGTGTGATATAAGGGTTATAATGTAATTTTCATAAAAGTTGTATAAGGTTGTTATTTGTTGTAAGGAGTCATTTAGTGAGTTCATTTTTGTCGTGATGAAGGAGGTAGAGTCCTTGGCCTTATGGAGTGATTCTTAGGGAAATGTTTTCTTACTCTTCTATTATAACTCTCTAGAAATTTCCTCCTAGTAACTATTTGTTTAGTGAATATATTTTAAATACCCATAAATTTTACTTCCTTATACCACCGATCTTATCAACACCTCTATTAGTGTATCGATATGCTTTATTTTATTTAACATTATTATTTCCTCTTATTTTTAATATAAAAACATCATGGAATTCTCCAACTCTAACCAATATTCTCTCTTAATTAGGATCTATTTATTCTTCTCTCTACTTATCCACACATTATAGATTAATTACCTTCTTCAAAAGAAAATCTCTAACTTTTCATTTATCAAATTCTTAACTTCTCTTCAAAAACCATGGGAAAATATTTTTAACTAAGTCTTAAAAATGTGAGCCAAAATCTCCAAATTTATATCTGAAAACTTCCCCCTTTAGATAGTGGTTTAAAATATGAGATTTATACAATAATTGAAAATATTTTGTTGTAACTAAATACCTTATGGTGAAATTCCTTCAAAACCTATATTCCTCTAAAAATCACTACATAAACTAATATGTACTCCAAATTTTATGTTGTAATAAATACTATAAGAAAATTACTAATATACACATTTTAGATTAACCCCAAAATTCATGATGCAACTTGAATTTCATATCCTATTTTTTGTGATGTAACACTATATCTATAATCCACAATGTTGAACACTTTCTTTGTCTCCAACCCATCATAGCACAATAAGTCACTGTTGAAACATGATTTGTTTTTATCTATTACTTTTTAGGTTAGATAAAAACCATTATAGCCTCTAAATGATAAATTATAATGCAACCATTAGACCAAATCACTTTTCCCCACACACCATTTATTGTAATTTAATGTATTATATACAGTGGTATGATTTTTTCTTTATAGAGGAAAACTTATTATACTTCTTCCAAATTTCTTAATACTCTAAAATTTAAACATATAATGATTTATTGAGTCTTTTGAATTCTTTTTTTAATAAAAATAACCTAAAAGTCTTTGAAATAGTTTTGGTAACAATATCTAACTCACCAATAGATTTTTTTATTGTTATTTTAAACTAAACACATACTATAAAATTAAATATTTCTAATTTTACCAATTAGAATGTGATATATATTAAACAAATAAATTTATTTATGATCAATCCATGGTTATATATCTTATTATGACTTTATCATAATGTGGGAACCTTAAATACATAATTTAATAATTATATTTGTAACCATATAAATGTTATCATATCATTAATTTGGGTATTTTTGCATTAAAGGAATCAATAAAAGTTTAGTGTGAAGAGTATAGATTTAGAGATAAATTTCCAACTGGAAATATGCATTGTGGTGTGGTCGAATAGGTTGTGCTTTGAAAATTTTTCTCGGAAAGATGGTTTTTTTATAGTTTGGTGTGTCTTATAGTAATGGTTGGGTTGTGTCATGGTTGTAGTGTTGTGGTGTGGGGTGTAAGATATTAAATTTACATATATCATTGTTTGAGAGATGAAGTTTATTTGTGGTGTGAATATTTTTTGTTTCATATTGAAGGTTTTTGGATTATTCTTACATAGGATAGTCCTTTAGTTAATCTGATGTGAGGCCCTTTTATTCTTATCATGCATGAGTCTAGTTGCACTATGAGGGTTGGTATTCTGGAGAGGTGGTATTGAGGTGATTTAGGTTAATATTACATGATATCTTAGTTAATATCACATGAGTAGAATTATGGAATGTTTATACACATTTTGTTGTGAACTCCTAGGTGGTCAATTTCTTGGTTTTGTTTATCTAAGTTTAATTACAATATAGTGCCTTCCACTATGAAATGGTTTGTTTTTGGGTTCATTGGATTTTAAGTTAGGAGGATGATGATAATTTCATAATCCTCTAGAGCTTAGGTTCCATGGTGTGGCCACTTCTATCATGTTTATACCTTCATTAAATGTATTGGTGATGTACTACTATGCATAGGACAATATTATAATGAATTTTACCTTGAAAATGGAAATTATGTATTGATATCTTGTATTTATGGATATAATGTGTTGTTATAGTTATAAAATAGTCGTTTTATTAATAATTGGTTAAATCTAGCATGATCAAGAGTTTCAGAGGAAAAATGGAATAATTCATACACTTTTTTTACTATGCACAGTTTCCACTAAAACTATGGAACTATACACACCATCCTAGGAACCGTATGAAGGAGAATTTCAAGAGATAGACCCATTCACTGATTTTTTCCATAGTTCACCAAACCATGTTGTATCACCCTTAAACTGGGTGAGATATAAACTGAAGTGGCATTGCTAAATTAACAATTTTTTCATGGTTAATCTGACCATACAGAGAAAACATGCACCTAAATAAAGTAATTCATCTCTAAGGGAACAATTTCATTATGGAATACTTAATTGTGTGATCTAATTATGTGCCTCAAAGAAAGGTTTTAATATCTAACCACATGTTTGGGATGAAATTTACCAAATTTTTCACCTTAATCATGCACCCTAGAAATTTAAGACAACCAATTCTCATCTACATCCACAACCATCCTCTAACACAACCATTCCTAGTCACTAGGGATTATGAAATTAAGGGTCTCACTAACTATTTATAGTGGTAGTATCATCCAAGAGAGAGGTTCTTGTCCTTAAAGGGAGCTTGAATTCCAGGGGAGGAAGAAAGACCTATATTTTATTATTATATTTTCTTTTATTCTTATTGCATACATGAACACTTGTTATAAGCCTCTTATTATTTATTTCATCTCCTCTACATGTAGCTAAACACCCCTTGTGTTGGGTTTTTGGGTGAAAATAGATTTTCACATGGGTAATTGAGTGATATTGTTATGATATTGTGATTCATATGTTTGTTTTTTGATTTATTAATGTTTTCATTCATTATTTCACCGGATATGTCATATCAGACTAAGAATGGCATATTTAGGGATCTCAGAAGGAATTGTGATGAATTAATCTATAATAATTAGATTAATTCTTCTTCACCTTAGGGTGTGTTTTAATAATGTTTTTGAATATTGGTTCTTGGACCAATAAATTTATTTTTTAAATATTAGTTGAAACCTACTATACCAAGTAAGTTGTGGTAGTTTATAATCTTAGTAATGAGATGCACTATGAATGACAAGAACACATGTGACCAACCTATTTCTAGGGATCTCCATTGAAGCCCCTAACCCTGATGCACTTTTTTCATAAATCTAAGAATTAATTTTTTATAATTTTATGTTTTTGGTTACATTAAAATTATGAACTTTGATTCATGTCAATAAAAGTATAATATTTTTTTAATAAGAAATCAATTCTTTCAATAATTGTGTTAGGGTTCAACCCATTTTTAAAGAGAGAGGGAAATTTAATTAATGGATATATTTTCTCTATATTAATATATTATTTTTTCTATATTAATGAATATTTTGTCTTAAAATTAATGGATTTAAAAAAGGAATGTTTATAGAATTAATTAGATATAAACTTGGTTTCTTTATCAAAGGATATAGTTTCATTATTCATATGTGATTACTTGGGGCGTGATTTTCACATAGGTTTTGTTATGCTACATTAATAATTTAAGTTAAATCATTGAGTTCAATTTTGTACTCTATGATTACTAGTGTAATTTTTTGATTTTATCCATGGTGTTTTAATCCTTCGGATTGGTGGGGTTTTCTGTATTAAAATCTATGTGCATATTTTTTATTCTAATTAAATTCTTTCTTTCATTTTTCATTTGATATTCTCACAATATTTTTTCATCAGCATGTTGTTTCTTAGGACTGTTTATGTTCTTCCCCTAAATGCTATCAAATTGAAGTATTTTGATATTCGTTAGGATTAGATATAGTTGACTCAAGATAAAAGATTTTTTTCCACATCAAAAATTTTAATTGAAAAAATGACTTTTTTTACTAAAAACTGTAGGTAAAAAAATTGATTCATGAGAAGACAGTGGAGGAATTGAAGAAAAAAATGAAAGAATCTAGAGAATATGGATAAAAAGGATTTATAGGATATGATAGAGTTGGAAAAAATATAAAATTAAATGTATTTATCATATAATACATTGTAGAAGGTGGTGAATCTAATAAATTTCAAAGTACATCTAGGTAACCATATAGATGAGTTCACCAAACTTCTGATTGAGTTGCCTTTGGTGGTAGTCAATATTGATGATAAAGGTGAAAAAATTACTATTTAAATGGAATTAGAAGATAAATATTTACTTATATTATTTTCATTACCAAATTCATATGATAATCTTGTCACCAAATTGTTATTTGGGAAAGACAATTTGAATTTTAATGACTTGAATTCATCCATGTTGATTAATGAGACTTGACAAAAAACCAATGATGGTGAATCTTTAGGTAATAGTGGTATTCTAGATATGGTAGATAGAAATGGTAATCAGAGAGGCTAATCTAATATAATAATAAAATTTAAGCACTTATTTTGTGATAATGAGGGTTATTTTCATAGAAATGGAAATGATTTGAAAAAAATAGAGAATTAAAGAAGACATCAGACACTAAAACTAAGGATACTAGTGTAAATATTATTTAGTATGAGGGTATTTACTTCTAGTTGGTACTTATTATCATAGTTTAGTTATATAAAATGAATAGGTGATTGAATTATAGCTTCATACCACATTACACCAAATAGGGATTTATTTTATTTATACAAATAGAGAGACTTTGGTATATTTAAGGTGTAAAATAGAGATTCTATTGGTTTTGTTGGTGTTGGTGATATTTATATCACTAAAAATGCAGGTTGTACACTGATGTTTAAGGATGTAAGGCATGTACCGGGTATGTTCCGTATTTTTTATCTTCTTATGCTCTTAAAAATTATAGATCTAGGATTTCATTTTGAAATGAAATATGGAGTTTTTTAGAGGCTCAATATCATATTCATGAGGAATAATGGTTTAAATTCTCTACAGGACTAATTTAAAGGTGTATGGTGAAGTGTAAAATGAAGTTTCAAAGAAGGATTCATCAGATTCATAGCACGGATGGTCATCTCACATGATTCAAAACCATTGACTAGTGTGGTGAATGATTAAAAGTTGAATCAGGATATGTATAGTATTTTAGGTCTTACACCTAATTATTTTACTTTAGATAGTTACACTAGTTAATAAAGAATTAAATTTAAACATTGAGGTGGTGTGTTAGTGGTTTCAAATGATGAAGGTGATAGTATCATCTTAGGAGATGATGATCTGGGGAAGCAGCTAATTTCTGTAGGTTCTCCATATTTTTTGATGATCCCTATTATGGGGGATCCAAATATTACTATTTTTGTTCTTTCTTAGTAGGATAGTGTGGATATAGGTATTACAATAACTTAGGCATTTGGATTTATTTTTCCATGCGAGCTATTAGTTTTCTATCAGAGTTTAAAGGGAATCATAATATTTTCTACAAAGTATGAATTTTGGGGTGATACTAACTAGTTTTCATTCCAACTATTTTTTTTTATTTCATATCCTTATTTGATGGGATGAAGAGGGATGTATTTAGCGTTCAACCCATTTTTGGAGAGAGAAATATTTAATTAATTTAGATATTTTCTCTATATTAATAGAGGAATTTTTCTCAATATTAATAGAGATAATTTCTCAATATTAATGGATTATAAAATGAAATGTTGAATGAAACAATTAGATATTAACATTTTTCATTTATAAAATTATGTACTGACATTATTCAGATGTAATGATTTTAGTAATATGGGTGTAGACAAGAATCAAGAGAGTAGTGAGAGGAGGTCCAAGGTAATTAGATCCATCACATCTTAAGCATCAACCAGTGATCAATTATTGAGGCTAATCAATGTTTAAAGAGGATTAATAAGGACACCCATGTATTTGACATCCATGAGTGTGATATTTTGTCATCGTAGGGTTTTGTTTTTATTTGAGATGATTTTCAAAGAGGCAATAGAAGTGTATCGGGGTATAGTTTTCACATGGTTTTTTCTACACTATATTTTCAATACAATTTGAGGCATTGAATTGAATCTTCTTCTCTACTATTGTTAATATATTTTTTAAAGGTTCATCATGGTTTTTAATCCTCCAAATTTTATTTCTTCTCCACATTCAAATATATGTGCTTTATTTTTTTTATTCTTATTAAATACTCAATTCTGTTTTTCATTTCAGATTCTCACAATATTTTTTTACAAGTGTGTTTTTTATTAGGATCTATCAAATTCATTCCCAAAAAAAATTTATTGAGGGTTCATGATGTAAATTAATTGAGGTTCTTTAAGGGATCAACCCCATAATTCTACTATAATCATTATGGAGTTAGGTTAGAATTTAATTTAAGCCACTTGAAAGTAATGATTTAGGTGGAGCGATACCAAATTTTAGAACTATTTCCATGGAAACCGTGAAATGGTGTATTTTTTGTCAATTCTTCATAAATTAATTTGGAAATAAAAATTAACAATTATAAAGAAAAAATGTTCTTAAACTCATTTCTTTTTTCTCTTATTTCTAGTATTTATCTTTTATGTTTGGTGTGTCGTTTTTTTTTGTATAGGATCATGAGTGTATGAGTTTATGCCTTACTCATTACAAGAGTGTTGAATTAATAGATACTCCTCTTTGATCTAGAAATTGAAAAAACACTATCAAGGAAATGATAAGAACTTATGATAGAGAACATTCAAAACTCCCTCATACCAAATGTGTAAAGGGAAGGCCTGGTCATTGTTTATGTGACTAGACATCAATTTCTACCTATGGGGTTTGACCAATAGAATTTTTTCCTAAATACATACTAAAATTCAAACCAACAGTTCAATTTTCACTAAGATTTTCTCTACAACAGTAAAAATAATACATGCTGTAAGTTTCTCAAGAATAGTCATTTTACCAATGAACTCTATTGGAGTAAGGATTTACATCTATTCATAAAGAGGATAAATCATTATATTGTTAAATATAGAAAATTTTAAATCAAAATATCTATTATATATATCATTAAGAACATGATATAATTTGTGGGTTTACTGAGTAAAGACCCCAATTCTTACTTTTACAAATTTTTATAGATTTATGAAACTTTCCATTATGACATAGTGTTGAAGGATGTGATAAAAATTCACCTATTTATTTTTTTATTGAAGAATAAGGAAAAATATTAGATAAAATGGTTTTTGTAGTGTTCTGTTCTTAATTTATTGTATATTTCTCAATCTTTCCTATCAAATTATTTTCCTTTACCAAGACAGTGATACTATGAAAAAACATTCACAACTTTCAACAGTTTGAAAATGAATCTCTTTATAAATCATGGGAGCACTTAAATTACATGTTAAGGAAGTTCCCATATCATGGGATGCCATTATGTATTTAATTACAAAACTTTTATGGTGTAATTACCACGAGTACAAAATATGTGGTAAATGCAGTGGTATGGGGTACAGTTATAAGGAAGGAGAATGAAGAGTTATTTGATTTGTTAGAAGATATATCAGAAAAAATATTTTAATGGAACTTAGAGAGAGGGAAAAATCATAGCATGCATAATGTTGATGTAATAATCAATCTATTATCTCAAATGGACATAATGTAAAAGAAAATCGATGCACTCCAAGACTGAGGTGATTTGAAAAATGGGTAAATTAAATTCATTAAAAACCCTTATTTTAGAGAATGTAGTGATAACCATGCCATGGGAGAGTGTAAAAATATAACTGTTAGTCCCTTAACTAGTGATATGAGTTATATATCACCAAATAATGGGTCAAATATATTTCTATCATATAAAATTTGGTATCAAAAGATAACATAAATTTTGGTTGGAGTTCATAGAAATAATAAACTCCTCAACAGATGCCTCAAAGACCTCTAAGGTATACCCAACCTTAATATCAAAATACTTACATAATTCTACACCAAGGTAATTATTACCATCATGGATAATTCCAAAAATAAGGGTATCAAAACCCTTATCCATCACAACCTCCTCATTATAAATAAGTGTCTCAACAAACACAATAAGAGATGATGTTGAACTTAGAGTAGATAATATCTATGTTTATTACCACTATATAAACATGATTTAAAAATAAATAAAAAAATATCTAAATACTATAGATATAAATTGGGTATCTTACGAACCAACTTTTAATGATACAACCTGATATAATGTCGGGTAATTCAAAAATGAAGCCTCAAGTGTAATCCAAGGTGGAGATCCTAAGGAGTGGAAAAGTGATCGCGCAACTAGCCCTTGAAAAGTAAAATTTAGTGGAATGTGAGAAAGGGTGATGTTCCACAACAGAATTTGGAATAAATAATTTATCCAAAGTTATAACCATTAGAAAAATTCCCATAAAAAGGGAAATAAGTAATGTAAGAGAAAGAGAAAGAACTAGTTAAACCTTATTTACCTATTTTTACTTTTACAAATCATATAGAACAAATAAATATGGAGAAGTTTTTTTTAATGTTTGTGTAAGTGTTTTGGAATCTTTATATCAACATTCCCTTTTTCGATGCATGGAATCAAATTCCCAATTATACCAAGTTTATGAAGGAAATCACCTCAATTAAAATAAAAATGGTATAATTGGTCACAATTTACCTCAATAAAGAATGATATAAGTTGATTCAACACTCGACCCCACTAAAACATCAAGACCTCAAGAGTTTCTCTATCTCATGCACCACTGGACCATAAAATTTTGGTAAATATATTTTTGATTTTGAACCTTATTTTAATATTATTCCTTTTATAGTCTTTAAAAAAATGGTAATGTAAGAACTAGATCTTTCTTATGTGATTCTTCAATTATTCGACCAATCAACCAAGCACCCCAAGGATATTTTTGAAGATGTTTTAGTAAAGGTAGGAAAAATCATATTCCTAAAAGATTATATTATTCTCAACATAGAAGAAGACGTAGAGGTTTCGTTAGTTTTTGAGATGCTATTTCTTGTAATGGGTAAATTTATTATTAACTTCTAATAAGGGGAGTTTATATTTCATGTGGGAAATGACCAAGTAATAGACAACATACTTAAGGATGTAAAACAAGCCTCTATTATGGAATATGAGTACCAATGCACTGTCTATACCCTAGAATATACAACGTACTTATATTGGATATGTAAGAGTTATTTTTATCTATGTAATATTTATTATAACTCACACTCAAGAATTTAGGAAACTTTGGGGATATTTAAAATTAAGTTCTAAAATCTGTAAAAGTAAAACTAAAGGCCCATAGGGGTTCCATCCTTTGAAAAAAATCAAAACATAAGTCTATTTTGTGGGATGTTCAGACATTTACTAAAGATATATAAATGTATTTTATTACAAATGGATATTTGGATGTGCTCACACCATGGAAAACCATAGTCACTCTATAGGGGGTAATGAGAGCTCCATATAGGAAAAGAATTAAGGACCATGCCATGACTAAAATACCATCATATCATGATAGAATTAAAAGTATTTTTCTCAACATGACAAGAATCATGACACTCAAGACCATTTAAATACTTCCATATCTTTTTACCACGTAAATTAAATATATGGGATAATAATGAAACATTACCAAATATAATAGAAAGAATAAAAATAATATTTAAATACCACTTCCCACATGGAAGTATACTACTTATTAAGTGTTTCATGTGTGAGGATAGACTTATGTATACACATATAAGACTATTGTTTCCCTCTAATTATTTAAATTATTTACTACCATTGTAAAATAATTTCTTTTTATTGTTATTGTAATAATTTTTAGTTCACAATCTGTCCTTAGACCATGCGATGTAGTTAGGGTTTTACTATTATTTTCTTATAATCTCGTTCTTTTGTAATTTTCATTTTATGTATTTCAATAAAAAGTATTATATATTACTTTATCTCTCACTTATATTATTTTATTCCACCATATTTCCTTATTTTGATATTTATTCTTCATGATGGTGAAGAACTAACTCAAGGGATCTCCTACAAAAAACAAGTAGTGGGAAAATTGATAATGTTTACTTATTATGACTATCTTAGGTTTAAATTCATTTTCTAAACTATTATTTATCCTTTCCATAATCATCATGGAATAATATGAATCCTTGATGTTTTAGTTTTGAATGGATGTGATTGCATATCTTTTATGTGGGTTAGGGGTTATCTCGATTAAGAAGACCTTTAACTTTATAACCACAGTGGATATGGGTTTATAGTGTACTCGATGATTATTAGGTGCACTATATATTCACATCTATGGAGGAAGATGATGACCACACATACCATGGAGTGTGTTCATTAAGTATGTATGAGATTAATAATGGGACAATTAATTTTCATTAAGGGTAATTCTCTTAGGAGTATTTCCTTTATTCTAACCTCATTCATTCTATTTTCATTTTTCATTGCATGTTTAATTTTTTGTTTCTTGAATTAATTTTTCCAAAACCCCCTATTTATTTCCATTCATTTTAAAAAATATAAAAACACCAAAAATATAATAAGTTATCAGAATAATTAGGGATTGATTAACATCAAAGGCTCTTTAAGAGTGATGACCCTAGTATGTCGCTATGTTGTACTAGGAAAATAAATATTGTTTTAGACAACATTGTTATGGGCATGTAAATATGTGTTGAGTGTTATAATTAATATTTTCCTATGAATATATAACAAAAATCATTAATTGTTTAAAATTTTATAAATTAATATGATTGTAACTTGTTCATTTGATTGACCAATATAATATGTATAAATTAAATAAAATAGAAGCATCCATAAATGTAAAGAAAATATAAAATTTGATATAAATGAGAGTATATAAAATTGGATTGTGAGATAATAAAAATACCTTAAAATATTAAGTGTTGGATTCCTTTCAAATTGAACAATCATCAGGACCTTGATCATTCAATTTGGATAACCCTAATATTATTGCTCATGGATTATCTTTTTTAAAGTGAGTAAAACATAGGTAACCCTAATAATTTGGTACTTATATCTAATATAATCATTGGGATTAACTTAACTAAATAACTCTAATAGTTAGGAAAATGTGGTAAAAGAGTTGAAATAATCAATAACATATATTAGTAATAGTTATTGAAAATACAACTATCCAAGAGTTATATATGATATATTTGACATGATTTTTGTAATGAACTTGATTTTTGTAGTATGAACCTTTAAAAATATATTAAATGGTATTTTATAGATGTGTTTTTGAGTCGTTTTCATCAAATGAGTGGCACAGATGGCTAGAAATAATATATTTAAAATAATATCTTATTTTTAGGTCACACACGCATGATCACAAGAAAATGTCATTTCCTTATAAATAGAGCCTTGAATGAGAAAAATAGTTCTACAGTTGGGTCCTAAATAAGTTTTTACCCTAGGGGTGATGTAAGGTGGGTTCACATCCAGGCCTCCGTTCTGGGTTCGTCATTAGTATAATTGATTAATTAACTAGTTATATCTAGAAACCCTAATTTACCCTATATAATCATCCCTAACTCTCTGATTTAGGATTATCCACCATAAACCCTAATTAAATAGAGGTTGAGAGAGATAACATTGAGAGATTTAGATATTTAGAGCTGATGAACATTCTCTTTAAATGGAAACATAAATAGTACTCAGAGAAATCACGAACATTGCTAATGAATGATCTAATCAAGATGTATTACTCATTATTTTTCATTTTGGTTGATTCTATATTAATTCCCTTACTATAATTTATTATTCAAAAATTATTACTAATTATTAATATCTCTTATTTTTTTTATTATTTATTTTCCCAAAATTTATGATTTATGTTTTTTATTATTTATCGTTGGTGGTATCGTTCATAATGAATGATGGTCAGATGATCACTTTGGTCATTGAACACTTATTCCCTCTCTATTTATCACTTTTTATTTATGGATTAAATATCATCCATCACTACAGATGATTGTATGATGAATATTAGCCACAATTGATGAAGGATCAATATCCATGTCTATAATAAACCTATTTATACACGATAGTTAGTGAGGTTCATGGGAGGATCATTGAGTTATAATGAATCATCATGAGGAATGGTGGTGTGGGTTCCTGAAGAGAATCAATGTGTGGGGTGTCAAGGATGTGTGGAAATGGATTTCAAGTCATTTTCTCAGTGAAGTATGGGTAGAAATGGGTCACTCAAGGAGAGAAAACATCGAACAAGTCCTTTGATAGTGTTTCAATCATGATCAGTATAAACAGCACATTTCTAGATGAGGTGAAAATCTATATCTCAAAGACACAATCATGTGTCTTTTGATCTAGATCCACACACCATGTACTATGATTCTAGAAATGGATAGGGTTGTGGATCAAGTTAAATATAACATAGGGTGTAATTTATAGGTTCATTCCATGTGGTCCTAGGTCTCTTAGCATTATATGTACAAATATTAAATGCCTAGGAGGCTATCTAGACCCCCGTTCCATGTGGTGTAGGGGTGCATGTTGTGTACCTCAGTCATCACACAACTCAAATTGTAGAGATACATATTTATTACCACTACAAATACCTCATTCCATTTACATCATAAAACATGTCATGTAGGTCAACCCATACACACCATGTGGAAAAAAGTACATGACTATTCTTATACTGAGGGGTTACAAACTATGTACCCCAAAATTCTATGTCATGTACTTTTCCAAACATGAAAATTTTCACATTTTCTCACCTAGGACTCATATTTTGGAATGTGGGTAAACTATATTGAGAATGTTTACACATATAACATGATAATACATTCCTCTTAAGCATTAGGGGTGAGATATGAGATGATTCAGGTATTCTAGTTTCCTTATCTCTATATGGACATTGACGCGGATTAGGTATGGAGAAAAGAGTAGATGTGAGGTTAGAAACTCCCTTGGTAGTGAGCTAGTAATACGGAATAGGACACCAAATTATTATTATAGTTTTGAACTCTAATATTTTCATGGTGTGGGGCCTCCAGATCAGGCATAGTTCATACTTCCTTGACCCTGACAAGGTGTGGGTCCCCTAAACGAATGAGAGAGTTAGGAATTCCCTCACTCACAAGATTCACAATTCCTATATCCATGAATTTTGGTACTCTCTCATCTAAAACAATATACTCAATGAGGCACGGGTCCTCTACCAAGGTTGGTTAGTCCCTCGACCAACACTTACCTTAGTGAGGTGTGGGACCCTAACTAAAGTTCTGATATATGACATGTGTTGTAAATTTGGGTAGTTCATATTCTTGGGTTGTTTGTTGTGATTGTTTCTTTTATGGTTTTTTTTATGTGAGTTAGAATTTAAAAAAAAAATTAAATTTCATTGATAATTATCTCCCCCCCACCATTAATTCAAGAAAACCCAAATAAACCATTCCTTTTTTCATATTATATAATTTGGACTTAATTGAAAATTATCTTAAAATGCATAATTTTAATGACATATTAAATTTTCAAATTTAAAGAAGAATCTATATATTTTTTAAAACTTGAATTTAATTATTTTAAGAAATTAAATCTCAATTTTTCAATTAAATTTTTAATTCTACCTAGATAAGTGGTATTTTGATAAATAAATTGAAATTATTTTAAGAAAATATAATTTGGATTTTTAAATTGTTAATTTTTAGTATGGAATTTTTTAATGTGTTTTTTAAATTATAAAAATATAATTGATTTAGTTTTTTCAAAATATAATTTTAAATTGACCCAAAAAAATGAATAGGAATTTATTTTAGAATTTTTTTGAATGTTTCTTATTCAAATTAATCTGGAATCTTCCTACACAAAAAATATTTTCTGTAAATTATAGCGGAGTATGAAAATGGAAGACGAAACTTATAATCATGAATTCTGAGACCATTCCAAGGGAATTCAAGTCTTCTACCATGCCTCAATTATCTATTGTGAAGACCCTTTGACTGTGAATGGAAAATATTTTGTGACTCTAAGTGCTATCATGATTTCACCCCTAATCCTACCATAAAGTTTCCATCATGCCTACTACCATGAGAAATAAAAAAATTCTACTACTATGCCTTCCTCATGTTGTAATTAACCCACACTGCTACCATGGAGCAAGCTTGGTAAAACGCCCATTTCTTCCACCATGAATTCCCAAAAACTATAAACCAGGCCTCTAACTATGCAGTTCACCATTAAACCATCTTGATATCATGGATTTCTTAGAACACACCTCCATTTCACTTCCACCCACTGCACCTCCAATTCAACAGACCTCATAGGTTCTTGACTACATGAATAAGATCCCAAACTAAAGGGGGTGTTGACATTTTAATCAAACTCAATATGGTATGTAGATCGATGGGATTGATTGAAGGTTTCCAAGACCAACCAATGAAGCATGGCAGTGTCACTTATAGATGTTTATCAAGGAGACCAAATCCAATTCATGTCACCCTGTTGAAAACCGAATCTTTGATTAGAATGAATTATGAACCCCATTTCTTGACAAAGTGAAGTTGATTCACCTAAGGAAGCTTAGAATCTAAGTGTTGAATCGAGGACAAAGATCACATAAGAATAGAAAAAATTTATCTTTATAAAATTAGATCCAAAACATTTGTCGAGGTTGGTTGAATACCAAACCAAGTCTGAGAAATCTCGGAGTAAACCAATAATGAATCTCAACCCATGTTTGAATGAAGAACTAAAGTAAAGATCGACCCAAATCTAATCTAGAGGAAATTCCATAAAAGGTTGAGTTTGAATCCAAATTTGGGGAAGATGATTGCATAGGGTTCTCTAAGTTTGATAACCTCAATGTCACATACCAAATATTCCTAATCCCAATATATTCATAGATTATTTAAAAATAAAAATGAGAATACAAATAGATGTGTGAATTTGATCAAAATCGTTTACTTAATTTTGTGGGAATTTAAAGATAGGATAGACATTGATCTCTCCCAATGATGTGGTTATTGCTTTGGAAAAGAATGCATGAAATGTACTTAGTGAAATTTCCCAGTGATTTTACACAAATATAATGTCCTACCCACACTAGTGTTTTCAAGCTCATGCTCTCTTTCCAAACCAAGCCTACACCTTGAATTCCTCTACACTAAAATTCCATTCCCCAACACTAGTCACCGAACTATAATGTTTCCTGAGTATCCATCCTAATATACTTGATTTCTAGTCTATCCTTCTCATCTGAACAACCAGGTTCCATTTTGTACATTATATAATTTCCTCATGTCCTCACAGATCCCTGATTATAGATCAATATTGAGCTCTCCTCCTCTATTAAAGACCCAAATCCATCCTGTTTATGCAGCTTGAAGCCCATGTTTTGGTTCAAAGTCAATCTCAAAGCACCATCAAGACAAAATTATTTATCCAACTTTCCAGCACATGCATTGTTAAAATCATTCCTCAACTATAAGGCTTTCACACATAATTTCCACTAGAATTAAGAAACACAAAAACAATTTTGATTATTATTGAATATTTATTATCACAAAAAAAATTTCTAATATAAAAAGATTCAATAAGATTCCAAATGGATTCCATACAATCTATATAGATGTAATTCATCTAATAAAAGAGGAATCTCGATCTTGGAACTATGGAGAACTAGGGAGATGAATCTATGTTTCCTATAAATATGTATCTTTTCCCCCCAAAAAATATTTATCACCCACAAATTAGAGCATATAAATTGTGTGATTCTCTTGAGTATTTTTTAATTTAAATTCATTTTTTCTGTTTTTATTCAATTGTGATGTTATTCTTCTACCCTCGATTATTATGTGTTTCTCTCAACCTTCATGATTTAATTTTGATCTATTTAACTCCATAATTATGGAGAAATAACTCAAGGTCTAGGTCTTTGAGAGAGATCGCACAAGCACCTCAAATCCTCAATTCTGTAATTCCTTATTCTCATCCTTGATGTAGCAGTAAAATGGTCAAAAGTAGATAGATGATTTTCATCTTCTCTCTTCAATGATCTATTTCATTATACCATCAATAAAATTATATATCCCTCCCCTATCATAGCCTATAGTGCATATTATTGAATATTTGTAGATTAGGGGATGAAAAACATATGATGGAGCTAATTTTGGAGACCATGAATGTCTCGATTTAGTGTGTCCATTTCATATTCACTATGGTGTAGGTAGAACTAGATATGCACTAGGAGAAATTTCTATGTGTGTTTGGAACCAAAAATTAGATGGAACAAAAATAATCGGTGAATGGCATTGATTCAATTTTCGAATGAGATCAATAAAAATAATAAAAAAATTATGTTATCAACCCAGGATCCAAACCCATTTCACCATAGTTTTTGTGTGTTTGAATTCTATTTTTTTTTAATTCATAAAATTAAAATTAAAAATCCATCTTTCTGTTTATTTAAAAATTAAGGAAAATAAATAAATAAATAATAGGATAGTGAATCTCTCATTCCCTACTCCTTGATATATGAAATTTTTCAACCACTTGGATACATTAAGAGTAATAAAAAATTTTGATGAGGGCTCTTGATAGGAATTTCCATCAGCTATGTAGAGTGGGACTCTCTTTTACGTTTTTATTATTTTAATTATAATTATATCTAGGTTTTTTCTTACCTTTATGGTTTGAGAAAACTAGTCTTCCAAACAATCATTTTTATTTTATGGGATATCATACTGAGTATGTATATACTCACCCATATATGGGATTTTCACCTACATGTGTCATGTATAGATGAAAAATAGTTTGGTAGTGATCTTAGTGGACATGGTGTTGGTGGAGAAGGAACTTCATGGTATCCATAAGTTTTAGGCATCGGTGTATTTCATGTTAGGATTTATGCATCTAGGATTTATCTTCATTTTCCAGTTATGTTAGGTTAGTTTTTACCTTGGGATATTAGGCCTCTTTTTCGACCTTTTTACTTTATATCATTACACTTTGTGGATGATTATAATTTTTCACATGAATTATATTCATTATAGTTGGTTTTATTTTCTAGTTTTCATTATTTTATCATATGTGGATATGGGTATTTTTGTTTCGGTGTATTTGGTTAAGTCCTACCATGTTGTTTGATATGATTACTTAGTGATAGTCACCAGTTCCAATCCTATTGGAGGTGTGATTATGGTGGCACACTCAGCTTACCATCGGCCTAGGTGGGGTCCCAATGAGTCATTTCATTTCAAAGTGGTATTAGAGAGGGTATTTATAATTGATGAAGTGTGAAGTTTGGAATCATGTGATAATTGGTGTGGGAACTTAGGGAAATGGTGTTAAGGGATCTTGAGCTGAGATTTCAATCTAGGGAGCCTAGTGTTAGTTCAGTGGATGACATATCCATTCTCCAGGACTCTAATAACCTATCTTTAAACTCAAGATATATAAGGAACCAATTTCTAGGAATATTTAAATGGTATATACTAAAAGGATCAAACAATAAATGAAAAAATAGGGGGATCAATGTTTGTATTTTTTTCAAAAAACATGTACACACTTCTTCGTATTTAATAGTAATGTCATCATAAAAAGTAGTACAAAATAAAATATAGAACACAAAAAGTTTTTTATTGATGTTATCCTTATTAAAGGACGAATATGTACCTTTTTTATGATGGTTATTATCCCCCCCCCAATTAACCATTCTTTTATTATCTAGAGATAGCTACATGAAAGGGTATAACCTTATACCATCTATAAGAATCTGAAACCAACAAGTGAAGTATACACACTTGATTATTGAATATAAATAAAAAAGTATCCTCAAATATAGATAAAAACTTTAAATCAAAATTTTCTTTGGACTTGATGGATTATGATCTTCTTATTTCTTTAACAATAGTATTCTTGGACATTTCACAATACTTTGAAAATATGTTCCTCTTTTTCAATACATTAATTTCTAATGACATATTCCTTCTCTTTTTTATAATATATTCACTAAACCATGTGAATAAAGTATCCATGATTATAAAAACTTTAAATATTTTGAATACATAGTCTCATAACTTCCATGCCCAATAGGAAATATTTTGGCCCTTCTTTATCTGTTATTTCTTCCATAAAATCTGCATTCATTTAAATTATCATAAATACATGAGGACATGAAGCAGGCCTGATATGGATATGGTGACTCATGATATGGTGTAAATATCAACCACAACCTCTCTTCATCTTTACTCAATATGGAATTAAACTTTACTCATAAAAATATTCTTGATCCATCTTCGAAAAGATTTTTTCCTTTAAGAGCTCCATGACACAGGTTTCCCTTCACAACTTATATCCATATTTTCCTTCATAAAACTCATCATCAAATGAATTGAATCATAATTATAGGTATAATTATGATGTTTAGAGAATTTAATAGTATAAAAATATCACTTTAATTAATTCCCTTTGTCATGATATTAATTCTAGAAACCCATATTTTCCTCCTATAGAGTTATCAAAACATAACTAAGTAGATGACTCTTATAAAGCGGCCTTTTGCTTTTTTTAAACACCTTTTTTAATATTATAAAGTGTCAAATTACTCTTATTAAGTTCCATATTACTCTCATGAATCCTTGGTTTACATTTTTGAAGTGGATAATGGCTTTTATAAACTTTTAAAGACTTTTCCATTTTTTAGCCTCAATCAAAGAAATATGGAATCCTTCACATAATCACAGAATAACTAAAATTCAACTCCAAGGCTTCTCAAATAAAAATAATTATCAACACCATAGAAAAATTAAAATTCATCATTGACATGTATTGATTATAAATACAATATAATCCTCAAGTGGGTTCAACAATCTCCCCCTTTGGATTTGATTTCACTTCCAAAATCGTACATTTTCTCCACTTTATCAAAAATGAATTCAAACTGGATGTGAATGAGATGATATAAATATCTTTAAAGTAATGATTCATAAAGAAAAAAAACTCTAAGTTTACTTGATCCATAATCAGTGTACAAAATAAGAGTAATTAGATCAATAATCAATGTTGTCCAAAATTACAAAAAAGATACCTGGTTAGAATGTTTAAGCCCAGAAATGGAAATATGATTCTATTAAACCTTTCCCTACACTCACTCAATAAAATCATTAAAAAAATTAACAATATTATTATAGGATCTGGACACAATAGAAATGTGGCAGTTGGGAGGGTCCAAATTTGATTTTTATGTAATCGATGACCAATCCGGGATCAATATGACAATGAATTCTAGTATCCACAGATTGAAATCAAAGATTTAGACAAAGATAAGAATAGATCTAGATCATATAAAGATGATATTTCACATCATTTTTATAATTAATTTAATAATTTCTTAAGAAATTAAATACCTGGGTCTTTAGTACATTCTTTGTTGATGATCATTCATCATCCGGAATGACCCTTTCAGATTGTCTTTGTTGTGCTTGCAAGGATCCAAAGTTGAATCCCTTTAGCGGTCATCCACACATGCTCCAATGGTCTTTGATCAACATCACTCATTCTTAGAGTTCTAGCATGGTGGAATGAATGTCTTGTGTCAATCGTTCTTGATTGGTTCTTCTTCGGTCTTGAAGAACTTCTCTCGTTCTTGAGAGGGAGAGATGATAGGAGTCGAGAGAGAAAATGTTTGGATCAACAATTCTCAATTTATCAGGGTTTGGAACAATATATGCACCTACCTATTAATCAAAATGGGGTTTTAGTTACAATATTTAATTGAAAAATACAAATGAAACACAATTATAACTATTAGAGAAAACTCATGCCACATAATAACAATAACAACACCATTAATTGTGGTGTGCTAACTTGTGAAAAAGGGAACCATAAAAGAAATATCATTCCATATAATGATAAAAATCTTATTATTGTTTCTTGAGACAATTGGATAAACATTATTTACCTACTTGTAAATAATTAATTTATCAATGGACGTGGTCT
Source organism: Viscum album (assembly GCA_963277665.1). Lineage (NCBI taxonomy): Eukaryota > Viridiplantae > Streptophyta > Magnoliopsida > Santalales > Viscaceae > Viscum > Viscum album. The sequence continues at coordinate 924,769,778 of OY728120.1, forward strand.
TGGTCCGTTTGAACACCTCTTCCATTTATTAAACACCCAAATAAAATATTTTATTCTCTTAAATAAATATTTTTATTTATAAACTAGTAAATAAATATTTATTAAATATTTAATAAAATAAATAAATATATTTTATTCACAATCTGGTGAATAAATATTTATTTAATTTATGCAATCATTTTAACTGGAATAAATTTATTCCACAGTCTTGAGAATAATATTTATTCCATTAATTAAATTAAAATAGAATTAAATTGAGACCACTATAAACACTTAGTGTGTGACCCTCTAGAATGTTTTCTCATTGGCATTAGGTGGGCTTTCCTAAAGTCTAAGATTACTATCTAGAAATAGGTCAAGGTACCTAATAGAAATAACTTAAATTCATAATGATGACATCCATAAACGAACACTCACTGTGTAATATAATCCCTTTGTCACAATATCTCCTCAGGTAGGTTTCATGATAGTGTCATCAACCTATATGCTTGATATGTCATTCTTTGACTACATTAAATAAACTCATTGTTATGCCATGGACATGGAATTTAGGGCGACAATTCTATTTTAATCAAAGGACTGAGATATCAACTTCCATAAATGGAAGGTACAAATCATTCCTTTACTTATCCATTAATAACATGTCATTCTTGAAGCACCCAACATACCCTACTTCCCACCAACATATGGCATGGTGTTTTTCGTTAGAAAATATAAGTGTGAGAGTCATGACACGTATTAATGATAATATTAAAGTCTAAGGACCATTACACACACTCACAGATAGGAATATCTGATGACACCAAAACATGTGGAATTCTTGCTGGTGGGTCTGTTTCATAATATCCCGTCTTAGAGATTACCAAGTGAGAACTTCATGAGAATAAGTCTCATCTTCTTAGGAGTACTCGCACCTGGAAGTCTATATATAATGTGTCCCATCATAGTATTCCATCCAATCATAGAACTATATTTAATAATATTCTCATATCCCTTTAAGGTTCTCATCATAGTGAGGAACTGTTGTGACCTTATTAATGTGACAAATAACTCATGACGTTATTACATTATTGCATTATACTCTAAGAAATTAATACATTATAGTCATCGCTGATGCATATGGAATCCTTGACATTATATTTCCTTATTCATGTGTCTGAGGACACATTTTCTTGGAAAGATGAATGTCATGTGATGCTAGAAACAATACCCTCTTGTATTGTTCCATACTAAATCTCTTCAGTATCTTGTCAATGTATGTACTTTGACTTAGGCCCAGCAATCTCTTGGATCTATCATAATGGATCTTGATCCCAAGTATATATGTTACCTCACCCAAGTCCTTTATAGATAATAATTTATTCAACAATTCATTAACAGGTTGTAAGAATGGTATTTCATTTCTAATAAGTAATATGTCATCAATATACACTATTAGGAAAATGACAACACTCCTATTAAACTATTTGTAGACATAAGGCTCACATTCATTCTTTATTAAACCAAATTCTGTTACGGCTTCATCAAAACGAATGTTTCATGACCTGGATGATTTCTTTAATCCATAAATATTTTTTTTCTAACTTGAATATCTTATTGGCATCCTTTGGAGTCACAAACCCTTCATTTTGGTTCATATAGAAATCTTCCTGAAGGTTCCTGGTAAGGAAGTCTGTTTTTACATCCATTTTCTAAATCTCATAGTCATGGTTAGAAACAATAACCAATAGAATTTTGATGGATTTGATCATTGTAAATGGTTAAAAGGTTTTTTTTTAGTCAATGCCTTGAAATTGTTTAAACCCTTTTGAAACCAGTCGTACCTTATAGGTAATGAATTGTCCTTCCATTTCTGGTTTCTTATTTAATACCCATTTGAAACCAACACACTTCACATCTACTAGAGGATCTACCAAAATCCAAACTTGGTTTTGGTGCACAGAATATATTTCAGAATTCATGGCTTCTTACCACTTGGAAATGCCTGTGCCGCTTACTTCTTCCTTATAGGATAGAGTATCATTATTATCAACTAATAATGAGTCACCATCCTTGGTAACTAGAAAACCATACTATTATAGTTCACTAACCTCTCTTGTACTCTGACTTTGTACTTGTGTCTCTGGAACAGATCTTTCTTCCCTAGGGCTTTGTGGAATCTACTCTTGTACTAACTCTTGTGTACCTTAAGACTCAACTTCATCGAAGTCTAACTCATTATCACTATATGTTTTGGATATGTGCTCCCTCTCAAAGAATATATCATGTCTTTCCATTATAACCTTTTTTATGAGTGGTCATATAGGTAATATCCCCTTGTTTCCTTAGGGTATCCTATAATGGTATACTTTTTTCCTTGAAGTGTGATTTTGTTACCTGAAGAGGCCTTAACAAATTCTTCACTTCCCCACACATGTAAATTCGATAACATGTATTTTATTCCACTCCAATGCTCATATGGAATACCATTTATCAATTTAATTGGTACTTGTTTTAGTATGTGTGTCATTGTTTGTAATGCATATCCCAAAAAAGGATAATGGAATACTTTCATGACTCATCATTGATCTCACCATGTCCAACAACGTTTGGTTCCTCCTTTCACATACACCATTCCACTAGGGTGTGTGAGGAGTAGTGATTTTGGATAGGATCCCAAAATCTCGTAAGTAATCAATGAAGTTTTGATTAAGATATTATCCACCTCCGTATGAGTGGAGTTTCTTAATCTTCTTACCATGTTGGTTCTCAACTTCATTCTTGTATTCCTTGAACTTATCAAAATAATATGACTTATACCTCATTAAGTATATATATCCATATATACTAAAATCATCAGTAAAATTTATGAAGTACGAGTACCCACCCCTTTCTTAAATTGAAAATGGTCCACACCCATTAGTATGGACCAATTTAATAATATCTTTGTCTCTTTCAACTTTCCCACTTATTGGGGATTTGGTTATTTTACCTTGTAAACATATGTGACATACACTAAGTGGTTTTCATTCAAAAAAATATAAATATCCATCTAGATGTAACTTGGTCAATCATTTTTTCATTTACATGACCTAGTTAGTGATGCCAAAGTTGTGTGTGGTATGAGTCATATGAATTAATTTCATTATCGATTTCCATTACTTGGTTTGTGTAATCTAACACGTAAAGACCATTATATAAATTTTCCTTACCAAAAAATGATATATTTATAAAATAAGAAACACTAATTTCTAAACTTCAAAATGAATCCATATATATCTATTATGGATACAAAAATAATGTTTTTGGTTACAATAGGCACATAATAACAACCTTTTAATACCAAGATCATCCTAGTTGGCAACGTGAGGTGGTAGTCCCCGATAGCTGCAACATCAATTCTAGCTCTGTTGGTTGTTCGTAGATCTACCTCCCCTCAATCAATTTTCTTAAATCTACTTGGTTACTATATTTGGATACATATGTGAGCACCACAGGCTGTATCTAATACCCAATTTATAGAAATAGATAAATAAAACTCGATAAGAAATGCACCTGAATATTCCCCTTGCTTATTTAGTTGGGTGGTGTTTTTCTTCGAGTTTCCCTTCTTTCCACATGAAAAATAAATAGATTCATGTTCCCTTTCATCCCCCTTGATCTTACTTTTCTTGTAAGGGTATGAATAATCTTTGGGGTTAAATATATTCACTTACCCTTTCATCTTATTCACCAAAAGGATATAATGATTTTCACACTTCATGTCTTTGTCCACTTGGAGAAGGAGGATAAGAAGATCTGTTAGAGACTTCTCAATGTTGTTCATATTGAAATTCACAACAAAACTAGAGAATATCTAAGGGACTGATGCAATAATGAGATTGGTACCTAGTTCTTTATGAATTATAAACCCTAGAACCTCTATACGCTCAATGTAGCCAATGATCTTGACTAAGTGAGGATCATCTGGGGCACCTTCTCCAAGATTACTCAAAAAGAGTTCCTTGAAGATCTCAAACTATTCTTATCTTTCTCTCTCCTAGTAAAGACCACAAATGTGCTCAATCATGCTATATGAATCCATGTTTTCGTACGAATTCATGAGTTCACTAGTCATTGATGATAACATCAAACATTGAACGTTGACCACTTCATTTATATGTTTTTTGTATATCAGGAACTCTTCATCACTCACCTCTTGGGAAGGAAGATCAGGTAATGGGTAATCCATCATGTAAGATTTCCTTTCATGGTATAGAATGACGTGAAGGCATCTAAACCATTCCAAGAATTTACTTCCAGTAAGGATGTTGTCTTTATCTAGTATTGATCATAGGGATAGTGTGGTGGACAAGTATATCATTTTTATTCTATAATTAAAAGATAAGGTAATTAGTACCTTCTTGATTACATTTTATGAGCGATAATAAATTAATTTTATTAAGTCTCCCACTATTTTATCATGTCCCAATGGACCTAACCATTTAAAATGTCTAGTTTCTTTGACATTATAGTGGAAAGGATACATATTACACTTCACATAACAACAATAAGTGTTGGTCAAGATATTTGAAGGTATTTAGGTAGGCTGGTATTTTCCAACTACGGGCTTGTAGATCATTAATCCATTGATTGGAATCCCCAATCATGAAATCCTGCCTTGGATTTCCTCAACATTTGCCTCTAATATTACACCAAGACTAGAAAGGGATACTCCTCTTGATGTTATATGGTTAAGTTAATCAAAAACTTTCATAAGGAATTCTTGTATAAATGTATGTGTCCCAACAGGGGTTGGTCAAACACATAGTTGTATTGAGTCTTACCCTTAATCAAGTAACAGAAGGCTTGGTCTGACTTAATATTTTATTGTGGGATTTTTATCTCTTATTCATAAATTGATTATTATATTTATCACATGCTTGTTAATAATTATTGGAACATACTTAATTGATTAACCATGTCTTGATAATATTTATACATAATCCTGGATTATTTTAGTTCCATCTTGCATGCTTGTTTAATTCATTAATTATGTGATCATGATAACACATCTATAATGATAAACCATGAAACTGACAGAAATAAAATAAAGGGCTTGATCATGAGATTTTATAATGGTTAGTTTATATAGGGGTTGATAAACTAACCATGACCAAGAGGAGAAACACTTTTATCCTTTTGGGTTCATGTTTATAGCTTTCCACCTCTCCACCTTTGTATCTCTTGGGATTGGTTTCATCTCGGCTCCAGCTTGAACCGCCTCCACTATCTTAGGATCTCCATCCATTACATATATGTTTTAAATCACATACAGGTGGGGGTAAAAATGAGGTTTACATAAAATAAACCATGGGCACGCAGGACCTACATATTAATAAGGAGAGATGGAATACAGACCAATAATTTAATTTGAAATAAAATAAAAGGAAACCAATCACATACAAAGGTCTGTTCTAGCTCATGATCATCCACATATATGCAATGAATTATTCATTTAATAAAACTATAATTAAATTGTTTAATAATTCTTATTAAGATAAATAATGCTTAAAATCAATTAATTATTATATTTAATTAGTCAATCCTTTTATCTTAATCCTTTTTTGAATTTCCCTGAGATTATCATCCATAACCTTGGAGGTAACACAGTGAACACCCATTCGAATCTATATGATATGTAATTCTGAACATTACACAAAAATTAAAGTTTTAATTCTGTTTAATTTGGTAAAGTACACGGTGTGTAGTTTTGACAACACAACATATACTGCCTTCACCATCTTATATGAATTAAACGCCTAGGGACTCAACAAGTGAGGCATACTTTAGAAATCTTGGAGTACACAGCATGTCTAGTGGGCCACATTCCATGTTTTCTCTAGGTTATATGGTGATCGGTCAGCTTAGTCATGTATGGGACACACGTTTTGGCCCTTAACCCGAAGGGACTATATGTTGTGTCCAATGAGACACACAGCCTGTAATCCAGCTGATTGTGTGCCAGTCTGTATTGGTCAACATGAGGTGTAAGAATTAACTAAACCATGTGTCATTAATGCACACTATTTGAGTAATTTCTGAATTACTCTCATTATACTAAACACAACTACATGGTGTGTAATCCGGATTACACGATGTTTATGGTAGATTACATGACATGTAACTTTGAATACACAGCATGTACCATCATGTTACCTAGACATAATCGTTGGTGCATCCTAATGAGTTCCTAGAATTAATTTTAATCAAAAAAATATTTGTTTCTATTAGATCTATGATAAATGGAAAGAGGAAGAACAAATCTCGAAATTCAGATTACAAGAATGATTAAACATGAATTGAAAAACTAAATTATTAATGATTAAATCATTAATGAATTATTTAAATAATTATAAACGATGATGATCCCCCTCTGATACCACTTGTAGGATTCAGACGCAGTGAAAACTTAGTAGTTGGGAGGGCCCAACTTTGATTCTTTCATAATCAATGACCAATCTGGGATAAATAAAACAATGAATTCTAGTTTCCACAGATTGAAATCAAAGATTTAGACAAAGAGAATAATAACATTAGATCTGAGAAAGAGGATCTTACACATAATGTTTATAATTAATTTAATAATTCCTGAATAAATTAAATACCCGGGTCTTTGGTACTTTCTTCATTGATGATCATTGATAATCCAGAATGACCCTTCCAGATTACCTTCATTTCTCATGTGAGGATCCAAAGTAGAATCCCTCTAGTGGTGATCTAAACATGCTCCAATGGTCTCTGATCACTGCCACTCATTCTCCAGGAGATAGCGTGGCAGAACAAATGCCTTTTGTAGATTGTTCTTGATCGATTGTTCTTAGGTCTTGAATAACTTATCTCATTCTTAATATGGAGAGGTAAGAAGAGTAGAGAGATAAAATATTTGACTCAACAATTCTCAATTCACCGAGGTTTGGCACAATAGACGTAAGTGCCTATTAATCAACACGGGGTTTCAGTTACAATATTTAATTGTAAAATATCAATTAAATGTAATTATAAATATTAGAGAAAACCCATTCCACATAATAACAATAACTTCACCATTATTTTTGGTGTGCCAACTTTCACAAAATGGAACCATAAATGAAATCTCATGCCACATAATGAAAAAAAATATTATTATTGTTTATTTTTCCAATTGGATAAACATTATTTACCAAATTGTAAATAATTAATTTATCAATGGATAGGGTCTTGGTTCACTTGAACTCCTCTTCCATTTATTTAACACTCGAATAAAATATTTTATTCTCTTAATTAAATATTTTAATTTACAAACTAGTAAATAAATATTTATTAAATGTTAAATAAAATAAATAAATAAATTTTATTTACAATATGATTAATAAATATTTATTTAATATATGCAATCATTTTAACTAGAATAAAATATTCATAAGTCTTGAGAATAATATTTATTCCAATAATTAAATTCAAATAGAATTTAACTGAGACCATCAGAAACACTTAGTGTGTGACCCTCTAGGATTGTTTCTCATTGGCATTAGGCAGTTTTGCCTAAATTCCAAGATTTCTATCTAGAAATGGGTCAAGGTACCAAAGATAATGAACTTAAAGTCAAAATGAAGAAATCCACATATGAACACTCACTGTGTAATATAGTAATTTTTTCACAATATCTCATCAAGTAGGTTGCATGATAGTTTCATCAACCTATATGCTTGATACGTCATTCTTTGAATACCTGAAATAAACTTGTCATTACACCATGGCCATGGAATTTAGGGATACGGTTCTATTTCAATAAAAGTGTTGAGATATTAACTTCCATAAATGGAGGGGAGAAATCCTTCCTCGAATTATCCATTAATAACACATCATTCATGATGCACCCAACATACCCTACTTCTCATTAACATATGGAATAGTGGTTTTTGTTAGCAAATCTAATTATGTGAGTTATGACATGTATTAATGATAATATTAAATTATAAGTATCATTACACATGCTCACGGATAAGAATATCTGATGACACCAAAACATGTAGAATTCTTATTGGTGGGTTTGTTCTCATAATCTCCCATTTTGGAGATTATCATGTATGAACTTCATGAGAAGAAGCCTCATCTTCTTATGAGTACTAAAACTTGAAGGTCTATATACTATGTGTACCATCATAGTATGTCATCCAACCATAGAACTATATTTAAGAATATTTTATATCACTTCATGTTTCTCATCATAGCGGATAACTTTTATGACCTTATTAATGTGAAAAATACTCTAGGACATTATTACATTATAGTGATGCAGAATAATGAAAAATATGTAATAAGATGTTTAATATTTAAATACATGAAATATTCATGTAATAAAGGTACAAACAGTTGGTTCTAGGACACCAACTCCAATAATTCTTATAACAACCTGAGATTTATTGAAATATTTTTCTTTGAATTAATTTATCTTTTTGATATTTTTCATTTCACGTAATGCTGGAAATAGTTATATATATATATATATATATATTAAATTACTAAGTCAAACATCATTTCACATAACACTAACTTAGATTACACTACACACAACAACGACTTTTCTTGAACTACATGCAACACAGACTTGGCATGCACTACAGGAAACACCGATATGGCATGCGTTACAAGAAATACCAAGTTTCAATGAACCATCATTTTATTATTATAATTATTTAAATGAGTTAGTTATAACCTATCCATTAAAACTTAGTAATATTAATTGTAATAAATACTTTTAAAAAAAAATATATATTTTTTATATAAATAAAACATATTTATAATGAAAAATATAATTTTTTAAAAAAATTTATATGTTTAAAAATACCACTCTCTCGAATGAACTAATTTTCATGTCCTTATGTGAAGAAAATAATAATTTTAGACATATAAAGAAATTTAATTTGATAAAATAAAATACATTTTTAAATTTAGAATTCCAAAATTATCTTAGGGTAAAATTTTGGGATTTTTTTTAAAAACTTCATTTTTTATGAATAGTGAAAAATACTGCATTTTAGTTAATAACTACCTTTTCATTTAAATAATTATTAATGTTAAATTGTAATTTAAAATTGTTTTAAGGTAAAATTAGATCAAATATAAATATATTAATACAATTTAGTTCATTATAATCAATCTCACTTTAAAATTGAATGTAAAAACTTAACACACTTTTGAACATTTTTCTACTTTAAAAACCTGTTATTTCATCCCGTCTGTAGGATTAGCATCAATATTAATTTTTCTATTTCAATGAATTGAATTTATAAAAACATACATACACGATTTTATTAATTATAATATTTAGAGTTTAATTAAATCATGTTAAATTTTTACCAAAAATATTAATAAATGTGATTAAAATTAATCACAGTGATTAAGATTGAATTAATCTTAATTAGGGACTAAACCTTAATATTTTGGTGAAAAATGACCTAGAAAATTTTACAAAACCCATTGGATGGAAATATTTATGCCATAATCCTTCCATTACTGATTTTTTTTTGTTTTTATGACTTTTTTTAGATAAGAACATGTGTACACCTAACTTATTTTCAAAAATTCCAAGTGAGTCCTTTTCCTTCCCTCTAAAAGGTCACACCTCTCCCTTTTCTTCAAACATATAAAACCTCTTAGTTTAGTCCAATATCTAAAAAACAAATTCTCAATATGTCTATCTTAACCCTAGAATAATATCCTTAGTAATAAAGTAATCCAAGGAATCATTTTAGCATAAACTGAAATGAGTTACCTGATTAAGAGGTAATGTCTTCTCTCAAGTTCATTTTTTCATTTTCCTTATCCATCCACTCCACTATATTTATTCCATTATTTTATAAAATAACAATTATATTAAATATAATAGTATTTTTATGGTATGTTTTTTAAAAAACTTACACACATATCAATCTAATGGTTAATAAACATACTGTTTATGTGTACGGTGAACTACCACCTCACTAAATGATAATTGTTTATTTTTCCTTTATCACATATCATAGTGGATATTAGGATAGAAAAACTATTTATATATGTCATATATTATATTTATTATGTATTTAATCTTATTTATTCGTTTTAAAACACATATCATTTTACTTTCCATTTGGTGTAAATTCGATAATTTCGTTTCAGGGAGTGTGGACTACCGCACACTCAAAGCGATGTGATTCATTCATACACTACATGGAATGTATTAAGGATAGGTTTAGTGAATATATATGATATATATATATGATATAATAATGATAAATTAATGATTATATATATACATATATTTCTTTTACTTTCTTTCTTTCAACATGACAATTAAACAGAAATAGCGTTCATGCATACGTACAGATTACTATCTCCATGAATGGTGTATTCTATTTCATACTTATATATTATATGGATTATTATAATACAAATATATTGTATATAAATTATATTTATATCATTTTTTACATTCTATAAATCATGATATGAGTATAAGGACCAAAGATATAACAAATCAAGATACATGTGAGAAATAAAGCGAATATTACCTAAAGTGAAACCTTGACATAGGATTGTTAACAAGAGCGTAATATATGGTCATAATAATACCATATGTGGTATTATATATAAAAATATGTTCTTTTAAAATATTTATAATAAAATTATATTTATTATATAGATGGTTCGTACAAGTACCACGAAATTCAAGACACAAGGTAAGGGGATTTCATCTAACTTTTTATTTTTATGAGATACTAGCTCTATTAACCACCCATTCTTTTTATGTGGTGTATATAATAACCATGTATGTATTAAAGTTTTCTTATAATTAAATTTATGGGTATTTAAATATCTATTATATGACCTTTATTTCATGGGGTTTAAGTTTCAAAAGTTACCAAATCGGTAAAATAGTTTTGTCTCAGTTTTATTTCTTTGAGACTCATGTTTTTTTATGCGCCTAAATTAGTTTTGAAGTGTATATACTTCCATTTTACATGATATATCATGAATATTATTCTTTTAATGATATTATAAAATTCATGTAATTTTCTTTCTTACATAGATTGTATGATACCAAGTTAAGAAATGATAAGAGTTTATTGAAACAATCTCATCGCTTTTCAAGATTGTTTATGTTCTTACTTCCTTTGATGAAATATTATAACCCATATCTTAAGAAAATTCATGAATTTTATTATCCTCTCAATATTCATGATATATTCATGTATTAGTACCATTTTTTTACTCTTAGGTATATAATATAATTAATAAAGTGTTTCTAAGAAATCTTGTTTTCCCTCTCTTCGGTCAGAAATCTATGTTCCTTTAAAACCATATTTTCTAAGAAGGGTTTCCAAGAATATTCTATTATTATCATATAACTATTAAAGGAAATTTTAAATTTCTTTTCTTTTACCAATGTTTTCAAATCATTATTCTTTTTGATTTTTGAATAAGGAATTTTCTTACATTTATACCATGCAAAAGGAATATTTTTTTTACCTCACATAACATGTATGGATTTTCCCATTTTCATTTATATGAAACTACCATTCCAAGTTTAAAAGGGTAATTTTTAAGAAATTTTTTTATACACTACTTTCAATGAAAATTTATTTCAATTTTTTTTCAAGCTTCTTTTATAAGTTTTCAAATAAAAAGGTTTTAAAAGTGTTTTCAAGATTTCTTTATAAGTTTTCAAATTATTTTAAATGAAATGGTTTTAAAAACATTTTCAAGATTTATTTTAATGTTTTCAAAGTGTTTTCAAATAAAAATGTTTTTAATTTTTTTTAAATATTATTCTATAATTTTTCAATGAAAAAGTTTTTCAAAATAATTTCAATTATTCTTTATAAGTTTTAAAAGGTATTTTTAAGAAAATGATTTCCAAATGGTTTTATGAATTAAAAATAATTTTTCAAATAAGAAAAGATATTTTCATCAAGAAATGTTTTTGAAAGATATTTCAAAATTATTTTCCATCTAATATGACATCATTTGATGTTACTCATGCCTTTCTAGAAAATTATCTAAAGGTACCACACATATTATTTCTCAAATGGTTTATGCTTGAGGTCATGGTCTTTATGAAAACCGTTTTTCTTTCATAGGTTATATATTTGTGAAACCATTTTCTCTTTCATGGGTTATATATTTATGAAATACATTTCCCTTCCAGAAGTTATATGCTTTTGAATCCCATTTCTTTTCATAGGTTATGATTTAATGAAATGATTAGGAAACCAATCTATTTTTCATAGGTTATGATGTGATGAAATGTTAATGATACCTATTTAATTTCATGTGTTATGATTATTGTTTATAAAAATCATCTCTTTTTATAGGTCATGATATGATGAAAGTTTTATTTTCCTATGGTACATGTATGAATGGTTTTGTTATGTGATGTGTGGGACCAATATCTCCTCCAATGAATTGGGTAATGATAAATGTTTTATGAGCTCAAAGGGTACATTATAGGACATCCCAATCCTGAAATAAGAGGGTATACAATAGTACATTCCAAGAATGAAATAAGATGGTATACGAGAGGACATACCAAGCCCAAAACAAGAGGGTACACGGGAGGACATCCCAATCACACAACAAGAGTGTACATGGGAGGACATCCAAACCATGAAACAAGAGGGTACAGGGGAGGAAATCCCAAGAAATAAAAAATATCTTACATGAGAGGACATCCCAAGCCCAAAATAAGAGTGTACATTGGAGGGAATCCAAAGCCTAAAGTGGGTAAATGGGTGATTAACCCAAGCCTAGTATATTTCATAATCCTTGGTAGGCCACCATGATATTGGGTGATTATAAGCTTATTTGTTTGCCACAATTCCATGTTTTATTCCTATGTTATGATTTCATGGATTATGTTCTCTATTTACTTATGATTCATGTCTTATGAACTGATAATATTTATTATGATATCTAATATGCAGTGTATGATCTTAAAATGTTATGATCATGTTCCATACCCTTTTGTTCATGTTATGCTTACGAATTTCTTTTATTTACCCTTACTAAGGATATAAGCTCACCCCTTTCTTGTGTTTCCTTTCCCCATGTTTCTAAGAAAGGTTTTAGGTAGAAGTACTAAAGGTGTAGATATTTATGGGATAGTTTGAAGATATTCCACCATGATAGAATATTTTTTTCAGGCTTCCAAACACACGAAACTATTATGGTCCTTAGGCATATATTTTTGTAATGTATTGAATATTAATATAAAATGATTTAATATCCATGTATGTTAAGATTTGGTCTCTATAGTTTGTATAAAAGGATATTTTTCTTCAACCTTTGGAAACTAGGAAGATATAACTTTATTGAGATCCTTTGGTATATTTCTAATAATATTCCTAGGGAAATCTCTAAGGATAAGTATAAGGATGAGTTAACTTTTAAGAAAATGTCCTAAAATTTTGGGTAAGGATAGAGTGAGCGGTTTCCTATAAATAAATTCATTTATTGATACTAAAAGTTGATGTGGCTCTAGAAAATATGTACCTAGGTGTAACAACTCTGACAGGATGTTTCAGGTCTGACTCAGAGTAATCTGGTACATGAAAACGGGCCTTACTATATACCTGGTTTGACACTCCCAGGGGATGATGTTTGGGAATTCACAAACTCTTCACAAACCATAATTAAGGATTTAAATATAATTTGGCTATGAATGACCTAGTATAAACCTAGTGTGTCATATATTAAGGAATGTTTCATGATTTAGACATCTTATAAGTAATTCTTTTCATGACTATGTGGTTTCCTGTTATGATAAGTAATACTCACACTTTGCTTATGGTTTTAGTCAGTGGAAGGAACTATAAGGAACTAGATTAATGTTGAATGTGAGGGATTATTTGTTGATGAAAATTCAATTGGGATGATCACTGGAGTAAAATATTTTGTGATCATGCCTAATCAATTTTCACGGAACATTATTAACAACATGTACCTTAACCAACTCTTGGAATCTATAAGGAAGAGAAATAAAGATTTTTCTTAGAGTTAATGTAATGGAGACCATGAAGTAAAGAATATTTGGTTTCCTTTGTGTCAAAAATGTGGAAAGAATCACCTAAGTGAATGTCTTAAATGAACAAGAAGATGTTTTGAATGTGGAAAAGAAGGACACAAAGAAGGTGACTACAAGGGAAAAATAAAGAGTTTAGTTAATTAAATGGATGATAATATTGTCCTCCCTAAGTCGTCATCTAAGTTTAAGTGTTTTAAGTATTGAATAAATGGTTATTATTCAACTCAATGTCCCAATAGGAAATCTCTTAAAGAGAATCAGGAAGGTGGTATGAGTATTGGTTATACTTTTGAAGATAATGAGATAGTAAAAAACATATGAAAGGTATGTGATGTTCTTATATTATTTTTTACATTAAACATAAGAAGCATGATTAAATTGAGTTTGAGTAACCTTAAGAAATGATTCATATTTCATATTATAAGAAAGAATTATTAAAGAATAAGTTGATGAAGCCTGAATAATGGTTTAAGAATAAGGTTGTATTAATGAAGTATTTTTGTTTTTCAATTAAAATATTATGTTATATGAATCATGAAATATATAATTATTTTGAGTATAAGTTTTCATTAAGGATTGAAAATGACATTTTGAATAGTGATGAAGACATAGAAAAGTGATTTCTTGGAAATTTGATATTTTTATTAGGGGAAGGTAACCCTTAAATAATGTTTTATGTTGAGATAATGATGTTTGGATAAAGATATAATTCATATGAATAATTAAATTTCATGGTATAGACTACCTTGGAACTGATTATTGAAAAAAAATTCTATGTAATCAAAGATGAAGTTTACAACTTCCTATATTTAAAGATTATATCTAGTAATCATTGTAATATGGAATAATGCATGTTTTCTAAAATTATTTATGGTAATTAAGGTTATTACCATGTTTCAAGAGAATATACGATGAGGGTATTCACATTTTTTTAATGTGACAACCAATAGTTACTTTATTTTTTATTGGGGATCAATGTTATGTTGATTTAGTAACCTTCTTCTTAATTTTTTGGAATTTTATCTTTTGGAAGGGTTATAAGGTTAAGAATTTATTGGAATATTTAGTTAAACGTAAAATGAAGTTTGTGAGATTAAAGTTATATCTCACCATATGAGGATTTATGCATAACCTATCCTAACAATTTTGATGAGATGTTAAATGAATTCATATTGAATGACTTATTATTCTATTTATGGTTCTCATGATATGTTGATTCTTTATGAATAAAAAAATTCACCATCATTCCCTAGAATAAGAGATGAAGTTGGGATTGATCAAGGAAAATATAAATTGTGGGATTATACATATGAAAAGGAACAAAAGAAAGTATGTTTCCTTATATTATTAGATAGTAAAATAATTCCCTTAATTAAGGAAAATGATATTGAAACATATTAATCCTAGAAACTTTATTCCTGATAAATCATGTGGTCCCATATATCAGGGTAGATTTATTTTTTTGTGATAACCCACTTCTTTGGATCAATGTTCTCTATAAATCTCTATTAAAATTTGATTGTTATATTTTTCTTCCATGTCCATGTTTTCACTTCCCACCAATGTTCTTCTATGTGGAAACATGTTTATATGTTACTTTGGGTAACCACTATGTTGTCAAATTTCCTTTTTTAGAAAGGAAGTTTTAGTATTTATTTTTATGATGTCGGTTTCAGTGAAATGAAATTTTAATTATTAAACCATTGATAACCCAAAAGAATTTTGAGGGTGAAATTCATTTTAAGGGGGGTAGAATGTAACACCCCAATATTTTATGAAATATTTTTTTCAAATTAATTTATGTTTTTATATTTTTCATTTCAGGCAAAACTGAAAATAGTTATATATATATATATATATATTAAAACACTAAGTCAAACATTCCTTTCACATGAAACCAACTTGGATTTCACTACACGCAACATGGACTTCACTTTCACTATATTCAACATTGACTTGTCATGTTCTACATGCAACACCCACTTGGAGTACGTTACACGCAATACTGAGTTTCTACGAAACATAATTTTATTGTTATAATTATTTAAACGAGTTATTTATAACCTATACATTAAAACATAGTAATATGAATAGTAATAAATACTTTTAAAATATTTTTATAATGTTTTTTATATATAAAATATAATGATAATGAAAAATATAATTTTTGTAAAGTCTTTATATGTTTAAAAATACTATTTTTTTGAATGAACTCATTTTCAAATCCTTCTATGAAGAACAAGGAAATTAATTTTAGACACATCTAGAAATTTAATTTTATAAAATAAAATTAATTTTTGAATTTATAATTCTTAATTATCTTAGGGTGAATTTTTTTTATTTTTCTGAGAAACTTCATTTTTTGATGAATAGATTAAAAAAATACATTTTTGTTAATAAGTGCCTTTTGTTTAAATAATTATTAATGTTAAATTATAATTTATATTTTTTAAGGTCACATTAGATCAATTATATATATATTAATACGATTTAGGTCATTATAATCAATTTCAATTTGAAATTGAATATAAAAACCTAACCAACTTTTGAACATTTTTCTACTTTAAAAAATGCATTATTTCATCCTGTCTGTAGGATTAGCATTAATATTAATTTTTCCTCTTATTTGAATTAAATTTTAAAAAATAGAAATACACCATTGTAATAATTATAATATTTAGATTCTAATTATATCATGTTAATGTTTTACCAAAAATATTATTAAATGTGATTAAAATTAATCACAGCGATTAAGGTGAAATTATGCTTAACTAGGGACTAAACCTTAATATTAGGGTCCAAATGACCTATCAACATGTCAAAAACCTATTTTATAGACATATTTAGTTCATAAAACTTACATTATTTATTTTTGTTTTCTTTTTTACGACTTTTTTTAGGTAATAACATGTGTAAACCTTACTTGTTATCAAAAATTCCAAGTGAGTCATTTTCCTTCCCTATAAAAGGCCACCACCTCTCCCTCTTATTCACACCTCTAAAACATCTTAGGTTAGGAAAATATATTCCCAAAAAACTTCTAAAAAACTCTCCCTTACTCCTAGAATCCTCTCATTGGTCATAAAGTAGTCCAAGTAATCCTTTTGGCACAAACCAAAAGGAGTTACCTGATTAAGAAGTAACTTCTTCTCTCAAGTTTCTTTTTTTATTTTCCTTATCCATCCCCTCCACTATATTTATTCCTTTATTGTATAAAAAAACCAGTATATTAAATATTCTAGGATTTTTTATGTTAATTTTTTTACCAAAACCTACACAAATATTCATCTAATGGGTAATGAGTATAGTGTTTATGTGTACAGTGAACTACCGCCTCACTAAACGATGATTGTTCATTTTTCCTTTACCACCTATCATGGTAGAAATTATGATGGAAACTATATTTATATATGTCATATATTATATTTATTATGTATTTATTCATATTTATTCCTTTTAAAACACATATCTTTTTACATTCCATTTTGTGTAAATAAGTTAATTTCATTTGAGGAAGTATGGACTACCACTCCCTCAAAGCGATGTGATTCATTCATACACTACATTAAATGTATTAAGGATGGATTTAGTGAATATATATGATATATATAGATATGATATAATAAATATATTTTAATAATTATATATATATATAAATATATGTCTTTTACTTTCTTTCTTTCAGTATGAAAATAAAACGGAAGTTGAGTTCATGTGTACGTACGACTTACCGTCTCCTTGGACAGTGTATTTAGTTTCATAATTATATATTATATGGATTATTATAATAAAAATATACTATATATACATGATATTTATATCATGGTTTACATTCTGTAAATCATGATATAAGTATTAGGACCAAAGATATAACAAATTAAGACACATAAAGAATAAAGTGAATATTACCCGAAGTAAATCCTTAACATAGGATTGTTAATAATAAAGTAATATAAGGTCATAATAAAACCATATGTGGTACTATATATAATAATATTCTCATTTAAAATATTTATAATAAATTTATATTTACTATACAGGTGTTTTGTACAATTATGAAGAGAGTTAAGACATAAGGTAAGGGGATTTCATCTCACTTTTTATTTCCATGAGATACATGTTTTATTCACCACCCATTCCTTTTGTATGGTGTGTATAATGACCATTTATGTATAAAATTTTTATTATAGATAAATTTATGGGTATTTAAATATCCATTATATGACCTTTATTTCATGGGGTTTAAGTTTCAGAAGTTTCCAAATTGGTAAAATAGTTTTTTCTCAATTTTCCTTCTTTGAGACTCATATTTTTTATGCACCTAAATTCATTTTATAGTGTATATACTTAAATTTTACATGATATGTCATGAATATACTTATTTTAATGATATTATAAACTTCGTGTAATTTCCTTTTCTTACATGGAGATTATGTTCCCAAGTTACCAAGTGATAAGAGTTTTTTTGAAGCAATATCATCAATTTCAAGATTATTTATGTTTATATTTCCTTTGATGAAATATTAGAAACCATATCTCAAGAAAATTCATGGATTTTCTTCTACTCTAGTTATTAATGATATATTCATGTATTAGTACCATTTTTTCTACTATTTGGTATGTAAAATAGTTAAGAAATTATTTTTAACAAATCCTGACTTTACCCTCTCTTCAGTCAGAAATCTATGTTCCTTAAAAACCATGTTTTATAAAAAGGGTTTCCAAGAATATTATAATATTCTCCTACAATCATTAAAATTAATTTTTACCCTTATTTTATTTTACCAATGATTTCAAATTAATATTCTGGTCACTTTATGAACAAGGATTTTTTCTTACCATTATACCTTTCAAAAGGAATATTCTTTTTACCTCATACGACATATACGAATTTACCCACCATAATTTTTGTGAAGCTTAATTTCTATGTTTAAAGGGTTAATTTTTAAGGAAATGTTTTTAAAAGTGATTTTCAAAGAAAAAAATTTCAAAATGTTTTCAATATTATTTCATAAGTCTTCAAGTAAAAAAAATTCAAACTTTTTTCAATCTTTCTTTATATGTTTTTAAATCATTTTCAATAAAATGGTTTTCAAAATGTCTTCAAGATTTATTTTAATGTTTTCAATGTGTTTTAAAATAAAAAAAATTAAATGTTTTGAAACTTATTATATATGTTTTCAAGGAAAAAGTTTTTCAAAATGATTTCAAGTCTTCTTTACATGTTTTCAATGTATTTTCTAAGAAAATAATTTTCAAATGGTTTTATGACTTAGAAATCATTTTTAAAATAAGAAAAGATATTTTAATCAAGAAGGGTTTTTGAATGATATTTCAAAATTATTTTCCATATAAGATGACATCTTTTTATTTTACTCATTCCTTTATAGGAAATTATCTAAAGGTTACATTCATATTCTTTCTTTAATGGGTTATACTTGAGGTCATGGTCTTTATGTAACCAATTTCTCTTTCACAGTTTATATGTTTATGAAATCCATTTATCTTTCACGGGTTATATGTTTATGAAATATGTTTCTCTTCCACAGGTTATATGCTTTTTAATCCCACTTATTTTATCAAGTTATGCTTTATTGAAATGATTTGGAAACCTATATATTTTCCATTAGTTATGATGTAATGAAAATTTAATGATACCCATTTCATTTCATGGGTTATTATTGTTGTTTATGAAACCCATCTATTTTTATGGGTTAAGATATGATTCATGTTTTATTTTCCTATAGCACATGTATGTATGATTTTTTTATATGATGGGTGGGACCTATATCTCCCTAAAATGCATTGGGTAATGGTAAATGTTTTATGATCTCAAAGGGTATACGGGAGTGAATCCCAAGCCCAAAATAAGAGGGTATACAGGAGTACATCCCAATCCCAAAACAAGAGGGTACATGGAGGGAAATACCAATCCCACAACAAGAGGGTACACTAAAGGAAATCCAAAGCCCAAAATGATAGAGGACACGGGAGGGAATATTAGGACTGAAATAAGAGGGTACACAAGAGGAAATTCCTAGCCCAAAATAAGAGGGTGCATTGGAGGGAATATCAAGCCTGAAGTTGGTACATAGGTGATTAACCCAATCTTAACATGATATAAAATCCTTGGTATGCCATATTGGCATAGGGTTGTTATATGTTTATGTGTTTTCCACAATTATATGTTTTATTCCTATGTTATGATTTCATAGATTATGTTCTCTATTTCATTATGATTCATGTATTGTGAAATTCTAATCTTTATTATGATCTCTAATATACAGGTTATGATCTTAAAATGTTATGATCAATTTCCACACCCATTTTTCATGTTATTCTTCTCAATTTACTTTATTTAACATTACTGAACATCTGAACTCACCCATATCTTATGTTTTCTTTCCCCAGGTTATGAAGAAAGGTTTTAGGTAGAAGTACTAAAGGTGGAGATATTTATGGGAGTTGTTGAAGATCTTTCACCAAGATAGAAGATTTTGTTTCTATGTTTCCAAAGACACTAAATTATTATGGACCCCGATAAAGTATTTTGGTAATGTACTAAATATTCATCTAAAATTATGTAATATCCATGTATGTTAAGCCCAGGTCACTATAATTCTCCTTCAACCTAACGATTACAACTCATATTTAAAAAAATAATTAATAATTATAAAAAAGATATGAAACTCAAGGGTTTTTATACCTTATAATTGAGGTGTAGGCTTCACTACTATTTGAATTCACGACCTTTCAAAATACTCATTTGTGAGGGTCTTTATAAGAATGACAAAAAAAATTCCTTGGATACAAAAAATTCTAGCTTCAATATCCCTTCATCCACATTATCCTTTAGAAAATGATACTTTATATAAATTTGTTTTTACATGGACTAATGAATTATATTATTTGATAGATTTATAAAACTTTGATTATCATATAAAATAACCAATTAGTATCGAGTTAAAACACTCGTATACTCAAGTTGATTTTTCATCCACATCATTTATGTAGATACCTATGATGAAACCACATATTTATCCTCAGTTGATCATGACATCACTGTATATTATTTCTTCGAATACCATGTTATACACTTGTCACCAATAAAGAACATTCCACCCAAGGTGGGTTTTCTGTCATGAATAGTTCCTTCCTAATCATCATATATAAATGTTTTTAAGTTTAATCTTCTTTCATTACTGTATAAAAACCCAAAATTGGAATTATTTGAGATATATATCAAAATTTTATTAGTTATAATTAGATGATATTTCTTCAAATTGGACTAGAATATAGAACAAAGAGTGACAGAATAAACTATGTAGGGCCTAGAAGGAGTTAAATATATAAATCTTCCAATCAGCTACTTGTACTCTTTCTCATTCACCAATTTTCCTTCTTCATTCTTAAAAAAATTGTTCCAACATGAATTGGAGTAGATACTTCTATTTCTTATAATATACCAAACCTTATTAATATCTCCTTATCATATATTTCTTGATAAATAAATCCATGATCAGTAGCTTGAATAACTTAAAATCCCAATAAAATTTTCAATTCCCAAAGCAGGGAAATTTCAAATTTATTCTTCATTTGAGTAGAAAATTATTTACATACTTTCTTATCATCACTAATAAATATAATATCATCAACATACACTACCATAACAAGTGATGTGGTGGGGGTACTTTTTATGTACGTATTGTTATCAGCTTACCCCTTTTAGAACTTCATGCTTCTTAAATACTTATCTAGATTGAATTTTCAAGATCTAGCAGCTTGTTATAGACCAAAATATCCATATTTAACTTACACACTCTACTACCATCATCATTAATAATAAAACCCTCAAATTTTTCCATATAAACTTCTTTATTTAATTCTGAATTGAGAAATACCGATTAACACCCATATGAAAGATTTTAAAGTTTCATTGAGAAATAATATATAAACAGATTCTGATTTTTTCAATTCTAGATGTTGGGTAAAATTTTCCATCAAAATAAATACCCTAAATTTGAGAGTACCACTTACATATATATTTTTCCTTGTTTCTGGTAACATCTTCCTTATTATTAAATTTTTTCATGAAAACCCATTTTATTACAATAAAATTTTTCTCC
Organism: Viscum album; assembly: GCA_963277665.1. NCBI lineage: Eukaryota > Viridiplantae > Streptophyta > Magnoliopsida > Santalales > Viscaceae > Viscum > Viscum album. Next base: position 924,791,966 of record OY728120.1, read on the forward strand.
TTTGGTCTTGGAACAAGTTCTCATATATCATTTTTCTCAATTTAAGACAACTCATCATTCATTTCTTAAACATAATCCTTGTGATAAAAATCCCCTTTGACACTTTTTAGTTCGAGAGAAAATTGGTGTTGATGATTACAAAGATTATTCTTCTAGTTTTCACTCCTAGATTATGATCCCCAATGATATTATTAGTAACTGCATGATTCCTCTACCCTGAACCTATACTTTTAAACTTATGTTTCCCTCCTTCATCAGTGATATAATCCAAATCTGCATCTTCATCCTAAAACTAAACAGTTCCTACATTTTATTCGGCTAATTTAGTATTAGCAATATCATCTTATGTATCCAACATGATTGATATCTTGACATATTTTTTATTTTGAAAAAAATAACATATTTACAATCCATGATTGATATCTTGAAATATTTTTTATTTTGACCGTTTCGTCTTCGCTAAATGGGATCTGAGAGACCGCGCAGTGGTAGGACTTCTTGACAATCGACAGTTCATGATCCGGTTTGCCTATGAAGAAGATCTGATTTGCGCTTGGTCCAGTGCTCCCCGACGCTGCAATGGGTGTAGCTTCTTCTTGTTCCTATGGACGTTTGATTTGTGTATGAATCGCGACCCCACATCTCTTCCTGTATGGGTAAGCTTTCCTCATCTCCCCCTTCCCTTTCAAAATCCGTCGATTCTTAGGATGATTGGTAATTTGGTCGGTCGTTTTTTGTGTCCTGATGTGCGCACGTCTGCGCTCTGTCATCCGATCAACCCACGGTGCTGTATTGAGGTGGATATCTCTCGGCCTCCGCTTGACTGGGTATGGATTTCTGTCGGAGATGAGTTTAGATGGAAGCAAGAAGTCGTCTATGAATCCTGGTTGGGATATTGTTCCACATGCAAGCGACTGGGTCACTCATCTTCGAGATGTCACAGTGGAACCAGGCGCGGGAAATCCTCAGGATCGACTGATGAGATGATGTAGGAGAGGCAAGCCGTGGATGTCATAAACAGAAGTTCCAATGTGGGGCAACGGGAACAATTGCATACTGTGAATTCTGCTTCTAACCCTTCGGTGTCTGGGGTGTTTGATAGGCTGAGGAAGGATCTGAATTTTGGAAGCTTCTCAAAAGGGAGGTCCTCCGAGGGTGCTGCTGGTGTTGGTGTGGCACGCCCCCTTGTGGGGATAATAAACTCGGATCCCCTGCTGGAGCCGGAGGTCCCTGCTGTGCAGGTGAGGGCTGGCTTTTCCTCTGGTGGAGGTTCTCGGGATGGTGATGGAGCTGCTGGTCAGAACAAAGAGACTGGCAGTGGCCGAATGAATGCAGGAGGGATGGGTGATGCGGTGGATGCAGGCAAGGTGCATAGGAGATCTATGGCAGGGAAGGGGGCTGCTTCTGCTGCAGTGGTAGAGCCGAAGGCCATTTATGATAAGGGCAGTGGTCAGGGTGAGGCTAGTAATGGAGTTTTGGTATCTGTTTCTTTGGGTAATCGGTTTGCTGTTTTAGGAAATGTGAATTTGGATGGGGCGCAGGAGCAGATAGTTGCAGGTGAACAGGAAGGGGGTGCTGTGCAGGATGTTGTGGTGCTTCCGCAAGTGATGAGCAAGTCGCCGGGCAGAGGGAATGTTGTCCTGAGGCCTGCATCACAGAATAATGTTGATATGGTTGTTTTGGACTCTGATGAACCTGCTATCGAGGGACAGGGTATGCAGGAAGGTGGTAGTGGCAGTCTGCAAGTTGTGGCAAGGGAGGCTATTGAAAACACAAGGGTGGAGCAGCCTCAATGCTTGGAATTAATTGATACGAACAATCAGTTTAAGCAAATCCAAGAGTATCATGGGAAATGGGGGGACCTCACTGATAGCGACAAGGAGAATCGTGGGGATATGACGCGGCCTTCATACAGTGAGATTGCTCAAGTTGGGAATAAGTTAATGCCGATGGTCTCAGACAAGGGGACTGCCTCTTCTCGTGGAAGGATGAAAAAGGACATCACTCATCTGTCAAAACCGATGCTGACCAGATCTGCTGCCAGAAGCATGCAATCTCCAAACGAGTTTCTTGAGTTGGAGAAGTTGAATCTGAGGAGGAAGTATTCCAAAGTACTAAAGCAAGATGAGAGTTCGGTGTGGGAAACGGTGATAGAGGATGAGTCTGTGTACCATGGTGGTGCTCAGGGGTATGATTTTGAGGACTGTATGTGACTCTGATGGGTTTGTAATGCATGTTTACTGTCTTTTATTTTATTTTAATAAATGTTCAGGGGTTTCCCCTCTGGCTACACTTTCCTGGTACTTGCATAAAATTCCCTACATATAATATTGATCTTTTAGTGGATTATATTCTCTAAAAACTCACAATTAAACTACTCTACCAAAGTTGGAGTTTGATCCTTTATTTGAGAGGGAGTATTATCCAAGTATGTTGGATCCTTCATAGGTTAGTATAAAAATATCTAAGTATGATTTAGGGACCATTTATATCTCAAGGTGTTCACTATACACGTTTCATAATGGGATAATTCAAGTTCAGTGGTTCTAATGGAGACTATGGAAGAATATTTTTCAAATTTTGGTTATGTTTTAATGAAACAAAACCTATACTAGAGACCTTAAATAGGCATTAATATATTGAGGATACTTAGCAAGGATATTCCCTAGATTTGGAAGTAGGCTATAATTTCTCCTGAATAAATCTAGAGTGGTGACATGGATGGACTTTCACATTGGATATAGTGTTAATATCAGAGACCTCCTTATTGTGGGTATGGTCTTTTACTAGTAAGTGTTATGAATGAATCCTAATTCAAGTACTTATTATTTGACAGAAAGGATAAAAACCCATAGATAGATCATCTAAGAGGTTCAATGCAGTGGAAGTATAAATATTCAATGGAAGTAGGATATTTTAGAAGCTACTAAGTTTCGATGCATATATTAGTGGTGGTGTAGATGATTTCCGAATAGAATTTGTGGTTTTTTACATGGGGTGCTTTGTTGATAATATGATGATATATTCTATCAATGTATTTTTTTGTATAGGGTTTGGTTTTTATGAGTCACTTAGAGATTCATAAGATTAAATTTTCATTATTCACCAGAATTTAGTGGTAGGGTGAATTTTCTACAGGCGATCGGTAGTCACCATGGCTCAATGGTAGGATGTCTAAAAATATCAGAAGCCAATGAAACTAGATTTCTAGTTGGGCCCCACTATATAGGTGGGGTGTGACTACTTATACATGTGTACTATGATGTGGGGAAAAAGTGATCTAATATCAATTTTAATTACCTATTTGGATTGTAACATTTTTAGCTTCCGATTAGAATGAAAATAACAGCAGTGTTCTCCCATGGATGTAGGACTCACATTGTAGAGACCCAAAGCTTGACGTACATGGAAATTACATTACTTTTTCGGAATACTTAGTACATAACAACAAAAAAAACACACACAAGGATCGTAATAGTTTAGTGTCTTTGGAAACTCGGAATATAATCTTCTAATCGTGGTGAAAGATCTTCAACATCCCCCATAAAGATCTTCTTTTTTTATACCTAAAACCTTTCTTTATATCCTGGGGAAAAGAAAAAATAAAAGGGTGAGCTCAAATGCTCAGTAAGGGTAAACAAAAGAAATATCAAACACATCATATACATAAGAACATAGCTTTTGGAAATCATAACCTGCAAAAAAGAGAGCTCATAATATCATAACATGGGATAAATCATAGAAGTGAAATTTAATCCCAATAATCATAACATAAAACATGAAACTTTGTGGCATACAAACATAATCATAGAGAATAATTTCTTGTCAGTCAAGACTCATTTCCAAGAATATCTTAGTGCACAAAGTCCCTTTCTGAATTGATTCACCCTTGTTTCAGTCCTGTTTCACTGAACCGGTATAACCTACCATTCCAGCCATGTCTATCTCATGAGATATAAAATCTTTACCCAATGCATTGGAGGGAGATATAGGTCCCACCCATCTCATAATTATGCCATTCTTATGTGTGCCACAAAATCATAAATCATACATCATTGTATAACCCATGTAATACAAATGGGAATCTTAAACATCATGACATCATAAAACAATTCATACAAGATAAAGGAATTCATAAAAATAATTCAATAACAACATGATAAAATCAATGTAATAATAGGGATAAAAATAGAACCCTTTATTATCTTAGATGGAAAATAATTTTGATAAAACACTTGAACTCCATTCTTGAGGAAAATATCCTTTCTTCTTCAAAAACATTTTTCCTTTCATAACATGTCATACGACTTTAAAATAAAAGAAGTTGATTAAAAATAAACTTGAAAACTTGTAAAGGAAACTTCTTGGAAATAATGTTTTAAAAATACATTCATGTCGTATAAGTTTAAAAAACATTCTTCGTACTTTTGTCGGAAAAGTCAAAAAAGTACCTCGTACGAAAAATGACAAAAGATTCCTTTCATATGTTTTACTAAAAACTCACCGAAGGGTAAAATTGGATTTAAACTATTGTAAGTGGATGGAAACAATATTACATATTGAGGGAACCTGGATTTGGATGATAAAATACACCCCAGTAAATACTTACGAATAAATAATCTCGGATAAAAATGAGATTGTGATATTTCCCTTACCTTAGGTCCGACTTGCTTTGTAAGTGTCCGAACCTCCTGTATAATGATTTAAATCATGTTATTGAATTATTCCAGAATCATATTCATTGTTATTATATCATATATGGTCCACTTATGACTTTATATTACCCGTTCTTTTGTAAATTCATGTTAAAGTAGCGTTTTGGGTAAAATCCTCTCATTTGTCGTTCGTGTTTTTAACTTGTAATTATTCATATGATTACTTAGATCATGATTAATTAATTCCAGAATATAAAACATGATTTATATATATATATATTCAGAATATACATATATAATAAATCAGTAAATGTAAAGAAATACACCGTTCATGGAGACGGTAGCCCGTACGTACGCATGAACGCTGTTTTCGTTTCCTTATTGAATTGAATGGAATTAAGTAGATGACATACATATAAATATAAATAATTCCAGTATAATTATTATGTCATATATTTCATTATTACTTATTATATATACTTTATAATCCTTCATGAATGGTTAATCATTGAGAATGAATCTCATCGCGTCGTGGAGACGATAGTCCGTACGTACGCACAAGCGATGATATCGTTCCCATGGTCATGGAATTGTGTTGAAGTGTATGTATACTATTTCAGTATCAATATCACTTTATAATAATCATATATAGTTACTCATTAAACCATTATACCCATCCAATTAAGGTGGTGGCGGAAAATAGATTACACCACGGCGTGGAGACGGTATTCCGTACGTACGCACGTGCGGTGATTTCCTTTTTCCGTAGGATGGATAGAAGGTTAATTAGAGTTGTTTAATATTTATAATAACATATAAGTATATAATAAATACTGATGTTATTAATTTATCATGAAACAGCTAAAGAATAAGAAGTTGAAGAAGAAAGAAATTGAAAAAGATCGGTAATGGATATTACCTCTTTTTGACGCGCCTTTTATTAACCTCCACTTAAAGAACTAAGGATGGTCTTTGAAGAACACCAGGACCTCTAGGATGATACTAGGGAAGTGGAGGAGAGATTTTTTCAGGGTTTGGCCGAGCTTGAAGGCTCAAAGTTGTGTGAGGAGGAGGGGGAGGAGGTGCCCTTTTATAAGGGAGGAGAGGGGCAACTTAGGAATATCTCAAAATATTATTTTATATTAAAGTCAAAATCGGTTTATAATGGTTACAAAGGGTCATATTTAGAAGCTAAAGTGGGGATGGGTCGAAATTCTATCAACCAATAGGATTTAGACAAGTTTAAGGTATTATTTTAACCTTATCAATTAGATTTAACTCTAAGTTAAATAATTTAACTTTTACCGTGTCTTTTTGTTTTCTTTCACTATATGGTTAATACACTTACTATAACATGCCAAAAGAACCCCAAATTGATCATTATTAATATATATATCCTTATCTAAGTCCTTTGGCCGAACCTTAGATTTTTTAGGAATAAAGTAACAATTAATAATATAATATTTGATTTAAAAACTATTTTGTGTCAATTTTGACACTATTTGATATATGATTTTTGTGAAAGTCATAAAAGAATTATATGTTCGAACCAAGTTGATTAAATAAACACTAATATATCATAGTAACCTAGAAAATTAGTGGGATTCATAAAAAGTCTCAAATTACATTTATTTTGGTGTTTATAACATCAATTATGTCAATATTTCATTAATAAGATAATTACTGCATCATCATTGTGTCATAAATAAATTAAATTATTTAATGTCTAAAAATTATAAATAAAATACCATTATGTAGGAAATAATTTTATCTTTCTAATTAATATTTATAGTCGAATTTATATTATGTATAACCCCATATTAAAAATTATTTACTTATTAAACTTTGATTTTAACTATTTTAACCCTTCTTTAAATAAATTAATAATAAATGTCCTAATCTAATCCAAGTGGGCCTAAATGATAATATTTTACACTTAAGGTTGTTTTTGGTCGAGATAAACTTGTCCAATAGAATTAGGACATGTGTTAGGGTAATATTAATATCATTCTTACCCTTAATTACCCTATTTACTTTTAACCGTGGTAAATAAAAGTAAAAAGTTACTATTCACCAAAAATTATTTTCATCTCATTGAACCACATTTTACTTAATGACATCAACCGTGTCTCTCGGATTTTTGAAATTCCATTCACAGAAGTGGTAAAATTAAGTTTTATGAAAAATTCAGTTTTTTTAACTACCACTTAGTAGTTTCACTATTCATCAAAAATTGATGTTTTTCAGAACAATGCCAAAATTTCATCCTAAGCTATATTTCATATTCCAAATTCAAAAATGAAGTCTATTTTACCAAATTCATAACATAGAAGTTGCATTAATTAATTTTATAATTAAATCCCGCTGTTAAAACAAATAGCGTGTTTTTAAGAAACAATATCTATCAAAAGATTAACACTTGTTTATGTCTGGTTTAAATGTGAAATTACATACAATGACCAACATTGTATTAAATTGTAAAAATATATTCTAAATATACTTTAAAACCACTGAAATTAATAATTTATCACTATTAATTTTTTTGATTAAAAAAGTTGTTTTTAATTATAATTTAGTAATTTTTACTATTCATCAGAATATGAAAGTTATCCGAAAAGTACCAAAATTTCACCTTAGGCTAAATTCGATACTTCGAATCCAAAAATGAAGTCCATTTTGAGAGCTAAAATTTCTAAAATTTTAAAAGGTGGTTATTACTATTTATAACAGCTAGTTATAATAATATTATAATAGCATATCGTTGTTTAGTGAAACTCGGTATTGCGTACTACACACGCTATCGAGGAAGGTCGCGATTGCGTGTAATGCAAGGAAAGTCAAGGATGTGTGTTGTGCAAGCTCCTTTTGGTGTAGCGTACAACACAAGACATTAATAAAATTAAAAAAGAATAGTTTTCATAAAATCTCGGGCTGTTACATTCTACCCCCCTTAAAATGAATTTCGCCCTCGAAATTCATCGGGGTTATAAATAGTTTACTATTCAAAAGTTTCTTTAATAGAAACCCAGATCGTAAAAAGGAATACCAAAACTTGGATTTAAAAACTAAAGTATGAAATGTAACGATTACCCAAATAAACTAATCACTGGGTTTCCACATAGGTGAAAATATGGATATGGAAGAGAAATCTAACAATCATGTTCTGATGGAGAGTGGTAGAGAACATGGTTATGGAAAACCCAGTAATCACAAATCCATAGATTTTTGATGATATAGGGTACCATCTGATTCATCAGGTATAAGATCACTAGGACAACATTTTTGGTTTTCAAGATCATTTCCCTAAAGTTGAAAATTTGAATTAGAATAAATACTTACTTTATTTTGGTACAATGTCACTGTTGTTCGTGCCTTGAACAATTTCCACTTCATCTCTTAAATAAATTAAGTGGAATTTGTTATTCGTGAAGTGTTAGCAGATCATGTGATAGAATGACGGGTCATTCCATCTGTCTCAAACAAAAGGTTAGCAAAAATTATATACATAAGTCGATCTATAGTGAGATTAATCATATATGGTTCCTAAAATGGACTTATACTTCTTATATCATACTGCTTAATATAATAAAACTAGTTTCTACTAAACATGGACTTCCTGTAGGCCAGTGGTAGGCGATAAAGGCAAGTCGCACTTCGATTGTGGGTTCGATTTCCACAGCCCTGTCCGATGCGATGGGATGTCGCCCGTCCTGCAGGTTGTCCTTTTTCTAAAACTATATTACTATAACATCCCATCAATAATATCGAAAAAAAAACTTCTATCCTTAAACAATACTAACTTATATCCAACATAATCCATTCCAATCTTCAGGCTTATCCATAATACTGCAGTCCACTCTCATAACATAGTGAAAACGATTACCAGAGATTTAACACCATCGTTGATCCCCATATATCATAAGATATGTTTTGTTGGTCACATTCAAAGTCCTTAATCATGTATTCTCTTGAATACCTTAGTGAAAACATGAATGCAGTTAAAAGTTAACACTTTCCACATACCAAAATCCTCATAATTCTATATACTCAAACCATGATATCACTTAGTCTTTATATCAATCATGAGCTCATGAATACTATTAAACATTTCATTTTCTCGTTTTCCCTTCATTATGCGCATATCATCTTATTTCCAAAAATATCTCAATTACTTTGAATACCACATTATACCAATACATAAATATTCCAATACTTTATGATACAACATTATTTTGGAATCCCATTACATAAACACTTAATCATTCCACCACATCGTTATCATATTCAACATCGCCAATGGTGATCGCATGTGACTTCCCTTTGTCCTTTGCCTTCAGTGGTTTCTCATGTTGATCATCACTAACCCTTGGATTAGGGCATTTATTAGCATAATTCCCCATTTCCCTGCACTTGAAGCATTGAAGTGTTGGTGGTGCGTTCTTTGCAGTGTTTGCTTTATTCACATCATTAGAAACACTTTTTCCATTACTTCGACACTCAGCTGCTCGATGACCTTCTTTTCCACACTTAAAACATTTTCTAGTCCCTTTAAGACAATCTCCACCATGCTTCTTTCCACACTTTGTGCATAAGGAAACATTCACCTTCTTTTCACCATTATTCTGAGATTTCTCCTTAAACTCCATCTTTCGTTTCTTGTCAAAACCATGAGATGGATATGGAACACCAACTTCCATTTCTACCTTGATAGCACAACACCCAATTTCTTCATAGCTACTGAAGTCTCTTATAGCTAATGCCCTTCGAAGACTTGGTTTTAAGCCACTAAAAAATCGATCAACTTTACTTTCAGGTTGGATGATAATGCCATATGCATACCTTGCAAGTCTTGTAAAATTTTCTTCGTATATACCAACAGATTCATCATCCTTCTGCTTCAGCTCAAGAAACTCCTTTTCCATCTTTGTTCGAAGAATACGAGGGAAGTACTTACTGAAAAAAAAGTTCTTGAACTCGTCCCATTCCATGGACTCAATTTCATCTCTTTGCCTCGTATTCTTGATAAGATTCCACCATTGATCAGCTTCACCTTCCAAACGATATACTGCTAAGATGACTTTATCATGTTCAGAACATTGAAGAACTGAAAATATCTTTTCAGTGGTACTGATCCATTGTTCAGCAACAAGTGGATCAGAAGACCCATTGAAAGAAGGAGGGCGTTACCTCATGAAGGACTCAATAGAATATTGTTCCCTTCTCTGCTCATTTGGAAGTCCAGAATGATTCATAGCTTGTGTAAGTATAGCAATAAGATTTTTCACTCCATCTCCCATAACATTTGTTTGTTCAGGAGGACAATCATTTCATTGTCCATTGCATTGATCAACATGGTTCCTTCTGGTTCCAGCCATCGTCTAAAACCCAAAAAGAATAGTGTGAGAGGAAAAAATCATGCTAAGGAAAACAACATAATAAAGGGGGAGTACCTTCAATATCTAACATCTTAGGTTTAATTCTATGATCGTTAGCGTAGTTCTAGTACTATAACCTATACGTATACTTAACCTTAGGGACATCCCTAGACATACCTTAGAAATAACTCTAGGGATCTCACTAAATTTCTCACATCCTAGTTTCCAAAGGTTGAATAAACCTTTCCTCTGATACCAACTGTAGAGACCCGAAGCTTGACGTACATGGACATTACATTACTTTTGCGGAATACTTAGTACATAACAACAAAAAAACAGACACACAAGGATCGTAATAGTTTAGTGTCTTTGGAAACTCGGAATATAATCTTCTAATCGTGGTGAAAGATCTTCAACATCTCCCATAAAGATCTTCTTTTTTTTATACCTAAAACCTTTCTTTATATCCTGGGGAAAAGAAAACATAAAAGGGTGAGCTCAAATGCTTAGTAAGGGTAAACAAAAGAAATATCAATCACATCATATACATAAGAACATAGCTTTTGGAAATCATAACCTGCAAAAAAGAGAGCTCATAATATCATAACATGGGATAAATCATAGAAGTGAAATGTAATCCCAATAATCATAACATAAAACATGAAACTTTGTGGCATACACACATAATCATATAGAATCATTTCTTGTTAGTCAAGACTCATTTCCAAGACTATCTTAGTGGACAAAGTCCCTTTCTGAATCGAGTCACCCTCGTTTCAGTCCTGTTTCACTGAACCGGTATAACCTACCATTCCAGCCATGTCTATCTCATGAGATATAAAATCTTTACCCAATGAATTGGAGGGAGATATAGGTCCCACCCATCTCATAATGATACCATTCTTATTTGTGCCACAAAATCATAAATCATACATCATTGCATAACCCATGTAATACAAATGGGAATCTTAAACATCATGACATCATAAAACAATTTATACAAGATAAAGGAATTCATAAAAATAATTAAATCACAACATGATCAAATCAATGTAATAATAGGGATAAAAACAGAACCCTTTATTATCTTAGATGGAAAATAATTTTGATAAAACACTTGAACTCCATTCTTGAGGAAAATATCCTTTCTTCTTCAAAAACAATTTTCCTTTCATAACATGTCATACGACTTTAAAATAAAAGAATTTGATTAAAAATAAACTTGAAAACTTGTAAAGGAAGCTTCTTGGAAATAATGTTTTAAAAATCCATTCATGTCGTATAAGTTAAAAAAACATTCTTCGTACTTTTTTCGGAAAAGTCAAAAAAGTACCTCCTACGAAAAACGACAAAAGATTCCTTTCATATATTTTACTAAAAACTCACCAAAGGGTAAAATTGGATTTAAGCTATTGTAAGTGGATGGAAACAATATTACATATTGAGGGAACCTGGATGTGGATGATAAAATACACCCCAGTAAATACTTACGAATAAACAATCTCGGATAAAAATGAGATTGTGATATTTCCCTTACCTTATGTCCGACTTGCTTTGTAAGTGTCCGAACCTCCTGTATAATGATTTAAATCATGTTACTGACTTATTACAGAATCATATTCATTGTTATTATATCATATATGGTCCACTTATGACTTTATATTACCCATTCTTTTGTAAATTCATGTTAAAGTAGCGTTTTGGGTAAAATCGTCTCATTTGTCGTTCGTGTTTTTAACTTGTAATTATTCATATGATTACTTAGATCATGATTAATTAATTCCAGAATATAAAACATGATTTATATATATATATTCAGAATATACATATATAATAAATCAGTAAATGGAAAGAAATACACCGTTCATGGAGACGGTAGCCCGTACGTACGCATGAACGCTGTTTTCATTTCCTTATTGAATTGAATGGAATTAAGTAGATGACATACATATAAATATAAATAATTCCAGTATAATTATTATGTCATATATTTCATTATTACTTATTATATATAATTTATAATCATTCATGAATGGTTAATCATTGAGAATGAATCTCATCGCGTCGTGGAGACGGTAGTCCGTACGTACGCACGAGCGATGATATCGTTCCCATGGTCATGAAATTGTGTTGAAGTGTATGTATACTATTTCAGTATCAATATCACTTTATAATAATCATATATAGTTACTCATTAAACCATTATACCCATCCAATTAAGGTGGTGGCAGAAAATAGATTACACCACGGCGTGGAGACGGTATTCCGTACGTACGCACGCACGGTGATTTCCTTTTTCCGTAGGATGGATAGAAGGTTAATTAGAGTTGTTTCATATTTATAATAACATATAAGTACATAAGAAATACTGATGTTATTACTTTATCATGAAACAACTAAAGAAGAAGAAGTTGAAGAAGAAAGAAATTGAAAAAGATCGGTAATGGATATTACCTCTTTTTGACGCGCCTTTTCTTAACCTCCACTTAATGAACTAAGGATGGTCTTTGAAGAAGACCATGACCTCTAGGATGATACTAGGGAAGTGGAGAAGAGATTTTGGCCGGGTTTGGCCGAGCATGAAGGCTCAAAGTTGTGTGAGGAGGAGGGGGAGGAGGTGCCCTTTTATAAGGGAGGAGAGGGGCACCTTAGGAATATCTCAAAATATTATTTTATATTAAAGTCAAAATCGGTTTATAATGGTTCCAAAGGGTCTTATTTTGAAGCTAAAGTGGGGATGGGTAGAAATCCTATCAACCAATAGGATTTGGAAAGTTTAAGGTATTATTTTAACCTTATCAATTAGATTTAACTCTAAGTTAAATAATTTAACTTTTACCGTGTCTTTTTGTTTTCTTTCACTATATGGTTAATACACTTACTATAACATGCCAAAAGAACCCCAAATTGCTCATTATTAAAATATATATCCTTATCTAAGTCCTTTGGCCGAACCTTAGATTTTTTAGGAATAAAATAACAATTAATAATATAATATTTAATTTAAAAACTATTTTGTGTCAATTTTGACACTATTTGATATTAGATTTTTTTGAAAGTCATAACATAATTATATGTTCGAACAAATTTGATTAAATCAACACTAATATATCATATTAACCTAGAAAATTAGTGGGATTCATAAAAAGTTTCAAATTACATTTATTTTGGTGTTTATAACATCAATTATGTCAATATTTCATTAATAAGATAATTACTGCATCATCATTGTGTCATAAATAAATTAAATTATTTAATGTCTAAAAATTATAAATAAAATACCATTATGTAGGAAATCATTTTAGATTTCTAATGAATATTTATAGTCGAATTTATATTATGTATAACCCCATATTAAAAATGATTTACTTATTAAACTTTGATTTTAACTATTTTAACCCTTCTTTAAATAAATTAATAATAAATGTCCTAATCTAATCCAAGTGGGCCTAAATGATAATATTTTACACTTAAGGTTTTTTTTTGGTCGAGATAAACTTGTCCAATAGAATTAGTACATGTGTTATGGTAATATTAATATCATTCTTACCCTTAATTACCCTATTTACTTTTAACCGTGGTAAATAAAAGTAAAAAGTTACTATTCACCAAAAATTATTTTCATCTCATTGAACCACATTTTACTTACTGACATCAACTGTGTCTCTCGGATTTTTGAAATTCCATTCACAGAAGCGGTAAAATTAAGTTTTATGAAAAATTCAGTTTTTTTAACGACCACTTAGTAGTTTCACTATTCATCAAAAATTGATGTTTTTCAGAACAATGCCAAAATTTCATCCTAAGCTATATTTCATATTCCAAATTCAAAAATGAAGTCTATTTTATCAAATTCATAACATAGAAGTTGCATTAATTAATTTTATAATTAAATCCCGTTGTTAAAACAAATAGCGTGTTTTTAAGAAACAATATCTATCAAAAGATTGACACTTGTTTATGTCTGGTTTAAATGTGAAATTACATCCAATGACCAACATTGTATTAAATTTTAAAAATATATTCTAAATATACTTTAAAACCACTCAAATTAATAATTTATCACTATTAGTTATTTTGATTAAAAAAGTTGTTTTTAATTTTAATTTAGTAATTTTCACTATTCATCAGAATATGAAAGTTATCCGAAAAGTACCAAAATTTCACCTTAGGCTAAATTCGATACTCCGAATCCAAAAATGAAGTCCATTTTGAGATCTAAAATTTCTAAAATTTTAAAAGGTGGTTATTACTATTTATAACAGCTAGTTATAATAATATTATAATAGCATATCGTTGTTTAGTGAAACTCGGTATTGCGTACTACACACGCTATCGAGGAAGCTCGCGATTGCGTGTAATGCAAGGAAAGTCAAGGATGTGTGTTGTGCAAGATCCTTTTGGTGTAGCGTATAACACAAGACATTAATAAAATTAAAAAAGAATAGTTTTCATAAAATCTCGGGCTGTTACACACATCCATACCACATAAAACAAAAGTGTTTATTTCCTTTATTTAATTTTCACTTTTCATAATGATTGTGATGCTAATTGAGAGTGTGTATGAGGATTTCTATTTGGTGTGGTGAGTGGGGTGTAAAAGAATCATATCTTATGATAAATCAAAATTTAGGGGTCCTTTAGGATCATGGAAGTGCTAGAGGTTATGTTTCCATTTCATGTAACTTTTGGTGGTTATCTTACAGAATATCAGTGGTTTAATAGATTCCCACAAAGTGGTATTAAATATTTTGGTTTATTAATCAACAACATGAACTTATAAAACTTGGGTAATGTTATATTTTCTTGATGTTATTTTGGTTTTAATGGGAGTTTACTATTATCAGAATGTATGGAATCTAAATAGGGTAAGTTGTGAATAGAAAAGTTTGGTCGAACAAATTTTAGTTTCTAGAGAATATAGATTGAGGACTATCTCATTTAGAAGTATTTGTAATTTCTGTTAGCTGGAGTCTGACCGAATAATATAGAGAAAGTGAAATGGTAATAGATGGATAGTAAAATTCTTAGACTGGTCGGGATGTAATTGGTATAGAATATGGACTTCAATATCTGGGAAGTGAATATAATGGTAGATTTTATGAAAACTATAGTGGAAATGTATGATAATAAAAATAATTTAAACAAAGTTCTCATTATGATAAGGTTGTTTAGTATGAGATTAACATAAGTTATACCTATAGATAATCATGTGAATAACTTCAAAATGATTCTCGATAAGTTTTAATAAGTCAAACTGAAGTTCATGGATGGTGTGTGGGTTATTTTGTTACTATTTTCCCTACTAGAAAGTAGGGATGTAATGGTAACTTTAATAATTAACTCTTATGGTAAAATTGATTCAACATTTATGGATGTTAGAAATCCAATATTGAATGATGAACTCATAATAAGGTAATTCCAAGAAACTTCTGTAAACATGATAAATTCCAAATGAAGAAGATAGTAACTTTAATAGAGAAGTCATGGGAATTGAAATATAAGTCATTAGAAATAATTCAAGGTAAATTGACTAGTCTCATACCTATATATTAGTAGAATGGAAATGCTGGACATATAAAGAAGGATTGTTGGATTTTCAGGAAAAAAATCATAAGGGAAACTTTAAAAAGTTCAAGTTCTATGAATTTGTTTGAAGGGAGTAACAATATGTTTCTAAGTGTCATCATACTAGTAGAGTTATGTGTTATTTACTCAGGTACAAAGTTTCACTCAAAAGAAGATATAGTATGCATAGTGAATTATGTATCCATGAGATTTAGAAAAGTGTATTCAGTAGATAATGAGGCTCATGAATTCATGGGGAAATGTGATGTTAATATCTAGATGGAAAATAGATGCTTCTTGAAATTAAAATAATCTATACATATCTTGGGGATATGAAAATTTATAATTTATATAGGATAGCTTGATGAAGTGTATTTTTCTATATTCTTTTATAACATAGTTTGGAAGATCACTTGAGGATCCATGGTATTGTTAAGAGGAGAGAAGTATGGGACCCTATATCATATGGGAAGATTAGATAGAGTGATAATTACTAATGTAATAAATTTAAAATGTATGGAGTTGTGATATTGTTAAATCAAACATCTCAATGAGAAGAATATGAAGATTAAAATAGAAGGAGGTATATTGAAGATCGATCACATACAGTTCATAAGTTGTGAGATTTTCATGATTAGGAAGTAAAAGTGGATTTTATTAAACGTAACATAATGAATTCTAGATCTTAGAAGTTAGATATTGTTCACTGGGATGTTTGGGGGCCATCCCCAGTCCAATATCATGGAGGATCCCTTTACTTTTCTACATTCATTGATAATGCAATAAGAAACTATGGGATTACTTTCTAAAAACAAGTTTGATGTCTTCAGAGTGTTTGTTTAGTGGAAGGCCATGGTGTAAATGGAAATTGGTTGAAAGTTAAAGTGCCTAAGATCTGACAATAGTGGTGAGTACACCAAAAGAAACTTCTAGAAACTTCTGTCAGATTAAGGGGATCAGGTTCTAGAATATTTTTCCTAGTAAACCTTGGAGAAATAGTGTGAAAGAGTGAATGAATCAAATGTTAATATATAATTCATATATCATGAGGGTATACTTAATAATTACCAAGGAAATGTGGGTGAAAGAAATGAGCATGGGAGAGTAATTGGTTAATATAAATCCATTCACTTCATTGGGATAGGAAATTTTAGAGCTTTTATAGTCTGGTAAACCTATAGAATTTATCCACCTAATTTTTTTTGGAATTATTGAATACATCCATATGGAGTCCAAAGATATGGAAAAACTTAAGGTAAATTCCAAGACATGTTTCTTTCTGGGTTGTGAAGATGAAAATCTTGGATTCTAACTATGGGATAATGTCAAACATCAATTCATCTAAATTTTGGATGTTTCCTTTAATGATAAGGTCTTGTGGAAAGTAAAAAACATACTTGAAATATATGTTGAGAATAAATAATTAATTGACAACCAATAGTAGAAAAATATGATCAAACATCATACTTTTAATATTTATTTTTAGCATAACTGATGTTAAAAAAACATGTGAATACTTTTAATATAAATTATGATAAAATTTATGTTAAAATTCATTATGAATAACTTTTAACATTGATTTTTTATACAACCAGTGTTAAAATATTTTAAAATATCTAATGTTCATGGACCTCTCCTCATTTATTTGACATGATATTTATAAAACCCTCATCCTCTAGACTCGTGACAACACCCAACCCATTTTTGATCTTCGACCTTCATTCAATCTTCATACTTATTTTTTATTTTTTTATCCTCAATCTTACATCATTCTTACTTCTACCATGACCTTCAACTTCATTTGATCCATTTAAAAACTAATCCACTTGCCTCATGACTATGATCTATCTTTTTTGATTGATTAATTTTCTACTTCATTTTTTCAAATGTTTCTACTCAATCATGCATCATTCACCCTTATTCTTACACCATCGAATTCATTATTTGGAATCAATATCTATTTTCAGCATCATCCTCCATATTTTTTAGGTTTTTTTAGTTTTATAAGATTAATTAATTTTTTATTTGTTATGAATTGAAATCATCCATTAATTTGTATTGTGTTTTTATCATTTTCAATTATAAATTTCTGTTATTATAATTATTTTAAGGTTTTATTTTCTTCATAATTGTAAATTATGGTTTAAAAAATTTGGATGTAAATTTTTGTATTTATAATAGTTTTTAATTATAAATTTTTCATCATTATAATTTTTTCATGGTTAAAATTGATTTTTAATTTAAATTTTTTTCAATTATAGTTTTATTTGTCTTTATAATTTCTTTTGGTTATAAATTCTATTCTGAATGAAAATTATTTTTCAGTTATAAATTTTTTTTCCAAATATAAATTGTTTGTTAGAAATTTATGAATGTTTAAATATTTATATGATTATATTTTTAAAAATTATATTTTTATATATATGTTTAAATTTTTATATGTTTTAATATATTTTGACTTTAGGTAATTAATGGATCATAATTGGATAAATGCATGAAGAACTAGTGATGAATATGATAAATGGATTGATAATTTCATATAATTATCTACACAAAATCTTGAAAACAATTATATGATTTTATGTTCATGCATAAAGTGTTTGAATATGAGAAAATTAGAGTATATAGAAATAAAATACCATCTAATTCTATTTTGTTTAAACTATAATTATACACATTTGATCTGATATGGAGAAATAACAAACAAGTCAAGTTCTAATGGTGGTGAATATATTCGGTATGAGACAAAGGATCATATTAAAGAATTAATTCAAGATAAAGGTGTTGAAACCTTCAAAAAAATAATAAGTATTGAAAAACTATATAAAGATGCTAAGAAACCACTATTCTTGGGTTACCATAAATTTACAGTGTTATCAGTAGTGCTAATATTTTTTAAATTGAAATAAATAAATGGTTTGTGTGATAATAGTTTCACTAAATTGATTGAAATTTTAAATACCTACTTCTATAAGGAAATGAGCTTCTAGATTATAATTATGAGGAAAAAATATTATTTCCAATGGGATTTGGGTATAAAAATATATATGATTACTCCAATGACTTTGAGCTATATTTGAAGGAATATGAAAGTTTATCAAAATGTATAAATGTGGAACATCATGATGAAAAATGGATTATGAATCCATTTGTGATTCATTCTCAGGATCATTCACCAAAACTCCAACTAAAAGAATCTATAATTTTCAAAAAATTATTTTATTGAAGTGTTTATTTGAAATTTAAAATGATTTAAAGTGGAAAAGAAGTCATACATATGGGTGCATATCTAATGGAAACCCATGTCACCCTATCGATTCACCACAATTGAAGATATTTGACCGAAATTTTTTTGATTTTCGAAATTAAGTTAGAAATATTAGAATGAGACTATACATAGATTAAATGAATCCATATTGAATCCTAGTAGCCAATATAGTTTTTGGCCTATTATATTGGTTCTTTATAACTTTTCCCCATAGGTATGTATGAATAAGAAATATGTGATTATGATCTTGATGGTTTCTGAACTAAAATAGCTTAATAATGATATTGATGTTTATTTATCACCATTGATTAATAATTTTAAATTTCTATAGGAGATAGATGTTACAGTTTTTGATTCATATAATAAATATTATTTTCTTTCCATTCTATGATAATTTTCACTATACACGATTTTCTTATATGTGGAAAATTATCTAGAAATATATTTAAGGTATATAAAGCTTATACAATTTGTGATTAGGGTACTTCATATCATAAATTATAGAATGGAATGAATACATTGTATATGGTATATAAGATATTTTTTAAAAAGGGTCATCCTTATCGAAGATTTAAAATGGAATTTAATGGTTTATAAGAGTATGATTTTCCCCACAACTATTTTTAGTTGAAGAATATTACAACATAGTGAAAAAAATTTATGTTACTTCTGAAAAAAAATAGAAGTTTTGTTCATCAAAAAAATACATGGAAGAAATGGTCCATTTTATTCAAACTACCATATTGAAAAAAAAATTATTGGTAAAACATAATATAGATGTTATTAATGTTAAGAAAAACACTTCTAATAGTCTAATTAGACCTTTTTAAAAAATAAAAGGAAATATAAAAGATTGATTTCATGAAAGACTAGACTTAATAACCATGGGAATAATTCTGGAGTTAACTCCCACTATGAAAATAAATATAACATATTTTCCTTTGTCTAGACATAAATTAAGAAAGAGTGAGAAGATAAATTTATGTCAATGTTTGTAAGGTATTAAATTACCATGTGGGTTTTATTAAAATGTGAAAAAATTAGAGTCATTAGAGGATTTAAATTTAATAGGTATGAAATATCATAGTTTTCATGTGTTGATGAAACTGCTAATACCGATTTCATTGCATAGAATATTACTAATACCTTTCAGAAAGTCTATCTTTGAGTTATGTTACATTTTCAATTCCATTTTTAGTAAACTAATATATATAAATTTTTTATATGTGTTGGATAAAGAAGTTTTCTTCATACATTGTCGACTAGAAATTTATTTTCCACCATTGTTTTTTGATATAATGGTTGATCTATTGATTAATTTGGTGTGAGAGATAAGAATATGTGGGAATATTTATTTACATTTGATGAATCCTTTTGAAAGATATATTAAAATTATGAAGGGATATATTAAGAATTTTCATTGACTAGAGGCCTCAATTGTTCAAAAATATATATCATAAGATGTTATTATGTTATATATTGATTATTTTTTTGAAATAGAACACATTTGTCTCCCAATATCTCTACATTTGATAGTTGATAGTAAAGGTAAATGGATCTATGGATTAAAGGAAACTTTATTCCATGTCATGAAGTGATACATGCACATTTATACATTTTAATAAAATAAATGTGAGGAAAACCATATGTATCATCATATATTTTTAAATTGAAGGTAAGATATATGATAATAAATAAAAATTGGCTAGTGGGTGAACATAAAATCACATTTTTTGTGGTTTAAGGAGAAATTCAACACTAATTTATCTGTATAAAAAACATCAGAATGTTCAGTATGGGGACCAAGTGTTACTGAAATCACATGGTCTAGTTTTGATATTAATGGTTACACATTTTAAAAAAAATCATGATGATAGGAGTATAATTCAGAATTTTGAAGTAATTTTCATCACTAAATTAATTAATTTTTCAAGTTCCAAAGATAAAAAGGTGATTTCTCCATCAATATCATATTTTTGAGTTGTTGAGGATATATGGGATATTGATTATACTAAATTTTGGTTACCAATATTTAATTATAATTGGGTTGATAGTAACAGTTGTTTGAAACATAATGATTATATATTTACACTTGTTAATTTGAAAGGATTTAGTTGAAAATATGAATTATTTATCATGGAGGTTCTTTTAGAATAATTATTTTTTGTTTTTGACCCATCAAATGATCAGTAGTTTATTGGTTCTCTAGGAAAAATAATTTTGGTGATGAAAATAATAATGATGTTGAAGACTCATGTGAAATTTATTTATTTATTACATGACTACCCAAGGACAATAATGAATATGATGTAGACATATTATTTTCAACATTAAATGATCATGTATAAGGGATATGATAAAACACTTCATTATACTCTAAATTAATCAAGAAAATATATTTTTTTTAACTGACACAATTAAAAACTTTATTTTTTAACTTTGATATATAACTTTATAGATTTTGATAGTTACTTTTAATTTTTTAATTATTTTTATATTAATTATATTCAAATATCCATTTTTTGGTTTTAAAATATTGTCTTCATCATTTTATAGTGAATATTTTCTTTATAGTCTTTATTTTCAATCATACTCTTTTATTCTATAAAATATATATAATTTTCTCCCTATTATGAACAATAAATTTTTACTTGTGACATTTATTTGTTTCTAATAAAATTAAAGTAAGAAAATGTACATATTTTTAGATGATAATCCCATCTATAATTGTTTTGTTAATTTTTATATTCATTAGTTTTAGTTATGCATTTTTTGGTTGAAAAATATAACATTCAATGTCTTGATTTTTATTATGAACAATAATTTTTTTATTTATTACAATTATTTAGTTTTAATATATTATAGGTACAAAAAATTTCATTTAAGTAGCATGCATATTTCTAAATGACAGACACAAAGGTAGGGTAACTGGGGTATGTAGGATTATTCATATAAATATATCTTTAATAATTAAATTATATAATGAAATCAAACTTATATTTCTTGAAATTATGTTCAAATCTTCTTCTTATCCATAGAGGATAGTAAATAAATATGGTAGTTGTAGGATGAAATGTTTACCAAAACTTTAACTCACACATAGAGATAAAAGGTTTATAATTGAGTTTAATGATAATGACCACCCAACTAGCATATATGACAATCAGTTAAAGAGTTACTTGGATATTAAAATTCATTATAGGATAAGTATTTTATTCCCTTATTAGAGGAGAATCACCTAGTCAGTGAAATATTGGTTATGGGATTCTATAAAAAAAATTATAAACTTATTTATTTAGTTTTTCAATGGTTTAAATATTATACATTATATATTACTAATATTTAATCTATTAAATTACATATGATAATTAAATTTCAAGAGATTAAATAAATTAACAAAAGGTGTTCATCCTATATGGAAACTAGATAGAGATATTTTTAGACAAATTTGAATTTATATTATTTTTTTTGTAGTAAACATAGTCAACACACTTTCCTTTAGTATGGGTTTATAGATATAGAGACATGGAATAAGTTTGTCTCCAGTCATCGAGAGGAAGCCTTTATGGTATGTAATTGTTATTTGAAAAACTTATTTATTAATTTAATTTTAATTAGTAGAAAACTTATTATTTTTTTCTTATGTAACAATACTATAATAAAGACCTCCAAGAGATACAATCTCATAAATTATACCTTTATACATTGTCATGCTAAGGGTATCCTTTATTATAGGATAAAATGATTGAAGAAAAATTTAATGAATTATGAGCCAAGTCAATTAGCTGATCTAAAGAGGTTCAATACGACCCCCATCACCTCCCCCTATTCATGAAAAAATAAAAAGTGATAGGATGGTAAAAAAAGGAGTAGTTTATTACCGATCCAATAAAAGAAGTAGCTAATAAGTTTATAAGTAATTAATTATTATCTTCCTTCAATGTTATTATTTTGTAAATTAATACCACTAATATAATATTTGAAAATATTATTTTAGGATTAACTTCATGAGAAAATGACATAAGGGACCATTATCCATGAGGTTTGTATGGATATTCTTATAATTTCTTTAGGAAAGTCAGAACACTTGAGTCACATCATAGGGTTTAAGGAGGGTATCAGTTTTAGAAAGAAAAAAAATTGGTCACACCCCTAGCACAACATCGATGGGGGTATAATAAAAGGGATAAATATATTCCTTATAATATGAGATTCTACAGTTGAATAAGTTGATAGAAGATATAATTAAATTATCAAGAATGATTATGTTTATAGAAGCGATGAGATAGACATAGCCTGTGCAGCCTGCCTACCTAGATCCTCCACCTCCTCATTTAAAATCAACCATATACAGTGATTACATGATGGAGACCTACTTGTGAATATTAAAACATATGGAATTATACATAATATAGGGCTTATATATATCACCAACTTATGAATTTATGTTATATAAGAGTAATGATAAAAGATTTCATTAATCCAACTACTCCAGTGTTACTGCCTACTGAGGAGGTGACTATAGTAGGATAGAGTATTAGTCATTTTTTACTTTAGCCTTCTACTCTTTTTATTTATTTTACATATGAGGTATGAATTATTTTTCATTGATTATTTATTATTAAATTAAAATTACTTAAAGTTTTTTCTTACACTCACCTTATATAGTAGTATCTAAGATTAAATGAGTCATTTCAATGGAAAGGAAATTTTCAAGAATCATCGCCTTCAAAAACTCCCTAGGATCTTGATGGGATAACAAAGTAACATAGTTTTCTTCTATATTAGATAATTATTATAATTTTCTGAAAATTATTGATATTTTAAAAGAGACTATCTATTAAATATATTAAAAAATAGCATCATCGATGTTGTAAAGGGTTAGGAGATCACTATAATTGTGTTATATTTGTTTTCTATGTAAGTAAATTTCAATTATAAATTTAATTTATTTAAATAAACATATGTTATATTAAGTTAATTTATTAATTTTCTAATCAGGTATCTTCATACTATTTGTATACAATATGATTTTACTTATATTTAAGGTTTTTTGGATCCATGATAAATTTCAATAGTTATGTAATACCTCGATCCAGATTCTAAATTCAAATATGCATATGAAATATTAAAAAAACATAGATTACATGTTTGTTTTTTCCATTCCTTGACTGGTAATAACAGTTTTATAATTATGAATCACTATTCATTAAACTGGTATTAATTATATAATTTCTATATTTTAGTAGACACTGGATGTTTTACATATTTTTCCTAAAAAATGAAAATCATATTGGTTATGCTCTTTATTGGGTGTCATTCAGAAAATATTTAGAAATCACTTAATGGTGTAAGTATTATTATATTCTTTTAGTTCATTAATTTTGATACTTTCATTTTACATATGTTTTGATAATTAATATTTGAAATTAAAAAAGGTCATGGATTGAGTACAACAGAAATTTATTTTTAATAACTGAACCTTCAGAAATTAAATATGTGAAAGTTCATGTAGATAACTTTTATATCAGGGAATACTTGTTTTTACTTACATATCTAGTGTTTCTATTTTAAAAATATTGTTTCATAAATATAGTTTCATCATAAAATAGGGGTGTTAAATGTAGATTTTATGTTTTATGATTCATTAATGAGATAACCATGACTATAATAACAATTTATTTTGAAAAGGTTAGTTTCATTATAACAATTATAATTTAAAATTTTATGTTGTGTTTTTAAATTCATAACACTTTATGTTGTATATTTTTTTTATGATATTTCACCATATATAAAAAACATGAAACACCTTACAACTTTATTTTTAGATGATTTTCTTTGATTAACTAATTTTTATTTTTAGTTTCATTTAGGTGAATATTATTTTAAAAGTATATTGTGAAAGTTTGAATGATTTTTATTCTTATTGTTTAAGTTATTGTTTATGTTGTTTGGTGTTTTGTTTTGTATTGTATAGGTGCTGAAGAATGTATTTTAAAATATTTTTTCAAAAAATATTAACTTTCAACATTAGTTTTATGGTAAAATAACATTAAAACCCTTTCCATTGGGTCTTTCTATGTTAGTTTTTCTTAAAATTGATGTTTAAATACCTTTCTATAACAAACCATACTTTATAAATGATATTTTTTTCTGAGTAAATTTGTGTTATATTATATATCATTTTTCACATAAAACAGATATATAAACTAAAAAAACTTTATCTCATTAAGGGATATTGTTGCTTTAGTCAGAAACTAAACCCATGAAAATTCCAATCATTAAAATCGGTTAAAAAATAGAAAATAAAAAAATTATAATAGGAAAATTTGGATCTTTCCAATTTTCTAAAATCATTGTCCCTTTAAAAAACACTATAGAAAAGAAACATAATATTAGTAAACCAGTTGATATTTTATAAAATGAAAATATATAACCTAGTTAGGAATGGTAGTGAATGTGGAATGAAATAATGAAGAGATATTTATAGAAGATTATGTGGCCATTTTAATATTTATATGACTGTTGGAATAGTAACCTGACCCTTAGGAATATTAATTTAACCTTAAAATAATAAAATGAAATATAAATAATATTTAACATGAGTAATTTAAGAAAATATAAATATTATAATTCTATAAAATAAATATCAATATTAAACACTTAAATAAAATATAAGCACATTTTTAATAAACTATATTCTAATGTATTTTACAAAATCATAGTTTTTTATATTAAAAATTAAAATTACCTTTCCTAGAAAATTATTTTGATAAAATTAATTTTATATTTATAATAAGATCATCAAAAAAATTTCTAAGGGTGATTTTTTGGTAATTTTATGAAATACCTTAATTTATATTTGAATAGTAAAAATACAGTTTTTTCAAAACCGGTGTATTTTAAATCCCACCATTCAGGATGTAATAATAACCTAATAAATTATAGAAATTTTGGATCAAATAAAAACAAATTTAATTTTATAACTAATTTATTTAAATAAAATAATTTTTTTTCCAAATCTAAAAAATATTTTCCAAAGACTAAAGTCTAAAGTATTCCATTAAAAACATTCATTTTTTCACATTTTATTTTTTGATTAAATTAATAATTTAGAATTATAAGTGTTTTAAAGAATTAAAATCATGTTATTTTATTAAAATATATTTCATAATGTCAAAAATATTACTATTGAAAGTTTTACCTAGGATATAATATTCTATTTAATATTACAACTAAAAAATACCCCTCTCCTCAAGTATAAATAACCCCTCACCCATCCGTTGGAAAACCAATTCAATTTAACTTATAAAATTTAACGTTATACCCAAATACCCTATATTAATCCCCTAATAATCCTTAGGTACATTATAGATTATTCCAACTCCAAGCATCAAAGGTGTTTAATGTCATATAAAAGAAGCAACACTAAGAAAAGAGTAAGTTTTCATCAACTTCTCTTCATACTTTTCCCTTATCTTCAATTTTTCTTTATTAATTTAAAACCTAAATATTAAAATATTAATTTATTATCATATTAAAATTATATTAATTATTATAACATAATTTAATAATTATTTTTATGATGTATTTATATTTCATACTTCTATTTATTCTTCGTTAGATAATGTCCTCTTAACGGAAGGTCAACCACCAATGAGGATATTTCAATTCCTTTTCTTATCACCACATAAATTTATTATTAAAATAAATTATTTATGATATATAAATTTATAAATATATTTATTTTAATCATTTTTAATTAATTAAACTTATATATAGATTTCCTTGAACAAAAATAGAAAAATTGAAAAAATGGGATATTTTTAAGAAAAACATGATATCAAAATGTTTCACATTTGAAAACAGAATTAAGGAATATAACCCAATGATTATAATTGATCAATATTTAAAATAATTAACATTTTTCACTTCTTCTTCCATGTTTTAATAAACCTCAGTTTATTATTCAGTAAGTGAAAAATAAATGAAATAAAACATGATTTAAGGTAAGGGGATTCTCGAACCCAACTCCCTCTCTTTTGGGTTATAGACACTTTCACATTACTTTTATCATAGATATTCCTATAATGTCATTAAAATTTAATTTCAATATTCTATTCATTCTCCTTCTTTTGATATAAATTTTTCCACCTTGCCAAAATAATTTCTAATCCAAATACAAATATTTATCAAAAATACTATATTTTTTCAAAACACATCTTTAAATCATATTAATTTGTTTCTTATTCAAAGAAAAATTATCCTTTATGCCAAATTAATATCTCCATTATTTATTTTGTAACCCCAAATGTTATTCCATATAGTATGATATATTAAATAATTTATTACACCCATTTATTTCCAGGGGTTTATTTCATGATTTCAGTTGATATATATTCTATTTATATATAGAATGCATGATTATGATCATTTTATAATGTGACAGGTAGTACTGGAATTATATATCCCTACAATTAATTTGATAATGGGATATATATTATGATATTATGTGTATTATGCATAAATATTATTCTATATTTGTTCATAATTATGATGTTATGATTTATGCACATATGTTATGTGTGAATATAATGCTATATTTGTTCACAACTAAGTAAGTTATTTGGATACTATGTTATGATGTTTCATTATTATGAATTTTCTAAATTCCTTAACTTTATCAAATGTTTCCCTCATGATTATGATCATGATGAAATTCTTAAGATATGATGTTTATTATTCTCACCCATGTATTATCGATTCATTCCCTTATTCCTATAGTGTTATTCCTCCCCTTACTGAGATTTTAGTGCATCCATTTATTTTGATTTATATCCTTAGCTGATTACATATACTAAGCAGAATGTGAGATATTTTATAAGGATAATGAAGAAATATTTAAATAATTTTTAAGTCTTATTATGTACAATTGATGTATGAGACTAATTTTTCCAAGATACTAAACCATTGGATCCTATATTATGTCACTATTGTTTTTTATCTTAAAATGATTTAATAGACATGTAAGAAAAATTTATATCACTATAGTTGGTATAAGAGCACAGTTCAGTTAATTTTTTAATTAGTACTATAAAATATTAATTAAACCCTAGGGATAACTTTGAGTTTTAAGGGAAATGTCTTGAGGTTTCGGTAAAGTATGAGAGTGTGTGTTTTCTGAGAAATAAAATCCCTATCTGGATACTAAAATAGGATGAGACTCTATAAAAGTTATAGCTAGTGGTAATAACACTTAAAATGGTATATTGGGTATTAACTCAATAATCACCTGGTGCACAACAAATATATCTTTCTACACTCCTATTTTGACACTCCTAGGGGATATGATTTGGTTAATAAAAAACTCTATACAAACCATTTTAAAATATATATAACTTTAGTGATTATACATCTTAAAATTTAGAAAATGATTAAAGTACATGATCCTAGAAGCATCATTTGAGAAAATGGATAAACATAGGGATCCCATAATATATGAATTTACAATTAATTTGTGTATAAGAATAAACTGTTCTTTCTTTTTTAACATATTTTTATTAAAACCATTTCTATTTTAGAAAATAGTGGGAATGGGTAGAAACCATACCAACAACCTGTGTGAGGGATAATGCAACAATTTTCTGAATGAAATCCCAAACTCTATGGTCGGTAGAGTTCAGAAATTTATGGTGATGATTACCCAGCTATCTTAGGCTATAAAAATTAATATTAACCATGTACAATGGACTCCCTTACCTAAGAAGGAGAAACTTACCATCAAGTCCTTTATACGGTAAGAACCACTAACATTTAGTGGATCTTTTGATCCACTTTTCAGGGAATATTGGTTTAACTCAATGGATAAAATCTTTTCTATACTCCACTATTTTGAGAAGGATAAATTAACCTTTTTTGTCTATAATTTAGATGGAGAGGTTGATAAATGGTGGGTGTTGATAAATAACACCAAGATAAATGATGAAATGAAAGAAATAGAGTGGTAAGACTTTAATAAGTTATTTCTTAATAAGTATTTTGTTAAAACTCTTCAAACAAATAAATAGAGATAGTCCCTTGGGATTAATCAAAAGGAGGGTAAATATATCCAAAATTACAAGGAGAGTTTCACAAGGATTTTATGACTAACTTCAGTTTTTTATCAATAATGATAATAAAATAGATAGGTTCTTTAGTTGTTTAAAACCACACCTATGAAAGTATTTATATATCTAAGAATTTTTTATTTATGAATAAGTAGTTCATTTTTTTCTCAAAATAGATATGAGGTTCAAATAATTCTCTCACAGTTATGTATATAAGAAATGAAATACGGAGTTTTAATCTAGGGGGTTGAATGAAAAGGGAAGAAATTTGATCTAAGAAACTATATGTTAAAAATAAGGAAATAAACAACATATTAATTACCTAAAATGGACAAGGAAATTATTTGAGTGCATAAGAGAATACCACAAAACTTATGAATGTCGAAGAAACATAAATAAGGTGGCCAACATGATGGGGGAAAGGAAGGAACCACCCAATTCACCACCCATGGTTCAATACTTTAACTATAAGTAGAAAGGTAGATATGAAATTTAGTGCACTAATCCATGGGACATTGGGGGTAATTAATGCTAGCAACCACTAAATCTAAAGGACAAAGAGAAAGCTTATTCCATCACTACTGCTGAGGTGGAACATAAAAATTAATCCATGCAAGGTACACTTACTATTCACTCAAGAATGGAAAAGGTTTTATTTTATTATGGTTATATGCATTACTTTATACCCTAAAAGTTTTGTAGAACTATTGAATCAAAACCCCGATACCTTGATGTAGATATATCCATAAAAAATTAATTGTGTGATCAATGCAACCCATGTTTTGGAGTCTTATAATGTAAGAATATGTGTGAAGGTTCTTGAAATGAATCTTTTAATCCTTCCCTTGGTGTAATTTGATGCTATATTGGGCATATATTCGATCTCATTATATAGATATCACATAAAATTTTAGGAAAAGGAAATCTCTTTCAATATTCTAATGCATCCCATGCTTCTGTAAAAATACAATTAAGATCATGAATCTCCTTTGGAAAATATCTCACTAGTGTGGGTGTTGATACCCAATGAATAATCATACCCTTCCCAAATGGTTGAGTCAAATTAAAGTATCAACATTGATTAAATTCCTATTATAAGGGAATGTAATAATGTATTTCCCAAAGATTTTCCCAGATTTCCCCTAGATCATGAGGTAGAGTTCTCAATATATATTATACCAAAAACCACTCCTATCTCCAAATTACACTATAGGATGGCCCTGATCAAACTAGGGGAGTTAAATATGTAGGTGCAATAGAATTTGGAAAAGGATTTTATATACCCTAGTGCATCACCTTGGGGTTCTCTAGTGCCATTTTTCAAGAAAAATGATGGATCAATATGGCTGTGTATTGATTACCAAGAGCTCAATAAGATTACAATAAAGAAAATTATCCCCTTCCAAGGATTTAGGACTCGTTCGATTAACTATAAGGATCTCAATACTTCTCAAATTTGGTTATTAATTATAGATATCATCAATTTAAGTAAAATATGAAACATATTAGAAGGAAACCTTTCGTACAAGGTATGGACATAATGAGTTCATAGTAATTCCTTTAGGACTTATAAATTCCCCTAAAATCTTAATATATTTTATTAATAGAGTCTTTAGATACTACCTTGAGAAAAATTGATGGTATTTGTTGATGATATTCCCATTTACTCCAAATATAAGGAGGAACATGAAAATCATCTAAGGATTTTTCTAGTGACATTATGAAAATAGAAAATGTATGCTAAGTTTAGAAAGTGTGGATTTTGGATGAATCAAGTCACCTTCTTGAGAAATGTGACAAAAAGATATGGAATTTATAAGGACCCTCTAAATTAAAAAGAATTAGATGAATGGAATAAACCCTCAATTGTCAAAAAAATCAATGGTTTTCTTTTCTTTAACTGGTTACTATCGATGTTTTGTGAGAAATTTCTCACAATTTCCTAGAATGCTAATCAAGTTAACATAGAAAGGGGTAAAGTGTGTTTGGAAGTAATAATGTGAGGGAAGCTGTAAGGATCTCAAGAAGAGGATAATCACTATGCTTATACTCACACTACCTTCAAGTAGAGAATGTTTTTTAATATACATTGATTCTATAAAAAAATATTAGGTTGTGTACTCATTAAAAATGATATAGTGATAACATATTCCTCATGACGGTTAAAGATCCATAAGAAAAACTATCCAACATATGATCTGGATTTAGTAGCAGTGATCTTTACCTTAAATATTTGGTAGCACTGCCTAAATGGTCAAACCTTAACATGTGTCAATGAATATGGTTAGAGCTGATTAAGGACTATGATTGATCTATTCACTACCATCCTAGAAATACGTACAAGGTAGTTGATCCTCTTAGTAGAAAATAACCCACTACCCTATCCATGATGTGGATTAAGAAATACCTTTTATTTATGGATATGAAAAGGATGGATTTAGAAATCATAATAGCAAGGAATGTGTCCTACCTTTCCCAATTTATTTCCTAACCATCTATCTAATAGAAGATCAAAAAGTCAAAAAGGAATTATTTTGATCTTTAAACTAATATATAAGTAGTAAATGAAGGGAAGCTTCATGAATTCCACATCAATGAAGATGGTTTCATTTGGTTTGGAACTAAACTTTTTGTTCCTTCATCACCTAAGATAAAGAAATAACTATTGGATAATGTATATAGCTCATATTTCTGCATCTATTATTGAAGAACCAAGATGTACCAAAATCTTCGAGAGCACTTCTGGTAGGACAACATGAAGAAAGTGATCATTGAGTACACCTCAAAGTTCTTAGTATTTTTGTAATTTAAATTAGGGAAAAAGTATAAGGGGGTGATGAAACCATTACCCATTCCCAAATAGAAATGGGAGAACATCACCATGAAATTTTTCATTGGTCTCTTGAAGAAATCCAAAGGAATCAATGCTATATGGGTTGTGGTGGATTGATTAACTATGACTTCCCACTTCATCTCTATTTAGAAATATTTCTCACTTGAAAAATTTGAAAAGATATACATAAATAAAGTGGTTAGGATACATGGGGCACCAATTTATATCATCTCTAGTCATGATCCAAGGTTAAATTATAAATTCTAGAGAAGTATTAAATATTCTATGAAAACTAAATTGAATTTTAGTATGGCCTATCACTCTCAAACTGATGGATAATCTAAAATAACCCTTCATACACTTGAGGTCATATTGAGAGCCATATAAATGGAATTTAAAGGTGGGTGGAATCAACATATCCCATTAGTTGAGTTAAGATACAAAAATAGCTTCCACTCGAGTATTCAAATGGCTCCATATGAAGCTATATATGGTAAGGGATGTAGAACTCCTACTTTTTTGGTATAAAGTTAGTGAATGAAATCTACTTGGACCTGATCTTATACAAGAGATGATAGAGAAGGTTCAATCCATCTAATATAATATAAAATCTTATCAAATTAGATATAAGAGTTATGATAGCAATCATTGAAGGGACTTAGAGTTTGAAGAAGGAGAAACACTCTTCCTTTGAATATCACCATGGAAGATAATCATGTAGTTTGGAAAGAAAGGTAAGCTTAACACTCATCATATTGGTCCCTTTTATATCCTTGATCACATAGGATTAGTATCATGTCAACTAGAACTTCCAACAAACATAGATCAAGTTCATGATGTGTTCCATGTATCTATCCTGAGGAATTACATACCAAATTTGTCTTAGGTACTGAATCTAGAGGTGGTACAACTAGAGAAATAACACTCATATGGGAATAATATAGTGAAGATCCTATACCATAGAGACAAAGTTATATACAATAATAACTCACCTTGTTAAAGTGTTGTTGTGGAATCATAAATATGAATAGGTGATGTGGGAACCAGAGAAAATGACGAAACATAAGTAACATCATCTATTCACAATAGAGAATATGTATTGAAATTTTGGGGATGAAATTTATAAAGGGGGAGAATTTAATGACCCAGACTTTATAAATTGTGTTTTTTTTGGAATAAACGTGTGTAATATTATATATTAATAAACACATACAACACGTAGAGAAACCAATAACACTTTATTTTATTAATGGATATTGTTACATTAGTTAGAAACTAAACTCATGAAAATTGCATACATTATAATGGGAAAAAATAAAATAATAAAACTAGAATGGGAAAATTTGGATCATTCCAAACAGCTCGAAACATCACCCCCGCGAACAAAACTATAGAAAAGAAATAGAATATTAATAAACCAATAAAAAATTTATAAAATGAAAATATAAATGCTTTTGAGTAATGGTAGTGAATGTTGAATTAAATAATAAATATGTATTTATATGATTCAATGTGACCATTGTAATAGTTACGTGGTCATTGAAATAGTAACTTAACCATTGGGAATAGTAACTTGAATGTTAGAAAAGTAATTTAACCTCAAAATAATAAAATTTAATATAAATAATATTTATCATGAGTAATTTAATAAAATATAAATATTATAATTCCATAAAATAAATATCAATATTAAAACTCTAATAAAATATATGCACATTTTTAATAAACTGTATCTTAATGTATTTCATAAAACTCATAATTTTTTATATTAAAATTTTTAATTACCTATGTTAGAAAAATATTTTTATAAAATTAATTTAATTATTAGAAAATTAATGTGGAAATTTCATAAGGATGATTTTTTTGGTAATTTTTTGAAATACTTCAATTTTTAGGTTAATAGTAAAAAGAGAGTTTTTTTATAACTGGTGTGTTTTAAATCACATCATTCATGATGTAGTAATGACATAATCAATTATAAAAATGTTTCATTGAACAAAAATAAATTAAATTTTATAAATTATTCATTTAAATGCAATATTTTTTTTCAAATCCTAAAAATTATTTTAAAAAGTCTAAAGTCTAAAGTATGCCATTAAAATAATATTTTGTCATTTTTTTAACTTTACTTTTGATTAAACTAATAAATTCATATTATAAAGTGTTTTAAAGTATTAAAATAATTTTATTTAATTAAAATATATTTCATAATTTAAATAATATTACTATTTAAAGGATTACCTTATATATAATATTTTATTCAATATTATAACTCACAAATACCCCTCTCCTCAAATATAAATAACCCCTTACCCTCCCTTGAAAAACCACTTCAATTACACTTACCAAAGCCAAAATTATAACCACATCCCATATATTAATCCCCTTATAATCCTTATTTACATTTTTTATTAATCCAAATCCAAGCATTAATGTTTTTTCATGTTGTATAAAATAAGCAACACTGAGAAAAGAGTAAGTTTTCATCAACTTCTATTTGCACTTTCCTCTTCTCTTCCTTTTTTCTCTATTAATTTCATACTCAAATATTCCAATATTAATTTAGTATTATATTAAAATTACATTAATAATTATATCCTTATATAATAATTATATTTATAATTTATTTATATTTCATACTTCTCTTTCTTGTTCTTTGGACAATTCCCCATTAATGGTCCGTTAACCGCCAACAAGGATGTTTCCAATCATTTCATTATCACCAACCTTATGGGTGTTTAAAATAAATTATTTATATTATATAAATGTATATATATATATATGTATGTATGTATGCATGTATATTTTTTAATCTTCTATAATTAATTCTTCTTATGTATAAATGACCTTTAACAAAAATAGCAAAATCGAAACAAAATGGGGTATTTTTAAGGAAAACATGATATCAAAAAATTTCACCTTTAAGAAGGAAATTAAAGAATATAATTTAATTATTATTATTTATTAGGATTAAAATAAATAAACATAATTCACTTTTGGTTACATATTTTAATAAACCTAAGTTTATTATTCAGTGTATGGAAAAGTGATGAAATGAATCAGGGTTTAAAGTTAGGGGATTCTTGAACCCAACTCCCTCTATTTTGGGTTATGGCCTCTTTCATGTAATTTTTAGTATTTATATTCCTATAATATCCTTAAAATTTCCATTAAATATTACATCCTTTCTATTTCTTTGGATATACATGTTTCAACCTTTACAAAATTATTTCTAATCCAAATACAAAGATTTATCAAAAAACTTTATTTTTATAAAGAACATCTTTGACTCCTCTTGAGTTGTTTCTTATTCAAATAATAATGATATTTTATAAAAACGTATGATATTAATTTTTCATTTTGGAGCCCAAAATATTATTCCATAAATTATGATATGTGAAATACTTTATGTGTCACGACCCGTCCTCGGGGCCCATGCCGTGACTACCCCAAGCCCGCCTTCCATAGGCCAGGGGCTGGTGACTAGCACCAAGGCGTAAATCCTAGTAAAAGTGAAGGCATTGCCTTTGTAAAGTAAACCAAAAACACCATAGAGCAAGCAGGTAGAAGTAAACACTAAGTAAAAACTGGTACAATAGTAAGTGCGGAAAAGTAAGTGGGCCTGTATACAAACCCAAACTGAAAGTAAAGTACAACTGGAAAGGGAAAACAACAACTGAAAAGTAAAGCTGCAACGTCGAGCTGTCCACTAGAAATCCCACCTGAAGGGTGGGTACAGAAAGCCTCTACTTCTCCTCGAGTCCAGCCGACCGCTCCGAGTACGTCCCGCCCAGTGGTCCACCTCCAAGTACCGTTTTTCTCCGCAAGCCTCCACCATGATCAGTGCTGTCCGTCGTCTTCAACCAACACAACATAGTGCGGGCATAGCCCATGCAGGGGTGAGTATAAGCTACTCATTAGGGACCCCGAGACCCCCGAAGGTCTCCCATAATCCACAAAGGATAATCCAAAAAGGAAAGATAAATCACGAAGTAACATCTGACACGGCTTAGGTATATGCCCATACATATAGCTAAGTCAACAATTCTCGCTCGGCTCCAACATCCGAGCTCAAGTACAACCCAGTCCACACAGGAAGGCAAAATGTAAATCCACACAGGATAGCACAACGCAATCCACAAAGGAAATTAAACAGGATTCATCTCACACAGGAATACTTCTTCATATGACGATAAAGATGACCAGATATTGCCACTGATTCATCTAAGCTGTCGGACCCACAAAGGATCAATAGGTACTAACCCCCGCAATGACCCACAAAGGATCTGACCCACAAAGGATCGATAGGTAACAAACCCCCGCAATCACCCACAAAGGATCTGACCCACAAAGGATCGATAGGTAACTAACCCCCGCAATGACCCATAAAGGATCTGACCCACAAAGGATTGATAGGTAACTAACCCCCACAAAGACCCACACAGGATCAGACCCACATAGGATCTGTAGGCGCTGGCCCACACAGGACCGCTGAGCGCTGACCCACATAGGATTGGACCCACACAGTATCGGTAGCACTGACCCACAAAGGATCGCTGAGTGTTTTAGTCGTCTCCATCGAATCCACTGAGGATCTCTGCACAGTCGTCGTCGTCACAGTAGCAGTCGCAGCTAGCTCTAGGGTTCCCACACACAGTAAGCTCATTTGGGAGAGTCCGCTCTATGATCCGAGAGGATGATACATTAACTGACACCTAGTCCAAAGTTGATGTATCCAAAAGTTCTGTATCATCAACAGGAACTCAACGTCGCAGACGGCGCATCAATCGGACGCCCGGTCTGAGAGTTATTGGTTTTTTCGTCCCAGGGGCCCGGTTGGTTTTTAAGTCAAAACCAACCCAACCGTACTCCACCTGCATCCAAACCTCGGGTGGAGTAAGACAAAATATCCGTCTCACTTAAAGGAATCCATCAAAGTCTACGGTACGTCAATCGGACGTCCGGAGCTCAAGATATGAGCGTTTCCACTCCGAGGGCCCGGTTGGTTTTGTGTACGAACCAACCCGGACGAATCCAAAGTACTCCAAAACCTTGAGTGTGATATACCAAAACGAAAATCTTGATCCAAGGATCTCATCGCCGCTGACGGCGCGTCGATCGGAGGCATGTAGCTCAGCATACAGGAAAAAGTCCGAAAAGGTCCGAAAACGGGGGGTCTGGGCCCGGACCAACCCGGCCCAACCACCCCTGGGTCGACCCGACCCGGGTCCGGGTCCGACCCGGCCGGTGCGGCCCGGCCCGGCCTGGGTGCGACCCGGCCCGGCCGGCGCGAGCGCGGCCCGGTCGCCTGGCGGCTCGGCCGTAACGGTCGAGCGGGTGCAAGGGGGCTACGCCCCCATTGATGGTTCCGCGGCCCCGCGTGGGGGGCTGCCTCTCGCCAACGGACGCGGCAAGGTCGCGTCCCTCCTCCGCGGTCCCACGCGGCCGCGGGACCGGCCAGCGCCGCCGCAGCTTTAGTCGCGGCGGGTCTTCCCGGCGGCGCGCCGGGCGCCGCCGCTTCCTAGCGGCCGGCCGCCGTCTCCGGCCGCCGGCGTGGCGCACCGAAGGGAACTTCCGCGGACCACTGGACGCGCTCCGGTGGTCCGTTTTGCCTGCGGTTTGCGCCTACGGCTCTCCCAGGATCCGAACTCTACTACGAAGGCCTCCAAGCGCCATTCCGATCCCATTTCGTAAACTCCGTTATACCACGCATCAACGAACAAATGCATAGGGTTGTCGGGCCGTGTTTGTTTAGCCCGCACCCTCCTCGTTTGGTGATAACAATTGGGAATAATATTAAACACATGAAAACAAAACAAGGCACAATTTTAATAAATTAAAATTGAACTTTGATTCAGGTTCTTTGTTTTAGAAGGAACAACCATGGGAATAAATATTATTCTCAAATAAAACCCCTACCTCATAGTTGTCGTTGGACGAGAGTTCTTCGCGGAATTGACCGTCGCGAAAGAAGAGGATCGTCGCGTCGTGGAAGGGCGTCACGTCGCCGCGGAAGGGTGTCACGTCGACGATCTCCAAGGGTTAAAGAAAACACACGGATTTAATTTCACGAATTAAATCCATGTTAAGGATAAAATCCAAAAATGAAAAATTAAAAGATCTGAAATCTCCTACCTCAAGCAGTTGATGATTGGAGATTGTTGCGGGGAAGAACGTCGCAGAAGAGGCGTCGTGGAAGGAGAATCATCGGCATCACGGAACATGACGTCACATCGTCGATCTTCGAGGGTTCGTCGTTCTTTATGTTCTTCGCGTTCATCGCGTTCTTCGCGTTCTTCGCGGAGGGTAATGAAGGTACAGATTCTCCAAATCCTCTCAACAATCAACTCGTCAACAAAAGAAAAGGTGTTGGTCTTATTTTATTATTATTCCAACAGTCTGAAAACATGTTAAGAAATGAACCATTAATTCAGTGAATTAATGGTAATGACTTAACTGTCCATTTAATAGGAGCATTTAAGAGTTTTAGAAAATTCCCCAGTTGACTTTCATTAATGAGGAGTTTTCGCGGGTGTGTTACTTAGAGGAAAAGAAACGGTGGGGCTCGTGCGGGCCCCACCTCACAAATATCCTACCAAGAGGGTAGGATATTTTGGATTGCACCCTATCCGCTTCAACTTATCTCAAGTGGCTTTAAGTGGCTTTTAAGTGTCATTAAGTGAAATAAAAATAAATTTTTCGCACCACTTTATTTTATTTCTTAACTTAACCCCAAAAATTTAAAAACCACACCCGACCAAACTTAACTCCGGAAGAGGAATTTCTAAGAAACTATCGGTGCTGTGATTCCATCAGTGCCCTCGGAATTTGATTCTGAGCACCGGTTCAAAAGTTATAAAAACCCGCTCGTTCGTTCACTGAACGTACCCGAGCCAAACTTCGGAAAATGATTCCGGGCACACCGGGCCTCGAAATCGGGTTCCGTCAGAAACTGCGTTCTTGTAAAATTCCAAATAAAATTAAGAAAAAAAAATTCCCTGAAATTTATAGGTCTTTACATCACTCCCACCTCAGGGATTTACGTCCTCGTAAAGATACATCATAAACTAGGGAAACAAATGTGGGTACTGAGCACGCATCTGAGCCTCCCGCTCCAAAGTGCTCTCCTGGAGGTTCTCGTGCTGCCATCTGATGCGCACTAGAGGAATTGACCGTCCACGTAGGACCTGCTCCTGTCGATCCTCGATCTCTACCAGGACCTCCGCAAAAGTCGTCCCATCATCAACATCTATCTTCCCATGGTCAATGATATGCGTCGGGTCGTGCACGTATCTCCTCAGGTGAGATACGTGGAAGACATTGTGCATCCGATGCAACTGAGGTGGTAGAGCCAGGTGATAGGCCACCTCACCAATCCTGCTGAGGAACTGGAATGGTCTGATGAAGCATGGAGACAACTTGCCACCTCGGCCAAATCTCCGTAATCCACGTCAAGGTGAGACATGAAAGAAGACGTGGTCGACATCCTCGAACTCTAGTGGCCTCCGCCTCCTGTCAGCATAAGACTTCTGCCGGCTCTGAGTGGTCCTCATCCGCTCCTGGATGACCTGGACCTTCTCTATCGTGGCCCGGATCATCTCTGGTCCCATAAGTGCTGACTCCCCAGGGTCTGTCCAGTAAAAAGGAGATCTTCAAGGTATTCCGTACAATGCCGCGTATGGTTCCATCCCGATGGTGGAGTGGTAGTTGTTGTTGTACGCAAACTCCACCAAGGGTATGTGGTCCTCCCAGCTGCGACCAAAGTCAAGGACACATGCGCGGAGCATGTCCTCGAGAGTCTGAATGGTCCTCTCCGTCTGACCATCTGTCTGAGGGTGAAAGGTAGTGCTCAGACGTAGTTGCATCCCGAACGCCTCCTGAAACCCCTTCCAAAGCCGGGAAGTAAAGTGAGCATCTCGATCGGAGACGATAGATGATGGCACACCGTGAAGTCGTACAATCTCCTGAACGTAGAGACGCCCAAGCTCTCCACTGAGACCTTATCTCTGATGGGTAATAAGTGATCCGACTTGGTGAGTCGATCGATAATCACCCAGATGGAGTCATGACCTCTGGAAGTGCGTGGAAGTCCAGTCACGAAGTCCATAGATATCCCGTCCCACTTCCACTTCGGGACCTCCAAAGGCTATACCAAGCATGCTGGTACCTGATGCTCTGCCTTCACCTGCTGGCAGGTGAGGCATCGTGAAAAGAACTCTGCCACAACCTTCTTCATGCCTGGCCACCAGTGCTGATGTCTGAGATCCTGGTACATCTTCACCACTCCAGGATGTACCGCCAAAGGAGAAGTGTGAAACTCTCTCAGCACCTCCTCCCGTAATACAACTGGTACCAAGGTATGTCCTATGAAAAGGACGTCGTGCTATGCTCTAAAGGAGAAACCATCAGGTGCTTGTCCTGAGGATATCTGTGCACGCTGCGTCTCACAGTCAGCATCGCCACATTGTGCCTCTCTGACCCGCTGTAGTAGTGGAGGAGAGACTGTGAGTGACTGAAGGAAGGATATTCCATCTCTATCCACAAAGGATATCCACTCCTCTAGTAGCTGAATGCCCGTCCTCCTGCTGAGAGCATCGGATACTACATTCCCCTTCCCAGGAGTATAGACTATCTCAAAGTCATAGTCCTGGAGGAACTCGAGCCATCACCGCTGTCTTAGGTTCAGGTCCTTCTGATAGAATATGTACCTGAGACTCTGATGGTCATAAAATACTGTAGAGTGCTCTCCCATCAGATAGTGTCTTCATGTCTTCAGAGCGAAGACCACTGCTGCTAACTCTAGGTCA
Organism: Viscum album; assembly: GCA_963277665.1. Lineage (NCBI taxonomy): Eukaryota > Viridiplantae > Streptophyta > Magnoliopsida > Santalales > Viscaceae > Viscum > Viscum album. The sequence goes on from OY728120.1 coordinate 924,832,578, forward strand.
TGGGTAGCATAGTTCTTCTCATGTGGCCTCAACTGACATGATCCATAGGCAATCACCGCCTGCTCCTTCATCAGGACACATCCGAGTCTAGTCCCTGATGAATTGTAGTAGACCACGTACCCTACTCCCTCCTCAGGAAACCTCAAGATAGGGGTGTTGGTCAATATCTGTCTTAGCTCCTGGAAGCTCTGCTAACATCTGTTTGACCACACAAAGGGTTTCACCTTCTTCGTCAAAGCTGAGAGTGGTGCCACAACTCTGGATAAGTCTAGCACAAATCTTCGATATTATCCATCTAGTCCCAAGAAACTTCACACCTCCGTCACGCTCTTGGGTGGCTCCCAAGCTATCACTGCCTTGATCTCCGCAAGATACACTGCAACTCCTGACTCAGAGATGACATGCCCCAAGAAGTGGACCTCGCGTATCCAGAACTGACACTTCGAGAGAATTCCATAAAGCTGGTGCTCTCAGAGTGTGTCCAGTACAACTCTCAAATGGTAGGCGTGCTCCTCCTCAGTTGTTGAGTAAATCAAAATGTCGTCGATGAAGACCATGACAAATCGATCAAGGTATGGCTGAAAGATCCTATTCATGAGGCCCATGAACACCACTGGAGCATTGGTTACGCCGAATGGCATAACTAAGAACTCATAGTGGCCATACCGACATCTGAAGGTCGTCTTCTGCACGTCCTCGTCCCGAACTCTAAGCTGGTGATAGTTTGACCTGAGTTCTATCTTCGAGAACCACCGTGCTCCCTTGAGATGATCGAAGAGGTCATCAATCCTCGGTAGCGGATACTTGTTCCTCACCATCACAAAGTTCAGGCGACAATATTCAACACAAAGTCGCAAGCTCCCGTCCGCCTTCTTGGCGAACAATATCGGGGAAGCCCCATGTGAAACACTGGTTCGGATGAATCCCTTGCCCTGCAAGTCCTATAACTGTACCTGTATCTCTCGAAGCTCAGTAGGGGCCATCCGATACGCTGGAGTCGATATCGAGGCTGTCCCAGGGTACAGGTCAATATAAAAGTCTACCTCTCTGCGAGGAGGTAGTCCTGGAACGTCGTCGGGAAAGACGTCCGCATACTGATCCACCACTGCAGGAAAACTAGGACTTCGCACATCAACTTCTCCTAGGATGAGGCTAGCCAACTGATGAGTTATGGTCTGTCCTCTCCTCTGCGAGATTCCATCCTGTGCTACGAAGACTCCCTTCTCGTCGGTGAAGGTGAACCTGCTCCCGTCGGTGCGTACACTTCGCACCTTACGCCTAATACAGTCAATATGTGCATGGATTGTAGATAACCAATCCATGCCCAAGATGACGTCGTAAGGCCTCGACGCTGCTACAAGAAGATCCCAGTCGAAGCTCTCGCCTCCTAGAGTAAGCTCACACTGCCGGAACCAGTGCGTAATTGTCGAGTCTTCTCCCGTAGGAGTCTCTAGCCGTAAGGATCGAGCCAACGGCTCTGTCGGAATCTCCGAGCTCCGAACAAGGGAAGCACCTATGAAAGAGTGACTCACTCCTGTGTCTATAAGATCAGAAGTAAGGGTGTAATAGACACAGATAGTACCTCGAATCATCTCGGGCGCGCCGAGGTCGTAGGCCTCCGCTTCCTGGAGCTGTGCCTGTCTCTACCTGCCAGCTCCCTATGGTCGGGGTGGACCTCTTGGTGGTGGTGGTGGTAGATCCTCAAAGCGTCGCCCACCACCTACTGCTCGGCCAGCTCCTCTGCCTCATCAGCCTCCTCCCTGTGGACCACCACGGTCGACCCTCTGCCTCTGCCTGGGTTGCCCCTCAACCGTCTGCTGCTCCTCAGCATGGTGGGTCGGGCAGTCACGAGCCATGTGGCCCTGCCCGCCGCATGTGTAGCACTGCCTGCCTCTCGAAAGACAGGCTCCAGGCTGTGTGCCCTGTACTTCTAAGCCAGTGTCCTGAGGTCGTCTATGTGAGGGTCTGGTCTGCCTGGACCCCTGAGTCATCCATCGACTGCCTTCCGTAGAAGACTCTGCTACGTGCCGCCCCGCGGTAGGTCTCGCTGCTGATGAAGGATTAGCAAGGAAGCTCTTGATCAAAATGGCTCGCTCCAGTACTCCTGCTTGAGTCGAAATGCTGAGGGAGATCAGCGATGCCCTGATCTCATGTCTCAATCCCTGCTCAAAGGTCCAAGCCCGGAAGAATGGGTCTCGTACCATGTCTGTCGAGTAGTGAGAGAGATCGGTAAATCTCGCCGAGTACTGGGCGACCATCAAGCTTCCCTACCGCAGCTGAAGAAGCTCCTGGATGCGCACCACACGGAGGGTGTCCAGGATGAACTCTGAGCGGAAGAGGCCCTCAAAGTCTTTCTAGAGGAGAGATTCCTCATCGTGTACATGGATCATCAAGCTCGACCATCAGCTCGCTGCTGCGTGCAGTAGGCTCGCTGCGAGGATCACCATGAGGTCTGCTGGTGTCCTCACTAACCGGAAAACTCACACCACTGCCTCCAGCCAGTCCTCGGCTGCCTGGGGGTCCGTCTCCCCATGGAACCTGGGTGGTCACTGGCGCTGGAACTCATGCAGTGCACTGAGGCGACGTGCATCGTCAGGGGCTGGTGCTGGAAGAATCGGTGGCTCGGCGGGTAAAGGTACCGTCGGTGCCTCAGCTATCAAAGGGCCCTGTACCGAGGCCTCGTCGCTCGGCGGGCTATCATCATGCTCAACTCTCAGAACCCTAGCTGGCTGTAATCGTGGGGCCATCCTGAAAAGAAACGGGTGCGCCACGGTCAAAACAGTATACCTAGTGAGATGATACAAAGTAATCACAAAGAAAACTTTAAACACACATGAAATCAATGTTTTCATGCATTAAGTCAGAAATTAGAAGTCAGGGTCCTGGAGTACGGATACGTCGGCCGCCGCACCAACACTGGACTCCCTGGACTGATAACCACACCAAATATGCTAAACACTATTGCTTGACATAGAAAAATATTAGAGTTTGCGGTAGAACCAAACTCCTATGATACCAATTTGTCACGACCTATCCTCGGGGCCCGTGCCGTGACTACCCCAAGCCCGCCTTCCATAGGCCAGGGGATGGCGACTAGCACCCAGGCGTAAATCCCTATAAAAGGGAAGGCGTTGCCTTTGTAAATTAAACCACAAACACTACAGAGAAAGCAGGAAGAAGTAAACACTAAGTAAAAACTGGTACAACAGTAAGTGCGGAAAAGTAAGTGGGCCAGTATACAAACCCAAACTGAAAGTAAAGTACAACTGGAAAGGGAAAACAACAACTGAAAAGTAAAGCCGTAACGTCGAGATGTCCACTGGAAATCCCACCTGAAGGGTGGGTACAGAAAGACTCTACTACTCCTCGGGTCCAGCCGACCGCTCTGAGTACGTCCCGCCCAGTGGTCCACCTCCAGGTACCGTCCTGCTCCGCAGGCCTCCACCACGATCAGCGTTGTCTATCGTCTTCAACCAAGACAACGTAGTGCGGGCATAGCCCGTGCAGGGGTGAGTATAAGCTACTCAGTAGGGACCCCGAGACCCCCGAAGGTCTCCCAGAATCCACAAAGGATAATCCACAAAGGAAAGATAAAATCATGAAGTAACATCCGACAGGGCTTAGGTATATGCCCATACATATACCAAAGTCATCAATTCTCGCTCGGCTCCAACATCCGAGCTCAAGTACAACCCAGTCCACACAAGAAGGGAAAACGTAAATCCACACAAGATAGCACAACGCAATCCACAAAGGAAAGTAAACGGGATTCATCTCACACAGGAATACTTCTTCATATAATGATAAAGATGACCAGATATTTCCACTGATTCATCTAAGCCGTCGGAACCACAAAGGATCGATAGGTACTAACCCACGCAATGACCCACAAAGGATCTGACCCACAAAGGATCGATAGGTACTAACCCCCGCAATGACCCACAAAGGATCTAACCCACAAAGGATCAATAGGTAACTCACCCCCGCAATGACCCACAAAGGATCTGACCCACAAAGGATCGATAGGTAACTAACCCCTGCAATGACCCACATAGGATCTGACCCACAAAGGATCGATAGGTAACTAACCCCCGCAAAGACCCACACAGGATCATACCCACATAGGATCTGTAGGCGCTGGCCTACACAGGACCGCTGAGCGCTGACCCACACAGGATCGGACCCACACAAGATCGGTAGCACTGACCCACAAAGGATCACTGAGTGCTGTAGTCGTCGTCGTCGTCGAATCCACAGAGGATCTCTGCACAGTCTTCGTCGTCACAGTAGCAGTCGCAGCCAGCTCTAGGGTTCCCGCACACAGAAAGCTCATTCGGGAGGGTCCGCTCCACGAGCCGAGAGGCTAATACATCAACTAACACCTATTCCAGAGTTGATGTATCAAAAAGTTTCGTATCGTCAACAGGAACTCAACGTCGCAGATGGCACGTCAATCGGACGCCCGATCTGAGAGTTATTGGCTTTTTCGTCCCAGGGGCCCGGTTGGTTTTTAAGTCAAAACAAACCTGACCGTACTCCACCTGCATCCAAACCTCAGGCGGAGTAAGCCAAAAGATCCATCTCACTTAGAGAAATCCATCAAAGTCGACGGTACGTCAATCAGACGTCCGAAGATCAAGATATGAGTGTTTCCGCTCCGAGGGCCCGATTGGTTTTGTGTACGAACCAACCCAGCCGAACCCAAAGTACTTCGAAACCTTGAGTGTGATATACCGAAATGACCGTCTCGATCCAAGGATCGCATTGCCACTGATGGCGCATCGATCAGAGGCCTGTATCTCAGGATACAAACAATAGTCTGAAAAGGTCTGAAAACGGGGGGTCTGGGCCCGGATCGACCCGGCCCAACCCCCCCTAGGTCGCCCGAACAGGGTCGACCCGACCTGGGTCCGACCCGTCCGGCGTGACCCGGCCCGGCCTGGGCGCGACCCGGCCCGGCAGGCGCGGGCGCGGCCCGGTCTCCTGGCGGCTCGGCAGTAACGGCCGAGCGGGTGTAAGGGGGCGCCACCCCCCTTGATGGTTCCACGGCGCCGTGAGGGGGGGCCGCCTCTCGCCAACTGACGCGGCAAGGCCGCGTCCCTCCTCCGCGGTCCCGCGCGGCCGCGGGACCGGCCAGCACCGCCGCGGCTTCAGCCGCGGCGGGTCTTCCCGGCGGCGCGCTGGCGGGAACTTCCGCGGACCACCGAACGTGCTCCGGTCGGTTTGCGCCTACGGCTCTCCCGGGATCCGAACTCTACTACGAAGGCCTCCAAGTGCCATTACAATCCCATTTCGTAAACGCCGTTACACCACGCATCAACGAAGAACTGCGGAGGGTTGTCGGGCCGTGTTTTTTTGGCCCGCACCCTCCGCGTTAGGTGATAACAATTGGGAATAATATTCAACACATGAAAACATAACAAGGAACAATTTTAATAAATTAAAATTGAACTTTGATCCATGTTATTTGTTTTAGAAAAAAAAACCATGGGAATAAATATTATTCTCAAATAAAACCCCTACCTCGTAGCTGTCGTCGGACGAGAGTTCTTCGCGGAATTGACCGTCGCGGAAGAAGAGGATCGTCGCGTCGCGGAAGGGCATCACGTCGTTGTGGAAGGCTGTCGCATCGACGATCTCTGAGGGTTAAAGAAAACACACGGATTTAATTTCATGAATTAAATCCATGTTAAGGATAAAATCCACAATGGAAAAATTAAAAGATCCAAAATCTCCTACCTCAAGCAGTTGATGATCGGAGATTGTTGCGGGGAAGAACGTCGCGGAAGAAGCATCGTGGAAGGAGAATCGTCGGCGTCGCGGAACACGGCGTCATTTCATCGATCTCTGAGGGTTCGGCATTCTTCGCGTTCTTCACGTTCTTCACGGAGGGGAATGAAGGTACAGATTCTCCAAATCCTCTCAATAATCAACCTGTCAACAAAAGAAAAGGTGTTGGTCTTATTTTATTATTATGCCAACAGTTTGAAAACATGTTAAGAAACGAACCATTAATTTGGTGAATTAATGGTAATGACTTAACTGTCCATTTAATAGGAGCGTTTAAGAGTTTTAGAAAACGCCCCAGTTGACTTTCATTAATGAGGAGTTTTCGCGGGTGTGTTACTTAGAGGAAAAGAAACGGTGGGGCTCGTGCGGGCCCCACCTCACAAATATCCTACCAAGAGGGTAGGATATTTTGGATTGCACCCTATCTGCTTCAACTTAGCTCAAGTGGCTTTAAGTGGCTTTTAAGTGGCTTTAAGTGAAATAAAAATAAAGTTGTCGCACCACTTTATTTTATTTCTTAACTTAACCCCAAAAATTTAAAAACCACACCTGAGCAAACGCAACTCCAGAAGAGGAGTTTCTAAGCAAATACTGGTGCTGCGATTCCATCAGTGCCCTCAGAATTTGATTCTGAGTACCGGTTCAAAAGTTAGAAAAACCCGCTCGTTCGTTCACTAAACGTACCTGAGCCAATCTTTGGAAAATGATTCCGGGCACACCAGGCCTCAGAATCAGGTTCCGTCAGAAACTCCGTTCTTATAAAATTTCAAATAAAATTAAGAAAAAAAAATTCCTTCAAAATTTACGGTTCTTTACATTATGAAACTCATTCCTTTCCATGGGTTTATTTGATGACTACAATTGATATGTATTCTCTTTCTATGTGGCATAAATGATTATGAGCATTTTGTGATGTGAAGAGTGGTCCCAGAATTATATATCCCTCCAATGAATTGGGTAATATGATATGTATCATGAGATTATGTATATTATATTTTAATATTATGTTATCTTTTTCACAATTATGATGTTGTGATTTATGCACATATGTGTGAACATGATTCAATCTTTGTTCGCAACTATGTATGGTATTTTCTACTATGTTTTAAAGGTTTATTATTATGAATTTTACACATTACATTCCTTTATAAAAAAATTCCATCATTTTTTATGGATAAACTATTCTTATGATATTATTTTTATTATCCCCACTCATGTACTATTGATTCATGTCTCTTACTCCTACCATATTATTCCTTGCCTTATTGGGATTTTATCTCACCCCTTTATTTGATGTATATCCTTAGGTGATAATATTTACTAATTATAATGTGACATAATTTAGGTGCATAAATAATAATTATTTAAATAATTTTTAAACTTTATTATATATAAGAGATGTATGAGACTAATTTTCCCAAGACACTAAACCTTTGGATCTTCAGTTGTATCATTATTATGATGTTTATCATAAAAATTGTGTAATAGTCATGAAACAAAAATTTGGATAACTATTATTTTCATATTGATTTTATTAAAAATGAGGTGTAAAACAAAGTATGACTGATTTCAAGGTCTTTTTTATTAAAAAGTGTGTTGAAATCCTTTTATATGTTGTTTTTTAGAAGGTATTTCAACATTTGTTTTATAAAAATTTATATTAAAAGCCCTAATTTTTACATCTTATACATTAATATCACTTTTTAACTGATGTTAAGATGAAAAAAACAAATTTAAAAGGTGTTTTTAACTATTTCAAGTCTTGGTTGATCAGAGAGAGTGTACTAGAATAACATAATTTTTGAATATTTTAGATGATAGCATATGAATTCTAATAGATAAACTAGTGGAAGATATACCTAAATTCTATAGAACTACTGAAGCATGAGTTGGGGATTTTTAAATTAAAAAAAGGAAGATATAGTACTATAAAGATCAGTTTCATAATCTAAAGTGTGTAGATATACTAGGGATAAGAAATTGGTTCAAAGGTTTGGAGCTGATATGAATATCATAATTCCAATAGATAGTGTAGAACTTGAAATCTAAGAAGAGGTGGCCACTCATAGTGACTCTATAATTTGGGAATTATTGATCAATAAAGAAATGTTTTTTTATTATAACATAACATAGGAGTTGACTAAGTTACCACAAAAGATAAAAAACTAGATAATAAGTAGGTTTTCCATTTAAAGGATGATGATTATGGTAAGAAAAGGAACAAGGTATTAGTGGTGGTAAAGTTATTTCCTTAAAAATAAGGTATAGAATTCTCAAAAATATTTTCACTAGTATTTAAGCATGTTTCTATCTGAAGAGTGTTGATAATGGTTACTACTCATAATCTATACTTAGATCATATAGATGTAAATTTAGACTTTTTTCATGGTAACTTAGAGAAAGATATATACATGAATCATTGAGTGGGTTTTTATGATTATTAAAATAGGGACTTATCATGTAAGTCAAAGAGGAGTATCTATGACTTGAATCAAGCACCAAGAGAGTGGAATCAGAAATTATATTCTTTCATGGATTTGGAAGGATTAAATCAGTGAAATACATATCACTTTTTTACTATAATTCATGATATTATGAGAGTTTTATCATCCTTCTCTTATATGTGGATGACAATCTTTTAGAGGATCCAAAAATTGAGAGGATTTGGGAATTGAAGTGGTATTTTTCTTAAATAATTGAGTTGAATGATCTTAATTAGGATAAGAAAATTTTGGGGATAGATATTGAGAGTGATAATAAAGTTGTGACTTTGGTTCTATCTCAAATGGAAAACATCTAGGAGATTGTTGAGAAGTTAAAAATTTCCAGTTGTATGCCTATATCAACCCTATTGTCCAAAAAATAATATTTTTCAAATAGAAAGCACCCAAAAATGAAATATAAGGTCCAATACATGGTGAAAGTGTCATTTACTTCAGTGGTAGGAAGATTAATGTTTTCTATAATATGTACTCAGTCATACATTGAATTTTTAATGGGAGTTGTGAGTTATTTCATATTGAATCTATGGAAGGAACACTGGGTGGTCATAAATGTATTGTCTAGTATCTGGAAGGAATAGAAGTTAAAACTCCTTACTTTAGGATAGATGATTCATTATAGGGTTATGTTAATGTTGACTTTGCTATGGATTCATACACTTAACCACTAGTTTTTTATTCACCTATGGAGGAATGGTAGTTAAATGGATGTCACAAAAGTAACCAATTATTAATTTTTTCACAATAGAAGTTGGGTATATAGTAGTAACAGTAGTGGGGAAGGAATTGGTTAGTTTAATTCACTTTATAATGGATATTGGAGAATTCAATAGGGTTTATTATTATTCGGTGATAATTAGAGTGTAATCCATTTGGCTTAAAATATAATGTTTCACTTGTGAATGAAACATATTAACCTAAAATAACATTTCATATATGAATGAAACATATTAACCTAAAATAACATTTCATATATAACATGATGGAGTATAGAGTATTGAAGATTCAAAATATAGTCAGAAAGTAGAATCTAGTAAACATGTTCACTATGGTATTAGTCTATGAAGTTCCAAGGAAACATTGTTCATAAGTGGGACTTGGGTGAATATAGAAGGAGATGGAGACAGTATGTTATATGGAATTGGAAATTTTTCCAAAGTTTTGGAGAGTTTCCATGGATTACTTGAAGTGGTATTTAAGTGATATGTTTTTATTAATGAATCTTGATTTAAGTACCAATTATTCTATCAGAAGAAGAAAAAGTAGAAGATAGCTCAGCCTTGAGGTTAAGTGCAATGACATTGAAAATGTTTATCAGAGGTATTCCATTTCACAAGTTTATAACTTTTGATGGGTATAATGGTTTTGGTCTGTATAACAACCCTTATTTTTATTACACACTTAAATATGATTTATTACATAAAAACTTCACTTGATACAACATAGAAGATCGAGAGGTCTAGTGTCTTTGGGGATTAAGAACATTACATAACAAATTAAAACATAGAATGCAACATATTATTGGAAACTTCCTTTACATGACCACTACATTCCCTCGTACATATCATTTCATGGGATAACCTACGGACATTCATTAGAAAAGGGTGAGCTATAAATCCCATTAAGGGAGTAAAAAAGTAACAACATGAAGAATAAAATACATGTTATGCAATAGGAATATCAATGGAACATAAAATAATGTGAACATAAAGGCATAATATAGCATGATTATCATAACATAGAAATGTGGCAATAACACTTAACATGGAATTAGCATGAACCAAGGCTCATTGCACATGGAGCATGAGTAAACCCTCATTGAACATGAATTAGAATGAGTTAATCCTCATTTCACTTGAATTATCATGATTAAATTCTCATTTCACTTGACGTATCATGATACTAATATTTACTCAATTCATTGGAGCGATATCAGGGTGAACCCTTCTTAAACATTTCATTTCATGCATAAGTGTTCCACATGGATCATACAACATGGAATCATTAAAAATCATAATTTATTACATGATAATGGAATGTGTAATACATACATGAAACTATTTAAATAGTAACTAAATGTTTATAAAGGTGAATACCCTTGATAGAGAAATGGACATGGTATTCACTACATAATGACATTGACTTGGAAAATCATAGTGCAATTTCAGCAGCATAATGGATTGACATAAGAATTCATAAAAATGGTTTATGAGAGAGATAATGGGGTGTCTCATCATATGTAAATGAAATGGATAGTAAGGGGTAATATAGATACATGTCCCAACATGAGTAATTAAATTTTAGATTCATAATACAAAAGAATGGCTTGAATGTAAATGAGGAGAGAGAAATTCCTTATGGAATTTCGGCATGGTAACGGGTGTACATGGGAGGCATTAATGAGAGAGAAAGGAGTATATCATCATTAAAACAGAAATAGGGAAGTATGGGGGAGGTGTTAAATCATACCCCAACATTTATAATTGAAAATAAAAGGGCAAAACAATATTAAGAAACTTGACTAAAATGAGAAAGAAAGGAGCCCCTTACTTGGAAGTGTGATCCCAAAGGCTTAGGAGAGGCTTGAGAGAGGATTCTTGGGAGCTTGGGGTGCCTTGGGAGGATTCTAGAGAGATTAGGGAAGAGGTTGGACAAACTCCAAAGGCTTTGAGAGAAGAGGAAGCATGAGATTGGGTGATTGGGTGATTGGGTGAGTTTATATAGGAAAGTAGAGGGAATTCATTATTATTTAGGTTTGGGACACCACACATTAAACCAATCAAAACCAAAAACCATCCCATGGTTTTTTCCCATATTTTTTTCCAAAGGGGTGTGGAAAATAATATTTTATAATTCTAATGGCCGAACATCTTAAAATATTAGGCTTGCTTATGTGGAGGTGAGTCACACTCTCCAGGAAAACAATTTAAAAAGATAAAATGTTTTATAAGTCTTGGAGGGTCCACTAAGGATTTTTAAAATAAATAAAATAAATCTAAAATAACATTATTTTAAAGATAAAAAATATATTGTCCGAACATATCTTTTATAGTATTTTATTACATCACTATTGGGTCATTATGATGTCATAAAACACATTATATATTTAAATAGTATTTAATTTTTTAACCAAAAATTCAATTGTCTCAGAAAATTATGGAAAATTAAACATTGGATAATTTTGACATCATGATTCCAAAAATAATAGTAATTTTATCTAAATAATTTTCTAAATATGTGATTTTTTACTTTTAAAATAAAAACTGACATTTATCCAAAATTCATGGGTTTTAAAAAAAATATCTTTCAAACCATAATAAAAAACACAATCATGTTCCTAATAATTATATGGTCGTTTATATTATATAAAAATTAATTAAGTAATAATATTTAATTAAAATATTATTTAATTCAAAAAATCCATTATTTCATCAAAATAGATTTCTTAATTAACTAAAAATACTATTTTTGATTTAAAAACTATTTACAAAGTAAAAATAATAAAATTAATGTATATTATTTATTACATAAAAAAATAATGCACATAATCTTATTACTAAGGTCTTGGTAAATAACCCCTTATAACACCCTCATAAGACCCAAGGGTAAGGTGTGCGATGGTGACAGACTCTTGGGGTGGCTTAGATAATATCACTTAGGTGGTAATCTCTATCAACATCCACTTCTCCTATAGGAAGTTCCATTCGAGACTAACATGTTAAATATTGTCTTGGTCTTGGTCAAGAGAAAAATCCCAATGATGCCACCTCCTTTCTGAACTCTGACAAATGGGATTCATACGGGGCAAGTCTGCTGGATGAGTTCATCTCTTACTTTGTCTGAATAAATTGGATTTGTTAAAACCCTATATTTATACTAATCATGTGATCACTTCTCAATGTCTATATTAGCAACGGTCATAATTCTTAATGGTAATTTAAAATCCAAAAACATAAAACTAAGGAAGTGTATATTTTTTACATGACCATTTTTCATAATAAGACATTTAATTAGATCAAGATGAGTTTTCATTAATGAATATTTGGTTCGTTACAATCTTCCCCCCTTAAGAAATTTCACCCTCAAAATTTCCTTTTCCCACACTAAAATAGATTTGGGAAACTCTGCTTCATCACTTCCTCAAATTCCCTCATTGCCTCTTCAAACATGTGGTTTTTCCACAACACCTTGATGAGGGGCGTTGTCTTATTTCGTAAAATTTTTTCCCTATGATCTAAGATCTTCACTAGTTTCTCCTTGTAAGAAAGATCATACTATAACTAGATTACCTCTGAAGAGAGTACATGTAAAGGGTCTGGTATGTACTTAAGAGGGATACATGAAATACATCATGTACTTTGGCCATGGTAGGTGGAAGTGCTAGTCAATAGGCCACAGTCCTGACACAATCAAGAATCTCGAAGGGGTCGATGTAACTAGGACTTAACTTCCCTTTCTTGCCAAACCTCATGACCTTCTTCCAAAAAGATATGAGTAGAAATACCATGTCTCCAACTTTGAACTCAAGGTCTCATCGACGGTTATCTGCATAACTTTTCTGTCGACTTTGGGCTATCGTGATATGCTCCTGAATGGTTTTCACATTCTCCACCATTTATTCTACCATTTAAGGTTATAGTAGCTTATGATCACCGACTTCATCCCAACATGCTGGTGTTCTTCACCTTTTCCCATAAAGGGATTCATATGGTGCCATTTGGATTCTCGAGTGGAAACTATTATTGTATGAGAATTCAACTAGTGGAAGATGTTGGTCCCATCCTTCTTTGAAGTCCATAGAACATGATCTTAACATATCTTCCAGTTTCTAAATATTTTTCCTAGATTGGCCATTAGTTTGAGGATGATAGGCCGTACTGAAGTTTAGTTCATTGCTTAGAGCATGTTGGAGACTTTTCCAGAACTTCAAGGTGAATCTAGGATCATGATTGGATACAATAGATAGTGTTACATCATGCATCCTTACCACTTCTTTGATGTAAATCCATGCAAGTTGTTCCAATGATAAGGCCTCTCTAATCTGATAAAGTGATATGTCTTTTTAAGACGATCCACAATGACCCATATAGCATTGTTTCCTCTGGATGTCCCTAGAAGTCCAGTGAAAAAGTCCATGGTAATTTTCCCACACTTCCATGTTGGTATGGTAAGTGGTTTCATCATCTCCTTAGACTTTTGCCTCTTATTATTCACTTGCTGACATACTAGGCAATTTGATATATATTCAGCAATCTCCCTTTTCATATTGTCCCACCAAAAGTTTTCTCAGATATCTCAAAAAATATTTGTGCTTCCTAGGTGAATAGAAAGGGTTGAGCTATGTGTATAATTCAGAATATCCTTCTTTATATCTAGATAGGATGGTACACATAATCGTGACCCAAATATCACAATTCCATCCTTGTCAACCATGAACTCTGAGGATTTCCCATTTCTGATAGCTTCCACCCTTTTTAGAATTTCCACATCCTTTCTTTGAGCATCCTTTATTTTCTCCATAAGGGACGGTTAAAAAGTCATTTGAGAAAGTATTTATGATGTTCATCCCTTAAATATTCCCATTTCCATCCTCTATAAATTTAAGAATATTGGATCCTTTTCAATTCTCATCATTGATAAAGATGTAGGATCCTTTCCACTTAGATCATCTACCACCTTGTTTGCCTTACTGGGATGGTAGTGGATTGAGAAGTCATAATCCTTGATGAGATCTTTCTATCTTCGTTGGCACATATTAATCTGTTTTTGTGTGAATATATACTTGAGGCTCTTGTGATCAGTGTATATCTCACACTTCTTCCCATAGAGATAATTCCACCATATTTTCAATGCAAAGATCATAGCTGCCAACTTCAGATCATGTGTGGGATAGTTTTGCTCATGGATTTTCAGCTGCTTTGAGGTGTAGGATATCACTTTATCATTATGAATCAAAACACAACCTAGGCCCTTATTCTAAGAATCACTAAATACCACAAAAATTTCTCCACTTGTGGGTAAATTGAGCATGGGCGCAGTGATAAGCCTCCTTTTTAACTCCTTGAAGCTCTCTTCGCATTCATCACTCCAAGCAAACCTTACTCCCTTCCGAGTTGGCTTGGTAAGAGGATTGGAAAATTGTGAGAAATTTCTCACAAATTGGCGATAATATCCAGCTAACCTCAAGAAGCTAAGGGTATTCGTTACTGATTTTGGCCTCAACCATCCCTCAATTGCAGTTGTCTTGGAGGAATCCATAGATATCCCATTGCTTGTGATGATATGACCCAAGAATGAGACATCCTTTAACCAGAACTCACACTTTTTGTACTTTTCATAGAGCTTATCCTTCTGCAAGGTCTCTAGTACAGTTCTTAGATGCTCCTCATGATCCTCCTTGGTTTTGGAGTATATTAGAATATCAAATATAAATACTACCACAAATTTTTCGAGGTAATCTCTAAAGACTTTATTCATCAAGTCCATGAAGATTGTTAGAGAATTGGTGAGTCCTAAAGGCATTACTATGAATTCATAGTGCCTATATCTTGTAAGAAAAGCAGTCTTGGGGATATCTTCCTTCTTCACCCTTACTTGATAATATCCAGACCTCAAATCCACCTTGGAGAAGTATTGTGCTCCACGCAATTGATCGAACAATTCATCAATTTGAGGTGGAGGATACTTGTTCTTTATTGTTATTTTGTTGAGCTCACGATAATCAATGAAAATGTGCATTGAAAAATCCTTCTTCTTGACAGAGAGGAATGGATCACCCCCATGGTAAATCACTTGGGCGTATAAACCCTTTATCCAGATTCTCATGTAGTTGTTTTTTCAGCTCGTCAAGCTCCATAATAGCCATTCTATATAGATTCTTGGATATTGTAAACTCCCCAGGTATAATGTAAATTGAGAATTCAACATCTCTTCTAAGAGGAAGACCAAGAAATTCCTCAAGAAACACTTCAGTAAATTCCCTCACAATAGGCATGACTTCAAGGATTGTTTCCTCCTTAGACTCAATCATCTGAGATAGATACATGTGGTCATAGGGCAGAAATATCCATTCTTGAGATGATGGTGCTAAAGAAGATTCATCTTCCTCCTTGAACGTGTATATAATCGGGGGTCTATTATACATATAGAGAGTAATTTACCTCTCACATAAATTTATGTTGGCTCTATATAATGAAAGTCAATCCATACTGAGAATTGCATCAAATTCCACCAGAGGGAGTAAAATGAGTTTTCTCAGGAAGTTCAATCCACAAATTATGACAGGGGATGAGTTATATTCATGGAATTCAATGATTTCCCCATTTTCCATACTCACCAATATCTTTACTTCCATGATTTTTGGTGTTGTTGGGATTCTTCTACTAAACTTTCGAGATATAAAAGAATGTGTAGAACCAGAATCAAAAATTATGCTCGCTATTCTTGAATGAATAACTAGCATACCTGTCACCACTTCATTGTCAGGGTTCACTTCAGTGGTAGAGATGGAAAAATCTCTCCCTTTCTACCTTGGAGGTTGTTGGTTGCCTCCAAAAACCTTTGTCTTAGGTCACTGATTTGTATGGTGCCCTGGTTCTTTTCAGTTGAAACAATGAACTACATGTTGAGGTTCGAATGGAGTGTTCCTCTCCTCTGTCATAGCAGCAGGTTTTTCTTGTCGGCATTTAACGGCTAGGTTCCCTTCTCTTCCACACCTAAACCATTTCCTCATCCCCTTCAGGCAATTTCCAGGGTGTTTCTTTACACACCTTTGGCAAGTGGGGTGATGGATTTTCTTAGCATCGTTGGATTTATCCATCGGACTACCAGAATTGAATTCCACCTTACACTTCTTATCCACAGGATACCCCTGAGATTCTCTTATCTCCATTTTGACCTTGAGGGAACATCAGAAAATTTCCTCATAGTTGTTGAAGTAATGGATCACTAAGGTTTTCTAAAGGCTAGGTTTCATCCCACCAAAGAAGCAGTCAACCTTGCATTCGGGGGTAACGACAAAACTGGAGGTGTATCATGAAATCATTGTGAATTTTTCCTCATACACTCTGATGGATTATTCATATTTTTTTTCTTGAGGGCGAGGAAGTCCCTTTCAATCTTTATTCACAGGGTTCATGGAAAATATTTATCGAAAAACATTTTCTGGAAAACCTTCTATTACAATGACTTGATCTCCTCCTCAGGCTTCGTATTTTTTATCAATGTCCACCATTGATCGGCTTCACCCTCCATATGATAAGCAACTAGAAGATCCGTCTCATGTTTGGAACATTGAAGTATGGATAAGATCTTTTCAATGGATTTAATTCAATCTTTAGCGATTGGGGGATCAGATGATCCATTAAAAGTATGAGGCCTTTTATCTCATGAAGCTTTCAATAGAGAATTGTTCTTTATTGGAGGGTGGGAGTTGAACGTTCCTCTTGACCCATGTTTCTATTAAAATCATCAGTTAACTGAGATATTATCATGACAAAGTTTTTTATTCCTGCTCCCATCGGATTGGGCATCTCATTAAAACAGTCATCACATTGGTCTTCATATCATTTGTTCACCCGAGTCCTCCTATTACCATCCATTGGTTGGAATAAAAGAGAATTTAGGGGTAACACATAAAGGTTAATCCAAGGACAAAACATATGACTTATAAATAACTTTTATTTCCTTAACTTATGAATCTATAGGCATTAATCTATGTTATCCATGATCTACTTCCCAATATATATTCTTATGGGATTTTTTGTATTCCCTTAATAATGGTTCATACTGAACTTTTGAATTTACCAAAGCATATCCCCTAGGAGTTTCATAACCAAGAGTGTATCAAGGACCATTGTTATATACCAGGATACCTCGGGTCAAGCCTGAAACTCCTTGTCAGAGTTTTCACTCCTAGGTACATCTGTTCTAGAGCCGCCTCTACCTGCTCGTATCCAGACAGGCATGTATTTTCATGATAAAACACATACTAAATGCTCACCAAAACATAGGGAAGTTTTTATTATACTTATTCTTATCCCTAAGTCTTTCACTTGGGTTTTTTAATCCTAATCCCCAAAATAACTAAACCTATCCTCTAATACCAACTATGACAACCCTTCTTTTTATTACACACTTAAACGTGATTTATTACATAAAACCTTCACTAGATACAACATATAAGATAGAGATTTCTAGTTTATTTGCGGATTATGAACATTACATAACAACTTAAAACATAGAATGCAACATCTTATTGGAAAATTCCTTTACATGACCACTACATTCCCTCGTACTTACCATTTCATGGGATAACCTGAGGACATGCATAAGAAAAGGGTGAGATATAAATCCCATTAAGGGAGTAAACAAGTAATAACATGAAGAATACAATACATGTTATGCAATTGGAATATCAATGGATCATAAAATAATGTGAACATAAAGGCATGACATAGCATGATTATCATAACATAAAAATGTGGCAATAACACTTAACATGGAATTAGCATTAACCAAGGCTCATTGCACATAGAGCATGAGTAAAACCTCATTGTACGTAAATTAGCATGATTAAATCCTCATTTCACTTGAATTATCATGATTAAATTCTCATTTCACTTGACGTATCATGATACTAATCTTTACTCAATGCATTGGAGCGCTATCAAGCTGCACCCCTCTTAAACATTTCATTTCATGCATAAGTGTGCCACATGGATCATTCAACATGGAATCATTCAACATCATAATTTATTCCATGATAAAGGAATGTGGAATACGTACATGAAACTATTTAAACAATAACTAAACGTTCATAAAGTTGAATACCCTTGATATAGAAATGGACATGGTATTCACTACACAATGACATTGACTTGGAAAATCATAGTGCAATTTCGGCAGCATAACTGAATGACATAAGAATTCATAAGAATGGTTTATGAGAGAGATAATGGGGTGTCTCATAATATTTACATGAAATGGATAGTAATGTTTAATATAGATACATGACCCAACATGAGTAATGGAATTTTAGATTTATAATACAGAAGAATGGCCAGAATGTAAATGAGGAGAGAGAAATTCCTTATGGAATTTCGGCATGGTAATGGAGGTACATGGGAGGAATTAATGAGAGAGAAAGGGGTCTATTATCATTGAAGAATAAATAGGGAAGTATGGGAGAGTTTGGAAATCATACCCCAACATTTATAATTGAAAATAAAAGTACATAACAATATTAAGAAACTTGGCTAAAATGAGAAAGGAAGGAACCACTTACTTGGATTTGTGATCCCAAAGGCTTGGGAGAGGCTTCTTGGGATCTTGGGTAACCTTTGGAGGATTATAGAGAGAAGAGGGAAGAGTTTGGAAGAACTAAAAAGTATTTTAGTGAATAGTAAGTGGGATCTTGGGTGAGTTTATATAGGAAAGAAGAGCGAATTCATTATTATTTAGGTTTGGGACACCACACATTAAACTAATCAAAACCACAAACCATCCCATGGTTTTTCCCATGGTTTTTTACAAAGGGAAGTGGAAAAAATTCCAATGGCTGATTTTATTAAAATATTAGGCTTGATTATGTGAAGGTGAGTCACAGTCTCAAGGAAAACAATTTAAAATGATAAAATGTTGTATAAGTCTTGGAGGGTCCACTAAGGCTTTTTAAAATAAATAAAATAAATCTAAAATCACATTATTTTAAGGATAAAACATATATTTTCCTAACATGTCATTTATCATATTTTATTACATCACTATTGGATCATTATGATGTCATAAAACACATTATATATTTAAATGGTATTTAATTTTTTTCCCAAAAATTCAACCATCTCAGAAAATTATGAAAAAATTAACATTGGATAATTTCAATATCCTGATTTCAAAAATAATATTAATTTTATCTAAATAATTTTCTAAATATGTGAATTTTTACTTTTAAAATAAAATCTGACATTTATCTAAAATTCATAGGTTTTGAAAAAAAATATATTTCAAACCTTAATAAAAATCATAATTGTGTTCATAATAATTATATGGTAATTTATAATATATAAAAAGTTATTTAGTAATAATAATTAATTAAAATATTATTTAATTCAAAAAATACATTAATTCATCAAAATAGATTTATTAATTAACTAAAAATTCTATTTTTTCATTAAAAACTATTTACAAAGTAACAATAATAAAATGAGTGCATAAACTTTATTATATAAAAAAATCATGCAGATAATAATATTTCTAAGGTCTTGTTACAGAACCCCTTATAACACACACATAAGACTGAAGGGTAAGGTGTGCGATGGTGACAGACTCTTGGGGTGGCTCAGATAACATCGTTCGGGTGGCAATCTCTATCAACTTCCACTTCTCCAGTTGGTAGTTTTGTTTGAGCTTAACGTATTGAAGATTAGCTTGGGCTTGGTCAAGAGTGAATCTCAATGACACCACCTCCTTTTTGAGCTCTAAAAAATGGGCTTCATACAGGTCAAGTCTACTGGATGAGGCCATCGCTTCATTTGTCTGTGTAAATTGGATTTGTTAAAGCCCTGTATTTATACTAATCATGTGATCATTTCTCAACAACTATATTAGCAATGGTCACAATTCTTAACAGTAATTTAAAATCCAAAAACCTAAAAACAAGGAAGCAAATTTGGTTTACATGAACATTTTGTATAATAATACATTTAATTGGATCAAGAGGAGTTTTCATTAATGAATATTTGGGTCATTATAGTCTGGATATTGTAAAACCATAAGTTTTGGTTTTTTATATCTTGTGATTTATTGATGATATGAAGAATTATTCTCCTCATAAATTTGTGGTAAAGGTGTTGGTTTATAAGAGACATTATAAGATAGATAAGAGTAACTTTTATATTTCAGTGGAATTTATAGGTAGAGTGTATTTTTTATAAGTGATCAAAAATCACCATGGATCAATGTTGGGATGTCCATAAATATTGGAAGTTAGTGAAAATGTACTATCGGATAGGGTTAATTATATAGTAGGGTTGGGGTCACTTATACACATTTAATCTTAAATGGGTACAAAGTGATCTGATATTTATTATAATTACTCACTATGATTGTAAACTTTGTAAATTATGATTATAATGAAAATTGAAGTAGAGTTCTCTTATGGATATAGGAATAATATCTAAACCACATAAACCCAAAGTTTTCATTTACTTTGTTTAATTTACACTTATCCAAATTTTTTGGGGTTGTGTGAGATTGTGTTAAAGTATTTCAACTTGGTGTAGTGATTGGGATGTGAAGAAATTCCTATCTTCTAGTACATCAAGATCAAGGGAGTCCTTACGATCAAGGAAGTTTCATAGGTTTTGTTTCTGGCATGTGGTGCTTCTAATGGTTATCTTCTAGAAGATCAGTGGTTCAGCAGATTCCCAACATGATATTTTATAGTGTAAGAGTTAGTGGTGAAAGTGTAATTAGAGATGGATGATGCATCGATTCATTATCATGGTGACCACTAGTTCCTTTCATGCATCGGGTGTCGATAGTCAAAGCTGTAAAAAAGAGGTTCCCAATGGAAAACTATGGTCAAGAATTAATTGATTTTGTTTGAAGTACGATTTTTGTCCTCTTTCCACAAACCCTCATATTGGATAGAACTGGCATGAATTATTCTTAATGCACTCTATGATTGGGAGTTGGAGATTCTAGTGAAACCCCTTATTAGACCTTTCTCAGCTTGATATTGTCTACTAATGGTGACCATCTTTTACTTACCCCTTCCAATGAGGTTATTTTGTCCTCAATGGATAAATAGGTCTTTCAAAATATTCCTTAATGGTATAGATAATATCCAATGTTACTTACCTTGATGTGTATTAGTTACAAATTCTAGTGTTTCACGGGGATTCATAGTTGAGTAAGTGAGGTGAGGTTCACCCCCAACAGTGAGTGGGATCCCCTTAGGTGTAGATATTGGATCCCCCCTCAATAATTGGAAATCATATTCTCATTATATGGTGATCATGAATTTATGTTCTATTTGTATGGATTAGATTTCACTTTTTGTGAATGTGAAGGAATGAATGAATGATTTCGATGGGCAGCCCATGGTTTTCCCATGACAGGAGACTAATGTGTGCATCAACTTACATTCTAAATATGGAATTAAAATAATTCTAAGTGAAATGGGGGGATATATTCTTCCTAATATTGGTTAGTAGATACATTTGTCACCTTTGATTGATGGTGGTGAATCCACACTTTCCCTTATGTGAGAGAGTTCCATGATAGTAATGTTGACTTAGTGGTCATGTGTGGTCATAAATTCATAGGTGATGGACCTAAAGGGTTTTCTTAAAGTTGGGGAACATATTATCCACTTCAATATGTGGATAATGGTTTTACCTTAGTGTTCGTGTTGAATATCATGATAGACATTTTGAGCAGACCTCCCCAGTGGAGTGATACCCTTAGTGTGGTATGTCTAAAAGATCCTTTGTGTTTGTTCCCATAACATGGAAACTCCCATTATATAGTGGAGAGAAGTTTTAATCAAAAATATTTTCTTTTAAATTTCTCTAGTTTGGAAAGAGTTATCCTAGGTTCAGTAGTCAACAAATAAGGGTCATCTGAAGGGTAAGGATCGTCCATTTTAGAATTTGGTGGATTGGTCCATCTGATGAGCAGTGGTGTGATATTGACTAGTTTTGATAATTTTGTTGTTCTTGATGTGATCATTGGTATATTTTATGTAATATTTATGGAAATAAAATAAATATATCCTAGATAATGTGAGGTGATAAACTTGGGCTTCATTACTTTAGGCCCCCCTAAGCTTTCTTTTTTGTTTTTCTCCTATTTTTCTATTATTTTCTCCTATTTTGTCCTATTTGTTGTACTGCATATTTTTAAAATATATAATAATGTTGATTTTGGGGTGTCATAGGTATGTGGATCATACTACTTTTCAACACTTTTGGTGTTAGTGTGAAATCTTGTGAAATGATTAGTGGTGGAGTGTCGTGTAGATGGGTTGATCTCATATGAAAACCACTAAGAATGCTCTTTAAGGGTGGGGAGAAAAGTGATCCCACCATAGATAACCATGTAAATGAACCATTTTTAGGTGGATATATGTGTTTATTTGTTTTATTTCATCCTATGTGGATGGATTGACTTTATGTAAGATGTCTTGCAAAATAATACATAGAGTTAACTTATGTTCTTATTAAGGTATTACTTTGAGATGAGCTGGAGATGATAAATTTAGTGATGAAAGAGGATGTTCTCTTCCTATGTAGTTGTATACTGAGTTCATTTATATATTGAACCTTTGAATAATAAGTTTGGTGTTTTGTTTTCCACACAAGTTTCTTTTGTGGGATACCTTATTGAGGATGCCCACTTATTTACTTTTCAAGTAAAGAAATGTTTAAAGGTGGGGGATATAGTAACCTTGGTTTTCCTAATTAAGACTTAGATTTATTGATAGTTACAGAGTCTTGGGACCTATCCATGGTAAAAATTGTAAATTTACCCTAGAAGATGAACTCAAAATAATTTTTTGATGGTTCCATTAATCCTTGGGTGTGGTTCTTTCCCTCGGTCTTAGTTTTGATGGATTTCCAAGGAAAATTAATTTTAATAGATTTTTAATATTTATTAATTAAATATTTATCTCTACCAATAGAAAATATTATGATATATTCTAAATTATAGCTCATATGGAATTTATAGCACTATGGTAGGGTTCGGACTGGGGGTTTATCCTATGGGAGATGCAACCTTTATTTGTATCTTAGGTCCTTAGGAAATCCCGTCGCAAGTGCATCAATTAATGAAATTAATTAATTGAGTTGGAATTTATGAAACCCTATATACTCAATATAAAACCCTCCTTATAGTTCCTCCCTTGAGTTAGTCATTTTTTTCACTAACATAACCCTAAATTGAGATAGGAGAGGGACCAGTACCTTATAGGAGCTAGCAGTGGATCAAAGGAATGAGACTGGATCTGTGAAGACATTGAGAATAGGATCATGTGGAAAGGATGAATAGAACCATGGTGATAATGATGAATTAAAGTGATAACGATTATTCCATGAGGTATGAATTTTATTGTTATTTTTTCCTTTTTCTTTGTGTTATTCCCATTAGGTTTGAGAATTTTATTATTTCATATAGTGAATAATTGATTATGTGTCTGTGCACATTTTCCAATGATTCTCATCCAATCTTATTTCTTCCAACTATAAATGTGGTGTTTAATCATACCTTCCAAGATATATTTTGGAGCCTCTAATCTCATTGCATTTATTTTTCTTAATCTCTTGGTTTCCCCTAGAATTCTTGATCCCCTAAAGTAGACGGGTTCACACCAATTATGATTCTTCCCTCTTCCTTGATTATCTTATTGCCGCATAGTGGTGTTTGTCATTGCAATTCATTATGGTTGATGGATTGAGGTGTTGATACAATTGAAATCAAATGAAGATACGTTAGAGGAAATATTAGGAAAATGATACAATGCTACATGTGAATACGGGGGCCTTTGGGTGGATTTATGATGTGGATTTGGATTGATTAATGATGGAACAACTTTACAATGGTGCGTCAGGGATGATAAAATCTATAATAAGGACCCTCAATGGTATTGAATAGTGATGGGTGGTGTGGTGGTGAGATTAGGAGTGACTTCAAGTGGTAGATATGTGAAAATCAGTAGATCTAGATTTTTGGGTGAAGAACGCAACTACATGACATATGGTCCAAAAGAACACACATCGTGTACCTCCTTGGATACAAATCTAGGGTTTTAGAAGATTATAAATATCACACATCATGTTTTAAAAATCCATGTGTTATGTATTGAGTATATTTTGGGTGACTTAGTACATTCATGGACACATGGTTTGTAGTTGATTACATTCCATGCATAGCCTACACATCATGACTTTGTAAGTGGTACACACCAAGGTAGCATCCATGGACTACACAATGTGTGTCCATGGGGGAATGTCATGTAGTCAGGGACTACATGACTCAAATGATTGATAGCACATGTTAAGTTATCTTGTGGTAATAACACACTATATACTACTCTAGATACTTTGTGTACCTCATGATGACAAGGGAGATATGTTAATGATACATGTCAGGTACCCTTATTGGCCCCACACTCCATGCATATGGAAGAACACATCATGTAGGTTTATTTTTCATGTCATGTGTACAAAATAATATGAGTAGGATTCCCTAGAGGTGACACATTCCTTGTAACCCATTTTCACATGTCATGTACTATTCAAGTCTTAATATATTTTCATATATCCTTGCTTAGGAATAGAATTTAGATGTGTGGGTAGTCCATCATGATCATTTTTTCTTATAAAATGTGATGGTGTGATTCTCTTTAGCATCAGATGTGGGATGTTATGTGATACATGTAGTTTATCCTCCTTAGATTTGTAGGGTCGTCAACTAGGCTTGGACATGGTGATCAAATCATTTATGGGGCTAGGTACTCCCTCATTTTTTGTATGCTACTCAATGCAGCATAGGTCCCAAACACAATTGATGGAGTTCAGTACCCCCCCCCCCATATATTTTCTACTTATAGTGTTCTACTCATGGTGTGGGTACATTATCTAATGGAGTTAAACCCTCTATTTGTTGGATTTGGTGGCCTAGAACAAACTAATTTATACTTTATTCATTAATAAATACCTTATCACATCTTGATTTTTCTTCTGTGTGACAATGCATGTGATAATGTCCTAAGTACAGCTGTTGCATTAAAGGTTCATAACGGATCCCTATTATGATGAGAACCCAGAAATGACATAACACTGTTCTTGAATATATTTTATATGGAAGTATGATGTTATTTGAGGGACACAAATAATACAGGCCATTGAGGGTGAGGAATCATAAAACTTTGAGGCACATTCTCATGGTGTGCACCCTTGGTAATATCCAGGAGGATATTATTAGAACGAGACCTGCCAGAAGGAAATCCACATTTCATAGTGTCATTGGATGTTCCTATCTACAGATGTGTGTATTGGTCCTTAGACTTTAAGATTATTATTAATGGGTATTACAAGTCACGCACTTAGATGTATTGATGAAAACTGTGATGAAACACTATTTGCAGTGAGGTAGGATGCATTGGGTGTGTCACGAGTAATACTGCATTAATAGATAATGCAAGAAAGGATATGCCCCTTCTGTTCCATAACGGAAGTAGATATCTCATTCCCTTTGATGGAATTGATATAGCCTAAATTAATCCATGGATATGTTAAGGTATGGGCGAGTTCAATTCCAGAGAGTCAAAGAAAGAATAATTGGGCACATGGGTTGATGACACTAGCATGCAACCCGCTTGGTTCGAGATATCGTGACAAAGGGATTATATTAAATGGTAAATATCTATAGGAGGTGACATGTAATTTCTACATTAACTTCTTTCTCTATGGTTTCCTTTGCGTGTTTCTAGATGCTAACCTTTGACTTTAGGCAGGCTCTGCCTAATGCCACTAAGAAAGGGCCCTAGAGGGTCACACACTATGTGTGTCCATGTATCTCAATTAAATATTAATTTAACATGTTAAATAAATATTATTCCAAACTATGGTTTAATAATTATTTAAGGATACCTGGTTACATTTATTTTGACACTAGTTATTCGAGAGAATATATTGTGGGTGAAATAATATGTTTATTAGCGAGTAATGCAGTTACATTTAATTAATAAATAAATAGCCATTACTCAAGGGCTAATAAATGTGGTGGAGGAAATAAAGGAAAATGGAAAATAAAAGTACATGTTGTGTATATTAAATATACATGTCATGTAGTTTTATGGAAAACAAGTACATGCTATGTATTAATGATTACACGGCGTGTAGTTTTTTCAGTCAGGATTTTGAGGATATAATATTGTTTTTGTTAAATGATATTTATTATAATCAGTGTGGGAGCATGTCAAGGAATTAATAATTCGACATGGGGGTTTTCAATAAGAGTTAATGAAATAAATAAAACACGTAACGTGTTTATTTATTGCCATAACTCTATAACCTCAAACCCAATTATAAATATCCTCACAACCCCAACACTTTTCCTCAATCGTTGTGCACAACAATTCTGGAGAATTATTTCAAGGCCGAAAGAACTACTTCCTCCAAAAATGCTCTCAAGACTGAGAGAGATCCTCCTCCATGGGATCAAGGCGATCGAAGGTGGACATTTCAAGCAAAGGTTCTTCCTTGCTAGCACCCGGAGATCCCTTCGACGATATCCAGAGATACGTGGAGCATGTGTGGATCACCGCTAGAGGAATCCTACACTTGGATTCTACGAAGCACCGACGACTCACATCGGATCATGACCAGAGACGTCAACAAATAAATAATTCCACCAAGGTAATTCTTGTAAATTAATTAAATTAATTATAACCAACATATGATTATCCTATCTCTATGGTTCTGGGACTCCCTCTTTTCTTTTTTGTTCTTCATTCTATTCCAAAGATCTGGCATTTTACATCGTGACGGATCTTAGTTTGAGCATTTTTTAACGCTAAAATTAAAGTTGGGAACTCCCACCGATGCGCTTCCACTACGTCCGGAACCTACAAGTGGTATCAAAGGGGTCATATCGTTGATTATAATTAATTATTATTTTATTGGTGATTTAAGAATTTAAGAATTTAGTTATTTCAATTCAAGTTAATTGTTCTTTAAATTTGAATCTCGAGATCTGTTCCTCCTCTATCATTTCTCATTCACCATAAAGAAACGACATTTTATTTTAATTTTTGATTAAAATAAAACAAAGGATCTCATCTGGAGGATCCAAAAGTTCCTGGTCGTACAACACGAGAATACACGGCGTGTATTCAGAAGTAAGCGTCGTATAGTATAGGTTCACGCATTGGACTGGTCTGCCAAATCAGGTTGTGTATTGATCCTATCTAAGTCATTTATGACACCGTGTGTTGACCAGGAAAAGGTGTCACACGGTTTCCAGATTACATGTCATGTGGTCCAACAAAACATGGCGTGTAGTCCCTTTGGGTTAGGGTTGGACCATGTACCCAGTACACGGCTTGCCCGGATGGAAACCGTGTAACGCGGAAACTACACGGCGTGTGTCCCACTGAACACGCCGTGTACTCCAAAAAAATTCTGAAGTACATTAACATGCCATATCCTCAGGCGTGTACTTCTGATGGACGGTGAATAAAAGTACATGCCGTGTAGTTGGAACTACATGTCGTTTACCCACCCAAATTATGCATATTTATTAAAATTTATTATTATATTATACAAACCCTTGAGATGTGTACCATGATGTAGGTGTAAAGTTGAGGCACAACACGTGATAGGTGTTTTATATATATTTGTTTAATTTAACATCTCTGTAATGAACTGGAATTCACCGGGTTGCCTCCAAGGTACAAGTTACGTACAAGGATAATTTTAATTTATTTAAAATTATGATGGATGATAATCTCAAGGAAATTCAGAAAATGGGTTTAAGATAAAAGGATTGATTAATTATATATAATTAATTGATTCGAGCATGATTTACCTTAAACAAGAACGATTAAATAATTTAATTCTAGTTTTATTTATACGTAAATATCATTGCATGTATGGATGATCATGAGCTAGACCAAGACCTTGGTATGTGAATGGTTTCTTTTAATTTATTTATTTAAATTTTTTGGCCTACAATCCTTCTCCTCATTAATATGTAGGGTATGTTCACCCAAGGATTCTTTTATATAAAACCCCCTTTTTACCCCTCACCTACATGTGAGATAAATTCATATGTAATAGATGGAACTCCCAAGCTAGTGGAGGCAGCTCAAGTCAGGAGCCAAGGTGAAACCAATATAAGGAGATAAAAATGTGGACAGGTGGAAAGTTGTAAACAAGAACCCGAAAGGTTCAAGGTGTTTCTCCCCTAGGTCTTGGGTTATTTTATCAACTGTTAGATAAACTAACCAATAGAACAAAGCTCATGATCATTTCATTTATTTTATTTCTATCAGTTTCATGTTTTATTTATTGTGGTTGTGTTGTCACGATCACATAATTAATGAATTAAACAAGAATGAAAGATGGAACTAAAATAAATACCATCTTATGCGTAAATATTATTTTGACATGGTTAATCACTTAAGTATATCCCACTTAATATTAACAATAATGTAATCAAAATATAATAAAATTTAAATTTACGTATAAGGATAAAATCCCTCGAAGAAATATTAAGTCAGTATAGCCTTCCATAATCTTGGTTAGAATCGAACCATAGTTCAAAGTACTTGACCAAACCTAGTTGGGGTGCTTTCAATTATCGGGGAATTCTAATTCAAAGGTTTGGGTTGACTTGAATTGGTTCGTATCAAGGGTTGACTGCCACAACAGGACTTGGTGTGACCAAGAGGCAAAGGTTTAGGAAATCCAAAATAAAAGGATTTTAGGATTGGGGAGTCCACTCAACGGATCAAGGAGCTCTGAGTTAATGAAGTTGGCATTTGGAATGCCTACCTAAAACCCTTCAAGCTTCTTGACCAACCCTAGTTGGGGTAATGCGAAGGGGAATATGGATCCTTGCCACTAGAATATTTAGGCAACGGAATATTCTAAAGTCAATGGTGAGGGCTATTGGATTTAGATAAAATAGTGGGAGACTAATAAATATTAATTTATTTATTTTTCTTAGTTTTGTAATAAAGTACTAAACCTTTTCTCATCTTAATTTTTAGAAGAAAAAAAGAAAATGACTTTAAACATATCATTGTGAACCATACTCGAGATGGAAAACCTTCTCACCGGCACCAATTTCCAAGAGTAGCAGAGGCGTTTATGCATCATCCTTCACTACGAAAGGAAATTGCATGTGATGGAAGATCTTATTCCAGTTGCACCTAAAAAGAGGCCAGTGATGAGGAACTATCTCTTTATATGAAACATATGGATGATGCCACAGATGTCCAATGTTTCATGCTATCGGCCATGTCTAATGAGCTCTTGAAGCAACATGAAAACATGGACACGTATAGCATGATGTCTCACCTTAAGGATCTCTACCAAGAGAAGGCAAGACATGAGAGGTATGAGATATCAAATGCTTTGTTTACAACTAATCTTGGAGAGTCTACACTAGCTGGGCCTCATGTAGTCAAGCTTATTGGCTACATTGAACACCTGGACATCTTAGGGATTAAATTCCCATATGATTTGCATACAGATATCATCCTATCATTACTTCCCAAGACCTTATCTAGCTTTATTATCAACTACAACATGAGAAACAATGAGAAGAGTCTATCAGAACTTATGACCTTGATTCTCCAGGTAGATAAGGAAATAGGGCGTGATAAACCCACAGTCCTTATGGTGAATAATAAAAGGAAGGACAAGGCAAAGGGGCCAAAGACTTATAAACGGTCTGAAGCCCCTGAGCATCGTCCCTCCAAGAATGGGAAGATCCAGAGGCAGGGCAAGGAACAAGAGGCGGTGTGTTTTTCATGTGGCAGGAAAGGACACTGGAAGAGGAACTACACCTAGAAGAGAGGGGATGCAAAAGGTGCATTCATTATCGAGTGTAATCTTTCTATTTCTACACATTGGGTATTAGATATAGCTTGTGGGGCTCACATATATATTCAAATGTAGGAACCAAGTAGATTTAGAAAGATTTATAGAGGAGAGGTGGATCTTCGAGCTGTCAATGGCACAAGGTTGGTTGTGTTGGCTATTAGTGATTACCACCTCTCATTGTCAACTGGGATTATTTTGGTCTTACATAACTATTATTATGTGCCTAGTGTTACCAAGAACATAATTTCTATATATTTTTTGGATATAGATGGATTTATTTTCACGTTTGTAAATAAGGGTTGTCTTTTTTATAAGAACAATGTATGTTATGGTATGGAGCATTTAAATAATGGTTTGTATATATTAAATTACGAAAATCAGGTGTTGATAATCGATAACAAAACAAACTCACATGACTCATACATCACCTAGTTGTGGCATCACCGTCTTGGTCATGTAAACGAGAAGTGCTTGACAAAGCTCTGCCAAGATGGTTATTTAGACTCTACTGAGCTAAAACCACTTGATAGATGTCATGCTTGTTTATAAGGTAAAATGACCAATCCCCCTTTCGGTGGACATGGTGAAAGGGCCACAGAGCTTCTAGGATTGGTGCATAGGGATGTATGTGGACCATTTCCAGTAGAAGCTAGAGGTGGATATTCTTACTTCATTACTTTTATTGATGATTTAAGTAGATATGGATATGTCTACTTAATGAGGTATAAGTCAGAGTCCTTAGAGAAATTTAAGGAATTCAAGAATGAATTGGAGAATCAGCTTGGTAAGAAGATAAAGAAACTTCAATTGGATCGAGGTGGAGAATATCAGAACCAAGAGTTCATCGATCTTTTACAGGAGTCTGGGATTCTATCTCAGCTCACTCATACTTATACACCATAGTGTAATAGTGTTGTTGAAAGGAGGAACCACACCTTGTTGGACATGGTGAGGTCGATGATGAGTCATGTAGATCTTCCATTATCCTTTTGGGGATATGCATTACAAATTGCAGCATACACATTAAACCGAGTACCAACTAAGGCGGCATATGGAATTCCATCTGAGTTATGGAATGGAAGGAAACCCACTTTGTTGCACACACGTGTATGGGGATGTGAGGCATTTGTTAAGGCCTTCTCAAGCAACAAACTAGCACCCTGGGGCATGAGGTGTATCTTTATAGGATATCCCAAGGAAACAAAAGGATATTACCTATATAACCATTCAGACAAGAAAGTGACTATCTCCAGACAAGTCGTCTTTCTTGAGAGGGAGAACATCCTCAAGAAGGATAGTGGTAACAAGATTGACTTCGATGAAGTTGATTCTCAAGATACACAGGAGTTGGTACAGGAACAAGTTCCACAGGTCCTCGTGGAAGAGGTTCCAAAAACACAAGTACTGTGTAGGAGCTCAAGAGAGGTAAGGGAACCAGAGAGATTTGGTTTTCTAGTCACCGAGGATGGTGAATCATTATTGTTGGACAATGATGAACCTCTATCCTACAAGGAATTAGTAGAAATCTCGGAAGTTGTAATATGGAAAGAAGCTATGAATTCTGAGATGGATTCCATGTATCAGAACCAAGTCTGGTTTCTGGTCGATGAGCCAGTTGATGTAAAGCCTGTTGGATGAAAATGGGTATTCAAGGGAAAACTGGACATGGAAGGTCAAGTTAGAACCTATAAAGCAAGGCTAGTGGATAAAGGATTCAGATAGCGTCAAGGAATTGACTATGATGAAACCTTCTCTCTTATTTCCATGTTTAAATCCATAAGAATCATACTTTCCATAGAATCTTACCATAACTACGAATGTGAGACCTATGTTTATAAGTGGTTTAATGGGAATGAGATTGTAATCCTAGTAGTATATGTTGATGACATATTACTTATTGGAAATGATGTACCAGTCTTACAGTCAGTTAAGGACTGGTTGAACAAGTGTTTCTCCCTGACGGGGTTGGGTGAATCAACCTATATTCTAGGGATCAAGATCATTCTTTATAGATCCAAGAGGCTTCTTGGACAAAGTCAAGGTACATACATTAACCAGATACTAAAGAGATTTAGTATGGAACAATCCAAGAGGGGATTAGTTCTAGTGTCACATGGCCTACATCTTTTTAAGAAAATGTGTCCACAAACACAATAGGAGAAAGATAGAATGAGTAATATCACATACGCTTCGGCTATAGGATCCATCATGTATGCCATGTTATGTACCAGGATTAATGTTTCCTATGCACTGATCATGGTAGGAAGATATCAAGAAGATCCAGAAGAAAAGCATTGGACTGTTGTTAATACTATCATTAAGTATCTGAGAAGAACTAAGGATATGTTCCTGGTGTATGGAGGAGATGGGGAGCTTGTCATCAGAGGGTATGTTGATGCTGGTTTTCAGACAGATCAGAACGATCTGAAGTCAAAATCTGGATATGTTTTATGTCTCAATGGAGGAGTTGTGAGCTAGAAGAGTTCAAAGCAGCTAGTTGTCACCGATTATATAGTGGAGTCTGAATATATAGTGGCTTCTTATGTAGCCAAGTAAGCCATCTGGATTCAGAACTTTTTCCAGGATCTTGATGTGGTGCCTAGCAGTAAAGATCCCATTACATTGAATTGTGATAAAACTGTAGTGGTGGCTCTTGAAAAAGAACCAAGGTCACATCAACAGACAAAGCACATACTCTGGAAGTATCACCTCTTGAGGGATTTAAATCAAAGGGGTGATGTTTTAGTGAGCAGAGTGTCCACAGAAGAGAACGTGGTAGACCCCACAACTAAAGGCCTATCTCAGAAGAAGCATAAAGATCATGTGAGAGCTAGCGGGTTAAAGGTCGTTATCAGTTGGATCTAGTCCAAGTGGGAGTCTATTGGAGTTTGTGGCCTAGAACCAACTAGTTTTTACTTTATTAATTAATAAATACCATATCACATCTTGATTGGTCTTCTGTGTGACAATGCATGTGATAATGTCTTAAGGAAAGTTGTTGCATTAAAGGGTCATAGTGGATCCATGCTATGATGAGAATCCGGAAGTTCCATAACACTGTTCTTGAATATATGTTCTATGGCTGGATGATGTTATTTGATGGACAAAAATAATACAGGCCATTAGGGGTGAGGACTCATAAAACTTTGAGGCACCTTCTCATGGTGTGCGCCCTTGGTAATATCTAGGAGGATATTATGCGAACGAGACCCGCCAGTAGGAAATCCAGATTTCATAATGTCATTGGATGTTCCTATCTGTGGACGTTTGTATTGGTCCTTAGACTTTAAGATTATTATTAATGGGTATTACAACTCGCACACTTAGATGAATTGACAAAAACTGTGACGACACACTCTTCGCAGCGAGGTAGGATATGTTGGGTGCATCACGAGTAATACTACATTAATAGATAATGTGAGAAAGGATTTTTCCCTTCTATTCCATAATGAAAGTAGATATCTCAGGCCCTTTTATGGAATTGATATAGCCTAAATAAATCCATGTTCATGGTAAGGTATGGGCGAGTTCAATTCTGAAAAGTCAAAGAAAGAGTAATCAAGCACATGGGTTGATGGCACTAGCATGCAACCCTTTTGATTCGAGATATCGTGACAAAGGGATTATATTACACGGTAAATGTTCATAGGAGGTTACACATCATTGTGTCATTAACTTATTTCTCTATGGGTGACTTGGCATGTTGCTAGATGCTAACCTTGGACTTTAGGCAGGCTCCGCCTAATGCCACTGAGAAAGGGGCCTAGAGGGTCACACACTAAGTGTGTCCATGTATCTCAGTTAAATATTAATTTAAAAAGTTAAATTAATATTATTCCCAACTGTGGTTTAATAATTATTTAAGGATTCCTGATTTCATTTATTTCAACACTAGTTATTCGAGATAATATATTGTGGGTGAAATAATATGTTTATTAGAAAGTAATGCAGTTACATTTATTTAGGAAATAAATATCCATTACTGAAGTTCTAATAAATGTGGTGGAGGAAATAAAGGAAAATGGAAAATAAAAGTACACATCGTGTATATTAAATATACACGCCATGTAGTTTTATGGAAAACAAGTACATGCCGTGTATTAATGATTACACAGCATGTAGTTTTTCCAGTCGGGATTTTGAGGATATAATATTGTTTTTATTAAATGATATTTATTATAATCAGCATGGGCACTTGTCAAGGAATTAATAATTTGACATGGGGGGTTTTCAATAAGAGTTAATTAAATAAATAAAATGTGTAACATGTTTATTTATTTTCATAACTCTATACCCTCAAACCCGATTATAAATATCCTCACAACACCAACACTTTTCCCCAATCATTGTGCACAACAATTCTGGATAATTCTTTCAAGGAAGAAAGAACTACTTCCTATAAGAACTCTCTCAAGACCGAGATAGATCCTCCTCCATCAGATCAAGGTGATCGAAGGTGGACATTGAAAGTGAAGTTCCTTCCGTGCTAGCACTCGGAGATGTCCAGAGATAAGTAGAGCACATGTGGATCACCACTAGAGGAATTCTACACTTGGATTCTACGACGCAATGACGGATCACATCGGATTGTGACTGGAGACGTCAACAAAGAAATAATTCCACCAAGTTAATTCTTGTGAATTAATTAAATTAATTATAACCAACATATGATGATTCTATCTCTATGGTTCCAGGACTCCATCTTTTGTTTTTAATTCTTCATTCTATTCTGATGATCCGGCGTTTTACATCATGACAGATCTCGGTTTGAGTGTTGTTTAATGATAAAATTAAAGTTGGGCACTCCCACCAATGCACTTCCACTACGCCTGGAACCTAAACTATTGTATATTGTGTTCTAACCCCATCTATTTTGAGATACTCTCATATGTTGTGTGTGTGGATCCTCCACTATAATTTTTATGAGGTAACATGGTTTTTTCTCAAACATGGGTGGTATGATATTGGGGGTTAATACTCCCATAGATTATATTTATCCTTGGTTGAGGTGTGGGTCACCCTATAGAATCCTAGAATGTTGAAATGTTAATAGTGGACAATAAGGGGGGGGGGGGGGTATGTAACAAACCAACCTAGGTCAACTAAACAAGCCACCCAAACCAGCATGTCATATGATAAGGGTAAAATGGGATAACCAAAAGTAATCTTGAATATAAGATGAGACATATAACAAAATTAAAAAGAGGAAAAAGAGGAGATACCAAAAATACATACAAATCCAAATCAAAATAGGCTAAAACATGAGGTAATTAAAGACCCCATGTGACCAACAGTCGCCTTTAGACCAACCCATATAGAAAAAAATAGCAACAAGAGAAGACAACATGCTATAAGATTCTCTTATCTTTACCTGAATCCTAAAAAAATATAAAAACACCCAAAGAAACAAGTATTTTGTGAGAAAACTTGCAGTAGTATACCACCACAGTTTCTGTAAAAGGTCTAATATCAATTATTAAACAATTATAGCTTTTAAAACGAAACAGTTTTTCAAATAATTTTCATAAATCCAAACAATTTATAAATCATTTTCACTTTTTCTTCCTTTGGTTTTCATAAAATCCTTTAATATTATCAATATATAAATATGAAAATTACAGGTAATAAAAATAGTAAATCATATACATGCATTAATATGTATACAAGTAAACACATATCCATGAAATAACCTATCGTGTGAAGCTATGTGATACAAACTCATATATAAAAACCTTTGATAAATAATCCATCATAAAAACAATCATGTGATAAAAAACCATAAATGAAAAATGAAAACAAAAACCTTATATTGGGCTCCAAAATATGGTACAATTCATATTATACACTCAAAAACCTAAAGAATCATATGTTAGATTCAATAGACATCGATACCTTCCACTTGATATCACAAAAAGTTACCTCCTAGTGGTGCAACACATACTAAGGCTACCCGTGTATCTATCCCAATGAACCCAAGGTTCCCAATGTGAAATTTTTTAATAAATTTTCAAAACCATTCTATCAATTTCATAAAATGATTTCATATCCAATCTGTTCTACTTTGGAGTTCAAAAACCCATTTCCAAATCAAGAAAATCTATTTTCAAAGAAAATCCCCTTTTTGAAAACATTTTCTTTTTCAATAAATAATTTTAAACCATTTATCACTTCAAATAAATGAACAACCCAAAGTAATTTATCAATAATGATAATAAATTAAATGATTTAACACATTGTATAGAAACACATACCTCAACATGGTAGAAACCAAACTACTTTCGATGATGATAACCGGAAACCAAGAGAACGGAATTCACAAGACAATTCATGCTAAGAAAATGAAAAGGATTGATAGAAAATATTATTCAATCATAAAAATATCAATAAAAATGTAGCCACAACCCATGTAAATGAAGGATATAAGGGGTTCTTACCTGAAGAGACAAACTACATCAACCTTGATGATCAATCAAAGAAAAGATGATCTGAAAGGAAGGGAGGTCTCCAAAATTGCCTAGGGACAGATATATAGCTAAGAGGAGAAGGATTAAAAAACATATAAAGGCTCAAACACTCATATAGATCCCTAAAAAACTCTTTATATGAAATTTACATAGTTTTTAATACATTTAAACATCATGTAATCCCTAGAACTTAAATACAATGAAAAACTCGTCGTTTTTTTATTAAAAAATAGATTTTTACCATTACACAAAGTGTACCCTTTACAGGGCATGTAAAATTATCTCATTATATATTCAATTCATAGTATCTATCTAAAAACCATTACACGTCATGTACTCCCAATACAGGTTGTGTAATTTTCTAGTGAATAGTGAAAACAATAGGTTTTATGCTAAAAATTCCAAAAAAATCCTTAACTTCTCCATTACAGGTTTACTCTTAATTACTTCTCAAAATTACTCAACTAGTGAAAAAGGAAAACCAAAACAAAGGGTAAAACATGCCTAATATAAAGGTAATGGGGTGTTACAATATCCCCACCATAAATGATTTCCCCCCCATAAATCCCTTGAGATCTTGGATCTATAAAAAAGAAGGCTATTGCCACCTCATCAATGAATTTCACTCCCTTGTATCATGGTTATCATGTCTACACTACCACAGTACCCAGACCAAGTGTATCATTTTACCGTGAAGTACCATATCCTAGCGATCTATAATCTTAACTGGATAATTAACCAAAGTGGCATTGGGCTCAAGATAAATATCCTCCCATCTAATCACATGGGAAGGATCTGGTATATATCTCCTCAATGGGGAAACATGAAAACACAATGTGGATAGATTTCAAGCAATATGGAAAGTGAAACTCATAGGCCACCCTCCCCAGTTGTCCAGCAATCTCAAAGTGTCCCACAAACTTTAGTGCCAACTTACCCTGCTTACGCAATCGGTGATGTCCCAAGAAAGGCGAAACTCTAAGAAAGGGTCGGTCACTAACCTCAAACTCCAATGGCCAATGCTGATGGTCTGTATAGAATTTTTGATGAATTTTTTCCATGATGAAATTTCATTAGATCAACTACACCATATTTATCAAAACCTAAACAACACTCGGCCCAACCAAGGACCACTCTCCCAACTCTTCCTAGAAAAAGGGAGATCTACATGGCTTCCCATACAAATCATTGAAGGTTTCCATCCTTATTGAATCCTGATAAATATTATTATATCAAAACTCCACCAAAGGAAAATACTTTTCCCAATATCCTTTGAAATCAAGAACATAATCCCATAGAATATCCTCTAGAACCTGGATAGCCCTCTCTATTTGTTTATTAATCCGCAGATAATAATATATGAATAATTTAATCTGGGAACCCATCACCTCCTATAAACCTATTCAAAACCCTAATTTAAACCTTGAATTCATATCATAAACAACTATATAGGGAACCTAATAAAGTCTCAAAATATCTTGGACATACAAGTCCCCAAACTATTCCACTTTCATCATCTCTTTAATAGGTAGGAAATGAGAAAATTTCATGAGTTGATCAATGATCACCCAATTTTCATCCTTACCTATTGGAGTCCATGATAAATAAATGAAATAATCCGTGGAAATATCATCCTAGTTATATACCAGAATGGGTAAGGGATACAACAACCCCACTGGTCTCTAGTTCTCGACCTTAATTCTTTGAAAAGTAAGGCACCACGAAATGAAATTCTCTATCGATTGTCTCATCCCTTGACACCAATAATGATGCCTCAAGTTATGATACATCTTGGTAGACCTAGGGTTCACAGAATAACAATAATAGTTTCTTCTATCTAACAACTCCTATCTCAAGTAAAATGGAACATTCGACCTACTATGGAATAACAAAGCTCCATTGGGAGACTGAGACCACTCACCTGAGGTCTCCTCGCCATAAAGGCTTTCACTAAAGTGTTTTCACTTAGTGTCTACCACTTTATCGATTCAAACTCACTCATTAAAAGATGATTCAGATTTCATCTAATCCAAGAGCACATATCCTCTAACTTCTTCCACTTCCAAGATTATCTTAGTAGAAAACTCATCAGATGCCACTCCTCAACTGATTCGTTCATGGCTTGTGTCAATAATATTCTTTTCAACACATCATCAACCACATTTACTTTCATAAGAATATAAGAAATATAAAAATCCAAAGTCTAAAGATACTCTGCTTAGAATATCTATCATAAATTCATATCCCTCTTAGTAAAAATATATTTCATGCTCTTATGATCAAAATAAACTATATACCACTCCCCAAAAAGATAGTGATTCCACATTTTGAGTGCATGAACAACATCTTCCAACTCAAGATCAGGGGTAGGGTAGTTCTTCTCCTGAGGGTGTAACCAACATGATCCATAAACTATAACTTATTTCCCATGCATCAGGACACATCCCAAACCCATACCAGAAGAATCTTAGAAAACATCATAACCTGATCACATATCCAAAAGAATCAAAATTGGTGTTGAATTCAACCTCACCTTCATCTCATCAAAATATATCTAACACTTTTCATTCCATTACAACTTTACAACCTTATGGGTTAAATATATCATCAAAGATGTGATCTTGGAGATGTCCTGAACAAATTGTCTATAGTAACCAACCAAACCCAAGAATTTATAGATCTCTAACACATTTATAGGATTCTCTTAGGACATAACTTCCTATACCTTTTCAAGATCTACTTAGATTCCCATCTCATATTTCAAATTACAAAGAAATTTCACTCTTGGATCCAAAACTTACACTTGGAAAGCTTCCCATATAGGATACGTTCTTTCAATGTTAAAAGAATGATATCCAAATTGTCCATATGCTCCTCATTTTACTTGGATTACCCCAAAATATCATCCCAAAACACAACAAAAAAATATTCAAGGAACCAATGAAATATTTGTCTCATCAAATCCATAAACACCGCAGGATCATTAGTGAGATTGAATGGAATAACCAAAAACTAAAAATACCCATATCAACTCAAAAATATCTATCTTAGGTATATCCAATTCTTATAATCTCAATTGGTGATACCCTGAACATTGGTTAATCTTAAAAAACCAATGATCCCCTCTAAGATGATCAAAGAGATTTTCAACCCTTGGAAAAGGAATTTTTTTTCTAAACTATCATCTGATTCAACTTTAAATGATCAATAAAAATTCCAAGGTTCTTTTATTACTGCTTAGAAAAAATGATAGTTGAATCCCACAGTAACATGATAGGATGAATAAATTATTTAGCCTCTAGGTTCTCAAGTTGGAACTTAAGTTTCACTAACTAAGTAGGTTTCATGTGGTAAGATAACATAGAAATGGAAATCATACCAAGAAGTAGGTAAATAGTAAAATAAACCTCTCTCTGTGGAGGTAGATCAGAAAAATCATTTGGAAAGACCTTAGAGTACTCACACGCAACTATAAGAAGTCAACAACCCAAGTAAGGGTCAACTGCATCAAGTTAAATCTCAAAAAACTGGCATGATATTACCCCAACATATAGAACAATAGGCCCTAAACTTCCTGATTTAAATTCCAATTCACCCTGGAAAACATGAGTGACTCCATCAGTAGATAAGAACTGAACTTAATGATGATAACAACCTATTTGGGCCTTAACACTAATCATGTTATCCATGTTGATAATCAAGTTGAAGATTTCAAGATTAAGCACTATGAAGTCCCACTCCACCTCAAAGTTGGAGATCATCACCTAATACGTGGGACATAAGAAACCTTGTTTGGACCACTTTACTAAAGGCATGGAAAGATCTAGTAAGAAAGGTATAAGTTATGAATGTAATCCCAACATGTTAACTAAATTTTATGATATAGAATAATGAGTATCACCCATATCAAACAAATCCAGAACCATATAATATGATATAAATATCGTACCTCTAATAGTAGTTGGTCCTACTTTAGATTCCTCTAATGCATACTCCACTGCATAAGGTTGTCTAGTCTTATCCGTATGAACATCTCCCTTAGCATAAGGATTAGACCCACCACCCTTGGAATCATCTGCACAAACCTATAAAACCTTGCTGAGAGTGGACCCTTCCCTACATCCATGAGATATCTTTTCACAAAATCAAAATAGATAGACATATCTTCCACAAATATGAAAAGTATTAGGATCCTCCACATAGTTAGGCTTGGTATGACCTCGCCTTCTAAACTGGTATTAGATAACATGTTATTGTCGTATCGCCACCACTGAGACTATTCTTGAGGAAAACTGAGCACTCTTATGCTTTATTTTCTTGCTTGAAGATACTCCTTGGATAACCACTAAACCAACTGAAGCTCTACCCAAACCTATATTCCTAGCTATGCCTGCCTCGGCTAAAGATAAATTTTCAACTACCTCTACAAAGTTCAGAAGGCACATGAGTGTCAATATCAACTGAATATCAGGCCTCAGTGCTAACTCAAACCTCATAGCTTTCAGGTACTCATTAGTGAAAAGCTCCAGTACCATATGCACTAACTCAGAAAAATAGTTAGAATACTCTAGAACAGTATGCTTCCTATACTCTAAGGTCAGAAACTTTTGAGTCTTTACCACATGTAATGTATTAGGATAAAATCGGTGGTTGAAGATTTTCTTAAAGTCAGCTCAGGTAAGATCTTCATTCAACTAAACTTGTATAATAAATTCCCACTTTATCCTTCCCAGTCTCTCAAGCATATACATGGAAAAACCCATATTAGAGTCTTTAGGAGTATTTAAGAATTTAAAGATCCTCTCTATCTACTAAAGAAACTCCTTGAATTCCTGGGGTCTTTTGTCACCATGAAATATCGGTGGATTATTCTTAGTAAATTCCCAACCATTATCCACTAAACGCCATGGGTACTTAACACCCACTTTACCCAGAGTATGAATAGTGCAAATAACAACTTCTACCAAAGTAGGGTCCATTGGAGTATTCTTCAATAAAACCTATCTCATATTTTCCTCTCTCATATTTGTAAGATATCTTCTTAGAGGAATTTTCTAATCAAAGACAAAAACCAATTAGTCACAAGAAAATTCCAAAATCATAGGACCAACTTTAAGTGTTGATAAAAAAAATTAAAACATTAAGAATTTAAAGAAACCGTGAAAAAACTTGCTTAAAAATGAATATTTCAATTTAAATAAACTTCCCATGTACTTAATTCAAATGACCACAAACTCAAAGTCACAAACTAGGTAAAAAGTCCTTGACCACCCATGGTAACTCAGTTTTAGTCATGAAAATGAGCTAGCTAGGCCCCTTTTATGTTCCTACTATCTAAATTCTGATGGTCATAACTTCAATCTACTTATAAAAGAGAACCAAAATTAGGTATTTCTAACATAATTCAGGATAATAATCCCTCATATACCAAATTATAATAAACCAACCCAGGTTAACTGGACAAGCCACCTAAACCGGCCTGTCACATGATAAGGGTAAAATAGGATAACTAAAAGAAATCTTGAATATAAGAAAAATAATACATACAACCATAGTATAAATAGGAAAAAAAATATACCACAAAGACATAAAATCCCAACCCAAAAAAGGATAAACTGGAAATTTATTCAAGACCCCACATGACTAACAGTCACCTCCAAACCAACCTATATTGAAAGTAATAGAAATAAGAGAAAGTATAATGCTACAACATTCTCTTCCCTCTACCTAAATCCTATAAAAAACATCTAGAACTTCCCAAAGTCATAGGTAGGGTGTGAGCCAAATATGAATAGAATTCCACCACAGCTTCTATACAAGTTCTAATATCAATAATTCAACAATTATAGCTTTTAAAATAAAATTGTTTTATAAATCATTTTCATAAATCCAAACCATTTATAAAGAATTTCCCCTTTTTCTTCCTTTGGTTTTCATAAAATAATTTCATATTCTCAATCCAAAAATATGACAAGTAGAATTGATAAAAATAGTAAAGCATATCCATTCATCAAGAGGTAAACAAGTAAACAAGTATCCATAAAATAACCTATCATGGGAAGATATTTGATACAACCTCATATATAAAAACCTATGAGAAACAATCCATGATAAAAACAATCATGTGATAATCAACCATAAATGAAAAATGGGAAATCACCTCGTATTGGGCTCTAGATTATGGGATAATCCATACTAGATGACCACAATCCTAAATAGTTATATCTTGGGTCCAATAGCTATCAAGTCCTATTAATCAATATCACAAAAAGTTACCTATTAGAGGTGAAACACACACTAAGGATACCTGTGTCTCTATCCCGACACACCCAAGGTTTCTAATGTGAAATTTTACAATACCTTTTCAAAACCATGATCACAAATACATAAAACATATTCAAAGACAATCGGATCTGCTTCGAGGTTTGAAAACCCATTTCCAAATACATAAAAACCATTTTCAAAGTAAAATGACTTTTTGAAAACATTTTTCTTTCCATGAAATCATTTTAAAAAATTTATCACTTTAAATTAATGAAAAACCCAAAAAAATTTATAAATAATAATAATAAATTCAACAAATTAACCCATTGTATAGAAACACCTACCTTAAAATGGTAGAAACCTAGTTACTATCGACAATGGTAAATAGAAACCAATATAACGACATTTACAAGATAAGGCATGCTAAGAAAATGAAAAACATCAATAGAAAACACTATCTGATCACAAAAATATCAATCACAAACATAGCCACAACCCATGTAAATGAAGGAGAGAAGTAGTTATTACTTGGAGAGATGAACCACACTAATCCTAATGATCAAATTCATAAATGGATGATCTAGAAGGAATGGAGGTCTCCAAAATTTCCAAGTGAGAGATCTCTAACTGAGAGGAGAAGGATGAAAAAAACATATAAAGCCTCAAACACCTTTATGGTTCCCTAAAAACTCTTTATATGACAATTACATGGTTTTAAATACATTTTAATGTCATTTAATCCTTGGGAATTAGATATGCCGAAAAACCCATCACCTTTTTTTTAAAAAACTAGATTTTTCCCATTATAGGTTATGTACCCTTTACACAACGTGTAAATTTCTCACATTGTGTATCCAGTTCACAGGATTGATTTGGAATCCAGTACACATCATGTACTCCCATTACCTGTTGTGTAATTTCCCAATGAACAACAAAAACTATAGGTTTTATACTCAAAATTTAAAAAAAATACATAACTTCACCATTATAGGTATCCTCTCAATTCCTTCTCAGTGTTACTCAACCAGTGAAAAAGGAAAACCAAAACAAAGGTTAAAACATACCTAAAAAAAGGTTATGGGGTGTTACAGGGTACTCCCTCCACTACTATACATGATTTAATGTGGAGTGGGACCTCTTTTATGGGTTCTAATGAAAATTTTGAAGTGGGAGAGCTTGATTAGATCAGATGCTTTGAGACTTGTGATTTATAAGGCACCCATTGGTTGTATTTGAGATGTAATATACAGGTGAGAAACAAAATTCTAACTTTGTGGTATTTTTGGTAATATGAACATTCTTAGTTTCTCATGAGGTATGACCCTTTAGGATTATAACTAATATGATTGAGACTTCTTTCCATTCCAGAGACTTCTATTTGTAGAGAATATCTGTATCTTTCTTGTCTTCCTCTAATTTTATC
Organism: Viscum album; assembly: GCA_963277665.1. Taxonomy (NCBI): domain Eukaryota; kingdom Viridiplantae; phylum Streptophyta; class Magnoliopsida; order Santalales; family Viscaceae; genus Viscum; species Viscum album. The sequence continues at coordinate 924,876,640 of OY728120.1, forward strand.
CATTATACTAAGGGTTTTGAGTTGACTGGTTATTATTTATTTCCTTTGTGGTTTTAGGGCATGCTATTTAGTATGTTTATACTTACCCCTATATAGTATTTGCACTCATACAAGTTGTGTTTTTACAGGAGATGCATGGTTCATTGATTGTCTTAGTGGACATGGAGATAGTCTGCCTTGTTGAGAGTTAACGTCTGACAATGTGTGGTGATTCATAGTAGAGCATAGTGTTTTATGGTGGTGGTAGTGACCATTGTCATTATAGATAGATCTAGGAGTTCTTATAGAAAGGATAAGATTTTTAGTGTCTCATGTCTTTCAGATTCATAGGCATGTTAGATTTTAATTTCCTTTGGTATTTTTCTATATAGAATTTCACTTTAATTTTATGTCTCATATAAAAAATCAAACTGTTATAAATAAAATTCCCCTTATGGTTTAATTAAATATCTTATTATTTAATATGGTTATAGAAAACACATACACTTATTTTGTTTTATTGTATCTATTTATTGAAGCTTCTGAGGGAGATAGAATCACTGTGATTTTCTCTTAACCAAGACCAAACTGAGATTCAACAACTTAAGCATGAGGGAAACTATTTGCAAGATAATTTCAAGCTCATCGAGATCACAACCCAAACCATGTTCGTTGAACCACCCCATGAAAGTCTCACAGTAGCAAACCTTACCCTTGGGGAGTTTACTGGTGTACTAAAGGGATATGTATCAAGACCCTATAAATATGAGTATTTACAATATTTTTTATAGAATAATGAATATATTCTCATCCTATTATTGTTACTTTATAAATGATTTGGTTTTTGATACAATAAAATAGAAATTGTATTTTTGGGTAATATTATAATTCAATTAAAAAAATTATTTTGATGAATTAATATATTTTTTAAATAAATAATTTTTTAATAAAATATTATTACTAAATAATTTTTTTATCAAATATAAATGATCATATAATTTTTATAATGTCGTCAATAGTTTTTATAAGGGTTCAAAAATTTTTATTGTTAAAAAACCCAGCAATTCTCAATAAATGTCAGTTATTATTTTAAAATATAAAATAAACTTATTTAGAAAATTATTTGGATAAAATGAATATCATATTTGTAATAATAACATATAAATTATCCAATGGTGAATTTTTCATAATTTTCTGAGACAGTCAAATTTTTAGGTAAAAATTAAATATCTTATAAATATACGGTGTGTGTGATAACCTAATAATGGTCTAAAAGTGATGTAATAAATACTATAAATGGTCTCCACAACCAAATATATTTTTTCCATTTAAAATAATATGATTTTATTTTTATTTTATTTATTTTATAAAGCCTTTATGAATCCTCCAAAACCATTAATATATTTTAAGGTTTTAAAATCATTTCTTTAGGAATATGACATACCTCTACATAAGAAAGGGAATTATTTTATTAATTTCAGACCCTATAATTATAAAATAATTAAAACCACTCCCATTTTTCATAAAATTTTGGAAAAAACCATGGTGAGTTTTTTGGTTTTCTTTATTTTATTATATAGAGTCCAAAACCTTTTTTGAGAAATATTAAAGAATTCTCTACTATTTTCCTATATAAACCCACCCAATCACCCATTTTTCTTCACTAAAAATACTTTTATCATTTACTAAATCTACCCTCACCTCTCTAGAGTCCCACCAAGGTTCCTCTAGTCTCTCAAGAAGCTCCTCCCAATCATTTGGAGTCACACACTCAAGTACGGGATCCTTACCTTCTCTTCTTTATTCAAGTTTATTTATTATCTTATGCCTTCTATTTATAATTTCTAATGTTGGGATATTTATTTACATGTCCCTATTACTACCCATTTTATTTATAAATTATTATATACCTTTTTATCTCTCATAAATACATTTTATTAATTTTTATGTGACGTCGTTATGCTGCTGAAATTTCACCACGATTTTCCATTCCAAAACAATTGTGTAGTGTATACCATACGCATTTACTATTAAAGTTATTCACCTTTATATGCATATAATTATTTTAATTTTGAATTAAATGTATTTATTCCACACTCATTGATATTTTAATAAAATATTATGCTGAATGAATCCATGTTGTATGATCTATGTGGCACACTTAAGCATGAGAATGAAATGAAAGTGACAGGTGCACCCCGAATTATATAGAGCTCTAGTGCATTGGGTAATGTTTAGTCTCATGAAACATCATGTTTGGATAGGTAGTGAACCTAATTCTTTTATGGGAATTTTTATATAATCATTTCTTAGTATTTATCCTTGACCTATGTTTAGGATGCAATGTTTTAAGTTGTTTCCATGTTTCCCATGTTTCCTTTATGGTTATCATGTTATATCATTCCTCATTTTTCATGTTTATTATTCTCACTCCTTTATGCCTATTAGATAACATGTATTAATATATTCATGTTATGAAATTTTTATTCCCTTAATTTTCTTTATATATCACCCCTTTCGTATGTATATCCCCAGGTTATCCCATGTAGTTTTAAGTTTGATGAAATATTATGATCATGTTAAGGAATTGTTTTTTAAAGATGATGTATTTTATTTTTTAAGTTCTTATGTAATGTACCTAATTCCCAAATACACTTTAATTCTTGATATTCCAAGTTGTATTATATGTAATTTTATGTAATAAATAATTAAGTAATTTATAATAAAGATAAAGGTTGTTTTTTATGGTATCAAAAGAGAAGTTTAGTTATTTTTCGGATTAGGATTAGAAAACTCTATATAAAAAATTAGGGATGATACTAAGTATAAGAAAATATCCCAAAATTTTGGTAAGTAAAAAGTAAGTGTTTTATCAAGAAAATAAATATTTTTTGTATACTATAATTGGATGTGGCACTGGTATAGATATACATAGGGTTAAAACCTGAAAACATTGCATTGAGATACACTCAATTGATAACCAGTGCACAATAGTGGGCCTTTTTTAACACCTAGTTTGACACTTTTGGGGGATATAATTTTTTAAATTCATAATCTCATTACAAAACATTATTAATAGATCAAAAAAATTCCCATAAGAATATTTGTTAGGAAGTATATCATGGATAACATAGATTGAGGCCTAGAAAATCATAAATTAAGAAATAAATGTAATTTATAAGTTATCCCTTTAATTTTATTGTATTCCCCCTTGATGTGTTAAATAGTTTAAAAATACTCATACCAAATTTTTCTTTTATTCTATACAATGATTGAAAATAGGAGGAATTAGGTAAATAGTCAATGTGAAGGGAAATATGATGAATTCTCCAATGAGATGCCCAAATCGATGGGAGTGGGAATCAACAATTTTATAATGATACTCTCTCAGATAACTCTTATTCTAAATAAAAACTTGGATCAAGAGGAGAATCCAAATCCCACTAATATAGAACAACCAGTTATTGATAGATTTATGTGACAAAGGCCACTAAATTTCAATGGGTCATTTGATCCCTTAATCGCAGAATAATAGATCAACTACATTGTGAAGATCTTATCTATCCTTTAATGATCTGAGTAGGAGAAGGTTCTACTAGTTGTTTATCATATAGAGGGATAAGCTGGTTAGTGGTGGACATTGATTAATAATACAAAGCTTGAGGAAGAGATCAATGTGATGGGGTGCAAGAAATTCTATAAAAAAAATTGATAAATATTTATCTTGAACTCTATGACATAAAATAGAAAGGGATTTCCTTTATCTCAATCAAAAAAATGATAAATTTATATGGTTTTATGATGAAAACTTCACAAGAAATGCATGAAATGCCTATGGTTTTGTCTTTACCCCCAAATTCATAGTTAACCACTTCTTTGGTGGGATAAAACCTACTCTATGAAAATCCCTAGTAATTTGAGACATTGATATCTATGAGGAAATTGTCTGATGTTCCCTAAAATTTGAAATAGAGATTGTAAAATCTCAAGGGTATCATGGGGATAAGAATTGAAAAGTGGAGTTTGATTATACTGGTCTGATGGAGAAATATAATGGTTCCAAGAAATTTTAACATCTCACTTTTCAACGGTAGATAAAGAAGCACCCAAAAATTTACCTCAGGGGAAAAGGAAATTATTTAGGTGTGGGAAGAAAGGACACCTAGATAATTATTATAGATAAGAGAATCCAACTAATGCGATGGAGGAAATAAATACTCCATTAAAACCTTAGTTTATTGTTTATTGCTTCAAATATAATGAACCATGGCACTTTTCAAACCAATGCACTAATCCAAGGGTTTTCATAGACAACCAATAATATCTGAGGTAGCAAGGATAATATTTTTCCATCACAACAACCAAATTAGATCCCAACAATGAAGTGGTTCTAGGTACAATAGTTATACATTAATAAATAGAGAATTTTCTTTTTTATTTTGGTTCTACACATTCCTTCATATCATAAAATTTTAGTAGAACTATTAAAACACCAACAAAAATCATGGAAGTAAAGCTATCAGTGAAAATGGAAAATGGTGAAACTATTGTGTCCCAAGTATATAAATCCTCCCCGATCAACATTTTTAGGTTGAATTTTCTAAAGAACCTTGTCATACTCCCTTTAGTGGATTTTGATGCAATTTTGGGCATGGATTATCTTTACATTTATAAATCCAAAATAAATTTCCATGAAAAGGAAATCACTCTCCGTATTGAAAATTGACCCCCAATTCTATACAAGTGTAATAAGGAGGGTGAATATTCTTTAGCACCAACATCTCAAGCATGGATATTATTTCCCTATGATCAAGCATATATAGCTCAAATTATTGAGTCTAAGGAGAGAATCATCCTTGAAGATAGGCCCATTGTGAGGGAATATGCTGATGTGTTTCCCATTGATTTTTCTGGTTTTTCTACAAGCCAAGAGGTTGAGTTTTCAATTGAGCTTATACCTGAGGTGTTTATATTATCCAAGACTCTATATAGAATGGTTGTTGTTGTAGAACTTGATGATCTAAAGAAATAGCTATAGGAGAATATGGATAAAGGGTTCATATACCCAAGTGCTTCACCATGGGGTGCACTAGTCCTCTTTTCCAAGAAGAAGGATGGGTCAATGTACCTTTGCATCGATTATCTTGAGCTTAAGAAGATCACGATAAAGAACTAGTATCTTATACCGTGGATTAATGAATTGTTTGATCTGCTACATGGAGAAAAATAATTCTCTAAGGTGGATCTTCAGCCAGGATATTATCAAGTAATGGTGAAGAAGTAAGATATCCCCAATATCAATTTTTGTATAAGGTACGAGCACTATGAGTTCATATTAATGTCATTAGGACTCAATAATTCTATAAAAATATTCATGGAATTGATGAATATAGTCTTTAGATATAACCTCAAAAAAATTGGAAGTATTTATAGATAATATTATAATGTACTCCAAAAGTAATGAGGAGAATGAGGAGAATCTGAGCATTGTTCTAGAGACTCTATGAAAGGAGAATCTTCATTCCAATTATAGAAAATGTGGGTTCTAGTTGAAGGAAGTCTCTTTATTGGGGAATATCATCACAAAAAATGGGATATTTGTAGACCCTTCAAAAACAGAAGAAATTTAAGGATGGTCTAGGCCAACATCTATGATAGATATCCATAGTTTACTTGGGTTATCTGGGTATTATCACCACTTTTTGAGAAATTTACCATGATTATCAAAACCTCTAACCAAGATAACTCAAAAGGGATTCAAGTTTTCTTGGAATGATTAATATGAAGAAATCTTAAAGGTTTTGAAATAGAGTCTTATCATTGTACCTGTACTCACACTGTAACACCCCAAGGTTTTTAAAAAATAAATAGAAATTCATGAAACTTTGTTTTAAGTATATATTTATAACTTTCCTTTAAACATAATTTTTCACCTTCTATGTTTTGAATTTCAAAAAATGATCATAAAAAATTTTGATCGGTAAGTTATTTGGAGTCTAATGGAACCAACTTGATTTTCTAGTGAATAGTAACATACTCTTATGAATAGTAATATGAATTGTAATATGACCCTAATTAATATTAAATTGTATTATTATTTTATTTTATTAATGTTATCAGATAATGAGATTTTGATTAATTTTTCAAGGTGTTAAAAAATGAGTTATAGATTTAAAATTGTTATTTTTGAATAAATTGTGTTTTTATTTAAAAATTAAATTAATAATATTTAGAAAATTATTTTAAAAAAATGGATTTCATTTTTGAATTCTACACGTAGAAAAATGGTTACTGTGAATTTTTGGGATTTTTCTGAAACAGTTGAATTTTTTATGAATAGTAAAAATACAGTTTTGAGTTTTTAGTAAGTTTAATGAAATCATTAATGATGTAATAAATATTTAATAATTATGGTAGTATTTTGTACAGTAAAATGAGATATAAAGTATTTCAAGTGGCTAATACCATGTGAAAATACCATGGTCAAGCCCATGGTTTTTCAAATACCATTAATGAGGTGCCCCTTAGAAATTAATAAAATATTCCCTCATTTTTCTAAAAATACCAACCCATTACTTAATTCCATTCATTCCAAATTCCTCCTCAACAAAGATCTGGTATTATTACCTCCCTAATATTCCTTCTAAGGTTTCCCGAATCCCCCAAGTTCCCAACCTTCAAGTCTTAGGAGTTACTCTACAAGGTAAGAGAATTCTAAACTTCTTTCTTTTTCCATTCAAGTTCTCTTTTGTGTGGTATAACTTTCAAGTTTCCATACCATGTTCTTATTTAAAATTTATTATATATATATATTATTATGATTCATTTCTGGATGGGTGACCCCTATCCCCTCTATTTTTAATTTTTTTCTAAAACCATATTGCATAGTCGTTAGACTGTCGAATTTTCGTAAGGGATTTCTCAACTATTCTTTTATTTGGAGTTCCTTTATTTTCTTATTGTTTCCTCATATATCCTTATAAATGAGAAATTTATGATACATTATCTTAAATATTCTGGATATCATCATGTTTATTGAATATTCACCATTATAATTCTTCTTCTATCCCACTTATTCAAGAAATTAAAACACTATGTGGGATATGTCGATTTACCGACATCGTGGACGATGTGATTTCAATTTCTTTTAAATCCTTCAGTAATGGTAATGAAACCATTTTTATGGTTTTAACATATTATAATTTATTAATTATATCTTATATAAGGTTATGGGATCATTTTTTACACATGTTATTAATTTATAAAACAAAATGAGTTCATTATAATTGAAGAATTTCCGAAATGACCTAAACAAATATCAATAATGTTTTAACTTATGAATAATTAACATGTTAGAATTAAAGATGATAAATGGTATAATTTATGATTATATAAATATGTAAATACTATTCCATTCCAGTTCTGTAGTTTCACTTCCAATCGACAAGAATATCCATCATGAATTGATCATGGAAACCATGTAAAAACGCACCTGAAACAATGTAAATAACAAAATATTACTAACAAATGTGTCGAATGATGTTGTAAAATGATCATATAAGGTGTTATAAATATTAATATGTTTCATTAAGATATTAATAACACTATTTTAACCATTATATATGAGTTTTAAACACTTTTTAAGTAACAAGTACCCGAGGTAAGGGAATTTTTAACCCAATTTCCATTCTTTGGGTTAACCATCTTCATTATCATCTATGTGGTATTAATATTATTGGTGTGATGAATTTTTGTTTATATTATATTTATATATGTGTATTTATAGTGTATACACATATCCATTCCATTCTATTAATTCTAAATCTAATTATATTTTAAGAGACTTTCCTTTTAAAATCCTTTTAAAATTCTCTTTAATAAATTTCAAAAGGATTGTTTTTTATATGTATATATCATGAGTAGTTTCTCCGGATTTCAAGATACTTTGTTACCATGATATTTTCTTTATACATTAATTATTTTGTTTTTATCCCATTATAGCTCAAGATATTTTGGGTTGATCCCATTATAGCTCAAGATATGACGGGTGAGCCCCATTATAGCTCTCCAATGCATTGGGTACTCTAGAGGTGGAATTTGATCAAATAGTTATTCCATGTGTAAGGGTGATTGTAAGAGTGATATATTAAATATTTCCCAAGGAAACTATATTATGTTTATATGCATATGAGTTTTTATTATTATGGGTTTTATTGGTTATTATGTTATTACTTGACTAACGATTTCTTTATTTATATCCCTGGATGAGTTTTATACTCATACCAATTTTTTAAAATGTTTTCCACATGATATAAGGATGGCTAAGAGAAATAAGGGAGTCATGATGTTTCATATGGCTTTTTGTCAAAGAAATCATATTTTAAGTTTTAATGTTTTATATTTTGAAAAAATGGATATTGTATCCTCTTTTTATGAATGTGGTATGTTATGTATGTAAGACATCCTAATTCTTTAAAACTCTAAACGCGAAAAGATCTTCAATGTAAGTAACATTTTAAGGTCGGGTCCTTATAGTTGGTATCATGGGATGGTTTAGATAAATTTAGGGGTTAGGATGATGTTAAAAATACCATAAATGATTTTTACTCTATGGTAATTTGAAATGTTATATAATTTAAGGATTACCAGTTGCTTCATCTAAGTTATGTATATTCAAAATAGATTTCCACTACAAAAACAGTGAAGCTAAAGTAGGAAGGTACCAAGAGGCTGATGTCTATAGGAATCTATAGCCTGGAATGGTGGGAATCAGAACCGAACAGTTTGTGATAGCAATGGATCAGTTGACTCAAGTAATAAATGGGGGTGGTATCCATGATAGAGAGGAACATGATCAACCATGAAAAAACAAGTATTTTGTGGAGTATTTTATGAGGCAACATCCTCCAACATTTAGTGGAACCATAGATCCAGTAATAGCCGAAGGATGGATCAATACTCTAGAAAATATATTTGATGTCATGGGATGTTCAGAATGTTAAAAATTAATACTATCCATTTATCATCTGGAAGGTGAACCTGATCAATGGTGGTATTTGCTTAAAAATATGAGAGAAAGATATGATCTTAACAGTCTGGAATGGGATGGTTTTAAGAGTCTTTTTCTATAAAAATATTTTCCCAAAACTATTCGACTCATAATGGAGAAGTAATTCTTGTAACTGAAGCAAAAAGATGATGATTCTGTGGAAGCATATGAAGCCAATTTTATAAGACTGGCTAGGTACGTACCAGATTTTACTTGGGATTTTTTAGTAAAATTAATAGATTTTACTCTAGTTTGAAACCATTTTTGTGAAGACCTTTGGCTTTAGGGGAGTTTAAAAACTATGAGAAACTTGTTCGTTGTTCTAAAAAAGTGGAGATAGAGTTTGCTGACACATATGTGCCTCATGATGACAATAATAAGAAGAGGCCAAGTTGGTAGGATTTGGGTAAGAATTATTTAAAGAAATATGGAGGTAAAAAAATCAATTTCCCTTTTTGTAAAAAGTGTGGTAAAAGTAATCCTAGTGAATGTCTTGTAAATTCTAGGAAATTCTACTGATGTGGAAATTTTGGACACATGTCTCATGAGTGAAAGAAAAATGATACGAAAATTAATGAAAATTCGATGGTAAGATGCTTTAACTGTAAGGAATTGGGTCATTTTTCTCATATTTGTCTGAAGCTAGTCACTCAAGCAGGGAATCAGCAAGATTGGAAGCAGAAGGGTTTGGTAAAATCATTTGCAACCACTTCAGCAGATGTTGATCTATTAAATGAGGTGGTATTAGGTATATTTCTTGTTTTTACAGATTTTGAAAATGTTTTGTTTGATTCAAGTTCTACACATTCCTTCCTTTCTAAGAAATTTTCTAAAAAATTGGGAATTCAACCTCATGAAATGAAACCAGATCTCATGGTAAAAACACCTAGAGGAAATATTATGGGAAAAATAAATTATAAGAATCTACTTATCGTTTTCTATGGAAAGATTTTACCTAAAAACCTTACTTTTTTCCTCTAATAGAGTTTGATGTTATCCTGGGTATAGACTGGATTTCTTTTTATCATGCTAAGATAGATTGTAGAGAAAAATAAGTTGTTTTTTAGAAATAATTTCAGTTTTTGTACAAGAATTAACCCATACCATTGATAATATATCAGGAAGCTAAGAAACTAATAAAGGATGGAAATGAAAGTTATCTTTCTCATATTTTTTAGGATAAGGAAACTATATAGATTAATGATGTACTAGTGATAAATGAATACCTGTATTTTTTTCCTGATGATTTTCCTGGTGTTATTCCTTATCGATAGGTTGAGTTTACTATTGACTTAGTTCCTGATACTAAGCCAATTTTTAAACCCCCTTATCGAATATCCCAAATGGAAATTCTAGATTTAAAAAAGTATTTATAGAAATTTTTAGATAAATGCTTTATCAAGATTAGCACTTCACCATGGGTTGATCCTGTCTTGTTTGTTAAGAATAAAGATGGTTCAATGAGACTTTTCATTGAATATAGAGCCTTTAATAACATTACTATTAAAAACAAGTATCCTTTGCCTCATATCAATTATTTGTTTGATCAGCTCCAGGGAGCACAATATTTTTCGAAGGTTGATTTGATTTCAGGGTACCATCAGTTGAAAGTAAAGGATAAAGACATCCCAAAGACTGTGTTCTATACTAGATATGGTCATTATGAATTTTTAGTTATGCCTTTTGGATTAACTAATTCACTTTTTGTATTCAAGGATCTTATGAATAGAATATTTCATGAGTTATTGGATAAGTTTGTGGTTGTGTTTATTGATGACATTTTGGTATATTCTAGAAGTAAAGAGAAGCATGAAAAACATCTAAGGGTTATTTTGAAAACTGTAAAGAAAATAAACTGTATAGAAAATTCAACAAGTGTGATTTCTGGTTGCAATAGATTTCTTTTCTTAGGAACATTGTAAATAAGGATGGAATAACAGTTGATCCTGCTAAAGCAAAAGTGGTTGATAAATGTACAATACCTAAAAATGTTACAAAGATTCGTAGTTTTCTTAGATTAGTAGGTTATTAATGATAGTTCATTAAAAACTTTTCACGGTTATCTAGCCCTCTAACTAAGTTAACACAAAAATGGGTTAAATTTTTTTGGATAGAAGAATGTGATATTTGTTTTTAGGAACTGAAGAATATATTGGTGAATTTTCCAGTTTTGGCTTTTCTTTCCTGAAATGGTGAGTTTTTCATATACAATGATGCTTTATTAAAGGGACTTGGTTGTGTTCTGATGCAGAATGATCAGGTAATTTCTTATTCTTCATGATAACTAAAACCTCATGAGTTAAGTTATCCCATACATGATTTGGAAATGGAAGTTTTGGTTTTTTCTTTGAAAATTTGGAGGAACCATTTATACAGATCTAAATGTCAAATATATACAGACCATAAAAATCTGAAGTATATATTAAATCAGAATGAATTAAACATGAGTAAGAGAAGATGGATTGAACTGATAAAGGATTATTATTTCATGATCAATTACCATCTAGGAAAATCAAACAATGTGGTGGATGTATCGAGTCAAAAACATCATGCATCATTAACCATGTCATGTTTGGAACATAATCCCTTGATTAATGATTTGATTAATTTTAGCTTAGAAGTTTTTGGTGCAGGAAATACATCTATTTTGTTTTAGGTTTCAGTACAGTCATCGTTATCAGACAAAATTAAGAAAGTGCAGTAGGAAGGCTGTGAGCTATAGAAAAGGATAGAATTGGTTAAAATGGGTAAGTTTCTAGAATTTAACCTTGATAAAGATTGTGTCTTAAGATTTTGAAAAATGTTGTGTGTTCCTTGTGATTCCCAGTTGAAGAAATATTTGTTGTGTAAAGCTCATAGTTTCCCATTTTTAGTCCATCTTGGAAGTCTAAGATGTAAAAAAACCGTCGGGAGTATTACTGGTGTGATGGAATGAAAAGGGATATTGCAGAATTTACCGTGAAATGTTTCACATGTCAATAGGTTAAAGTAGAGCAGCAGTTACCAAAGGGGATACTTCATCCTTTACCAATTCCAGAGTGGAAATGAGAGAATATAATCATGGACTTTGTGGTGGTACTACCTAAGACTTATTGAGGTATCAATACAATTTGGGTTATTACTAATTGGTTGAAAAAATATGCACATTTTCTTTCTATTCGAGATACATTGTTGTTGGATAATCCTTATTGATTGTACCTCAAAGATATTTTCAGGTTACATGGAGTTACTCGTTCTATTATATCTAATCTGGATCCCAGGTTCACTTTTAACTTTTGGAAGGTACTTCATAAGTCATTAGGCATAGAATTAAATTTCAGTACAACTTTTCATCCTCAATTAGATGGGTAGTCAGAATAAAAGATTCAGACTTTATAAGATATGCTTAGAGCTTGTTCAATTAACTACTAGGGAAGTTGGGATCAGTATCTTTCTTTAGTTAAGTTTTCTTATATTAACAAATTTTTAATCTAGTATACAGATGGAACCTTTTGAGGAATTGTATGGGAAGTTGTTTCGAACTCCATCATTTTGGGATGAATTCAGGGAAAGGAAATTGATAGGACTAGAATTAGTAGAAAGAGTGGCTGAGAAATTGAAGATGATCTAGCAGCACATGACAATAGCTCAGAGCTGGAAGAAATGTTATACAGATAATAGAATTAAATACTTCTCTTTCGAGGTAGGTGACCATGTTTTCCTTAAAATATCTCCGTGGAAAAGTGGGATGCATTTTGGTAAGAAAGGAAAGTTGAGTCTGCGGTTCATCAATCCCTTTTAAATCCTATAGAAAGTTGGACCAGTTGCATACCGAGTAGCTTTGCCTCTGAGTTTGTCTTAGGTACACAATGTTTTTCATGTTTCAATGTTGAGAAAGTATATGCCATATTCATCTCATATCTTAAGCCTAAAAGCAGTTTAGATAGAAGAGAACCTTTCTTATAAAGAGAAACTAGTTCAGATTCTTGATTGAAGGGAACAAGTATTGTGAAATAAGGTAATACACCAGGTAAATATTTTGTGGAGAAACCATATGGTTGAATAAGTAACATGGGAATATGAAAATTCTATGAGGGAAAGGTACCCTCACTTTTTTTAATGAGTAAATAAAATAGAGAGGACACAATTTCTAGAAGGTGGGGATAATGTAACACCCCATGTTTTTTAAAAAATAAATTGAAATGTATGAAAATTTGTTTTAAGTATATATTTATAACTAGACTTTAAACATAATTTTTCAGCTTCTATGTTTTGAACTTCCAAAAATAGTCATCTACAATGGTGATCGATAAGTTATTTAGAGTCTAATGGAACCAACATGATTTTTAGTGAATAATAACCTACCATTATGAACAGTAATATGAATAGTAATATAACCCTAATGAATAGTAAATGGTATTATTATTTTATTTTCTTAAGGTTATAAGATAATGAGATATTGATTAATTTTTCAAGGTGTTAAAAAAATGAGTTATAGATTTAAAATTTTTACTTTTGAATAAATTAGGATTTTATTTGAAAATTAAATTAATAGTATTTATAAAATTAATTTCAAAAAATGGAGTCCATTTTTGAATTCTACACATTGAAAAATGGTTAGGGTGAATTTTTGGAATTTTTTTGAAACTATTGAATTTTTTGATGAATAGTAAATATACAGTTTTGAGTTTTCGGTAAGTTTAATGAAATAATTAATGATGTAATAATTCCAGTTGACTTTTTTATAATAAATGAGATATTATTTTTCCCAATTGGCTAATACCATGGGCAAATACCGTGGGCAAACCCATGGTTTTGCAAATACCACTAATGAGGTGTCCAATGGGAATTAATAAAATATTCCCTCATTTTTTGTTATAAATACCAACCCATTACTTCATTCCAAATTCCTACTCAACGAATATCTGGTCTTATTACCTCCCTAGTAGTCCTCACAAGGTTTCCACAAGCCCCTAAGGTCCCAACCTTCAATTCTTAGGAGTTACTCTACAAGGTAAGAGAATTATCAACTTCTTTCTTTTTCCATTCAAGTTCTCTTTTGTGTGGTACAACTTTCAAGTTTCCAAAACAGGTTCTTATTTCCATTTTATTATATCTCTATACTGTATTATGATTCATTTCTATATTTGTTACCATTGTACCCTATATTTCTAATGTTTTCTAAAACCATGTTGCATAGCCTTTAGGCTGCCGAATTTTCATAAGGGATTTCTCAACTATTCTTTTATTTCGAGTTCCTTTATTTTCTTATTATTTCCTCATAAACACTTATATAGGAGCCATTAATGATCCATTATCTTAAATATTCTGTATTTAATCATGTTTATTGAATATTCACTATTATAATTCTTCTCCTCTCCCACTTATTCAAGAAATTAAAACACCACCCGTGATGTGTCGATGTACCGACATCATGGATGATGTGATTTCAATTTCTTTTACATCATTCAATACTAGTCATGAAAAAATATTTATGTTTGAACTAGATTATAATTTATTTATTATATCTTATATAAGGTTCTAGAATCATTTTGTACACATGTGATTAATTTATAAAACAAAATGAGTTCATTATAATCAATGAATTACCAAAATGACCTAAACAAATATCAATAATGTTTTAACTTATAAATAATCTTCATGTTAGAATTCAAAATGATAAATGTTATAATTTATGATTTTTGAAATATTTAAATACCATTACATTCTAATTTTGGAGTTTCACTTCCAATCGACAAGAATACCCATCACGAACCGATCATGAAAACCATGTAAAGAACGCACCTGAAACAATTTAAATAACAAAATATTACTAATAAATGTGTCGAATGATATTGTAAAATGATCATATAAGGTGTTATAAATATCAATATGTTTCATTAATATATTAATAACACTCTTTTAACCATTATACATGAGGTTTAAACACTTTTTAAGTAAGAAGAACCCGAGGTAAGGGAATTTTTAACCCAATTTCCATTCTTTGGGTTAACCATCTTCTTTCTCCATTATGTGGTATTAAGATAATTAGTGTGATGAATTTTTGTTTATATTATATTTCTCTATTTTTATTTACAGTGTATACACATATCCATTCCATTTTATTAATTCTCACTCCAATGATATTTTAAGGTACTTTCCTTTTAAAATCCTTTTAAAACTCTCTTTAATAAATTTCAAAAGGATTGTTTTTTTATATGTATATGGCATGAGTAGTTTTTCCTAATTTCAAGATAATTTATTACCATGATATATTCCTTGGAAATTATTTATTTTGGTTTTATCCCATTATAGTTCTAGATATGTTGTGTTGATCCCATTATAGATCAAGATATGATGGGTGAGCTCCATTATAGCTCTCCAATGCATTGGGTACTCCGGATGTGGAATTTGACCAAATGGTTATTCCATGTGTAAGGGTGATTGTAAGAGTGATATGTTAAATATTTCCCCAATAAACTACATGATTTTTCTATGCATATGATTTTTTATTATTATGGGTTTTATTGGTTCTTATGTTAACACTTGACTAATGATTTCTTTCTTTATATCCCTTTCCATGTTTTATACTCATCCCAAGCTTTTAAAATATTTTTCATGGGATATAAGTATGGGTAAGAGAAATAATAGAATCATGATGTTTGATATAGAGTGTTTTCAAAGAAATCATGTTTTAAGTTTTAATGTTTTATATTTTGAAAAAAATGGATATTATATCCTCTTTGTATGAATGTGGTATGTTATGTATGTAAAATATCCTAATTCTTTAAAACTCTAAACCTGAAAAGATCCTCAATGTAAGTAACATTTTAATACTAGGTCGTTATACACACTACCCACTAGTGGAGAAATTTTTGTGGTTTTAATTTATGCTTTGAATAAGGTATTGTGATGTGTGTTAATGGATAATGACAAAGTGATAGCCTATGCTTCAAGATAGTTGAAAGTTCATGAATAGAACTAGCCAACACATGATCTTGAATTAGTTGTAGTGATCTTATATTTGAAAATATGGAAGCATTATCTATTTGGGGATATTTTTGAAAGATATTCGGATCACAAAAACCTAAAGTATATATTCATAGAGAAAGAGATGAATATGTGCCAACAAATATGGTTAGAGATGATAAAGGACTACAACCGCTCAATCCACTACCATCCTGGGAAAGAAAATAAAGTAAGTGGAAGTTACTCTAAGTAGAAAGGATCTATAAATTCTATCATTGATGAGAATTGAGAGGTACTCGATCTTCTTATACTTGAACAAGATGGACATGGGAATCATAAAGTAAGGAACATCATAAATCCTTTCACAAATGATTTCTCAACCATCTCTTCTAGAGAAAATAAAGGATGCTCAAAGAGATGATGTGGGAATTCAGAAGAAAGTGGAAATTATAAGAAAATTAAAATCCTTGGAGTTCAATGTTAATGAATAAGGAGTTGTAACATTTGGGTCACAACTATGTGTATCATAAAATCTTGAGCTAAAAAGGATCCATTGGATGATGCACATAGTTTGAACTTCTCTATCCATATTGTAAGAATAAATAAGTATCCAGATCTCTGAGAGAACTATAATTGGGACAATATGAAGAAAGAGATCATTGAATATATTTCAAAGTGACTAGTATATCATTAAGTTAAGGCATAAATACAAAATTCTAACAAGATGATACAACCATTACCCATACCTACATGAAAATAGGAAAACATCACCATGGACTTTGTAACTAGACTTCCAAAGATATCCTAAGGAAACAATGATATATTAGTTTTTATGAATTTTCTTTCAATTTGAGTAGACTATTAAGACATTGGAAGACATGTTGAGAGCATGTTCTATGGACTTCAAAGGAGTATGGGATCAACATATTCCTCTGGTCAAGTTCTCTAACAAAAAAAGTTTTGACTCAAACATCCAAATGTCTCTATATGAAGCCCTTTATGGGAAGATGTGCAAAACACCTGCATGTTGGGATGAAGTTGGGGGATAAAAACTGCTAGGTCCTAAAATGGTCAAGTAAATGGTGGAAAAGGTCAAGACCATTCAACATCACATTAAGTCTACTCAGAGTCAACATAAGAGCTATGCTGATAATCATCGATGATACCTAGAATTTGATGTTGGAGACATGGTATTCCTCCACATATCTCCATGGAATAATGTGATGATATTTGGGAAGAAGGGAAAGCTTAGTCCAAGATACATTAGCCCCTTTGACATCCTTGATCTCATTGGAGTGGTGGCCTATCTACTAGTACTCCCACCTAACATATCTCAAGTACATTATGTATTACATGTATTCATCTTGATTAAGTACATACCATAACCATCACATGTACTCAATCTATAGGTAGTACTATTAGTGAATGAACTCTCATATGAGGAGTATCTGGTGAAGATCTTAGATCATAGAGACAAAATTCTATGAAATAAGATAATGCACCTCATCAAAGTGTTATGGAGAAACCACAAGTTCGAAAAGGTGATGTGGGAGCTGGAGGAGGTGATTGAACATAGTTACCCGCATCTATTTTAGTGTGGGGAATGAAAATTTCGAGGGTAAGATTTATAAAGGGGGGAGATTGTAACGACCTAAACTGTTATAAATAAGATTCCCCTTATGATTTAATTAAATATATTATTATGTAATATGGTTATAAAAAATACATGAACTTATTTTGTTTTATTATACCCAGTTGGATTTAAAAGATCATTAAGTATCATTACCATTGATAATATAGGCATTGATCAATGGTCCTATGAATAGTATAAATATAGGGTTCTAAAAAATCTAGTTGACATAGACAAAGTAAGTGATGGCCTCAACCAGTAGGATCATACCATATGATTCCCATTTATCAAAGCATATGAGAGAGATGACATCACTAGGATTTTCCCTTTACCAAGTCCAAATTGAGATCGAATAACTTAAGCATAAGAGAAACCATTTATGGGATAATTTTATGCTCATCAAGATCACGACCCAAACCATGTTCACCGAACCACCCTATGAAAGTCTCATATTCTCACACCTTACTCTCAGGGTGTTTACTGGTGTATTAAAGGAATATGTATTAAGACCCTAGAAATATGAGTATGTAAATTATTTTTTATATAATAATTAATATATTATCATCTTATTATTGTTACTTTATAAATGATTTTTATATTGATACAATAAATCATAAATTTTATTTTTGGGAAATATTAAAATTCAATTAAAGAAATTATTTTGATAAATTAATGAATTTTTTAAATAAAAAATATTATTATTAAATATTATTATTAAATATTTTTTTTATCAAATATAAATTATCATATAATTTTTATGATGTCAACTGTAATTTTTATAATGGTTCGAAAACTGCTATTGTTAAAAAACACAGCATTTCTCAAAAAATATTGATTCTTATTTTAAAATAAAAAATACACATATTTAGAAAAATATTTATATGAAAGTAATATTATTTTTGTAATCATAATGTCTAAATTATCCAATGATGAATTTTTCTTAATTTCCTAAGATAGCCAAATTTTCGTGTAAAAATTAAATACTATATAAATATACAGTGTGTATTATGACATTATAATGACCCAAAAGTGATGTAACATATACTATAAAGGGTATCCAAAAATAAATATATTTTCTCCCTTTAAAATAATGTGATTTTATTTTTATTTTATTAATTTTATAAAGACTTTATGAATCCTCCAAAACCATTAATATATTTTATAGTTTTAAAATAATTTTTTTAAGAGCATGACACACCTCTATATAATCAAGGGAATTATTTTATTAATTATTACCTTGGACTTATAAAATAATTAAAACCACTACCATTTGGTAGAAAATATGGTCAAAAACCATGGTAAGGTTTTTCGTTTTTGTTATTTTATTATATAGAATCCAAAACCTATGTTTGAGAAATATTAAAGAATTCCCCACTCTTTTCCTATATAAACCCACCCAAGAACCCATTTTTATTCACTAAAAATATTTTAAGTGTATCCTTACTCTTCCCTACCCTCTCTAGATTCCTCCTAAGGTTCCCCTAAGCTCTCAATAATCTTCTCTGAAGAATTTGGAGTCACACACTCAAGTAATGGATCCTCGCCTTCTCTTCTTTATTCAAGTTTCTTTATTATCTTATGCCTTCTATTTATAATTAATAATATTGGGATATTTATATCCATGTAACTATTAAAGACCATTTTATTTCAAAAGTATGAGATACCATTTTCTCTCCCATCAATCCATTTTATTTATTTTTATGTGATGTCATTATGCTTCTGAAATTTCACCTTGATTTTTCATTCCAAAACAATTATGTAGTAAATACCATACCCATTTCCTATCAAGGGTATTCATATTTATAAACTTATAATTCATTGAATTAGGAATTTATTATATGTATTCCACACTCCTTGATCATGGAAAAAAATATGATTATGAATGAATTCGTGTTGTATGATCTATGTGACGCACTTAAGCATGATAATGAAATGAAAGTGACGGGTATTCCTAGAATTATATATCACTCCAACATATTGTGTAATGTTTATTATAATGAGATTTCATGTTGAGACAAAGAGTGAACCTAATTCCTTTATGGGACTTTTTCCATCATAATATCTTTGAATTTATCCTTGAACTATGTAAATGATATAGTGTTTTAAGTTATTTCCACATTTCCCATGTTTACTTTATGATTATCATAATATATCATGTCTTGTTGTTCATGTTTATTATTCTCACTCCTTTATGCCTATTTTCTAACATGTATTAATTTATTCATGTTATTCCATGTTTATTCCCAAACTAGGATTTATAGCTCAACCCCTTCTTATGTATGTCCCCAAGTTATCCTATGCAGTGTTAAGTTCGATGGAATATTATGATCATGTTAAGGAAGTTTTCAATAAAGATGATGTATTTTCTTTTTTAAGTTGTTATGTAATGTACCTAATTCGAAAATACACTAGAATTATTGATCTTCTAGGTTTTATTATGTGTACTTTTATGTAATAAATAATGAATTAATGTGTAATAAAGAGAAGGGTTGTTATATCTCATGCATGCATTATATACAATTATTTTGTTTATGTATACATTACTGGTGTTAGTGGTTATTTTTTTAGATGTGCACTAAAATTTACTTGCATAAGATTCATGTACACATACATATGATGTATGAATTATATATATAATATGATATTTTATATATAGTGTAAATTTAATATATTCATATAATGCATGTATAATGAATGATATAATTTATTAAATATACATGATATGTATATTTAATAGTTTAATGAAATGAAATAGTTGGAAACTCTCCACCCAATGGTTTAATTAATTTAAGAACCAAAGGTTGGTTCATATTATCTTTTAATTTATTCATTGAAACAAGTTCAATGAATTACACCCAATGGTAAGTAACACATAAGATGTGTTATGAATGAGGAGACTCAGGATTCACCTATAAAATAGAAGTGTTATATTCATTGAGTGTGGTCATGAATATAGATTTTGATATGATCATCAATTTTATGAAAATATTTATGTAGAAATTCTCTTCTTCCCAAAGTGTTTTTTATCATTTCTCAATGAAGGTACTAGTACACCTTCATCATTCAGGTATCCTATTCATAAGATCAAGGATCCTTGGGATTGTGTACTCCCTCAAATATAGGAAGAATTTCTTTACGGATTTATTGATTTATATCAAACATTCTTTAGAAATAAAACAATATGGAAGTTGTTATTGCAACACATAAATTCTTGGTACTCTGTTTTCCCCTATTTTTTAATAATATTGACACCATGATTTCTTGAAGATAAATATATTTTATTTTGGGTTTTTTCACTTCCAATCATCATTATATGATCAAAAGAACCCAGTAGTGGTATCAGAGCCTATTTCTTCAAGAATTCATTATGTTTTAATTATTGGTTTTTTAGAAAACCCTAATTGGAAATGAAGGATAGTGTATCATAAAATGACTTCATATTTTTTAGTTATACAAAGGTCATTTTGAATTACCTTTAGGAAACTAGTGATACCTAAAGGTAAAAACAAGTTTCCATTATGGATAATTATTATGTGTAAAGGTCACCTAGGTTACCATTATGTTGAAAAATTCTATATAAAGGTAATCATGATTTACCATTACACATATAGAATCGTATAAAGGTAAATGAAGAGTACCTTTATGCAATGTGTGATACATAAAGGTATTCTCTACATTACCTTTATGAACATGTGTTATGTAAATATAATACCCTTATATAGAGTGTATGTGTAAGGAAAAAAGCAGGTTACCCTTACATAGAATACAGATTTTTCATGAGTGCAAACAGAATTATTTAAAAAAATAAAAAAATTAATAGTTTTTATGGTTTATAAAATGTTTATAAATCTTGTTAAAATGTATTTTTGGAATATTTTAATTCATAAAGTTTTAATAAATTAATTAATTACAATTTTTTTATAATTTAATAAATTTTTGTGAAATATTTTTTCTTAAATATTAAAGGTTAATATTAAAATACCTTTTACCAAACTTGTATGGCATTCCTTGTGATCTATAAATAAAAGGTTTTATTTAGAAATCATAAGGGGTAATTTATTGATTGTTTATAAATTAAAAAATATGAAAATATATAAAAGTGATTATATTTATAATTATGAAATATTCATAATTAATTAAATTTTAATTGTTCAAATTAAAGAGGCCTTATTTGGATATTATTTAAACCATATAAAAATGTTCTGATCAAAGGTTTAAATAATTAAAAATGTATTTGATATTTAGATTGTGTAAATGGTTTTCATAATAGAAATTAAATTATAAAATATTTATAATTCATGAAATTTCATATAAATTCTATATAATAAAAAATATGAAATATTTCATATTAAAATGAATATAAAACGTTTATATTCATGATTATGGATAGTCTATAATGTTTAGGTAATTTATAAGATGTTTATAGTTAGCTTTTACGTATAAATTTTTCATAAATGTTTATCTCATATTTAAATATTTTAATTATTCATTTATTTAAAGTTTATTCTCTGTTATATTAATTTTTAGTAATTTTTTGTGAAATATTAATATTGTGTATGCTTTATTTTAACTATTAAATTAATTATAGCAGATAAAGCCTTGTATTTACATGCTAGGTTTAATAATTCATTTAGTTTTCATCTACCTTTACCTATGTTTTTAATTGAAGTTATGATCTTAAAAATAGTTTTTGAATATAGTTTGTTCATATTAGGTGTTATAAATATCATGAAGTGAATTATATATTGAGTAAAGTATCCCCGGATATATGGGTTTGGGTTTGGACTACCTACTGACCTAGAGGCCATGCCTTGACTAGAAAGGTGAATGGGGTTGGCTATAAGTCACTTTGGGCTTGCTCATGTGGAGATTTTCAATCTCATGCATATTTATGAATTTATATTAAATGTTCATATAACTTATTCATATGATGAATTTGGATATATATATATATATATGAATATATTTGTATTCTATTTTTGGTTGAGTAACACAAACTTGTGGGTTGTGTAAAGAGTTACATATTAATGTGGTGTGAACACTTAATTTGGTGGATGGAATAGGGATTCCAAAAACTAAATCATTAGAAGATTCACAAATATAATGTGAATAAACATGAGATAACATGATGAGATTAAACCCCCTAAAATACTAAGTGTAAGATTCCTTCTAAGGTGGTACTTGTCAAGACCTCAGTCATTCAACTGGGTATGTTCTTCCCATGTAGGGAGCCCCTGAATTATCTGGTGTATGGAAAACAAGTAATAGATAACACTAGATCATCCTTAGGTAAGTTATTCCCGAGAATAGTGCCTCTATATTTCCTTTTCTTAGTATATTCTTGGAATTTTATTTGTGTTACACTTGGCATGGAAACCCTTAGGTAGGATATCATAAGAATATAGTTGATTGAATCTATATAATGAATTTGGATAAAGAGTTATCGACTAAGCTATATAATATTCATAGTAGTTATGGTTGGGAGGTTTCCCTAACTAAATAATTAAGTGGTGAGAGAAACACCCTAGTGTAATCATTTCTTAATAAAATATAGATATTGGCTCACTAAATGGATATGATGTTTAGGCTCATCATTTTAAGTGGGAAAATTTTCATTTAAATACCTTAATGAAAATTTATATAAAATAATAATCATATGATAAAAGTTTTTGTTTTAGATGAATTGCATCATAATCATCAAATTAAACTTTAATATTAATCCTTTAAAGAGAAAATTAATGTAAGCTACTCCTAATATTGGTAACTTAAGAAAAGTTCTTTAAGAGAAATATTTTATGTATTATGGAAACACCTTCCAGAGTAGACTAGTGTTGAAGTTTTTTTCAACAAGTAAATATAAATTTTTAAGGAATCATAGAATGGTCCATTTAAGGTTTCAAAAGGAATCATATGAAAATTAATATAAGGAATTTTAGTCTCCACTTATATATTCAATATGATTGTATATATCAATTACTTAATGAAACTTGGGTTTTCCTTGTGGTTTATTCTGGTTAAATAATTCATTCTAATTTCATCAATGGAAATATTATAACAAGGTGAATAATGAAAAGTTTCCCCGATATTCTCAAAGAGTTGAGCGTATATAGACTGGACATAAGATTTCTGAGTTCTAGTACTATATAAATAGTATAAATGGGTAAATTTATAAATAAGAAGAAGAAAATTTAATAGAAGGTATACAAATGTTTCTTCATGCTACGTTTATTAAAACCTGAAGGTAATATCAGGAAGAATAAAGGAGTACTATTTCAATATTATGGAATTGTTATGATTACCTAAAGTAATATAAGAAGATTAGTTAAAATGTTATCGAACTAAATTCTACTATTATGATAGATATATGATATCAATTATATGTTTTCAAAAATTTGTAAATATATACAAGGTTAAAATATAAGAAAATAATTAAATATTGAAGTTTACTTTTAAGTAATTGAGCAAAGAAGTTTTTGCATTTATATCTTGTATGATTCAATTTTAAATGGACCTATCATTTGATGTGTATTATTTATCTCATTTTTCTCTTGATAATAGTATGTAAATTATTGTTATTTGAATAAAATGAGATGTTTTTCGATACATATAGTTTATGATTTGTTTAATTATATAACATAATTCAAGGGATTCTTAAAATGGATTGTTCTGGTTAGTGAATTTATTCTTTTTTCATTTATATAAATATTATGATGATATGATTAAATTTAAAAGGTATACCTAATATTCTCAAAGTTTTTAGAATATATGAACTAGGAATATGATTCCTATATTCTATTGTTGTGTAGATGGTGCAATTATCAATGAAAAATGGGTCCACATCCCATGGGTTTTTTGGGTATGGGGTAGATACAAGGATGGGTGGGCTTAAAAAAATTATCATTTTAAACGTGGGCTTATGCGGGTCAAACCTTGTAGGTGTAGGGATAGTCGTGTAAGTCCACATAGGTGCACACTTATCTATAGGATTGATATTTTAAAACTCCATCCATATTTTATTAATTTCATTCTCAGATTTTCTTCACATCACACCCCCCTACAGATTACTTGTTAAGCCTCCTAACTCTCTTTTTTCACTCATAGGGCCTCTACACCGCTCACTCAGGCCACTGCTCACCAGATACTACCCCACCTCTAACTGTCGCTCGCTTTCATTTTGTGTTGTGCACTGTTTTTATACTCATATCAAATCTGATCCACTTCCCTCCTTGTCTCACTATACAACACAACCACACCAATTAAAAAACACCCATAGTACCATTGAATCCTATGCATCAATGGACATGAATAACAGAATCCCAAAGCCATAGGTTCACATATTAGTGGTTCATCATTGTTTTGTTCAAGTTGGTCCATTTCATAGGTACCTTGAGAGGCTAACCTGGTTATAACAAGGGTTTATTGTATGGGGTTAACAACAATAGAATGAAGCAGGAGGCTCTCAGTCATTAGTGGTGTCAGTTTCAAACTATGTACAAATGGATAGCTCGCAAAAAAATTCAATGTTGGATATCTGTCCCAATCCTCACTCTTCTTCTTGTTCTTCCTCTTCATATTATTCCCCTTCCTCTACTATCCCTATGGTTCTTTGTTCTTTACTACCATATTTGATCATTACCACTCCTGTGTACCCTCTCCGTCTTGATACAACCCTATTTTGTATGGGAGCATATAAGAGTCCTACTCACATTGCTTTGAATCCCAAGTAATGTTCAATGGAAAGTTGAGTTTGCCTGATTAGATTTAGAATCAAATAAATCATACCAAAAATTAAGTTCCCCTAATTTCAGTACCAACGTGGATCTTTGGTTTATTAATTATAAATTTTTACTATTTTTATGTGATATCAGGTTGAATATGGTGAAAATTGAATATTAATTATGTGTGAAATGAGACTAGAATAAATTTAATTTAAATATTTATTTTAATAAATGCGGGTAAGCCTGTGGGCTACCCACAAGCTTGTGTGGGGTGGGGTAGGTTTAATATTTTTTGTTCTCATTTTATGTCAGTTTTTTTGGGAAATCCTACACAGTCTCAAACACACATGGGCTTGGCCCACCCCACCCCACCCCATCCGTTTTTCATTACTAAGTGAAAGTATGTAAAAGTTTAAACCAAAAAAAGAATTTTTTTAAGTGTTAAATTATGTTTATTATAGAATATAGTCAAGGGTATTGAAACCTAGGGTTGTGAGAAAAGAAAAGTAACAATTCAATATGATTGGATTATCTAAGATATACCTAAAGATGTTTTAGAAACACCATTGAATATTCATGTTGAGTATGGATGTTATAGAAATTAATTATTAAATTTTTAAAGGTATATGATACCAAATATATATTTTACAAGTGTTGTAAATATAAATGAGTTTAAAATCAATGTAATAATTGATTGAGATTTTATTCTACATTAATAAATAAAACAATTTCTACATCAAATATTTTAATGTAAAAGAGTGTGTCAAGCTTGGGTGATTCTAAGTAAAGGATGTGTATCTTCATCTTATGTCTCTTATACGACCTGAGAAGTTTTTATATAACAAAGAGTTGTTATAAATAATATGATATGATTAATTTTATACACATGATTTAGGATTCATAAAATTTTATAACATATTTTGAAAAGAACACAAGGATAAAAAAAGGTTTATCTAGGATAAAGTGTGTATCCATATGTTTGTTAAAAATATAAGAGAATGTGTTCTCAGTACCCATCAGTGGTATATTTTAATAAATTATTATTTTCAAAAGAAAATTTTCTAAACACATAGAATACCATATATTATATGGAATAATAGTTATTTGTTAAATATTCTTAATATATTTAAATAAGTGTTATTTCTTAATAACAAAGCATTTTTTTATCTTAGAAAGATATTATGAAAATAATATAGTAACTAAGAGGATAGTGTGAGTATGTTTGAACTTAAAGAAGTTCAATTTTAATAAATAAAATATAATAACAATCTAATATTAAAGTGTTTATTACTTGATATCTTAAAGATTTTAGGATGTGTGATGATAAATAAAAAATATATAAAGAGTTACATTTAGTTATCATGAATAAGTGAACATAACTATTTTCAATAGGATCATGCTAGTAAAATTAAAATGTTTATTACTCTTGAAATCATAAAATATTTTGGGGTATGGATGTAATGAAAAATTTAACGTGTTACATTAGTTATAATTACAAAATAAATGTCACTTTATCCTAAAAGGGTTTAGGATTTTTAGTAAAGTAATAATATAAAAGTTACATTATTTTAAAATTTTAAGCAAAACAATTTATAGAAATATTTCCAAGGATAATGATAATGCACTTATAAAGAGTTATAAGAACACAAAACAAGTAAAAATCATAACATTTTATATGATGGAGTTAATAATTTTGAATGTGTTCAAAGTGTTGAATAGTTATGAATGTGATTCCTAAATCTCACCATTATTAAAACTATCATAATTCATAGATGTATCACCCTAAATAGTTAGTGGGAGGGTTTTATAAGTTGTTCATATAGATATGTAATGGGAATTATATATAATGTAATAAGTTAACAAAACTATTACTACAACAATGACATGAGGTTCATATAGAATCCATGAATACAAGACACATGAGAGATTGGTTATAATTGTAATACCCCCAATTTGAAGTGATTAAATTTTTATTGTGGATTTCTTAAAATTTATTGTTTGGGTTTATCCTTGGGAATTTTCTGTATGGTTTAGGAATGTTTTAGAGAGATTTTTAAGGGTGCGTGATTTGTGAATGGTTAGGGGAAACCATGTGGATTCCCCAACAAACCATGCAAGGTAAGGAGGGATTATTTGGGTAGGAACACAATTGGTGGAAATTTTGGTCAAACTATGTAGTAACTATGTGTCTTGGTAATTTTTAGGTATTATGCATTCACACAATGGGTTCAAGGTTTTCCAAATCATGTGATGGCATTAATTAAATCCAAAAAATTGGATTTTTAACCCAAAAAATCCCCTTAAATTCTCATTATTCCTCCCTTGTCATAGTATCTCAGCCATCATCCCTCCTCTAGGTGAATTTGGTCATCTTATTCCTTAAATATATTTATTTTAGTGAGTCATAGACCATTGGATCTAGGAAATCGAAGGTAAGAATCTTGTTCCTTTTTTTCTTCAAAATATCCTCATTTCCACTTGAACAAAACAGTAGACTAGGGTTTTTATGCCCAGATCTAGGGTTTAGATTATATTTTGATGAGAGGGTTTTTTTATTTATTAAAGGAGAGTAATAAATAACTCATATATACCTAGATCATCATGTAATTATTTGATAATGTAAACTATTTTGAGGTAGGTGTATTCTCTCTCTCTCCACTTTCCCCTGTAACTTAAAGGCTTGTATTTATAAATTAAATTCTTACTATTTTTATGGAAAAATTATTTAATTATAATTAGATAAATTTCTATGTTTTAATGATTTGAAACTATGAAATTGGGGGTATCACCCACAAAGTTTTTGATTAAAAGTTAAAAATAAAAACTATTTTCTTTATGAAATGTCAGGTGTGAGACTTTGACATAAATAGGGTTAGTGTGAGTTTATATTTCATATATGTGGGGACTTATTGTTTTTTACTTGGTTAGAAGTTCCAAGGGGTCACATTATTTATTAACCAAGTTACAATTTTTTTCTAGAAGGATAGGTTTTCCACTCATGTGTTAGGACTATTCAAAGGAAGGTTGTATACATGGGTGTGTGAGTTCTCGATTTGGTATTCCATATGGAAATAATCATTTCACTTATTGTATTAATGAAATTTTGGTAAAAACTATTCTCATACTCCTTTATCATGTTTTATATAAAATTATAAGCTAACGTTTTATTATTATAGTGGTGCATGTGGGAAGTCTTGAAGTTTTTATACTGGGTTTTATACTCACCTTTTTCATATACACCTTGGTGCATATACTGATTTTTTTTATCATGATATAAGTAGGTGGAAGATTTCATACATTACTAGTGGTTCATTGTGATGTTTCTATCATAGATGATTGGAGATGGATCTTGGGGGTTTATTGAGTTTTGTAATCCAAAGTGGTTCCACCTTAGTGCCTTGAGTCTTTCATACATTAAGTTATGTTTTCCTATTCTGTATTATATTCAGTTGATACTCTAATATTGTTAAGTTATTTTCAATATTGAGTTGTGTTGTTTAACTTTCATGCATCATATCATTTTATTTTTCATTATTTTTACTTTGGTCTCTTAAATTTTGTGTGTGTAAGGTAAAATATTTCCCTAATGTTCATTTATGCCATTGTAGTTTATTTCCAGACTTTGGATTCCAAGGGAATGTCACCTAAGGTCAGTGTCACCTTGGGCCTACCCAATATATTTTATCAGGGTCCGTATGTTATAAATGGTATGGCTTTAGTCAGTTTTTCAGTCGATGTGGTACACCTAGAGATGGGATGTGTCAAAACTTGAAATATAGATCATAAAAAAAGGCATAAATAACCACTTTATGTTGAACATCAAGTTACTAGGGTGGTCTAAGTACAAAATGGTATTCTTGAAACACCTATAGTATTTTTTCCAACTCATTATCATGGGTTTAACTGATGAGTGTATCATATCATGTATTCGTAAGAAAACTTCCCATTATGACGGAATCATCCATATTATCTTTAATTGTTATTAGAAATTTTTTACAATTATTTTTATTGTTATGATTTGGAATATATTAGTACATTAGTTAGTATTTATCTAGTGACTAAATGGAAATTTATGATGACTTTGAAGAGATATAACCAGTCAAAAGTCTTAGAAATCTACAATAATATACCACTGGGAATGTGCTTCAATATGATCCATAAGTGAATCCCAGCTTGTCTAAAAAAATTTACAAACATTCTAGGTTGTAGAAAGATGGGATCTAAATAAATAAACATGTAATATGGACCATTAATTGTAATTTCAAATACATAACCCATAAATTTTTCAAGGGGACTCAGGACCATAAGAGGCGGAGGCATGGATTGGTTGAATGAACAAAATTTTCAATTTCCTTAGAACTCTGGAAAACATTAAAATGAATCAAGTAGTATACATGTTAGAGGAAATAGCGTGATAAGGGTAAGATTTATTTGTTTAAATTAAAGGCTACCAAGTCCTTTCTTGGTAGAAATTTGAAGAATTTTTTAACAAAAAATTCTATCTGCATACCTTCAAAGTAACAAAAATGACTAATTTCCTTATTCTAAGGCAAGAAAATCTACTAGTGGTGGAATATGCAGCTAATTTTATTAACTTCGTTTGTTTCACTTGAAAAGTGGTTTCTAGAGATTACCTGAAGTCTCATATATTTTAGATCGTGCTATGACTAAAAATTCGCTCTAAGATAGTCATGTTTAATATTGATGATTATATATAAATGGTCAATAGAGTGATAGTGGTAGAAAATGGAATCCTTGGGAATGATGGTGGAGGAAAATATTTTGTATATACAGGCATGGGTGAGAACTACAATGATGGAAACAAGTCAAATAGGGAGACCTTCTCCCAGGGAAGTGAGGCACTAGATAATCAATCCATAGGATTAGTTTCTTTTCATCCATAACATAATAATAAGCCAAGATGTTTCCAATGTGGTTCAATGGATCACATAAAGAGAAAATATACACAATCACCTAAAGAATATCATATATTTGGTCAAATGGGACATCTAAAATAGTTCGTGACCCCATAATTTACCAATTCATAGAGATATTATGAAGACATCTTTTTAAATCTAATACAGTCACTATGAATACTTGGTCATACCCTTTGGTCTCACAAATGAATTTACAGTTTTTATGGCCTTGATGGACCATATCTTCCAAAAGTACCTTGAATAGTTTATTATGGTATTTATTAATGATATCTTATTTTATTCTCAAACTATAAATGACCATGAGAAACACTTGGAGATTGTATTGAGCACATTTCATGATCATTGACGTTATGATAAATTCCCTAAGTGTGAATTCTTAAAATAATAAGTTTGTTTCCTCATTCATGTCATTTCTGAGAAAGGAATTTTGGTTGACCATGAAAAAATAAAAGCATTAATTTTTTGTTAACCACCTAATAATTTCTTTGAGATACATATATTTTTAGGACTAGTGGGTTATTATCATCACTTTTTCAGGGATTTCTCAATGCCTTCTTCTCCTTTGACTACTTTTAAAATAAAGTGCATTATATACACATTGACTAATGACTACCAAGAATTCTTTGAGGAGATTAAATCTTGGCTCACTTTGGAACCTATTATTATCTTTCCAAAACTGGGATAGGGTTATGTAGTATTTTGTGCCACTTATGGATCTAGGTTGGGTTGGATTCTAATGAAAGAAGGCTATGTCATAGCTTATGGCTCAAGTAAATTGTGAACACATGAAAATTAATATTCAACACATGACCTAGAGTTAGTTTTATTGGTCCATGTGTTAAATACATGGTGACACTATCACTTCGGTGAAAATTTCACTATCTTCACCAATCATAAGATCTTGAAGAATATATTTTCTCAGAGGGACTTAAACATGAGGTAACGACCTTAGATAGAATATCTATAGATTTTTTAATTTTATTTTGTGTATACACCTAAGAAATGAAATTTAGTGGTTGATTTATTGTGTCATAAATTGTATAACCAAGTAGTCTGGGAAGATTTTATCTAATGGCAGTTGATGAGCATAATCACCAACATGAATTTCTACTATATAGAACACAATGGGGATGAATTTTTCTACTTGTTCATGATTATTCCTCACTTTATTGACATGGAAAATAAATTTTAATGATTAAATCCTTACTAACTTACCACTAGGTCAAACCTCAGTGGTGGGGAGACCATTGATGGTTGGACAGTAAATGAAAACTCAGTGTTGTGATTTCGAGACCGGATTTTTTTCCTCCTCCATTCCAAGAACAAGTCCTTTCTATTTATCACCATTTTAAATGGACTTTCTGTTTGAGTATTAAAAAAATGTATAAGTAATTGGAATCTCATTTCTGGTGGTCTGACATAAAGTGGATTATAGCTGATTGTGTTCTATAATGCCTCGCCTGTCAATAATTAAAGGTTGAATATCAACAACCAATGGGCATGTTAGTTTCTATGAATATACCTGTATGGACATGGAAGCATACTACCTTTGACTTTCTCCCTAGACTATCGTATACACTTTTTAATCATGATGTTATTCAGGTGATTGTGGATAGACTCACCAAGTCATCACACTTCATTCATATTTGAGAGTCCAATATGATAGAATATTTTGTGAAACATTCTATTTGGGAAGTGGTAAAATTACGTGGATAATTGGTTTCTATTATCTCTAACTGGTACCTTAGATTCACCTCATGGTTTTAGTAGTCCTTACAATAGTACTTTGGACCCAATTTAACCATGATCATAGTATATCATCCCTAAATGGATGAATAGTCATAATTTACTATCCCTACACTAGAATACATACTCTGATCTTATGTTATGGATTTTTCTGGTTTTTGGGAAGATCATGTCTTTAATGGTGTTTTTGTATATTAACATTTATTTGGCCATGATTCATATAGATCGATTAAAGGAATTTTATGGACACACATGTAAATCTCCACTTTTTTGGGTAGAAATAGAAGAAAATTCGCTAATTGGACCTAGACTTGTTCATGAGACAACTAAAAAGATTCAGATGATTAGAAAATTAATGGAAATAACTCAAAACCATAAGAAGTATTATGAATATCATTTTCATTTCCCTTTAACTTCTACATGGGTGATCATGTATTCTTGAGAGTCTCTTATAGGCTTGAACATCATCATTTAAGAAAGAAAGTAAGGTTGTCTCCTTGATAGTTCAAACCATTTGAGATAATTGAATACATTAAAGATGTAGATTATTGGTTTGACATACTTCCAAGATTCATCTTGGTTCATAATGTCTTTTATGTATCTCAATTGAATAAGTTTCAACTCAATCCTAGACACATGATTTGATGGGATCATGTCACAATTGAGCTAGATGCTATATTTATACATGCACTAATCCATATCTAGGATAGATAAGATAAACACTTGTGTGGAAAATATATTCCTTTGATCTAGGTATTGTGGAAACATGGTGATATTCAAGCAAATAATTCTGAGTTATAGAAATTAATACTAGAGTAATGTCCATAGCTCTTCCAAAAAACTATCAATCCCCATATTTCTAATGACATAAATACAAATGGGGGAGATAATATAAAACCCATGGTTTGAGGTAATTCATTATATTATTGTGTATTTTGAGATATGGAATGTTTTAGTTTATCCTTAATAATTTTTTGGGTGGTTTTAAAATGTTTTGGATAGTTTTTTGAGGGTGCATGTTTGAGAAGATTTTGGGGAAACTATGCAAGGTGAGGAGGGGTTCTCTGGGTAGTTACACAGTTGGTGCACAATTTTTCTAAACTATTTGTTAACTGTGAAACTTGGGAATTTTCAAGGTAGTTTTTATTCATATGGTTGGTGTACATTTTTCCGAATCATGTGTCCTAAATGTGCAATGACATTAATTAAATCCAAAAAATGTATTTTTAACCCAAAAAAACCCTCGAAACCCTCACTCTTCCTCCCTTTTCGTAGTCTCTTAGCCCTAAACCCTAATCTAGGAGATTTTTGTGATCTTATTCCTTATAGATATTGATTTAAATGAGTCAAAGATCATTGGATATAGTAAATAAAAGGTAATAATCTCATTCCTATTTCTTCTTATAGATATCCTTGTTTCCTCTCAAACAGAACTATAAACTAGGGTTGTAATGATTAGATCTAGGGTTTATACCATGTTTTTATGATAGGGATTTGAGATTTATTAAAGTAAAGGAAGGAGGAACCTAGATCTATCTAGATCATCATGTGATTTTTTTAGAGTAGAAATCATTTTGTTGTAGGTGTCTTCTCTCTCTCCCCCCACTTTCTCCTAAAACATAAAGTATTGAATTTATAAATTAAATAATTTTTATTTTTAAAGAAAACCTTATTGAGTTTTAATTGAAAAATATTATATGTTTTATTTCTTTGAAACTTTTAAATAATGGGTACCACCCACAGCGTGTTTGTTTAAATGTTAAAAAGGAAAATTGTTTTCTTTATGAAATTTTGGGTGTGACACTTTGGCATACACATGGTTAGAGTGAGTTCATTTTTCATATATATAAATATATATACATGCACGCAAGGCCTTATTGATTTAGACTTGGTCATTTGGGCCTCGGGGGAACATTGTTATACAACCAAGTGATGACTTGTGTCTATAAGGATAGGTTTTCCACTATGAGTTATGACTATTCAGAGTAAGGTTTCATGCATGAGTGTGTGAGTTATGGATTTGGTATTCCATATGGAAATAATTATTTACACTTCTTATCTTAATGTAATTTTAATAAAAACTATTTTGATAATATTTCCTCTTATTTTATATAAAATTGTGAGATGACTTGTTATTATCCAAGTTTCATGCATGGGAAGTCTTGGAGTTTTCCTAATGGTTTGTATAATTACCCCCTACATATGCATCTTAGTGTGTATGAAGACATTATTTATCGTGATATAGGTAAAGGAAATATTTTTTACTTTACTATTGGTGAATTATGAGATATTTTTATGGATTATTGGATATGGATATTAGGATTTTGTTGAGTCTTTGAATCCATAGGGGTACCACCTTGGTGCCTCAAGTCTTTCATGTGTTGAGTTTTTTTCCTATTTTATACCATATTTTTCTACTACTCCGATATTTTTCAATTATTTTTTATATTGAGTTGTTTTAGTTTACTTTCATGAATCATATCACGTTTTTCATTATTTTTATTATGGTCACTTATATTTGTTGTGTGTGTAAGGGTAAATCTTTTCCCAAGGTTTATTTATTCTCTTTGAATTTATTTCTAGCCATTGGTGTCCAACGGAACATCACCTAAGGTCGATGGTGACACAACCCTACGAAGCTAATGGATTATGGTTAGGATGTTATAGTAATGCTTATAAATTTATCATGTTATTATAATAAAGTAAATATCTAATTATAAATCATTCATGTGTATTATAATTTATTTTACATGAATGGTTGAGTGATAATATTCCCTCAAAGTATGACTTTGAGTTGTCTCAAACTGATGATCATTATAGAGTATTAGGGTTATAATGATACATTAAGTTTAGCATGAATATATTCTTATAATAATTAAAAATAATGGTATATTAGATATAAATAATTGATTCATGAGGTAATAAGTAGAGACTTATTACTTGGACTGACCTGCCAAAGTATATCTCATAAAATGTCATACAGTTATCAATATAATTAGGTGTGTATTCTTATTATCAATCCTTTTTTACTTGAGGTTGGAGAGATACCTAACATGAGAACCATAATACTTTGATACCCTAATTATTCAAGTTTAAAAATAACTTAGCTAATATGGGGTTTTTTGGGTATGTTGTTGATCATGTAGTCAGTTGGAGTACAACCAAGATGGGATTTTTCAATTTATATGATAAGTAAATACATATATCCTTTCATTGAATTAGATTGAGTAAATTTATATCCATTATTATTTGAGTCACATGTGATGGTTTTATCTATTTAGATGATTGGAATGTGATGTACTCATTTGTGATATGAATTACATGTGATGTATTCATCAACTTAGTCATTGTTTTTCAAATAATCAAGAAAATATTTTTTGACTATACTAGATTAACGTGTTCCAAATATAATGGTCACTTGATGTCATGAAAAAAGGGATTATATATGTATACATACGATTTATATGATATGTCTTGTGGTGGAAATGTTCATATATAAATATAATTATGTTTGATAGAGATCACATCAGGCCCCTTAGTAGATTGAGTAGTAGTGATGCTTTGCTAGAGGCTGCTCTTTACTTCTTTAAAATAGGATTTCATAATTTTTTGTCAATGCTATTAAGGCTCTCAAGGCCACATGGTTAGGTATTTGGATAAGGATAAATTTTTGGACAAATTGTTTGTTAAAAATGAAAAGAGTTTGATAAAAAACATATCCAAAAGAGTTTGGATGGATTCAAAAAGAGTTGTGAAGCTTTTCATAAAGTCCTTATGTGATTTTTGTGCAAGTGGGTGATTATTGGTTGTTCACTAAATTGTGTATGTATAATATGCATGTACATATGCATATTATGCATGAAATATATATATATATATATATATATATAATATGATATTGTATATATAGTGTACATTTAATTCATGAATATGATTAATTTATAATGAATGATGATATATATATATATTATTAAATATGCATGAGACACTACAACAGAACCTCCGTTTAGCGGTGGTTTAAACCGCCGCCTAATAGGGCGTCAGTAATCTATTAGCGGCGGTTTTTAACGTTTCACGGTAGTTTCAGGAAAGTGTCTTCGGTGCCTCATTCCGCGGTGGTTTTCCTGAATTTAGCGGTGGTTTTACGAGCCCTGGATATCACTTTATTCGTGGCGGTTATAACCGCCGTGAATAAATTCAAATTCCAGCGGCCGTAAAACCACCGCTAAAGTCACGAGAACCACCGCGGAATGAGGCATCCACGATTCTACTATTTAGTGGCGGTTATAACCGTCGCTAAAAGTAAATTTTATTTTACATTTAGTGGTGGTTTAAACCGCCGCCAGTATAAATTTCACGGCGGTTAAAATCGCCGCGAAAAGATGCCCAGAATAAA
The DNA here is from genome assembly GCA_963277665.1 of Viscum album. Classification (NCBI taxonomy): domain Eukaryota; kingdom Viridiplantae; phylum Streptophyta; class Magnoliopsida; order Santalales; family Viscaceae; genus Viscum; species Viscum album. The sequence goes on from OY728120.1 coordinate 924,913,043, forward strand.
AAAAATAATTCTTTGCTTCTGCTGCACCACTACCCTGAAAAACAAATAAAACCAGAAAAAACCATCCCTGGCCTCCCACCAATGACCAAGAGCTGAATATCTAGAATAAATCACAACATCCAAAAAAAATGTTTTTATTTCAATGAGAAATAATATACAACTTTAATATTTAAAAATAGAACAAAAATCTGAAACTCTGGAAAATAAGACTTCCTATTAGAGAAAGTATTATTAACACAGCAGTCAGATATCCATCAAAGGTTCCAACACATTCCTCATACTCATGTATACAATATCCTAAATAGTAAATACTAGGAAGATAAAACTCCATTGATACAACATTGTAACATCCCAAACTGGATTCCACTAAATCTTATAACTTCACTTTCTTAGGATAGATCATCCATAGCGATTCCACTCTAATTATAAAAATTGATAATTGATGAATTAGTAGTTATATTAGTACCAACCCATTTACATAATGATTTTTTTTTGGCCTAGAAACCATCCTCAATACTTATAATAAATTTGAACTGATGAAATAGGTTAAATAACACATTAGAAATATATTGTTATAAAAAATCCTATTATGGGAATAGTTTTAGAGTTACATTGGGATATAGCTTTTATAGGAATGTGGATATTTCCAGTGAGTCTTAGTTGACATCTTTTTATGTCGGAATATAGGTTAGGTGGGAGATTCTAGTGACCTTTTAGGAATAAAACTAGAATTAGAGTTGATTCCTCATGTTATGTGAGGGGTTATGTAGAGACCCGAAGCCTGACGTACATGAACATTACATTAATTTTTCGGAATACTTAGTATATAACAAAAACACACACACAAGGACCGTAATAGTTTAGTGTCTTTGGAAACTTAGAATGTAATCTTCTAATCATGGTGAAAGATTTTCAACATCTCCTATAAAGATCTTCCTTTTTTTACCTAAAACCTTTCTTTATATCCTGGGGAAAAGAAAACATAAAAGGGTGAGATCAAATGCTCATTAAGGGTAAACAAAAGAAATATCAATCACATCATATACATAAGCACATAACTTTTGGAAATCTTAACCTGTAAAAGAGATCATAATTTCATAACCTGGGATAACTCATTGCAGTGAAATGTAATCACAATAATCATAACATAAAACATTAAACATTGTGGAATACACACATAATCATAGAGAATCATTTCTTATTAGTCAAGACTCATTTCCAAGACTATCTTAGTGGACAAAGTCCCTTTCTGAACCGAGTCACCCTCGTTTCAGTCCTGTTTCACTGAACCGGTATAACCTACCATTCCAGCCATGTTTATCTCATGAGATATAAAATCTTTACCCAATTCATTGGAGGGAGATATAGGTCCCACCCATCTCATAATGATACCATTCTTATGTGTGCCACAAAATCGTAAACCATACATCATAGCATAACCCATGTAATAAAAATGGGAATCTTAAACAACAAGACTTAATAAAACAATTAATATAAAATAAAGGAATTCATAAAAATAATTCCATCACAACATAATCAAATAAACATAATAATAGGGATAGAAACAGAATCCTTTATTTTCTTAGATAGAAAATAATTTTTATAAAATACTTGAACTTCATTCTTGAGGAAAATATCCTTTCTGCTTCAAAAACACTTTTCCTTTCTTAACATGTCGTACAATTCTATACTAAAAGAAGTTGATTAAAAATAAACTTTAAAACTTTTAAAGGAAGCTTCTTTTAAATAATGTTTTAAAATTCCATTCATGCCGTATAAGTTAAAAAAACATTCTTCGTACTTTTGTCGGAAAAGTCAAAAAGTACCTTGTACGAAAAATGACAAAAGATTCCTTTCGTATCCTTTACTAAAAACTCACCGAAGGGTAAAATTGGATTTAAACAATTGTAGGTGAATGGAAATAATATTACATAGTGAGTAAACATGTATGTGGATGATAAAATACCCCCCTAGTAAATACTAAAGTATAAACAATCTCGGATAAAAATGAGATTGTGATATTTCCCTTACCTTAAGTCCGATTTGCTTCTTAAGTGTCCGAACCTCCTGTATAATGATTTAAATAATGTCATTGACTTATTACATAATCATATTCATTGTTATGATATCATATATGGTTCACTTATGACTTTATATTACCCGTTATTTTGTAAATTCCATGTTAAAGAGCGTTTTGGTTAAAATTGTTTCATTTGTCGTCCGTGTTTTGACTTATAATTATTCATATGATTACTTAGTTCATGATTACTTAATTCCAGAATATAAAACATGATTTATATATATATATATATATATATTCATAATATACATATATATAATAAATCAGTAAATGGAATGAAATACACCGTTCATGGAGATGGTAGGCCGTACGTACGCATGAACGCTGTTTTCGTTTCCTTATTGAGTTGAACCGAATTAAGTAGATGACATACATATATATACACATAAATCCAGTATCATTATTATGTAATATATTTCATGATTACTTAATATATATACTTTATAATCATTCATGAATGGTTAAAGTGGATAATGAATCTCATCGCGCCGTGGAGACGGTAGTCCGTACGTACGCACGAGCGATGATATCGTTCTCATGATCGTGGGACTATATTGGAGTGTATGTATACTATTTCAGAATCAATATAACTTTAAAATAGTAATATATAGTTATTATTTACACCATTATACCCATCCAAGTAAGGTGGTGGTGGAAATTAGATTTCACCACGGCGTGGAGACGGTATTCCGTACGTACGCACGCGCAGTGATTTTGTTTTTCATAGGATGGATAGATGGTGAAATAGGATTGTTTAATACTTATAATAACATATCAGTATATGAGTGATACTGATTTTATTACTTCAAAATGAAAAAACCTAAGAATAAGAAGTGGAAGAAGAAATAAAGGTGAAAGAATCGGTAACGGAAATTACCTCTTCTTTGAAGCACCTCTTTGAGACCTCCTCTTAGGGAAATAAAATTGGTCTTTGAGGAAGACCAGAACCTCTAGGATGTTTCTAGGGAACTGGAGAAGAGAATTTTGCAGGGGTTGGCCGAGCTTGAAGGCTCAAAGTTGTGTGAGGAAGAGAGGGAGGAGGTGCCCTTTTATAAGGGAGGAGAGGGGCTCCTTTGGAAAAACTAAAAATATTATTTTATTATAAAGTCATGTTCGGTTTTAAATAGCTCCAAATTGATTTATTTAGAGGCTAAGGAGGGGTTGGTTCTAAATCCTCTAATACAATAGAATTTAGACAAGTTTAGGTTCCTATTGTAACCTTATCATTTAGATTCAACGTTAAGTTAAATAATTTTACTTTTACCGTGTCTTCTTGTGTTCTTACACTATAAGGTTAATAAACTTACTATAAAAGCAAAAAGAACCCCAAATTGTTTATTATTAATATATTTAACCTTATCTTAGTCATTTGGCCGAACCTTAGATTTTTAGGAATAAAATAACAATTAATAATATAATATTTGTTTTAAAAACTATTTTATGTCAATTTTGACACTATTTAGTAATTGATTTTTGTGAAAATCATAACAGAATGATACGTTCGAAAAAAGTTAATTAAATAAATACTAACATGTCATATTAACCTAGAAAATTAGTGGAATTCATAAAAAGTCTCATATTATATTTATTTGGGTATTTATAACATCAATTATGTCAATATTTCATTAATAAGATAATTACTGCATCATTGTTGTGTCATAAATAAATTAAATTATTTAATGTCTAAAAATTACAAATAAAATACCATTATGTAGGAAATCGTTTTATATTTCTAATTAATATTTATAGTCGAATTTATCTTATGTATAACACCATATTAAAAATGTTTTAGTAAATAAACTTTGATTTTAACTCTTTTAACCCTTCTTTAAATAAATTTATAATAAATGTCCTAATCTAATCCAAGTGGGTCTAAATGGTCATATTTTATTCCTAAGTTTGTTTTTTGTCGAATTACACTTGTCCAATATAATTAGGACATGTGTTAGGGTAATAATAATATCATTTCTACCCATAATTACCCTATTTACTTTTAACCGTGGTAAAAAAAAGTAAAAAGTTACTATTCACCAAAAAATTATTTTCATCTCATTGAACCACATTTTACTTACTGACATCAACCGTGTCTCTCGGATTTTTGAAATTCCACTCACAGAAGCGGTAAAATTATGTTTTATGAACAATTCAGTGTTTTTAACTACCACTTAGTGGTTCCACTATTCATCAAAAATTGAAAGTTTTCATAAAATACCAAAAATTAGGCCTAAGCTATATTTGATATTATGAACTCAAAAATGATTTCTATTTTACCAAATTCAAACCATATCAGTTGCATTAATTAATTTAAAAATTAATTCCCGTCGTCAAAACAAATAGCGTGTTCTTAAGAGATAATAACTATCAAAAGATTGACACTTGTTTATGTCTGGTTTAAATGTGAAATTACATCCGATGACCATCATTGTATTAAATTGTAAAAATATATTCTAAATATACTTTACAACCACTCAAATTAATAATTTATCACTATTAATTATTTCGATTGAAAAATTTGTTTTTAATTAAAATTTAGTAATTTTCACTATTCATCAAAATATGAAAGTTATCCGAAAATCACCAAAATTTCACCCTAATCTAATTTTGATATTACGAATCCAAAAATGAATTCCATTTTGAAAAATAAAATTACAAAATTTCAAAAAGTGGTTATTACTATTCATAACGGCTAGTTTTAATAATATTTTAATAGCATATTGTTGTTTAGTGAAACTCGTTATTGCGTACTACACACGCTATCGAGGAAGGTCGCGATTGCGTGTAATGCAATGCAAGTCAAGGATGCGTGTTGTACAAGCTCCTTTTGGTGTAGCGTACAACACAAGACATTAGTAAAATTAAAAAGAATATTTTTCATAAAATCTCGGGGTGTTACATTCTACCCCCCTTAAAATGAATTTCGCCCTCGAAATTAATCAGGGTTATAAATGGTTTACTATTTGAAAGTTTCTTTAATAGAAACCCAAATCGTAAAAAGGAATACCAAAACCAATCTTTAAAAACCAAAGTATGAAATGTAACGGTTACCTAAATAAACTAATCACTGGGTTTCCACATAGGTGAAAATATGGATATGGAAGAAAAATCTAACCATCATGTTCTGATGGAGAGTGGTAGATAACATGGCTATGGAAAAGCCAACAATCGCAAATCCATAAATTTGTGACGATCTAAGGTACCATCCGATTAATCAGATATAAGAGCACTAGGACAACATTTTTGGTCTTCAAGATCGTTTCCCTAAAGTTGAAGAATTTGAATTAGAATAAATACTTACTTTATTTTGGTACAATCTCACTGTTGTCCGTGCCTTGAACAATTTCCACTTCATCTCTTAAATAAATGAAGTTGTATTTGTTATTCGTGAAGTGTTAGCAGATCATGTGATAGAATGACGGGTCATTCCATCTGTCTCAAAAAAAGGTTTGCAAAAGTTATTAAATATACATAAGTCATTCTATAGTGAGATTAATCATATATGGGTCCTAAAATGGACTTATACTGCATATATCATACTGCTAAATATAATAAAACTAGTTTCTAATAAACAGGGACTTCCTGTAGGTCAGTGGTAGGCAATAAAGGCCAGTCACACTTCGGTTGTGGGTTCGATTCCCACAGCCTTGTCCGACGCGATGGGCTGTCGCCCGTCCTGCAGGTTTTCCATTTTCTAAAACTATAACATCCCATCAATAATATCAAAAAAACTTCTATCCTTAAACAATGCTAACTTATGTCCAAAATAATCCATTCCAATCTTTAGGCTTATCCATAATACTGCATTCCACTCTCATAACATAGTGAAAACGATTACCAGAGATTTAATACCATCGTTGATCCCCATATATCATAAGATATGTTTTGTTGGTCACATTTAAAACATTAAAAGTCATTAATCATGTATTCTCTTGAATACCCATTGAACTTTAGTGAAAACATGAATGCAGTTAAAAGTTAACACCTTCCACATACCAAAATCCTCAAAAATCTATATACTCAAACCATGATATCACTTAGACCTTATATCAATCATGAGCTCATGAATACTGTCAAATATTTCATTTTCTCGTTTCCCTTCATTATGCGCATATCATTCTTTTTCCAAAAATATCTCAATCACTTTCCATGGTTACAGGTACCATAAAATTATTGAAAACCACAATAGACCAAAACATAAATATTCCAATATTCCACAATACTATATACAACATTATTTTGGAATCCCATTACATAAACACTTAATCATTCCACCACATCATTTTCATATTCAACATTGCCAATAGTGATCGCATGTGACTTCCCTTTGTCCTTTGCCTCAAGTGGTTGCTCATGTTGATCATCACTAACCCTTGGATTAGGGCATTTATTAGCATAATGCCCCATTTCCTTGCACTTGAAGCATTGAAGTGTTGGTGGTGCGTTCTCTGCAGTGTTTGCTTTGTTCACATCATTAGAAACCCTTTTTCCATTACTTCGACACTCAGCTACTCGATGACCTTCTTTTCCACACTTAAAACATTTTCTAGTCCCTTTAAGACAATCTCCACCATGCTTCTTTCCACACTTTGAGCATAAGGAAACATTCATTTTCTTTTCACCATTATTCTGAGATTTCTCCTTGAACTCCATCTTCCGTTTCCTTTCAAAACCATGAGATGGATATGTAACACCAACTTCCATTTCTACCTTGATAGCACAACGCACAATTTCTTCATAGCTACTGAAGTCTCTTATAGCTAATGCCCTTCGAAGACTTGGTTTTAAGCCACTGAAAAATTGATTAAATTTACTTTCAGGTTGGATGATAATTCCAGATGCATACCTTGAAAGTCTTGTAAAATTTGCTTCATATATACCAACAGATTCATCATCCTTCTGCTTTAGTTCAAGAAACTCCTTCTCCATCTTTGTTCGAAGAATACAAGGGAAGTACTTACTGAAAAACAAGTTCTTGAACTCGTCCCATTCCATGGACTCAATTTCATCTCTTGGACTCGTATTCTTGATAAGATTTCACCATTGATCAGCTTCACCTTCCAAACGATATACTGCTAAGATGAATTTATCATGTTCAGAACATTGAAGAACTGAAAATATCTTTTCAGTGGTACTGATCTATTGTTCAGCAACAAGTGGATCAGAAGACCCACTGAAAGAAGGTGGACGTTGCCTCATGAAGGAATCAATAGAATATTGTTCCCTTCTCTGCTCATTTGGAAGTCCAGAATGATTCATATCTTGTGTAAGTATAGCAATAAGATCTTTCACTCCATCTCCCATAACATTTGTTTGTTCAGGAGAACAATCATTGCATTGTCCATTGCATTGATCAACACGGTTCCTTCGGGTTCCAGCCATCGTCTAAAACCCAAAAAGAATAGTGTGAGAGGAAAAAAATCATGCTAGGGAAAACAACATAATAAAGGGGGAGTACCTTCAATATCTAACATCTTAGGTTTAATTCTATGATTGTTAGCGTAATTCTAGTACTATAACCTATACGTATACTTAATCTTAGGGACATCCCTAGACATACCTTAGAAATATCTCTAGGGATCTCACTAACATTTTCACATCCTAGTTTCCAAAGGTTGACTAAACCTTTCCTCTGATACCAACTGTAGAGACCCGTATCTTGACGTACATTGACATTACATTACATTTTCGGAATAATTAGTACATAACAAAAACACACACACAAGGATCGTAATAGTTTAGTGTCTTTGGAAACTCGGAATATAATCATCTAATCCTGGTGAAAGATCTTCAACATCTCCCATAAAGATCTTCTTTTTTTTACCTAAAACCTTTCATTATATCATGGGGAAAAGAAAACATAAAAGGGTGAGCTCAAATGCTCAGTAAGGTTAAACAAAAGAAATATCAATCACATCATATACATAAGCACATAACTTTTGGAAATCTTAACCTGTAAAAGAGATCATAATTTCATAACCTGGGATAACTCATGGCAGTGAAATGTAATCACAATAATCATAACTTAAAACATTAAACTTTGTTTCATACACACATAATCATAAAGAATCATATCTTATTAGTCAAGACACATTTCCAAGACTATCTTAGTGGACAAAGTCCCTTTCTGAACCGAGTCACCCTCATTTCAGTTCTGTTTCACTGAACCGGTATAACCTACCATTCCAGCCATGTCTATCTCATGAGATATAAAATCTTTACCCAATTCATTGGAGGGAGATATATGTCCCACCCATCTCATAATGATACCATTCTTATGTGTGCCACAAAATCATAAATCATACATCATTGCATAACCCACGTAATACAAATGGGAATCTTAAACATCATGACATCATAAAACAATTCATATAGGATAAAGGAATTAATAAAAATAATTCCATCACAACATGATCAAATCAATGTAATAAAAGGGATAAAAACAGAACCCTTTATTATCTTAGATGGAATATAATTTTGATAGAACACTTGAACTTCATTCTTGAGGAAAATATCCTTTCTTCTTCAAAAACATTTTTCCTTTCTTAACATGTCATACGACTTTAAACTAAAAGAAGTTTATTAAAAATAAACTTGAAAACTTATAAAGGAATCTTCTTGGAAATAATTTTTTAAAAATCCATTCATGCCGTATAAGTTTAAAAAAAACATTCTTCTCGTACTTTTGTCGGAAAAAGTCAAAAAAGTACCTCGTACGAAAAACAAAAAAAGATTCCTTTCATATCTTTTACTAAAAACTCACCGAAGGGTAAAATAGGATTTAAAAAATTTTATTTGAATGGAAATAATATTACATATTGAGGAAATATGGATGTGGATGATAAAATACACCCCAGTAAATACTAAAGTATAAAGAATCTCAGATAAAAATGAGATTGTGATATTTCCCTTACCTTAGGTCCGATTTGCTTCGTAAGTGTCCGAACCTCCTGTATAATGATTTAAATAATGTAATTGACTTATTAAATAATCATATTCATTGTTATTATATCATATATGGTTCACTTATGACTTTATATTACCCGTTCTTTTGTAAATTCATGTTAAAGTAGCGTTTTGGGTAAAATCGTCTCATTTGTCGTTCGTGTTTTAACTTGTAATTATTAATATGATTACTTAGATCATTATTACTTAATTATAGAATATAAAACATGATTTATATAAAATATATATTCAGAATATACATATTTATAATGGATCGATAAATGGAAATAAATACACCGTTCATGGAGACGGTAGGTCGTACGTACGCATGAACGCTGTTTTCTTTTCGTTATTGAATTGAGTGGAATTAAGTAGATGACATACATATATATACACATAATTCCAGTAGCTTTATAATGTCATATATTTCATGATTACTTATTATATATACTTTATAATCATTCATTAATGGTTAAAGTGGAGAATGAATCTCATCGCGTCGTGGAGACGGTAGTCCGTACGTACGCACGAGCGATGATATCGTTATCATGATCGTGAGACTGTATTGGAGTGTATCTCTACTATTTCAGAATCAATATCACTTTAAAATAATAATATATAGTTATTATTTACACCATTATACCAATCCAAGTAAGGTGGTGGTGGAAAATAGATTTCACCACGGCGTGGAGACGGTATTCCGTACGTACGCACACGCGGTGATTTCGTTTTCCGTAGGATGGATACATGGTGAATAGGATTGTTTCATACTTATAATAACATATCAGTATATGAGTGACACTGATGTTATTAATTAATAATGAAACAACCAAAGAAGAAGAAGTGGAAAAAGAAATAAAGGTGAAAGAATCGGTAACGGAAATTACCTCTTCTTTGAAGTGATTCTTTGAGACCTCGTTTTAGGGCACTAAAATGGGTCTTTGAAGAAAACCATAACCTCTAGCATGTTTATAGGGAAGTGGAGAAGAGAATTTGGCGGGGTTTGGCCGATCTTGAAGGCTCAAAGTTGTGTGAGGAAGAGAGGGAGGAGGTGCCCTTTTATAAGGGAGGAGAGGGGCTCCTTTGGAAAAACTAAAAATATTATTTTATTATAAAGTCAAGTTCGGTTTTAAATAGCTCCAAATTGATTTATTTCGAGGCTAAGGTGTGTATGGGTCGAAATCCTCTCATCCAATATAATTTAGACAAGTTTAGGTTCCTATTTTAACCTTATCATTATATTTTACATTAAGTTAAATAATTTTACTTTTACCGTGTCTTCTTGTGTTCTTACACTATAAGGTTAATAAACTTACTATAAGAATCCAAAAAAACCCCAAATTGTTTATTATTAATATATATAACCTTATCTAAGTCATTTGGCCAAACCTTAGATTTTTAGGAATAAAATAACAATTAATAATATAATATTTGTTTTAAAAACTATTTTATGTCAATTTTGACACTATTTAGTAATTGATTTTTTTGAAAATCATAACATAATTATATGTTCGAAAAAAGTTAATTAAATCAATACTAACTTGTCATATTGACCTATAAAATTAGTTTAAATCATAAAAAGTATCAAATTATATTTATTTGGGTATTTATAATATCAATAATTAAAAAAATTCACTATTATGGTAATTACTGCATCATTATTATGTCATAAATAAATTAATTTATTTAATGTCTAAAAATTATAAATAAAATATCATTATGTAGGAAATCTTTTTATATTTCTAATGAGTATTTATATTCGGATTTATCTTATGTATAACCCTATATTAAAAATGTTTTAGTAAATAAATTTTGATTTTAACTCTTTTAACCCTTCTTTAAATAAATTAATAATAAATGTCCTAATCTAATCCATGTGGGCCTAAATGGTCATATTTTATTCATAAGTTTGTTATTTGTCTAATTACACTTGTCCAATATAATTAGTACATGTTTTAGGGTAATAATAATATCATTTCTACCCTTAATTACCCTATTTACTTTTAACCGTGGTAAAAAGTAAAAAGTTACTATTCACCAAAAAATTATTTTCATCTCATTGAACCACATTTTACTTACTGACATCAACCGTGTCTCTCAGATTTTTGAAATTCCACTCACAGAAGCGGTAAAATTAATTTTTATGAACAATTCAGTTTTTTTAACTACCACTTAGTGGTTTCACTATTCATCCAAAATTGAAAGTTTTCAGAAAAATACCAAAAATTGGGCCTAAGATATATTTGATATTATGAACTCAAAAATGATTTCTATTTTACCAAATTCAAAACATATCAGTTGCATTAATTAATTTAAAAATTAATTCCCGTCATCAAAACAAATAGCGTGTTTTTAAGAGATAATAACTATCAAAGGATTGACACTTGTTTATGTATGGTTTAAATGTGAAATTACATCCAATGACCAACATTGTATTAAATTGTAAAAATATATTCTAAATATACTTTAAAACCACTCAAATTAATAATTTATCACTAATAATTATTTCGATTGAAATTTTTTTTTAATTAAAATTTAGTAATTTTCACTATTCATCAAAATATGAAAGTTATCCAAAAATCACAAAAATTTCACCCTAAGCTAATTTCGATATTACGAATCCAAAAATGAATTACATTTTGAAAAATAAAATTTACAAAATTTCAAAAAGTGGTTATTACTATTCATAATGGCTAGTTTTAATAATATTTTATAGCATATTATTGTTTAGTGAAACTCGTTATTGCGTACTACACACGCTATCGAGGAAGGTCGCGATTGCGTGTAATGCAAGGCAAGTCAAGGATGCGTGTTGTGCAAGATCCTTTTGGTGTAGCGTACAACACAAGACATTAATGAAATTGAAAAGAATATTTTTCATAAAATCTCGGGGTGTTACATTCTACCCCCTTTAAAATGAATTTCGCCCTCGAAATTCGTCGTGGTTATAAATGGTTTACTACTCGAAAGTTTCTTTAATAGAAACCCACATCGTAAAAAGGAATACCAAAAACAATCTTTAAAAACAAAAGTATGAAACGTAACGGTTACCCAAATAAACTAATCACTGGGTTTCCACATAGGTGAAAATATGGATATGGAAGAAAAATCTAACCATTATGTTCTGATGGAGAGTGGTAGAGAACATGGCTATGGAAAAGCCAGCAATCATAAAGCCATAAATTTGTGACGATCTAAGGTACCATCTGATTCATCAGATATAAGAGCACTAGGACAACATTTTTGGTTTTCAAGATCATTTCCCTAAAGTTCAAGAATTTGAATTAGAATAAATACTTACTTTATTTTGGTACAATATCACTGTTGTTCGTGTCTTGAACAATTTCCACTTCGTATCTTAAATAAATGAAGTTGAATTTGTTATTCGTGAAGTGTTAGCAGATCATGTGATAGAATGACGAGTCATTCCATCTGTCTCAAACAAAAGGTTAGCAAAAGTTCTTAAATATACATAAGTCGATCTATAGTGAGATTAATCATATATAGTTCCTAAAATGGACTTATACTTCATATATCATACTGCTTAATATAATAAAACTAGTTTCTACTAAACAGGGACTTCCTGTAGGCCAGTGGTAGGCGATAAAGGCCAGTCGCACTTCGGTTGTGGGTTCGATTCCCACAGCCTTGTCCGACGCGATGGGCTGTCGCCCGTCCTGCAGGTTGTGCTTTTTCTAAAACTACATTACTATAACATCCCATCAATAATATCGAAAAACTTCTATCCTTAAACAATACTAACTTATGTCCTACATAATCCATTCCAATCTTTAGGCTTATCCATAATACTGCAGTCCACTCTCATAATATAGTGAAAACGATTACCAGAGATTTAATACCATCGTTGATCCCCATATATCCTAAGATATGTCTTGTTGGTCACATTCCAAATATTAAAAGGCCTTAATCATGTACTCTATTGAATACCCATTGAACTTTAGTGAAAACATGAATGCAGTTAAAAGTTAACACCTTCCACATACCAAAATCCTCAAAAATCTATATACTCAAACCATGATATCACTTAGTCCTTATATCAATCATGAGCTCATGAATACTATCAAACATTTAATTTTTTCCTTATCCCTTCATTATGCACATATCATCTACATTCCAAAAATATCTCAATCACATTCCATGGTTACCGGTACCATTGAAAACCACAATAGACCAATACATAAATATTCCAATACTCCATGATACAACATTATTTTGGAATCCCATTACGTAAACACTTAATCATTCCACCACATCATTGTCATATGCAACATCGCCAATAGTGATCTCATGTGACTTCCCCTTGTCCTTTGCCTTAAGTGGTTGCTCATGTTGATCATCACTTTGGGTCTCTGCAGGACGGGCAACAGCCCATCGCGTCGGAAAAGGCTGTGGGAACTGAACCCACAACCGAAGTGCGAATGGCCTTTATCACCTACCACTGGCCTACAGGAAGTCCCTGTTTAGTAGAAACTAGTTTTATTATATTAAGCAGTATGATATACGAAGTATAAGTCCATTTTAGGAACCATATATGATTAATCTCACTATAGAATGACTTATGTATATTTAATAACTTTTTCTAACCTTTTTTTTGAGACAGATGGAATGACCCGTCATTCTATCACATGATCTGCTAACACTTCACGAATAACAAATAAAAATTCATTTATTTAAGAGATGAAGTGGAAATTGTTCAAGGCACGGACAACAGTGAGATTGTACCAAAATAAAGTAAGTATTTATTCTAATTCAAATTCTTCAACTTTAGGGAAACGATCTTGAAAACCAAAAATGTTGTCCTAGTGCTCTTATATCTGATTAATCGGATGGTACCTTAGATCATCACAAATTTATGGATTTGCGATTGTTGGATTTTCCATAGCCATGTTCTCTACCACTCTCCATCAGAACATGATGGTTAGATTTTTCTTCCATATCCATATTTTCACCTATGTGGAAACCCAGTGATTAGTTTATTTCGGTAACCATTACGTTTCATACTTTGGTTTTTAAAGATTGGTTTTGGTATTCCTTTTTACGATGTGGGTTTCTATTAAAGAAACTTTCAAATAGTAAACCATTTATAACCCCGATGAATTTCGAGGGAGAAATTCATTTTAAGGGGGGTAGAATGTAACACCCCAAGATTTTATGAAAAATATTCTTTTTAATTTCACTAATGTCTTGTGTTGTACGCTACACCAAAAGGAGCTTGCACAACACGCATCCTTGACTTGTCTTGCATTACACGCAATCGCGACCTTCCTCGATAGCGTGTGTAGTACGCAATAACGAGTTTCACTAAACAACAATATGCTATTAAAATATTATTAAAACTAGCCATTATGAATAGTAATAACCACTTTTTGAAATTTTGTAATTTTATTTTTCAAAATGGAATTCATTTTTGGATTCGTAATATCGAAATTAGCTTAGGGTGAAATTTTGGTGATTTTCAGATAACTTTCATATTTTGATGAATAATGAAAATTACTAAATTTTAATTAAAAACAACTTTTTCAATCGAAATAATTAATAGTGATAAATTATTAATTTGAGTGGTTGTAAAGTATATTTAGAATACATTTTTACCATTTAATACAATGATGGTCATTGGATGTAATTTCACATTTAAACCAGACATAAACAAGTGTCAATCTTTTGATAGTTATTATCTCTTAAGAACACGCTATTTGTTTTGACGACGGGAATTAATTTTTAAATTAATTAATGCAACTGATATGTTTTGAATTTGGTAAAATAGAAATCATTTTTGAGTTCATAATATCAAATATATCTTAGGCCTAATTTTTGGTATTTTTATGAAAACTTTCAATTTTTGATTAATAGTGAAACCACTAAGTGGTAGTTAAAAAAAACTGAATTGTTCATAAAACTTAATTTTACCGCTTCTGTGAGTGGAATTTCAAAAATCCGAGAGACACGATTGATGTCAGTAAGTAAAATGTGGTTCAATGAGATGAAAATAATTTTTTGGTGAATAGTAACTTTTTACTTTTTTTTACCACGGTTAAAAGTAAATAGGGTAATTATGGGTAGAAATGATATTATTATTACCCTAACACATGTCCTAATTATATTGGACAAGTGTAATTCGACCAAAAACAAACTTAGGAATAAAATATGACCATTTAGACCCACTTGGATTAGATTAGGACATTTATTATTAATTTATTTAAAGAAGGGTTAAAAGAGTTAAAATCAAAGTTTATTTACTAAAACATTATTAATATGGGATTATACATAAGATAAATTCGACTATAAATATTAATTAGAAAGCTAAAAAGATTTACTACATAATGGTATTTTATTTGTAATTTTTAGACATTAAATAATTTAATTTATTTATGACACAACAATGATACAATAATTATCTTATTAATGAAATATTGACATAATTGATGTTATAAATACCCAAATAAATATAATTTGAGAATTTTTATGAATTCCACTAATTTTTTAGGTTAATATGACATGTCAGTATTTATTTAATTAACTTTTTTCGAACGTATCATTCTGTTATAATTTTCACAAAAATCAATTACTAAATAGTGTCAAAATTGACATAAAATAGTTTTTAAAACAAATATTATATTATTAATTGTTATTTTATTCCTAAAAATCTAAGGTTCGTCCAAATGACTTAGATAAGGTAAAATATATTAATAATAAACAATTTGGGGTTCTTTTTTCTTCTTATAGTAAGTTTATTAACCTTATAGTGTAAGAACACAAGAAGACACGGTAAAAGTAAAATTATTTAACTTAATGTTAAATCTAAATGATAAGGTTAAAATAGGAACCTAAACTTGTCTAAATTCTATTGGATGAGCGGATTTAGACCCGTCCCCTCCTTAGCCTCGAAATAAATCAATTTGGAGCTATTTAAAACCGAACTTGACATTATAATAAAATAATATTTTTAGTTTTTCCAAAGGAGCCCCTCTCCTCCCTTATAAAAGGGCACCTCATCCCTCTCTTCCTCACACAACTTTGAGCCTTCAAGCTCGGCCAACCCCTGCCAAATTCTATTCTCCACTTCCCTAGAAACATCCTAGAGGTTCTGGTCTTCCTCAAAGACCAATTGTATTGCCCTAAGAGGAGGTCTCAAAGAGGCGCTTCAAAGAAGAGGTAATTTCCGTTACCGATTCTTTCACCTTTATTTCTTCTTCCACTTCTTCTTCTTAGGTTTTTTCATTATGAAGTAATAAATCAGTATCACTAATATACTGATATGTTATTATAAGTATTAAACAATCCTATTTCACCATCTATCCATCCTACGGAAAACAAAATCACTGCGCGTGCGTACGTACGGAATACCGTCTCCACGCCGTGGTGAAATCTAATTTCCACCACCACCTTACTTGGATGGGTATAATGGTGTAAATAATGACTATATATTACTATTTTAAAGTGATATTGATTCTGAAATAGTATACATACACTCCAATACAGTCCCACGATCATGAGAATGATATCATCGCTCGTGCGTACGTACGGACTACCGTCTCCACGACGCGATGAGATTCATTCTCCACTTTAACCATTCATGAATGATTATAAAGTATATATAATAAGTAATCATGAAATATATTACATAATAATGATACTGGATTTATGTTTATATATATGTATGTCATCTACTTAATTCGGTTCAACTCAATAAGGAAACGAAAACAGCATTCATGCGTACGTACGACCTACCATCTCCATGAACGGTGTATTTCATTCCATTTACTGATTTATTATATATATGTATATTCTGAATATATATATATATATAAATCATGTTTTATATTCTGGAATTAAGCAATCATGAACTAAGTAATCATATGAATAATTACAAGTCAAAACACGGACGACAAATGAAATAATTTTAACCAAAACGCTCTTTAACATGGAATTTACAAAAGAACGGGTAATATAAAGTCATAAGTGAACCATATATGACATCATAACATGGAATATGATTCTGTAATAAGTCAATGACATTATTTAAATCATTATACAGGAGGTTCAGACACTTAAGAAGCAAATCGGACTTAAGGTAAGGGAAATATCACAATCTCATTTTTATCCGAGATTGTTTATACTTTAGTATTTACTGGGGGGTATTTTATCATCCACATCCATGTTTACTCACTATGTAATATTATTTCCATCCACCTACAATTGTTTAAATCCAATTTTACCCTTCGGTGAGTTTTTAGTAAAGGATACGAAAGGAATCTTTTGTCGTTTTTCGTACAAGGTACTTTTTGACTTTTCCGACAAAAGTACGAAGAATGTTTTTTTAACTTATACGGCATGAATGGAATTTTAAAACATTATTTCAAAGAAGCTTCCTTTACAAGTTTTCAAGTTTATTTTTAATCAACTTATTTTAGTATATAATTGTACGACATGTTAAGAAAGGAAAAGTGTTTTTGAAGCAGAAAGGATATTTTCCTCAAGAATGAAGTTCAAGTATTTTATAAAAATTATTTTCCATCAAAGAAAATAAAGGATTCTGTTTCTATCCCTATTATTACATTGATTTGATTATGTTGTGATGGAATTATTTTTATGAATTCCTTTATTTTATATTAATTGTTTTATGAAGTCTTGTTGTTTAAGATTCCCATTTTTATTACATGGGTTATGCTATGATGTATGGTTTATGATTTTGTGGCACACATAAGAATGGTATCATTATGAGATGGGTGGGACCTATATCTCCCTCCAATGCATTGGGTAAAGATTTTATATCTCTTGAGATAAACATGGCTGGAATGGTAGGTTATACCGGTTCAGTGAAACAGGACTGAAACGAGGGTGACTCGGTTCAGAAAGGGACTTTGTCCACTAAGATAGTCTTGGCAATGAGTCTTGACTAATAAGAAATGATTCTCTATGATTATGTGTGTATTCCACAAAGTTTAATGTTTTATGTTATGATTATTGTGATTACATTTCACTGCAATGAGTTATCCCAGGTTATGAAATTATGATCTCTTTTACAGGTTAAGATTTCCAAAAGTTATGTGCTTATGTATATGATGTGATTGATATTTCTTTTGTTTACCCTTACTGAGCATTTGAGCTCACCCTTTTATGTTTTCTTTTCCCCAGGATATAAAGAAAGGTTTTAGGTAAAAAAAAGGAAGATCTTTATAGGAGATGTTGAAGATCTTTCACCATGATCAGAAGATTACATTCTGAGTTTCCAAAGACACTAAACTATTACTGTCCTTGTGTGTGTGTTTTTGTTATGTACTAAGTATTCCGAAAAATTAATGTAATGTTCATGTACGTCAGGCTTCGGGTCTCTACATAACCCCTCACATAACATGAGGAATCAACTCTAATTCTAGGTTTATTCCTAAAAGGTCACTAGAATCTCCCACCTAACCTATATTCCAACATAAAAAGATGTCAGCTAAGACTCACTGGAAATATCCACATTCCTATAAAAGCTATATCCCAATGTAACTCTAAAACTATTCCCATAATAGGATTTTTTATAACAATATATTTCTAATGTGTTATTTAACCTATATCATCAGTTCAAATTTATTATAAGTATTGATGATGGTTTCTAGGCCAAAAAAAATCATTATGTAAATGGGTTGGTACTAATATAACTACTAATTCATCAATTATCAATTTTTATAAGTAGAGTGTAATCGCTATGGATGATCTATCCTAAGAAAGTGAAGTTATAAGATTTAGTGGAATCCAGTTTGGGATGTTACAATGTTGTATCAATGGAGTTTTATCTTCCTAGTATTTACTATTTAGGATATTGTATACATGAGTATGAGGAATGTGTTGGAACCTTTGATGGATATCTGACTGGTGTGTTAATAATACTTTCTCTAATAGGAAGTCTTATTTTCTAGAGTTTCAGATTTTTGTTCTATTTTTAAATATTAAAGTTGTATATTATTTCTCATTGAGAGAAAAACATGTTTTTTGGATGTTGTGACTTATTCTAGATATTCAGATCTTGGTCATTGGTGGGAGGCCAGGAATGATTTTTTCTGGTTTTATTTGTTTTTCAGGGTAGTGGTGCAGCAAAAGCAAAGAATTATTTTTTTTATTCTGGGCATCTTTTCGCGGCGATTTTAACCGCCGTGAAATTTATACTGGAGGCGGATTAAACCACCACTAAATGTAAAATAAAATTTACTTTTAGCGACGGTTATAACCGCCACTAAATAAGAGAATCGTGGTTGCCTCATTCCGCGGTGGTTCTCATGACTTTAGCGGTGGTTTTACGGCCGCTGGAATTTGAATTTATTCACGGTGGTTATAACCGCCACGAATAAAGTGATATCCAGGGCTCGTAAAACCACCGCTAAATTCAGGAAAACCACCGCGGAATGAGGCACCGAAGACACTTCCCTGAAACTACCGTGAAACGTTAAAAACCGCCGCTAATAGATTACCGACGCCCTATTAGGCGGCGGTTTCTATAAACCGCCTCCAAACCGTTTAGCGGCGGTTTAAACCACCGCTAAACGGCGGTTCTGTTGTAGTGTCTCATGCATATTTAATAATATATATATATATCATCATTCATTATAAATTAATCATATTCATGAATTAAATTTACACTATATATACAATATCATATATATATATATATATATATATATTTCATGCATAATATGCATATGTACATGCATATTATACATACACAATTTAGTGAACAACCAATAATCACCCACTTGCACAAAAATCCCATAAGGACTTTATGAAAAGCTTCACAACTCTTTTTGAATCCATCCAAACTCTTTTGGATATGTTTTTTATCAAACTCTTTTCATTTTTAACAAACAATTTGTCCAAAAATTTATCCTTATCCAAATACCTAACCATGTGGCCTTGAGAGCCTTAGTAGCATTGACAAAAAATTATGAAATCCTATTTTAAAGAAGTAAAGAGTAGCCTCTAGCAAAGCATCACTACTACTCAATCTACTAAGGGGCCTGATGTGATCTCTATCAAACATAATTATATTTATATATGAACATTTCCACCACAAGACATATCATATAAATCGTATGTATACATATATAATCCCTTTTTCATGACATCAAGTGACCATTATATTTGGAACACATTAATCTAGTATAGTCAAAAAATATTTTCTTGATTATTTGAAAAACAATGACTAAGTTGATGAATACATCACATGTAATTCATATCACAAATGAGTACATCACATTCCAATCATCTAAATAGATAAAAACATCACATGTGACTCAAATAATAATGGATATAAATTTACTCAATCTAATTCAATGAAAGGATATATGTATTTACTTATCATATAAATTGAAAAATCCCATCTTGGTTGTACTCCAACTGACTACATGATCAACAACATACCCAAAAAACCCCATATTAGCTAAGTTATTTTTAAACTTGAATAATTAGGGTATCAAAGTATGATGGTTCTAATGTTAGGTATCTCTCCAACCTCAAGTAAAAAAAGGATTGATAATAAGAATACACACCTAATTATATTGATGACTGTATGCCATTTTATGAGATATACTTTGGCAGGTCAGTCCAAGTAATAAGTGTCTACTTATTACCTCATGAATCAATTATTTATATCTAATATACCATTATTTTTAATTATTATAAGAATATATTCATGCTAAACTTAATGTATCATTATAACCCTAATACTCTATAATGATCATCAGTTTGAGACAACTCAAAGTAATACTTTAAGGGAATATTATCACTCAACCATTCATGTAAAATAAATTATAACACACATGAATGATTGATAATTAGATATTTACTTTATTATAATAACATGATAAATTTATAACCATTACTATAACATCCTAACCTTAATCCATTAGCTTCGTAGGGTTGTTTCACCATCGACCTTAGGTGATGTTCCCTTGGACACCAATGGCTGGAAATAAATTCAAAGAGAATAAATAAACCTTGGGAAAAGATTTACCCTTACACACACAACAAATATAAGTGACCACAATAAAAATAATGAAAAACATGATATGATGCATGAAAGTAAACTAAAACAACTCAATATAAAAAATAATTGAAAAATATCAGAGTAGTAGAAAAATATGGTATAAAATAGGAAAAAAAACTCAACACATGAAAGACTTGAGGAACGAAGGTGGTACCCCTATGGATTCAAAGACTCAACAAAATCCTAATATCCATATCCAATAATCCATAAAAATATCTCATAATTCACCAATAGTAAAGTAAAAAATCTTTCCTTTACCTATATCATGATAAATAATGTCTTCATACACACTAAGATGCATATTTAGGGGGTAATTATACAACCCATTAGGAAAACTCCAAGACTTCCCATGCATGAATCTTGGATAAGAACAAATCATCTCACAATTTTATATAAAATAAGAGGAAAGAATATCAAAATTGTTTTTACTAAAATTACATTAAGATAAGAAGTGTAAATAATTATTTCCATATGGAATACCAAATCCATAACTCACACACTCATGCATGAAACCTTACTCTGAATAGTCATAACTCATAGTGGAAAACCTATCCTTATAGACACAAGTCATCACTTGGTTGTATAACAATATTCCCCCGAGGCCCAAAAGACCAAGTCTAAATTAATAAGGCCTTGCATGCATGTATATATATTTATATATATGAAAAATGAACTCACTCTAACCATGTGTATGCCAAAGTGTCACACCCAAAATTTCATAAAGAAAACAATTTTCCTTTTTAACATTTAAACAAACACGTTGTGGGTGGTACCCATTATTTAAAAGTTTCAAAGAAATAAAACATATAATATTTTTCAATTAAAACTCAATAAGGTTTTCTTTAAAAATAAAAATTATTTAATTTATAAATTCATTACTTTAAGTTTTAGGAGAAAGTGGGGGGAGAGAGAGAAGACACCTACAACAAAATGATTTCTACTCTAAAAAAATCACATGATGATCTAGGTAGATCTAGGTTCCTCCTTCCTTTACTTTAATAAATCTCAAATCCCTATCATAAAAACATGGTATAAACCCTATATCTAATCATTACAACCCTAGTTTATAGTTCTGTTTGAGAGGAAACAAGGATATCTATAAGAAGAAATAGGAATGAGATTATTACCTTTTATTTACTATATCCAATGATCTTTGACTCATTTAAATCAATATCTATAAGGAATAAGATCACAAAAATCTCCTAGATGAGGTTTTAGGGCTAAGAGACTACGAAAAGGGAGGAAGAGTGAGGGTTTCGAGGGTTTTTTGGGTTCAAAATACATTTTTTGGATTTAATTAATGTCATTGCACATTTAGGACACATGATTCGGAAAAATGTACACCAACCATCTGAATAAAAACTACCTTGAAAATTCCCAAGTTTCACAGTTACCACATAGTTTAGAAAAATTGTGCCCCAACTGTGTAACTACCCAGAGAACCCCTCCTCACCTTGCATAGTTTCCCCAAAATCTTCTCAAACATGCACCCTCAAAAAACTATCCAAAACATTTTAAAACCACCCAAAAAATTAATAAGGATAAACTAAAACATTCCATATCTCAAAATACACAATAATATAATGAATTACCTCAAACCAGGGGTTTTATATTATCTCCCCCATTTGTATTTATGTCATTAGAAATATGGGGATTGATAGTTCTTTGGAAGAGCTCTGGACATTACTCTAGTATTAATTTCTATAACTCAGAATTCGTTGCTTGAATATCACCATGTTTCCACAATACCTAGATCAAAGGAATGTATTTTCCACACAAGTGTTTATCTTATCTATCCAAGATATGGATTAGTGCATGTATAAATATAGCATCTAGCTCAATTGTGACATGATCCCATCAAATCATGTGGCTAGGATTGAGTTGAAACTTATTCAATTGAGATACATAAAAGACATTATGAACCAAGATGAATCTTGGAAGTATGTCAAACCAATAATCTACATCTTTAATGTATTCAATTATCTCAAATGGTTTGAACTATCAAGGAGACAACCTTACTTTCTTTCTTAAATGATGATGTTCAAGCCTATAAGAGTCTCTCAAGAATACATGATCACCCATGTAGAAGTTAAAGGGAAATGAAAATGATATTCATAATACTTCTTATGGTTTTGAGTTATTTCCATTAATTTTCTAATCATCTGAATCTTTTTAGTTGTCTCATGAACAAGTCTAGGTCCAATTAGTGAATTTTCTTCTATTTCTACCCAAAAAAGTGGAGATTTACATGTGTGTCCATAAAATTCCTTGAATCGATCTATATGAATCATGGCCAAATAAATGTTAATATACAAAAACACCATTAAAGACATGATCTTCCCAAAAACCAGGAAAATCCATAACATAAGATCAGAGTATGTATTCTAGTGTATGGATAGTAAATTATGACTATTCATCCATTTAGGGATGATATACTATGATCATGGTTAACTTGGGTCCAAAGTACTATTGTAAGGACTACTAAAACCATGAGGTGAATCTAAGGTACCAGTTAGAGATAATAGAAACCAATTATCCATGTAATTTTACCACTTCCCAAATAGAATGTTTCACAAAATATTCTATCATATTGGACTCTCAAATATGAATGAAGTGTGATGACTTGGTGAGTCGATCCACAATCACCTGAATAACATCATGATTAAAAAGTGTATACGATAGTCTAGGGAGAAAGTCAAAGGTAGTATGCTTCCATGTCCATACAGGTATATTCATAGAAACTAACATGCCCATTGGTTGTTGATATTCAACCTTTACTTATTGACAGGCGAGGCATTATAGAACACAATCAGCTATAATCCAGTTTATGTCAGACCACCAGAAATGAGATTCCAATTACTTATAAATTTTTTTAATACTCAAATAGAAAGTCCATTTAAAATGGTGATAAATAGAAAGGACTTGTTCTTGGAATGGAGGAGGAAAAAAAATCCGGTCTCGAAATCACAACACTGAGTTTTCATTTACTGTCCAACCATCAATGGTCTCCCCACCACTGAGGTTTGACCTAGTGGTAAGTTAGTAAGGATTTAATCATTAAAATTTATTTTCCATGTCAATAAAGTGAGGAATAATCATGAACAAGTATAAAAATTCATCCCCATTGTGTTCTATATAGTAGAAATTCATGTTGGTGATTATGCTCATCAACTGCCATTAGATACAACCTTCCCAGACTACTTGGTTATACAATTTATGACACAATAAATCAACCACTAAATTTAATTTCTTAGGTTTATACACCAAATAAAATTAAAAAATCTATAGATATTATATCTAAGGTCGTTACCTCATGTTTAAGTCCCTCTGAGAAAATACATTCTTCAAGATCTTATGATTGGTGAAGATAGTGAACTTTTCACCGAAGTGATAGTGTCACCATGTATTTAACACATGAACCAATAAAACTAACTATAGGTCATGTGTTGAATATTCATTTTCATGTGTTCACAATTTACTTGAGCCATAACCTATGGCATAGCCTTCTTTCATTAGAATACAACCCAACCTAGATCCATAAGTGGCACAAAATACTACATAACCCTATCCCAGTTTTGGAAAGATAATAATAGGTTCCAAAGTGAGCCAAGATTTAATCTCCTTAAAGAATTCTTGGTAGTCATTAGTCCATGTGTATATAATACACTTTATTTTAAAAGTAGTCATAGGAGAAGAAGGCATTGAGAAATCCCTGAAAAAGTGATGATAATAACCCACTAGTCCTAAAAATATATGTATCTCAAAGAAATTATTAGGTGGTTAACCAAAAATTAATGCTTTTATTTTTTCATGGTCAACCAAAATTCCTTTCTCAGAAATGACATGAATGAGGAAACAAACTTATTATTTTAAGAATTCACACTTAGGGAATTTATCATAACGTCAATGATCATGAAATGTGCTCAATACAATCTCCAAGTGTTTCTCATGGTCATTTATAGTTTGAGAATAAAATAAGATATCATTACTAAATACCATAATAAACGATTCAAGGTACTTTTGGAAGATATGGTCCATCAAGGCCATAAAAACTGTAAATTCATTTGTGAGACCAAAGGTTATGACCAAGTATTCATAGTGACTGTATTAGATTTAAAAAGATGTCTTCATAATATCTCTATGAATTGGTAAATTATGGGGTCACGAACTATTTTAGATGTCTCATTTGACCAAATATATGATATTCTTTAGGTGATTGTGTATATTTTCTCTTTATGTGATCCATTGAACCACATTGGAAACATCTTGGCTTATTATTACGTTATGGAAGAAAAGAAACTAATCCTATGGATTGATTATCTAGTGCCTCACTTCCCTGGGAGAAGGTCTCCCTATTTGACTTGTTTCCATCATTGTAGTTCTCACCCATGCCTGTATATACAAAATATTTTCCTCCACCATCATTCCCAAGGATTCCATTTTCTACCACTATCAGTCTATCGACCATTTATATATAATCATCAATATTAAACATGACTATCTTAGAGTGAATTTTTAGTCATAGTACGATCTAAAATATATGAGACTTCAGGTAATCTCTAGAAACCACTTTTCAAGTGAAACAAACTAAGTTAATAAAATTAGCTGCATATTCCACCACTAGTAGATTTTCTTGCCTTAGAATAAAGAAATTAGTCATTTTTGTTACTTTGAAGGTATGCAGATAGAATTTTTTGTTAAAAAATTCTTCAAATTTCTACCAAGAAAGGACTTGGTAGCCTTTAATTTAAACAAATAAATCTTACCCTTATCACGTGATTTCCTCTAACATGTATACTACTTGATTCATTTTAATGTTTTCTAGAGTTCTAAGGAAATTGAAAATTTTGTTCATTCAACCAATCCATGCCTCCGCCTCTTATGGTCCCGAATCCCCTTGAAAAAATTATGGGTTATGTATTTGAAATTACAATTAATGGTCCATATGACATGTTTATTTATTTAGATCCCATCTTTCTACAACCTAGAATGTTTGTAAAATTTTTTAGACAAGATGGGATTCACTTGTGGATCATATTGAAGCACATTCCCAGTGGTATATTATTGTAGATTTCTAAGACTTTTGACTGGTTCTATCTCTTCAAAGTCATCATAAATTTCCATTTAGTCACTAGATAAATACTAACTAATGTATTAATATATTCCAAATCATAACAATAAAAATAATTGTAAAAAATTTCTAATAACAATTAAAGATAATATGGATGATTCAGTCATAATGGGAAGTTTTCTTACGAATACATGATATGATACACTCATCAGTTAAACCCATGATAATGAGTTGCAAAAAATACTATAGGTGTTTCAAGAATACCATTTTGTACTTAGACAACCCTAGTAACTTGATGTTCAACATAAAGTGGTTATTTATGCCTTTTTTATGATCTATATTTCAAGTTTTGACACATCCCATCTCTAGGTGTACCATATCGACTGAAAAACTGACTAAACCGATACCATTTATAACATACGGACCCTGATAAAATATATTGGGTAGGCCCAAGGTGACACTGACCTTAGGTGACATTCCCTTGGAATCCAAAGTCTGGAAATAAACTACAATGGCATAAATGAACATTAGGGAAATATTTTACCTTACACACACAAAATTTAAGAGACCAAAGTAAAAATAATGAAAAATAAAATGATATGATGCATGAAAGTTAAACAAAACAACTCAATATTGAAAATAACTTAACAATGTTAGAGTATCAACTGAATATAATACAGAATAGGAAAACATAACTCAATGTATGAAAGACTCAAGGCACTAAGGTGGAACCACTTTGGATTACAAAACTCAATAAACCCCCAAGATCCATCTCCAATCATCTATGATAGAAACATCACAATGAACCACTATTAATGTATGAAATCTTCCACCTACTTGTATCATGATAAAAAAAATCAGTATATGCACCAAGGTGTATATGAAAAAGGTGAGTATAAAACCCCGTATAAAAACTTCAAGACTTCCCACATGCACCACTATAATAAGAAAAAGTTAGCTTATAATTTTATATAAAACATGATAAAGGAGTATGAGAATAGTTTTTACCAAAATTTCATTAATACAATAAGTGAAATGATTATTTCCATATGGAATACCAAATCGGGAACTCACACACCCATGTATACAAACTTCCTTTGAATAGTCCTAACACGTGAGTGGAAAACCTATCCTTCTAGAAAAAAATTGTAACTTGGTTAATAAATATTGTGACCCTTTGGAACTTCTAACCAAGTAAAAAACAATAAGTCCCCACATATATGAAATATAAACTCACACTAACCCTATTTATGTCAAAGTCTCACACCTGACATTTCATAAAGAAAATAGTTTTTATTTTTAACTTTTAATCAAAAACATTGTGGGTGATACCCCCAATTTCATAGTTTCAAATCCATAAAACATAGAAATTTATCTAATTAAAATTAAATATTTTTTTCCATAAAAATAGTAAGAATTTAATTTATAAATACAAGCCTTTAAGTTACAGGGGAAAGTGGAGAGAGAGAGAATCCACCTACCTCAAAACAGTTCACATTATCAAATAATTACATGATGATCTAGGTAGATATGAGTTATTTATTCCTATCCTTTAATAAATAAAAAAACCCTCTCATCAAAATATAATCTAAACCCTAGATCTGGGCATAAAAACCCTAGTCTATTGTTTTGTTCAAGTGGAAATGAGGATATTTTGAAGAAAAAAAAGGAACAAGATTCTTACCTTCGATTTCCTAGATCCAATGGTCTATGACTCACTAAAATAAATATATTGAAGGAATAAGATGACCAAATTCACCTAGAGGAGGGATGATGGCTGAGATACTATGACAAGGGAGGAATAATGAGAATTTAAGGGGATTTTTTGGGTTAAAAATCCAATTTTTTGGATTTAATTAATGCCATCACATGATTTGGAAAACCTTGAACCCATTGTGTGAATGCATAATACCTAAAAATTCCCAAGTCACATAGTTACTACATAGTTTTACCAAAATTTCCACCAATTGTGTTCCTACCCGAATAATCCCTCCTTACCTTGCATGGTTTATTGGGGAATCCACATGGTTTCCCCTAACCATTCACAAATCACGCACCCTTAAAAATCTCTCTAAAACATTCCTAAACCATACAGAAAATTCCCAAGGATAAACCAAAACATTAAATTTTAAAAAATCCACAATAAAAATTTAATCACTTCAAATTGGGGGTATTACAATTATAACCAATCTCTCATGTGTCTTGTATTCATGGATTCTATATGAACCTCATGTCATTGTTGTAGTAATAGTTTTGTTAACTTATTACATTATATATAATTCCCATTACATATCTATATGAACAACTTATAAAACCCTCCCACTAACTATTTAGGGTGATACATCTATTAATTATGATAGTTTTAATAATGGTGAGATTTAGGAATCACATTTATAACTATTCAACACTTTGAACACATTCAAAATTCTTAACTCCATCATATAAAATGTTATGATTTTTACTTGTTTTGTGTTCTTATAACTATTTATAAGTGCATTATCATTATCCTTGGAACTCTTTCTATAAATTGTTTTGCTTAAAATTTTAAAATAATGTAACTTTTATATTATTACTTTACTAAAAATCCTAAACCCTTTTAGGATAAAGTGACATTTATTTTGTAATGATAACTAATGTAACACTTTAAATTTTTCATTACATCCATACCCCAAAATATTTTATGATTTCAAGAGTAATAAACATTTTAATTTTACTAGCATGATCCTATTGAAAATAGTTATGTTCACTTATTCATGATAACTAAATGTAACTCTTTATATATTTTTTATTTATCATCACACATCCTAAAATCTTTAAGATATCAAGTAATAAACACTTTAATATTAGATTGTTATTATATTTTATTTATTAAAATTGAACTTCTTTAAGTTCAAACATACTCACACTATCCTCTTAGTTACTATATTATTTTCATAATATCTTGCTAAGATACAAAAAAATGCTTTGTGATTAAGAAATAACACTTATTTAAATATAATAAGAATATTTAACAAATAACTATTATTCCATATAATATATGGTATTCTATGTGTTTAGAAAATTTTCTTTTGAAAATAATAATTTATTAAAATATACCACTGATGGGTACTGAGAACACATTCTCTTATATTTTTAACAAACATATGGATACACACTTTATCCTAGATAAACCTTTTTTTATCCTTGTGTTCTTTTCAAAATATGTTATAAAATTTTATGAATCATAAATCATGTGTATAAAATTAATCATATCATATTATTTATAACAACTCTTTGTTATATAAAAACTTCTCAGGTCATATAAGAGACATAAGATGAAGATACACATCCTTTACTTAGAATCACCCAAGCTTGACACACTCTTTTACATTAAAATATTCGATGTAGAAATTTTTTGATTTATTAATGTAGAATAAAATCTCAATCAATTATTCCATTGATTTTAAACTCATTTATATTTACAACACTTGTAAAATATATATTCGGTATCATATACCTTTAAAAATTTAATAATTAATTTCTATAACATCCATACTCAACATGAATATTCAATGGTGTTTCTAAAACATATTTAGGTATATCTTAGATAATCCAATCATATTGAATTGTTACTTTTCTTTTCTCACAACCCTAGGTTTTAATACCATTGACTAGATTCTATAAGAAACATAATTTAACACTTAAGAAAAATTCTTTTTTTGGTTTAAACTTTTACATACTTTCACTTAGTAATGAAAAACGGATGGGGTGGGGTGGGGTGGGCCAAGCCCATGTGTGTTTGAGACTGTGTAGGATTTCCCAAAAAAACTGACATAAAATGAGAACAAAAAATATTAAACTTACCCCACCCCACACAAGCTTGTCGGTAGCCCACAGGCTTACCCGCATTTATTAAAATAAATATTTAAATTAAATTTATTCTAGTATCATTTCACACATAATTAATATTCAATTTTCACCATATTCAACCTGATATCACATAAAAATAGTATAAATTTATAATTAATAAACCAAAGATCCATGTTGGTACTGAAATTAGGGGAACTTAATTTTTGGTATGATTTATTTGATTCTAAATCTAATCAGGCAAACTAAACTTTCCATTGAACATTACTTGGGATTCAAAGCAATGTGAGTAGGACTCTTATATGCTCCCATACAAAATAGGGTTGTATCAAGACGGAGAGGGTACACAGGAGTGGTAATGATCAAATATGGTAGTAAAGAACAAAGAACCATAGGGATAGTAGAGGAAGGGGAATAATATGAAGAGGAAGAACAAGAAGAAGAGTGAGGATTGGGACAGATATCCAACACTGAATTTTTTTGCGAGCTATCCATTTGTACATAGTTTGAAATTGACACCACTAATGACTGAGAGCCTCCTGCTTCATTCTATTGTTGTTAACCCCATACAATAAACCCTTGTTATAACCAGGTTAGCCTCTCAAGGTACCTATGAAATGGACCAACTTGAACAAAACAATGATGAACAACTAATCTGTGAACCTCTGGCTTTGGGATTTTGTTATTCAAGTCCATTGATGCATAGGATTCAATGGTACTATGGGTGTTTTTTCATTGGTGTGGTTGTGTTGTATAGTGAGACAAGGAGGGAAGTGGATAAGATTTGATATGAGGATAAAAACAGTGCACAACACAAAATGAAAGCGACCAACAGTTGGAGGTGGGGTAGTATCTGGTGAGCAGTGGCCTGAGTGAGCGGTGTAAAGGCCCTATGAGTGAAAAAAGAGAGTTAGGAGGCTTAACAAGTAATCTGTAGGGGGGTGTGATGTGAAGAAAATCTGAGAATGAAATTAATAAAATATGGATGGAGTTTTAAAATATCAATCCTATAGATAAGTGTGCACCTATGTGGACTTACACGACTATCCCTACACCTACAAGGTTTGACCCGCATAAGCCCACGTTTAAAATGATAATTTTTTTAAGCCCACCCATCCTTGCATCTACCCCATACCCAAAAAACCCATGGGATGTGGACCCATTTTTCATTGATAATTGCACCATCTACACAACAATAGAATATAGAAATAATATTCCTAGTTCATATATTCTAAAAACATTGAGAATATTAGGTATACCTTTTAAATTTAATCATATCATCATAATATTTATATAAATGAAAAAAGAATAAATTCACTAACCAGAACAATCCATTTTAAGTCTCCCTAGAATTATGTTATATAATTAAACAAATCATAAACTATATGTATCGAAAAACATCTTATTTTATTCAAATAACAATAATTTACATGCTATTATCAAGAGAAAAATGAGATAAATAATACACATAAAATGATAGGTCCATTTAAAATTGAATCATCCAAGATATAAATGCAAAAACTTCTTTGCTCAATTACTTAAAAGTAAACTTCAATATTTAATTATTTTCTTATATTTTAACCTTGTATATATTTACAAATTTTTGAAAACATATAATTGATATCATATATCTATCATAATAGTAGAATTTAATTCGATAACATTTTAACTAATCTTCTTATATTACTTTAGGTAATCATAACAATTCCATAATATTGAAATAGTAATCCTTTATTCTTCCTGATATTACCTTCAGGTTTTAATAAACGTAGCATGAAGAAACATTTGTATACCTTCTATTAAATTTTCTTCTTCTTATTTATAGATTTACCCATTTATACTATTTATATAGTACTAGAACTCAGAAATCTTATGTCCAGTTTATATACGCTCAACTCTTTGAGAATATCGGGTAAACTTTTCATTATTCACTTTGTTATAATATTTCCATTGATGAAATTAGAATGAATTATTTAACCAGAATAAACCACAAGGAAACCCCAAGTTTCATTAAGTAATTGATATATACAATCATATTGAATATATAAGTGGAGACTAAAATTCCTTATATTAATTTTCATATGATTCCTTTTGAAACCTTAAATGGACCATTCTATGATTCCTTAAAAATTTATATTTACTTGTTGAAAAAAACATCAACACTAGTCTACTCTAGAAGGTGTTTCCATAATACATAAAATATTTCTCTTAAAGAACTTTTCTTAAGTTACCAATATTAGGAGTAGCTTACATTAATATTCTCTTTAAAGGATTAATATTAAAGTTTAATTTGATGATTATGATGTAATTCATCTAAAACAAAAACTTTTATCATATGAGTATTGTTTTATATAAATTTTCATTAAGGAATTTAAATGAAAATTTTCCCACTTAAAATGATGAGCCTAAACATCATATCCATTTAGTGAGCCAAGATATATATTTTATTAAGAAATGATTACACTAGGGTGTTTCTCTCACCACTTAATTATTTAGTTAGGGAAACCTCCCAACCATAACTACTATGAATATTAGATAGCTTAGTCGATAACTCTTTATCCAAATTCATTATATAGATTCAATCAACTATATTCTTATGATATCCTACCTAAGGGTTTCCATGCCAAGTGTAACCCAAATAAAATTCCAAGAATATACTAAGAAAAGGAAATATAGAGGCACTATTCTCGGGAATAACTTACCTAAGGATGATCTAGTGTTATCTATTACTTGTTTTCCATACACAAGATAATTTAGGGGCTCCCTACATGGGAAGAACTTACCCAGTTGAATGACTGAGGTCTTGACAAGTACCACCGTAGAAGGAATCTTACACTTAGTATTTTAGGGGGTTTAATCTCATCATGTTATCTCATGTTTATTCACATTATATTTGTGAATCTTCTAATGATTTAGTTTTTGGAATCCCTATTCCATCCACCAAATTAAGTGTTCACACCACATTAATATGTAACTCTTTACACAACCCACAAGTTTGTGTTACTCACCCAAAAATAGAATACAAATATATTCATATATATATATATATATCCAAATTCATCATATGAATAAGGTATATGAACATTTAATATAAATTCATAAATATGCATGAGATTGAAAATCTCCACATGAGCAAGCCCAAATGACTTATAGCCAACCCCATTCACCTTTCTAGTCAAGTCATGGCCTCTAGGTCAGTAGGTAGTCCAAACCCAAATCCATATATCCGGGGATACTTTACTCAATATATAATTCAC
Organism: Viscum album; assembly: GCA_963277665.1. Taxonomy (NCBI): domain Eukaryota; kingdom Viridiplantae; phylum Streptophyta; class Magnoliopsida; order Santalales; family Viscaceae; genus Viscum; species Viscum album. Next base: position 924,946,282 of record OY728120.1, read on the forward strand.
TTCATGATATTTATAACACCTAATATGAACAAACTATATTCAAAAACTATTTTTAAGATCATAACTTCAATTAAAAACATAGGTAAAGGTAGATGAAAACTAAATGAATTATTAAACCTAGCATGTAAATACAAGGCTTTATCTTCTAGAATTAATTTAATAGTTAAAATAAAGCATACACAACATTAATATTTCACAAAAAATTACTAAAAATTAATATAACAGAGAATAAACTTTAAATAAATGAATAATTAAAATATTTAAATATGAGATAAACATTTATGAAAAATTTATACGTAAAAGCTAACTATAAACATCTTATAAATTACCTAAACATTATAGACTATCCATAATCATGAATATAAACGTTTTATATTCATTTTAATATGAAATATTTCATATTTTGTATTATATGGAATTTATATGATATTTCATGAATTATAAATATTTTATAATTTAATTTCTATTATGAAAACCATTTACACAATATAAATATCAAATACATTTTTAATTATTTAAACCTTTGATGAGAACATTTTTATATGGTTTAAATAATATCCAAATAAGGCCTCTTTAATTTGAACAATTAAAATTTAATTAATTATGAATATTTCATAATTATAAATATAATCACTTTTATATATTTTCATATTTTTTAATTTATAAACAATCAATAAATTACCCCTTATGATTTCTAAATAAAACCTTTTATTTATAGATCACAAGGAATGCCATACAACCTGCAGGACGGGCGACAACCCATCGCGTCAGACAAGGCTGTGGGAATCGAACCCACAACCGAAGTGCGAATGACCTTTATCGCCTACCACTGGCCTACAGGAAGTCCCTGTTTAGTAGAAAATAGTTTTATTATATTAAGCAGTATGATATATGAAGTATAAGTCCATTTTAGGAACTATATATGATTTATCTCACTATAAAATGACTTATGTATATTTAAATAACTTTTGCTAACCTTTTGTTTGAGACAGATGGAATGACCCATCATTCTATCACATGATCTGCTAACACTTCATGTATAACAAATTCAACTTCGTTTATTTAAGAGATGAAGTTGAAATTGTTCAAGGCACGAACAATAGTGAGATTGTACCAAAATAAAGTAAGTATTTATTCTAATTCAAATTCTTCAACTTTAGGGAAACGATCTTGAAAACCAAAAATGTTGTCCTAGTGCTCTTATATCTGATTAATCAGATGATACCTTAGATCGTCACAAATTTATGGATTTGTGATTGTTGGATTTTCCATAGCCATGTTCTATACCACTCTCCATCAGAACACGATGGTTAGATTTTTCTTCCATATCCATATTTTCAGCTATGTGGAAACCCAGTGATTAGTTTATTTGGGTAACCATTACGTTTCATACTTTAATTTTTAAAGATTGGTTCTGGTATTCCTTTTTATGATGTGGGTTTCTATTAAAGAAACTTTCGAATAGTAAACCATTTATAACCCCGACGAATTTCGAGGGCGAAATTCCTTTTAAGGGGGGTAGAATGTAACAGCCCAAGATTTTATGAAAAATATTCTTTTTAATTTCACAAATGTCTTGTGTTGTACGCTACACCAAAAGGAGCTTGCACAACACACATCCTTGACTTGCCTTGCATTACACGCAATCGCGACCTTCCTCGATAGCGTGTGTAGTACGCAATAACGAGTTTCACTAAACAACAATATGCTATTAAAATATTATTAAAACTAGCCATTATGAATAGTAATAACCACTTTTTGAAATTTTGTAAATTTTATTTTTCAAAATGGAATTCATTTTTGGATTCGTAACATCGAAATTAGCTTAGGCTGAAATTTTGGTGATTTTCGGATAACTTTCATATTTTGATGAATAGTGAAAATTACTAAATTTTAATTAAAAACAACTTTTTCAATCAAAATAATTAATAGTGATAAATTATTAATTTGAGTGGTTTTAAAGTATATTTAGAATATATTTTTACAATTTAATACAATGTTGGTCATTGTATGTAATTTCACATTTAAACCAGACAGAAACAAGTGTCAATCTTTTGATAATTATTATCTCTTAAGAACACGCTATTTGTTTTGACGACGGGAATTAATTTTTAAATTAATTAATGAAACTGATATGTTTTGAATTTGGTAAAATAGAAATCATTTTTGAGTTCATAATATCAAATATAGCTTAGGCCTAATTTTTGGTATTTTTCTGAAAACTTTCAATTTTTGATGAATAGTGAAACCACTAAGTGGTAGTTAAAAAAAACTGAATTGTTCATAAAACTTAATTTTACCGCTTCTGTGAGTGGAATTTCAAAATTCCGAGAGACACGGTTGATATCAGTAAGTAAAATGTGGTTCAATGATATGAAAATAATTTTTTGATGAATAGTAACTTTTTTCTTTTTTTTACCACGGTTAAAAGTAAATAGGGTAATTAAGGGTAGAAATGATATTATTATTACCCTAACACATGTCCTAATTCTATTGGACAAGTGTAATTCGACCAAAAACAAACTTAGGAATAAAATATGACCATTTAGGCCCACATGGATTAGATTAGGACATTTATTATTATTTAATTCAAAGAAGAGTTAAAAGAGTTAAAATCAATGTTTATTTAATAAAACATTTTTACTATAAGGTTATACATAATATAAATTCGACTATAAATATTCATTATAAAGATAAAAAGATTTCCTACATAATGGTATTTTATTTGTAATTTTTAGACATTAAATAATTTAATTTATTTATGACACAACGATGATGCAGTAATTATCTTATTAATGAAATATTGACATAATTGATGTTATAAATAATCAAATAAATATAATTTGAGACTTTTTATGAATTCCACTAATTTTATATTTTAATATGACATTTTAGTATTGATTTAATAAACTTTTTTCAAACTTATCATTCTGTTATGATTTTCAAAAAAATCAATTACTAAATAGTGTCAAAATTGACATGAAATAGTTTTTAAAACAAATATTATATTAGTAATTGTTATTTTATTTTTAAAAATCTAAGATTCGGCCAAATTACTTAGATAAGGTTATATATATTAATAATAAAAAACTTGGGGTTTGTTTGGCTGCTTATAGTAAGTTTATTAATCTTATAGTATATGAACACAAGAATACGTGGTAAAAGTAAAATTATTTAACTTAATGTTAAATCTAAATGATAAGGTTAAAATAGGAACCTAAACATGTCTAAATTCTATTGGATGAGAGGAATGCGACCCATCCCCACCTAAGCCTCGAAATAAATCAATTTGGAGCTATTTATAACCAAACTTGACTTTATAATAAAATAATATTTTTAGTTTTTCCAAAGGAGCCCCTCTCCTCCCTTATAAAAGGGCACCTCCTCCCTCTCTTCCTCACACAACTATGAGCCTTCAAGCTCGGCCAACCCCTGCCAAATTCTCTTCTCCAATTCCCTAGAAACATCCTAGAGGTTCTTTTCTTCCTCAAAGATCAATTTTAGTGCCCTAAAAGAAGGTCTCAAAGAAGCACTTCAAAGAAGAGGTAATGTCCGTTACCGATTCTTTCATCTTTATTTCTTCTTCCACTTCTTCTTCTTTAGTTGTTTCATTATGAAGTAATAACATCAGTATAACTCATATACTGATATGTTATTATAAGTATGAAACAACCCTATTTCACCATCTATCCATCATACGGAAAAAAAATCATCGCGCGTGCGTACGTACGGAATACCGTCTCCACACCGTGGTGTAATCTATTTTCCACACCACCTTACTTCGATGGGTATAATGGGGTAAATAATGACTATATATGACTATTTTAAAGTGATATTGATTCTGAAATAGTATACATATACTCCAATACAATTCCACAATCATAGGAACGATATCATCACTCGTGCGTACGTACAGAATACCGTCTCCACGATGTGATGCGACTCGTTCTACATGATATTCATTTCATAATGATTATATAAATGAATTGAATGAATTAATATGATATATATTACACTAATACTATTATGTAAATGAGGTATCTATAACCTAAACAAAATAATAAGAATTTATTCGACAAAACACGCATAAGAACAAAAAGTTATAAACAACCGAATAACAAGTAGCAATGAAATATTACTACTAAGAAGCTAATAATATGACCTATATGATATCATAAAAATAAGTATGATTCTGGAATAAGTAAATAACATTATTTAAATCATTATACAGGAGGTTCGGACACTTACAAAGCAAGTCGGACCTAAGGTAAGGGAAATATCACAATCTCATTTTTATCCGAGATTGTTTATACTTTTGTATTTACTGGGGTGTATTTTATCATCCACATCCATGTTTCCTGAATATGTAATATTATTTACATCCACCTACAATTTTTTTAAATCCAATTTTACCCTTTGGTGAGTTTTTAGTAAAGAATATGAAAGGAATCTTTTGTCGTTTTTCGTACAAGGTACTTTTTGACTTTTCTGACAAAAGTACGAGGAGAATGTTATTTTAAACTTACACGGCGTGAATGGATTTTTACGGTTTCATAACGCCTCATTTTCAAGAAGCTTCCTCTACAAGATGGCATGATTATTTTCAATAAAACCCTTATCTTTTAAATATTCATGGAATTTTGTGAAAACAACATGATTTTAAAGAAGAAAGGATATTTTCCTCAAGAATTCATTTAAAGTGTTTTGTCAAAACTATTTTACATCTAAGATGACATTATTTCATATGTTTATGTTTCAAGTAAAATTTCTCTATGATTTAAATGGATTCAATTTTCTTATGATGAAATTATATCAATTGTTTATGGATTATGTTATGATGGCATGATGTTTAAGAATCCCATTTTATTTCATGGGTTTTGCTATGATGTATGATTTATGATTTTGTGGCACACATAAGAATGGTATCATTATGAGATGGGTGGGACCTATATCTCCCTCCAATGCATTGGGTAAATATTTTATATCTCATGAGATAGACATGGCTGGAATGGTAGGTTATACCGGTTCAGTGAAACAGGACTGAAACGAGGGTGACTCGGTTCAGAAAGGGACTTTGTCCACTAAGATAGTCTTGGCAATGAGTCTTGACTAATAAGAAATGATTCTCTTTGACTATGTGTGTATGCCAGAAAGTTTAATGTTTTAAGTTATGATTATTGTGATTACATTTCACTGCCATGAGTTATCCCAGGTTATGAAATTATGATCTCTTTTACAGGTTAAGATTTCCAAAAGTTACGTGCTTATGTATATGATGTGATTGATATTTCTTTTGTTTACCTTTACTGAGAATTTGAGCTCACCCTTTTATGTTTTCTTTTCCCCAGGATATAAAGAAAGGTTTTAGGTATAAAAAAAAGGGAGATCTTTATGGGAGACGTTGAAGATCTTTCACCAGGATTAGAAGATTATATTCCGAGCTTCCAAAGACACTAAACTATTACGATCCTTGTGTGTGTGTTTTTGTTATGCACTATGTATTCCGCAAATGTAATGTAATGTCCATGTACGTTAAGCTTCGGGTCTCTACAGTTGGTATCAGAGGACAAGGGGAAGTCACATAGACATTACATTACTTTTGAGGAATTCTTAGTACATAACAAAAACACACACACAAGGATCGTAATAGTTTAGTGTCTTTGGAAACTCGGAATATAATCTTCTAATCGTGGTGAAAGATCTTCAACATCTCCCATAAAGATCTTCCTTTTTTTACCTAAAACCTTTCTTTATATACAGGGGAAAAGAAAACATAAAAGGGTGAGCTCAAATTCTCAGTAAGGGTAAACAAAAGAAATATCAATCACATCATATTCATAAGAACATAACATTTTGGAAATCTTAACCTGCAGAAGAGAGCATAATTTCATAACATGGGATAAATCATGGCAGTGAAATGTAATCACAATAATCATAACATAAAACATGAAACTTTGTGGCATACACACATAATCATAGAGAATCATTTCTTGTTAGTCAAGACTCATTGCCAAGACTATCTTAGTGGACAAAGTCCCTTTCTCAACCGAGTCACCCTTGTTTCAGTCCTGTTTCACTGAACCGGTATAACCTACCATTCCAGCCATGTCTATCTCATGAGATATAAAATCTTTACCCAATGCATTGTAGGGAGATATAGGTCCCACCCATCTCATAATGATACCATTCTTATGTGTGCCACAAAATCATAAACCATACATCATTGCATAACCCATGTAATACAAATGGGAATCTTAAACATCATGACATCATAAAACAATTAATATAAGATAAAGGAATTCATAAAAATAATTCCATCACAACATGATCAAATCAATGTAATAATAGGGATAAAAACAGAACCCTTTATTATCTTAGATGGAAAATAATTTTGATAAAAAACTTGAACTCCATTCTTGAGTAAAATATCCTTTCTTCTTGAATTTTTTTTTTCCTTTCTTAACATGTCATACGACTTTAAACTAAAAGAAGTTGATTAAAAATAAACTTGAAAACTTGTAAAGGAAGCTTCTTAGAAATAATTTTTTAAAAATCCATTCATGTCGTATAAGTTTAAAAAAAACATTCTTCTTGTACTTTTGTCGGAAAAAGTCAAAAAAGTACCTCGTACGAAAAACGACAAAAGATTCCTTTCATATCTTTTACTAAAAACTCACCCAAGGGTAAAATAGGGTTTAAACAATTGTAGGTGAATGGAAATAATATTACATATTGAGGAAACATGGATGTGGATGATAAAATGCACCCTAGTAAATACTAAAGTATAAACAATCTCGGATAAAATTGAGATTGTAATATTTACCTTACCTTAGGTCCGATTTGCTTCGTAAGTGCCCGAACCTCATGTATAATGATTTAAATAATGTCATTGACTTATTATAGAATCATATTCATTGTTATGATATCATATATGGTTCACTTATGACTTTATATTACATGTTCTTTTGTAAATTCCATGTTAAAGAGCGTTTTGGGTAAAATTGTTTCATTTGTCGTCTGTGTTTTGTCTTGTAATTATTCATATGATTACTTAGATCATGATTACTTAATTCCATAATATAAAACATGATTTATATATATATATATATTCATAATATACATATATATAATAAATCAGTAAATGGAATGAAATACACCGTTCATGGAGACGGTAGGTCGTACGTACGCATGAACGCTGTTTTCGTTTCCTTATTGAGTTGAACGGAATTAAGTAGATGAAATTCATATATATACACATAAATCCAGTATCATTATTATGTCATATATTTCATGATTACTTATTATTTATACTTTATAATCATTCATGAATGGTTTAAAGTGGAGAATGAATCTCATCGCGTCGTGGAGACGGTAGTCCTTACGTACGCACGAGCGATGATATCGTTCTCATGATCGTGGGTTTGTATTGGAGTGTATGTATACTATTTCAGAATCAATATCACTTTAAAATAATAATATATAGTTATTATTTACACCATTATACCCATCCAAGTAAGGTGGTGGTGGAAAATAGATTTCACCACGGCGTGGAGACGGTATTCCGTACGTACGCACTTGCGGTGATTTCGTTTTCCGTAGGATGGATACATGGTGAAATAGGATTGTTTCATAATTATAATAACATATCAGTATATGAGTGATACTGATGTTATTACTTCATAATGAAACAACCTAAGAAGAAGAAGTGGAAGAAGAAATAAAGGTGAAAGAATCGGTAACGGAGATTACCTCTTCTTTGAAGCGTCTCTTTGAGACCTCCTCTTAGGGCACTAAAATTGGTCTTTGAGGAAGACCAGAACCTCTAGGATGTTTCTAGGGAATTGGAGAAGAGAATTTGGTAGGGTTTGTCCGAGATTTAAGGCACAAAGTTGTGTGAGGAAGAGAGGGAGGAGGTGCCCATTTATAAGGGAGGAGAGGGGCACCTTTGGAATAACTAAAAATATTATTTTATTATAAAGTCAAGTTCGGTTTTAAATAGCTCCAAATTGATTTATTTCGAGGATAAGGTGGCGATGGGTCGAAATACTCTCATACAATAGAATTTAGACAATTTTAGGTTCCTATTTTAACCTTATCATTTAGATTTAACATTAAGTTAAATAATTTTACTTTTACCGTGTCTTCTTGTGTTCTTACACTATAAGGTTAATAAACATACTATAAGAAGCCAAACGAACCCCAAATTTTTTATTATTAATATATATAACCTTATCTAAGTCATTTGGCAGAACCTTAGATTTTTATGAATAAAATAACAATTAATAATATAATATTTTATTTACAAACTATTTTATGTCAATTTTGACACTATTTAGTAATTGATTTTTGTGAAAATCATAACAGAATGATAAGTTAGAAAAAAGTTAATTAAATCAATAATAACATCTCATATTAACCTAGAAAATTAGTGGAATTCATAAGAAGTCTCAAATTACATTTATTTGGGTATTTATAACATCAATTATGTCAATATTTCATTAATAAGATAATTACTGCATCATCTTTGTGTCATAATAAATGATAATTATTTAATCCCTAAAAATTCTTAATAAATTCCTATGATGTAGATAATTGTATTATCTTTCTGTAAACTATTCATTTTCTAAGTTTCATGAAGTTTATCACTAGATAAAAATTATTATACTTATATAATTTAAGAAAGTGACATGTTGTCACATTCTTTGGTTTTAATAATAATTAAATTATTTTCATTGAAAAAATTTAATTAAATGAATCTAATCCGACCCTTAGGTGACATGGGTCAACTTTAAGTCATCCAATAGAATTTTGACATTTTTTAGGGTAATTTTAAAATATTATATTTACCTTTAATTACCCGATTTACCTTTAACTATGGTAAATAAAATTTACCGTAGTTACTATTCATAAATCCAAAAAATAAAAAGTAGCTTATTAACATAATTTGGACCCACTGATTACAAATATGGAATCCATTTTTCCAAATTCAATACACAAAATATGCAGAAAGTAAATTAAAATTAATCCCGTTGTCGAAAGAAAATGGGTTTTTCTTTAAAACATTGCAAAATATTGAATTGATTTAACCTACGAATTCAAGGTAAAATCATTGCTAATGACATACATTATATTAAATGGTAAAAATGTATTCTATTTATACTTTAAAACCATTCAATATTATAATTTAACCACATAAGATATTATGATGAAAAAAAGTTGTTTTTAATTAAAATATAGCGTGTTTTTACTATTCATTAAAATATGAAAGTTATCGGAAAAGTATCAAAACATTATCTAATGTAAATTTTTATATCCTGATTCAAAATAAGAATTTTATTTTGTCAAATTGACCATATAAACATGTCAAAAACTAGATTTAAAGTGGGTGCGCCATCAAAAGGCGGCAAAACTGCATTTTTTGAAAAATACTTATTTTACCCGAAAAATTTATTTTGTTCTTATACCATGTTCTAGAAATGTGTAAGATGAATAATAATGTTATAAAATTCAAAATTTAGTTAACACTATTCATAACGGCTAGTTCATGGCAATATTATAATAATATATCGTTGTTTATTGAAACCCAGTATTGCGCACAACACATGCTATCAAGGAAGGTCACGATTGCGTGTAATGCAAGCCAAGTCAGGGTTGCGTGTTGTGAAAGAATACTTCGTTGTTTCGTATAACATAATCCAACCATATTTCATTTATACATTGAATATATATATATACTCAATGTTGTGTAGAATAATTATTAACAAAATTGTGTGTAACATGATCCAAGAATAGTATTGCGTATACTGCAAGCTAATACGGTGTTGTGTATAGCGCAAGGTAATCTTGGTGTAGAATACAACACAAGACATTAACAAAATTAAAAGAATATTTTTCATAAAATCTAGGGGTGTTACATTCTACCCACCTTAAAATGAATTTCGCCCTCGAAATTCGTTGGGGTTATAAATGGTTTACTATTCGAAAGTTTCTTTAATAGAAACCCACATAGTAAAAAGGAATACAAAAACCAATCTTTAAAAACAAAAGTATGAAACGTAACGGTTACCCAAATAAACTAATCACTAGGTTTCCACATAGGTGAAAATATGGATATGGAAGAGAAATCTAACCATCATGTTCTGATGGATAGTGGTAGAGAACATGGCTATAGAAAAGCTAGCAATCACAAAGCCATAAATTTGTGACGATCTAAGGTACCATCTGATTCATCAGATATAAGAGCACTAAGACAACATTTTTGGTTTTCAAGATCATTTCCCTAAAGTTGATGAAATTGGAATTAGAAGAAATACTTTCGTGATTTTGGTATAGTCTCACTGTTTTTCGTTCTTTGGACAATTCCCACTTCATATCTTAAAGAAATGAAGTTGAATTTGTCATTCGTGATGTGTTAGTAGATCATGTGATAGAATGATGGGTCATTCCATCTCTTTCAAACAAAAGGTTAGAAAAAGTTATAAGTCCATCTTATGGTTAATCGTATATGGTTCCAAAAATGAACTTATACTTCATATATCATACCGCTTAATAAAATAAAACTAGTTTCTACTAAACAGGGACTTCCTGTAGGCCAGTGGTATGCGATAAAGGCCAGTCCCACTTCGGTTGTGGGTTTGATTCCCACAGCCTTGTCCGACGCGATGGGATGTCACCCGTCCTGCAGGTTGTCCTTTTTCTAAAGCTATATTACTATAACATCCCATCAATAATATCGAAAAAAACACACACATCCATGTTAGGAACAACCTAAGAAGAAGAAGTGGAAGAAGAAATAAAGGTGAAAGAATCGGTAACGGAAATTACCTCTTCTTTGAAGCGCCTCTTTGAGACCGCCTCTTAGGGAAATAAAATTGGTCTTTGAGGAAGACCAGAACCTCTAGGATGTTTCTAGGGAAGTGGAGAAGAGAATTTGTCAGGGGTTGGATGAGCTTGAAGGCTCAAAGTTGTGTGAGGAAGAGACGGAGAAGGTGCCCTTTTATAAGGGAGGAGAGGGGCTCCTTTGGAAAAACTAAAAATATTATTTTATTATAAAGTCAAGTTCGGTTTTAAATAGCTCCAAATTGATTTATTTCGAGGCTAAGGTGGGGATGGGTCGAAATCATCTCATCTAATAGAATTTAGACAAGTTTAGGTTCCTATTTTAACCTTGTCATTTAGATTTAACATTAAGTTAAATAATTTTACTTTTACCGTGTCTTCTTGTGTTCTTACACTATAAGGTTGATAAACATACTATAAGAAGCCAAACGATCCCCAAATTGTTTATTATTAATATATATAACCTTATCTAAGTCATTTGGCCGATCCTTGGATTTTTAAGAATAAAATAACAATTAATAATATAATATTTTTTTTAAAAACTATTTTATGTCAATTTTGACACTATTTAGTAATTGATTTTTGTGAAAATCATAACAGAATGATAAGTTCGAACAAAGTTAATTAAATCAATACTAACATGTTTTATTAACCTAGAAAATTAGTGTAATTCATAAAAAGTCTCAAATTATATTTATTTGGGTATTTATAACATCAATTATGTCAATATTTCATCAATAAGATAATTACTGCATCATCGTTGTGTCATAAATAAATTAAATTATTTAATGTCTAAAAATTACAAATAAAATACCATTATGTAGGAAATCTTTTTAGATTTCTAAGTAATATTTATAGTCGAATTTACTTCATGTATAACCCCATATTAAAAATGGTTTAGTAAATAAACTTTGATTTTAACTCTTTTAACCCTTCTTTAAATAAATTAATACTAAATATCCTAATCTAATCCAAGTGGGCCTAAATGGTCATATTTTATTCCTAAGTTTGTTTTTGGTCGAATTACACTTGTCCAATAGAATTAGGACATGTTTTAGGGTAATAATAATATCCTTTCTACCCTTAATTACCCTATTTACTTTTAACCGTGGTAAAAAGTAAAAAGTTACTATTCACCAAAAAATTATTTTCATCTCATTGAACTACATTTTACTTACTGACATCAACCGTGTCTCTCATATTTTTGAAATTCCACTCACAAAAACGGTAAAATTAAGTTTTATGAACAATTCAGTTTTTTTTAACTACCACTTAGTGGTTTCACTATTCATCAAAAATTGAAAGTTTTCAGAAAAATACCAAAAATTAGGCCTAAGCTATATTTGATATTATGAACTCAAAAATGATTTCTATTTTACCAAATTCAAAACATATCAGTTGCATTAATTAATTTAAAAATTAATTCCCATCGTCAAAACAATTAGCGTGTTCTTAAGAGATAATAACTATCAAAAGATTGACACTTGTTTATGTCTGGTTTAAATGTGAAATTACATCCAATGACCAACATTGTATTAAATTGTAAAAATATATTCTAAATATACTTTAAAACCACTCAAATTAAAAATTTATCACTATAAATTATTTCGATTGAAAAAGTTGTTTTTAATTAAAATTTAGTAATTTTCACTATTCATCAAAATATGAAAGTTATCCGAAAATCACCAAAATATCACCCTAAGCTAATTTCGATATTACGAATCCAAAAATGAATTCCATTTTGAAAAATAAAATTTACAAAATTTCAAAAAGTGGTTATTACTATTCATAATGGCTAGTTTTAATAATATTTTAATAGGATATTGTTGTTTAGTGAAACTCGTTATTGCGTACTACACACGCTATACCGAGTTTCACTAAACAACGATATGCTATTAAAATATTATTAAAACTAGCCATTATGAATAGTAATAACCACCTTTTAAAATTTTAGAAATTTAATCACTCAAAATGGACTTCATTTTTGGATTCGGTGTATCGAATTTAGCCTAAGGTGAAATTTTGGTACTTTTCGGATAACTTTCATATTCTGATGAATAGTGAAAATTACTAAATTTTAATTAAAAACAACTTTTTTAATCGAAATAATTAATAGTGATAAATTTTTAATTTCAGTGGTTTTAAAGTATATTTAGAATATATTTTTACAATTTAATACAATGTTGGTCATTGGATGCAATTCTACATTTAAACCAGTTATAAACAAGTTTCAATCTTTGGATAGTTATTATCTCTTAAAACACGCTATTTGTTTTGACGACAGGAATTAACTTTTAAATTAGTTAATGAAACTGATATGTTTTGAATTTGGTAAAATAGACATCATTTTTGAGTTCATAATATCAAATATAGCTTAGGCCTAATTTTTGGTATTTTTCTGAAAACTTTCAATTTTTGGTGAATAGTGAAACCACTAAGTGGTAGTTAAAAAACTGAATTGTTCATAAAACATAATTTTACCGCTTCTGTGAGTGGAATTTCAAAAATCCGAGAGACACGGTTGATGTCAGTAAGTAAAATGTGGTTCAATGAGATTAAAATAATTTTTTGGTGAATAGTAACTTTTTACTTTTTTTTACCACGGTTAAAAGTAAATAGGGTAATTAAGAGTAGAAATGATATTATTACCGTAACACATGTCCTAATTCTATTGGACAAGTGTAATTCGACAAAAAACAAACTTAGGAATAAAATATGACCATTTAGGCCCACTAGGATTAGATTAGGTCATTTATTATTAATTTATTTAAAGAAGGGTTAAAAGAGTTAAAATCAAAGTTTATTTACTAAAACATTTCTAATATAGGGTTATACATAAGATAAATTCGAATATAAATACTCATTAGAAATCTAAAAAGATTTCCTACATAATGATATTTTATTTATAATTTTTAGACATTAAATAAATTAATTTATTTATGACATAATGATGATGCAGTAATTACCATAATAGTGAAAAATGTTAATAATTGATATTATAAATACCCAAATAAATATAATTTGAGACTTTTTATGATTTAAACTAATTTTCTAGGTTAATATGACATGTTAGTATTAATTTAATTAACTTTGTTCGAACTTATCATTCTGTTATGATTTTCACAAAAATCAATTACTAAATAGTGTCAAAATTGACATAAAATAGTTTTTAAAACAAATATTATATTATTAATTGTTATTTTATTCCTAAAAATATAAGGTTCGGCCAAATAACTTAGATAAGGTTATATATATTAATAATAAACAATTTGGGGTTCGTTTGGCTTCTTATAGTAAGTTTATTAACGTTATAGTGTAAGAACACAAGAAGACACGGTAAAAGTAAAATTATTTAACTTAATGTTAAATCTAAATGATAAGGTTAAAATAGGAACCTAAACTTGTCTAAATTCTATTGTATGAGAGTATTTCGACCCATCCCCACCTTATCCTCTAAATAAATCTATTTGGATCTATTTAAAACCGAACTTGACTTTATAATAAAATAATATTTTTAGTTTTTCCAAAGGAGCCCCTCTCCTCCCTTATAAAAGGGCACCTCCTCCCTCTCTTCCTCACACGACTTTGAGCCTTCAAGCTCGGACAAACCCTGCCAAATTCTTTTCTCCACTTCCCTGTAAACATCCTAGAGGTTCTGGTCTTCTTCAAAGACCCATTTTAGTGCCCTAAAAGGAGGTCTCAAAGAAGCACTTCAAGGAAGAGGTAATTTCCGTTACCGATTCTTTCACCTTTATTTCTTCTTCCACTTCTTCTTATTAGGTTGTTTCATTATGAAGTAATAACATCAGTGTCACTCCTATACTGATATGTTATTATAAGTATGAAACAATCCTATTTCACCATCTATCCATCCTACGGAAAACGAAATCACCGCGCGTGCGTACGTACGGAATACCGTCTCCACGCCGTGGTGAAATCTATTTTCCACCACCACCTTACTTGGATGGGTATAATGGTGTAAATAATAACAATATATTATTATTTTAAAGTGATATTGATTCTGAAATAGTATACATACACTCCAATACAGTCCCACGATCATGAGAACGATATCATCGCTCGTGCGTACGTACGGACTACCGTCTCCACGACGCGATGAGATTCATTCTCCACTTTAACCATTCATGAATGATTATAAAATATATATAATAAGTAATCATGAAATATATGACATTTTAAAGCTACTGGACTTATGTGTATATATATGTATGTCATCTACTTAATTCCACTCAATTCAATAACGAAAAGAAAACAGCGTTCATGCGTACGTATGGCCTACCGTCTCCATGAATGGTGTATTTCTTTCCATTTATCGATCCATTATATATATGTATATTATGAATATATATTATATATAAATAATTCTTTATATTCTATAATTAAGTAATAATGATCTAAGTAATCATATTAATAATTACAAGTTAAAACACGAACGACAAATGAGACGATTTTACCCAAAACGCTACTTTAACATGAATTTACAAAAGAACGAGTAATATAAAGTCATAAGTGAACCATATATGATATAATAACAATGAATATGATTCTTTAATAAGTCAATGACATTATTTAAATCATTATACAGGAGGTTCGGATACTTACGAAGCAAATCGGACCTAAGGTAAGGGAAATATCACAATCTCATTTTTATCCGAGATTGTTTATACTTTGGAATTTACCGGGGTGTATTTTATCATCCACATCCATGTTCCCTCAATATTTAATATTATTTCCATCCACCTGCAATTGTTAAAATTCAATTTTACCCTTCGGTGAGTTTTTAGTAAAATATATGAAAGGAATCTTTTGTCGTTTTTCGTACGAGGTACTTTTTTGAATTTTTCGACAAAAGTACGAGAAGAATGTTTTTTTAACTTATATGGCATGAATGGATTTTTAAAACATTTTTTCCAAGAAGATTCCTTTAAAAGTTTTAATGTATATTTTTAATCAACTTATTTTAGTTTTGAATTGTATGAAAAGTTATGAAAGGAAAAGTGTTTTTGAAGTAAAAAGGATATTTTCCTCAAGAATGGAGTTCAAGAATTTTATCAAAATTATTTTCCATCTAAGATAATATAGGGTTCTGTTTCTATCCCTATTATTACATGGATTTGATTATGTTGTGATGGAAATATTTTTATGAATTCCTTTATCCTATATGAATTGTTTTATGATGTCATGATGTTTTAGATTCCCATTTTTATTACATGGGTTATGCTATTATGTATGGTTTATGATTTTGTGGCACACATAAGAATGGTATCATTATGAGATGGGTGGGACCTATATCTCCCTCCAATGAATTGGGTAAAGATTTTATATCTCATGAGATAGACATGGCTGGAATGGTAGGTTATACCGGTTCAGTGAAACAGGACTGAAACGAGGGTGACTCGGTTCAGAAAGGGACTTTGTCCACTAAGATAGTCTTGGCAATGAGTATTGACTAATAAGATATGATTCTTTATGATTATGTGTGTATGACACAAAGTTTAATGTTTTATGTTATGATTATTGTGATTACATTTCACTGCCATGAGTTATCCCAGGTTATGAAATTATGATCTCTTTTACAGGTTAAGATTTCCAAAAGTTATGTGCTTATGTATATGATGTGATTGATATTTCTTTTGTTTACCCTTACTGAACATTTGAGCTCACCCTTTTATGTTTTCTTTTCCCCAGGATATAAAGAAAGGTTTTAGGTATAAAAAAAGAAGATCTTTATGGGAGATGTTGAAGATATTTCACCAGGATTAGAAGATTATATTCTGAGTTTCCAAAGACACTAAACTATTACTATCCTTGTGTGTGTGTTTTTGTTATGTACTAAGTATTCTGCAAATGTAATGTAATGTCAATGTACGTCAAGATACGGGTCTCTACAGTTGGTATCAGAGGAAAGGTTTAGTCAACCTTGGGAAACTAGGATGTGAGAACGTTAGTGAGATCCCTAGAGATATTTCTAAGGTATGTCTAGGGATGTCCCTAAGGATAAGTATACATATAGGATATAGTCCTAGAACTCTGGTAACTATCATAGAATTTAACCTAAGATGTTAGATATTGAGGGTAATCCCCCTTTACTATGTTGTTTTCTCTAGCATGATTTTTTCCTCTCACAAGATTCTTTTTGTGTTTTAGTTAATGGAGGGAACCAGAAGGAATTCAGTTAACATTGAATCCAATGAAAAAATTGGTGACTATGAGCAAAAAAATTGTGTAATTCCTAGAGAGAAAGATATTGTGATTATGCCGAATCAGTCATCGCGATATATGATTAACAAGGTGAAATTTAGTGGTATGCATAATTCATCAAAGAAGAGGAAGATAAACTATTATTCATGTTCGCATGTTGAGGAGCATAAAGAAAGGAAGCTTGAGATTTCTAATGAAGGGAAGAAGAACCTTGAGGAATACCTCAAATGGAGGGACCGATGTTATCTGTGTGGAGAAAAGGGTCATAGAGTGACAGACTATTATGGAGTTCAATGTCTTATTTGCGGAGAACATGGGCATTACCCAACTCAATGCCCTGACCTAAAAAGTTACTTCTAAATCAAGGAAGGACTTATTCCAGGACAATCATTGAAGTGGATGGACTGAAGTGTCTATGTATTGGTATTCAAGAATAATGATTGTTGAGGTACTTTTATGGTGTATTGAAATATTTATGTATTGGTCTATTGTGGTTTTCAATAATTTTAAGGTACTAGTAACCATGAAAATTGATTCAAATATTTTGGAAAGTAGATGATATGCACATAATGAAGGGATAAGGAGAAAATGAAATGTTTGACAGTATTCATGAGCTCATGATTGATATAAGGACTAAGTGATATCATGGTTTGAGTATATAGAATTTTGAGGATTTTGGTACGTGGAAAGAGTTAACTTTTAACAGAACTCATGTTTTCAATAAGGTTTAATGGGATTTCAAGAGAGTACATGATTAAAGCCTTTGAATGTTTGGAATGTGACCAACAAGATATATCTTATGATATATGCGGATCAACGATGGTATTAAATCTCTGAGAGTGGACTGCAGTATTATGGATAAGCCTAAATATTGGAATGGATTATGTTGGGCATAAGTTAGTATTGTTTGTTTTTCGATATTATTGATGGGATGTTATAGTAATACATTTTTAAAAAAAGGACAACCTGTAGGACGGGCGACAACCCATCGCGTCGGACAAGGCCGTGGGAATCAAACCCACAACCGAAGTGCGACTGGCCTTTATCGCCTACCACTGGACTACAGGAAGTCTCTGGTTAGTATAAACTAGTTTTATTTTATTAAGCGGTATGATATATGAAGTATAAGTTCATTTTTGGAACCATATACGATTAACCATAAGATGGACTTATAACTTTTTCTAACCTTTTGTTTGAAAGAGATGGAATGACCCGTCATTCTATCACATGATCTGCTAACACTTCACGAATAACAAATTCAACTTCATTTATTTAATAGATGAATTGGAAATTGTTTAAGGTACGAACAACAGTGAGATTGTACCAAAATAAAGTAAGTGTTTATTCTAATTCAAATTCTTCAACTTTAGGGAAACGATCTTGAAAACCAAAAATGTTGTCTTAGTGCTCTTATATCTGATTAATCAGATGGTACCTTAGATCGTCACAAATTTATGGATTTGTGATTGTTGGCTTTTCCATAGCCATGTTCTCTTCCACTCTCCATCAGAACATGATGGTTAGATTTTTCTTCCATATCCATATTTTCACCTTTGTGGAAACCCAGTGATTAGTTTATTTGGGTAACCGTTACGTTTCATACTTTTGTTTTTAAATATTGGTTTTGGTATTCCTTTTTACGTTGTGGGTTTCTATTAAAGAAACTTTCAAGTAGTAAACCATTTATAACCCTGACGAATTTTGAGGGAGAAATTCATTTTAAGGGGGTAGAATGTAACACCCCGATATTTTATGAAAAATATTCTTTTTAATTTCGTTAATGTCTTGTGTTGTACGCTACACCAAAAAGAGCTTGCTCAACACGCATCCTTGACTTGCCGTGTATTAAACGCAATCACGACCTTCCTCGATAACGTGTGTAGTACGCAATACCGAGTTTCACTAAACAACGATATGCTATTAAAATATTATTAAAACTAGCCGTTATGAATAGTAATAACCACCTTTTAAAATTTCAGAAATATTATCTCTCAAAATGGACTTCATTTTTGGATTCGGAGTATCGAATTTAGCCTGAGGTGAAATTTTGGTACTTTTCGGATAACTTTCATATTCTGATGAATAGTGAAAATTACTAAATTTTAATTAAACACAACTTTTTTAATCGAAATAATTAATAGTGATAAATTGTTAATTTGAGTGGTTTTAAAGTATATTTAGAATATATTTTTACAATTTCATACAATGTTGGTCATTGGATGTAATTCTACATTTAAACCAGTTATAAACAAGTTTCAATCTTTTGATAGTTATTATCTCTTAAAAACACGCTATTTGTTTTGACGACGGGAATTAATTTTTAAATTAGTTAATGAAACTGATATGTTTTGAATTTGGTAAAATAGACATCATTTTTGAGTTCATAATATCAAATATATCTTAGGCCTAATTTTTGGTATTTTTCTAAAAACTTTCAATATTTGATGAATAGTGAAACCACTAAGTGGTAGTTAAAAAAACTGAATTGTTCATAAAACATAATTTTACCGCTTCTGTAAGTGGAATTTCAAAAATCCGAGAGACACGGTTGATGTCAGTAATTAAAATGTGGTTCAATGAGATGAAAATAATTTTTTGGTGAATAGTAACTTTTTACTTTTTTTTACCACGGTTAAAAGTAAATAGGGTAATTAAGAGTAGAAATGATATTATTACCCTAACACATGTCCTAATTCTATTGGACAAGTTTAATTCGACCAAAAAAAAACTTGGGAATAAAATATGACCATTTAGGCCCACTTGGATTAGATTAGGATATTTATTATTAATTTATTTAAAGAAGGGTTAAAAGAGTTAAAATCAAAGTTTATTTACTAAAACATTTTTAATATGGGGTTATACATAAGATAAATTCGAATATAAATACTCATTAAAAATATAAAAAGATTTCCTACATAATTATATTTTATTTATAATTTTTAGACATTAAATAAATTAATTTATTTATGACATAATGATGATGCAGTAATTACCATAATAGTGAAAAATTTTAATAATTGATATTATAAATACCCAAATAAATATAATTTGAGACTTTTTATGATTTAAACTAATTTTATAGGTTAATATGACATGTTAGTATTGATTTAATTAACTTTGTTCGAACTTATCATTCTGTTATGATTTTCACAAAAATCAATTACTAAATATTGTCAAAATTGACAAAAAATAGTTTTTAAAACAAATATTATATTAGTAATTGTTATTTTATTTCTAAAAATCTAAGGTTCGGCAAAATGACTTATATAAGGTTATATATATTAATAATAAACAATTTGGGGTTTTTTTGGCTTCTTATAGTAAGTTTATTAACCTTATAGTGTAAGAACACAAGAAGACACGGTAAAAGTAAAATTATTTAACTTAATGTTAAATCTAAATGATAAGGTTAAAATAGGAATCTAAACTTGTTGAAATTATATTGTATGAGAGTATTTAGACCCATCCCCACCTTAGCCTCGAAATAAATCAATTTGGAGCTATTTAAAACTGAACGTGACTTTATAATAAAATAATATTTTTAGTTTTTCCAAAGGAGACCCTCTCCTCCCTTATAAAAGGGCACCTCCTCCCTCTCTTCCTCACACGACATTGAGCCTTCAAGCTCGGCCAACCCCTGCCAAATTATCTTCTCCACTTCCCTAGAAACATCCTAGAGGTTATGGTCTTCTTCAAAGACCCATTTTAGTGCCCTAAAAGGAGGTCTCAAAGAAGCACTTCAAAGAAGAGGTAATTTCCGTTACCGATTCTTTCACATTTATTTCTTCTTCCACTTCTTCTTCTTAGGTTGTTTCATTATGAAGTTATAACATCAGTGTCACTTATATACTGATATGTTATTATAAGTATGAAACAATCCTATTTCACCATCTATCCATCCTATGGAAAACGAAATTACCGCGCGTGCGTACGTACGGAATACCGTCTCCACGCTGTGGTGAAATCTATTTTCCACCACCACCTTACTTAGATGGGTATAATGGTGTAAATAATAACTATATATTATTATTTTAAATTGATTTTGATTATGAAATAGTGTACATACACTCCAATACAGTCCCACGATCATGAGAACGATATCATTGCTCGTGCGTACGTACGGACTACCGTCTCCACGACGTGATGAGATTCATTCTCCACTTTAACCATTCATGAATGATTATAAAGTATATATAATAAGTAATCATGAAATATATGACATTATAAAGATACTATAATTATCTGTATATATATGTATGTCATCTACCTAATTCCACTCAATTCAATAACGAAAAGAAAATATCGTTCATGCGTACGTACGGCCTACCGTCTCAATGAACGGTGTATTTCTTTCCATTTATCGATCCATTATATATATGTATATTCTGAATATATATTATATATAAATCATGTTTTATATTATATAATTAAGTAATAATTATCTAAGTAATCATATTAATAATTACAAGTTAAAACACGAACGACAAATGAGACGATTTTACCCAAAACGCTACTTTAACATGAATTTACAAAAGAACAGGTAATATAAAGTCATAAGTGAACCATATATGATATAATAACAATGAATATGATTCTGTAATAAGTCAATGACATTATTTAAATCATTATAAAGGAGGTTCGGACACTTACGAAGCAAATTAGACCTAAGGTAAGGGAAATATCACAATCTCATTTTTATCCGAGATTGTTTATACTTTGGAATTTACGGGGTTGTATTTTATCATCCACATCCATGTTTCCTCAATATGTAATATTATTTCCATCCACCTACAATTGTTTAAATCCAATTTTACCCTTCGGTGAGTTTTTAGTAAAAGATATGAAAGGAATCTTTTGTCGTTTTTCGTACGAGGTACTTTTTTGACTTTTCCGACAAAAGTACGAGAAGAATGTTTTTTTTAACTTATACGGCATGAATGGATTTTTAAAACATTTTTTCCAAGAAGATTCCTTTAAAAGTTTTCAAGTTTATTTTTAATCAACTTCTTTTAGTTTTGAATGGTATGAAAAGTTATGAAAGGAAAAGTGTTTTTGAAGTAGAAAGGATATTTTTCTCAAGAATGGAGTTCAAGAGTTTTATCAAAATTATTTTCCATCTAAGATAATATAGGGTTCTGTTTCTATCCCTATTATTACATGGATTTGATTATGTTGTGATGGAAATATTTTTATGAATTCCTTTATCCTATATGAATTGTTTTATGATGTCATGCTGTTTAAGATTCCCATTTTTATTACATGGGTTATGCTATGATGTATGGTTTATGATTTTGTGGCACACATAAGAATGGTATAATTATGAGATGGGTGGGACCTATATCTCACTCCAATGCATTGGGTAAAGATTTTATATCTCATGAGATAGACATGGCTGGAATGGTAGGTTATACCGGTTTAGTGAAACAGGACTGAAACGAGGGTGACTCGGTTCAGAAAGGGACTTTGTCCACTAAGATAGTCTTGGCAATGAGTCTTGACTAATAAGATATGATTCTTTATGATTATGTGTGTATACCACAAATTTTAATGTTTTAAGTTATGATTATTGTGATTACATTTCACTGCCATGAGTTATCCCAGGTTATGAAATTATGATCTCTTTTACAGGTTAAGATTTCCAAAAGTTATGTGCTTATGTATATGATGTGATTGATATTTCTTTTGTTTACCCTTACTGAGCATTTGAGCTCACCATTTTATGTTTTCTTTTCCCTAGGATATAAAGAAAGGTTTTAGGTATAAAAAAAATAAGATCTTTATGGGAGATGTTGAAGATCTTTCACCAGGATTAGAAATTATATTCCGAGTTTCCAAATACACTAAACTATTACGATCCTTGTGTGCGTGTTTTTTTTATGTACTAAGTATTCCGCAAATGTAATGTAATGTCCATGTACGTCAAGCTTCGGGTCTCTACAGTAATGTAACAGCCCAAGATTTTATGAAAAATATTCTTTTTAATTTCACTAATGTCTTGTGTTTTACGCCACACCAAAAGGATCTTGCACAACACACATCATTGACTTGCCTTGTATTACACGCAATCACGACCTTCCTCGATAGCGTGTGTAGTACGCAATACTGAGTTTCACTAAACAACGATATGCTATTAAAATATTATTAAAACTAGCCATTATGAATAGTAATAACCACCTTTTAAAATTTTAGAAATTTTATCTCTCAAAATGGACTTAATTTTTGGATTCGGAGTATCGAATTTAGCCTAAGGTGAAATTTTGGTACTTTTCGGATAACTTTCATATTCTGATGAATAGTGAAAATTACTAAATTTTAATTAAAAACAACTTTTTAAATCAAAATAATTAATAGTGATAAATTGTTAATTTGAGTGGTTTTAAAGTATATTTAGAATATATTTTTACAATTTAATACAATTTTGGTCATTGGATGTAATTCTACATTTAAACCAGTTATAAACAAGTTTCAATCTTTTGATAGTTATTATCTCTTAAAAACACGCTATTTGTTTTGACGACGGAAATTAATTTTTAAATTAATTAATGCAACTGATATGTTTTGAATTTGGTAAAATATAAATCATTTTTGAGTTCATAATATCAAATATAGCTTAGGCCTAATTTTTGGTATTTTTCTGAAAACTTTCAATTTTTGATGAATAGTGAAACCACTAAGTGGTAGTTAAAAAAAACTGAATTGTTCATAAAACTTAATTTTACCGCTTCGGTGAGTGGAATTTCAAAATTCTGAGAGACACGGTTGATGTCAGTAAGTAAAATGTGGTTCAATGAGATGAAAATAATTTTTTGGTGAATAGTAACTTTTTACTTTTTTTTTACCACGGTTAAAAGTAAATAGGGTAATTAAGGGTAGAAATGATATTATTATTACCCTAACACATGTCCTAATTCTATTGGACAAGTGTAATTCGACCAAAAACAAACTTAGGAATAAAATATGACCATTTAGCCCCACTTCGATTATATTAGGACATTTATTATTATTTAATTCAAAGAAGAGTTAAAAGAGTTAAAATCAAAGTTTATTTAATAAAACGTTTTTAATATAGGGTTATACATAAGATAAATTCGAATATAAATACACATTAGAAAGCTAAAAAGATTTCATACATAATGATATTTTATTTATAATTTTTAGACATTAAATAAATTAATTTATTTATGACATAATGATGATGCAGTAATTACCATAATAGTGAAAATTTTAATAATTGATATTATAAATACCCAAATAAATATAATTTGAGACTTTTTATGATTTGGAGCTATTTAAAACCGAACTTGACTTTATAATAAAATAATATTTTTAGTTTTTCCAAAGGAGCCCCTCTCCTCCCTTATAAAAGGGCACCTCCTCCCTCTCTTCCTCACACAACTATGAGCCTTCAAGCTCGGCCAACCCCTGCCAAATTCTCTTCTCCACTTTCCTAGAAATATCCTAGAGGTTCTGGTCTTCCTCAAAGATCAATTTTAGTGCCCTAAAAGAAGGTCTCAAAGAAGCACTTCAAAGAAGAGGTAATGTCCGTTACCGATTCTTTCATCTTTATTTCTTCTTCCACTTCTTCTTCTTTAGTTGTTTCATTATGAAGTAATAACATCAGTATCACTCATATACTGATATGTTATTATAAGTATGAAACAAACCTATTTCACCATCTATCCATCCTACGGAAAACGAAATCACCGCACGTGCGTACGTACGGAATACCGTCTCCACGCCGTGGTGTAATCTATTTTCCACACCACCTTAATTGGATGGGTATAATGGTGTAAATAATGACTATATATGACTATTATAAAGTGATATTGATTCTGAAATAGTATACATATACTCCAATACAATTCCACGATCATAGGAACGATATCATCACTCGTGCGTACGTACGGAATACAGTCTCCACGATGTGATGTGACTCGTTCAACGTGATCTTAATTTCATAATGATTATATAAATGAATTGAATGAATGAATATGATATATATTACACTAATACCATTATAAAAATGAGTTATCTATAACCTAAAGAAAAGAATAAGAATTTATTCGACGAAACACGCATAAGAACAAAAAGTTATAAACACCCGAATAACAAGTAGCAATGAAATATTACTACTAAGAAGCTAAGAATATGACCATATATGATATCATAAAAATAAGTATGATTTTGGAATAAGTCAATAACATTATTTAAATCAATATACAGGAGGTTCGGACACTTACAAATCAAGTTGGACCTAAGGTAAGGGAAATATCACAATCTCATTTTTATCCGAGATTGTTTATACTTTAGTATTTACTGGGGTGTATTTTATCATCCACATCCATGTTTCCTAAAAATGTAATATTATTTCCATCCACCTACAATTTTTTAAATCCAATTTTACCCTTTGGTGAGTTTTTAGTAAAGAATATGAAAGGAATCTTTTGTCGTTTTTTGTACAAGGTACTTTTTGACTTTTCTGACAAAAGTATGAGGAGAATGTTATTTTTAACTTATACGGCGTGAATGGATTTTTACGGTTTCATAACGCCTCATTTTCAGGAAGCTTCCTCTACAAGATTGCATGATTATTTTTAATAAAACCCTTATCTTTTAAAATTGCACGGAATTTTGTGAAAAGAACATGATTTTAAAGAAGAAAGGATATTTTCCTCAAGAATTCATTTCAAGTGTTTCGTCAAAACTATTTTACATATAAGATGACATTATTTCATATGTGTATGTTTCAAGTAAAATTTCTCTATGATTTAAATGGATTCAATTTTCTTATGATGAAATGATATCAATTGTTTATGGATTATGTTATGATGGCATGATGTTTAAGAATCCCATTTTATTTCATTGGTTATGTTATGATGTATGATTTATGATTTTGTGGCACACATATGAATGGTATCATTATGAGATGGGTGGGACCTATATCTACCTCCAATTCATTGGGTAAAGATTTTATATCTCAGTAGATATACATGGCTGGAATGGTAGGTTATACCGGTTCAGTGAAACAGGACTGAAATGAGGGTGACTCGGTTCAGAAAGGGACTTTGTCCACTAAGATAGTTTTGGCAATGAGTCTTGACTAACAAGAAATGATTCTCTATGATTATGTGTGTATGCCAAAAAGTTTAATGTTTTATGTTATGATTATTGTGATTACATTTCACTGCCATGAGTTATCCCAGGTTATGAAATTATGATCTCTTTTACAGGTTAAGATTTCCAAAAGTTATGTGCTTATGTATATGATGTGATTGATATTTCTTTTGTTTACCCTTACTGAGCATTTGAGCTCACCATTTTATATTTTCTTTTCCTCAGGATATAAATAAAGGTTTTAGGTATAAAAAAAAGGAAGATCTTTATGGGAGATGTTGAAGATCTTTCACCAGGATTAAAAGATTATATTCCAAGTTTCCAAAGACACTAAACTATTACGATCCTTGTGTGTGTGTTTTTGTTATGTACTAAGTATTCCACAAATTTAATGTAATGTCCATGTACGTCAAGCTTCGGGTCTCTACAGTTGGTATCAGAGGAAAGGTTTAGTCAACCTTTGGAAACTATGATGCGAAAACATTAGTGAGATCCCTAGAGATATTTCTAAGGTATGTCTAGGGGTGTCCCTAAGGTTAAGTATATGTATAGGTTATAGTACTAGAATTACGCTAACGATCATAGAATTAAACCTAAGATGTTCGATATTGAAGGTACTCCCCCTATATGATGTTGTTTTCCCTAGCATGATTTTTGTCTCTCACACTATTCTTTTTGGGTTTTAGACGATGGCTGGAACCCGAAGGAACCGTGTTGATCAATGCAATGGACAATGCAATGATTTTCCTCCTGAACAAACAAATGTTATGGGAGATGGAGTGCAAAATCTTATTCTATACTTACACAAGCTATGAATCATTTTGGACTTCCAAATGAGCAGAGAAGGGAACAATATTCTATTGAGTCCTTCATGAGGCAATGTCCACCTTCTTTCAGTGGGTCTTCTAATCCACTTGTTGCTGAACAATGGATCAGTACCACTGAAAAGATATTTTCAGTTCTTCAATGTTCTGAACATGATAAAGTCATCTTAGTAGTGTATCGTTTGGAAGGTGATGCTGATCAATGATGGAATCTTATTAAGAATACGAGGCAAAGGGATGAAATTGAGTCCATGGAATGGGACGAGTTCAAGAACTTCTTTTTCAATAAGTACTTCCCTCGTATTCTTCGAACAAATATGGAGAAGGAGTTTCTTGAACTAAAGAAAAAGGATGATGAATCTGTTGGTATATACGAAGCTAATTTTACAAGACTTGCAAGGTATGCATCTGACATTATCATCCAACCTGAAAGTAAAGTTGATCGATTTTTCAGTGGCTTAAACCCAAGTCTTCGAAGGGCATTAGCTATAAGAGACTTCAGTAGATATGAAGAAATTGTGCGTTGTGCTATCAAGGTAGAAATGGAAGTTGGTGTTACATATCCATCTCATGGTTTTGACAAAAAATGAAAGATGGAGTTCAAGGAGAAATCTCAGAATAATGGTGAAAAGAAGATGAATGTTTCCTTATGCTCAAAGTGTGGAAAGAAGCATGGTGGAGATTGTATTAAAGGTACTAGAAAATGTTTTAAGTGTGGAAAATAAGGTCATCGAGCAGCTGAGTGTCAAGGTAATGGAAAAAGGGTTTCTAATGATGTGAATAAAGCAAACACTGCAGAGAACGCACCACCAACACTTCAATGCTTCAAGTGCAAGGAAATGGGGCATTATGCTAATAAATGCCCTAATCCAAGGGTTAGTGATGATCAACATGAGCAACCACTTAAGGCAAAGGACAAAGGGAAGTCACATGCGATCACTATTGGCGATGTTGAATATTACAACGATGTGGTGGAATGATTAAGTGTTTATGTAATGGGATTCCAAAATAGTGTTGTATATAGTATCGTGGAATATTGGAATATTTATGTATTGGTCTATTGTGGTTTTAAATAATTTTATGGTACCAGTAACCATGGAAAGTGATTGAGAAATTTTTGGAAAAAGAATGATATGCGCATAATGAAGGGAAACGAGAAAATGAAATATTTGACAGTATTCATGAGCTCATGATTGATATAAGGACTAAGTGATATCATGGTTTGAGTATATAGAATTTTGAGGATTATGGTATGTGGAAGGTGTTAACTTTTAACTGCAATCATGTTTTCACTAAGGTTCAATGGGTATTCAAGAGAATACATGATTAAGGACATTGAATGTGACCAAAAAAACATATCTTATGATATATGGGGGATAAATGATAGCATTCACGTGATTATTCTGTGACATTTCAAGTAATAATTTTATTTATACTATGATCTTGGACTGAAGTATTTTAGATAAGCCTAGAGATTAGAATGGATTATGTTGGACATAAGTTAGGATAAAACGTTTTTCGATATTATTGATGGGATGTTATAGTAATATAGCTTTAGAAAAAGGACAACCTGTAGGATGGGCGACAACCCATCGCGTCAGACAAGGCTGTGGGAATCGAACCCACAACCGAAGTGCGACTGGCCTTTATCGTCTACCACTGGCCTACAAGAAGTCCCTATTTAGTAGAAACTAGTTTTATTATATTAAGCAGTATGATATATGAAGTATAAGTCCATTTTAGGAACCATATATGATTAATCTCACTATAGAATGACTTATGTATATTTAAATAACTTTTTCTAACCTTTTGTTTGAGACAGATGGAATGACCCATCATTCTATCACATGATCTGCTAACACTTCATGAATAACAAATTCAACTTCATTTATTTAAGAGATGAAGGGGAAATTGTTCAAGGCACGAACAACAGTGAGATTGTACCAAAATAAAGTAAGTATTTATTCTAATTCAAATTCTTCAACTTTAGGGAAATGATCTTGAAAACCAAAAATGTTGTCCTAGAGCTCTTATATCTGATTAATCAGATGGTACCTTAGATCGTCACAAATTTATGGATTTGTGATTGTTGGATTTTCCATAGCCATGTTCTCTACCACTCTCCATCAGAACATGATGGTTAGATTTTTCTTCCATATCCATATTTTCACCTATGTGGAAACCCAGTGATTAGTTTATTTGGGTAACCGTTACGTTTCATACTTTCATTTTTAAAGATTGGTTTTGGTATTCCTTTTTACGATGTGGGTTTCTATTAAAGAAACTTTCAAATAGTAAACCATTTATAACCCCGACGAATTTCAAGGGCGAAATTCATTTTAAGGGGGGTAGAATGTAACAGCCCAAGATTTTATGAAAAATATTCTTTTTAATTTCACTAATGTCTTGTGTTGTACGCTACACCAAAAGGAGCTTGCACAACAGGCATCCTTGACTTTCCTTGTATTACACGCAATCACGACCTTCCTCGATAGTGTGTGTAGTACGCAATACCGAGTTTCACTAAACAACGACATGCTATTAAAATACTATTAAAACTAGCCGTTATGAATAGTAATAACCACCTTCTAAAATTTTAGAAATTTTATCTCTCAAAATGGACTTCATTTTTGGATTCGGAGTATCGAATTTAGCCTAAGGTGAAATTTTGGTACTTTTTGGATAACTTTTATATTCTGATGAATAGTGAAAATTACTAAATTTTAATTAAAAACAACTTTTTTAATCGAAATAATTAATAGTGATAAATTGTTAATTTGAGTGGTTTTAAAGTATATTTAGAATATATTTTTACAATTTAATACAATGTTGGTCATTGGATGTAATTCTACATTTAAACCAGTTATAATCAAGTTTCAATCTTTTGATAGTTATTATCTCTTAAAAACACGCTATTTGTTTTGACGACAGGAATTAATTTTTAAATTAATTAATGCAACTGATATGTTTTGAATTTGGTAAAATAGAAATCATTTTTGAGTTCATAATATCAAATATAGCTTAGGCCTAATTTTTGGTATTTTTCTGAAAACTTTCAATTTTTGATGAATAGTGAAACCACTAAGTGGTAGTTAAAAAAACCGAATTGTTCATAAAATTTAATTTTACCGCTTCTGTGAGTGGAATTTCAAAATTCGGAGAGACAAGGTTGATGTCAGTAAGTAAAATCTGGTTCAATGAGATGAAAATAATTTTTTAGTGAATAGTAACTTTTTACTTTTTGTTTTACCACGGTTAAAAGTAAATAGGGTAATTAAGTGTAGAAATGATATTATTATTACCCTAACACATGTCCTAATTCTATTGGACAAGTCTAATTCGACCAAAAACAAACTTAGGAATAAAATATGACCATTTAGGCCCACTTGGATTAGATTAGAACATTTATTATTATTTAATTCAAAAAAGAGTTAAAAGAGTTAAAATCAAAGTTTATTTAATAAAACATTTTTAATATAGGGTTATACATAATATAAATTCGAATATAAATACTAATTAGAAATCTAAAAGGATTTCATACATAATGATATTTTATTTATAATCTTTAGACGTTAAATAAATTAATTTATTTATGACATAATGATGATGCAGTAATTACCATAATAGTGAAACATTTTAATAATTGATATTATAAATACCCAAATAAATATAATTTGAGACTTTTTATGATTTAAACTAATTTTCTAGGTTAATATGACATGTTAGTATTGATTTAATTAACTTTTTTCGAACTTATCATTCTATTATGATTTTCACAAAAATCAATTACTAAATAGTGTCAAAATTGACATAAAATAGTTTTTTAAAAACATATTATATTATTAATTGTTATTTTATTCCTAAAAATCTAAGGTTCGGCCAAATGACTTAGATAAGGTTATATATATTAATAATAAACAATTTGGGGTTCGTTTGTCTTCTTATAGTAAGTTTATTAACCTTATAGTGTAAGAACACAAGAAGACACGGTAAAAGTAAAATTATTTAACTTAATGTTAAATCTAAATGATAAGGTTAAAATAGGAACCTAAACTGTTCTAAATTCTATTGGATGAGAGGATTTCGACCCATCCCACCTTAGACTCTAAATAAATCAATTTGGAGCTATTTAAAACCGAACTTGACTTTATAATAAAATAATATTTTTAGTTTTTTCCAAAGGAGCCCCTCTCCTCCCTTATAAAAGGGCACCTCCTCCCTCTCTTCCTCACACATCTTTGAGCCTTCAAGCTCGGCCAACCCCTGCCAAATTATCTTCTCCACTTCCTTAGAAACATCCTAGAGGTTCTGGTCTTCCTCAAAGACCAATTTTAGTGCCCTAAGAGGAGGTCTCACAGAGGCGCTTCAAAGAAGAGGTAATTTCCGTTACCGATTCTTTCACCTTTATTTCTTCTTCCACTACTTCTTCTTAGGTTGTTTCATTATGAAGTAATAACATCAGTATCACTCATATACTGATATGTTATTATAGTTATGAAACAACCCTATTTCACCATCTATCCATCCTACGGAAAACGAAATCACCGCGTGTGCGTACTTACGGAATACCGTCTCCACGCCGTGGTGAAATCTATTTTCCACTACCACCTTACTTGGATGGGTATAATGGTGTAAATAATAACTATATATAATTATTTTAATGTGATATTTATTCTGAAATAGTATACATACACTCCAATACAGTCCCACGATAATGAGAACGATATCATCGCTCGTGCGTACGTACGGACTACCGTCTCCACGACGCGATGAGATTCATTCTTCACTTTAACCATTCATGAATGATTATAAAGTATATATAATAAGTAATCATGAAATATATGACATAATAATGATACTGGATTTATGTGTATATATATGTATGTCATCTACTTAATTCCGTTCAACTCAATGAGGAAACGAAAACAGCGTTCATGCGTACGTGCGGCCTACCGTCTCCATGAACGGTGTATTTCTTTCCATTTACTGATTTATTATATATATGTATATTCTGAATATATATATATATAAATCATGTTTTCTATTCTGGAATTAATTAATCATGATCTAAGTAATCATATGAATAATTACAAGTCAAAACACGGACGACAAATGAAACAATTTTACCCAAAACGCTTTTAACATGGAATTTACAAAAGAATGGGTAATATAAAGTCATAAGTGAACCATATATGATATCATAAAAATGAATATGATTCTTTAATAAGTAAATGACATTATTTAAATCATTATATAGGAGGTTCGGACACTTACGAAGCAAATCGGACTTAAGGTAAGGGAAATATCACAATCTCATTTTTATCCGAGATTGTTTATACTTTGGCATTTACTGGGGTGTATTTTATCATCCACATCCATGTTTCCTCGATATGTAATATTATTTACATCCACCTACAATTGTTTAAACCCAATTTTACCCTTCGTTATGTTTTTAGTAAAATATATGAAAGGAATCTTTTTTCGTTTTTCATACGAGGTACTTTTTGACTTTTCCGACAAAAGTACGAGAAGAATGATTTTTTTAACTTATACGACATGAATGGATTTTTAAAACAGTATTTCCAAGAAGCTTCCATTACAGGTTTTCAAGTTTATTTTTAATCAACTTCTTTTAGTTTAAAATTGTATGACATGTTAAGAAAGGAAAATGTTTTTGAAGTAGAAAGGATATTTTCCTCAAGAATGAAGTTCAAGTGTTTTATCATAATTATTTTCCATCTAAGATAATAAAGGGTTCTATTTCTATCCCTATTATTACATTGATTTTATTATGTTGTGATGGAAATATTTTTATGAATTCATTTATCTTATATGAATTGTTTTATGATGTCCTGATGTTTAAGATTCCCATTTTTATTACATGGGTTATGCAATGATGTATGATTTATGATTTTGTGGCACAAATAAGAATGGTATCATTATGAGATGGGTGGGACCAATATCTCCCTCCAATTCATTGGGTAAAGATTTTATATCTCATGAGATAGACATGGCTGGAATGGTAGGTTATACCGGTTCAGTGAAACAGGACTGAAACGAGGGTGACTCGGTTCAGAAAGGGACTTTGTCCACTAAGATAGTCTTGGCAATGAGTCTTGACTAACAAGAAATGATTCTCTATGATTATGTGTGTATGCCAAAAAGTTTCATTTTTTAATTTATGATTATTGGATTTTCATTTCACTACTATGATTTATCCCATGTTATGAAATTATGCTCTCTTTTGCAGGTTAAGATTTCCAAAATGTTATGTTCTTATGAATATGATGTGATTGATATTTCTTTTGGTTACCCTTACTGAGCATTTGAGCTCACCCTTTTATGTTTTCTTTTCCCCAGGATATAAAGAAAGGTTTTAGGTAAAAAAAAGGAAGATCTTTATGGGAGATGTTGAAGATCTTTCACCACGATTAGAAGATTACATTCCGAGTTTCCAAATACACTAAACTATTACAGTCCTTGTGTGTGTGTTTTTGTTATGTACTAAGTATTCCGCAAAAGTAATATAATGTTCATGTACGTCAGGCTTCGGGTCTCTACAGTTGGTATCAGAGGAAAAGTTTAGTCAACCTTTGGAAACTATGATGCGAAAGCATTAGTGATATCCCTAGAGATATTTCTAAGGTATGTCTAGGGATGTCCCTAAGGATAAGTATACGTATATGATATAGTCCTAGAACTATGGTAACGCTATTAGATTAAACAAAAGATGTTAGATATTGAAGTTAATCCCCCTTTATTATTATTTTTTCCTCTCACACTATTCTTTTTGGGTTTTAGAAAATGGCTGGAAACAAGATGATTCACGATAATGGAGGATATGATGGACAATGGAATGATATTCTTCATGAGAAACCAAATGAAATGGGATTTGGAAGTCCAAACATCATTATTATGCCGAATCAGCAATCTCATAATATGATCAATAAAGTAAAATTTGGTAAGTTTCCTAACTCGGCTAATAAGAGAAAGATGGAGTTTCATGATGATCATAGAGGAAAGAAAGTTCAATTTCCCCTATGTAAATCATGTGGGAAGAGGCATCAAGGAGAATGTTTCAAAGGAACTGGAAGATGCTTTGGGTGTGGAAAAGAAGGACACAAAGCCAGTAAGTGCAAAGGAAAAGGTTCAGTTAACACCAGGGATGAGGATAATGGTATTGCTACGACATCAAAAATGGTTAAATGTTTTAAATGTGGAATGTACGGGCATTATGAAAACCAATTCCCTAAGGGAAAGTCTCATGAAGAGAATCAGTATGGTCGTATGGGTAGTATTTATGTGGATGATGATGAAGAGACTACAAATGATATGTGAGATGAAAGAATTGTTGAAGCTCGGTCAATGGTTTAAGAATGTAGTGGAATGATTACATGTTTATCCTGTGTAATGTTGTATAAGTAATCTCATGCTACTATGGAATAAAGAGACATCTATGGATTGTTACACTGTTGTCTTTCCTTGAGTTTTGAAAGTGTATGATTAATGTTACCTGTATCAATGAAAGGTTATTCATATATTTTTGGAATGTAGATGATATGCGCATAATGAAGGGATAAGGAGAAAATTAAATGTTTGATAGTATTCATGAGCTCATGACTGATATAAGGAGAAGGTTATATCATGGTTTGAGTATATAGAATTTTTTGGATTTTGGTATGTGGAAAGCGTTAACTTTTGACAGCATTCATGTTTTCACTAAGGTTCAATGGGTATTCATTCTTCAAGAGAATACATGATTAAGGTATTCACATGTTTGTAATTTGACCAACAAGATATATCTTATGATATATGGGGGATAAATGATGGCATTCACGTGATTGTTCTGTGACATTTCAAGTAATCATTTTCTTTATACTATGAGCTTGGACTGAAGTATTTTTAGATAAGCCTAAAGATTAGAATGGATTATGTTGGACATAAGTTAGGATAAAACGTTTTTCGATATTATTGATGAGATGTTATAGTAATATAGATTTAGAAAAAGGAAAACCTGATGGACGAGCGACAGCCCATCGCATCGGACAAGGCTGTGGGAATCGAACCCACAACCGAAGTGCGACTGGCCTTTATCGCCTACCACTGGCCTACAGGAAGTCCCTGGTTAGTAGAAATTAATTTTATTTTATTAAGCGGTATGATATATGAAGTATAAGTTCATTTTTGGAACCATATACGATTAACCATAAGATGGACTTATAACTTTTTCTAAACTTTTGTTTGAAAGAGATGGAATGACCCGTCAATCTATCACATGATCTGCTAACACTTCAGGAATAACAAATTCAACTTCATTTATTTAAGAGATGAAGTGGAAATTGTTTAAGGCACGAACAACAGTGAGATTGTACCAAAATAAAGTAAGTATTTATTCTAATTCAAATTCTTGAACTTTAGGGAAATGATCTTGAAAACCAAAAATGTTGTCCTAGTGCTCTTATATCTGATGAATCAGATGGTACCTTAGATCGTCACAAATTTATGGCTTTGTGATTGCTGGCTTTTCCATAGCCATGTTCTCTACCACTCTCCATCAGAACATGATGGTTAAATTTTTCTTCCATATCTATATTTTCACCTATGTGGAAGCCTAGTGATTAGTTTATTTGGGTAACCGTTAGGTTTCATACTTTTGTTTTTAAATATTGTTTTTGGTATTCCTTTTTACGATGTGGGTTTCTATTAAAGAAAATTTTGAGTAGTAAACCATTTATAACCCCGACGAATTTCGAGGGCGAAATTCATTTTAAGGGTGGTAGATTGTAACACCCCGAGATTTTATGAAAAATATTCTTTTTAATTTCATTAATGTCTTGTGTTGTACGCTACACCAAAAGGAGCTTGCACAACACGCATCCTTGACTTGCCTTGCATTACACGCAATCGCGACCTTCCTTGATAGCATGTGTAGTACGCAATAACGAGTTTCACTAAACAAAAATATGCTATTAAAATATTATTAAAACTAGCCGTTATGAATAGTAATAACCACTTTTTGAAATTCTGTAAATTTTATTTTTCAAAATGGAATTCATTTTTGGATTCTTAATATCGAAATTAGCTTAGGGTGAAATTTTGGTGATTTTCGGATAACTTTCATATTTTGATGAATAGTGAAAATTACTAAATTTTAATTAAAAACAACTTTTTCAATCGAAATAATTAATAGTGATAAATTATTAATTTGAGTGGTTTTAAAGTATATTTAGAATATATTTTTACAATTTAATACAATGTTGGTCATTGGATGTAATTCTAAATTTAAACCAGTTATAAACAAGTTTCAATCTTTTGATAGTTATTATCTCTTAAAAACACGCTATTTGTTTTGACGATGGAAATTAATTTTTAAATTAGTTAATGAAACTGATATGTTTTGAATTTGGTAAAATAGACATCATTTTTGAGTTCATAATATCAAATATAGCTTAGGCTTAATTCTTGGTATTTTTCTGAAAACTTTCAATTTTTGATGAATAGTGAAACCACTAAGTGGTAGTTAAAAAAACTGAATTATTCATAAAACATAATTTTACCGCTTCTGTGAGTGGAATTTCAAAAATCTGAGAGACACGGTTGATGTCAGTAAGTAAAATGTGGTTCAATGAGATGAAAATAATTTTTTGGTGAATAGTAACTTTTTACTTTTTTTTACCACGGTTAAAAGTAAATAGGGTAATTAATCATAGAAATGATATTATTATTACCCTAACACATGTCCTAATTCTATTGGACAAGTGTAATTCGACCAAAAACAAACTTAGGAATAAAATATGACCATTTAGTCCCACTTGGATTAGATTAGGACATTTATTATTAATTTATTTAAAGAAGGGTAAAAAGAGTTAAAATCAATGTTTATTTACTAAAACATTTTTAATATTGGGTTATATATAAGATAAATTCGAATATAAATACGCATTATAAAGATGAAAAGATTTCCTGCATAATTATATTTTATTTATAATTTTTAGACATTAAATAAATTAATTTATTTATGACATAATGATGATGTAGTAATTACCATAATAGTGAAATTTTTTAATAATTGATATTATAAATACCCAAATAAATATAATTTGAGACTTCTTATGGTTTACACTAATTTTCTAGGTTAATATGACATGTTATTAATGATTTAATTAACATTTTTCGAACTTATCATTTTGTTATGATTTTCACAAAAATCAATTACTAAATAGTGTCAAAATTGACATAAAATAGTTTTTAGAACAAATATTATATTATTAATTGTTATTTTATTCCTAAAAATCTAAGGTTCTGCCAAATGACTTAGATAAGGTTATATATATTAATAATAAACAATTTGGGGTTCTTTTGGCTTCTTATAGTATGTTTATTAACCTTATAGTGTAAGAACACAAGAAGACACGGTAAAAGTAAAATTATTTAACTTAATGTTAAATCTAAATGATAAGGTTAAAATAGCAACCTAACTTGTCTAAATTCTATTGGATGAGATGATTTCGACCCATCCCCACCTTAGCCTCTAAATAAATCAATTTGGAGCTATTTAAAACCGAACGTGACTTTATAATAAAATAATATTTTTAGTTTTTCCAAAGGAGCCACTCTCCTCCCTTATAAAAGCGCACCTCCTCCCTCTCTTCCTCACACAACTTTGAGCCTTCAAGCTCGGAAAACCCCTGCCAAATTCTCTTCTCCACTTCCCTAGTAACATCCTAGAGGTTCTGGTATTCCTCAAAGACCAATTTTAGTGCCCTAAGAGGAGGTCTCAAAGAGGCGCTTCAAAGAAGAGGTAATTTCCGTTACCGATTCTTTCACCTTATTTCTTCTTCCACTTCTTCTTCTTAGGTTGTTTCATTATGAAGTAATAACATAAGTATCAATCATATACTCATATGTTATTATAAGTATGAAACAATCCTATTTCACCATCTATCCATCCTACGGAAAACGAAATCACCGCGCGTGCGTACGTACGGAATACCGTCTCCACGCCGTGGTGAAATCTATTTTCCACCACCACCTTACTTGGATGGGTATAATGGTGTAAATAATAACTATATATTATTATTTTAAAGTGATATTGATTATGAAATAGTATACATACACTCTAATACAGTCCCACGATCATGAGAATGATATCATCGCTCGTGCGTACGTACGGACTAACGTCTCCACGACGCGATGAGATTCATTCCCCACTTTAACCATTCATGAATGATTATAAAGTATATATAATAAGTAATCATGAAATATATGACATAATAATGATATTGGATTTATGTGTATATATATGTATGTCATCTACTTAATTCCGTTCAACTCAATAAGGAAACGAAAACAACGTTCATGCATACGTACGACCTACCGTCTCCATTAACGGTGTATTTCTTTCCATTTACTGATTTATTATATATATGTATATTCTGAATATATATAT
The DNA here is from genome assembly GCA_963277665.1 of Viscum album. Taxonomy (NCBI): domain Eukaryota; kingdom Viridiplantae; phylum Streptophyta; class Magnoliopsida; order Santalales; family Viscaceae; genus Viscum; species Viscum album. The sequence continues at coordinate 924,984,730 of OY728120.1, forward strand.
ATATATATAAATCATGTTTTATATTCTGGAATTAAGTAATCATGATCTAAGTAATCATATGAATAATTACAAGTCAAAACACGGACGACAAATGAAACAATTTTACCCAAAACGCTCTTTAACATGGAATTTACAAAAGAACGGGTAATATAAATTCATAAGTGAACCATATATGATATCATAACAATGAATATGATTCTGTAATAAGTCAATGACATTATTTAAATCATTATACAGGAGGTTCGGACACTTATGAAGCAAATCAGACTTAAGGTAAGGGAAATATCACAATCTCATTTTTATCCGAGATTGTTTATACTTTGGAATTTACTGGGGTGTATTTTATCATCCACATCCATGTTTCCTCGATATGTAATATTATTTCCATCCACCTAAAATTGTTTAAATCCAATTTTACCCTTTGGTAAGTTTTTAGTAAAATATAGGAAAGGAATCTTTTGTCGTTTTTCATACGAGGTACTTTTTGACTTTTCCGACAAAAGTACGAGAAGAATGTTTTTTAAAACTTATACGGCATGAATGGATTTTTAAAACAGTATTTCCAAGAAGCTTCCATTACAAGTTTTCAAGTTTATTTTTAATCAACTTCTTTTAGTTTAAAATTGTATGACATGTTAAGAAATGAAAATGTTTTTGAAGTAGAAAGGATATTTTCCTCAAGAATAAAGTTCAAGTGTTTTATCATAATTATTTTCCATCTAAGATAATAAAGGGTTCTATTACTATCCCTATTATTACATTTATTTCATTATATTGTGATGGAAATTTTTTTATTAATTCATTTATCTTATATGAATTGTTTTATGATGTCCTGATGTTTAAGATTCCCATTTTTATTACATGGGTTATGCAATGATGTATGATTTATGATTTTGTGGCACACATAAGAATGATATCATTATGAGATGGGTGGGACCAATATCTCCCTCCAATGCATTGGGTAAAGATTTTATATCTCATGAGATAGACATGGCTGGAATGGTAGGTTATACCGGTTCAGTGAAACAGGACTGAAACGAGGGTGACTCGGTTCAGAAAGGGACTTTGTCCACTAAGATAGTCTTGGAAATGAGTCTTGACAAACAAGAAATGATTCTCTATGATTATGTGTGTATGCCACAAAGTTTCATGTTTTAAGTTATGATTATTGGATTTTCATTTCACTACTAAGATTTATCCCATGTTATGAAATTATGCTCTCTTTTGCAGGTTAAGATTTCCAAAATGTTATGTTCTTATGAATATGATGTGATTGATATTTCTTTTGTTTACCCTTACTGAGCATTTGAGATCACCCTTTTATGTTTTCTTTTCCCCAGGATATAAAGAAAGGTTTTAGGTAAAAAAATGAAGATCTTTATGGGAGATGTTGAAGATCTTTCACCACGATTAGAAGATTACATTCCGAGTTTCCAAAGACACTAAACTACTATGGTCCTTGTGTGTGTGTGTGACCAACAAGACATATCTTAGGATATATGGGGATCAACGATGGTATTAAATCTCTCGTAATCGTTTCCACTATATTATGAGAGTGGACTTTAGTATTATGGATAATCCTAAATATTGGAATGGATTATGTTGGACATATGTTAGTATTGTTTAAGGATAGAAGTTTTTCGATATTATTGATGGGATGTTATAGTAATGTAGTTTTAGAAAAATCACAACCTGCAGGACGGGCAATAGCCCATCGCGTTGGACAAGGCTGTGGGAATCGAACCCACAACCGAAGTGCGACTGGCCTTTATCTCCTACCACTGGCCTACAGGAAGTCCCTGTTTAGTAGAAACTAGTTTTATTATATTAAGCAGTATGATATATGAAGTATAAGTCCATTTTAGGAACTATATATGATTAATCTCACTATAGATCGACTTATGTATATTTAATAACTTTTGCTAACCTTTTGTTTGAGACAGATGGAATGACCCGTCATTCTATCACATGATCTACTAACACTTCACGAATAACAAATTCAACTTCATTTTATTATAAGTATGAAAAAATACTATTTCACCATCTATTCATCCTACGGAAAACAAAATCATCGTACGTGCGTACGTACGAAATACCGTCTCCACGTCGTGGTGAAATCTATTTTCCACCACCACCTTACTTGGATGGGTATAATGGTGTAAATAATAACTATATATTATTATTTTAAAGTGATATTGATTCTGAAATAGTATACATACACTCCAATACAGTCCCACGATCATGAGAACGATATCATCGCTCGTGCGTACGTACGGACTATTGTCTCCACGACGCGATGAGATTAATTCTCCACTTTAACCATTCATGAATGATTTTAAAGTATATATAATAAGTAATCATGAAATATATGACATAATAATGATACTGGATTTATGTGTATATATATGTATGTCATCTACTTAATTCCGTTCAACTCAATAAGGAAACGAAAACAGCGTTCATGCGTACGTACGGCCTACCGTCTCCATGAACGGTGTATTTCATTCCATTTACTGATTTATTATATATATGTATATTCTGAATATATATATATATATATATAAATCATGTTAATTAATCATGATCTAAGTAATCATATGAATAATTACAAGTCAAAACACGGACGACAAATGAAACAATTTTACCCAAAACGCTCTTTAACATGGAATTTACAAAAGAACGGGTAATATAAAGTCATAAGTGAACCATATATGATATCATAACAATGAATATGATTCTATAAGAAGTCAATGACATTATTTAAATCATTATACAGGAGGTTCGGACACTTACGAAGCAAATCGTACTTAAGGTAAGTGAAATATCACAATCTCATTTTTATCCGAGACTGTTTATACTTTGGTATTTACTGGGGTGTATTTTATCATCCACATCCATGTTTCCTCAATATGTAATATTAATACCCTTCTAAAATATTTTATATCCAATTTTACCCTTCGGTGAGTTTTTAGTAAAAGATATGAAAGGAATCTTTTTTCGTTTTTCGTACGAGGTACTTTTTGACTTTTCCGATAAAAGTACGAATAATGTTTTTTTAACTTATACGGCATTAATGGATTTTTAAAACAGTATTTCCAAGAAGCTTCTATTACAAGTTTTCAAGTTTATTTTTAATCAACTTCTTTTAGTTTAAAATTGTATGACATGTTAAGAAAGGAAAATGTTTTTGAAGTAGAAAGGATATTTTCCTCAAGAATGAAGTTCAAGTGTTTTATCATAATTATTTTCCATATAAGATAATAAAGGGTTCTATTTCTATCCCTATTATTACATTGATTTTATTATGTTGTGATGGAAATATATTTATGAATTCATTTATCTTATATGAATTGTTTTATGATGTCCTGATTTTTAAGATTCCCATTTTTATTACATGGGTTATGCAATGATGTATGATTTATGATTTTGTGGCACACATAAGAATGGTATCATTATGAGATGGGTGGGACCAATATATCCCTCCAATGAATTGGGTAAAGATTTTATATCTCATGAGATAGACATGGCTGGAATGGTTGGTTATACCGGTTCAGTGAAATAGGACTGAAACGGTGGTGACTCGGTTCAGAAAGGGACTTTGTCCACTAAGATAGTCTTGGCAATGAGTCTTGACTAACAAGAAATGATTCTCTATGATTATGTGTGTATGCCACAAAGTTTCATGTTTTAAGTTATTATTACTGGATTTTCATTTCACTACTAAGATTTATCCCATGTTATGAAATTATTCTCTCTTTTGCAGGTTAAGATTTCCAAAATGTTAGGTTCTTATGAATATGATGTGATTGATATTTCTTTTGTTTACCCTTACTGAGCATTTTAGATCACCCTTTTATGTTTTCTTTTCCCCAGGATATAAAGAAAGGTTTTAGGTTAAAAAAAAGGAAGATCTTTATGGGAGATGTTGAAGATCTTTCACCACGATTAGATGATTACATTCTGAGTTTCCAAAGACACTAAACTATTACGGTCCTTGTGTGTGTGTTTTTGTTATGTACTAAGTATTCCGAAAAAGTAATGTAATGTTCATGTACGTTAGGGTTCGGGTCTCTACAGTTGGTATCAGAGGATATATGGGAACTGGTGCATGACAACTGGCCTTGCTCTACCTGCTCGTATCCAGACAGGGATGTATTGCTCGGAAAACTCACAAAATCTCTACAATACCAAAATTCTAGGAAGTTATTCTTTACTAATCCTCAAAATTCATCTTAAATCTATGTGCTCTAATCAGATTTTATCAAAATCTAGCTTCCAATGTTGGTACTAAACTTCCTCTGATACCAACTGTAACGCCCCGACCCTAGTTACCCAGAGTCGGTGCATTATTACATAACATTGGCATGATCACAAGAAAGATCAAATCTCGAAAGACCGATTGGTTTAGTAGCCTTGGAAACACTAGATATATTCATAAGTTTTACATTGCATCATAAAGTGAAAAACTACTACGACAACATAATGTCTCCATAGTCCACACTGTTATCCCCTCATAATATCCCTACAGGTCATTCATAACTTACTTCTTCACATCCTGGGAAAAATAAAACATAGAAAAGGGGTGAGCTCAAATGCCCAGTAAGGATAACAATATAGCGGAACATTCAAAAATAAGCACAAATATTTAAGGCAATGCATTACTAAAACAAAAGCCTTTTAAACTTGAACTTCAACATAGTATGGCAAAATTAAAATGAAATAATGCCATTTACTTATTCACATGGATATTCTACTAATCGAATAATCACATGCAATATCAATAACCACTTTCATAATGTCGGAATGCATAATGCTGAACTTTAATTTCTTTTTCAAGGCCTCGTCCTAAGACCTAGGGGCTAACTGTAACTGGAACCCAACCCGGAGTGCCTCTAATAACTGGACACCAACCTGGAGTGCCTCTAATAACCGAACACCAACCCGGAGTTCCTCTAATAACCAGAGACCAAACCGGAGTTCCTCTAATAACCGGAGACCAAACCGGAGTTCCTCTAATAACCGGAGACCAAACCGGAGGGCTTACTTTTACCGGTCCCCAACCCGGAACATACTTGTCTAACACATTCATCTGAATGAAAGGTTGAAATATAACATAAACATTCGGATTACAAATAACTTATGAAATGTCAATACTCTAAACAAAAACCATGAGTGACATAAGAATAAATTATCCACAGTCAAAAATAGCACAAAACCTTCAATAAAATATGGATGTTTTGTATCATAATAAATCAACTTCAAATAAGCTTAAAAGCCATCAAAGAATGTTGACATAGATGAAATCAAAACTATTTTAGAGAAATATCTCTTTTTTTTAAATAATTTTAAACGTAACATAATTATAAAATAATACATTCAATTTGAAAATATTCTTATAAGCTTGTAAGGGAATCTTTGACGATTTTATAATGGCGGTAAATAGCCACACCCTCCGTATAAGTTAAAAAAACATTCTTACCTTAAATTTGTCGAAAAGGTTAAAAGTGCCTTGTTTGGAAAACGACGGAAAGATTCCTTTCGAAACACATAAGGGTATAAATTACTTTAACCCATATTCTTGTAAATAGTAAAAATGTTTTGAAATACATTAGTAAGAAACATGGATGTGGATGATAAAGAGATCCCAGTAGATTATTACTTATAAACAACCTCGGATAATGAAGAGATTGTGAAATAACCCTTACCAATTTGGTAACTTATGAAATATACAACCCATGAAAGAGGTATCATACAATGAATATGTAAATACACATAAATTAGAGTATATTACACAAATAATATAATTATGGGCAGTACATACACCACACAAAAGGTAATGGTGGCAATATGGCATGAATCTCACGGGAATAAGGAGTGAGATGAAAACCCCTTACCTTGTACTTTTCCTTGGTTGGGTTAGGTTAAACTCCTGTATAATGGTGAAATAATTGTTATTAAATTATACAAGAATCATATACATTAATATGATATCATATATGATCTTTTAATATTGATTTGATAATAATATCTTAGTATTATCGTTGTTTCGGGTGTTAACTTACTTATTTTCTTTTATATGTTTTGTTACGTAAGCCATGTTTGTAATGGATAGGTTGTATATTATTCATATAAAAAATGATATCAAGTCCTTAAACATCATTTTTAAATCATCAAATGATAATTATACTTGAATGGATACGATAGAGAATGAATCTCATCGCGTTCGTGGAGACGGTAGTCCGTACGTACGCACGAGCGACGATATCATTCTTTTGATATTAAAATAAAATATAAATGGATGGTATATCATATATACAGAAGCATTAACATGTTATATTTATTATTTACATTATTTACACATCATTATTATACCCATCCAAACAATAATATATTGAATAACAATTACACCACGACGTGGAGACGGTAAGCCGTACGTACACTAAAAGAAGTAGATTAAAAATAAACTTGAAAACTTGTAAAGGATTCTTCTTAGAAATAATGTTTTAAAAATCCATTCATGTCGTATAATTTAAAAAAAACATTCTTCTTACTTTTGTCGAAAAATTCAAAAAGTACCTCGTACGAAAACGACAAAAGATTCCTTTCATATCTTTTAATAAAAACTCACCGAAGGGTAAAATAGGATTTAAAAAATTGTAGGTGAATGGAAATAATATTACATATTGAGGAAACATGGATATGGATGATAAAATACACCCCAGTAAATTTCAAATTATAAACAATCTCGGATAAAAATGAGATTGTTATATTTCCCTTACCTTAGGTCTGATTTGCTTCGTAAGTGTCTGAACCTCTTGTATAATGATTTAAATAATTTCATTGACTTATTACAGAATCATATTCATTGCTATTATATCATATATGGTTCACTTATGACTTTATATTACCCGTTCTTTTGTAAATTCATGTTAAAGTAGCGTTTTGGGTAAAATCGTCTCATTTGTCGTTCGTGTTTTAACTTGTAATTATTCATATGATTACTTAGATAATTATTACTTAATTATAGAATATAAAACATGATTTATATATAATATATATTCATAATATACATATATATATATAATGGATCGATAAATGGAAAGAAATACACCGTTCATGGAGACGGTAGGTCGTACGTACGCATGAACGCTATTTTCTTTTCGTTATTGAATTGAGTGGAATTAAGTAGATGACATACATATATACACACATAATTCCAGTAGCTTTATAATTTCATATATTTCATGATTACTTATTATATATACTTATAATAATTCATGAATGGTTAAAGTGGAGAATGAATCTCATCACGTCGTGGAGACGGTAGTCCGTACGTACGCACGAGTGATGATATCATTTTCACGATTATTGAATTGAATTGGAGTGGATGATACAATATATCAGAATCATTATGATTTTATAATAACTATGTATAGTTATTATTTACACCATAATACCCATCCAAGTAAGGTGGTGGTGGAAAATAGATTTCACCACGGTGTGGAGACGGTATTCCATACGTACGCACGCGCGGTGATTTCATTTTCCATAGGATGGATAGATGGTGAAATAGGATTGTTTAATACTTATAATAAAATATCAGTATATTAGTGATACTGATATTATTACTTCATAATAAAACAACCTAAGAAGAAGAAGTGGAAGAAGAAATAAAGGTGAAAGAATCGGTAACGGAAATTACCTCTTCTTTGAAGCGCCTCTTTGAGACCTCCTCTTAGGGCACTAATATTGGTCTTTTAGGAAGACCAGAACCTCTAGGATGTTTCTAGGGAATTGGAGAAGAAAATTTGTAAGGGGTTGGCCGAGCTTGAAGGCTCAAAGTTGTGTGAGGAAGAGAGGGAGGAGGTGCCCTTTTATAAGGGAGGAGAGGGGCACCTTTGGAATAACAAAAAATATTATTTTATTATAAAGTCAAGTTTAGTTTTAAATAGCTCCAAATTGATTTATTTCGAGGCTAAGGTGGGGATGGGTCTAAATACTCTCATCCAATATAATTTAGACAATTTTAGGTTCCTATTTTAACCTTATCTTTTAGATTTAACATTAAGTTAAATAATTTTACTTTTACCGTTTCTTCTTGTGTTCTTACACTATAAGGTTAATAAACTTACTATAAGAAGCCAAAAGAACCAAAAATTGTTTATTATTAATATATATAACCTTATATAAGTCATTTTTCTGAACCTTAGATTTTTAGGAATAAAATAACAATTAATAATATAATATTTGTTTTAAAAACTATTTTATGTCAATTTTGACACTATTTAGTAATTGATTTTTGTGAAAATCATAATAGAATGATAAGTTAGAAAAAAGTTAATTAAATCAATAATAACATGTCATATTAACCTAGAAAATTAGTGGAATTCATAAAAAGTCTCAAATTACATTTATTTGGGTATTTATAACATCAATTATGTCAATATTTCATTAATAAGATAATTACTGCATCATCTTTGTGTCATAATAAATGATAATTATTTAATCCCTAAAAATTATAAATAAATTCCTATGATGTATATAATTGTATTATATTTCTGGAGACTATTCATGTTTGATGTTTCATGAAATTTATCACTAGATTAAAATTATTATACTTATGTAATTTAAGAAAGTGACATGTTGTCACATTCTTTGGTTTTAATAATAATTAAATTATTTTCATTGAAAAAATTTAATTAAATGTATCTAATCCGACCCTTAGGTGAAATGGGTCGACTTTTAGTCATCCAATATGATTTTTACATTTTTTAGGGTAATTTTAAAATATTATATTTACCCTTAATTACCCGATTTACCTTTAACTATGGTAAATAAAATTTACCGTAGTTACTATTCATAATTCCCAAAAATAAAAAGTATCTTATTAACATAATTTGGACCCACTTATTCCAAATATGGAATCCATTTTTCCAAATTCAATACACAAAAGATGCAGAAATTAAATTAAAATTAATCTCATTGTCGAAAGAAAACGGGTTTTTCTTTAAAACATTGCAAAAGATTGAATTGATTTAACCTACGAATTCAAGGTAAAATCAAATCTAATGAAATACATTATATTAGATGGTAAAAATATATTCTATTTATACTTTAAAACCCTTCAATATTATAATTTAACCACATAAGATATTACGATGAAAAAAGTTGTTTTTAATTAAAATATAGCGTGTTTTTACTATTCATTAAAATATGAAAGTTATCAGAAAAATATCAAAACTCTATCTAATGTAAATTTTTATATCCTAATTCAAAACAAGAATTTTATTTTGTCAAATTTACCATATAAACATGTCAAAAACTAGATTTAAAGTGGGTTCACCATCAAAAGGCGGCAAAACTGCATTTTTTGAAAAATACTTATTTTACCTGAAAAATTAATTTTGTTCTTATACCATGTTTTAGAAATGTGTAAGATGAATAATAATGTTATAAAATTCAAAATTTAGTTAACACTCTTCATAACGGCTAGTTCATGACAATATTATAATAATATATCGTTGTTTATTAAAACCCAGTATTGCGCACAACACACGCTATCAAGGAAGGTCGTGATTGCGTGTAATGCAAGCCAAGTCAGGGTTGCGTGTTGTGAAACAATCCTTCGTTGTTTCTTATAACAGAATCCAACCATATTTATACATTTAATATATATATATATACTCAATGTTGCGTAGAATAACTATTATCAAAATTATGTGTAACACGATCCAAGAATAGTGTTGCGTATACTGCAAGCTAATACGGTGTTGCGTATAGCGCAAGGTAATCTTGGTGTAGAATACAACACAAGACATTAATGAAATTAAAAGAATATTTTTCATAAAATCTCGGGGTTTTACATTCTACCTCCCTTAAATTTAATTTCGCCCTCGAAATTCATTTGGGTTATAAATGGTTTACTATTCGAAAGTTTCTTTAATAGAAACCCACATCGTAAAAAGGAATACCAAAACCAATCTTTAAAAACAAAAGTATGAAACATAACGGTTACCCAAATAAACTAATCACTGGGTTTCCACATAGGTGAAAATATGGATATGGAAGAGAAATCTAACCATCATGTTCTGGTGGAGAGTGGTAGAGAACATGGCTATGGAAAAGCTAGCAATCACAAAGCCATAAATTTGTGATGATCTAAGGTACCATATGATTCATCAGATATAAGAGCACTACGAAAACATTTTTGGTTTTCAAGATCATTTCCCTAAAGTTGATGAAATTGGAATTAGAAGAAATACTTTCGTGATTTTGGTATAGTCTCACCGTTTTTCGTTCTTTGGACAATTTCCACTTCATCTCTTAAAGAAATGAAGTTGAATTTGTCATTCGTGATGTGTTAGCAGATCATGTGATAGAATGATGGGTCATTCCATCTCTTTCAAACAAAAGGTTAGCAAAAGTTATAAGTCCATCTTATGGTTAATCGTATATGGTTCCAAAAATGAACTTATACTTCATATATCATACCGCTTAATAAAATAAAACTAGTTTCTACTAAACAGGGACTTCCTGTAGGCCAGTGGTAGGCGATAAAGGCCAGTCGCACTTCGGTTGTGGGTTTGATTCCCACAGCCTTGTCCGACACGATGGGCTGTCGCCCGTCCTGCAAGTTGTCCTTTTTCTAAAGCTATATTACTATAACATCCCATCAATAATATCGAAAAACATTTTATCCTAACTTATGTCCAACATAATCCATTCTAATCTTTAGGCTTATCTAAAAATACTTCGGTCCAAGCTCATAGTATAAAGAAAATGATTACTTGAAATGTCATAGAACAATCACGTGAATGCCATCATTTATCCCCCATATATCATAAGATATATATCTTTTTGGTCAAATTAAAAACATGTGAATACCTTAATCATGTATTCTCTTGAAGAATGAATACCCATTGAACCTTAGTGAAAACATGAATGCTGTCAAAAGTTAACTCTTTCCACATACCAAAATCCAAAAATTCTATATACTCAAACCATGATATAACCTTCTCCTTATATCAGTCATGAGCTCATGAATACTATCAAACATTTAATTTTCTCCTTATCCCTTCATTATGCGCATATCATCTACATTCCAAAAATATCTGAATAACCTTTCATTGATACTGGTAACATTAATCATACACTTTCAAAACTCAAGGAAAGACAACAGTGTAACAATCCATAGATGTCTGGACTTCCAAATGAGCAGAGAAGGGAACAATATTCTATTGAGTCCTTCATGAGGCAACGTCCACCTTCTTTCAGTGGGTCTTCTGATCCACTTGTTGCTGAACAATGGATCAGTACCACTGAAAAGATATTTTCAGTTCTTCAATGTTCTGAACATGATAAAGTCATCATAGCAGTATATCGTTTGGAAGGTGAAGCTGATCAATGGTGGAATCTTATCAAGAATACGAGGCCAAGAGATGAAATTGAGTCCATGGAATGGGACGAGTTCAAGAACTTGTTTTTCAGTAAGTACTTCCCTCTTATTCTTAGAACAAAGATGTAGAAGGAGTTTCTTGAACTAAAGCAAAAGGATGATGAATCTGTTGGTATATACGAAGCGAATTTTACAAGACTTGCAAGGTATGCATCTGGCATTATCATCCAACCTGAAAGTAAAGTTGATCGATTTTTCAGTAGCTTAAAACCAAGTCTTCGAAGGGCATTAGCTATAAGAGACTTCAGTAGCTATGAAGAAATTGTGCATTGTGCTATCAAGGTAGAAATGGAAGTTGAATGATACATATCCATCTCATGGTTTTGACAAGAAACGAAAGATGGAGTTCAAGGAGAAATCTCAGAATAATGGTGAAAAAAAAGATGAATGTTTCCTTATGCTCAAAGTGTGGAAAGAAGCATGGTGGAGATTGTCTTAAAGGGACTAGAAAATGTTTTAAGTGTGGAAAAGAAGGTCATCGAGCAGCTGAGTGTCGAGGTAATGGAAAAAGGGTTTCTAATGACGTGAATAAAGAAAACACTGCAGAGAACGCACCACCAACACTTCAATGCTTCAAGTGCAAGGAAATGGGGCATTATGCTAATAAATGCCCTAATCCAAGGGTTAGTGATGATCAACATGAGCAACCACTTAAGGCAAAGGACAAGGGGAAGTCACATGGGATCACTATTGGCGATGTTGAATATGACAACGATGTGGTGGAATGATTAAGTGTTTATGTAATGGGTTTCCAAAATAATGTTGTATCATGGAGTATTGGAATATTTATGTATTGGTCTATTGTGGTTTTCAATGGTACCGGTAACCATGGAATGTGATTGAGATATTTTTGGAATGTAGATGATATGCGCATAATGAAGGGATAAGGAGAAAATTAAATGTTTGATAGTATTCATGAGCTCATGATTCATATAAGGACTAAGCGATATCATGGTTTGAGTATATAGATTTTTGAGGATTTTGGTATGTGGAAGGTGTTAACTTTTAACTGCATTCATGTTTTCACTAAAGTTCAATGGGTATTCAAGAGAGTACATGATTAAGTCCTTTGAATGTTTGGAATGTGACCAACAAGACATATCTTAGGATATATGGGGATCAACGATGGTATTAAATCTCTGGTAATCGTTTTCACTATATTATGAGAGTGGACTGCAGTATTATGGATAAGCCTAAAGATTGGAATGGATTATGTTGGACATAAGTTAGTATTGTTTAAGGATAGAAGTTTTTCGATATTATTGATGGGATGTTATAGTAATATAGTTTTAGAAAAAGCACAACCTGCAGGATGGGCGACATCCCATCGCGTCGGACAAGGCTGTGGGAATCGAACCCACAACCGAAGTGCGATTGGCCTTTATCGCCTACCACTGGCCTACAGGAAGTCCCTGTTTAGTAGAAACTAGTTTTATTATATTAAGCAGTATTATATATGAAGTATAAGTCCATTTTAGGAACCATATATGATTAATCCCACTATAGAATGACTTATGTATATTTAATATATTTTGCTAACCTTTTGTTTGAGACAGATGGAATGACCTGTCATTCTATCACATGATCTACTAACACTTCACGAATAACAAATTCAACTTCATTTATTTAAGAGATGAAGTGGAAATTGTTCAAGGCACGAACAACAGTGAGATTGTACCAAAATAACGTAAGTATTAATTTTTATTCAAATTCTTCAACTTTAGGGAAATGATCTTGAAAACCAAAAATGTTGTCTTAGTGCTCTTATATCTGATGAATCAGATGGTACCTTAGATCATCACAAATTTATGGCTTTGTGATTGTTGGATTTTCCATAGCCATGTTCTCTACCACTCTCCATCAGAACATGATGGTTAGATTTTTCTTCCATATCTATATTTTCACCTATGTGGAAACCCAGTGATTAGTTTATTTGGGTAACTGTTAGGTTTCATACTTTTGTTTTTAAAGATTGTTTTTGGTATTCCATTTTACGATGTGGGTTTATATTAAAGAAACTTTCGAGTAGTAAACCATTTATAACCCCGACGAATTTCGAGGGCGAAATTCATTTTAAGGGGGGTAGAATGTAACACCCCGAGATTTTATGAAAAATATTATTTTTAATTTCATTAATGTCTTATGTTGTACGCTACACCAAAAGGAGCTTGCACAAAACGCATCCTTGACTTGCCTTGCATTACACGCAATCGCGACCTTCCTCGATAGCGTGTGTAGTACTCAATAACGAGTTTCACTAAACAACAATATGCTATTAAAATATTATTAAAACTAGAAATTATGAATATTAATAACCACTTTTTGAAATTTTGTAAATTTTATTTTTCAAAATGGAATTCATTTTCGGATTCGTAATATCGAAATTAGCTTAGGGTGAAATTTTGGTGATTTTCGGATAACTTTCATATTTTGATGAATAGTGAAAATTACTAAATTTTAATTAAAAACAACTTTTTCAATCGAAATAACTAATAGTGATAAATTATTAATTTTAGTGGTTTTAAAGTATATTTAGAATATATTTTTACAATTTAATACAATGTTGGTCATTGGATGTAATTTCACATTTAAACCAGACATAAACAAGTGTCAATCTTTTGATAGTTATTATCTCTTAAGAACATGCTATTTGTTTTGACTACGGGAATTAATTTTTTAAATTAATTAATGCAATTGATATGTTTTGAATTTGGTAAAATAGAAATCATTTTTGAGTTCATAATATCAAATATATCTTAGGCCTAATTTTTGATATTTTTCTGAAAACTTTCAATTTTTGATGAATAGTGAAACCCCAAAGTGGTAGTTAAAAAAACTGAATTGTTAATAAAACTTAATTTTACCGCTTCTGTGAGTGGAATTTAGAAAATCCGAGAAACACGGTTGATGTCAGTAAGTAAAATGTGGTTCAATGAGATGAAAATAATTTTTTGGTGAATAGTAACTTTTTACTTTTTACCACGGTTAAAAGTAAATAGGGTAATTAAGGGTAGAAATGATATTATTATTACCCTAACACATGTCCTAATTCTATTGGACAAATTTAAATCGACCAAAAACAAACTTAGGAATAAAATATGACCATTTAGGCCCACTTGGATTAGATTAGGACATTTATTATTAATTTATTTAAAGAAGGGTTAAAAAAGTTAAAATCAAAGTGTATTTACTAAAACATTTTTAATATGGGGTTATACATAATATAAATTCGACTATAAATATTACTTAGAAAGATAAAAAGATTTCCTACATAATGGTATTTTATTTGTAATTTTTAGACATTAAATAATTTAATTTATTTGTTTTTAATTAAAATTTAGTAATTTTCACTATTCATCAAAATATGAAAGTTATCCGAAAGTCACCAAAATTTCGCGTCGGACAAGGCTGTGGGAATCGAACCCACAACCGAAGTGCGACTGGCCTTTATCGCCTACCACTGACCTACAGGAAGTCCCTGTTTAGTAGAAAATAGTTTTATTATATTAAGCAGTATGATATATGAAGTATAAGTCCATTTTAGGAACCATATAAGATTAATCTCACTATATAATGACTTATGTATATTTAATAACTTTTGCTAACCTTTTGTTTGAGACAGATGGAATGACCCGTCTTTCTATCACATGATCTGCTAACACTTCACGAATAACAAATTCAACTTCATTTATTTAAGAGATGAAGTCGAAATTGTTCAAGGCACGAACAACAGTGAGATTGTACCAAAATAAAGTAAGTATTTATTCTAATTCAAATTCTTTAGGGAAACAATCTTGAAAACCAAAAATGTTGTCCTAGTGCTCTTATATCTGATTAATCAGATGGTACCTTAGATCGTCACAAATTTATGGATTTGTGATTGCTAGATTTTCCATAGCCATGTTCTCTACCACCCTCAATCAGAACATGATGGTTAGATTTCTCTTCCATATCCATATTTTCACCTATGTGGGAACCCAGTGATTAGTTCATTTGGGTAACCGTTACGTTTCATACTTGTGTTTTTAAAGATTGGTTTTGGTATTCCTTTTTACGATGTGGGTTTCTATTAAAGAAACTTTAGAATAGTAAACCATTTATAACCCCAATGAATTTCGAGGGAAAAATTCATTTTAAGGGGGGTAGAATGTAACACCCCGAGATTTTATGAAAAATATTCTTTTTAATTTCACTAATGTCTTGTGTTATACGCTACACCAAAAGGAGCTTGCACAAAACACATCCTTGATTTGCCTTGCATTACACACAATCGCGACCTTCCTCGATAGCGTGTGTAGTACGCAATAACGAGTTTCACTAAACAACAATATGTTATTAAAATATTATTAAAACTAGCCGTTATGAATAGTAATAACCAATTTTTGAAATTTTGTAATTTTATTTTTCAAAATGGACTTCATTTTTGGATTCAGAGTATCTAATTTAGCCTAAGGTGAAATTTTGGTACTTTTCGGATAACTTTCATATTCTGATGAATAGTGAAAATTACTAAATTTTAATTAAAAACAACTTTTTCAATCGAAATAATTAATACTGATAAATTATTAATTTGAGTGGTTTTAAAGTATATTTATAATATATTTTTACAATTTAATACAATGATGGTCATTGGATGTAATTCTACATTTAAACCAGTTATAAACAAGTTTCAATCTTTTGATAGTTATTATCTCTTAAAAACATGCTATTTGTTTTGACGACGGGAATTAATTTTTAAATTAATTAATGAAACTGATATGTTTTGAATTTGGTAAAATAGAAATCATTTTTGAGTTCATAATATCAAATATAGATTAGGCCTAATTTTTGGTATTTTTCTGAAAACTTTCAATTTTTGATGAATAGTGAAACCACTAAGTGGTAGTTAAAAAAAACTGAATTGTTCATAAAACTTAATTTTACCGCTTCTGTGAGTGCAATTTCAAAAATCCGAGAGACACGGTTGATGTCAGTAAGTAGAATGTGGTTCAATGAGATGAAAATAATTTTTTGGTGAATAGTAACTTTTTACTTTTTTTTACCACGGTTAAAAGTAAATAGGGTAATTATGGGTAGAAATGATATTATTATTACCCTAACACATATCCTAATTCTATTGGACAAGTGTAATTCAACCAAAAACAAACTTAGGAGTAAAATATGACCATTTAGGCCCACTTGGATTAGATTAGGACATTTATTATTAATTTATTTAAAGAAGGGTTAAAAGAGTTAAAATCAAAGTTTATTTACTAAAACATGTTTAATATGGGGTTATAAATAAGATAAATTAGACTATAAATATTCATTAGAAAGATAAAAGGATTTCCTACATAATTGTATTTTATTTTTAATTTTTATACATTAAATAATTTAATTTATTTATGACACAACGATGATGCAGTAATTATCTTATTAATAAAATATTGAAATAATTGATGTTATAAATACCCAAATAAATTTAATTTGAGACTTTTTATGAATTACACTAATTTTCTAGGTTAATATGACATTTTATTATTTCATTAGTTAACTTTTTTCGAACTTATCATTCTGTTATGATTTTCACAAAAATCAATTACTAAATAGTGTCAAAATTGACATAAAATAGTTTTTAAAACAAATATTATATTATTAATTGTTATTTTATTCCTAAAAATCTAAGGTTCATCCAAATGACTTAGATAAGGTTATATATATTAATAATAAACAATATGGGGTTCTTTTGGCTTCTTATACTAAGTTTATTAACCTTATAGTGTAAGAAAACAAGAAGACACGGTAAAAGTAAAATTATTTAACTTAATGTTAAATCTAAATGATAAGGTTAAAATAGGAACCTAAACTTGTATTAATTATATTGTATGAGAGTATTTCGACCCATCCCCACCTTATCCTCAAAATAAATCAATTTGTAGCTATTTAAAACCGAACTTGACTTTATAATAAAATAATATTTTTAGTTTTTCCAAAGGAGCCCCTCTCCTCCCTTATAAAAGGGAACCTCCTCCCTCTCTTCCTCACACAACTTTGAGCCTTCAAGCTCGGCCAAACACTGACCAATTATCCTCTCCACTTCCCTAGAAACATACTAGAGGTTCCGGTCTTCCTCAAAGACCAATTTTAGTGCCCTAAAAGAAGGTCTCAAAGAAGTACTTCAAAGAAGAGGTAATGTCCGTTACCGATTCTTTCATCTTTATTTCTTCTTCCACTTCTTCTTCTTTAGTTGTTTCATTATGAAGTAATAACATCAGTATCACTCATATACTGATATGTTATTATAAGTATGAAACAAGCCTATTTCACCATCTATCCATCCTACGGAAAAATAAATCACCGCACGTGCGTGCGTACGGAATACCGTCTCCACGCCGTGGTGTAATCTGTTTTCCACCACCACCTTACTTGGATGGGTATAATGGTGTAAATAATGACTATATATGACTATTATAAATTGATATTGATTCTAAAATAGTATACATATAATCCAATACAATTCCACGATCATAGTAACGATATCATCACTCGTGCGTACGTACGGAATATAGTCTCCATGATGTGATGCGACTCGTTCTACATGATCTTCATTTCATAATGATTATATAAATGAATTGAATTTAATTGTAACGCCCCGACCCTAGTTACCTAGAGTCGGTGCATTAATACATAACATTGGCATGATCACAAGAAAGATCAAATCTCGAAAGACCGATTGGTTTAGTAGCCTTGGAAACACTAGATATATTCATAAGTTTTACATTACACCATAAATTGAAAAACTACTACAACAACATAATGACTCCATAATCCACACTCATATCCCCACATAATATCCCTGCAGGTCATTCATAATTTACTTCTTCAGTTCCTGGGAAAAATAAAACATAGAAAAGGGGTGAGCTCAAATGCCCAGTAAGGATAACAATATAGCGGAAACTTTCATAAATAAGAATAAAAATTTAAGGCAATGTATAACTAAAACAAAAGCCTTTCAAACATGAACTTTCAACATGGTATGGCATAAATAAAATGAAATAATGCCATTTACTTATTCACATGGATATTCTACTAATCGAATAATCACATGCAAAAATCAATAACCACTTTCATAATGTTGGAATGCATAATGCCAGACTATCATAACCACATAGTCAAGGCCTCGTGCCAAGACTACAAATAAGATTTTGTCAAGGCCTTGTGCCAAGACACTAGTTTGTCTCATGAGACCTATCGATGCATCGAGGAGCTATAGCGGGCTCCACCCGTCACTTACTAAGTCCAATGCATTCTCATATGAAAAGGTTTAAACATAACATAAACATTCGTATTAAAACTAGCATACGAAATGTAAATAATTTCACCATAAACTATGAATGGTATAAAAATAGCACATCCACAGTCAAACATATCACAAAAACTTCAATACAATATAGAAGTTTTGTATCATAATAAATCAACTTCAAATAATCTTAAAATCCATCAAAGGATGTTGACATAGATGAAATCAATATTCTTTTTAAAGAAATATATCCTTTTATTTTGAAATCATTTAAGATCCATATAAAATAAAACATTTTCTTTGAAAATATTCTTATAAGCTTGTAAGTAAAACTTTGAAGATTTTATAACGGCGGAAAATAACCGCACCCGTCGTATAAGTTTAAAAAAAACATTCTTACCTTAATTCTGTCGAAAAGGTTAAAAAGGACCTTGTTTTGAAAATGACGGAAAGATTCCTCTTATAAAAAGTCAAAAAGGGTATAAATGACTTTAACCCATATTCTAATAAAAAAATTTTGAAATACATTTTGAAGAAACATGGATGTGGATGATAAAGAGATCCCAGTAGATTATTACATATAGACAACCTCGGATAACGAAGAGATTGTGAAATAACCCTTACCTTGTACTTTTCCTTGGTTGGGGTAGGTTAACCTCCTATATAATGGTGAAATAATTGTTATTAAATTATACAAGAATCATATACATTAATATGATATCATATATGATCTTTTAATATTGATTTGATAATAATATCTTAGTATTATCATTGTTTCGGGTGTTAACTTACTTGTTTTCATTTATATGTTTTGTTACGTAAGACATGTTTTTAAAGGATAGGTTTTATATTATTCATATCCAGAATGATATCAAGTCCTTAAACATAATTTTTTTATCATCAAATGATAATTATACTTGAATGGATACGATGGAGAATGAATCTCATCGCGTTCGTGGAGACGGTAGTCCGTACGTACGCACGAGCGACAATATCATTCTTTTGATATTAAAATAATATATAAATGGATGGTATATCATATATACAGAATCCTTAACATGTTATATTTATTATTTACATGAGTTAAACATCATTATTATACCCATCCAAATAATATTATATTGAATAACAATTACACAACGACGTGGAGACGGTAAGCCGTACGTACGCACGTATGGTGACATGTTATTCAAAGGGTGGATAGAATACTGAATATGGTTGTACCATATTTATAATAACATCACAGTATATATATGATACTGGATTTATTATTTTATAATGGTAACAACAAAGGAAGCAGAAGTGGAAGAAGAAATGAACTTAGAAAAGGGTGGTGAAATCATTACCTCTTCTTCGGGTTCTTCCTTTTGATTTGATCAAAAGGGCTCCTTAGGTTGGCTTTCTGATCAAAATAAGGCCCCTAGGTTGTAGTGATGGAAGTTGGGAGAGTATTTGGGAAGAGTTTGGCCGAACCAAAAGGCTTTGAAGGTGTGAAGAAATGAGAAGTAGGAGTGCCCTTTTATAAGAGGGGTGAGGGGCACCTTTGGAAAAGATAGAAATATTAATTTATAATAAATTCATATTCGGTTTCTAATGGCTAAAAAGTTGATTATTTAAAGTTTAATGTGGGGATAGGTCGAAAACCACTCAACCAATAGAATTTATACAGGTTTGGGTACTTATATTAACCTTATCTTTAAGTATTAACTCTAAGTTAATTAGTTTCACTTTTACAGTGTCTCTTTGTATTTTTATATAATATGGTTAATAAACTTACTATATACATCCAAACGACCCCCAAGTGGTCCATTAATGATGAACCTATCATGATATAAGTCTCTTGGCCGAACCTTAGATTTTTAAAAATTTAATATCAATTAATAATATAATTTGTTTAAGAACTCTTTTATGTCAATTTTGACATTATTCAATAGTTGATTTTTGTGAAACTCATAACAGATTGATTACTTCGAAAAAATTCAATTAAATAAATACTAATATATCATATTATCCTAGAAAATTAGTTTAATTCATTAAAAGTTTCATATTATATTTATTTGGGTATTTATAATATCAATTATTTTAATTTTTCACTATTATAGTAATTACTGCATCATCATTGTGTCATAAATAAAATAAATTATTTAATGTCTAAAAATTATAAATAAAATATAATTATGTAGGAAATCTTTTTATCTTTCTAATGAATATTTATAATCTAAAATAAAACATATATAACCCTATGTAACAATTGTTTTTCTAAAAGATATATGCTTGTGTCATTTTTGTATTCATTTTAACTTAATTAAAATAAAGTGTCATTATCACTTACAAGTGGATCCATGGGGTCCCAAAATCGACCCAAAGATGTCCATGGTCTACCATGTATCAACCAATAGGGTTAAGACACGTTTTAGGGTAATTTAGTATTATTATAATATTATTTTTTAACCCTTATTTACCGGATTTACCCTTAACCATGGTAAATAAAATATTTACCGCAGTAATTATTCAAAATGTCTAAAAATAAAAGTTACCTATTTACAAAATTTGAACATCCTGATTCCAAATATGGAATCCATTTTCCTAAATTCAAAACACAGAAGTGGAAGAAATTAATTTAAAATTAATTCCCGCTGTCAAAACAAAAAGCGTGTTTTTAAGAGATAATAACTATCAAAAGATTGACACTTGTTTATGTTCGGTTTAATTGTAAAATTATGTCCAATGACCAACATTATATTAAATGGTAAAAATATATTCTAAATATACTTTAAAACAACTAAAATTCATAATTTATCACTATTAATTATTTTGATTAAAAAAGTTGTTTTTAATTAAAATTTAGTAATTTTCACTATTCATCAAAATATGAAAGTTATCCGAAAAGTACCAAAATTTCACCTTAGGCTAAATTAGATATTCCGAATCCAAAAATGAAGTCCATTTTAAAATATAAAATATATATAATTTTAAAAAGTAGGTATTACTATTCATAACGGCTAGTTTGATTGGTTTTTAGAACTCGGTGTTGCGTACAACACACGCTATCGCATTATTCAAAGAGAAGCGTACCGTAGAAGATTGGGGTGTTACATTCTCCCCTCCTTCAAATAATTTTGTCCTCGAAATTTCTAGAATACTATCGCATGAAAATACTCGGGTGGTTCTTCATCATAAGTTCCTCAGGCTCCCACGTTGCCTCTTCCATCTTATGGTTTCTCCACAAAACTTTTACCAGACGCGTCGTCCGGTTTCTCAGTACTTGTTCTCTCGTATCAAGAATCCTGACGGGCTCTTCACAATAGGAAAGATCGGGTTCCAGTTCTAATTCCTCATAGGTGAGTACATGCGTTGGATCAGGCATGTATTTCCTCAACAGAGATATGTGGAACACATCGTGAACTTTGGAGAGACTTGGCGGCATTGCCAATCGGTAAGCTACAACCCCAATTCGTTCTAGAATTTTGAAAGGTCCGATGTACCTGGGACTCAATTTACCTTTCTTACCAAAATGTATGACTCCCTTCCACGGAGATACCTTCAGGAAAACATGATCACCGACTTGAAATTCCAAATCCTTCCTTCGATTATTGGCATAGCTCTTCTGCCTACTTTGAGCTGCTTTGATGTGATTTTGGATTACTTTCACCTTTTCCACCATTTCCTCCACCAGTTCTGGGCCTACAAGTTTTCTTTCACCAACGTCATCCCAACAGGTTGGTGTACGACATATCTTTCCGTATAACGCTTCATATGGTGTCATCTGTATACTCGAATGGAAGCTATTGTTATAGGAAAATTCTACCAGTGGTAAATATTGATCCCACATACCCTGAAAGTCAAGTGAGAAAGATCTCAACATGTCTTCTAAGGTCTGAATAGTCTGTTCTGATTGTCCATCTGTCTGAGGGTGGTAAGCAGTGCTCAAATGAAGTTCAGTATCCAGGGATTTCTGAAGACTTTTCCAAAATCTTGAAGTAAAACGGGGATCACGATCAGAAACAATTGATAAGGGTACTCCATGAAGTCTCACAACTTCATTAATATATAGTCTTGCTAGACGTTCCAGGGGTATATCTTCTCTTATAGAAAGAAAATGTGCTGAATTGGTAAGACGATCAACAATAACCCATATTGCATCATTCCTTCTAGGAGTCTTTGGTAGCCCCATGACAAAGTCCATCGTAATATTGTCCCATTTCCACTCCGGTATGGGAAGAGGTTGCATGACTCCTCCAGGCTGTTGCCTTACAGCTTTCACTTGTTGACAAACCATACATCTTGACATAAAATCAGAAATCTCCCTCTTCATGTTGTCCCACCAAAAATGTTCCTTCAAATCTCTAGACATTTTTGTGCTCCCAGGGTGTATAGAGAAATTGGAACTATGAGCATTATCCAGCAATTCCCTTTTTAGATCAGGTAAATCGGGAACACAAAGTCTCTTCCCGAATTTCAAAATTCCATCTTCATACACAAAGTCTCTCAATCTCCCATCATTCACAGCTTTAATATTCTTTTGGAATTATTCATCATCGGTCTGGGAACTCTTAATCCTTTCTAGTAAAGATGGTTTGGCAACCATTTGAAAAAGCATTGATGTTTCACCTTCCCTGGTTATTCCCATGTCCATCTTCACTAGATCCATGAAAATTGGATCCCTTTCAATTCTCATATTGTTCAAAACTCCATGGTCTTTTCTACTCAAAGCATCTGCCACCTTGTTTGCCTTCCCCGGGTGGTAGTGTATCGTACAATCATAATCCTTGAGTAATTCAAGCCATCTCCTTTGCCTCATGTTGAGTTCTTTTTGTGAGAAAATATACTTCAAACTCTTGTGATCAGTATAAATCTCACATTTTTCACCATAGAGGTAGTGCCTCCATATCTTCAAAGCAAAGATCACAGCTGCTAACTCGAGATCATGAGTATGATAGTTTTGTTCATGAATTTTCAACTGTCGTGATTCATAGGAAATAACTCTATCATTCTGCATAAGGACACAGCCAAGTCCTTTCTTTGATGCATCACTATAAATAACGAACCCATCATTCCCCGATAGTAGAGTCAATATAGGAGCATTGACTAATCTTTTCTTCAGTTCTTCAAAACATTCTTCACACTCTTTTGTCCAAACAAATTTAACCCCTTTACGTGTGAGCTTCGTTAACGGGTTAGCCAATCGGGCAAAATTCTGGACGAAACGTCGATAATAACCGGCCAAACCGATAAAACTGCGTACCTCAGTTATACTCATAGGTGCTGGCCATTCTTGGATTGCCTTGGTCTTCGAAGGATCAACAGAGATTCCATCTTTAGAGACAATATGGCCAAGAAAAGAAATCTCATGAATCCAGAATTCACACTTGCTAAACTTCCCATATAATTCATGACTCCTCAGAGTCTTCAAGATAATGTGCAAGTGATTTTCATGATCTTCGTAGGTTTTGGAGTATACCAAGATATCATCAATAAATACCACCACAAATTCATCGAGATACTCCTTGAAAACTCTATTCATCAGATCCATGAATACAGAGGGTGCATTAGTCAATCCAAACGGCATTACAGTAAACTCGTAATGCCCGTACCTGGTTCGAAATGCTGTCTTCAGAATGTCTTCCTTTTTCACACACAACTGATGGTATCCAGATCGAAGGTCAATCTTTGAAAAGTATTGAGCTCCATGCAGTTGGTCAAATAAATCATCAATACGAGGTAGGGGATACTTGTTCTTTATCGTTATAGCATTGATCTCCCTGTAGTCGATACATAACCTCATAGATCCATCTTTCTTTTTAACAAAAAGAACAGGGGCTCCCCATGGAGAAACACTAGGGCGAATAAATCCCTTATTACTCAATTCCTCTAGTTGTTTCTTTAGTTCGACTAACTCTACAGTGGCCATTCTATAAGGGGTCTTCGATATAGGCCTTGATCCAGGAATCAAATCAATGGAAAACTCAACTTCTTGTTCTGGAGGATGTCCAGGTAAATCTTCCAGAAATACATCTACAAATTCTTTCACAACAGGTACATCCTCTATTTGAACATTCCTTTCCTCACCGACAGTTATTTCATTCTATTCCTCCCCAATAATTGAATTAAGTTGAGCTATTGGGGGTGGATCTAAATAAGAATTAGGTGGTGAAGATTCTGCTCTAAAGATAAGGTGTTCCTTATCATTATCATCAAGAATCGTAACCACTTTCTTCTTACAATAAATCTTCGCATCATAGTCCGAAAGCCAGTCCATACCGAGGATTATATCAAACTCAATCATAGGTATGACGATGAGATCAGCAGATAAAGAAAATTTATGTGCTCTAATGGGGACTGATTCACAAAACTTTGTTGCAATGATACTTCCCTTAGGAGTTTTAACTGACAACTCCCTTATTAAATCAAATTGGAAAAATCTAATTTTCTTAGCAAACTGTGAAGATATGAAAAAATGCGACGATCCAGAGTCAAATAATGCATTTGCTAAACTTGAGGAAACCATTAAATTA
Source organism: Viscum album (assembly GCA_963277665.1). NCBI lineage: Eukaryota > Viridiplantae > Streptophyta > Magnoliopsida > Santalales > Viscaceae > Viscum > Viscum album. The sequence continues at coordinate 925,009,979 of OY728120.1, forward strand.
CCCGCCACCACGTCTTTTGGAGCTTCTACCTCTGTAGTAGTGATAGCATAAGCCTGGCCTTGATCCCTTGGCCTTTTCTGAGATAAGTTCTCCTAACGCTTAGGACATTCATTCGCATAATGTCCCATCTCCCTGAAATTGTAGCACTGAACGTTGGTGGCTTCCTTCTTCCCTTTGCAATCACGAGCTTGGTGGCCTTTTTCACCACACTTGTAACAGACTCCCATTCCCTTCAAGCAAGAACCGGGGTGTTTCTTCCCACATTTACCACAAGATGGATATTCAAACTTTCCCTTCTTCCCCTTATTTCCATTCCCAGATTGATCAGCAGGTCTCTTCTTCTCTTGTTTTGCTTTAAAGTCATAAGACTTAGAGAATTCCTTTTCGGTCTTGATAGCACATGAGACAATGTCTTCGTACGATGAAAAGGATTGTGAGACTAACGCTCGACGGAGAAATGGTTTTAACCCATCAAAGAAACGATCAATCTTAATTCTTGGGTTGAGAATATAATCTCCAGCATACCTCGCTAACCTTGTAAAGTTAGCCTCATACTTTGTGACATTCTCATCCTCCTTTTGTCTCAGACTCAGAAATTGCCTTTCCATATCTGCTCGATGGTCGCGAGGAAAGTATTTTTCTAAAAACAGATCTTTGAACTCCCTCCATTCCATATTTGATACTTCATCATCTTTCTTCATGTTTTGAATCAATGACCACCATTTATCAGCATCTCTAGTGAGGCGGTAAACTGACATGATAACTTTTTCCCTTTCACTGCTCCCCAAAGCCTGAAATATTTTCTCTAGGGAATTTATCCACTGCTCGGCTACTAAGGGATTTGTATTCCCATTGAACATTGGTGGTTGTTTCCTCATGAATCGATCTAACATTGATCCTCTACGTTGCGGATCAGGGTGCTCCATATGGGTAAGGTTATTATTCATAACCTGAGTAAGTTGTCCCAGTATGGTGATTAGCTGATCGGCTCCAGTTTCGTCACCTGCTCCACTATAATTATCTTGAGCAGGAGGGAAATCCCTACATGGAGTGCGTGCATTGATACGGTTTCCATTTCTTCCACTAGGCGCCATTTCTAAACAATGGCATAAACTAGATCAGTTTATGAATCAAAATACATAATCCCATACTTATAAAACACTTAACATAAATTGAACTATTTATGGATATAATCCATAATCATAAAAAAAAATTCTTTGAGGAAGTATATACTCATAAACCCTTCATAATGATTTGTAATGAAAATGAGAGTTATCCTAAGCATATCCCCCGGGAGTGTCGTAACTAAGAGTGCAGCAAGGCCCGTTGTCGTGCACCAGTTCCCGTTCGAGTCTAGTTCAAAGCGGTGTTTTCGGGTTTTACCCCTAGGTACATCTGTTCCAGATCTGCCTCTACCTGCTCGTATCCAGAAAGGGATGTATTGCTCGGAAAACTCACAAAATCTCTACAATACCAAAATTCTAGGAAGTTCTTCTATACTAATCCTCAAAGTTCATCTTAGGTCTACGTGCTCTAATCAGAGATTATCTAAATCTAGGTTCCAAGGTTTGTACTAAACTTCCTCTGATACCAACTGTAACGCTCCGACCCTAGTTACCCAGAGTCGGTGCATTAATACATAACATTGGCATGATCACAAGAAAGATCAAATCTCGAAAGACCGATTGGTTTAGTAGCCTTGGAAACACTAGATATATTCATAAGTTTTACATTACACCATAAAATGAAAAACTACAACAACAACATAATGTCTCCATAATCCACACTCATATCCCCACATAATATCCCTGCAAGTCATTCATAATTTACTTCTTCACTTCCTGGGAAAAATAAAACATAGAAAAGGGGTGAGCTCAAATGCCCAGTAAGGATAACAATATAGCGGAAACTTTCATAAATAAGAATAAACATTTAAGGTAATGTATAACTAAAACAAAAGCATTTCAAACATGAACTTTCAACATGGTATGGCATAAATAAAATGAAATAATGCCATTTACTTATTCACATGGATATTCTACTAATCAAATAATCACATGCAAAAATCAATAACCACTTTCATAATGTTGGAATGCATAATGCCAGACTATCATAACCACATAGTCAAGGCCTCGTGCCAAGACTAAAAATAAGATTTTTTCAAGGCCTTGTGCCAAGACACTAGTTTGTCTCATGAGACCTACAGATGCATCGAGGAGCTATAGCGGGCTCCACCTGTCACTTACTAAGTCCAATACATTCCCATATGAAAAGGTTTAAACATAACATAAACATTCGTATTAAAACTAGCATACGAAATGTAAATAATTTCACCATAAACTATTAATGGTATAAAAATAGAACATCCACAGTCAAACATATCACAAAACCTTCAATACAATATAGAAGTTTTGTATCATAATAAATCAACTTCAAATAATCTTAAAATCCATCAAAAGATGTTGAAATAGATGAAATCAATATTCTTTTTAAAGAAATATCTCCTTTTATTTTGAAATAATTTAAGATCCATATAAAATAAAACAATTTCTTTGAAAATATTCTTATAATCTTGTAAGGAAAACTTTGAAGATTTTATAACGGCGGAAAATAACCGCACCCGTCGTATAAGTTAAAAAAAACATTCTTACCTTAATTCTGTCGAAAAGGTTAAAAAGGACCTTGTTTTGAAAACAACGGAAAGATTCCTCTTATAAAAAGTCAAAAAAGGGTATAAATGACTTTAACCCATATTCTAATAAAAATGTTTTGAAATACATTTTGAAGAAACATGGATGTGGATGATAAAGAGATCCCAGTAGATTATTACATATAAACAACCTCGGATAATGAAGAGATTGTGAAATAACCCTTACCTTGTACTTTTCCTTGGTTGGGGTAGGTTAACCTCCTATATAATGGTGAAATAATTGTTATTAAATTATACAAGAATCATATACATTAATATGATATCATATATGATCTTTTAATATTGATTTGATAATAATATCTTAGTATTATCATTGTTTCGGGTGTTAACTTACTTGTTTTCATTTATATGTTTTGTTACGTAAGACATGTTTTTAAAGGATAGGTTTTATATTATTCATATCCAGAATGATATCAAGTCCTTAAACATAATTTTTTTATCATCAAATGATAATTATACTTGAATGGATACGATGGAGAATGAATCTCATCGCGTTCGTGGAGATGGTAGTCCGTACGTACGCACGAGCGACAATATCATTCTTTTGATATTAAAATAATATATAAATGGATGGTATATCATATATACAGAATCCTTAACATGTTATATTTATTATTTACATGAGTTAAACATCATTATTATACCCATCCAAATAATATTATATTGAATAACAATTACACAACGACGTGGAGACGGTAAGCCGTACGTACGCACGTATGGTGACATGTTATTCAAAGGGTGGATAGAATACTGAATATGGTTGTACCATATTTATAATAACATCACAGTATATATATGATACTGGATTTATTATTTTATAATGGTAACAACAAAGGAAGCAGAAGTGGAAGAAGAAATGAACTTAGAAAAGGGTGGTGAAATCATTACCTCTTCTTCGGGTTCTTCCTTTTGATTTGATCAAAAGGGCTCCTTAGGTTGGCTTTCTGATCAAAATAAGGCCCCTAGGTTGTAGTGATGGAAGTTGGGAGAGTATTTGGGAAGAGTTTGGCCGAACCAAAAGGCTTTGAAGGTGTGAAGAAATGAGAAGTAGGAGTGCCCTTTTATAAGAGGGGTGAGGGGCACCTTTGGAAAAGATAGAAATATTAATTTATAATAAATTCATATTCGGTTTCTAATGGCTAAAAAGTTGATTATTTAAAGTTTAATGTGGGGATAGGTCGAAAACCACTCAACCAATAGAATTTATACAGGTTTGGGTACTTATATTAACCTTATCTTTAAGTATTAACTCTAAGTTAATTAGTTTCACTTTTACAGTGTCTCTTTGTATTTTTATATAATATGGTTAATAAACTTACTATATACATCCAAACGACCCCCAAGTGGTCCATTAATGATGAACCTATCATGATATAAGTCTCTTGGCCGAACCTTAGATTTTTAAAAATTTAATATCAATTAATAATATAATATTTGTTTTAAGAACTCTTTTATGTCAATTTTGACACTATTCAATAGTTGATTTTTGTGAAACTCATAACAGATTTATTACTTCGAACAAAGTCAATTAAATCAATCCTAATATATCATATTATCCTAAAAAATTAGTTTAATTCATTAAAAGTTTCATATTATATTTATTTGGGTATTTATAATATCAATTATTTTAATTTTTCACTATTATAGTAATTAATGAATCATCATTGTGTCATAAATAAAATAAATTATTTAATGTCTAAAAATTATAAATAAAATATAATTATATATGAAATCTTTTTATCTTTCTAATTAATATTTATAATCTAAAATCCAACATATATAACCCTATGTAACAATTATTTTCCTAAAAGATATATGCTTGTGTCATTTTTGTATTCATTTTAACTTAATTAAAATAAAGTGTCATTATCACTTACAAGTGGATCCATGGGGTCCCAAAATCTACCCAAAGATGTCCATGGTCGACCATGTATCAACCAATAGGGTTACGACACGTTTTAGAGTAATTTAGTATTATTATAATATTTTTTATTAACCCTTATTTACCAGATTTACCCTTAACCATGGTAAATAAAATATTTACCGCAGTAATTATTCAAAATGTCTAAAAATAAAAGTTACCTATTTACACAATTTGAACATCCTGATTCCAAATATGGAATCCATTTTCCTAAATTCAAAACACAGAAGTGGCAGAAATTAATTTAAAATTAATTCCCGCTGTCAAAACAAAAAGCGTGTTTTTAAGAGATAATAACTATCAAAAGATTGACACTTGTTTATGTTCGGTTTAATTGTAAAATTATGTCCAATGACCAAAATTATATTAAATGGTAAAAATATATTCTAAATATACTTTAAAACTACTAAAATTCATAATTTATCACTATTAATTATTTTGATTAAAAAAGTTGTTTTTAATTAAAATTTAGTAATTTTCACTATTCATCAAAATATGAAAGTTATCCGAAAAGTACCAAAATTTCACCTTAGGCTAAATTAGATATTCCGAATCCAAAAATGAAGTCCATTTTGAAATATAAAATATATATAATTTTAAAAAGTAGGTATTACTATTCATAACGGCTAGTTTGATTGGTTGTTAGAACTCGGTGTTGCGTACAACACACGCTATCGCATTATTCAAAGAGAAGTGTACCGCAGAATCTTGGGGTGTTACATGAATGAATATGATATATATTACACTAATACCATTCTGGAAATGTGGTATCTATAACCTGAAGAAAAGAATAAGAATTTATTCGACAAAACACGCATAAGAACAAAAAGTTATAAACACCCGAATAACAAGTAGCAATGAAATATTACTACTAAGAAGATAATAATATGACCATATATGATATCATAAAAATAATTATGATTCTGGAATAAGTCAATAACAATATTTAAATCATTATACAGGAGGTTCGTATACTTACAAAGCAAGTCAGACCTAAGGTAAGGGAAATATCACAATCTCATTTTTATCCGAGATTGTTTATACTTTGAAATTTACTGGGGTGTATTTTATCATCCACATCCATGTTTCCTCGATATGTAATATTATTTCCATCCTCCTACAATTGTTTAAATCCAATTTTACCCATCGGTGAGTTTTTAGTAAAAGATATGAAAGGAATCTTTTGTCGTTTTTCGTACGAGGTACTTTTTGAGTTTTCCGACAAAAGTACGAGAAGAATGTTTTTTTTAAATTATACGGCATGAATGGATTTTTAAAACATTATTTCCAAGAAACTTCCTTTACAAGTTTTCAAGTTTATTTTTAATCAAACTTCTTTTAGTTTATAATTTTGTGACATGTTAAGAAAGGAAAAGTATTTTTGAAGTAGAAAGGATATTTTCCTCAAGAATGGAGTTCAAGTGTTTTATCAAAATTATTTTCCATCTAAGATAATATAGGTTTCTGTTTCTATCCCTATTATTACATTGATTTGATTATGTTGTGATTGAATTATTTTTATGAATTCCTTTATCTTTTATGAATTGTTTTATGATGTCATGTTGTTTAAGAATCCCATTTTTATTACATGGGTTATGCAATGATGTATGATTTATGATTTTGTGGCACACATAAGAATGGTATCATTATGAGATGGGTGGGACCTATATCTCCCTCCAATGCATTGGGTAAAGATTTTATATCTCATGAGATAAACATGGCTGGAACGGTAGGTTATACTGGTTCAGTGAAACAGGACTGAAATGAGGGTGACTCGGTTCATAAAGGGACTTTGTCCACTAAGATAGTCTTGGAAATGAGTCCTGACTAACAAGAAATGATTCTCTATGATTATGTGTGTATGCCAAAAAGTTTCATGTTTTAAGTTATGATTAATGTGATTACATTTCACTGCCATGATTTATCCCATGTTATGAAATTATGCTCTCTTTTGCAGGTTAAGATTTCCAAAATGTTATGTTCTTATGAATATGTTGTGATTGATATTTCTTTTGTTTACCCTTACTAAGCATTTGAGCTCACCCTTTTTATGTTTTATTTTCCTCAGGATATAAAGAAAGGTTTTAGGTAAAAAAAGGGGAAGATCTTTCACCACGATTTGAAGATTATATTTCGAGTTTCCAAAGACACTAAACTATTACGATCCTTGTGTGTGTGTTTTTCGATATTATTGATGGGATTTTATAGTAATACCGTTTTATAAAAAGGGAAACATGTAGGACGGGCGACAACCCATCGCGTCGGACAAGGCCGTGGGAATCGAACCCACAACCGAAGTGCGACTGGCATTTATCGCCTACCACTGGACTACAGGAAGTCCCTAGTTAGTATAAACTAGTTTTATTTTATTAAGCGATATGATATCTGAAGTATAAGTTCATTTTTGGAACCGTATACGATTAACCATAAGATGGACTTATAACTTTTGCTAATCGTTTGTTTGAAAGAGATGGAATGACCCGTCATTCTATCACATGATCTGCTAAAAATTCACGAATAACAAATTCAACTTCATTTATTTAAGAGATGAAGTGGAAATAGTTTAAGGCACGAACAATAGTGAGATTGTACCAAAATAAAGTAAGTATTTATTCTAATTCAAATTCTTCAACTTTAGGGAAACGATCTTGAAAACCAAAAATGTTGTCCTAGTGCTCTTATATCTGATTAATCAGATGGTACCTTAGATCGTCACAAATTTATGGATTTGTTATTGTTGGCTTTTCCATATCCATGTTCTCTACCACTCTCCATCAGAACGTGATGGTTAGATTTTTCTTCCATATCCATATTTTCACCTATGTGGAAACCCAGTGATTAGTTTATTTGGGTAACCATTACGTTTCATACGTTTGTTTTTAAAGATTGGTTTTGGTATTCCTTTTTACGATGTGGGTTTCTATTAAATAAACTTTCAATTAGTAAACCATTTATAACCCCGATGAATTTCGAGGGCGAAATTCATTTTAAGGGGGGTAGAATGTAACACCCCGAGATTTTATGGAAAATATTCTTTTTAATTTCGTTAATGTCTTGTGTTGTACGCTACACCAAAAGGAGCTTGCTCAACACGCATCCTTGAATTTCCTTGTATTACACGCAATCCCGACCTTCCTCGATAGCGTGTGTAGTATGAAATACCGAGTTTCACTAAACAACGATATGCTATTAAAATATTATTAAAACTAGCCATTATGAATAGTAATAACCACCTTTTAAAATTTTAGAACTTTTATCTCTCAAAATGGACTTCATTTTTGGATTCGGAGTATCGAATTTAGCCTAAGATGAAATTTTGGTACTTTTCGGATAACTTTCATATTCTGATGAATAGTGAAAATTACTAAATTTTAATTAAAAACAACTTTTTTAATCGAAATAATTAATAGTGATAAATTGTTAATTTGAGTGGTTTTAAAGTATATTTAGAATATATTTTTACAATTTAATACAATGTTGGTCATTGGATGTAATTCTACATTTAAACCAGTTATAAACAAGTTTCAATCTTTTGATAGTTATTATCTCTTAAAAACACACTATTTGTTTTGAGGACGGGAATTAATTTTTAAATTAGTTAAGGAAACTGATATGTTTTGAATTTGGTAAAATAGATATCATTTTTGAGTTCATAATATCAAATATATCCTAGGCCTAATTTTTGGTATTTTTCTGAGAACTTTCAATTTTTGATGAATAGTGAAACCACTAAGTGGTAGTTAAAAAAACTGAATTGTTCATAAAACATAATTTTACCGCTTATGTGAGTGGAATTTCAAAAATATGAGAGACACGGTTGATGTCAGTAAGTAAAATGTGGTTCAATGAGATGAAAATAATTTTTTGGTGAATAGTAACTTTTTACTTTTTTTACCAAGGTTAAAAGTAAATAGGGTAATTAAGAGTAGAAATGATATTATTACCCTAACACATGTCCTAATTCTATTGGGAAAGTCCAATTCGACCAAAAACAAACTTAGGAATAAAATATGACCATTTAGGCCCACTTGGATTAGATTAAGACATTTATTATTAATTTATTTAAAGAAGGGTTAAAAGAGTTAAAATCAAAGTGTATTTACTAAAACATTTTTAATATAGGGTTATACATAAGATAAATTCAAAGATAAATACTCATTAGAAAGATAAAAAGATTTCCTACATAATTATATTTTATTTATAATTTTTAGACATTAAATAAATTAATTTATTTATGACATAATGATGATGCAGTAATTACCATAATAGTGAAATTTTTTAATAATTGATATTATAAATACCCAAATAAATATAATTTGAGACTTTTTATGATTTAAACTAATTTTCTAGGTTAATATGACATGTTAGTATTTATTTAATTAACTGTTTTCAAACTTATCATTCTTTTATGATTTTCACAAAAATACATTACTAAATAGTGTCAAAATTGACATAAAATAGTTTTTAAAACAAATATTATATTATTAACTGTTATTTTATTCCTAAAAAACTAAGGTTCGGCCAAATGACTTAGCTAAGGTTATATATATTAATAATAAACAATTTGGGGTTCGTTTGGCTTCTTATAGTAAGTTTACTAACCTTATAGTGCAAGAACACAAGAAGACACGGTAAAAGTAAAATTATTTAACTTAATGTTAAATATAAATGATAAGGTTAACATAGGAACCTAAACTTGTATAAATTATATTGGATGAGAGGATTTAGACCCATCCCCACCTTATCCTTGAAATAAATCAATTTGGAGCTATTTAAAACCGAACTTGACTTTATAATAAAATAATATGTTTAGTTTTTCCAAAGGAGCCCCTCTCCTCCCTTATAAAAGGGCACCTCCTCCCTCTCTTCCTCACAAAACATTGAGCCTTCAAGCTCGGCCAACCCCTGACAAATTCTCTTCTCCAATTCCCTAGAAACATCCTAGAGGTTCTGGTCTTCTTCAAAGACCCATTTTAGTGCCCTAAAAGGAGGTCTCAAAGAAGCACTTCAAAGTGGAGGTAATTTCTGTTACCGATTATTTCACCTTTATTTCTTCTTCCACTTCTTCTTAGGTTGTTTCATTATGAAGTAATAACATCAGTGTCACTCATATACAGATATTTTATTATAAGTATGAAACAATCCTATTTCATCATCTATCCATCCTACGGAAAACGAAATCACCGCGCGTGCGTACGAACGGAATACCGTCTCCACGCCGTGGTGAAATCTATTTTCCACCACCACCTTACTTGGATGGGTATAATGGTGTAAATAATAACAATATATTATTATTTTAAAGTGATGTTGATTCTGAAATAGTATACATACACTCCAATACAGTCCCATGATCATGAGAACGATATCATCGCTCGTGCGTACGTACGGACTACCGTCTCCACGACGCGATGAGATTCATTCTCCACTTTAACCATTCATGAATGATTATAAAGTATATATAATAAGTGATCATGAAATATATGAAATTATAAAGCTACTGGAATTATGAGTATATATATTTATGTCATCTACTTAATTCCACTCAATTCAATAACGAAAGGAAAACAACGTTCATGCGTACGTACGGCCTACCGTCTCCATGAACGGTGTATTTCTTTCCATTTATCGATCCATTATATATATTTATATTCTGAATATATATTATATATAAATCATGTTTTATATTCTATAGTTATGTAATAATGATCTAAGTAATCATATGAATAATTACAAGTTAAAACACGAACGACAAATGAGACGATTTTACCCAAAACGCTACTTTAACATGAATTTACAAAAGAACGGGTAATATAAAGTCATAAGTGAACCATATATGATATAATAACAATGAATATGATTCTGTAATAAGTCAATGACATTATTTAAATCATTATACAGGAGGTTCGGACAATTATGAAGCAAATCGGACCTAAGGTAAGGGAAATATCACAATCTCATTTTTATCCGAGATTGTTTATACTTTGGAATTTACTGGGGTGTATTTTATCATCCACATCCATGTTTCCTCAATATGTAATATTATTTCCATCCACCTAAAATTGTTTAAATCCAATTTTACCCTTCGGTGAGTTTTTAGTAAAAGATATGAAAGGAATCTTTTGTCGTTTTTCGTACGTGGTACTTTTTGACTTTTCCAGAAAAAGTACGAGAATGATGTTTTTTTTAACTTATACGGCATGAATGGATTTTTAAAACATTTTTCCAAGAAGCTTCCTTTAAAAATTTTCTGGTTTATTTTTAATCAACTTCTTTTAGTTTAAAGTTATATGACATGTTAAGAATGGAAAAATGTTTTTGAAGCAGAAATGATATTTTCCTCAAGAATGGAGTTCAAGTGTTTTATAAAAATTATTTTCCATCTAAGATAATAAAGGGTTCTGTTTTTATCCCTATTATTACATTGATTTGATTATGTTGTGATGGAATTATATTTTTATGAATTCCTTTATCTTATATGAATTGTTTTATGATGTTTAAGATTCCCATTTTTATTACATGGGTTATGAAATGATGTATGATTTATGATTTTGTGGCACACATAAGAATAATATCATTATGAGATGGTTGGGACCTATATCTCCCTACAATGCATTGGGTAAAGATTTTATATCTCATGAGATAGACATGGCTGGAATGGTAGGTTATACCGGTTCAGTGAAACAGGACTGAAACGAGGGTGACTCGGTTCAGAAAGGGACTTTGTCCACTAAGATAGTCTTGGCAATGAGTCTTCACTAACAAGAAATGATTCTCTATTATTATGTGTGTATGCCACAAAGTTTAATGTTTTAAGTTATGATTATTGTGATTACATTTCACTGCCATGAGTTATCCCAGGTTATGAAATTATGATCTCTTTTACAGGTTAAGATTTCCAAAAGTTATGTGTTTATGTATATGATGTGATTGATATTTCTTTTGTTTACCCTTACTAAGCATTTGAGCTCACCCTTTTATGTTTTCTTTTCCCCAGGATATAAAGAAATGTTTTAGGTATAAAAAATAAAGGAATATCTTTATGGGAGATGTTGAAGATCTTTCACCAGGATTAGAAGATTATATTCCGAGTTTCCAAAGACACTAAACTATTACGATCCTTGTGTGTGTGTTTTTGTTATGTACTAAGTATTCCGCAAATGTAATGTAATGTCAATGTACGTCAAGCTATGGGTCTCTATAGTTGGTATCAGAGGAAATTTTTAGTCAACCTTTGGAAACTAGGATGCGAAAATGTTAGTGAGATCCCTAGAGATATTTCTAAGGTATGTCTGGGGATGTCCCTAAGGTTAAGTATACGTATAGGTTATAGTACTAGAATTACGCGAACGATCATAGAATTAAACCTAAGATGTTAGATATTGAAGGTTCTCCCCCTTTATTTTGTTTTTTTCCTTAGCATGATTTTTTTCCTCTCACACTATTATTTTTTGGTTTTAGACGATGGCTGGAACCCGAAGGAACCGTGTTGATCAATGCAATGGACAATGCAATGATTGTCCTCCTGAACAAACAAATGTTATGGGAGATAGAGTGCAAGATCTTATTGCTATACTTACACAAGCTATGAATCATTCTGGATTTTCAAATGAGAAGAGAAGGGAACAATATTCTATTGAGTCCTTCATGAGGCATCGTCCACCTTCTTTCAGTGGGTCTTCTGATCCACGTGTTGCTGAACAATGGATCAGTACCACTGAAAAGATATTTTCAGTTCTTCAATTTTCTGAACATGATAAAGTCATCTTAGTAGTATATCGTTTGGAAGGTGAAGCTGATAAATGGTGGAATCTTATCAAGAATACGAGGCCCAGAGATGAAATTGAGTCCATGGAATGGGACGAGTTCAAGAACTTGTTTTTCAGTAAGTACTTCCCTCATATTCTTCGAACGAAGATGGAAACTTAGGTTCTTGAACTAAAGCAGAAGGACGATGAATCTGTTGGTATATACGAAGAAAATTTTACAAGACTTGCAAGGTATGAATCTGGCATTATCATCCAACCTGAAAGTAAAGTTGATCGATTTTTCAGTGGCTTAAAACCAAGTCTTCAAAGGGCATTAGCTATAAGAGACTTCAGTAGCTATGAAGAAATTGTGCGTTGTGCTATGAAGGTAGAAATGGAAGTTGGTGTTACATATCCATCTCATGGTTTTGACAAGAAATGAAAGATGGAGTTCAAGGAGAAATCTCAGAATAATGGTGAAAAGAAGATGAATGTTTCCTTATGCTCAAAGTGTGGAAAAAAGCATGGTGGAGATTGTCTTAAAGGGACTAGAAAATGTTTTTAAGTGTAGAAAAGAAGGTCATCGAGCAGCTGAGTGTCGAGGTAATGGAAAAAGTGTTTCTAATGATGTGAATAAAGCAAACACTGCAGAGAACGCACCACCAACACTTCAATGCTTCAAGTGCAAGGAAATGGGGCATTATGCTAATAAATGCCCTAATCCAAGGGTTAGTGATGATCAACATGAGCAACCACGTAAGGAAAAGGACAAAGGGAAGTCACATGCGATCACTATTGGCGATGTTGAATATGAAAACGATGTGGTGGAATGATTAAGTGTTTATGTAATGGGATTCCAAAATAGTGTTGTATATAGTGTCATGGAATATTGGAATATTTATGTATTGGTCTATTGTGGTTTTCAATAATTTTATGGTACCAGTAACCATGGAAAGTGATTGAGAAATTTTTGGAAAAAGAATGATATGCACATAATGAAGGGAAATGAGAAAATGAAATATTTGACAGTATTCAGGAGCTCATGATTGATAAAAGGACTAAGTGATATCATGGTTTGAGTATATAGAATTTTGAGGATTATTGTATGTGGAAGGTGTTAACTTTTAACTGCATTCATGTTTTCACTAAGGTTCAATGGGTATTCAAGAGAATACATGATTAAGGACATTGAATGTGACCAACAAAACATATCTTATGATATATGGGGGATAAACGATGGCATTCACGTGATTATTCTGTGACATTTCAAGTAATCATTTTCTTTATACTATGAGCTTGGACTGAAGTATTTTAGATAAGCCTAAATATTAGAATGGATTATGTTGGACATAAGTTAGGATAAAACATTTTTCGATATTATTGATGGGATGTTATAGTAATATAGCTTTAGAAAAAGGACAACCTGCAGGACGGGCGACAACCCATCACGTCAGACAAGGCTGTGGGAATCGAACCCACAACCGAAGTGTGATTGGCCTTTATCACCTACCACTGGCCTACAGGAAGTCCCTGTTTAGTAGAAACTAGTTTTATTATATTAAGCAGTATGATATATGAAGTATAAGTCCATTTTAGGAACCATATATGATTAATCTCACTATAGAATGACTTATGTTTATTTAAATAACTTTTTCTAACCTTTTGTTTGAGACAGATGGAATGACCCATCATTCTATCACATGATCTGCTAACACTTCATGAATAAAAAATTCAACTTCATTTATTTAAGAGATGAAGTGGAAATTGTTCAAGGCACGAAAAATAGTGAGATTGTACCAAAATAAAGTAAGTATTTATTCTAATTCAAATTCTTCAACTTTAGGGAAACGATCTTGAAAACCAAAAATGTTGTCCTAGTGCTCTTATATCTGATTAATCAGATGGTACCTTAGATCGTCACAAATTTATGGATTTGTGATTGTTGGCTTTTCCATAGCCATGTTCTCTACCTCTCTCCATCAGAACATGATGGTTAGATTTTTCTTCCATATCCATATTTTCACCTATGTGGAAACCCAGTGATTAGTTTATTTGGGTAAACGTTACGTTTCATACTTCCGTTTTTAAATTTTGGTTTTGGTATTCCTTTTTAAGATGTGGGTTTCTATTAAAGAAACTTTCGAATAGTAAACCATTTATAACCCCGACGAATTTCGAGGGTGAAATTCATTTTAAGGGGGGTAGAATGTAACAGCCCAAGATTTTATGAAAAATATTCTTTTTAATTTCACTAATGTCTTGTGTTGTACGCTACACCAAAAGGATCTTGCACAACATGCATCCTTGACTTGCCTTGCATTACACGCAATCGCAACCTTCCTCGGTAGCATGTGTAGTACGCAATAACGTGTTTCACTAAACAACAATATGCTATTAAAATATTATTAAAACTAGCCATTATGAATAGTAATAACCACTTTTTAAAATTTTGTAAATTTTATTTTTCAAAATGGAATTCATTTTTGGATTCGTAATATCGAAATTAGCTTAGGGTGAAATTTTGGTGATTTTCGGATAACTTTCATATTTTGATGAATAGTGAAAATTACTAAATTTTAATTAAAAAAAACTTTTTCAATCGAAATAATTAATAGTGATAAATTATTAATTTGAGTGGTTTTAAAGTATATTTAGAATATATTTTTACAATTTAATACAATGTTGGTCATTGGATGTAATTTCACATTTAAACCAGACATAAACAAGTGTCAATCTTTTGATAGTTATTATCTCTTAAGAACACGCTTTTTGTTTTGACGACGGAAATTAATTTTTAAATTTATTAATGCACCTGATATGTTTTGAATTTGGTAAAATAGAAATCATTTTTGAGTTCATAATATCAAATATAGCTTAGGCCTAATTTTTGGTATTTTTCTGAAAACTTTCAATTTTTGATGAATAGTGAAACCACTAAGTTGTAGTTAAAAAAAACTGAATTGTTCATAAAACTTAATTTTACCGCTTCTGTGAGTGGAATTTCAAAATTCCGAGAGACACGGTTGATGTTAGTAAGTAAAATGTGGTTCAATGAGATGAAAATAATTTTTTGGTGAATAGTAACTTTTTACTTTTTTTTACCACGGTTAAAAGTAAATAGGGTAATTAAGGGTAGAAATGATATTATTATTATCCTAACACATGTTCTAATTCTATTGGACAAATGTAATTCGACCAAAAACAAACTTAGGAATAAAATATGACCATTTAGGCTAACTTGGATTAGATTAGGACATTTATTATTATTTAATTCAAAGAAGAGTTAAAAGAGTTAAAATCAAATTTTATTTAATAAAACATTTTAAATATAGGGTTATACATAAGATAAAATCGACTATAAATATTCATTAGAAAGCTAAAAATATTTTCTACATAATGGTATTTTATTTGTAATTTTTAGACATTAAATAATTTAATTTATTTATGACACAACGATGATGTAGTAATTATCTTATTAATGAAATATTGACATAATTGATGTTATAAATACCCAAATAAATATAATTTGAGACTTTTTATGAATTACACTAATTTTCTATTTTGATATGACATGTTATTATTGATTTAATTAACTTTTTTCGAACTTATCATTCTGTTATGATTTTCAAAAAAATCAATTACTAAATAGTGTCAAAATTGACAAAAAATAGTTTTTAAAACAAATATTATATTAGTAATTGTTATTTTATTCCTAAAAATCTAAGATTCGGCCAAATGAATTAGATAAGTTTATATATATATTAATAATAAACAACTTGGGGTTCGTTTGGATGCTTATAGTATGTTTATTAACCTTATAGTGTAAGAACACAAGAAGACACGGTAAAAGTAAAATTATTTAACTTAATGTTAAATCTAAATGATAAGGTTAAAATAGGAACCTAAACATGTCTAAATTCTATTGTATGAGAGGATTTAGACCCATCACCACCTTATCCTCGAAATAAATCAATTTGGAGCTATTTAAAATTGAACTTGACTTTATAATAAAATAATATTTTTAGTTTTTCCAAAAGGAGCCCCTCTCCTCCCTTATAAAAGGGCACCTTCTCCCTCTCTTCCTCACACAACTTTGAGCCTTCAAGATCGGCCAACCCCTGCCAAATTCTCTTCTCCACTTCCCTAGAAACATCCTAGAGGTTCTTGTCTTCTTCAAAGACCCATTTTAGTGCCCTAAAAGGAGGTCTCAAAGAAGCACTTCAAAGAAGAGGTAATTTTTGTTACCGATTCTTTCACCTTTATTTCTTCTTCCACTTCTTCTTCTTAGGTTGTTTCATTATGAAGTAATAACATCAGTGTAACTCATATACTGATATGTTATTATAAGTATGAAACAATCCTATTTCACCATCTATCCATCCTACGGAAAACGAAATCACCGCGCGTTTGTACGTACGGAATACCGTCTCCACGCTGTGGTGAAATCTATTTTCCACCACCACCTTACTTGGATGGGTATAATGGTGTAAATAATAACTATATATTATTATTTTAAAGTGATATTGATTCTGAAATAGTATACATACACTCCAATACCGCCCCACGATCATGAGAACGATATCATCGCTCGTGCGTACGTACGGACTACCGTCTCCACGACGCGATGAGATTCATACTCCACTTTAACCATTCATGAATGATTATAAAGTATATATAATAAGTAATCATGAAATATATGAAATTATAAAGCTACTGGACTTATGTGTATATATATGTATGTCATATACATAATTCCACTCAATTCAATAACGAAAAGAAAACAGCATTCATGCGTACGTACGGCCTACCGTCTCCATGAACGGTGTATTTCTTTCCATTTATCGATCCATTATATATATGTATATTATGAATATATATTATATATAAATCAAGTTTTATTTCTTATAATTATGTAATAATGATCTAAGTAATCTATGAATAATTACAAGTTAAAACACAAACAAAAAATGAGACGATTTTACCAAAAATGCTACTTTAACATGAATTTACAAAAGAACGGGTAAAATAAAGTCATAAGTGAACCATATATGATATAATAACAATGAATATGATTCTGTAATAAGTCAATGACATTATTTAAATCATTATACAGGAGGTTCAGACACTTACGAAGCAAATCAGACCTAAGGTAAGGGAAATATCACAATCTCATTTTTATCCAAGATTGTTTGTACTTGGGAATTTACTAGGGTGTATTTTATCATCCACATCCATGTTTCCTCAATATGTAATATTATTTCCATCCACCTAAAATTGTTTAAATCCAATTTTACCCTTCGGTGAGTTTTTAGTAAAAGATATGAAAGGAATCTTTTGTCATTTTTCGTACGAGGTACTTTTTAACTTTTCCAGCAAAAGTACGAGAAGGATGTTTTTTTTAACTTATACAGCATGAATGGATTTTTAAAACATTTTTCCAAGAAGCTTCCTTTAAAACTTTTCAGGTTTATTTTTAATCAACTTCTTTTAGTTTAATGTTGTATGACATGTTAAGATATGAAAAATGTTTTTGAAGCAGAAATTATATTTTTCTCAAGAATGGAGTTCAAGTGTTTTATCAAAATTATTTTCCATCTAAGATAATAAAGGGTTCTATTTTTATCCCTATTATTACATTGATTTGATTATGTTGTGATGGAATTATATTTTTATGAATTCCTTTATCTTATATGAATTTTTTTATGATGTTTAAGATTCCCATTTTTATTACATGGGTTATGAAATGATGTATGATTTATGATTTTGTGGCACACATAAGAATGGTATCATTATGAGATGGGTGGGACCTATATCTCCCTCCAATGAATTGGGTAAAGATTTTATATCTCATGAGATAGACATGGCTGGAATGGTAGGTTATACCGGTTCAGTGAAACATGACTGAAATGAGGGTGACTTGGTTCAGAAAGGGACTTTGTCCACTAAGATAGTCTTGGCAATGAGTCTGGACTAACAAGAAATGATTCTCTATGATTATGTGTGTATTCCACCAAGTTTAATGTTTTAAGTTATGATTATTGTGATTACATTTCACTTCCATGAGTTGTCCCAGGTTATGAAATTATGATCTCTTTTACAGGTTAATATTTCCAAAAGTTATGTGTTTATGTATATGATGTGATTGATATTTCTTTTGTTTACCCTTACTGAGCATTTGAGCTCACCCTTTTATGTTTTCTTTTCCCCTGGATATAAAGAAAGGTTTTAGGTATAAAAAATAAAGGAAGATCTTTATGGGAGATGTTGAAGATCTTTCACCAGGATTAGAATATTATATTCCTAGTTTCCAAAGACACTAAACTATTACGATCCTTGTGTGTGTGTTTTTGTTATGAGAGTGGACTGCAGTATTATGGATAAGCCTAAAGATTGTAATGGATTATGTTGGACATAAGTTATTATTGTTTAAGAATAGATTTTTTTCGATATTATTGATGGGATGTTATAGTAATGTAGTTTTAGAAAAAGCACAACCTGCAGGACGGGCGACAGCCCATCGCGTCGGACAAGGCTGTGGGAATCGAACCCACAACCGATGTGCGACTGGCCTTTATCAACTACCACTGGCTTACAGCAAGTCCCTGTTTAGTAGAAACTAGTTTTATTATATTAAGCAGTATGATATATGAAGTATAAGTCCATTTTAGGAACCATATATGATTAATCTCACTATAGATCGACTTATGTATATTTAATAACTTTTTCTAACCTTTTGTTTGAGACAGATGGAATGACCCGTCATTCTATCACATGATCTACTAACACTTCACAAATAACAAATTCAACTTCATTTATTTAATATATGAAGTGGAAATTGTTCAAGACACGAACAACAGTGATATTGTACCAAAATAAAGTAAGTATTTATTCTAATTCAAATTCTTCAACTTTAGGGAAATGTTCTTGAAAACCAAAAATGTTGTCCTAGTGCTCTTATATCTGATGAATCAGATGGTACCTTTGATCGTCACAAATTTATGGCTTTGTGATTGCTGGCTTTTCCGTAGCCATGTTCTCTACCACTCTCCATCAGAACATGATGGTTAGATTTTTCTTCCATATCCATATTTTCACCTATGTGGAAACCCAGTGATTAGTTTATTTGGGTAACCGTTACATTTCATACTTTTGTTTTTAAATATTTTTTTTGGTATTCTTTTTTACGATGTGGGTTTCTATTAAAGAAACTTTTGAGTAGTAAACCATTTATAACCCCGACGAATTTTGAGGGCGAAATTCATTTTAAGGGGGGTAGAATGTAACACCCCGAGATTTTATGAAAAATATTCTTTTTAATTTCATTAATGTCTTGTTTTGTACGCTACACCAAAAGGAGCTTTCACAACACGCATCCTTGACTTTCCTTGCATTACACGCAATCGCGACCTTCCTCGATAGCATGTGTAGTACGCAATAACGAGTTTTACTAAACAACAATATGCTATTAAAATATTATTAAAACTAGCCGTTATAAATAGTAATAACCACTTTTTGAAATTTTTTAAATTTTATTTTTCAAAATGGAATTCATTTTTCGATTCGTAATATCGAAATTAGCTTAGGGTAAAATTTTGGTGATTTTCGGATAACTTTCATATTTTGATGAATAGTGAAAATTACTAAATTTTAATTAAAAACAACTTTTTCAATCGAAATAATTAATAGTGATAAATTATTAATTTGAGTGGGTTTAAAGTATATTTAGAATATATTTTTACAATTTAATACAATTTTGGTCATTGGATGTAATTTCACATTTAAACCAGACATAAACAAGTGTCAATTTTTTGATAGTTATTATCTCTTAAGAACACGATAGTTGTTTTGACGACGAGAATTAATTTTTAAATTAATTAATGCAACTGATATGTTTTGAATTTGGTAAAATAGAAATTATTTTTGAGTTCATAATATCAAATATATCTTAGGCCTAATTTTTGGTATTTTTCTGAAAACTTTCAATTTTTGATGAATAGTGAAACCACTAAGTGGTAGTTAAAAAAAACTGAATTGTTCATAAAACCTAATTTTACCGCTTCTGTGAGTGGAATTGCAAAAATCCGAGAGACATGGTTGATGTCAGTAAGTAAAATGTGGTTCAATGAGATGAAAATAATTTTTTTGGTGAATAGTAACTTTTTACTTTTTACCACGGTTAAAAGTAAATAGGGTAATTAAGGGTAGAAATGATATTATTATTACCCTAACACATGTCCTAATTCTATTGGAAAATTGTAATTCGACCAAAAACAAACTTAGGAATAAAATATGACCATTTAGGCCCACTTAGATTAGATTAGGACATTTATTATTAATTTATTTAAAGAAGGGTTAAAAGAGTTAAAATCGAAGTTTATTTACTAAAACATTTTTAATATGGGGTTATAGATAAGATAAATTCGACTATAAATATTAATTGGAAAGATAAAACGATTTACTACATAATTTTATTTTATTTGTAATTTTTAGACATTAAATAATTTAATTTATTTATGACACAACGATGATGCAGTAATAATCTTATTAATAAATTATTGACATAATTGATGTTATAAATACCCAAATAAATATAATTTGAGACTTTTTATGAATTCCACTAATTTTATAGGTTAATATGACATGTTAGTATTTATTTAATTAACTTTTTTATAACTTATCATTCTGTTATGATTTTCACAAAAAACAATTACTAAATAGTGTCAAAATTGACATAAAATAGTTTTTAAAACAAATATTATATTATTAATTGTTATTGTATTCCTAAAAATATAAGGTTCAGCCACATGACTTAGATAGGGTTATATATATTAATAATAAACAATTTGGGGTTCGTTTGGCTTCTTATAGTAAGTTTATTAACCTTATAGTGTGAGAATACAAGAAGACACGGTAAAAGTAAAATTATTTAACTTAATGTTAAATCTAAATGATAAGGTTAAAATAGGAACCTAAACTTGTCTAAATTATATTGGATGAGAGTATTTCTACCCATCCCCACCTTAGCCTCGAAATAAATCAATTTGGAGCTATTTAAAACCGAACTTGACTTTATAATAAAATAATATGTTTAGTTTTTCCAAAGGAGCCCCTCTCCTTCCTTATAAAAGGGCACCTCCTCCCTCTCTTCCTCACACAACTTTGAGATTTCACGATCGGACAACCCCTGCAAAATTCTCTTCTCCACTTCCCTAGAAACATCCTAGAGGTTCTGGTTATCCTCAAAGACCAATTTTAGTACCCTAGGAGGAGGTCTCAAAGAGGTGCTTCAAAGAAGAGGTAATTTCCGTTACCGATTCTTTCACCTTTATTTCTTCTTCCACTTCTTCTTCTTAGGTTGTTTCATTATGAAGTAATAACATCAGTATCACTCATATACTGATATGTTATTATAAGTATGAATCAATCCTATTTCACCATCTATCCATCCTACGGAAAACGAAATCACCGTGCGTGCGTACGTACGGAATACCGTCTCCACACCGTGGTGAAATCTATTTTCCACCACCACCTTACTTGGATGGGTATAATGGTGTAAATAATAACTATATATTATTATTTTAAAGTTATATTGATTCTGAAATAGTATACATACACTCCAATACAGTCCCACGATCATGATAATGATATCATCGCTCGTGCGTACGTACGGACTACCGTCTCCACGACGCGATGAGATTCATTCTCCACTTTAACCATTCATGAATGATTATAAAGTATATATAATAATTAATCATGAAATATATGACATAATAATGATACTTGACTTATGTGTATATATATGTATGTCATCTACTTAATTCCGTTTAACTCAATAAGGAAATGAAAACAGCGTTCATGCGTACGTACGGCCTACCGTCTCCATGAATGGTGTATTTCTTTCCATTTACTGATTTATTATATATATGTATATTCTGAATATATATATATATATATCATGTTTTATATTCTGTAATTAAGTAATCATGATCTATGTAATCATATGAATAATTACAAGTCAAAACACGGACGACAAATGAAACAATTTTACCCAAAACGCTCTTTAACATGGAATTTTCAAAAGAACGGGTAATATAAAGTCATAAGTGAACCATATATGATATCATAACAATGAATATGATTCTTTAATAATTCAATGACATTATTTAAATCATTATACAGGAGGTTCGGACACTTACAAAGCAAATCGGACTTAAGGTAAGGGAAATATCACAATCTCATTTTTATCCGAGATTGTTTATACTTTGAAATTTACTGGGGTGTATTTTATCATCCACATCCATGTTTCCTCAATATGTAATGTTATTTCCATCCACCTAAAATTTTTTAAATCCAATTTTACCCTTCGGTGAGTTTTTATTAAAGGATATTAAAGGAATCTTTTGTCGTTTTTCGTACGAGGTACTTTTTGTCTTTTCCGACAAAAGTACGAAGAATGTTTTTTTTAAGTTATACGGCATGAATGGATTTTTAAAACATTATTTCCAAGAAGCTACCTTTACATGTTTTCAAGTTTATTTTTAATCAACTTCTTTTAGTTTAAAATTGTATGACATTTTAAGAACGGAAAAAAAAATTTGAAGTAGAAAGGATATTTTCCTCAAGAATCTAGTTCAAGTGTTTTATCAAAATTATTTTCCATCTAAGATAATAAAGGGTTATGTTTTTATCCATATTATTATATTGATTTGATTATGTTGTGATGGAATTATTTTTATGAATTCTTTTATCTTATATGAATTGTTTTATGATGTCATGTTGTTTAAGAATCCCATTTTTATTGCATGGGTTATGCTATGATGTATGGTTTATGATTTTGTGGCACACAAAAGAATGGTATCATTATGAGATGGGTGGGACCTATATCTCCCTCCAATGCATTGGGTAAATATTTTATATCTCATGAGATAGACATGGCTGGAATGGTAGGTTATACCGGTTCAGTGAAACAGGACTGAAACGAGGGTGACTCGGTTCAGAAAGGGACTTTGTCCACTAAGATAGTCTTGGCAATGAGTCTTGACTAACAAGAAATGATTCTCTATGATTCGCGATAATGGAGGATATGATGGAAAATGAAATGATATTCTTCATGAGAAATCAAATGAAATGGGATTTGGAAGTCCAAACATAATTATTATGCCGAATCAGCAATCTCATAATATGGTCTATAAAGTAAAATTTGGTAAGTTTCCTGACTCGGCTAATAAGAGAAAGATGGAGTTTCATGATGATCATAGAGGAAAGAAAGTTCAATTTCCCCTATGTAAATCATGTGGGAAGAGGCATCAAGGAGAATGTTTCAAAGGAACTGGAAGATGCTTTGGGTGTGGAAAAGAAGGACACAAAGCCAGTAAGTGCAAAGGAAAAGGTTCAGTTAACACCAGGGATGAGGATAATGGTATTGCTACGACATCAACAGTGGTTAAATGTTTTAAATGTGGAATGTATGGGCATTATGAAAACTAATTCCCTAAGGTAAAGTCTCATGAAGAGAATCAGTATGGTCGTATGGGTAGTATTTATCTTGATGATGATGAAGAGACTACAAATGATATTTGAGATGAAAGAATTGTTGAAGCTCGGTCAATGGTTTAAGAATGTAGTGGAATGATTACATGTTTATCATGTGTAATGTTATATAAGTAATCTCATGGTACTATGGAATAAAGAGACATCTAAGGATTGTTACACTGTTTCCTTTCCTTGAGTTTTGAAAGTGTATGATTAATGTTACCAGTATCCATGAAAGGTTATTTAGATATTTTTGGAATGTAGATGATATGCGCATAATGAAGGGATAAGGAGAAAATTAAATGTTTGATAGTATTCATGAGCTCATGACTGATATAAGGAGAAGGTTATATCATGGTTTGAGTATATAGAATTTTGAGGATTTTGGTATGTGGAAAGAGTTAACTTTTAACAGCACTCATGTTTTCAATAAGGTTCAATGGGTATTCAAGAGAGTACATGATTAAGGCCTTTGAATGTTTGGAATATAACCAACAAGATATATCTTATGATATATGGGGATAAACGATGGTATTAAATCTCTGAGAGTGGACTGCAGTATTATGGATAAGCCTAAAGATTAGAATGGATTATGTTGGACATAAGTTAATTTTTTTTTTTCGATTATTATTGATGGGATGTTATAGTAATATAGTTTTAGAAAAAGGACAACCTGCAGGACGGGTGACAACCCATCGCGTCGAACAAGGCTGTGGGAATAGAACCCACAACCGAAGTGCGATTGGCCTTTATCGCCTACCACTGGCCTACAGGAAGTCCCTGGTTAGTATAAACTAATTTTATTTTATTAAGCGGTATGATATATGAAGTATAAGTTCATTTTTGGAACCATATACGATTAATTTATCCATAAGATGGACTTATAACTTTTTCTAACCTTTTGTTTGAAAGAGATGGAATGACCCATCATTCTATCACATGATCTGCTAACACATCACGAATAACAAATTCAACTTCATTTCTTTAAGGGATGAAGTGGAAATTGTTCAATTCATGAACAACAGTGAGATTGTACCAAAATCAAGTATGTATTTCTTCTAATTCAAAATTTTCAACTTTAGGAAAATGATATTGAAAACCAAAAATGATGTCCTAGTGATCTTATATCTGATGAATCGGATGGTACCCTAGATCATTACAAATCAATTGCTTTGTGATTGTTGGCTTTTTTATAGCCATGTTCTCTACCACTCCCCATCAGAACTTGATGGTTATATTTTTCTTCCATATCCATATTTTCACCTATGTTCTCCTATGTGGAAACCCAGTGATGAGTTAATTTGGGTAACCATTACATTTCATAATTTAGTTTTTAAAGCCATGTTTTGGTATTCCTTTTTACGATGTGGGTTTATATTAAAAAAACTTTCGAGTAGTAAACCATTTATAACCCCAACGAATTTCGAGGGAGAAATTCATTTTAAGGGGGGTAGAATGTAACACCCCGAGATTTTATGAAAAATATTCTTTTAATTTCATTAATATCTTGTGTTGTATTCTACACCAAGATTACCTTGTGCTATACGCAACACCTTATTAGCTTGCAGTATACGCAACACTATTCTTGGATCGTGTTACATACAATTTTGATGATAGTTATTCTATGCAACATTGAGTATATATATATATATATATATATTCAATTTATAAATGAAATATGGTTGGATTATGTTATACGAAACAACTAAGGATTCCTTCACAACACGCAACCCTGACTTGGCTTGCATTACACGCAATCACGACCTTCCTCGATAGTGTGTGTTGTACGCAATACTGGGTTTTAATAAACAACGATATATTATTATAATATTATCATGAACTAGCATTTATGAATAGTATTAACTAAATTTTGAATTTTATAACATTATTATTCATCTTACACATTTTCTAGAACATGATATAAGAACAAAATAAATTTTTCGGGTAAAATAAGTATTTTTCAAAAAATGCATTTTTGCCGCCTTTTGATAGAACACCCACTTTAAATATAGTTTTTGACATGTTTATATGTTCAATTTGACAAAATAAAATTCTTCTTTTGAATCAGGATATAAAAATTTACATTAGCTAAAGTTTTGACATTTTTCCGATAACTTTCATATTTTAATGAATAGTAAAAACACGCTATATTTTAATTAAAAACAACTTTTTTCATCGTAATATCTTATGTGGTTAAATTATAATATTGAATGGTTTTAAATTATAAATAGAATATAATTTTACCATTTAATATAATGAATATCATTAGCATTGATTTTACCTTGAATTCGTAGGTTAAATCAATTCAATCTTTTGCAATGTTTTAAACAAAAACCCGTTTTTATTCGACAACGGGATTAATTTTAATTTAATTTCTGCAACTTCTGTGTATTGAATTTTAAAAAACTGGATTCAATATTTGGAATCATTGGGTCCAAATTATGTTAATAGGCTACTTTTTATTTTTGGGAATTATGAATGGTAACTACGGTAAATTTTATTTACCATAGTTAAAGGTAAATCGGGTAATTAAGGGTAAATATAATATTTTAAAATTACCCTAAAAATGTCAAAATCCTATTGGATGACTAAACGTCGACCCATAACACCTAAGGGTCGGATTAGATTCATTTAATTAAATTTTTTCAATGAAAATAATTTAATTATTATTAAAACCAAAGAATGTGACAACATGTCACTTTCTTAAATCTTATAAGTATAATAATTTTAATTTAGTGATAAAATTCATGAAACTTCGAACATGAATAGTATACAGAAATCTAATACAATTATATACATCATAGGAATTTATTTAGAATTTTTAGGGATTAAATAATTATCATTTATTATGACACAAAGATGATGCAGTAATTGTCTTATTAATGAAATATTGACATAATTGATGTTATAAATGCCCAAATAAATGTAATTTGAGACTTTTTATGACTTACACTAATTTTATATGTTAATATGACATGTTATTGTTGATTTAAGTAACTTTTTTAGAACTTATCATTCTGTTATGAATTTCATAAAAATCATGTACCAAATAGTGTCAAAATTGACATAAATTAGTTTTTAAAACAAATATTATATTATTTATTGTTATTTTATTCCTAAAAATCTATGGTTCGGCCAAATGACTTAGATAAGATTATATATATTAATAATAAACAACTTGGGGTTCGTTTGGCTTGATATAGTAAGTTTATTAACCGTATAGTGTAAGAAAACAAAAAGACACGGTAAAAGTTAAATTATTTAACTTAGAGGTAAATCTAATTGATAAGGTTAAAATAATAACCTAAACTTGACTAAATCCTATTGTATGAGAGGATTTCAATTCATCCCCACTTTATCTTCAAAATAAGACCCTTTGGAACCATTATAAACCGAATTTGACCTTAATATAAAATAATATTGTGAGATTTTCCTAAGGTGCCCCTCTCCTCCCTTATAAAAGGGAACCTCCTCCCTCTCCTCCTCACACCAATTTGAGCATTCAAGCGCGGCCAAACCCTGCCAAAATCTCTTCTACACTTCCCTAGTATCATCCTAGAGTTCCTGGTCTTCTTCAAAGACCATCCTTAGTTCTTTAAGTAGAGGTTAAGAAAAGACGCGTCAAAAAGAGGTAATATCCATTACCGATCTTTTTCAATTTCTTTCATCTTCAACTTCTTCTTCTTTAGTTGTTTCATGATAAAGTAATAACATAAGTATTTCTTATATGCTGATATGTTATTATAAATATGAAACAACTCTAATTAACCTTTTATCCATCCTACGGAAAAAAGAAATCACCGCGCGTGCGTACGTACGGAATACCGTCTCCACGCCGTGGTGTAATCTATTTTCCACCACCACCTTAATTGGATGGGTATAATGGTGTAAATAATGACTATATTTGACTATTATAAAGTGATATTGATTCTGAAATAGTATAAATACACTCCAATACAATTCCACGATCATAGGAACGATATCATCACTCGTGCGTACGTACGGAATACCGTCTCCACGATGTGATGCGACTCGTTCTACATGATCTTCAATTTCATAATGATTATATAAATGAATTGAATGAATGAATATGATATATTTTACACTAATACCTTTCTGTAAATGAGGTATCTATAACCTAAAGATAATAATAAGAATTTATTCGACAAACATGCATAAGAACAAAAAGTAATAAACACCCGAATAACAAGTAGTAATGAAATATTACTAATAAGAAGCTAAGAATATGACCATATATGATATCATAACAATAAGCATGATTCTTTAAAAAGTAAATAACATTATTTAAATCATTATACAGGAGGTTCAGACACTTACGAATCATATCGGACCTAAGGTAAGGGAAATATCACAATCACATTTTTATCCGAGATTGTTTATAATTTGAAATTTACTGGGGTGTATTTTATCATCCACATCCATGTTTCCTCAATATGTAATATTATTTCCATTCACCTAAAATTTTTTAAATCTTATTTTACCCTTCGGTGAGTTTTTATTAAAAGATATGAAAGGAATCTTTTTTCGTTTTTCGTACGAGGTACTTTTTGACTTTTCCGACAAATGTACGAAGAATGTTTTTTTAACTTATACGACATGAATGGATTTTTAAAACATTATTTCTAAGAAAAATCCTTTACAAGTTTTCAAGTTTATTTTTAATCGACTTCTTTTAGTTTAATGTTGTATGACATGTTAAGAAAGGAAAAATGTTTTTGAAGAAGAAAGGATATTTTCCTCAAGAATGGAGTTCAAGTGTTTTATAAAAATTATTTTCCATCTAAGATAATAAAGGGTTCTGTTTTTATCCCTATTATTACATTGATTTGATTATGTTGTGATGTAATTATTTTATATGAATTTTTTTATGATGTCATGATGTTTAAGATTCCCATTTGTATTACATGGGTTATGCAATGATGTATGATTTATGATTTTGTGGCACACATAAGAATGGTATCATTATGAGATGGGTGGGACCTATATCTCCCTCCAATGCATTGGGTAAAGATTTTATATCTCATGAGATAGACATGGCTGGAATGGTAGGTTATACCGGTTCAGTGAAACATGACAGAAATGAGGGTGACTCGGTTCAGAAGGGGACTTTTTCCACTAAGATAGTCTTGGAAATGAGTATTGACTAACAAGAAATGATTCTCTATGATTATAGTAATATAGCTTTAGAAAAAGGACAACCTGCAGGACGGGCGATAGCCCATCGCGTCAGACAAGGCTGTGGGAATCGAACCCACAACCGAAGTGCGACTGGCCTTTATCTCCTACCACTGGCCTACAGGAAGTCCCTGGTTAGTAGAAACTAGTTTTATTTTATTAAGTGGTATGATATATGAAGTATAAGTTCATTTTTGGAACCATATAGGATTAACCATAAGATGGACTTATAACTTTTGCTAACCTTTTGTTTGAAAGAGATGGAATGACCCGTCATTCTATCACATGATCTGCTAACACTTCACGAATAACAAATTCAACTTCATTTTTTTAATAGATGAAGTGGAAATTGTTTAACGCATGAACAACAGTGAGATTGTACCAAAATAAAGTAAGTATTTATTCTAATTAAAATTCTTCAACTTTAGGGAAATGATCTTGAAAACCAAAAATGTTGTCCTAATGCTCTTATATCTGATTAATCAGATGGTACCTTAGATCGTCACAAATTTATGGATATGTGATTGTTGGATTTTCCATATCCATGTTCTCTACCACTTTCCATCAGAACATTATGGTTAGATTTTTCTTCCATATACATATTTTCACCTATGTGGAAACCCAGTGATTAGTTTATTTGGGTAATCATTATGTTTCATAATTTTGTTTTTAAAGATTGGTTTTGGTATTCCTTTTTACGATGTGGGTTTCTATTGAAGAAACTTTCAAGTAGTAAACCATTTATAACCCTGACGAATTTCGAGGGTGAAATTCATTTTAAGGGGGGTAGAATGTAACACCCCGAGATTTTATGAAAAATATTCTTTTTAATTTCATTAATGTCTTGTGTTGTACGCTACACCAAAAGGAGCTTGCACAACACGCATCCTTGACTTGCCTTTCATTACACGCAACCGCGACCTTCCATGATAGCGTGTGTAGTACGCAATACCGAGTTTCACTAAACAACGATATGCTATTAAAATATTATTAAAACTAGCCGTTATGAATAGTAATAACATATTTTTGAAATTTTATAAATTTTATTTTTCAAAATGGATTTCATTTTTGGATTCGGAATATCAAAATTAGCTTAGGGTGAAATTTTGGTAATTTTCAGATAACATTCATATTTTGATGAATAGTGGAAATTACTAAATTTTAATTAAAAACAACTTTTTCAATCGAAATAATAAATTGTGATAAATTATTAATTTTAGTGGTTTTAAAGTATATTTAGAATATATTTTTACAATTTAATACAATGTTGGTCATTGGATGTAATTTCACATTTAAACCAGTTATAAACAAGTGTCAATCTTTTGACATAATTGATGTTATAAATACCCAAATAAATGTAATTTGAGACTTTTTATGAATTCAAATAATTTTATAGGTTAATATGACATGTTATTATTTATTTAATTAACTTTGTTCGAACTTATCATTCTGTTATGATTTTTACAAAAATCAATTACTAAATAGTGTCAAAATTGACATAAAATAGTTTTTAAAACAAATATTATATTATTAATTGTTATTTTATTCCTAAAAATCTAAGGTTCGACCAAATGACTTAGATAAGGTTATATATATTAATAATAAACAATTTTGGGTTCGTTTGGATTCTTATAGTAAGTTTATTAACCTTATAGTGTAAGAACACAAGAAGACACGGTAAAAGTAAAATTATTTAACTTAATGTTAAATCTAAATGATAAGGTTAAAATAGGAACCTAAAATTGTCTAAATTTTATTGGATGAGAGGATTTCGACCCATCCCCACCTTAGACTCGAAATAAATCAATTTTGAGCTATTTAAAACCGAACTTGACTTTATAATAAAATAATATTTTTAGTTATTCCAAAGGTTCCCCTCTCCTCCCTTATAAAAGGGCACCTCCTCCCTCTCTTCCTCACACAACTTTGAGCCTTCAAGCTCGGCCAAACCCTACCAAATTCTCTTCTCCAATTCCCTAGAAACATCCTAGAGGTTCTGTTCTTCCTCAAAGACCAATTTTAGTGCCCTAAGAGGAGGTCTCAAAGAGGCGCTTCAAAGAAGAGGAGGTTCAGACACTTACGAAGCAAATCGGACCTAAGGTAAGGGAAATATCACAATCTCATTTTTATCCGAGATTGTTTATACTTTGAAATTTACTAGAGTGTATTTTATCATCCACATCCATGTTTCCTCAATATGTAATGTTATTTCCATCCACCTAAAATTGTTTAAATCCAATTTTACCCTTCGGTGAGTTTTTATTAAAGGATATGAAAGGAATATTTTATCGTTTTTCGTACGAGGTACTTTTTGACTTTTCTGACAAAAGTACGAAGAATGTTTTTTTAACTTATACGGCATGAATGGATTTTTAAAACATTATTTCCAAGAAGCTTCCTTTAAAATTTTTCATGTTTATTTTTAATCAACTTCTTTTAGTTTAGAATTGTACGACATGTTAAGAAAAGAAAAGTGTTTTTGAAGCAGAAAGGATATTTTCCTCAAGAATGGAGTTCAAATGTTTTATCAAAGTTATTTTCCTTCTAAGATAATAAAGGGTTCTGTTTCTATCCTTATTATTACATTCATTTGATTACGTTGTGATGGAATTATATTTTTATGAATCCCTTTATCTTATATGAATTTTTATATGATGTCACGATGTTTAAGATTCCCATTTTTGTTACATGGGTTATGCTATGATGTATGGTTTATGATTTTGTGGCACACATAAGAATGGTATCATTATGAGATGGGTGAGACCTATATCTCCCTCCAATTCATTGGGTAAAGATTTTATATCTCATGAGATAGACATGGCTGGAATGGTAGGTTATACCGTTTCAGTGAAACAGGACTGAAACGAGGGTGACTCGGTTCAGAAAGGGACTTTGTCCACTAAGATAGTCTTGGAAATGAGTCTTTACTAAAAAGAAATGATTATATATGATTATGTGTGTATGCCACAAAGTTTCATGTTTTAAGTTATGATTATTGTGATTACATTTCACTGTCATGATTTATCCCATGTTATGAAATTATGCTCTCTTTTGCAGGTTAAGATTTCCAAAATGTTATGTTCTTATGAATATGATGTGATTGATATTTTTTTTTACCCTTACTGAGCGTTTGAGCTCACCATTTTATGTTTTCTTTTCCCCAGGAT
Source organism: Viscum album (assembly GCA_963277665.1). NCBI lineage: Eukaryota > Viridiplantae > Streptophyta > Magnoliopsida > Santalales > Viscaceae > Viscum > Viscum album. The sequence goes on from OY728120.1 coordinate 925,042,250, forward strand.
ATAAATAAAGGTTTTAGGTAAAAAAAGGAAGATCTTTATGGGAGATGTTGAAGATCTTTCACCAAGATTAGAAGATTATATTCTGAGTTTCCAAAGACACTAAACTATTACGATCCTTGTGTTTGTGTTTTTTGTTATGTACTAAGTATTCCACAAATGTAATGTAATGACCTTTTTACTATGTGGGCTTCGATTAAAGAAACTTTCGAATAGTAAACCATTTATAACCCCGACCAATTTCGAGAGCGAAATTCATTTTAAGGGGGGTAGAATGTAACACCCCGAGATTTTATGAAAAATATTCTTTTTAATTTCATTAGTGTCTTGTGTTGTACGCTACACTAAAAGGAGCTTGCACAACACGCATCCTTGACTTGCCTTGCATTACACTCAATCACGACCTTCCTCGATAGCGTGTGTAGTATGCAATAACGAGTTTCACTAAACAACAATATGCTATTAAAATATTATTAAAACTAGCCGTTATGAATACTAATAACCACTTTTTGAAATTTTGTAAATTTTATTTTTCAAAATGGAATTCATTTTTGGATTCGGAATATCGAAATTATCTTAGGGTGAAATTTTGGTGATTTTCGGATAACTTTCCTATTTTGATGAATAGTGAAAATTACTAAATGTTAATTAAAAACAACTTTTTCAATCGAAATAATTAATAGTGATAAATTATTAATTTGAGTGGTTTTAAAGTATATTTAGAATATATTTTTACAATTTAATACAATGTTGGTCATTAGATGTAATTTCACATTTAAACCAGACATAAACAAGTGTCAATCTTTTGATAGTTATTAACTCTTAAGAACACGCTATTTGTTTTGACGACGGGAATTAAATTTTTAAATTAATTAATGCAACTGATATGTTTTGAATTTGGTAAAATAGAAATCATTTTTGAGTTCATAATATCAAATATAGCTTAGGCCTAATTTTTGGTATTTTTCTGAAAACTTTCAATTTTTGATGAATAGTGAAACCACTAAGTGGTAGTTAAAAAAAACTGAATTGTTCATAAAACATAATTTTACCGCTTCTATGAGTGGAATTTCAAAAATCCGAGAGACACAGTTGATGTCAGTAAGTAAAATTTGGTTCAATGAGATGAAAATAATTTTTTGGTGAATAGTAACTTTTTACTTTTTACCACGGTTAAAAGTAAATAGGGTAATTAAGGGTAGAAATGATATTATTATTACCCTAACACATGTCCTAATTCTATTGGACAAGTGTAATTCGACCAAAAACAAACTTAGGAATACAATATGACCATTTAGGCCCACTTGAATTAGATTAGGACATTTATTATTATTTAATTCAAAGAAGAGTTAAAAGAGTTAAAATCAAAGTATATTTAATAAAACATTTTTAATATAGGGTTATAAATAAGATAAATTTGACTATAAATATTCATTAGAAATCGAAAAAAATTTCCTACATAATGGTATTTTTTTTTTAATTTTTAGACATTAAATAATTTAATTTATTTATGACACAACGATGATGCAGTAATTATCTTATTAATGAAATATTGACATAATTGATGTTATAAATACCCAAATAAATATAATTTGAGACTTTTTATGAATTCCACTAATTTTCTAGGTTAATATGACATGTTAGTATTGATTTAAGTAACTTTGTTCGAACTTATCATTCTGTTATTATTTTCACAAAAATCAATTACTAAATAGTGTCAAAATTGACATAAAATAGTTTTTAAAACAAATATTATATTATTAATTGTTATTTTATTCCTAAAAATCTATGGTTCGGCCAAATGACTTATATAAGGTTATATATATTAATAATAAACAATTTGGGATTCTTTTGGCTTCTTATAGTAAGTTTATTAACCTTATAGTGTAAGAAAACAAGAAGACACGGTAAAAGTTAAATTATCTAACTTAAAGTTAAATCTAAATGATAAGGTTAAAATAATAACCTAAACTTGTCTAAATCCTATTGGATGAGAGGATTTAGACCCATCCCCACTTTATCTTCGAAATAAGACCCTTTGGAACCATTATAAACCGAATTTGACCTTAATATAAAATAATATTTTTAGTTATTCCAAAGGTACCCCTCTCCTCCCTTATAAAAGGGCACCTCCTCCCTCTCTTCCTCACACAACTTTGAGCCTTCAAGCTAGTCCAACCCCTGAAAAATTATCTTCTCCACTTCCCTAGCAACATCTTAGAGGTTCTGGTCTTCCTCAAAGACCAATTTTAGTGCCCTTTGAGGAGGTCTCAAAGAGGCGCTTCAAAGAAGAGGTAATTTTCGTTACCGATTCTTTCACCTTTATTTCTTCTTCCACTTATTCTTCTTAGGTTGTTTCATTATGAAGTAATAACATCAGTATCACTCATATTCTAATATGTTATTATAAGTATGAAACAATCCTATTTCACCATCTATCCATCCTACGGAAAACGAAATCACCGCGCGTGCGTACGTACGGAATACCGTCTCTACGCCGTGGTGAAATCTATTTTCCACCACCACCTTACTTGGATGTGTATAATGGTGTAAATAATAACTATATATTATTATTTTAAAGTGATATTGATTCTGAAATAGTATACATACACTCCAATACAGTCCCACAATCAAGAGAACGATATCATCATTCGTGCGTACGTACGGACAACCGTCTCCACGATGCGATGAGATTCATTCTCCACTTTAACCATTCATGAATAATTATAAAGTATATATAATAAGTAATCATGAAATATATGACATAATAATGATACTGGATTTATGTGTATATATATGTATGTCATCTACTTAATTCCGTTCAACTCAATAAGGAAACGAAAACAGCGTTCATGCGTACGTACGGCCTACCGTCTCCATGAACGGTGTATTTCTTTCAATTTACTGATGTATTATATATATGTATATTCTGAATATATATATATAAATCATGTTTTATGTTCTTCAATTAAGTAATCATGATCTAAGTACTCATATGAATAATTACAAGTCAAAACACGGACGACAAATGTAATCATAATAATCATAACTTAAAACATTAAACTTTGTGGCATACACACATAATCATAGAGAATCATTTCTTGTTAGTCAAGACTCATTGCCAAGACTATCTTAGTGGACAAAGTCCCTTTCTAAACCGAGTCACCCTCGTTTCAGTCCTGTTTCCCTGAACCGGTATAACCTACCATTCCAGCCATGTCTATCTCATGAGATATAAAATCTTTACCCAATGCATTGGAGGGAGATATAGGTCCCACCCATCTCATAATGATACCATTCTTATGTGTGCCACAAAATCATAAATCATACATCATTGCATAACCCATGTAATAAAAATGGGAATCTTAAACATCATTCCATCATAACATAATCCATATAAGATAAAAGGACATCATAAAAAAATAATTCCATCATAACATAATCAAATAAGTGTAAAAATAGGGATAAAAACAGAACCCTTTATTATCTTATATGGAAAATAATTTTGATAAAACACTTGAACTCCATTCTTGAGGAAAATATCATTTCTTCTTCAAAAACATTTTCCTTTCTTAATATGTCATACAATTTTAAACTAAAAGAAGTTGATTAAAAATAAACTTGAAAACTTGTAAAGGAAGCTTCTTGGAAATAATGTTTTAAAAATCTATTCATTCCGTATAGGTTAAAAAAAACATTCTTGTCATACTTTTGTCGGAAAAGTCAAAAAGTACCTCGTATGAAAAACGACAAAAGATTCCTTTCATATCTTTTACTAAAAACTCACCGAAGGGTAAATTTGGATTTAAACAATTGTAGGTGGATGGAAATAATGTTACATATTGAGGAAACATGTATTGGGATGATAAAATACACCACAGTAAATACCAAAGTATAAACAATCTCGGATAAAAATGAGATTGTGATATTTTCCCTTACCTTAGGTCCGACTTGCTTTGTAAGTGTCCAAACCTCCTGTATAATGATTTAAATAATGTTATTGACTTATTCCAGAATCATACTTATTTTTATGATATCATATATGGTCATATTCTTAGCTTCTTAGTAGTAATATTTCATTGCTACTTGTTATTCGGGTGTTTATAACTTTTTGTTCTTACGCGTGTTTTGTTGAATAAATTCTTATTCTTCTCTTTAGGTTATAGATAACTCATTTACATAATGGTATTAGTGTAATATATATCATATTAATTCATTCAATTCATTTATACAATCATTATGAAATGAAGATCATGTAGAACGAGTCACATCATATCGTGGAGACGGTATTCCGTACGTACGCACGAGTGATAATATCGTTCCTATGATCGTGGAATTGTATTGGAGTATATGTATACTATTTCAGAATCAATATAACTTTATAATAGTCATATATGGTCATTATTTACACCATTATACCCATCCAATTAAGATGGTGGTGGAAAATAGATTACACCACGGCGTGGAGACGGTATTCCGTACGTACGCACGCGCGGTGATTTCTTTTTCCGTAGGATGGATAGATGGTGAATTAGGGTTGTTTCATACTTATAATAACATATCATTATTTGAGTGATACTGATGTTATTACTTCATAATGAAAAAACTAAAGAAGAAGAAGAAGAAGTGGAAGAATAAATAAAGATGAAAGAATCGGTAACGGACATTACCTCTTCTTTGAAGTGCTTCTTTGAGACCTTCTTTTAGGGCACTAAAATTGATCTTTGAGGAATACCAAAACATCTAGGATGTTGATATGGAAGTGGAGAGGAGAATTTGGTAGGGTTTTTCCGAGCTTGAAGGCTCAAATTTGTGTGAGGAAGAGAGGGAGGAGGTTCCCTTTTATAAGGGAGGAGAGTGGCACCTTAGGAAAATCTCAAAATATTATTTTATATTAAAGGCCAAATTCGGTTTATAATGGTTCCAAAGGGTATTATTTAGAAAATAAAGTGAGGATGGGTCGAAATAATCTCATACAATAGGATTTAGACAAGTTTAAGTTATTATTTTACCCTTATCAATTAGATTTAACTCTAAGTTAAATAATTTAACTTTTACCATGTCTTTTTGTTTTCTTACATTATATGGTTAATAAACTTACCATAACAAGACAAACGAACCCCAAGTTGTTTATTATTAATATATATATCCTTATCTAAGTCATTTTGACGAACCTTATATTTTTAGGAATTAAATAACAATTAATAATATAATATTTGGTTTAAAAACTAATTTATGTCAATTTTGACACTATTTGGTACATGATTTTTATGAAATTCATAACAGAATGATAAGTTCGAAACAAGTTACTTATATCAACATTAAAATGTCATATTAACCTAGAAAATTATTTTAGATCATAAAAAGTCTCAAATTACATTTATTTGGGCATTTATATCATCAATTATGTCAATATTTCACTAATAAGACAATTACTGCATCATCTTTGTGTCATAATAAATGATATTTATTTAATCTCTAAAAATTCTAAATAAATTCATATGATGTAGATAATTGTATTAGATTTCTGGATACTATTCATGTTCGAAGTTTCATGAAGTTTATCACTAGATTAAAATTATTATACTTATAAGATTTAAGAAAGTGACATGTTGTCACATTCTTTGGTTTTAATAATAATTAAATAATTTTCATTGAAAAAATTTAATTAAATGAATATAATCCGACTCTTAGGTGATATGGGTCGACTTTTAGTCATCCAATAGGATTTTGACATTTGTTAGGGTAATTTTAAAATATTATATTACCCTTAATTACCCAATTTACCTTTAACTATGGTAAATAAAATTTACCGTAGTTACTATTCATAATTCCCAAAAATAAAAAGTAGCTTATTAACATAATTTGGATCCACTGATTCCAAATATGGAATAAATTTTTCCAAATTCAATACACAAAAGTTTCAGAAATTAAATTAATATTAATCCCGTTGTCGAATGAAAACAGGTTTTTCTTTAAAACATTGCAAAAGATTGAATTGATTTAACCTACGAATTCAAGGTAAAATCAATGCTAATGACATACATTATATTAAATGGTAAAAATATATTCTATTTATAATTTAAAATAATTCAATATTATAATTTAACCACATAAGATATTACGTTGAAAAAAGTTGTTTTTAATTAAAATATAGCGTGTTTTTACTAATCATTAAAATATGAAAGTTATCGGAAAAATATCAAAACTTTATATAATGTAAATTTTTATATCCGGATTAAAAAGAAGAATTTTATTTTGTCAAATTAAACTTATAAACATGTCAAAAACTAGATTTAAAGTGGGTGCGCTATCAAAAGGCGGCAAAACTGCAATTTTTGAAAAATACTTATTTTACCCGAAAAATTTATTTTGTTCTTATACCATGTTCTAGAAATGTATAAGATGAATAATAATGTTATAAAATTCAAAATTTAGTTAACACTATTCATAACGGCTAGTTCATAACAATATTATAATAACATATCGTTGTTTAGTAAAACCCAGTATTGCGTACAACACACACTATCGAGGAAGGTCGTGATTAGGTGTAATGCAAGACAAGTCAGGGTTGCGTGTTGCGCAACAATACTTCGTTGTTTCGTATAACAGAATCCAACCATATTTCATTTATACATTGAATATATATATATATATATACTCAATGTTACATAGAATAACTATTATCAAAATTGTGTGTAACACGATCCAAGAATAGTGTTGCGTATACTGCAAGCTAATACGGTGTTGCGTATAGCACAAGGTAATCTTATGTGTGCCACAAAATCATAAACCATACATCATAGCATAACCCATGTAATAAAAATGGGAATCTTAAACATCATGACATCATAAAACAATTCATATAGGATAAAGGAATTCATAAAAATATTTCCATCACAACATAATCAAATCCATGTAATAATAGGGATATAAACAGAACCATATATTATCTTAGATGGAAAATAATTTCGATAAAACTCTTGAACTCCATTCTTGAGAAAAATATCCTTTCTACTTCAAAAACACTTTTCCTTTCATAACTTGTCATACAATTCATATAGGCCTCAGCTATATTTGATATTATGAACTCAAAAATGATGTCTATTTTACCAAATTCAAAACATATCAGTTGAATTAACTAATTTAAAAATTAATTCACGTCGTCAAAACAAAATAGCGTGTTTTTAAGAGATAATAACTATCAAAAGATTGAAACTTGTTTATAACTGGTTTAAATGTAGAATTACATCCAATGACCAACATTGTATTAAATTGTAAAAATATATTCTAAATATACTTTAAAACCTCTCAAATTAACAATTTATCAATATTAATTATTTCGATTAAAAAAGATGTTTTTAATTAAAATTTAGTAATTTTCACTATTCATCAGAATATGAAAGTTATCCGAAAAGTACCAAAATTTCACCTTAGGCTAAATTCGATACTCCAAATCCAAAAATGAAGTCCATTTTGAGTGATAAAATTTCTAAAATTTTAAAAGGTGGTTATTACTATTCATAACGACTAGTTTTAATAATATTTTAATAGTATATCGTTGTTTAGTGAAACTCGGTATTGCGTACTACACAAACTATCGAGGAAGGTCGTGTTTGCGTGTAATACAAGGCAAGTCAAGGATGCGTGTTAAGAAATCTCCTTTCGGTGTAGCGTACAACACAAGACATTAACGAAATTAAAAATAATATTTTTCATAAAATCTCGGGGTATTACATTCTACCCCCCTTAAAATGAATTTCGCCCTCGAAATTCGTCGCGGTTATAAATGGTTTACTACTTGAAAGTTTCTTTAATAGAAACCCACATCGTAAAAAGGAATACCAAAACCAATCTTTAAAAACAAAAGTATGAAATGTAACGGTTACCCAAATAAACTAATCACTGGGTTTCCACATAGGTGAAAATATGGATATGGAAGAAAAATCTAACCATCATGTTCTGATGGAGAGTGGTAGAGAACATGGCTATGGAAAAGCCAACAATCACAAATCCATAAATTTGTGACGATCTAAGGTACCATCGGATTAATCAGATATAAGAGCACTAGGATAACATTTTTGGTTTTCAAGATCGTTTCCCTAAAGTTGAAGAATTTGAATTAGAATAAATACTTACTTTATTTTGGTATAATCTCACTGTTGTTTGTGCCTTAAACAATTTCCACTTCATCTCTTAAATAAATGAAATTGAATTTGTTATTCGTGAAGTGTTAGCAGATCATGTGATAGAATGACAGGTTATTCCATCTCTTTCAAACAAAAGGTTAGAAAAAGTTATAAGTCCTTCTTATGGTTAATCGTATATGGTTCTAAAAATGAACTTATACTTCATATATCATACCTCTTAATAAAATAAAACTAGTTCCTACTAACCAGGGACTTCCTGTAGGCCAGTGGTAGGCGATAAAGGCAGTCGCACTTCGGTTGTGGGTTCGATTCCCACAGCCTTGTCTGACGCGATGGGTTATCGCCCGTCCTGCAGGTTGTCCTTTTTCTAAAGCTATATTACTATAACATCCCATTAATAATATTGAAAAACGTTTTATCCTAACTTATGTCCAACATAATCCATTCTAATCTTCAGGCTTATCTAAAATATTTCGGTCCAAGCTCATAGTATAAAGAAAATGATTACTTGAAATTTCACAGAACAATCACGTGAATGCCATCATTTATCCCCCATATATCATAAGATATATCTTGTTGGTCAAATTACAAACATGTGAATACCTTAATCATGTATTCTCTTGAAGAATGAATACCCATTGAACCTTAGTGAAAACATGAATGCAGTTAAAAGTTAACACTTTCCACATACCAAAATCCTAAAAATTCTATATACTCAAACCATGATATCACTTAGTCCTTATATCAATCATGAGCTCATGAATACTGTTAAATATCTCAATCACTTTGAATACCACATTAGACCAACACTGCAGAGAACGCACCACCAACACTTCAATGCTTCAAGTGCAAGGAAATGGGGCATTATGCTAATAAATTCCCTAATCCAAGGGTTAGTGATGATCAACATGAGCAACCACTTAAGGAAAAGGAAAAAGGGAAGTCACATGCGATCACTATTGGTGATGTTGAATATGAAAATGATGTGGTGGAATGATCAAGTGTTTATTCCAAAATAATGTTGTATATAATATCGTGGAATATTGGAATATTTATGTTTTGGTCTATTGTGGTTTTCAAAAATTTTATGGTAGCAGTAACCATGGAAAGTGATTGAGATATTTTTGGAAAAAGAATGATATGCGCATAATGAAGGGAAACGAGAAAATGAAATATTTGACAATATTCATGATCTCATGATTGATATAAGGACTAAGTGATATCATGGTTTGAGTATATAGAATTTTGAGGATTTTGGTATATGGAAAGTGTTAACTTTTAACTACATTCATGTTTTCACTAAGGCTCAATGGGTATTCAAGAGAATACATGATTAATGACTTTGAATGTTTGGAATGTGACCAACAAAACATATCTTATGATATATGGGGATCAACGATGGTACTAAATCTCTGGTAATCGTTTTCACTATGTTATGAGAGTGGACTGCAGTATTATGGATAAGCCTAAAGATTGGAATGGATTATGTTGGACATAAGTTAGTATTGTTTAAGGATAGATGTTTTTTCGATATTGTTGATGGGATGTTATAGTTTTAGAAAAAGGACAACCTGCAGGACAGGTGACAGCACATCGCGTCGGACAAGGCTGTGGGAATCGAACCCACAACCAATGTGCGACTGGCCTTTATCGCCTACCACTGACCTTTAGGAAGTCCCTGTTTAGTAGAAACTAGTTTTATCATATTAAGCAGTATGATATATGAATTATAAGTCCATTTTAGGAACCATATATGATTAATCTCACTATAGAATGACTTATGTATATTTAATAACTTCTGCTAACCTTTTGTTTGAGACAGATGGAATGACCCGTCATTCTATCACATGATCTGCTAACACTTCACGAATAACAAATTCAACTTTATTTATTTAAGAGATGAAGTGGAAATTGTTCAAGGCACGAACAATAGTGAGATTCTACCAAAATAAAGTAAGTTTATTCTAATTCAAATTCTTCAACTTTAGGGAAACAATCTTGAAAACCAAAAATGTTGTCCAAGTGCTCTTATATCTGCTTAATCGGATGGTACCTTAGATCGTCACAAATTTATGGATTTGTGATTGTTGGCTTTTCCATAGCCATGTTCTCTACCACTCTCCATCAGAACATTATGGTTATATTTTTCTTCCATATCCATATTTTCACCTATGTGAAAACCCAGTAATTAGTTTATTTGGGTAACTGTTACGTTTCATACTTTTGTTTTTAAAGATTGGTTTTGGTATTCCTTTTTACGATGTGGGTTTCTATTAAAGAAACTTTCGAATAGTATACCATTTATAACCCCGACGAATTTCAAGGGCGAAATTCATTTTAAGGGGGGGTAGAATGTAACACCCCGAGATTTTATGAAAAATATTCTTTTTAATTTCACTATTGTCTTGTGTTGTACGCTACACCAAAAGGATCTTCCACAACACGCTTCCTTGATTTGCCTTGCATTACACGCAATCACGACCATCCTCGATAGCGTGTGTAGTACACAATAACGAGTTTCACTAAACAACAATATGCTATTAAAATATTATTAAAACTAGCTGTTATGAATAGTAATAACCACTTTTTGAAATTTTGTAATTTTATTTTTCAAAATGGAATTCATTTTTGGATTCCTAATATCGAAATTAGCTTAGGGTGAAATTTTGGTGATTTTCGGATAACTTTCATATTTTGATGAATAGTGAAAATTAATAAATTTTAATTAAAAACAACTTTTTCAATCGAAATAATTAATAGTGATAAATTATTAATTTGAGTGGTTTTAAAGTATATTTAGAATATATTTTTACAATTTAATACAATGATGGTCATTGGATGTAATTTCACATTTAATCCAGACATAAACAAGTGTCAATCTTTTGATAGTTATTATCTCTTAAGAACACGCTATTTGTTTTGACGACGGAAATTAATTTTCAAATTAATTAATGCAACTGATATGTTTTGAATTTGGTAAAATAGAAATCATTTTTGAGTTCATAATATCAAATATAGCTTAGTCCTAATTTCTGGTATTTTTTTGAAAACTTTCAATTTTTGATGAATATTGAAACCACTAAGTGGTAGTTAAAAAAAACTGAATTGTTCATAAAACTTAATTTTACCGCTTCTGCGAGTGGATTTTCAAAAATCTGAGAGACACGGTTGATGTCAGTAAGTAAAATGTGGTTCAATGAGATGAAAATAATTTTTTGGTGAATTGTAACTTTTTACTTTTTTACCACAGTTAAAAGTAAATAGGGTAATTATGGGTAGAAATGATATTATTATTACCCTAACACATGTCCTAATTCTATTGGACAAGTTTAATTCGACCAAAAACAAACTTAGGAATAAAATATGACCATTTAGGCCCACTTGGATTAGATTAGGACATTTATTATTAATTTATTTAAAGAAAGGTTAAAAGAGTTAAAATCAAACTTTATTTACTAAAACATTTTTAATATAGGGTTATACATAAGTTAAATTCGAATATAAATACTCATTATTAATCTAAAAATATTTCCTACATAATGATATTTTATTTATAATTTTTAGACCTTAAATAAATTAATTTATTTATGACATAATGATGATGCAGTAATTACCATAATAGTGAAAAATTTTAATAATTGATATTATAAATACCCAAATAAATATAATTTGAGACTTTTTATGATTTACACTAATTTTATATGTTACTATGACATGTTAGTATTGATTTAACTAACTTTTTTCGAACTTATCATTCTGTTATGATTTTCACAAAAATCAATTACTAAATAGTGTCAAAATTGACATAAAATAGTTTTTAAAACAAATATTATATTATTAATTGTTATTTTATTCCTAAAAATATAAGGTTCGGCCAAATGACTTAGATAAGGTTATATATATTAATAATAAACAATTTGGGGTTCTTTTGTCTTCTTATAGTAAGTTTATTAACCTTATAGTGTAAGAACACAAGAAGACACGGTAAAAGTAAAATTATTTAACTTAATGTTAAAACTAAATGATAAGGTTAAAATAGGAACCTAAACTTGTATAAATTCTATTGTATGAGAGGATTTCGACCCATCCCCACCTTAGCCTCGAAATAAATCAATTTGGAGCTATTTAAAACCGAACTTGACTTTATAATAAAATAATATTTTTAGTTTTTCCAAAGGAGCCCCTCTCCTCCCTTATAAAAGGGCACCTCCTCCCTTTCTTCCTCAAACAACATTGAGCCTCCAAGCTCGGCCAAACCCTGCCAAATTCTCTTCTCCACTTCCCTAGAAACATCCTATAGGTTCTGGTCTTCTTCAAAGACCCATTTTAGTGCCCTAAAAGGAGGTCTCAAAGAAGCACTTCAAAGAAGAGGTAATTTCTGTTACCGATTCTTTCACCTTTATTTCTTCTTCCACTTCTTCTGCTTAGGTTGTTTCATTATGAACTAATAACATCAGTGTCACTCATATACTGATATGTTATTATAATTATGAAACAATCATATTTCACCATCTATCCATCCTACAGAAAACGAAATCACCGCGCGTGCGTACGTACGGAATACCATCTCCACGCCGTGGTGAAATCTATTTTCCACCACCACCTTACTTGGATGGGTATAATGGTGTAAATAATAACTATATATTATTATTTTAAAGTTATATTGATTCTAAAATAGTATACATTCGTTTCAGTCCTGTTTCACTGAACCGGTATAACCTACCGTTCCAGCCATGTCTATCTCATGAGATATAAAATCTTTACCCAATGCATTGGAGGGAGATATAGGTCTCACCCATCTCATAATGATACCATTCTTATTTGTGCCACAAAATCATAAACCATACATCATAGCATAATCTTAGTGGACAAACTCCCTTTCTGAACCGAGTCACCCTTGTTTCAGTCCTGTTTCACTGAACCAGTATAACCTACCGTTCCAGCCATGTCTATCTCATGAGATATAAAATCTTTACACAATGCATTGGAGGGAGATATAGGTCCCACACATCTCATAATGATACCATTATTATGTGTGCCATAAAATCATAAATCATACATCATTGCATAACCCATGTAATAAAAATGGAATTCTTAAACAACATGACATCATAAAACAATTCATATAAGATAAAGTAATTCATCAAAATAATTCCATCACAACATAATCAAATCAATGTAATAATAGGGATAAAAGAAGAAACCTTTATTATCTTTGATGTAAAATAATTTTGATAAAACACTTGAACTCCATTCTTGAGGAAAATATCCTTTCTACTTTAAAAAAATTTTCCTTTCTTAACATGTCATGCAATTTTAAACTAAAAGAAGTTGATTAAAAATAAACTTGAAAACTTGTAAAGGAAGCTTCTTGGAAATAATGTTTTAAAAATACATTCATGCCGTATAAGTTAAAAAAACATTCTTCTCGTACTTTTGTCGGAAAAGTCAAAAAGTACCACGTATGAAAAACGACAAAAGATTCATTTCATATCCTTTACTAAAAACACACCGAAGGGTAAAATTGGATTTAAAAAATTGTAGGTGGATGGAAATAATATTACATATTGAGGAAACATGGATGTGGATGATAAAATACACCCCAGTAAATACCAAAGTATAAACAATCTCGGATAAAAAATGAGATTGTGATATTTCCCTTACCTTAGGTCTGACTTGGTTTGTAAGTGTCTGAACCTCCTGTATAATGATTTAAATAATGTTATTTACTTATTCCAGAATCATAATTATTTTTATGATATCATATATGGTCATATTCTTAGCTTCTTAGTAGTAATATTTCATTGCTACTTGTTATTCGGGTGTTTATAACTTTTTGTTCTTATGCGTGTTTTGTCGAATAAATTCTTATTCTTTTTTTAGGTTATAGATACCTCATTTACATAATGGTATTAGTGTAATATATATCATATTCATTCAATTCAATTCATTTATATAATCATTATGAAATGAAGATCATGTAGAACGAGTCGCATCACATCGTGGAGATGGTATTCCGTACGTACGCACGAGTGATGATATCATTCCTATGATCGTGGAATTGTATTGGAGTATATTTATACTATTTAAGAATCAATATAACTTTATAATAGTCATATATAGTCATTATTTACACCATTATACCCATCCAAGTAAGGTGGTGGTGGAAAACAGATTACACCACGGCGTGGAGACGGTATTCCGTACGTATGCACGCACAGTGATTTCTTTTTCCGTAGGATGGATAGATGGTGAAATAGGGTTGTTTCATAATTATAATAAAATATCAGTATATGAGTGATACTTATTTTATTACTTCATAATGAAACAACTAAAGAAGAAGAAGTGGAAGAAGAAATAAAGATGAAAGAATCGGTAACGGACATTACATCTTCTTTGAAGTGCTTCTTTGAGACATTCTTTTAGGGCACTAAAATTGGTCTTTGAGGAAAACCAGAACCTCTAGGATGTTACTAGGGAAGTGGAGAGGAGAATTGGTCAGGGTTTGGCCGAGCTTGAAGGCTCAAAGTTGTGTGAGGAAGAGAGGGAGGAGGTGCCCTTTTATAAGGGAGGAGAGGGGCACCTTTGGAATAACTAAAAATATTATTTTATTATAAAGTCAAGTTCGGTTTTAAATAGCTCCAAATTGATTTATTTCGAGGCTAAGGTGGGGATGGGTAGAAATCCTCTCATCCAATATAATTTAGACAAGTTTAGGTTCCTATTTTAACCTTATCATTTAGATTTAACATTAAGTTAAATAATTTTACTTTTACCGTGTCTTCTTGTGTTCTTACACTATAAGGTTAATAAACTTACTATAAGAAGCCAAAAGAACCCCAAATTGTTTATTATTAATATATATAACCTTATCTAAGTCATTTGGCCTAACCTTAGATTTTTATGAATAAAATAACAATTAATAATATAATATTTGTTTTAAAAACTATTTTATGTCAATTTTGACACTATTTAGTAATTGATTTTTTTGAAACTCATAACAGAATGGTAAGTTCGAAAAAAGTTAATTAAATAAATACTAACATGTCATATTAACCTAGAAAATTAGTGTAATTCATAAAAAGTCTCAAATTATATTTATTTGTGTATTTATAACATTAATTATGTCAATATTTTATTAATAAGATAATTACTGCATCATCGTTGTGTCATAAATAAATTAAATTATTTAATGTCTAAAAATTACAAATAAAATACAATTATGTAGGAAATATTCTTATCTTTCTAATTAATATTTATTGTCTAATTTATGTTATGTATAACCCCATATTAAAAATGTTTTAGTAAATAAACTTTGATTTTAACTCTTTTAACCCTTCTTTAATTAAATTAATAATAAATGTCCTAATCTAATCCAAGTATGCCTAAATGGTCATATTTTATTCCTAAGTTTGTTTTTGGTCGCATTACACTTGTCTAATAGAATTAGGACATGTGTTAGGGTAATAATAATATCATTTCTACCCATAATTACCCTATTTACTTTTAACCGTGGTAAAAAAAGTAAAAAGTTACTATTCTCCAAAAAATTATTTTCATCTCATTGAACAACATTTTTCTTACCGACGTCAACTGTGTCTCTCGGATTTTTGAAATTCCACTCACAGAAGCGGTAAAATTAAGTTTTATGAACAATTCAGTTTTTTTTAACTACCACTTAGTGGTTTCACTATTCATCAAAAATTGAAAGTTTTAAGAAAAATACCAAAAATTAGGCCTAAGCTATATTTGATATTATGAACTCAAAAATGATTTCTATTTTACCAAATTCAAAACATATCAGTTGCATTAATTAATTTAAAAATTAATTCTCGTCATCAAAACAAATTGCGTGTTCTTAAGAGATAATAACTATCAAAAGATTGACACTTGTTTATGTCTGGTTTAAATGTGAAATTACATCCAATGACCAACATTGTATTAAATTGTTAAAATATATTATAAATATACTTTAAAACCACTAAAATTAATAATTTATCACTATTAATTATTTTGATTGAAAAAGTTGTTTTTAATTAGAATTTAGTAATTTTCACTATTCATCAAAATATGAAAGTTATCCGAAAATCACCAAAATTTCACCCTAAGCTAATTTCGATATTACGAATCCAAAAATGAATTCCATTTTGAAAAATAAAATTTACAAAATTTCAAAAAGTGGTTATTACTATTCATAACGGCTAGTTTTAATAATATTTTAATAGTATATTGTTGTTTAGTGAAACTCGTTATTGCGTACTACACACGCTATCGAGGAAGGTCGCGATTGCGTGTAATGCAAGGAAAGTAAAGTATGCGTGTTGTGCAAGCTCCTTTTTGTGTAGCGTACAACACAAAACATTAATGAAATTAAAAAGAATATTTTTCATAAAATCTCGGGGTGTTACATTCTACCCCCCTTAAAATGAATTTCTCCCTCGAAATTCGTTGGGGTTATAAATGGTTTACTATTCGAAAGTTTCATTAATAGAAACCCACATAGTAAAAAGGAATACCAAAAACCAATCTTTAAAAACAAAAGTATGAAACTTAACGGTTACCCAAATAAACTAATCACTGGGTTTCCACATAGGTTAAAATATGGATATGGAAGAGAAATCTAACCATCGTGTTCTGATAGAGAGTGGTAGAGAACATGGCTATGAAAAATCCACCAATCGCAAAGCCATAAATTTGTGATGATCTAGGGTACCATCTGATTCATCAGATATAAGATCACTAGGACAACATTTTTGGTTTTCAATATCATTTCCCTAAAGTTGAAGATTTTGAATTAGAAGAAATACATACTTGATTTTGGTACAATCTCATTGTTGTTCGTGCTTTGAACAATTTCCACTTCATCTCTTAAAGAAATGAAGTTGAATTTGTTATTCGTGAAGTGTTACCAGATCATGTGATAGAATGATGGGTCATTCCATATGTTTCAAACAAAAGTTTAGCAATAGTTATCAAATATACATAAGTCCGTCTTTGGTGAGGTTTATCATATACGATTCCAAAAATGAACCTATACATCATATATCATACCGCATAATAAAATAAAACTAGTTTCTACTAAACAGGGACTCTCTGTAGGCCAGTGGTATGCGATAAAGGCCTGTCGCACTTTAGTTGTGGGTTCGATTCCCACAGCCTTGGCCGACGCGATGGGTTTTCGCACATCCTGCAGGTTGTCCTTTTTCTAAAACTACATTATTATAACATCCCATCAACAATATCAAAAAAAATTTATCTTTAAACAATACTAACTTATGTCCAACATAATCCATTCCAATCTTTAGGCTTATCTAAAATACTTTTGTCCAAGCTCATAGTATAGAGAAAATGATCACGTGAATGCCATCATTTATCCCTCATATATCTTGTTCGTCACATTCTATTCATGTGAATACCATAATCATGTAATCTCTTGAAAAATGAATACCCATTGAATCTTAGTGAAAACATGTGTGCTGTCAAAAGATAACTCTTTCCACATACCAAAATCCTCAAAATTCTATATACTTAGTCCATATATCAATCATGAGCTCATGAATACTATCAAACATTTAATTTTATCCTTATCCCTTCATTATGCGCATATCATCTACTTTCCAAAACTATCTGAATAACCTTTCATGGTTACTGGTACCATTCATAATACACTTTCAAAACATAAGGAAAGACAACAGTGTAACAATCCTTAGATGTCTCTTTATTCCATAGTACCATGAGATTACTTATACAACATTACACATGATAAACATGTAATCATTCCACTACCTTCTTAAACCATTGATCAAGCTTCAACAATTATTTCAACTCACATACCATTTGTAGTCTCTTCATCATCATCAACATAAATACTACCCATACGACCATGCTGATTCTCTTCATGAGACTTTCCCTTAGGTCATTGGTTTGCATAATGCTCGTACATTCCACATTTAAAACATTTAACCATTGTTGATGTCTTAGCAATACCATTATCCTCATCCCTGGTGTTAACTGAACCTTTTCCTTTGCACTTACTGGCTTTGTGTCCTTCTTTTCCACACCCAAAGCATCTTCTAGTTCATTTGAAACATTCTCCTTGATGTCTCTTCCCACATGAATTACATAGGGGAAATTGAACTTTCTTTCCTCTATGATCATCATGAAACTCTATATTTCTCTTATTAGCCGAGTCAGGAAACTTACCAAGTTTGAGTTTATTGATCATATTATGAGATTGCTGATTCGGCATAATAATGATGGTTGGACTTACAAA
Organism: Viscum album; assembly: GCA_963277665.1. Lineage (NCBI taxonomy): Eukaryota > Viridiplantae > Streptophyta > Magnoliopsida > Santalales > Viscaceae > Viscum > Viscum album. The sequence continues at coordinate 925,060,670 of OY728120.1, forward strand.
TCCCATTTCATTTGGTTTCTCATGAAGAATATCATTCCATTGTCCATAATATCCTCCATTATCATGAATCATCTTATTTCCAGCCATTTTCTAAAAACCAAAAAGAATAGTGTTAGAGGAAAAAATAATAATAAAGGGGGAGTAACTTCAATATCTAACATCTTAGGTTAAATTCTAAGATCGTTACCATAGTTCTAGGACTATATCCTATACGTATACTTATCCTTAGGGGCATCCCTAGACATACCTTAGAAATATCTCTAGGGATCTCACTAACATTTTCGCATCCTAGTTTCCAAAGGTTGACTAAACCTTTCCTCTGATACTAACTATAACAACCCATACATTACATACATTGTTAATACTTCAAAATTGAAGCATACTTATTACAACATATAACAAAACCACGAAAGGACCGTATAGGTATAGTGTCTTTAGAAACTGGGAAACATAAACAACTGGTTCATAAAGCGTCTACACTGTCTCCCATTTATTTCATCATATCTATAGTCCCTTTTGGCATATCTTTGGGATTGTTGGCCTTTTCATAGCCATGTTCTCTACCACTCTCCATCAGATAATTGATGGTTAGATTTCTCTTCCATATCCATATTTTCTACATGGAACCCTAGTATGTGTTATTTTCGGTAATCTTCATACTTTCCACTCTTTATTTTAAATAGAGGCCTCATTAATTAATTTTTCGAGGTGGGATTTCAACTAAGATATTTTGAAACGTCAAAAATGTGTTATCCTAATACCTTATGTTTTGTTGAATCGATGGTATTTTAAATCATCATAGATTGATGAATTTAAGGACCTCAATTTTAAACTTGTTTGTGATTGATGACCTCAATCCCTACCTATAAATATTTACATTTTTCCTCCAATTATATGTCTCTAATTGCTACCAAGGTTCTCCTAATCGAGATCATAATTTGGTGGTGACCCTTTCATTTATCTTTTCCTCATTTTAAGGCTAAATTTTAGTAACCCAATTTCTGATGTGGGTTTTCCCACAAAGATATTTTTTATTTTCAACCTTTTATTTTCGAAGAACAATTTCAAATTGCGAGGATGCAATTTATTGAAGGAGGGGAGAATGTAACACCCCAAGATTTCATAGTGTGTTATTTCTTCAAAATAATTCAATAACTTGCACTACACGCAACACCGAGTTCAAGCGCACCATGACTTACCAAACAAGCCGTTCAAAAGAGGTTATGAATAGTATTAACTAAATTTTAAACTTTATATAATCCTTATAATTTTAGAATCCATATTATGAGAACAAATTCATTTTCAGTATTGCACTTTTATCAACTTTTAATAGTGAACCCTTTTTAAATAAAATATTTTAAACTTTTTGACTAAATGGGGACATCAAAAATTTAAAATAAAACATCCCAAGCTTCCACTGTATGCTTTCCTTTTAATAATATAGTAGCGTGTGTTGTACGCAACTTCGAGTTTTAACACACACCACAACCGATCAAACTAGCCGTTATGAATAGTAATACCTACTTTTTAAAATTATATATATTTTATTTTTTAAAATGGACTTCATTTTCGGATTTGTAATATCAAATTTAGCCTAAGGTGAAATTTTGGTACTTTTCGGATAACTTTAATATTTTGATGAATAGTGAAAATTACTAAATTTTAATTAAAAACAACTTTTTCAATCAAAATAATTAATAGTGATAAATTATGAATTTGAGTGGTTTTAAAGTATATTTATAATATATTTTTACCATTTAAAATAATTTTTTTCATTGGACATAATTTTACAATTAAACCGGACATAAACAAGTGTCAATCTTTTGATAGTTATTATCTCTTAAAAACACACTTTTTATTTTAACAACAGGAATTAATTTTAAATTAATTTCTGCCACTTCTGTGTTTTGAATTTAGAAAAATGGATTCCATATTTGGAATTAGGATTTTCAAATTGTGTAAATAGGTAACTTTTATTTTTAGACATTTTGAATAATTACTGCGGTAAATATTTTATTTACCATGGTTAAGGGTACATCCGGTAAATAAGGGTTAAAAAATAATATTATAATAATACTAAATTACCCTAAAACGTGTCCTAGAGTTATTGGTTGATACATGTTATACGATAGGAATATTTGGGTCGATTTGGGGACCCCATGGTGCCACTTGTAGGTGATAAGGACACTTTATTTTAATTAAGTTAAAATGAATACAAAAATGACACAAGCATATATCTTTTAGAAAAACAATTTTTACGTAGGGTTATATATGTTATATTTTATATTATAAATATTAATTAGAAAGATAAAACGATTTCCTACATAATGATATTTTATTTATAATTTTTGGACATTAAATAATGTAATTTATTTATGACACAATTATGATGCAGTAATTACTATAATAGTGAAAAATTAAAATAATTGATATTATAAATACCCAAATAAATATAATATGAAACTTTTAATGAATTAAACTAATTTTCTAGGATAATATGATATATTATGATTGATTTAATTTACTTTTTTCGAAGTAATCAATCTGTTATGAGTTTCACAAAAATCAACTATTGAATAGTGTCAAAATTGACATAAAAGAGTTCTTAAAACAAATATTATATTATTAATTGATATTAAATTCCTAAAAATATAAGGTTCGTCCAAGAGACTTATATCATGATAGGTTAATCATTAATGGACCACTTGGGGTCTCTTGGGTGTATATAGTAAGTTTATTAACCATATTATATAAAAATACAAAGAGACATTGTAAAAGTGAAACTAATTAACTTAGAGTTAATACTTAAAGATAAGGTTAATATAAGTACCCAAACATGTCTAAATTTTATTGGTTGAGTGGTTTTCGACCTATACCCACCTTAAAATTTAAATAATCCACTTTCAAGCCATTATAAACCGAATATGAATTTATTATAAATTAATATTTCTAGATTTTCCAAAGGTTCCCCTCACCCCTCTTATAAAAGGGCACTCCTCCTTCTCATCTCTACACACCTTAAAAGCCTTTTGGTTCGGCACAACTCTGCCCATATACTCTCCCAACTTCCCTCAATACAACCTAGAGGCATTATTTGGATCAGAAATCCAACCTAAGGAGCCCTTTTGATCAAATCAAATGGAAGAACCCGAAGAAGAGGTAATGATTTCACCACCCTTTTCCAAGTTCCTTTCTTCTTCCACTTCTTCTTCCGTTGTTTTTACCATTCTAAAATAATAACTCCAGTATCATATATATACTGTGATGTTATTATAAATATGGTACAACCATATTCAGTATTCTATCCACCCTTTTGAATAACATGTCACCATACGTGCGTACGTACGGCTTACCGTCTCCACGTCGTGGTGTAATTTTTATTCAATATATTATTATTTGGATGGGTATAATAATGATGTATAACTAATGTAAATAATAAATATAACATGTTAATTATTCTGTATATATTATATAACATCCATTTATATATTATTTTAATATTAAAATAATGATATTGTCGCTCGTGCGTACGTACGGACTACCGTCTCCACGAACGCGATAGATTCATTCTCCATCGTATCCATTCAAGTATAATTATCAATTGATGATTTAAAAATGATGTTTAAGGACTTGATATCATTCTGGATATGAATAATATACAACCTATCCATTACAAACATGTCTTATGTAACAAAACATATAAAAGAAAACGAGTAAGTTAACACCCGAAACGACGATAATTCAAAGATATTATTAACAAATCAATGTTAAAAGATCATATATGATATCATATTAATATATATGATTCTTGTATAATTTAATAACAATTATTTCACCATTATACAGGAGGTTAACCTACCCCAACCAAGGAAAACTACAAGGTAACAGTTATTTCACAATCTCTTCATTATCCGAGGTTGTTTATACGTAATAATCTACTGGGATCTCTTTATCATCCACATCCATGTTTCTTAAAAATGTATTTCAAAACATTTTTACTATTCACAAGAATATGGGTTAAAGTCATTTATACCCTTTTTTGACTTTTTATAAGAGGTTTATAAAGGAATATTTCCATCATTTTCCAAACAAGGTGCTTTTTAACCTTTTCGACAAAATTAAGGTAAGAATGTTTTTTTTAACTTATATGGCAGGTGCGGCTATTTTCCACTGTTATAAAATCGTTGAAGCTTCCCTTACAAGCTTATAAGAATATTTTAAAAGAAAAAGTTTTATTTTATATGGATCTTAAATGATTTCAAAATAAAAGAGATATTTCTCTAAAAAGAGTTTTGATTTCATCTATGTCAACATCCTTTGTTGGATTTTACGCTTATGTGAAATTTATTTATTATGATACAAAACTTCTATGTTGTATTGAAGGTTTTGTGATATGTTTGACTATGGATGTTCTATTTTTATACCATTCATGTTTTATGGTGAAAGTATTGAAATTTCGTATGCTAGTTTTAATACGAATGTTTATGTTATGTTTAAACCTTTTCATATGGGAATGCATTGGACTTAATATGTGACGGGTGGAGCCCGATATAGCTCCTCGATGCATCGGTAGGTCTCATGAGACAAACTAGTGTCTTGGCACAAGGCCTTGGAAAAATCTTATTTATAGTCTTGGCACGAGGCCTGGACTATGTGGTTATGATAGTCTGGCATTATGCATTCCATCATTATGAAAGTGGTTATTGTTTTTGTATGTGATTATTCGATTAGTATAATATCTATGCGAATAATTAAATGGAATTATTTCATTTTATTTATGCCATACTATGTTGAAAGTTCAAGTTTGAAAGGCTTTTGTTTTAGTATACAGTGCCTTAAATGTTTATTCTTATTTATGAAAGTTTCCTCTATATTGTTATCCTTACTGGGCATTTGAGCTCACCCCTTTTCTATGTTTCATTTTTCCCAGGAAGTGAAGAAGTAAATTATGAATGACCTGCAGGGATATTATGTGGGGATATGATTGTGGATTATGGAGACAATATGTTGTTGTAGTAGTTTTTCATTTTATGATGTAATGTAAGACTTATGAATATATCTAGTGTTTCCAAGGCTACTAAACCAATCGGTCTTTCGAGATTTGATCTTTCTTGTGATCATTCCAATGTGATGTAATAATGCACCGACTCTGGGTAACTAGGGTCGGGGGGTTACCGTTGGTATCAGAGGGCGAAATTCATTTTAAGGGGGCGTAGAATGTAACACCCCGAGATTTTATGAAAAATATTCTTTTTAATTTCACTAATATCTTGTGTTGTACGCTACACCAAAAGGAGCTTGCACAACACGCATCCTTGATTTGCCTTGCATTACACGCAATCGCGACCTTCCTCTATAGCGTGTGTAGTACGCAATAACGAGTTTCACTAAACAACAATATGCTATTAAAATATTATTAAAACTAGCCGTTATGAATAGTAATAACCACTTTTTGAAATTTTGTAATTTTATTTTTCAAAATGGAATTCATTTTTGGATTCGTAATATCGAAATTAGCTTAGGGTGAAATTTTGGTGATTTTCGGATAACTTTCATATTTTAATGAATAGTGAAAATTACTAAATTTTAATTAAAAACAACTTTTTCAATCGAAATAATTAATAGTTATAAATTATTAATTTGAGTGGTTTAAAAGTATATTTAGAATATATTTTTACAATTTAATACAATGATGGTCGTTGGATGTAATTTCACATTTAAACCAGACATAAACAAGTGTCAATCTTTTGATAGTTATTATCTCTTAAGAACACGCTATTTGTTTTGACAAAGGGAATTAATTTTTAAATTAATTAATGCAACTGATATGTTTTGAATTTGGTAAAATAGAAATCATTTTTGAGTTCATAATATCAAATATAGCTTAGGCCTAATTTTTGGTATTTTTCTGAAAAATTTCAAGTTTTGATGAATAGTGAAACCACTAAGTGGTAGTTAAAAAAACGAAATTGTTCATAAAACTTAATTTTACCACTTCTGTGAGTGGAATTTCAGAAATCCGAGAGACACGGTTGATGTCAGTAAGAAAAATGTGGTTCAATGAGATGAAAATAATATTTTGGTGAATAGTAACTTTTTACTTTTTTTACCACGATTAAAAGTAAATAGAGTAATTATGGGTAGAAATGATATTATTATTACCCTAACACATGTCCTAATTCTATTGGACAAGTGTAATTCGACCAAAAACAAACTTAGGAATAAAATATGACCATTTAGGCCCACTTGGATTAGATTAGGACATTTATTATTAATTTATTTAAAGAAGGGTTAAAAGAGTTAAAATCAAAGTTTATTTACTAAAAAAACTTTAATATGGGGTTCTACATAAGATAAATTCGACTATAAATATTCATTAGAAAGCTAAAACGATTTCCTACATAATGGTATTTTATTTTTAATTTTTAGACATTAAATAATTTAATTTATTTATGACACAACGATGATTCAATAATTATCTTATTAATTAAATATTGACATAATTGATGTTATAAATACCCAAATAAATATAATTTGAGAATTTTTATGAATTACACTAATTTTCTAGGTTAATATGACATATTAGTATTGATTTAATTAACTTTTTTCGAACTTATAATTCTGTTATGATTTTAACAAAAATCAATTACTAAATAGTGTCAAAATTGACATAAAATAGTTTTTAAAACAAATATTATATTATTAATTGTTACTTTATTCCTAAAAATATAAGGTTCAGAAAAATGACTTATATAAGGTTATATATATTAATAATAAACAATTTGGGGTTAGTTTGGCTTCTTATAGTAAGTTTATTAACCTTATAGTGTACGAACACAAGAAGACACGGTAAAAGTAAAATTATTTAACTTAATGTTAAATCTAAATGATAAGGTTAAAATAGGAACCTAAACTTGTCTACATTCTATTAGATGAGAGGATTTCGACCCATACCCACCTTATCCTCGAAATAAATCAATTTTGTGCTATTTAAAACCGAACTTGACTTTATAATAATATAATATGTTTAGTTTTTCCAAAGGAGCCCCTCTCCTCCATTATAAAAGGGCACATCCTCCCTCTCTTCCTCACACAACTTTGAGCCTTCAATATCGTCCAACCCCTTCCAAATTATCTTCTACACTTCCCTAGAAACATCCTAGAGGTTCTGGTCTTCCTAAAAGACCAATTTTAGTTCCCTAAGAGGAGGTCTCAAAGAGGCGCTTCAAAGAAGAGGTAATTTTCGTTACCGATTCTTTCACCTTTATTTCTTCTACCACTTTTTATTCTTAGGTTGTTTCTTTATGAAGTAATAACATCAGTATCAATCATATACTGATATGTTATTATAAGTATGAAAAAATCCTATTTCAACATCTATCCATCCTATGGAAAATGAAATCACCGCGCGTGCGTACGTACGGAATACCGTCTCCACGCCGTGGTGAAATCTATTTTCCACCACCACCTTACTTGGATGGGTATAATGCTGTAAATAATAACTATATATTATTATTTAAAAGTGATATTGATTCTGAAATAGTATACATACACTCCAATACAGTCCCACGATCATGAGAACGATATCATCGCTCGTGCGTACGTACGGACTACCGTCTCCACGACGCGATGAGATTCATTCTCCACTTTAACCATTCATGAATGATTATAAAGTATATATAATAAGTAATCATGAAATATATGACATAATAATGATACTGGATTTATGTGTATATATATGTATGTCATCTACTTAATTTCGTTCAACTCAATAAGGAAACGAAAATTGCGTTCATGCGTACGTACGACCTACAGTCTCCATGAACGGTGTATTTCTTTCCATTTACTGATTTATTATATATATTTATATTCTGAATATATATATATATATATATATATCATGTTTTATATTCTTTAATTAAGTAATCATGATCTAAGTAATCATATGAATAATTACAAGTCAAAACACGGACGACAAATGAAACAATTTTACCCAAAACACTTTTTAACATGGAATTTACAAAAGAACAGGTAATATAAAGTCATAAGTGAACCATATATGATATCATAACAATGCATATGATTCTATAATAAGTCAATGACATTATTTAAATCATTATACAGGAGGTTCAGACACTTACGAAGCAAATCGGACTTAAGGTAAGGGAAATATCACAATCTCATTTTTATCCGAGATTGTTCATACTTTGGCATTTACTGGGGTGTATTTTATCATCCACATCCATGTTTCCTAGATTTGTAATATTATTTCCATCCACCTAAAATTGTTTAAATCCAATTTTACCCTTCGGTAAGTTTTTTGTAAAATATATGAAAGGAATCTTTTGTCATTTTTCATACGAGGTACTTTTTGACTTTTCCGACAAAAGTATGAGAAGAATGTTTTTTTAACTTATACGGCATGAATGTATTTTTAAAACAGTATTTCCAAGAAGCTTCCATTACAAGTTTTCAAGTTTATTTTTAATCAACTTCTTTTAGTTTAAAATTGTATGACATGTTAAGAAAGGAAAATGTTTTTGAAGTAGAAAGGATATTTTCCTCAAGAATGAAGTTCAAGTGTTTTATCATAATTATTTTCCATCTATGATAATAAAGGGTTCTATTTATATCCCTATTATTACAATGATTTTATTATGTTGTGATGGAAATATTTTTATGAATTCATTTATCTTATATGAATAGTTTTATGATGTCCTGGTGTTTAAGATTCCCATTTTTATTACATGGGTTATGCAATGATGTATGATTTTGTGGAACACATAAGAATGGTATCATTATGAGATGGGTGGGACCAATATCTCCCTCCAATGCATTGGGTAAAGATTTTATATCTCATGATATAGACATGGCTGGAATGGTAGGTTATACCGGTTCAGTGAAACAGGACTGAAAAAAGGGTGACTCAGTTCAAAAAGGGAATTTGTCCACTAAGATAGTCTTGGCAATGAGTCTTGACTAACAAGAAATAATTCTCTATGATTATGTCTGTATTCCACAATGTTTCATGTTTTAAGTTATGATTATTGGATTTTCATTTCACTACTATGATTTATCCCATGTTATGAAATTATGCTCTCTTTTGCAGGTTAAGATTCCCAAAATGTTATGTTCTTATGAATATGATGTGATTGATATTTATTTTGTTTACCCTTACTGAGCATTTGAGCTCACCCTTTTATGTTTTCTTTTCCCCAGGATATAAAGAAAGGTTTTAGGTAAAAAAAGGAAGATCTTTATGGGAGATGTTGAAGATCTTTCACCACGATTAGAAGATTACATTCCGAGTTTCCAAAGACACTAAACTATTACGGTCCTTGTGTGTGTGTTTTTGTTATGTACTAAGTATTCCGCAAATGTAATGTAATGTTCATGTACGTCAGGCTTCGGGTCTCTATAGTTGGTATTAGAGGAAAGTTTTAGTCAACCTTTGGAAACTAGGATGCGAGAACTTTAGTGAGATCCCTAGAGATATTTCTAAGGTATGTCTAGGGATGTCTCTAAGGTTAAGTATACGTATAGGTTATAGTACTAGAATTACGCTAACGATCATAGAATTAAACCTAATATGTTAGATATTGAAGGTAATCCCACTTTATTATGTTGTTTTCCCTAGCATGATTTTTTCCTCTCACACTATTCTTATGTATAACCCTATATTAAAAATGTTTTAGTAAATAAACTTTGATTTTAACTCTTTTAACCCTTCTTTAAATAAATTAATAATAAATGTCCTAATCTAATCCAAGTGGGCCTAAATGGTCATATTTTTATTCCTAAGTTTGTTTTTGGTCGAATTACACTTGTCCAATAGAATTAGGACATGTGTTAGGGTAATAATATCATTTCTACTCTTAATTACCCTATTTACTTTTAACCGTGGTAAAAAAAAGTAAAAAGTTACTATTCACCAAAAAAATATTTTCATCTCATTAAACCACATTTTACTAACTGACCTCAACCGTGTCTCTCGGATTTTTTAAATTCCACTCACAGAAGCGGTAAAATTATGTTTTATGAACAATTCAGTTTTTTTAACTACCACTTAGTGGTTTCACTATTCCTCAAAAATTGAAAGTTTTCAAAAAAATACCAAAAATTAGGCCTAAGCTATATTTGATATTATGAACTCAAAAATGATGTCTATTTTACCAAATTCAAAACATATCATTTTCATTAACTAATTTAAAAATCAATTCCCATCGTCAAAACAAATAGTGTGTTTTTAAGAGATAATAACTATCAAAAGATTGAAACTTGTTTATAACTGGTTTAAATGTAGAATTACATCCAATGACCAATATTATATTAAATTGTAAAAATATATTCTAAATATACTTTAAAACCACTCAAATTAACAATTTATCACTATTAATTATTTCGATTCAAAAAGTTGTTTTTAATTAAAATTTAGTAATTTTCACTATTCATCAGAATATGAAAGTTATCCGAAAAGTACCAAAATTTCACCCTAGGATAAATTCGATACTCCAAATCCAAAAATGAAGTCCATTTTGAGAGATAAAATATCTAAAATTTTAAAAGGTGGTTATTACTATTCATAACGACTAGTTTTAATAATATTTTAATAGCATATCGTTGTTTAGTGAAACTCAGTATTGCGTACTACACACGCTATCGAGGAAGGTCGTGATTTCATGTAATACAAGGCAAGTCAATGATGCGTGTTGAGCAAGCTCCTTTTGGTGTAGCGTACAATACAAGACATTAACGAAATTAAGAAGAATATTTTTCATTAAATCTCGGTGTGTTACATTCTACCCCCCTTAAAATTAATTTCGCCCTCGAAATTCTTCGGGGTTATAAATGGTTTACTACTCGAAAGTTTCTTTAATAGAAACCCACATCGTAAAAAGGAATACCAAAACCAATCTTTAAAAACAAAAGTATGAAACATAACGGTTACCCAAATAAACTAATCACTAGGTTTCCACATAGGTGAAAATATGGATATGGAAGAAAAATCTAACCATCATGTTCTGATGGAGAGTGGTAGAGAACATGGATATGGAAAAGCCAACAATCACAAATCCATAAATTTGTGACGATCTAAGGTACCATCTGATTAATCAGATATAAGAGCACTAGGACAACATTTTTGGTTTTCAAGATCGTTTCCCTAAAGTTGAAGAATTTGAATTAGAATAAATACTTACTTTATTTTGGTACAATCTCACTGTTGTTCGTTCCTTGAACAATTTCCACTTCATCACTTAAATAAATGAAGTTGAATTTGTTATTCATGAAGTGTTAGCAGATCATGTGATAGAATGATAGGTCATTCCATCTGTCTCAAACAAAAGGTTTGCAAAAGTTATTTAAATATATATAAGTCATTATATAGTGATATTAATCATATATGGTTCCTAAAATGAACTTATAATTCATATATCATACTTCTTAATATAATAAAACTAGTTTCTACTAAACAGGGACTTCCTGTAGGCCAGTGGTAGGCGATAAAGGTCAGTCGCACCTTTGGAATAACTAAAAATATTATTTTATTATAAAGTCATGTTCGGTTTTAAATAGCTCCAAATTGATTTATTTCGAGGCTAAGGTGGGGATGGGTCGAAATCCTCTCATCCAATAGAATTTAGACAAGTTTAGGTTCCTATTTTAACCTTATCATTTAGATTTAACATTAAGTTAAATAATTTTAATTTTACCGTGTCTTCTTGTGTTCTTATACTATAAGGTTAATAAACTTATTATAAGAAGCCAAAATAACCCCAAATTGTTTATTATTAATATATATAACCTTATCTAAGTCATTTGGCCGAACCTTATATTTTTACGAATAAAATAACAATTAATAATATAATATTTGTTTTAAAAACTATTTTATGTCAATTTTGACACTATTTAGTAATTGATTTTTGTGAAAATCATAATAGAATGATAAGTTCGAAAAAGGTTAATTAAATAAATAATAACATGTCATATTAACCTATAAAATTAGTGTAATTCATAAAAAGTCTCAAATTACATTTATTTGGGTATTTATAACATCAATTATGTCAATATTTCTTTAATAAGATAATTACTGCATCATCTTTGTGTCATAATAAATTATACTTATTTAATCCCTAAAAATTATAAATAAATTCCTATGATGTAGATAATTTTATTATATTTCGGGAGACTATTCATGTTCTATGTTTCATGAAGTTTATCACTAGATTAAAATTATTATACTTATATAATTTAAGAAAGTGACATGTTGTCACATTCTTTGGTTTTAATAATAATTAAATTATTTTCATTGAAAAAATTTAATTAAATGAATCTAATACGACCCTTAGGTGATATGGGTCTACTTTTAGTAATCCAATAGGATTTTTACATTTGTTAGGGTAATTTTAAAATATTATATTTACCCTTAATTACCCGATTTACCTTTAACTATGGTAAATAAAATTTACCGTAGTTACTATCCATAATTCCCAAAAATAAAAAGTAGCTTATTAACATAATTTGGATCCACTGATTCCAAATATGGAATCCATTTTTCCAAATTCAATACAAAAAAGATGCATAAATTAAATTAAAATTAATCCCGTTGTCGAAAGAAAACAGATTTTTCTTTAAAACATTGCAAAAGATTGAATTGATTTAACCTACGAATTCAAGGTAAAATCAATGATAATGACATACATTATATTAAATGGTAAAAATATATTCTATTTATACTTTAAAACCATTCAATATTATAATTTTACCACATAAGATATTACGATGAAAAAAAGTTGTTTTTAATTAAAATATAGCGTGTTTTTACTATTCATTAAAATATGAAAGTTATCGGAAAAATATCAAAACTTTATCTAATATAAATTTTTATATCCTAATTCAAAAGAAGAATTTTATTTTTTAAAATTGAACATATAAACAAGTCAAAACTAGATTTAAAGTGGGTGCGCCATCAAAAGGCGGCAAAACTGCATTTTTTGAAAAATACTTATTTTACCCGAAAAATTTATTTTGTTCTTATACCATGTTCTAGAAATGTGTAAGATGAATAATAATGTTATAAAATTCAAAATTTAGTTAACACTATTCATAACGGCTAGTTCATGACAATATTATAATAATATATCGTTGTTTATTAAAACCCAGTATTGCGCACAATACACGCTATCGAGGAAGGTCGCGATTGTGTGTAATGCAAGCCAAGTCAGGGTTGCGTGTTGTGAAAGAATCCTTCGTTGTTTCGTATGACATAATCCAACCATATTTCATTTATACATTGAATATATATATACTGAATGTTGCGTAGAATAACTATTATCAAAATTGTGTGTAACACGATCCAAGAATAGTGTTGCGTATACTGCAAGCTAATACGGTGTTGCGTATAGCGCAAGGTAATCTTGGTGTAGAATACAACACAAGAAATTAATGAAATTAAAAGAATATTTTTCATAAAATCTTGGGTTGTTACATTCTACCCCCCTTAAAATGAATTTCTCCCTTGAAATTCGTTAGGGTTATAAATGGTTTACTATTCGAAAGTTTCTTTAATAGAAACCCACATCGTAAAAAGGAATACCAAAACCAATCTTTAAAAACAAAAGTATGAAACGTAACAGTTACCCAAATAAACTAATAACTGGGTTTCCACATAGGTGAAAATATGGATATGGAAGAGAAATCTAACCATCATGTTCTGATGGAGAGTGGTAGAGAACATGGCTATGGAAAAGCTAGCAATCACAAAGCCATAAATTTGTGACGATCTAAGGTACCATCTGATTCATCAGATATAAGAGCACTAAGACAACATTTTTGGTTTTCAAGATCATTTCCCTAAAGTTGATGAAATTGGAATTAGAAGAAATACTTTCGTGATTTTGGTATAGTCTCACCGTTTGTCGTTCTTTGGACAATTTCCACTTCATCTCTTAAAGAAATGAAGTTGAATTTGTCATTCGTGATGTGTTAGCAGATCATGTGATAAAATGATGGGTCATTCCATCTCTTTCAAACAAAAGGTTAGCAAAAGTTATAAGTCCATCTTATGGTTAATCGTATATGGTTCCAAAAATGAACTTATACTTCATATATCATACCACTTAACAAACCATACATCATAGCATAACCCATGTAATAAAAATGGGAATCTTAAACATCATGACATCATAAAACAATTCATATAAGATAAAGGAATTCAAAAAAATATATTCATCACAACATAATCATATCAATGTAATAATAGGGATATAAACAAAACCCTATATTATCTTAGATGGAAAATAATTTTGATAAAACACTTGAACTCCATTATTGAGGAAAATATCCTTTCTACTTCAACAACATTTTTCCTTTATTAACATGTCATACAATTTTAATCTAAAATAAGTTGATTAAAAATAAGCTTGAAAACTTGTAAAGGAAGATTCTTGGAAATAATTTTTAAAAATCCATTCATGCCGTATAATTTAAAAAAAACATTCTTCTCGTACTTTTGTCGGAAAATTCAAAAAGTACCTCGTACGAAAAACGACAAAAGATACCATTCATATCTTTTAAAAAAACTCACCGAATGCTAAAATTGGATATAAACTATTGTAGAAGAATATAAATATTACATATTGAGGAAACATTGATGTGGATGATAAAATACACCCCAGTAAATACCAAAGTATAAACAATCTCGGATAAAAATGAGATTGTGATATTTCCCTTACCTTAGGTCCGATTTGCTTCGTAAGTGTCCGAACATCCTGTATAATTATTTAAATAACGTCATTGACTTATTCCAGAATCATACTCATTGTTATGATATCATATATGGTTCACTTATGACTTTATATAACCCGTTCTTTTGTAAATTCCATGTTAAAGAGCATTTTGGGTAAAATTGTTTCATTTGTCATCCGTGTTTTGACATGTAATTATTCATATGATTGCTTAGATCATAATTACTTAATTCAAGAATATAAAACATGATTTATATATAATATATATTCAAAATATACATATATATAATAAATTAGTAAATGGAAAGAAATACACCATTCATGGAGATGGTAGTCCGTACGTACGCATGAACGCTGTTTTCGTTTCCTTATTGAGTTGAATGGAATTAAGTATATGACATACATATATATACACATAAATCCAGTATCATTATTATGTCATATATTTAATTATTAATTATTATATATACTTTATAATCATTCATGAATGGTTAACGTGGAGAATGAATCTCATCGCGTCGTGGAGACGGTAGTCCGTACGTACGCACGAGCGATGATATCGTTCTCATGATCGTGGAATTGTATTGAAGTGTATGTATACTATTTCAGAATCAATATCACTTTACAATAATCATATATAGTTATTATGTACACCATTATACCCATCCAAGTAAGGTGGTGGTGGAAAATAGATTACACCACGGCGTGGAGTCGGTATTCTGTACGTACGCACGCGCGGTGATTTCGTTTTCCGTAGGATGGATATATAGTGAAATAGGGTTGTTTCATACTTATAATAACATATCAGTATATGAGTGATACTGATGTTATTAATTCATAATGAAACAACCTAAGAAGAATAAGTGGAAGAAGAAATAAAGTTGAAAGAATCGGTAACGGACATTACCTCTTCTTTGAAGCACCTCTTTGAGATCTCCTTTTAGGGCACTAAAATTGGTCTTTGAGGAAGACCAGAACCTCTAGGATGTTTATATGGAAGTGGAGAAGAGAATTTGTCAGGTTTTTCCCGATCTTGAAGGCTCAAAGTGGTGTGAGGAAGAGGGGGAGGAGGTGCCCTTTTATAAGGGAGGAGAGGGGTACCTTTGGAATAACTAAAACTATTATTTTATTATAAAGTCAAATTCGGTTTTAAATAGCTCCAAATTGATTTATTTCTAAGATAAGGTGGGGATGGGTCGAAATCCTCTCATCCAATATAATTTAGACAAGTTTAGGTTCTTATTTTAACCTTATCATTTATATTTAACTTTAAGTTAGATAATTTTACTTTTACCGTGTCTTCTTGTTTTCTTACACTATAAGGTTAATAAAGTTACTATATCAAGACAAACGAACCCCAAGTTGTTTATTATTAATATATATAACCTTATCTAAGTCATTTGGCCGAACCTTAGATTTTTAGGAATAAAATAACAATTAATAATATAATATTTTTTTTAAAACCTATTTTATGTCAATTTTGACACTATTTAGTAATTGATTTTTTTTGAAAATCATAACACAATGATAGTTCAAAAAAAGTTAATTAAATCTATACTAACATGTCATATTAACCTATAAAATTAGTGTAATTCATAAAAAATCTAAAATTACATTTATTTGGTTATTTATAACATCAATTATGTCAATATTTCATTAATAAGATAATTACTGTATCATCATTGTGTCATAAATAAATTAACTTATTTAATGTCTAAAAATTACAAATAAAATACCATTATCTAGGAAATCTTTTTAGCTTTCTAATGAGTATTTATAGTCTAATTTATCGTATGTATAACCCTATATTAAAAATTATTTACTTATTAAACTTTTATTTTAACTATTTTAACCCTTCTTTAAATATATTAATAATAAATGTCATAATCTAATCCAAGTGGGCCTAAATGATCATATTTTATTCCTAAGGTTTTTTTGGTCTAATTACACTTATCCAATAGAATTATGACATGTGTTAGGGTAATAATAATATCATTTTTACCCTTAATTACCCTATTTACTTTTAACCGTGGTAAAAAAAATAAAAAGTTACTGTTCACCAAAAATTATTTTCATCTCATTGAACCACATTTTACTTACTGACATAAACCGTGTCTCTCGGATTTTTGAAATTCCACTCACAGAAGCAGTAAAATTAAGTTTTATGAAAAATTCATTTTTTTACTACCACTTAGTGGTTTCACTATTCATCAAAAAATGAAAGTTTCCAGAAAAATACCAAAAATTAGGCCTAAGCTATATTTGATATTATGAACTCAAAAATGATGTCTATTTTACCAAATTCAAAACATATCAGTTACATTAACTAATTTAAAAATTAATTCCCGTCGTCAAAACAAATGGCGTGTTTTTAAGAGATAATAACTATCAAAAGATTGACACTTGTTTATAACTTGTTTAAATGTGAAATTACATCCAATGACCAACATTGTATTAAATTGTAAAAATATATTCTAAATATACTTTAAAACCAATCAAATTAATAATTTATCACTATTAATTATTTTGATTAAAAAAGTTGTTTTTAATTAAAATTTAGTAATTTTCACTATTAATCAGAATATGAAAGTTATCCGAAAAGTACCAAAATTTCACCCTAAGCTAATTTCGATATTCCAAATCCAAAAATGAAGTCCATTTTGAAAAATAAAATTTAAAAAATTTAAAAAGTGGTTATTACTATTCATAAATGCTAGTTTTAATAATATTTTAATAGCATATCGTTGTTTAGTGAAACTCGGTATTACACACGCTATTGAGGAAGGTCGCGATTGCGTCTAATGAAAGTCAAGTCAAGGATGCGTGTTGTGCAAGCTCCTTTTGGTGTAGCATACAACACAAGACATTAATGAAATTAAAAAGAATATTTTTCATAAAATCTCGGGGTGTTACATTCTACCCCCCTTAAAATGAATTTCACCCTCGAAATTCGTCGGGGTTATAAATGGTTTACTACTCGAAAGTTTCTTTAATAGAAACACACATCGAAAAAAGGAATACTACCAATCTTTAAAAACAAAAGTATGAAATTTAACCCTTATCCAAATAAACTAATCACTAGGTTTCCACATAGGTGAAAATATGGATATGGAAGAGAAATCTAACCATCATGTTCTGATGGAGAGTGGTAGAGAACATGGCTATGGAAAATCCAGCAATCACAAATCCATAGATTTGTGATTATATAAGGTACCATCTGATTCATCGGATATAAGGGAACTAGGACAACAATTTTGGTTTTCAAGATCATTTCCCTAAAGTTGATGAATTAAAATAAATACTTGCATGATTTTGGTACAATCTCACTGTTGTTCGTGAATTGAACAATTTCCACTTCATCACTTAAAGAAATGAAGTTGAATTTGTTATTTGTGATGTGTTAGCAGATCATGTGATAGAATGATGGGTCATTCCATCTCTTTCAAACAAAAGGTTAGCAAAAGTTATAAGTACATCTTATGTATATGGTTCCAAAAATGAACTTATACTTCATATATCATACCACTTAATAAAATAAAACTAGTTTCTACTAACCAGGGACTTCCTGTAGACCAGTGGTAGGCGATAAAGGCCAGTCGCACTTCGGTTGTGGGTTCAATTCCCACAGCCTTATCCGACGCGATGGGTTGTCGCCCGTCCTACAGGTTGTCCTTTTTCTAAAACTATATTACTATAACATCCCATAAATAATATCGAAAAAACTTCTATCCTTAAACAATACTAACTTATGTCCAAGATAATCCATTCCAATCTTTAGGCTTATCCATAATAGTGCAGTACACTCTCATAATATAGTGAAAACGATTACCAGAGATTTAATACCATCGTTGATCCCCATATATCATAAGATATGTCTTGTTGGTCACTTTCCAAACATTCAAAGGCCTTAATCATGTATTCTCTTGAATACCCATTGAACCTTATTGAAAACATGAATGCAGTTAAAAGTTAACACATTCCACATACCAAAATCCTCAAAATTTTATATACTCAAACCGTGATATCACTTAGTCCTTATACCAATCATGAGCTCATGAATACTGTCAAACATTTCATTTTATCATTATCCCTTAATTATGCGCATATCATCTACTTTCAAAAATATTTGAATCACTTTTCATGGTTACCGGTACCTTAAAATTATTGAAAACCACAATATACCAATACATAAATATTTCAATACACCATAAAAGTACCTCAACAAAATTATTCTTGATTTCCAAAACATAAACACTTCAGTCCATCCACTTCAATGATTGTCCTTGAATAAGTCCTTACTTGATTTAGAAGTAAATTTTTAGGTCAGGGCATTGAGTTGGGTAATTCCCATGTTGTCCAAAAATAAGACATTGAACTCCATAAAAGTCTGTCACTCTGTGACCCTTTTCTCCACACAGATATCATCGGTCCCTCCATTTGAGGTATTCCTCAAGGTTCTTCTTCCCTTCTTTAGAAATCTAAATCTTCCTTTCTTTATGCTCCTCAACATGCGAACATGCATAATAGTTTATCTTCCTCTTCTTTGATGAATTAGGAATACCACTAAATTTCACCTTGTTAATCATATATCGCGACGACTGATTCGGCATAATCTCAATATATTTCTCTCTAGGAATTACACAATTTTGTTGCTCATAGTCACCAATTTTTCCATTGGATTCAATGTTAACCGAATTCCTTCTGGTTCCCTCCATTAACTAAAACACAAAAACAATCTTGTGAGAGGAAAAAATCATGCTAGAGAAAACAACATAGTAAAGGGGAAGTACCATCAATATCTAACATCTTAGGTTAAATTATAAGATCGTTAGCGCAATTCTAGGACTATAACCAATACGTATACTTAACCTTAGAGACATCCCTAGACATACCATAGAAATATCTCTAGGGATCTCACTAATGTTTTCGCATCCTAGTTTCCAAAGGTTGACTAAAACTTTCCTCTGATACCAACTGTAGAGACCCGAAGCCTGACGTACATTGAAATTACATTACTTTTTCAGAATACTTAGTACATAACAAAAACACACACACAAGGATCGTAATATTTTAGTGTCTTTGGAAACTCAGAATATAATCTTCTAATCATGGTGAAAGATCTTCAACATCTCCCATAAAGATCTTTTTTTTAACTAAAACCTTTCTTTATATCTTGGGGAAAAGAAAACATAAAAGGGTGATCTCAAATTCTCAGTAAGGGTAAACAAAAGAAATATCAATCATATCATATTCATAAGAACATAACATTTTGGAAATCTTAACCTGCAAAAGAGAGCATAATTTCATAACATGGGATAAATCATAGTAGTGAAATGAAATCCCAATAATCATAACTTACAACATGAAACATTGTGGCACACACACATAATCATATAGAATCATTTCTTATTAGTCAAGACTCATTGCCAAGACTATCTTAGTGGACAAAGTCCCTTTCTGAACCGAGTTCACTCCTCGTTTCAGTCCTGTTTCACTGAACCGGTATAACCTACCGTTCCAGCCATGTCTATCTCATGAGATATAAAATATTTACCCAATGCATTAGAGGGAGAGATAGGTCCCACCCATCTCATAATGATACCATTCTTATGTGTGCCACAAAATCATAAACCATACATCATAGCATAACCCATGTAATAAAAGTGGGAATCTTAAACATCATGACATCATAAAACAATTCATATAGGATAAAGGAATTCATAAAAATATATTCATCACAACATAATCATATCAATGTAATAATAGGGATATAAACAGAACCCTATATTATCTTAGATGGAAAATAATTTTGATAAAACACTTGAACTCCATTATTGAGGAAAATATCCTTTCTACTTCAAAAACATTTTTCCTTTCTTAACATGTCATACAATTTTAATCTAAAATAAGTTGATTAAAAATAAGCTTGAAAACTTGTAAAGAAAGATTCTTGGAAATAATGTTTTAAAAATCCACTCATGCCATATAAGTTAAAAAAAACATTCTTCTCATACTTTTGTCGAAAAAGTCAAAAAGTACCTCGTACGAAAAACGACAAAAGATACCTTTCATATCTTTTAAAAAAACTCACCGAAGGGTAAAATTGGATATAAACTATTTTAGAAGTATATAAATATTACATATTGAGGAAACATGGATGTGTATGATAAAATACACCCCAGTAAATACCAAAGTATAAACAATCTCGGATAAAAATGAGATTGTGATATTTCCCTTACCTTAGGTCTGATTTGCTTCGGTAGTGTCTGAACCTCCTATATAATGATTTAAATAATGTCATTGACTTATTCCAGAATCATAATCATTATTATGATATCATATATGGTTCAATTATTACTTTATATTACCCGTTCTTTTGTAAATTCCATGTTAAAGAGCATTTTGGGTAAAATTGTTTCATTTGTCGTCCGAGTTTTGACTTGTAATTATTCATATGATTGCTTAGATCATAATTACTTAATTGCAGAATATAAAACATGATTTATATATAATATATATTCAGAATATACATATATATAATAAACTAGTAAATGGAAAGAATACACCATTCATGGAGACGGTAGTCCATACGTTCGCATGAACGCTGTTTTCGTTTCCTTATTGAGTTGAATGGAATTAAGTATATGACATACATATATATACACATAAATCCAGTATCATTATTATGTCATATATTTCATTATTACTTATTATATATACTTTATAATCATTCATGAATGGTTAACGTGGAGATTGAATCTCATCACGTCGTGGAGACGGTAGTCCGTACGTACGCACGAGCGATGATATCGTTCTCATGATCGTGGAATTGTATTGAAGTGTATTTATACTATTTCAGAATCAATATCACTTTACAATAATCATATATAGTTATTATGTACACCATTATACCCATCCAAGTAAGGTGGTGGTGGAAAATAGATTACACCACGGCGTGGAGACGGTATCCCGTACATACGCACGCGCGGTGATTTCATTTTCCGTAGGATGGATAGATAGTGAAATATAGTTTTTTAATACTTATAATAAAATATCAGTATATGAGTGATACTGATGTTATTACTTCATAATGAAACAACCTAATAAGAAGAAGTGGAAGAAGAAATAAAGGTGAAAGAATCGGTAACGGAAATTACCTCTTCTTTGAAGCGCCTCTTTGAGACCTCCTCTTAGGGCACTAAAATTGGTCTTTGAGGAAGACCAGAACCTCTAGGATGTTTCTAGGGAAGTGGAGAAGATAATTTGGTAGGGTTTGGCCGAGCATGAAGGCTCAAAGTTGTGTGGGGAAGAGTGGGAGGAGGTGCCCTTTTATAAGGGAGGAGAGGGGCTCCTTTGGAAAAACTAAAAATATTTTTTTATTATAAAATCAAGTTCGGTTTTAAATAGCTCCAAATTGATTTATTTAGAGGTTAAGGTGGGGATGGGTCGAAATCCTCTCATCCAATATAATTTAGACAAGTTTAGATTCCTATTTTATCCTTATCATTTAGATTTAACATTAAGTTAAATAATTTTACTTTTACTGTGTCTTCTTGTGTTCTTACACTATAAGGTTAATAAACTTACTATAAGAAGCCAAAATAACCCCAAATTGTTTATTATTAATATATATAACTTTATCTAAGTCATTTGGCCGAACCTTAGATTTTTAGGAATAAAATAACAATTAATAATATAATATTTGTTTTAAAAACTATTTTATGTCAATTTTGACACTATTTAGTAATTGATTTTTGTGAAAATCATAACAGAATGATAAGTTCTAAAAAAGTTAATTAAATAAATACTAACATGTCATATTAACCTATATAATTAGTGGAATTCATAAAAAGTCTCAAATTATATTTATTTGGGTATTTATAACATCAATTATGTCAATATTTCATTAATAAGATAATTACTACATCATCGTTTTGTCATAAATAAATTAAATTATTTAATGTATAAAAATTACAAATAAAATACCAATATGTAGGAAATATTTTTATATTTCTAATTAATATTTATAGTCGAATTTATCTTATGTATAACCCCATATGAAAAATGTTTTAGTAAATAAACATTGATTTTAACTCTTTTAACCCTTCTTTAAATAAATTAATAATAAATGTCCTAATCTAATCCAAGTGGGCCTAAATGGTCATATTTTATTCCTAAGTTTGTTTTTGGTCGAATTACACTTTCCCAATAGAATTATGACATGTGTTAGGGTAATAATAATATCATTTCTACCCTTAATTACCCTATTTACTTTTAACCGTGGTAAAAAAAAGTAAAAAGTTACTATTCGCCAAAAAATTATTTTCATCTCATTGAACCACATTTTACTTACTGACATCAACTGTGTCTCTCGAATTTTTGAAATTCCACTCACAGAAGCGGTAAAATTATGTTTTATGAACAATTCAGTTTTTTTAACTACCACTTAGTGGTTTCACTATTCATCAAAAATTGAAAGTTTTCAGAAAAATACCAAAAATTAGGCCTAAGCTATATTTGATATTATGAACTCAAAAATGATGTCTATTTTACCAAATTCAAAACATATCAGTTGCATTAACTAATTTAAAAATTAATTCCTGTCGTCAAAACAAATAGCGTGTTTTTAAGAGATAATAACTATCAAAAGATTGAAACTTGTTTATAACTGGTGTAAATGTAGAATTACATCCAATGACCAACATTGTATTAAATTGTAAAAATATATTCTAAATATACTTTAAAACCACTCAAATTAACAATTTATCACTATTAATTATTTCGATTAAAAAAGTTTTTTTTAATTTAAATTTAGTAATTTTCACTATTCATCAGAATATGAAAGTTATCCGAAAAGTACCAAAATTTCACCTTAGGCTAAATTCGATACTCCGAATCCAAAAATGAAGTCCATTTTGAGAGACAAAATTTCTAAAATTTTAAAAGGTGGTTATTACTATTCATAACGGCTAGTTTTAATAATATTTTAATAGCATATCGTTGTTTAGTGAAACTCGGTATTGCGTACTACACACGCTATCGAGGAAGGTCGTGATTGCGTGTAATAGAAGGCAAGTCAAGGATGCGTGTTGAGCAAGCTCCTTTTGGTGTAGCGTACAACACAAGACATTAACGAAATTAAAAAGAATATTTTTCATAAAATCTCAGGGTGTTACATTCTACCCCCCTTAAAATGAATTTCTCCCTCGAAATTCGTCGGGGTTATAAATGGTTTACTATTGGAAAGTTTCTTTAATAGAAACCCACATCGTAAAAAGGAATACCAAAGCCAATATTTAAAAACAAAAGTATGAAACGTAACGGTTACCCAAATAAACTAATCACTGGGTTTCCACATAGGTGAAAATATGGATACGGAGGAAAAATCTAACCATCATGTTCTGATGGATAGTGGTAGAGAACATGGCTATGGAAAAGCCAACAATAACAAATCCATAAATTTGTGACGATCTAAGGTACCATCTGATTAATCAGATATAAGAGCACTAGGACAACATTTTTGGTTTTCAAGATCGTTTCCCTAAAGTTGAAGAATTTGAATTAGAATAAATACTTACTTTATTTTGGTACAATCTCACTGTTGTTCGTGCCTTAAACAATTTCCACTTCATCTCTTAAATAAATGAAGTTGAATTTGTTATTTGTGAAGTGTTATCAGATCATGTGATAGAATGAAGGGTCATTCCATCTCTTTCAAACAAAAGGTTAGCAAAAGTTATAAGTCCATCTTATGGTTAATCGTATATGGTTCCAAAAATGAACTTATACTTCATATATCATACCGGTTAATAAAATAAAACTAGTTTATACTAAACAGGGACTTCCTATAGTCCAGTGGTAGGCGATAAAGGCCAGTCGCACTTCGGTTGTGGGTTCGATTCCCACGGCCTTATCCGACGCGATGGGTTGTCGCCCGTCCTCCAGGTTGTCCTTTTTCTAAAACTGTATTACTATAACATCCCATCAATAATATCGAAAAACAAGCAATACTAACTTATGTCCAACATAATCCATTCCAATCTTTAGGCTTATCCATAATACTGCAGTCCACTCTTAGAGATTTAATACCATCTTTGATCCCCATATATCATAAGATATATCTTGTTGGTCACATTCCAAACATTCAAAGGCCTTAATCATATACTCTCTTGAATACTCATTGAACCTAATTGAAAACATGAGTTCTGTTAAAAGTTAACTCTTTCCACATACCAAAATCCTCAAAATTCTATATACTCAAACCATGATATCACTTAGTCCTTATATCAATCATGATCTCATGAATACTGTCAAACATTTCATTTTCTCCTTATCCCTTCATTATGCGCATATCATCTACTTTCCAAAATATTTTAATCACTTTTCATGGTTACCGGTACCTTAAAATTATTGAAAACCACAATAGACCAATACATAAATATTTCAATACACCATAAAAGTACCTCAGCAATCATTATTCTTGAATACCAATACATAAACACTTCAGTCCATCCACTTCAATGATTGTCCTGGAATAAGTCCTTCCTTGATTTAGAAGTAACTTTTTAGGTCAGGGCATTGAGTTGGGTAATGCCCATGTTCTCCGCAAATAAGACATTGAACTCTATAACAGTCTGTCACTCTATGACCCTTTTCTCCACACAGATAACATCGGTCCCTCCATTTGAGGTATTCCTCAAGGTTCTTCTTCCCTTCTTTAGAAATCTCAATCTTCCTTTCTTTATGCTCCTCAACATGCGAACATGAATAATAGTTTATCTTCCTCTTCTTTGATGAATTAGGTATACCACTAAATTTCACCTTGTTAATCATATATCGCGATGACTGATTCGACATAATCACAATATCTTTCTCTCTAGGAATTACACAATTTTGTTGCTCATAGTCACCAATTTTTTCATTGGATTCAATGTTAACCGAATTCCTTCTGGTTCCCTCCATTAACTAAAACACAAAAAGAATCTTGTGAGAGGAAAAAATCATGCTAGAGAAAACAACATAGTAAAGGGGGAGTACCCTCAATATCTAACATCTTAGGTTAAATTCTAAGATCGTTACCATAGTTATAGGACTATATACTATATGTATACTTATCCTTAGGGACATCCCTAGACATACCTTAGAAATATCTCTAGGGATCTCACTAATGTTCTCACATCCTAGTTTCCAGAGGTTGACTAAAACTTTCCTCTGATACCAACTGTAGAGACCCGTATCTTGACGTACATTGACATTACATTACATTTGCGGAATACTTAGTACATAACAAAAACACACACACAAGGATCATAATAGTTTAGTGTCTTTGGAAACTCGGAATATAATCTTCTAATCCTGGTGAAAGATCTTCAACATCTCCCATAAATATCTTCTTTTTTTTATACCTAAAACCTTTCTTTATATCCTGGGGAAAAGAAAACATAAAAGGGTGAGCTTAAATGCTCATTAAGGGTAAACAAAAGAAATAACAATCACATCATATACATAAGCACATAACTTTTGGAAATCTTAACCTGTAAAAGAGATCATAATTTCATAACCTGGGATAACTCCTGGCAGTGAAATGTAATCACAATAATCATAACATAAAAGGTTAAACTTTGTGGCATACACACATAATCATAAATAATCATATCTTATTAGTCAATACTCATTGCCAAGATTATCTTAGTGGACAA
Organism: Viscum album; assembly: GCA_963277665.1. Taxonomy (NCBI): domain Eukaryota; kingdom Viridiplantae; phylum Streptophyta; class Magnoliopsida; order Santalales; family Viscaceae; genus Viscum; species Viscum album. Next base: position 925,087,113 of record OY728120.1, read on the forward strand.
AGTCTCTTTCTGAACAGAGTCACCCTCGTTTCAGTCTTGTTTCACTGAACCGGTATAACCTACCATTCCAGCCATGTCTATCTCGTGAGATATAAAATCTTTACCCAATTCATTGGAGGGAGATATATGTCCCACCCATCTCATAATGATACCATTCTTATGTGTGCCACAAAATCATAAACCATACATCATGGCATAACCCATGTAATAAAAATGGGAATCTTAAACATCATGACATCATAAAACAATTCATATAGGATAAAGAAATTCATAAAAATATTTCCATCACAACATAATCAAATCCATGTAATAATAGGGATAGAAACAGAACCCTATATTATCTTAGATGGAAAATAATTTTGATAAAACTCTTGAACTCCATTCTTGAGGAAAATATCCTTTCTGCTTCAAAAACACTTTTCCTTTCTTAACATGTCGTACAATTATATACTAAAAGAAGTTGATTAAAAAATTAAACTTGAAAACTTTTAAAGGAATCTTCTTGGAAAAAATGTTTTAAAAATCCATTCATGCCATATAAGTTAAAAAAACATTCTTCTCGTACTTTTGTCGGAAAAGTCAAAAAATTACCTCGTACGAAAAACGACAAAAGATTCCTTTCATATCTTTTACTAAAAACTCACTGAAGGGTAAAATTGGATTTAAACAATTTTAAGTGGATGGAAATAATATTAAATATTTAGGAAACATGGATGTGGATGATAAAATACACTCTAGTAAATTCCAAAGTATAAACAATCTCGGATAAAAATGAGATTGTTATATTTCCATTACCTTAGGACCGATTTGCTTCGTAAGTGTCCGAACCTCCTGTATAATGATTTAAATAATGTCATTGACTTATTACAGAATCATATTCATTGTTATTATATCATATATGGTTCACTTATGACTTTATATTACCCGTTCTTTTGTAAATTCATGTTAAAGTAGCGTTTTGGGTAAAATCGTCTCATTTGTCGTTCGTGTTTTAACTTGTAATTATTCCTATGATTACTTATATCATTATTACCCAATTATAGAATATAAAACATGATTTATATATAATATATATTCTTAATATACATATATATAATGGATCGATAAATGGAAATAAATACACCGTTCATGGAGACGGTAGGTCGTACGTACGCATGAACGCTGTTTTCTTTTCGTTATTGAATTGAGTGGAATTAAGTAGATGACATACATATATATACACATAAGTCCAGTAGCTTTATAATGTCATATATTTCATGATTACTTATTATATATACTTTATAATCATTCATGAATGGTTAAAGTGGAGAATGAATCTCATCGCGTCGTGGAGACGGTAGTCCGTATGTACGCACGAGCGATGATATCGTTCTCATGATCGTGGGACTGTATTGGAGTGTATGTATACTATTTCAGAATCAATATCACTTTAAAATAATAATATATAGTTATTATTTACACCATTATACCCATCCAAGTAATGTGGTGGTGGAAAATAGATTTCACCACGGCGTGGAGACGGTATTCCGTACGTACAGACGCGCGGTGATTTCGTTTTCCGTAGGATGGATAGATGGTGAAATAGGATTGTTTCATACTTATAATAACATATCAGTATATGAGTGATACTGATGTTTTTACTTCATAATTAAACAACCTAAGAAGAAGAAGTGGAAGAAGAAATAAAGGTGAAAGAATCGGTAACAGAAATTACCTCTTCTTTGAAGTGCTTCTTTGAGACCTTCTTTTAGGGAACTAAAATTGGTCTTTGAGGAAGACCAGAACCTCTAGTATGTTTCTAGGGAAGTGGAGAGGAGAATTTGGCAGGGGTTGGCCGAGCTTGAAGGCTCAAAGTTGTGTGAGGAAGAGAGGGAGGAGGTGCCCTTTTATAAGGGAGAAGAGGGGCACCTTTGGAATAACTAAAAATATTATTTTATTATAAAGTCAAGTTCGGTTTTAAATAGCTCCAAATTGATTTATTTCTAGTCTAAGGTGGGTATGGGTAGAAATACTCTCATCCAATAGAATGTAGACAAGTTTAGGTTCCTATTTTAACCTTATCATTTAGATTTAACATTAAGTTAAATAATTTTACTTTTACCGTGTCTTCTAGTGTTCTTACACTATAAGGTTAATAAACTTACTATAAGAAGCCAAAAGTACCCCAAATTGTTTATTATTAATATATATAACCTTATATAAGTCATTTGGACGAACCTTAAATTTTTAGGAATAAAATAACAATTAATAATATAATATATTTTAAAAAAACTATTTTATGTCAATTTTGACACTATTTAGTAATTGATTTTTGGGAAAATCATAACAGAATTATAAGTTAGAAAAAATTTAATTAAATCAATACTAACATGTCATATTGACCTAGAAAATTAGTTTAATTCATAAAAATTCTCAAATTATATTTATTTGGGTATTTATAACATCAATTATGTCAATATTTCATTAATAAGATAATTACTGCATCATCGTTGTGTCATAAATAAATTAAATTATTTAATGTCTAAAAATTACAAATAAAATACCATTATGTAGGAAATCTTTTTAGATTTCTAATGAATATTTATAGTTGAATTTATCTTATGTATAACCCCATATTAAAAATGTTTTAGTAAATAAACTTTGATTTTAACTCTTTTAACCCTTCTTTAAATAAATTAATAATAAATGACCTAATCTAATTCAAGTGGGCCTAAATGGTCATATTTTATTCCTAAGTTTGTTTTTGGTCGAATGACACTTGTCCAATAGAATTAGGACATGTTTTAGGGTAATAATAATATCATTTCTACCCTTAATTACCCTATTTACTTTTAACCGTGGTAAAAAGTAAAAAGTTACTATTCACCAAAAAAATTATTTTCATCTCATTGAATAACATTTTACTTGCTGACATCAACAGTGTCTCTCAGATTTTTGAAATTCCACTCACAGAAGTGGTAAAATTACGTTTTATGAACAATTCAGTTTTTTTAACTACCACTTAGTGGTTTCACTATTTATCAAAAATTGAAAGTTTTCAGAAAAATAAGAAAAATTAGGCCTAAGATATATTTGATATTATGAACTCAAAAATGATTTCTATTTTACCAAATTCAAAACATATCAGTTTTATTAATTAATTTAAAAATTAATTCCCGTCGTCAAAACAAATAGCACGTTCTTAAGAAATAATAACTATCAAAAGATTGACACTTGTTTATGTCTGGTTTAAATTTGAAATTACATCCAATGACCAACATTGTATTAAATTATAAAAATATATTTTAAATATACTTTAAAACCACTCAAATTAATAATTTATCACTATTAATTATTTTGATTGAAAAAGATGTTTTTAATTAAAATTTAGTAATTTTCACTATTCATCAAAATATGAAAGTTATCCGAAAATCACCAAAATTTCACCCTAAGCTAATTTCGATATTACGAATCCAAAAATGAATTCCATTTTGAAAAATAAAATTTACAAAATCTCAAAAATTGGTTATTACTATTCATAACGGCTAGTTTTAATAATATTTTAATAGCATATTGTTGTTTAGTGAAACTCGTTATTGCGTACTACACACGCTATCGAGGAAGGTCGTGATTGCGTGTAATGCAAGGCAAGTCAAGGATGCGTGTTGTGCAAGCTCCTTTTGGTGTAGCGTACAACACAAGACATTAATGAAATTAAAAAGAATATTTTTCATAAAATCTCGGGGTGTTACATTCTACCCCCCTTAAAATGAATTTCGCCCTCGAAATTCGTCGGGGTTATAAATGGTTTACTACTCGAAAGTTTCTTTAATAGAAACCCACATCGTAAAAAGGAATACCAAAAACAATCTTTAAAAACAATAGTATGAAACGTAATGGTTACCCAAATAAACTAATCACTGGGTTTCCACATAGGTGAAAATATGGATATGGAACAAAAATCTAACCATCATGTTCTGATGGAGAGTGGTAGAGAACATGGCTATGGAATAGCCGGCAATCACAAAGCCATAAATTTGTGACGATCTAAGGTACCATCTGATTCATCATATATAAGAGCACTAGGAAAACATTTTCGGTTTTCAAGATCCTTTACCTAAAATTGAAGAATTTTAATTAAAATAAATACTTACTTTATTTTGGTACAATATCACTGTTGTTCGTGTCTTGAACAATTTCCACTTGAAATGAATTCTTGAGGAAAATATCCTTTATTCTTTAAAACCATGTTCTTTTCACAAAATTCCATGAAATTTTAAAAGATAAGGGTTTTATTGAAAATAATCATGCAATCTTGTAGAGGAAGCTTCTTGAAAATGAGGTGTTATGAAACCGTAAAAATCCGTTCATGCCGTATAAGTTAAAAATAACATTCTCCTCGTACTTTTGTCGGAAAAGTCAAAAAGTACCTTGTACAAAAAACGAAAAAAGATTCCTTTCATATTCTTTACTAAAAACTCACCAAAGGGTAAAATTGGATTTAAAAAAATTGTAGATGGATGGAAATAATATTACATATTCAGGAAACATGGATGTGGATGATAAAATACACCCTAGTAAATACTAAAGTATAAACAATCTCGGATAAAAATGAGATTGTGATATTTCCCTTACCTTAGGTCTGACTTGCTTTGTAAGTGTCCGAACCTCCTGTATAATGATTTAAATAATGTTATTGACTTATTACAGAATCATACTTATTTTTATGATATCATATATGGTCATATTCTTAGCTTCTTAGTAGTAATATTTCATTGCTACTTGTTATTTGGGTGTTTATAACTTTTTGTTCTTATGCGTGTTTTGTTGAATAAATTGTTATTATTTTCTTTAGGTTATAGATACCACATTTCCAGAATGGTATTAGTGTAATATATATCATATTCATTCATTCAATTCATTTATATAATCATTATGAAATGAAGATCATGTAGAACGAGTCGCATCACATCATGGAGACGGTATTCCGTACGTACACACGAGTGATGATATCATTCCTATGATCGTGGAATTGTATTGGAGTATATGTATACTATTTCAGAATCAATATAACTTTATAATAGTCATATATAGTCATTATTTACACCATTATACCCATCCAAGTAAGGTGGTGAGGAAAATAGATTACACCACGGCGTGGAGACGGTATTCCGTACGTACGCACTCGCGGTGATTTCTTTTTCCGTAGGATGGATAGTTGGTGAAATTGGATTGTTTCATACTTATAATAATATATCAGTATATGAGTGATACTGATGTTATTACTTCATAATGAAACAACTAAAGAAGAAGAAGTGGTTTCACTATTCATCAAAAATTGAAATTTTTCAGAAAAATACCAAAAATTAGGCCTAAGCTATATTTGATATTATGAACTCAAAAATGATTTCTATTTTACCAAATTCAAAACATATCAGTTGCATTAATTAATTTAAGAATTAATTCCCATCGTCAAAACAAATAGCGTGTTCTTAAGAGATAATAACTATCAAAAGATTGACACTTGTCTATGTCTGGTTTAAATGTGAAATTACATCCAATGACCAACATTGTATTAAATTGTAAAAATATATTCTAAATATACTTTAAAACCACTCAAATTAATAATTTATCACCATTAATTATTTCTATTGAAAAAGTTGTTTTTAATTAAAATTTAGTAATTTTCACTATACATCAAAATATGAAAGTTATCCGAAAATCACCAAAATTTCACCCTAAGCTAATTTCGATATTACGAATCCAAAAAAGAATTCCATTTTGAAAAATAAAATTTACAAAATTTCAAAAAGTGGTTATTACTATTCATAACGGCTAGTTTTAATAATATTTTAATAGCATATTGTTGTTTAGTGAAACCCGTTATTGCGTACTACACATGCTATTGAGGAAGGTCGTGATTGCATGTAATGCAAGGCAAGTCAAGGATGCGTGTTGTGCAAGCTCCTTTTGGTGTAGCGTACAACACAAGACATTAGTGAAATAAAAAAGAATATTTTTCATAAAATCTCAGGGTGTTACATTCTACCCCCCTTAAAATGAATTTCGCCCTCGAAATTCGTCGGGGTTATAAATGGTTTACTATTCAAAAGTTTCTTTAATAGAAACCCACATCGTAAAAAGGAATACCAAAACCAATCTTTAAAAACGAAAGTATGAAACGTAACGGTTACCCAAATAAACTAATCACTGGGTTTCCACATAGGTGAAAATATGGATATGGAAGAAAAATCTAACCATCATGTTCTGATGGACAGTGGTAGAGAACATGGATATGGAAAATCCAACAATCACAAATCCATAAATTTGTGATGATCTAAGGTACCATCCGATTAATCAGATATAAGAGCACTAGGACAACATTTTTGGTTTTCAAGATCGTTTCCCTAAAGTTGAAGAATTTGAATTAGAATAAATACTTACTTTATTTTGGTACAATCTCACTGTTGTTCGTGCCTTGAACAATTTCCACTTCATCTCTTAAATAAATGAAGTTGAATTTGATATTCGTGAAGTGTTAGAAGATCATGTGATAGAATGACGAGTCATTCCATCTATCTCAAACAAAAGGTTAGGAAAAGTTATTAAATATACATAAGTCATTATATAGTGAGATTAATCATATATGGTTCCTAAAATGGACTTATACTTCATATATCATACTGCTTAATATAATAAAACTAGTTTATACTAAACAGGGACTTCCTGTAGGTCAGTGGTAGGCGATAAAGTCCAGTCGCACTTCGGTTGTGGGTTCGATTCCCAGAGCCTTGTCCGACGCGATGGGCTATCGCCCATCATGCAGGTTGTCCTTTTTCTAAAACTATAACATCCCATCAATAATATCGAAAAAACTTCTATCCTTAAACAATTCTAACTTATGTCCAACATAATCCATTCCAATCTTTAGGCTTATCCATAATACTGCAATCCACTCTCATAACATAGTGAAAACGATTACTAGAGATTTAATACCATTGTTGATCCCCATATATCATAAAATATGTTTTGTTGGTCACATTCCAAACATTCAAAGTCATTAATCATGTATTCTCTGGAATACCCATTGAGCCTTAGTGAAAACATGAATGCAGTTAAAAGTTAACACTTTCCACTTACCAAAATCCTCAAAATTCTATATACTCAAATCATGATATCACTCAATCCTTATATCAATCATGAGCTCATGAATACTATCAAATATTTCATTTTCTCGTTTCCCTTCATTATGCGCATATCATTCTTTTTCCAAAAATTTCTCAGTCACTTTCCATGGTTACTGGTACCATAAAATTATTGAAAACCAAAATAGACCAATACATAAATATTCCAATATTCCACGATACTATATACAACACTATTTTGGAATCCCATTACATAAACACTTAATCATTCCACCACATCGTTGTCATATTCAACATCGCCAATAGTGATCACATGTGACTTCCCTTTGTCCTTTGCCTTAAGTGGTTGCTCATGTTGATCATCACTAACCCTTGGATTAGGGCATTTATTAGCATCATGCCCCATTTCCTTGCACTTGAAGCATTGAAGTGTTGGTGGTTCATTCTCTGCAGTGTTTTCTTTATTCACATCATTAGAAACCCTTTTTCCATTACCTTGACACTCAGCTGATCGATGACCTTCTTTTCCACACTTAAAACATTTTCTAGTCCCTTTAAGACAATCTCCACCATGCTTCTTTCCACACTTTGAGCATAAGGAAACATTCATCTTCTTTTCACCATTATTCTGAGATTTCTCCTTGAACTCCATCTTTCGTTTCTTGTCAAAACCATGAGATGGATATGTAACACCAACTTCCATTTCTACCTTGATAGCACAACGCACAATTTCTTCATAGCTACTGAAGTCTCTTATAGCTAATGCCCTTTGAAGACTTGGTTTTAAGCCACTGAAAAATCGATCAACTTTACTTTCAGGTTGGATGATAATGCCAGATGCATACCTTGCAAGTCTTGTAAAATTCTCTTCGTATATACCAACAGATTCATCATCCTTTTGCTTTAGTTCAAGAAACTGCTTCTCCATCTTTGTTCGAAGAATACGAGGGAAGTAGTTATTGAAAAATAAGTTCTTGAACTCGTCCCATTCCATGGACTCAATTTCATCCCTTTACCTCATATTCTTAATAAGATTCCACAATTGATCAGCATCACCTTTCAAACGATACACTGCTAAGATGACTTTATCATGTTCAGAACATTGAAGAACTGAAAATATCTTTTCAGTGGTACTGATCCATTGTTCAGCAACAAGTGGATCAGAAGACCCACTGAAAGAAGGTGGAAGTTGCCTCATGATGGACTCAATAGAATATTGTTCCCTTCTCTGCTCATTTGGAAGTCCAGAATGATTCATAGCTTGTGTAAGTATAGCAATAAGATTTTTCACTCCATCTCCCATAACATTTGTTTGTTCAGGAGGACAATCATTGTATTGTCCATTGCATTGATCAACACGGTTCCTTCGGGTTCCAGCCATCGTCTAAAACCCAAAAAGAATAGTGTGAGAGTCAAAAATCATGCTAGGGAAAACAACATAATAAAGGGGGAGTACCTTCAATATTTAACATCTTAGGTTTAATTCTATGATCGTTAGCGTAATTCTAGTACTATAACCTATACATATACTTAACCTTAGGGACATCCCTAGACATACCTTAGAAATATATCTAGGGATCTCACTAATGTATTCGCATCCTAGTTTCCAAAGGTTGACTAAACCTTTCCTATGATACCAACTGTAGAGACCCGAAGCTTGACGTACATTGACATTACATTACATTTGAGGAATACTTAGTACATAACAAAAACACACACACAAGGATCGTAATAGTTTAGTGTCTTTGGAAATTCGGAATATAATCTTCTAATCCTGGTGAAAGATCTTCAACATCTCCCATAAAGATCTTATTTTTTTTATACCTAAAACCTTTCTTTATATCCTGAGGAAAAGAAAACATAAAAGGGTGAGCTCAAATGCTCAGTAAGGGTAAACAAAAGAAATATCAATTACATCATATACATAAGCACATAACTTTTGGAAATCTTAACCTGCAAAATAGATCATAATTTCATAACATGGGGTAAATCATGGCAGTGAAATGTAATCACAATAATCATAACTTAAAACATGAAACTTTGTGACATTCACACCTAATCATAGAGAATCATTTCTTGTTAGTCAAGACTCATTGCCAAGACTATCTTAGTGGACAAAGTCCCTTTCTGAACCGAGTCACCCTCGTTTCAGTCCTGTTTCACTGAACCGGTATAACCTATCGTTCCATCCATGTCTATCTCATGAGATATAAAATCTTTACCCAATGCATTGGAGGGAGATATAGGTCCCACCCATCTCATAATGATACCATTCTTATGTGTGCCACAAAATCATAAATCATACATCATAGAATAACCCATGAAATAAAATGGGATTCTTAAACATCATGCTATCATAACATAATCCATAAACAATTGATATCATTTCATCATAAGAAAATTGAATCCATTTAAATCATAGAGAAATTTTACTTGAAACATACACATATGAAATAATGTCATCTTAGATGTAAAATATTTTTGACAAAACACTTGAAATGAATTCTTGAGGAAAACATCCTTTCTTCTTTAAAATCATGTTATTTTCACAAAATTACATGCAATTTTAAAAGATAAGGGTTTTATTGAAAATAATAATGCAATCTTGTAGAGGAAGATTCTTGAAAATGAGGCATTATGAAACCGTAAAAATCTGTTCACGCCGTATAATTAAAAAATAACATTCTCCTCGTACTTTTGTCGGAAAAGTCAAAAAGTACCTTGTACGAAAAACGAAAAAAGATTCATTTCATATTCTTTACTAAAAACTCACCAAAGGGTAAAATTGGATTTAAAAAAAATTATAGGTGGATGGAAATAATATTACATATTCAGGAAACATGGATTTGGATGATAAAATACACCCCAGTAAATACTAAAGTATAAACAATCTCGGATAAAAATGAGATTGTGATATTTCCCTTACCTTAGGTCCGACTTTCTTTGTAAGTGTCCGAACCTCCTGTATAATTATTTAAATAATGATATTGACTTATTACAGAATCATACTTATTTTTATGATATCATATATGGTCATATTCTTAGCTTTTTAGTAGTAATATTTCATTGCTACTTGTTATTCGGGTGTTTATAACTTTTTGTTCTTATGCGTGTTTTGTCGAATAAATTCTTATTCTTTTCTTTAGGTTATAGATACCTCATTTCCAGAATGGTATTAGTGTAATATATATAATATTAATTCATTAAATTCATTTATATAATCATTATGAAATGAAGATCATGTACAACGAGTCACATCACATCGTGGAGACGATATTCCATACGTACGCACGAGTGATGATATCGTTCCTATGATCGTGTAATTGTATTGGAGTATATGTATACTATTTAAGAATCAATATCACTTTATAATAGTCATATATAGTCATTATTTACACCATTATACCCATCCAAGTAAGGTGGTGTGGAAAATAGATTACACCACGGCGTGGAGACGGTATTCCGTACATACGCACGCGCGGTGATTTCTTTTTCCGTAGGATGGATAGATGGTGAAATAGGGTTGTTTCATACTTATAATAACATATCAGTATATGAGTGATACTGATGTTATTACTTCATAATGAAACAACTAAAGAAGAAGAAGTGGAAGAAGAAATAAAGATGAAAGAATCGGTAACGGACATTACCTCTTCTTTGAAGTGATTCTTTGAGACCTTCTTTTAGGGCACTAAAATTGGTCTTTGAGGAAGACCAGAACCTATAGGATGTTGCTAGGGAAGTGGAGAGGAGAATTTGGAAGGGGTTGGCCGTGCTTGGAGGCTCAAAGTTGTGTGAGGAAGAGAGGGAGGAGGTGCCCTTTTATAAGGGAGGAGAGGGACACCTTTTGAATAACTAAAAATATTATTTTATTATAAAGTCAAGTTCGGTTTTAAATAGCTCCAAATTGATTTATTTCGAGGCTAAGGTGGAGATGGGTCGAAATCCTCTCATCCAATAGAATTTAGACAAGTTTTGGTTCTTATTTTAACCTTATCATTTAGATTTAACATTAAGTTAAATAATTTTACTTTTACCATGTCTTCTTGTGTTCTTACACTATATGGTTAATACACTTACTATAAGAAGCCAAAAGAACCCCAAATTGTTTATTATTAATATATATAACGTTATCTAAGTCATTTGGCTGAACCTTAGATTTTTAGGAATAAAATAACAATTAATAATATAATATTTGTTTTAAAAACTATTTTATGTCAATTTTGACACTATTTAGTAATTGATTTTTGTGAAAATCATAACAGAATGATAAGTTCGAACAAAGTTAATTAAATAAATACTAACATGTCATATTAACCTAGAAAATTAGTGTAATTCATAAAAAGTCTCAAATTACATTTATTTGGGTATTTATAACATCAATTATGTCAATATGACTCAAGTCAACAAAGTGCACCATCCTTTTCGGGAGCCTGTCTGATTAGAACTCCACAATTAAGCGTGCTTGGCTTGGAGTAGTGATCAGGATGGGTGACCCTCTGGGAAGTTTCCCAGGGTGTGTGTGAGTGAGGACAAAGCACACTGGAAAGGATATGTGTTGGCCTGTGGGGACTGTCATTATTCAGATGACCCGTTCGGGCACGTAGGTGGACCCTAGGGTGGGCCCCACGTGTCTGTGGGGCAACTGGTGGTCCCTGGTGGGCTAGGACCCGACGACCATGTTAAGGTGGGGTGGCTGTGCTTTCACCGGGACCCAGTTGTCACATTTGGTATCAGAGGAGGAACCCAGCCTTAAGTGCGCGGTGCACTGCCTGGGTTGAGATGTAGGGCCCACAACGAGGGCGTTGTGCTCTAAAGGGGGGGGGGTGATTGTAACATCCCCAAATGATAAAGGGTTAAATGACTAAATGATATGACTCATATCAACAAGGTGCACCTTCCTTTTCGGGAGCCTGTCTGATTAGAACTCCGCAGTTAAGCGTGCTTGTCTTGGAGTAGTGATCAGGATGGGTGACCCTCTGGGAAGTTTCCCAGGGTGTGTGAGTGAGGACAAAGCACACTGGAAAGGACATTTGTTGGCCTGTGGGGGATGTCATTAGTCATATGAACCGTTCGGTCATGTGGGTGGACCCTAGGGTGGGCCCCACATATCTGCAGGGCAACTGGTGGTACCTGGTAGGCCAGGACCCGATGGCCATGTAAAGGCGGGGTGTCTGTAACATCCCCAAATGATAAAGGGTTAAATGACTAAATGATATGACTCATGTCAACAAGGTGCACCTTCCTTTTCGGGAGCCTGTCTGATTAGAACTCCGCAGTTAAGCGTGCTTGTCTTGGAGTAGTGATCAGGATGGGTGACCCTCTAGGAAGTTTCCAAGGATGTGTGAGTGAGGACAAAGCACACTGGAAAGGACATGTGTTGGCGTATGAGGAATGTCATTAGTCATATGAATCGTTCGGTCATGTGGGTGGACCCTGGGGTGGGCCCCACGTGTCTGCGGGGCAACTGGTGGTGCCGGGTAGGCCAGGACCCGATGGCCATGTAAAGGCGGGGTGTCTATGCTGTCACCGGGGCCCGGTTGTCACATTTGGTATTAGAGGAGGAACCCAGCCTTAAGTGCGGTGCACTGTCTGGGTTGATATGTAGGGCCCACAACGAGGGCGTTGTGCTCTAAAGGGGGGGTGATTGTAACATCCCCAAATGATAAAGGGTTAAATGACTAAATGATATGACTCATGTCAACAAGGTGCACCTTCCTTTTCGGGAGCCTGTCTGATTAGAACTCCACAGTTAAGCGTGTTTGGCTTGGAGTAGTGATCAGGATGGGTGACCCTCTGGGAAGTTTCCCAGGGTGTGTGTGAGTGAGGACAAAGCACACTGGAAAGGACATGTGTTGGCCTGTGGGGACTGTCATTAGTCAGATGACCCGTTCGGGCACGTAGGTGGACCCGCTCGGCCACATAGGATGGGTGACCCTCAGGGAAGTTTCCCAGGGTGTGTGTGAGTGAGGACAAAGCACACTGGAAAGGACATGTGTTGGCCTGTGGGGAATGTAATTAGTCAGATGACCCATTCGGGCACGTAGGTGGACCCTAGGGTGGGCCCCACGTGTCTGCGGGGCAACTGGTGGTCCCTGGTGGGCCAGGACCCGACGACCATGTTAAGGCGGGGTGGCTGTGCTTTCACCGGGACCCGGTTGTCACAGTGTCTATGTTGTCACTTAGTCCTTATATCAATCATGAGCTCATGAATACTGTCAAACATTTCATTTTCTCCTTATCCCTTCATTATGCGCATATCATCTACTTTCCAAAATATTTGAATCACTTTTCATGGTTACCGGTACCTTAAAATTATTGAAAACCACAATAGACCAATACATAAATATTCCAATACACCATAAAAGTACCTCAACAACATTATTCTTGAATACCAATACATAAACACTTCAGTCCATCCACTTCAATGATTGTCCTGGAATAAGTCCTTCCTTGATTTAGAAGTAACTTTTTAGGTCAGGGCATTGAGTTGGGTAATGCCCATGTTCTCCACAAATAAGACATTGAACTCCATAACAGTCTGTCACTCTATGACCCTTTTCTCCACACAGATAACATCAGCCCCTCCATTTGAGGTATTCCTCAAGGTTCTTCTTCCCTTCTTTAGAAATCTCAATCTTCCTTTTTTTATGCTCCTCAACATGCGAACATGCATAATAGTTTATCTTCCTCTTCTTTGATGAATTAGGCATACCACTAAATTTCACCTTGTTAATCATATATCGTGATGACTGATTCGGCATAATCACAATATCTTTCTCCCTAGGAATTACACAATTTTGTTGCTCATAGTCACCAATTTGTCCATTGGATTCAATGTTAACCAAATTTCTTCTGGTTCCCTCCATTAACTAAAACACAGAAAGAATTTTGTGAGAGGAAAAAATCATGCTGGAGAAAACAACATAGTAAAGGGGGAGTACCTACAATATCTAACATATTAGGTTAAATTCTATGATCGTTACCGTAGTTCTAGGACTGTATCCTATACGTATACTTATCCTTAGGGACATCCCTAGACATACCTTGGATTAGGGCATTTATTAGCATAATGCCCCATTTACTTGCACTTGAAGCATTGAAGTGTTGGTGGTGCGTTCTCTGCAGTGTTTTCTTTATTCACATCATTAGAAACCCTTTTTCCATTACCTCGACACTCAGCTGCTCGATGACCTTCTTTTCCACACTTAAAACATTTTCTAGTCCCTTTTAGACAATCTACACCATGCTTCTTTCCACACTTTGAGCATAAGGAAACATTCATCTTCTTTTCACCATTATTCTGAGATTTCTCCTTGAACTCCATCTTTCGTTTCTTGTCAAAACCATGTGATGGATATATAGCACCAACTTCCATTTCTACCTTGATAGCACAACGCACAATTTCTTCATAGCTACTGAAGTCTCTTATAGCTAATTCCCTTCAAAGACTTGGTTTTAAGCCACTGAAAAATTGATAAAATTTACTTTCAGGTTGGATGATAATGCTAGATGCATACCTTGCAAGTCTTGTAAAATTCGCTTCGTATATACCAACAGATTTATCATCCTTTTGCTTCAGTTCAAGAAACTCCTTCTCCATCTTTGTTCGAAGAATACGAGGGAAGTACTTATTGAAAAATAAGTTCTTGAACTCGTCCCATTCCATGGACTCAATTTCATCCCTTTGCCTCGTATTCTTAATAAGATTCCACCATTGATCAGCATCACCTTCCAAACGATACACTGCTAAGATGACTTTATCATGTTCAGAACATTGAAGAACTGAAAATATCTTTTTAGTGGTACTGATCCATTGTTCAGTAATAAGTGGATCAGAAGACCCACTGAAAGAAGGTGGACATTGCCTCATGAAGGACTCAATAGAATATTGTTCCCTTCTCTGCTCATTTGGAAGTCTAGAATGATTCATAGCTTGTGTAAGTATAGTAATAAGATTTTGCACTCCATCTCCCATAACATTTGTTTGTTCAGGAGGAAAATCATTGCATTTTCCATTGCATTGATCAACACGGTTCCTTCGGGTTCCAGCCATCGTCTAAAACCCAAAAAGAATAGTGTGAGAGGCAAAAATCATGCTAGGGAAAACAACATAATAAAGGGAGAGTACCTTCAATATCTAACATCTTAGGTTTAATTCTATGATCGTTAGTGTAATTCTAGTACTATAACCTATACATATACTTAACCTTAGGGACATCCCTAGACATACCTTATGATTGAAGTGTTGGTGGTGCGTTCTCTGCAGTGTTTGCCTCTCACACTATACCTATACCAAAATTGACATTACATTACATTTTCGGAATACTTAGTACATAACAAAAACACACACACAAGGATCGTAATAGTTTAGTGTCTTTGGAAACTCGGAATATAATCTTCTAATCCTGGTGAAAGATCTTCAACATCTCCCATAAAGATCTTATTTTTTTATACCTAAAACCTTTCTTTATATCCTGGGGAAAAGAAAACATAAAAGGGTGAGCTCAAATGATCAGTAAGTGTAAACAAAAGAAATATCAATCACATCATATACATAAGAACATAACTTTTGGAAATCTTAACCTGTAAAAGAGATCATAATTTCATAACTTGGGATAACTCATGGAAATGAAATGTAATCACAATAATCATAACTTAAAACATTAAACTTTGTGGCATACACACATAATCATAAATAATCATATCTTATTAGTCAAGACTCATTTCCAAGACTATCTTAGTGGACAAAGTCCCTTTCTGAACCGAGTCACCCTCGTTTCAGTCCTATTTCACTGAACCGGTATAACCTACCATTCCAGCCATGTCTATCTCATGAGATATAAAATCTTTACCCAATGCATTGGTGGGAGATATAGGTCCCACCCATCTCATAATGATACCGATCTTATGTGTGCCACAAAATCATAAACCATACATCATAGAATAACCCATGTAATAAAAATGGGAATCTTAAACATCATGACATCATAAAACAATTCATATAGGATAAAGGAATTCATAAAAATATTTCCATCACAACATAATCAAATCCATGTAATAATAGGGATATAAACAGAACCCTATATTATCTTAGATGGAAAATAATTTTGATAAAACTCTTGAACTCCATTCTTGAGGAAAATATCCTTTCTACTTCAAAAAAACTTTTTCTTTCATAACTTGTCATACAATTCAAAACTAAAAGAAGTTGATTAAAAATAAACTTGAAAACTTTTAAAGGAATTTTCTTGGAAAAAATGTTTTAAAAATCCATTCATGTCGTATAAGTTAAAAAAACATTCGTCTCGTACTTTAGTCGGAAAAGTCAAAAAAGTACCTCGTACGAAAAACAACAAAAGATTCCTTTCATATATTTTACTAAAAACTCACGAAAGGGTAAAATTGGATTTAAAAAATTGTAGGTGGATGGAAATAATATTACATATGGAGGAAACATGGATGTGGATGATAAAATACACCCCAGTAAATTCCAAAGTATAAACAATCTCGGATAAAAATGAGATTGTGATATTTCCCTTACCTTAGGTCCGATTTGCTTCGTAAGTGTCTGAACCTCCTGTATAATGATTTAAATAATGTCATTGACTTATTACAGAATCATATTCATTGTTATTATATCATATATGGTTCACTTATGACTTTATATTACCTGTTCTTTTGTAAATTCATGTTAAAGTAGCGTTTTGGGTAAAATCGTCTCATTTGTCGTTCGTGTTTTAACTTGTAATTATTCATATGATTACTTAGATCATTATTACTTAATTATAGAATATAAAACATTATTTATATATAATATATATTTAGAATATACATATATATAATGTATCGATAAATGGAAAGAAATACACCGTTCATGGAGACGATAGGTCGTACATACGCATGAATGCTGTTTTCTTTTCGTTATTGAATTGAGTGGAATTAAGTAGATGAAATACATATATATACACATAAGTCCAGTAGATTTATAATGTCATATATTTCATGATTACTTATTATATATACTTTATAATCATTCATTAATGGTTAAAGTGGAGAATGAATCTCATCGCGTCATGGAGACGGTAGTCCGTACGTACGCACGAGCGATTATATCGTTCTCATGATCGTGGGACTGTATTGGAGTGTATGTATACTATTTCAGAATCAATATCACTTTAAAATAATAATATATAGTTATTACTTACACCATTATAAAAATCCAAGTAAGGTGGGGGTGGAAAATAGATTTCACCACGGCGTGGAGACGATATTCTGTACGTACGCACGCGCGGTGATTTCGTTTTCCGTAGGATGGATAGATGGTGAAATAGGATTGTTTCATACTTATAATCAAATATCAGTATATGAGTGACACTGATGTTATTACTTCATAATGAAACAACCTAATAAGAATAAGTGGAAGAAGAAATAAAGGTGAAAGAATCGGTAACAGAAATTACCTCTTCTTTGAAGTGCTTCTTTGAGACCTCCTTTTAGGGCACTAAAATGGGTCTTTGAAGAATACCAGAACCTCTAGGATGTTTCTAGGGAAGTGGAGAAGAGAATTTGGCAGGGTTTTTCCGAGCTTGAAGGTTCAAAGTTGTGTGAGGAAGAGAGGGAGGAGGTGCCCTTTTATAAGGGAGGAGAGGGGCACCTTTGGAATAACTAAAAATATTATTTTATTATAAAGTCAAGTTCGGTTTTAAATAGCTACAAATTTATTTATCTCGAGGATAAGGTGAGTATGGGTCTAAATCCTCTCATACAATAGAATTTAGACAATTTTAGGTTCCTATTTTAACCTTATCATTTAGATTTATCATTAATTTAAATAATTTTACTTTTACTGTGTCTTCTTGTGTTCTTACACTATAAGGTTAATAAACTTACTATAAGAAGCCAAAAGAACCCCAAATTGTTTATTATTAATATATATAACCTTATATATGTAATTTGGCCAAACCTTAGATTTTTAGGAATAAAATAACAATTAATAATATAATATTTGTTTTAAAAACTATTTTATGTCAATTTTGACACTATTTAGTAATTGATTTTTGTGAAAATCATAACAGAATGATAAGTTCGAACAAAGTTAATTAAATCAATACTAACATGTCATATTAACCTAGAAAATTATTGTAAATCATAAAAAGTCTCAAATTATATTTATTTTGCTATTTATAATATCAATTATTATAATTTTTCACTATTATGGTAATTACTACGTCATCATTATGTCATAAATAAATTAATTTATTTAATGTCTAAAAATTATAAATAAAATATCATTATGTAGGAACTCTTTTTAGATTTCCAATGAGTCTTTATATTTGAATTTATATTATGTATCACCCTATATTAAAAATGTTTTAGTAAATAAACTTTGATTTTAATTCTTTTAACCCTTCTTTAAATAAATTAATAATAAATGTCCTAATCTAATCCAAGTGGGCCTAAATGGTCATATTTTATTCCTAAGTTTGTTTTTTGGTCGAATTACACTTGTCAAATAGAATTAGAACATGTGTTAGGGTAATAATATCATTTCTACTCTTAATTACCCTATTTACTTTTAACCGTGGTAAAAAAAAGTTAAAAGTTACTATTCACCAAAAAATTATTTTCATCTCATTGAACCACATTTTACTTAATGACATCAACAGTGTCTCTCGGATTTTTGAAATTCCACTCACAGAAGCTGTAAAATTATGTTTTATGAACAATTCAGTTTTTTTAACTACCACTTAGTGGTTTCACTATTCATCAAAAATTGAAAGTTTTCAGAAAAATACCAAGAATTAGGCCAAAGCTATATTTGATATTATGAACTCAAAAATGATGTCTATTTTACCAAATTCAAAACATATCATTTGCATTAACTAATTTAAAAATTAATTCCCTTCGTCAAAACAAATAACGTGTTTTTAAGAGATAATAACTATCAAAAGATTGAAACTTGTTTATAACTGGTTTAAATGTAGAATTACATCCAATGACCAACATTGTATTAAATTGTAAAAATGTATTCTAAATATACTTTAAAACCACTCAAATTAAAAATTTATCACTATTAATTATTTCGATTAAAAAAGTTTTTTTTAATTAAAATTTAGTAATTTTCACTATTCATCAGAATATGAAAGTTATCCGAAAAGTACCAAAATTTCACCTTAGGATAAATTCGATACTCCGAATCCAAAAATGAAGTCCATTTTGAGAGATAAAAATTCTAAAATTTTAAAAGGTGGTTATTACTATTCATAACGGCTAGTTTTAATAATATTTTAATAGCATATCTTTGTTTAGTGAAACTCGGTATTGCGTACTACACATGCTATCTAGGAAGGTCGTGATTGCGTGTAATAAAAGGAAAGTCAAGGATGCATGTTGAGCAGGCTTCTTTTGGTGTAGCGTACAAAACAAGACATTAACGAAATTAAAAAGAATATTTTTCATAAAATCTCGGGGTGTTACATTCTACCCCCCTTAAAATGAATTTCACCCTCGAAATTCATCAGGGTTATAAATGGTTTACTACTTGAAAGTTTCTTTAATAGAAACCCACATCGTAAAAAGGAATACCAAAACCAATCTTTAAAAACAAAAGTATGAAATGTAATGGTTACCCAAATAAACTAATCACTGGGTTTCCACATAGGTGAAAATATGGATATGGAAGAAAAATCTAACCATCATGTTCTGATGGAGAGTGGTATTGAACATGGATATGGAAAATCCAACAATCACAAATCCATAAATTTGTGACGATCTAAGGTACCATCTAATTAATCAAATATAAGAGCACATTTTTGGTTTTCAAGATTGTTTCCCTAAAGTTGAAGAATTTGAATTAGAATAAATACTTACTTTATTTTGGTACAATATCACTGTTGTTCATGCCTTAAACAATTTCCACTTCATCTCTTAAATAAATGAAGTTGAATTTGTTATTCGTGAAGTGTTAGCAGATCATGTGATAGAATGAAGGGTCATTCCATCTCTTTCAAACAAAAGTTTAGCAAAAGTTATAAGTCCTTCTTATGGTTAATCGTATATGGTTCCAAAAATGAACTTATACTTCATATATCATACCACTTAATAAAATAAAACTAGTTTCTACTAACCAGGGACTTCCTGTAGTCCAGTGGTAGGCGATAAAGGCCAGTCGCACTTCGGTTGTGGGTTCGATTCCCACGGCCTTGTCCGACGTGATGGGCTGTCGCCCGTCCTGCAGGTTGTCCTTTTTCTAAAGCTATATTACTATAACATCCCATCAATAATATCGAAAAACGTTTTATCCTAACTTATGTACAATATAATCCCTTCTAATCTTTAGGCTTATCTAAAAACACTTCGGTCCAAGCTCATAGTATAAAGAAAATGATTACTTGAAATGTCACAGAACAATCACGTGAATGCCATCATTTATCCCCCATATATCAAAAGATATATCTTGTTGGCCAAATTACAAACATGTGAATACCTTAATCATGTATTCTCTTGAAGAATGAATACCCATTGAACCTTAGTGAAAACATGAATGCTGTCAAAAGTTAACTCTTTCCACATACCATAATCCAAAAATTCTATATACTCAAACCATGATATAACCTTCTCCTTATATCAGTCATGAGCTCATGAATACTATCAAACATTTAATTTTCTCCTTATCCCTTCATTATGCGCATATCATCTACATTCCAAAAATATCTGAATAACCTTTCATGGATGCTGGTAACATTAATCATACAGTTTCAAAACTCAAGGAAAGACAACAGTGTAACAATCTGTAGATGTCTCTTAATTCCATAGTAGCATGAGATTACTTATACAACATTACACATGATAAACATGTAATCATTCCACTACATTCTTAAACCATTGACCGATCTTCAACAATTCTTTCATCTCACATATCATTTGTAGTCTCTTAATCATCATCCACATAAATACTACCCATACGACCATACTGATTCTCTTCATGAGACTTTCCCTTAGGGCATTGGTTTGCATAATGCCCGTACATTCCACATTTAAAACATTTAACCATTGTTGATGTCGTAGCAATACCATTATCCTCATCTCTGGTGTTAACTGAAGCTTTTCCTTTGCACTTACTGTCTTTCCAGTGTAGAGACCCGAAGCCTGACGTACATGAACATTACATTACTTTTGCGGAATACTTAGTACATAACAAAAACACACACATAAGGACCGTAATAGTTTAGTGTGTTTGGAAACTTGGAATATAATCTTCTAATCGTGGTGAAATATCTTCAAAATCTCCCATAAAGATCTTCATTTTTTTACCTAAAACCTTTCTTTATATCCTGGGGAAAAGAAAACATAAAAGGGTGAGCTCAAATGCTCAGTAAGGGTAAACAAAAGAAATATCAATCACATCATATTCATAAGAACATAACATTTTGGAAATCTTAACCTGCAAAAGAGAGCATAATTTCATAACATGGGATAAATCTTAGTAGTGAAATGAAAATCCAATAATCATAACTTAAAACATGAAACTTTGTGGAATACACACATAATCATAGAGAATCATTTATTGTTAGTCAAGACTCATTGCCAAGACTATCTTAGTGGACAAAGTCCCTTTCTGAACCGAGTCACCCTCGTTTCAGTCCTGTTTCACTGAACCGGTATAACCTACCATTCCAGCCATGTCTATCTCATGAGATATAAAATCTTTACCCAATGAATTGGAGAGAGATATTGGTCCCACCCATCTCATAATTATACCATTCTTATGTGTGCCACAAAATCATAAATCATACATCATTGCATAACCCATGTAATAAAAATGGGAATCTTAAACATCAGGACATCATAAAACAATTCATATAAGATAAATGAATTCATAAAAATATTTCCATCACAACATAATAAAATCAATGTAATAATAGGGATATAAATAGAACCCTTTATTATCTTAGATGGAAAATAATTTTGATAAAACACTTGAACTTCATTCTTGAGGAAAATATCCTTTCTACTTCAAAAACATTTTCCTTTCTTAACATGTCATACAATTTTAAACTAAAAGAAGTTGATTAAAAATAAACTTGAAAATATGTAATGGAAGCTTCTTCGAAATACTATTTTAAAAATCCATTCATGTCGTATAAGTTAAAAAAAACATTCTTCTCGTACTTTTGTCGGAAAAGTCAAAAAGTACCTCATATGAAAAACGACAAAAGATTCCTTTCATATATTTTACTAAAAACTTACGTAAGGGTAAAATTGGATTTAAACAATTGTAGGTGGATGGAAATAATATTAAATATCGAGGAAACATGGATGTGGATGATAAAATACACCCCAGTAAATGCCAAAGTATAAACAATCTCGGATAAAAATGAGATTGTGATATTTCCCTTACCTTAAGTCTGATTTGCTTCGTAAGTGTCCGAACCTCCTGTATAATGATTTAAATAATGTCATTGACTTATTAAAGAATCATATTCATTGTTATGATATCATATATGGTTCACTTATGACTTTATATTACCCGTTCTTTTGTAAATTCCATGTTAAAGAGCGTTTTGGGTAAAATTGTTTCATTTGTCGTCTGTGTTTTGACTTTTAATTATTCATATGATTACTTAGATCATGATTACTTAATTCCAGAATATAAAACTTGATTTATATATATATATATATTCAGAATATAAATATATATAATAAATCAGTAAATGGAAAGAAATACATCGTTCATGGAGACGGTAGTCCGTACGTACGCATGAATGCTGTTTTCGTTTCCTTATTGAGTTGAACGGAATTAAGTAGATGACATACATATATATACACATAAATCCAGTATCATTATTATGTCATATATTTCATGATTACTTATTATATATACTTTATAATCATTCATGAATGGTTAAAGTGGAGAATGAATCTCATCGCATCGTGGAGACGGTATTCCGTACGTACGCACGCGTGGTGATTTCGTTTTCCGTAGGATGGATAGATGGTGAAATATGATTGTTTCATACTTATAATAACATATCTGTATATGAACGATACTGATGTTATTACTTCATAATGAAACAACCTAAGAAGAATAAGTGGAAGAAGAAATAAAGGTGAAAGAATCGGTAACGGAAATTACCGCTTCTTTGAAGAGCCTCTTTGAGACCTCCTCTTAGGGCACTAAAATTGGTTTTTGAAGAAGACCCGAACCTCTAGGATGTTTCTAGGTAAGTGGACAAGAGAATTTGGTAGGGGTTGGCTGAGCTTGAAGGCTCAAAGTTGTGTGAGGAAGAGAGGGAGGAGGTGCCCTTTTATAAGGGAGGAGAGGGGCTCCTTTGGAAAAACTAAAAATATTATTTTATTATAAAGTCAAGTTCGGTTTTAAATATCTCTAAATTGATTTATTTCGAGGATAAGGTGGGTATGGGTCTCAATCCTTTCATCCAATATAATTTAGACAATTTTAGATTCCTATTTTAACCTTATAATTTAGATTTAACATTAAGTTAAATAATTTTACTTTTATCGTGTCTTCTTGTGTTCTTACACTATAAGGTTAATAAACATACTATAAGAAGCCAAACGAACCCCAAATTGTTTATTATTAATATATATAACCTTATCTAAGTCATTTTGCCGAACCTTAGATTTTTAGAAATAATATAACAATTAATAATATAATATTTGTTTTAAAAACTATTTTATGTCAATTTTGACACTATTTTGTAATTGATTTTTGTAAAACTCATAACAGAATGATAAGTTCGAACAAAGTTAATTAAATCAATACTAAAATGTCATATTAACCTAGAAAATTAGTGTAATTCATAAAAATTCTCAAATTATATTTATTTGGGTATTTATAACATCAATTATGTCAATATTTCATTAATAAGATAATTACTGCATCATCGTTGTGTCATAAATAAATTAAATTATTTAATGTCTAAAAATTACAAATAAAATACCATTATGTAGGAAATCTTTTTAGATTTCTAATTAATATTTATAGTCAAATTTATCTTATGTATAACACAATATTAAAAATGTTTTAGTAAATAAACATTGATTTTAACTCTTTTAACCCTTCTTTAAATAAATTAATAATAAATGTCCTAATCTAATCCAAGTGGGCCTAAATGGTCATATTTTATTCCTAAGTTTGTTTTTGGTCGAATTACACTTTTCCAATAGAATTAGGACATGTTTTAGGATAATAATAATATCATTTCTACCCTTAATTACCCTATTTACTTTTAACCGTGGTAAAAAGTAAAAAGTTACTATTCACCAAAAAAATATTTTCATCTCATTGAACCAAATTTTACTTACTGAAATCAACCGTGTCTCTCAAAATTTTGAAATTCCACTCACAGAAGCGGTAAAATTAAGTTTTATGAACAATTCAGTTTTTTTAACTACCACTTAGTGGTTTCACTATTCATCAAAAATTGAAAGTTTTCAGAAAAATACCAAAAATTAGGCCTAAGCTATATTTGATATTATGAAATCAAAAATGATTTCTATTTTACCAAATTCAAAACATATCAATTGCATTAATTAATTTAAAAATTAATTCCCGTTGTCAAAACAAATAGTGTGTTCCTAAGAGATAATAATTATCAAAATATTGACACTTGTTTATGTCTGGTTTAAATGTGAAATTACATCCAATGACCAAAATTGTATTAAATTGTAAAAATATATTCTAAATATACTTTAAAACCACTAAAATTAGTAATTTATCACTATTAATTATTTTGATTGAAAAAGTTGTTTTTAATTAAAATTTAGTAATTTTCACTATTTATCAAAATATGAAAGTTATCTGAAAATCACCAAAATTTCACCATAAGCTAATTTCGATATTACGAATCCAAAAATGAATTCCATTTTGAAAAATAAAATTTACAAAATTTCAAAAAGTTGTTATTACTATTCATAACGGCTAGTTTTAATAATATTTTAATAGCATATTGTTGTTTAGTGAAACTCGTTATTGCATACTACACACGCTATAGAGGAAGGTCGCGATTGCGTGTAATGCAAGGCAAGTCAAGGATGCGTGTTGTGCAAGCACCTTTTGGTGTAGCGTACAATACAAGACATTAATGAAATTAAAAAGAATATTTTTCATAAAATCTTGGGGTGTTACATTCTACCCCCCTTAAAATGAATTTCGCCCTCAAAATTCGTCAGGGTTATAAATGGTTTACTACTCGAAAGTTTCTTTAATAGAAACCCGCATCGTAAAAAGGAATACCAAAAACAATCTTTAAAAACAAAAGTATGAAACGTAACGGTTTCCCAAATAAACTAATCACTGGGTTTCCACATAGGTGAAAATATGGATATGGAAGAAAAATCTAACCATCATGTTCTGATGGAGAGTGGTAGAGAACATGGCTATGGAAAATCCAGCAATCACAAAGCCATAAATTTGTGATGATCTAAGGTACCATCTGATTCATCAGATATAAGAGCACTAGGACAACATTTTTGGTTTTCAAGATCATTTCCCTAAAGTTAAAGAATTTGAATTAGAATAAATACTTACTTTATTTTGGTACAATATCACTGTTGTTCGTGTCTTGAACAATTTCCACTTCATATCTTAAATAAATGAAGTTGAATTTGTTATCCGTGAAGTGTTATTAGATCATGTCATAGAATGACAGGTCATTCCATCTATCTCAAAAAAAAGGTTAGCAAAAGTTATTAAATATACATAAGTCGATCTATAGTGATATTAATCATATATGGTTCTTAAAATGGACTTATACTTCATATATCATACTGCTTAATATAATAAAACTAGTTTCTACTAAACATGGACTTCCTGTAGGCCAGTGGTAGGCGATAAAGGCCAGTTGCACTTCGGTTGTGGGTTCGATTCCCACAGCCTTGTCCGACGCGATGGGTTGTCACCCGTCCTGCAGGTTGTGCTTTTTCTAAAACTACATTACTATAACATCCCATCAATAATATCGAAAAACTTCTATCCTTAAACAATATTAACTTATGTCCAACATAATCCATTCCAATCTTTAGGCTTATCCATAATACTGCAGTCCACTCTCATAATATAGTGAAAACGATTACCAGAGATTTAATATCATCGTTGATCCCCATATATCCTAAGATATGTCTTGTTGGTCACATTCAAAAAATTCAAAGTCCTTAATCATGTACTCTCTTTAATACCCATTGAACTTTAGTGAAAACATGAATGCAGTTAAATGTTAACACCTTCCACATACAAAAACCCTCAAAAATATATATACTCAAACCATGATATCACTTAGTCCTTATATCAATCATGAGCTCATGAATACTATCAAACTTTTAATTTTCTCCTTATCCCTTCATTATGCGCATATCATCAACATTCCAAAAATATCTCAATCACATTCCATGGTTACCGGTACCATTGAAAACCACAATAGAACAATACATAAATATTCCAATACTCCATGATACAACATTATTTTGGAATCCCAATACATAAACACTTAATCATTCCACCACATCGTTGTCATATTCAACATCGCCAATAGTGATCGCATGTGACTTCCCCTTGTCCTTTTCCTTAAGTGGTTGCTCATGTTGATCATCACTAACCCTTGGATTAGGGAATTTATTAGCATAATGCCCCATTTCCTTGCACTTGAAGCATTGAAGTGTTGGTGGTGCGTTCTCTGCAGTGTTTGCTTTATTCAAATCATTAGAAACCCTTTTTCCATTACTTCGACACTCAGCTGCTCGATGACCTTCTTTTCCACACTTAAAACATTTTCTAGTCCCTTTAAGACAATCTCCACCATGCTTCTTTCCACACTTTGTGCATAAAAAAACATTCATCTTCATTTCACCATTATTCTGAGATTTCTCCTTGAACTCCATTATTCGTTTCTTGTTAAAACCATGAGATGGATATGTAACATCAACTTCCATTTCTACCTTGATAGCACAACGCAAAATTTCTTCATAGCTACTGAAGTCTCTTATAGCTAAACTATTACGGTCCACTGATACCAACTGTAGAGACCCGAAACTTGACGTACATGGACATTACATTACATTTGCGGAATACTTAGTGCATAAAAAAAACACACACACAAGGATCGTAATAGTTTAGTGTCTTTGGAAACTCGGAATATAATCTTCTAATCCTGGTGAAAGATCTTCAACATCTCCCATAAAGATCTTCTTTTTTTTATATACCTAAAACCTTTCTTTATATCCTGGGGAAAAGAAAACATAAAAGGGTGAGCTCAAATGCTGAGTAAGGGTAAACAAAAGAAATATCAATCACATCATATACATAAGCACATAACTTTTGGAAATCTTAACTTGTAAAAGAGATCATAATTTCATAACCTGGGATAACTCATGGCAGTGAAATGTAATCACAATAGTCATAACTTAAAACATTAAACTTTGTGGCATACACACATAATCATAGAGAATCATTTCTTGTTAGTCAAGACTCATTGCCAAGAATATCTTAGTGGACAAAGTATCTTTCTGAACCGAGTCACCCTCGTTTCAGTCATGTTTCACTGAACCGGTATAACCTACCATTCCAGCCATGTCTATCTCATGAGATTTAAAATCTTTACCCAATGCATTGGAGGGATATATAGGTCCCACCCATCTCATAATGATACCATTCTTATGTGTTCCACAAAATCATAAATCATACATCATAGCATAACCCATGAAATAAAATGGGATTCTTAAACATCATGCCATCATAACATAATCCATAAAAAATTGATATCATTTCATCATAAGAAAATTGAATCCATTTAAATCATAGAGAAATTTTACTTGAAACATACACATATGAAATAATGTCATCTTATATGTAAAATAGTTTTGACAAAACACTTGAAATGAATTCTTGAGGAAAATATCCTTTCTTCTTTAAAAACATTTTTCCTTTCTTAACATGTCATAAAACTTTAAACTAAAAGAATTTGATTAAAAATAAACTTTAAAACTTGTAATGGAAGCTTCTTGGAAATAATGTTTTAAAAATCCATTCATGCCGTATAAGTTAAAAAAACATTCTTCTCGTACTTTTGTCGGAAAAGTCAAAAAAGTACCTCGTACGAGAAACGACAAAATATTCCTTTCATATCTTTTACTAAAAACTCACCGATGGGTAAAATAGGATTTAAAAAATTGTAGGTGAATAGAAATAATATTACATATTGAGGAAACATGGATGTGGATGATAAAATACATCCCAGTAAATTTCAAAGTATAAACAATCTCAGATAAAAATGAGATTGTGATATTTCCTTTACCTTAGGTCCGACTTGCTTTGTAAGTGTCCGAACCTACTGTATAATGATTTAAATAATGTTATTGACTTATTCCAGAATCATACTTATTTTTATGATATCATATATGGTCATATTCTTAGCTTCGTAGTAGTAATATTTCATTGCTACTTGTTATTCGGGTGTTTATAACTTTTTGTTCTTATGCGTGTTTTGTCGAATAAATTATTATTCTTTTCTTTAGGTTATAGATACCTCATTTCCAGAATGGTATTAGTGTAATATATATCATATTCATTCATTCAATTCATTTATATAATCATTATGAAATGAAGATCATGTAGAACGAGTCGCATCACATCGTGGAGACGGTATTCCGTACGTACGCACGAGTGATGATATCGTTCCTATGATCGTGGAATTGTATTGGAGTATATGTATACTATTTCAGAATCATTATCACTTTATAATAGTCATATATAGTCATTATTTACACCATTATACCCATCCAAGTAAGGTGGTGTGGAAAATAGATTACACCACGGCGTGGAGACGGTATTCCGTACGTACGCACGCGCGGTGATTTCTTTTTCCGTAGGATGGATAGATGGTGAAATAGGGTTGTTTCATACTTATAATAACATATCAGTATATGATTGATACTGATGTTATTACTTCATAATGAAACAAATAAAGAAGAAGAAGTGGAAGAAGAAATAAAGATGAAAGAATCGGTAACGGACATTACCTATTCTTTGAAGTGCTTCTTTGAGACCTTCTTTTAGGGCACTAAAATTGGTCTTTGAGGAAGACCAGAACCTCTAGGATGTTTCTAGGGAAGTGGAGAGGAGAATTTGTCAGGGGTTGGACGAGCTTGATGGCTCAATGTTGTGTGAGGAAGAGAGGGAGGAGGTGCCCTTTTATAAGGGAGGAGAGGGGCACCTTTGGAATAACAAAAAATATTATTTTATTATAAAGTCAAGTTCGGTTTTAAATAGCTCCAAATTGATTTATTTCGAGGCTAAGGTGGGTATGGGTCGAAATCCTCTCATCCAATAGAATTTAGACAAGTTTAGGTTCCTATTTTAACCTTATCATTTAGATTTAACATTAAATTAAATAATTTTACTTTTACCATGTCTTCTTGTGTTATTATACTATAAGGTTAATAAACTTACTATAAGCAGACAAAAGAACCCCAAGTTGTTTATTATTAATATATATAACCGTATCTAAGTAATTTGGCAGAATCTTAGATTTTTAGGAATAAAATAACAATTACTAATATAATATTTGTTTTAAAAACTATTTTATGTCAATTTTGACACTATTTAGTAATTCATTTTTGTGAAAATCATAACAGAATGATAAGTTAGAAAAAAGTTAATTAAATAAATAATAACATGTCATATTAAGCTATAAAATTATAGTAATTCATAAAAAGACTCAAATTATATTTATTTGGGTATTTATAAGATCAATTATGTCAATATTTCATTAATAAGATAATTACTGCATCATCGTTGTGTCATAAATAAATTAAATTATTTAATGTCTAAATATTACAAATAAAATAAAATTATGTAGGAAATCTTTTTAGATTTCTAATGAATATTTATAGTCGAATTTAGCTTATGTATAACCCTATATTAAAAATGTTTTATTAAATAAACTTTGATTTTAACTCTTTTAACTCTTCTTTGAATTAAATAATAATAAATGTCCTAATCTAATACAAGTGGGCGTAAATGGTCATATTTTATTCCTAAGTTTGTTTTTGGTCGAATTACACTTGTCCAATAGAATTAGGACATGTGTTAGGGTAATAATAATATCATTTCTACCCTTAATTACCCTATTTACTTTTAACTGTGGTAAAAAAAAGTAAAAAGTTACTATTCACCAAAAAATTATTTTCATCTCATTGAACCACATTTTACTTACTGACATCAACCGTGTCTCTCGGAATTTTGAAATTCCACTCAGAGAAGCGGTAAAATTAAGTTTTATGAACAATTCAGTTTTTTTTAACTACCACTTAATGGTTTCACTATTCATCAAAAATTGAAAGTTTTCAGAAAAATACCAAAAATTAGGCCTAAGATATATTTGATATTATGAACTCAAAAATGATTTCTAATTTACCAAATTCAAAACATATCAGTTTCATTAATTAATTTAAGAATTAATTCCCGTCGTCAAAACAAATAGCGTGTTCTTAAGAGATAATAACTATCAAAAGATTAACACTTGTTTATGTCTGGTTTAAATGTGAAATTACATCCAATGACCAACATTGTATTAAATTGTAAAACAATATTCTAAATATACTTTAAAACCACTCAAATTAATAATTTATCACTATTAATTATTTTGATTGAAAAAGTTGTTTTTAATTAAAATTTAGTAATTTTCACTATTCATCAAAATATGAAAGTTATCCGAAAATCACCAAAATTTCACCCTAAGCTAATTTCGATATTACGAATCCAAAAATGAATTCCATTTTGAAAAATAAAATTTACAAAATTTCAAAAAGTGGTTATTACTATTCATAACGGCTAGTTTTAATAATATTTTAATAGCAAATTGTTGTTTAGTGAAACTCGTTATTGCGTACTACACACGCTATCGAGGAAGGTCGCGATTGCGTGTAATGCAAGGCAAGTCAAGGATGCGTGTTGTGCAAGCTCCTTTTGGTGTAGCATACAACACAAGACATTAGTGAAATTAAAAAGAATATTTTTCATAAAATCTTGGGCTGTTACATTCTACCCCCCTTAAAATGAATTTCGCCCTCGAAATTCGTCGGGGTTATAAATGGTTTACTATTCGAAATTTTCTTTAATAGACACCCACATAGTAAAAAGAAATACCAAAACTAATCATTAAAAACTAAATTATGAAACGTAATGGTTACCCAAATAAACTAATCACTGGGTTTCCACATAGGTGAAAATATGGATATGGAAGAAAAATCTAACCATCATGTTCTGATGGAGAGTGGTAGCGAACATGGATATGGAAAAGCCAAAAATCACAAATCCATAAATTTGTGACGATCTAAGGTACCATCTGATTAATCAGAGATAAGAGCACTAGGACAACATTTTTGGTTTTCAAGATCGTTTCCCTAAAGTTGAAGAATTTGAATTAGAATAAATACTTACTTTATTTTGGTACAATCTTACTGTTGTTCGTGCCTTGAACAATTTCCACTTCATCTCTTAAATAAATGAGGTTGAATTTGTTATTCATGAAGTGTTAGCAGATCATGTGATAGAATGATGGGTCATTCCATCTGTCTCAAACAAAAGGTTCGCAAAAGTTATTTAAATATACATAAGTCATTCTATATTGAGATTAATCATATATGGTTCCTAAAAGGTTTAGTCAACCTTTGGAAACTAGGATGTGAGAACGTTAGTGAGATCCCTAGAGATATTTCTAAGGTATGTCTAGGGATGTCCCTAAGGATAAGTATACATATAGGATAGAGTCCTAGAACTATGGTAACGATCTTAGAATTTATCCTAAGATGTTAGATATTGAGGGTACTCCCCCTTTACTATGTTGTTTTCTCTAGCATGATTTTTGCCTCTCACAAGATTCTTTTGTGTTTTAGTTAATGGAGGGAACCAGAAGGAATTCAGTTAACATTGAATCAAATGAAAAAATTGGTGACTATGAGTAACAAAATTGTGTAATTCCTACAGAGAAAGATATTATGATTATGCCGAATCAGTCATCGCGATATATGATTAACAAGGTGAAATTTAGTGGTCTGCCTAATTCATCAAAGAAGAGGAAGATAAAATATTATTCATGTTCGCATGTTGAGGATCATAAAGAAAGGAAGATTGAGATTTCTAAAGAAGGGAAGAAGAACCTTGAGGAATACCTCAAATGGAGGGACCGATGTTATCTATGTGGAGAAAAGGGTCATAGAGTGACAGACTGTTATGGAGTTCAATGTCTTATTTGCGGAGAACATGGGCATTACCCCACTCAATGCCCTGACCTAAAAAGTTACTTCTAAATCAAGGAAGGACTTATTCCAGGACAATCATTGAAGGGGATGGACTAAAGTGTTTATGTATTGGTATTCAAGAATAATGATTGTTGAGGTACTTTTATGGTGTATTTAAATATTTATGTATTGGTCTATTGTGGTTTTCAATAATTTTAAGGTACCGGTAACCATGAAAAGTGATTCAAATATTTTGGAAAGTAGATGATATGCGCATAATTAAGGGATAAGGAGAAAATGAAATGTTTGACAGTATTCATGAGCTCATGATTGATATAAGGACTAAGTGATATCATGGTTTGAGTATATAGAATTTTGAGGATTTTGTTATGTGGAAAGAGTTAACTTTTAACAAAACTCATGTTTTCAATAAGGTTCAATGGGTATTCAAGAGAGTACATGATTAAGGCCTTTGAATGTTTGGAATGTGACCAACAAGATATATCTTATGATATATGGGGATCAACGATGGTATTAAATCTCTGAGAGTGGACTGCAGTATTATGGATAAGCCTAAAGATTGGAATGGATTATGTTGGACATAAGTTATTTTTTTTTTTTGATATTATTGATGGGATGTTATAGTAATACAGTTTTAGAAAAAGGACAACCTGTAGGACGGGCGGCAACCCATCGCGTCAGACAAGGCCGTGGGAATCGAACCCACAACCGAAGTGCGACTGGCCTTTATCGCCTACCACTGGCCTATGGGAAGTCCTTGTTTAGTAGAAACTAGTTTTATTATATTAAGCAGTATGATATATGAAGTATAAGTCCATTTTAGGAACCATATATGATTAATCCCACTATAGAATGACTTATGTATATTTAATAACTTTAGCTAACCTTTTGTTTGAGACAGATGGAATGACCCGTCATTCTATCACATGATCTGCTAACACTTCACGAATGACAAATTCAACTTCATTTATTTAAGAGATGTAGTGGAAATTTTTCAAGGCACGAACAATAGTGAGATTGTACCAAAATAACGTAAGTATTTATTCTAATTCAAATTCTTCAACTTTAGGGAAATGATCTTGAAAACCAAAAATGTTGTCCTAGTTCTCTTATATCTGTTGAATTAGATGGTACCTTAGATCGTCACAAATTTATGGCTTTGTGATTGCTGGTTTTTCCATGGCCATGTTCTCTACCACTCTCCATCAGAACATGATGGTTAGATTTTTCTTCTATATCCATATTTTCACCTATGTGGAAACCCAGTGATAAGTTAATTGGGTAACCTTTACGTTTCATACTTTCGTTTTTAAAGATTTTTTTTGGTATTCCTTTTTACGATGTGGGTTTCTATTAAAAAAACTTTCGAGTAGTAAACCATTTATAACCTCAACGAATTTCGAGGGCGAAATTCATTTTAAGGGGGGTAGAATGTAACACCCCGAGATTTTATGAAAAATATTCTTTTTAATTTCATTAATGTCTTGTGTTGTACGCTACACCAAAATGAGCTTGCACAACACACATCCTTGACTTTCCTTGCATTACACGTAATCGCGACCATCCTCGATAGCGTGTGTAGTACGCAATAACGAGTTTCACTAAACAACAATATGCTATTAAAATATTATTAAAACTAGCCGTTATGAATAGTAATAACCACTTTTTGAAATTTTGTAAATTTTATTTTTCAAAATGGAATTCATTTTTGGATTAGTAATATCGAAATTAGCTTAGGGTGAAATTTTGGTGATTTTCGGATAACTTTCATATTTTGATGAATAGTGAAAATTACTAAATTTTAATTAAAAACAACATTTTCAATCGAAATAATTAATAGTGATAAATTGTTAATTTGAGTGGTTTTAAATTATATTTAGAATATATTTTTATAATTTAATACAATGTTGGTCATTGGATGTAATTCTACATTTAAACCAGTTATAAACAAGTTTCAATCTTTTGATAGTTATTATCTCTTAAAAACACGCTATTTGTTTTGATGAAGGGATTTAATTTTTAAATTAGTTAATGCAACTGATATGTTTTGAATTTGGTAAAATAGACATCATTTTTGAGTTCATAATATCAAATATAGATAAGGCCTAATTTTTGGTATTTTTCTGAAAACTTTCAATTTTTGATGAATAGTGAAACCACTAAGTGGTAGTTAAAAAAACTGAATTGTGCATAAAACAAAATTTTACCGCTTCTGTGAGTGGAATTTCAAAAATCCGAGAGACACTGTTGATGTCAGTAAGTAAAATGTGGTTCAATGAGATGAAAATAATTTTTTGGTGAATAGTAACTTTTTACTTTTTTTTACCACGGTTAAAAGTAAATAGGGTAATTAAGAGTAGAAATGATATTATTACCCTAACACATGTCCTAATTCTATTGGACAAGTTTAATTCGACCAAAAACAAACTTAGGAATAAAATATGACCATTTAGGCCCACTTGGATTAGATTAGGACATTTATTATTAATTTATTTAAAGAAGGGTTAAAAGAGTTAAAATCAAAGTTTATTTACTAAAACATTTTTAATATAGGTTTATACATAAGATAAATTCGAATATAAACACTCATTAGAAAGCTAAAAATATTTCCTACATAATTATATTATATTTATAATTTTTAGACATTAAATAAATTAATTTATTTATGACATAATGATGATGCAGTAATTACCATAGTGAAAAATTTTAATAATTGATATTATAAATACCCTAATAAATATAATTTGAGACTTTTTCTGATTTAAACTAATTTTATAGGTTAATATGACATGTTAGTATTTATTTAATTAACTTTGTTCGAACTTATCATTCTGTTATGATTTTCACAAAAATCAATTACTAAATAGTGTCAAAATTGACATAAAATAGTTTTTAAAACAAATATTATATTATTAATTGTTATTGTATTACTAAAAATCTAATGTTCAGCCAAATGTCTTAGATAAGGTTATATATATTAATAATAAACAATTTGGGGTTCGTTTGGCTTCTTATTGTAAGTTTATTAACCTTATAGTGTAAGAACACAAGAAGACACGGTAAAAGTAAAATTATTTAACTTAATGTTAAATCTAAATGATAAGGTTAAAATAGGAACCTAAACTTGTCTAAATTCTATTGGATGAGAGGATTTCGACCCATCCCCACCTTAGCCTAGAAATAAATCAATTTGGAGCTATTTAAAACCGAACTTGACTTTATAATAAAATAATATTTTTAGTTTTTCCAAAGGAGCCCCTCTCCTCCCTTATAAAAGGGCACCTCCTCCCTCTCTTCCTCACACCACTTTGAGCCTTCAAGCTCGGCCAACCCCTGCCACTTTCTCCTCTCCACTTCCCTAGATACATCCTAGAGGTCCTGGTCTTCTTCAAAGACCAATTTTAGTGCCCTAAAAGAAGGTCTCAAAGAAGCACTTCAAAGAAGAGGTAATGTCCGTTACCGATTCTTTCATCTTTATTTCTTCTTCCACTTCTTCTTCTTTAGTTGTTTCATTATGAAGTAATAAAATAGGTATCACTCATATAATGATATTTTATTATAAGTATGAAACAACCCTATTTCACCATCTATCCATCCTACGGAAAAAGAAATCATCACGCGTGCGTACGTACGGAATACCGTCTCCACGCCGTGGTGAAATCTATTTTCCACCACCACCTTACTTGGATGGGTATAATGGTGTAAATAATAACTATATATTATTATTTTAAATTGATATTGATTCTTAAATAGTATACATACACTCCAATACAGTCCCACAATCATGAGAACGATATCATCGCTCATGCATACGTATGGACTACCGTCTCCACGACGCGATGAGATTCATTCTCCACTTTAACCATTCATGAATGATTATAAAGTATATATAATAAGTAATCATGAAATATATGAAATTATAAAGCTACTGGACTTATGTGTATATATATGTATGTCATCTACTTAATTCCACTCAATTCAATAATGAAAAGAAAACAGTGTTCATGCGTACGTACGGCCTACCGTCTCCATGAACGGTGTATTTCTTTCCATTTATCGATCCATTATATATATGTATATTCTGAATATATATTATATATAAATAATGTTTTATATTCTATAATTAAGTAATAATGATCTAAGTAATCATATGAATAATTACAAGTTAAAACACGAACGACAAATGAGACGATTTTACCCAAAACGCTACTTTAACATGAATTTACAAAAGAACGGGTAATATAAAGTCATAAGTGAACCATATATGATATAATAACAATGAATATGATTCTGTAATAAGTCAATGACATTATCTAATCATTATACAGGAGGTTCGGACACTTACGAAGCAAATCAGACCTAAGGTAAGGGAAATATCACAATCTCATTTTTATCCGAGATTGTTTATACTTTAGTATTTACTGGGGTGTATTTTATCATCCACATACTTGTTTCTTCACTATGTAATTTTATTTCCATCCACCTACAATTTTTTAAATCCAATTTTACCCTTCGATGAGTTTTTAGTAAAGGATACGAAAGGAATCTTTTGTCGTTTTTCGTACGAGGTACTTTTTGACTTTTCTGACAAAAGTACGAAGAATGTCTTTTTTAACTTATACGGCATGAATGAAATTTTAAAACATTATTTCCAAGAAGCTTCATTTACAATTTTTCAAGATTATTTTTAATCAACTTCTTTTAGTTTAAAGTTTTATGACATGTTAAGAATGGAATAATGTTTTTAAAGAAGAATGGATATTTTCCTCAAGAATTCATTTCAAGTGTTTTTTCAAAACTATTTTCCATCTAAGATGACATTATTTGATATTTATGTTTCAAGTAAAATGTCTCTATGATTTATATGTTTTCAATTTTCTTATGATGAAATGATATCAATTGTTTATGGATTATGATGGCATGTTGTTTAAGAATCCCTTTTTATTACATTGGTTATGCAATGATGTATGATTTATGATTTTGTGGCACACATAAGAATGGTATCATTATGATATGGGTGGGACCTATATCTCCCTCCAATGCATTGGTTAAAGATTTTATATCTCATGAGATAGACATGGCTTCAATGGTTGGTTATACTGGTTCAGTGAAATAGGACTGAAACGAGGGTGGCTCGGTTCAGAAAGGGACTTTGTCCACTAAGATAGTCTTGGCAATGAGTCTTGACTAATAAGAAATGATTCTCAATGATTATGTGTGTATGACAAAAAGTTTAATGTTTTATGTTATTATTATTGTGATTACATTTCACTCCCATGAGTTATCCCAGGTTATGAAATTATGATCTCTATTACAGGTTAAGATTTCCAAAAGTTATGTGCTTATGTATATGATGTGATTGATATTTCCTTTGTTTACCCTTACTGAGCATTTGAGCTCACCCTTTTTTGTTTTATTTTCCCCAGGATATAAAGAAAGGTTTTAGGTATTAAAAAAAAGGAAGATATTTATGGGAGATTTTGAAGATCTTTCACCACGATTAGAAGATTACATTCCGAGTTTCCAAAGACACTAAACTATTACGGTCCTTGTGTGTGTGTTTTTGTTATGTACTAAGTATTCCGCAAAATTAATGTAATTCATTACATTAAATTATCCTTGTGTGTTTTTGTTACGTACATGAACATTACATTACTTTTGCGGAATACTTAGTACATAACAAAAACACACACACAAGGACCGTAATAGTTTAGTGTGTTTGGAAACTCGGAATGTAATCTTCTAATCGTATTGAAAGATCTTCAACATCTCCCATAAAGATCTTCCTTTTTTTATACCTAAAACCTTTATTTATATCCTGGGGAAAAGAAAACATAAAAGTGTGTGCTCAAATGCTCGGTAAGGGTAAAAAAAAGAAATATCAATCACATCATATTCATAAGAACATAACATTTTGGAAATCTTAACCTGCAAAAGAGAGCATAATTTCATAACATGGGATAAATCTTAGTAGTGAAATGAAAATCCAATAATCATAACTTAAAACATGAAACTTTGTGGAATACACACATAATCATAGAGAATCATTTCTTGTTAGTCAAGACTCATTGCCAAGACTATCTTAGTGGACAAAGTCCCTTTCTGAACCGAGTCACCCTCGTTTCAGTCCTGTTTCACTGAACCCGTATAACCTACCATTCCAGCCATGTCTATCTCATGAGATATAAAATCTTTACCCAATGCATTGGAGGGATATATTGGTCCCACCCATCTCATAATGATACCATTCTTATGTGTGCCACAAAATCATAAATCATACATCATTGCATAACCCATGTAATAAAAATGGGAATCTTAAACATCAGGACATCATAAAAAAATTCATATAAGATAAATGAATTCATAAAAATATTTCCATCACAACATAATAAAATCAATTTAATAATAGGGATATAAATAGAACCCTTTATTATCTTAGATGGAAAATAATTATGATAAAACACTTGAACTTCATTCTTGAGGAAAATATCCTTTCTACTTCAAAAACATTTTCCTTTCTTAACATGTCATACAATTTTAAACTAAAAGAAGTTGATTAAAAATAAACTTGAAAACCTGTAATGGAAGCTTCTTGGAAATACTTCTTTAAAAATCCATTCATGCCGTATAAGTTAAAAAAACATTCTTCTCATACTTTTGTCGGAAAAGTCAAAAAGTACCTCGTATGAAAAACGACAAAAGATTCCTTTCATATATTTTACTAAAAACTTACCGAAGGGTAAAATTGGATTTAAACAATTGTAGGTGGATGGAAATAATATTACATATCGACTAAACATGGATGTGGATGATAAAATACACCCCAGTAAATGCCAAAGTATAAACAATCTCGGATAAAAATGAGATTGTGATATTTCCCTTACCTTAAGTCCGATTTGCTTCATAAGTGTCCGAACCTCCTCTATAATGATTTAAATAATGTCATTGACTTATTAAAGAATCATATTCATTGTTATTATATCATATATGGTTCACTTATGACTTTATATTACCCGTTCTTTTGTAAATTCCATGTTAAAGAGCATTTTGGGTAAAATTGTTTCATTTGTCGTCCGTGTTTTGACTTGTAATTATTCATATTATTACTTAGATCATGATTACTTAATTCCAGAATATAAAACATGATTTATATATATATATATTCATAATATACATATATATAATAAATCAGTAAATGGAAAGAAATACACCGTTCATGGAGACGGTAGGCCGTACGTACGCATGAACGCTGTTTTCGTTTCCTTATTGAGTTGAACGGAATTAAGTAGATGAAATACATATATATACACATAAATCCAGTATCATTATTATTTCATATATTTCATGATTACTTATTATATATACTTTATAATCATTCATGAATGGTTAAAGTGGAGAATGAATCTCATCGCGTCGTGGAGACGGTAGTCCGTACGTACGCACGAGCGATGATATCGTTCTCATGATAGTGGGACTGTATTGGAGTGTATGTATACTATTTCAGAATCAATATCACTTTAAAATATTAATATATAGTTATTATTTACACCATTATACCCATCAAATTATGGTGGTGGTGGAAAATAGATTTCACCACGGCGTGGAGACGGTATTCCGTACGTACGCGCGCGCGGTGATTTCGTTTTCCGTAGGATGGATAGATGGTGAAATAGGATTGTTTCATACTTATAATAACATATCAATATATGAGTGATACTGATATTATTACTTAATAATGAAACAACCTAAGAAGAAGAAGTGGAAGAAGAAAT
Source organism: Viscum album (assembly GCA_963277665.1). Classification (NCBI taxonomy): domain Eukaryota; kingdom Viridiplantae; phylum Streptophyta; class Magnoliopsida; order Santalales; family Viscaceae; genus Viscum; species Viscum album. The sequence continues at coordinate 925,127,290 of OY728120.1, forward strand.
AAAGGTGAAAGAATCAGTAACGGAAATTACCTCTTCTTTGAAGCGCTTCTTTGAGACCTCCTCTTAGGGCACTAAAATTGGTCTTTGAGGAAGACCAGAACCTCTATGATGTTTATAGGGAAGTGGAGAAGAGAATTTGGTAGGGGTTGTCCGAGCTTGAAGGCTCAAAGTTGTGTGAGGAAGAGAGGGAGGAGGTGCCCTTTTATAAGGGAGGAGAGGGGCTCCTTTGGAAAAACTAAACATATTATTTTATTATAAAGTCAAGTTCGGTTTTAAATAGCTCCAAATTGATTTATTTCTGGGCTAAGGTGTGGATGGGTCGAAATAATCTCATCCAATATAATTTAGACAAGTTTAGGTTCCTATTTTAACCTTATCATTTAGATTTAACATTAAGTTAAATAATTTTACTTTTACCGTGTCTTCTTGTGTTCTTACACAATAAGGTTAATAAACTTACTATAAGAAGCCAAACGAACCCCAAATTGTTTATTATTAATATATATAACCTTATCTAATTAATTTGGCCGAACCTTAGATTTTTAGGAATAAAATAACAATTAATAATATAATATTTGTTTTAAAAACTATTTTATGTCAATTTTGACACTATTTAGTAATTGATTTTTTTGAAAATCATAAAAGAATTATAAGTTCGAAAAAAGTTAATTAAATCAATACTAACATGTCATATTAACCTAGAAAATTAGTTTAATTCATAAAAAGTCTCAAATTATATTTATTTGGGTATTTATAACATCAATTATGTCAATATTTCATTAATAAGATAATTACTGCATCATCGTTGTGTCATAAATAAATTAAATTATTTAATGTCTAAAAATTACAAATAAACTACCATTATGTAGGAAATATGTTTAGCTTTCTAATTAATATTTATAGTCGAATTTAGATTATGTATAACCCCATATTAAAAATGTTTTAGTAAATAAACTTTGATTTTAACTCTTTTAACCCTTCTTTAAATAAATTAATAATAAATGTCCTAATCTAATCCAAGTGGGCCTAAATGGTCATATTTTATTCCTAAGTTTGTTTTTGGTCGAATTACACTTGTCCAATAGAATTAGGACTTGTGTTAGGTTAATAATAATATCATTTCTACCCTTAATTACCCTATTTACTTTTAACCGTGGTAAAAAGTAAAAAGTTACTATTCACCAAAAAATTATTTTCATCTCATTGAACCACATTTTACTTACTGACATCAACAGTGTCTCTCGGATTTTTGAAATTCCACTCACAGAAGTGGTAAAATTAAGTTTTATGAACAATTCAGTTTTTTTAACTACCACTTAGTGGTTTCACTATTCATCAAAAATTGAAAGTTTTCAGAAAAATACCAAAAATTAGGCCTAAGCTATATTTGATATTTTGAACTCAAAAATGATTTCTATTTTACCAAATTCAAAACATATCAGTTGCATTAATTAATTTAAAAATTAATTCTCGTCGTCAAAACAAATAGCGTGTTCTTAAGAGATAATAACTATCAAAAGATTGACACTTGTTTTTGTCTGGTTTAAATGTGAAATTACATCCAATGACCAACATTGTATTAAACTGTAAAAATATATTCTAAATATACTTTAAACCCACTCAAATTAATAATTTATCACTATTAATTATTTCGATTGAAAAAGTTGTTTTTAATTAAAATTTAGTAATTTTCACTATTCATCAAAATATGAAAGTTATCCGAAAATCACCAAAATTTCACCCTAACCTAATTTCGATATTACGAATCCAAAAATTAATTCCATTTTGAAAAATAAAATTTAAAAAATTTCAAAAATTCGTCATTACTATTCATAACGGCTAGTTTTAGTAATATTTTAATAGTATATTGTTGTTTAGTGAAACTCGTTATTGCGTACCAAACACGCTATTGAGGAAGGTTGTGATTGCGTGTAATGGAAGTCAAGTCAAGGATGCGTGTTGTCCAAGCTCCTTTTGGTGTAGCGTACAACACAAGACATTAATGAAATTAAAAAGAATATTTTTCATAAAATCTCGGGGTGTTACATTCTACCCCCCTTAAAATGAATTTCGCCCTCGAAATTCGTCGGGGTTATAAATGGTTTACTACTCGAAAGTTTCTTTAATAGAAACCCACATCATAAAAAGGAATACAAAAAACAATCTTTAAATACAAAAGTATGAAACGTAATGGTTACCCAAATAAACTAATCACTAGGTTTCCACATAGGTGAAAATATGGATATGGAAGAAAAATCTAACCATCATGTTCTGATGGAGAGTGGTAGATAACATGGCTATGGAAAATCCAGCAATCACAAAGCCATAAATTTGTGACGATCTAGGGTACCATCTGATTCATCAGATATAAGAGCACTAGGACAACATTTTTGGTTTTCAAGATCATTTCCCTAAAGTTGAAGAATTTGAATTAGAATAAATACTTACTTTATTTTGGTACAATATCACTGTTGTTCGTGTCTTGAACAATTTCCACTTCATATCTTCAATAAATGAAGTTGAATTTATTATTCGTGAAGTGTTAGTAGATCATGTGATAGAATGACGGGACATTCCATCTGTCTCAAACAAAAGGTTAGCAAAAGTTATTAAATATACATAAGTCAATCTATAGTGAGATTAATCATATATGGTTCCTAAAATGGACTTATACTTCATATATCATACTTCTTAATAAAATAAAACTAGTTTCTACTAAATAGGGACTTCCTGTAGGCCAGTGGTAGGCGATAAAGGCCAGTCGCACTTCGGTTGTAGGTTTGATTCCCACAGCCTTGTCCGACGCGATGGGTTGTCGCCCATCCTGCAGGTTGTGCTTTTTCTAAAACTACATTACTATAACATCCCATCAATAATATCGACAAACTTATATCCATAAACAATACTAACTTATGTCCAACATAATCCATTCCAATCTTTAGGCTTATCAATAATACTGCAATCCACTCTCATAATATAGTGAAAACGATTACCAGAGATTTAATACCATCGTTGATCCCCATATATCCTAAGATATGTATTATTGGTCACATTCCAAACATTAAAAGGCATTAATCATGTACTCTCTTGAATACCCATTTAACTTTAGTGAAAACATGAATGCAGTTAAAAGTTAACACCTACCACATACTAAAATCCTCAAAAATCTATATACTCAAACCATGATATCACTTAGTCCTTATATCAATCATGAGCTCATGAATACTATCAAACATTTAATTTTCTCCTTATCCCTTCATTATGCGCATATCATCTACATTCCAAAAATATCTCAATCACATTCCATGGTTACCGGTACCCTTGAAAACCACAATAGACCAATACATAAATATTCCAATACTCCATGATACAACATTATTTTGGAATTCCATTACATAAACACTTAATCATTCCACCACATCGTTGTCATATTCAACATTTACAATAGTGATCGCATGTGACTTCCCCTTGTCCTTTGCCTTAATTGGTTGCTCATGTTGATCATCACTAACCCTTGGATTAGGGCATTTATTATCATAATGCCCCATTTCCTTTCACTTGAAGCATTGAAGTGTTGGTGGTGTGTTCTCTACAGTGTTTTATTTATTCACATCATTAGAAACCCTTTTTCCATTACTTCGACACTCAGCTGCTCGATGACCTTCTTTTCCACACTAAAAACATTTTCTAGTCCCTTTAAGACAATCTCCACCATGCTTCTTTCCACACTTTGTGCATAAGGAAACATTCATCCTCTTTTCACCATTATTCTGAGATTTCTCCTTGAACTCCATCTTTCGTTTCTTGTCAAAACCATGAGATGGATATGTAACATCAACTTCCATTTCTACCTTGATAGCACAACGCACAATTTCTTCATAGCTACTGAAGTCTCTTATAGCTAATTCCCTTTGAAGACTTGGTTTTAAGCCACTGAAAAATCGATCAACTTTACTTTCAGGTTGGATGATAATGCCATATGCATACCTTGCAAGTCTTGTAAAATTCGCTTCGTATATACCAACAGATTCATCATCCTTTTGCTTTAGTTCAAGAAACTCCTTCTCCATCTTTGTGCGATGAATACGAGGGAAGTACTTATTGAAAAATAAGTTCTTGAACTCGTCCCATTCCATGGACTCAATTTCATCCCTTTGCCTCATATTCTTAATAAGATTCCACCATTGGTCAGCATCACCTTCCAAACGATACACTGCTAAGATGAATTTATCATGTTCAGAACATTGAAGAACTGAAAATATCTTTTCAGTGGTACTGATCCATTGTTTAGAAACAAGTGGATCAGAAGACCCACTGAAAGAAGGTGGACGTTGCCTAATGAAGGACTCAATAGAATATTGTTCCCTTCTCTGCTCATTTGGATGTCTAGAATGATTCATAGCTTGTGTAAGTATAGCAATAAGATTTTTCACTCCATCTCCCATAACATTTGTTTGTTTAGGAGGACAATCATTGCATTGTCCATTGCATTGATCAACACGGTTCCTTCGGGTTCCAGCCATCGTCAAAAACCCAAAAAGAATAGTGTGAGAGGAAAAAATCATGCTAGGGAAAACAACATAATAAAGGGGGAGTACCTTCAATATTTATCATATTAGGTTTAATTCTATGATCGTTAGAATAATTCTAGTACTATAACCTATACGTATAATTAACCTTAGAGACATCCCTAGACATACCTTAGAAATATCTCTAGGGATCTCACTAAAGTTCTCGCATCCTAGTTTCCAAAGGTCGACTAAACCTTTCCTCTGATACCAACTGTAGAGACCCGAAGCCTCACGTACCTGAACATTACATTACTTTTGTGGAATACTTAGTACATAACAAAAACACACACACAAGAACAGTAATAGTTTAGTGTCTTTGGAAACTCGGAATGTAATCTTCTAATCGTGGGGAAAGATCTTCAACATCTCCCATAAAGATCATCCTTTTTTTTACCTAAAACCTTTCTTTATATCCTGGGGAAAAGAAAACATAAAAGGATGAGCTCAAATGCTCAGTAAGGGTAAACAAAAGAAATATCAATCACATAATATTCATAAGAACATAACATTTTTGAAATCTTAACCTGCAAAAGAGAGCATAATTTCATAACATGGGATAAATTTTAGTAGTGAAATGAAAATCCAATAATCATAACTTAAAACATGAAACTTTGTGTCATACACACATAATCATAGAGAATCATTTCTTGTTAGTCAAGACTCATTGCCAAGGCTATCTTAGTGGACAAAGTCCCTTTCTGAACCGAGTCACCCTCCTTTCAGTCCTGTTTCACTGAACCAGTATAACCTACCATTCCAGCCATGTCTATCTCATGAGATATAAAATCTTTACCCAATGCATTGGAGGGAGATATTGGTCCCACCCATCTCATAATGATACCATTCTTATGTGTGCCACAAAATCATAAATCATACATCATTGCATAACCCATGTAATAAAAATGGGAATCTTAAACATCAGGACATCATAAAACAATTCATATAAGGTAAATGAATTCATAAAAATATTTCCATCACAACATAATAAAATCAATTTAATAATAGGGATATAAATAGAACCCTTTATTATCTTAGATGGAAAATAATTATGATAAAACACTTGAACTTCATTCTTAAGGAAAATATCCTTTCTACTTCAAAAACATTTTCCTTTCTTAACATGTCATACAATTTTAAAATAAAAGAAGTTGATTAAAAATAAACTTGAAAACTTGTAATGGAAGCTTCTTGGAAATACTGTTTTAAAAATCCATTCATGCCGTATAAGTTAAAAAAAACATTCTTCTCGTACTTTTGTCGAAAAAGTCAAAAAGTACCTCGTATGAAAAACGACAAAAGATTCCTTTCATATATTTTACTAAAAACTTACAGAAGGGTAAGTTTTGATTTAAACAATTGTAGGTGGATGGAAATAATATTACATATCTAGGAAACATGGATGTGGATGATAAAATACACCCCAGTAAATTCCAAAGTATAAACAATCTCGGATAAAAATGAGATTGTGATATTTCCCTTACCTTAAGTCCGATTTGCTTCGTAAGTGTCCAAAACTACTGTATAATGATTTAAATAATGTCATTGACTTATTAAAGAATCATATTAATTGTTATGATATCATATATGGTCCACTTATGACTTTATATTACCCGTTCTTTTGTAAATTCCATGTTAAAGAGCGTTTTGGGTAAAATTGTTTCATTTGTCGTCCGTGTTTTGACTTGTAATTATTCATATGATTACTTAGATCATGATTAATTAATTCCAGAATATAAAACATGATTTATATATATATATATATATTCAGAATATACATATATATAATAAATCAGTAAATGGAAAGAAATACACCGTTCATGGAGACGGTAGGCCGTACGTACGCATGAACGTTGTTTTCGTTTCCTTATTGAGTTGAACGGAATTAAGTAGATGAAATATATATATATACACATAAATCCAGTATCATTATTATGTCATATATTTCATTATTACTTATTATATATACTTTATAATCATTCATGAATGGTTAAAATGGAGAAATGAATCTCATCGCGTCGTGGAGACGGTAGTCCGTACGTACCCACAAGCGATGATATCTTTCTCATGATTGTGGGACTGTATTGGAGTGTATGTATACTATTTCAGAATCAATATCACTTTAAAATAATAATATATAGTTATTATTTACACCATTATACCCATCCAAGTAAGGTGGTGGTGGAAAATAGATTTCACCATGGCGTGGAGACGGTATTCCGTACGTACGCACGCGAGGTGATTTCGTTTTCCGTAGGATGGATAGATGGTCAAATAGGATTGTTTAATACTTATAATAACATATCAGTATATGATTGATACTGATGTTATTACTTCATAATGAAACAACCTAAGAATAAGGTGTGGAAGAATAAATAAAGGTGAAAGAATCGGTAACGGAAATTACCTCTTCTTTGAAGCGCCTCTTTGAGACCTCCTCTTAGGGAACTAAAATTGGTCTTTGAGGAAGACCAGAACCTCTAGGATGTTGCTAGGGAAGTGGGGAAGAGAATTTTAAGGGGGTTGGCCGAGCTTGAAGGATCAAAGTAGTGTGAGGAAGAGAGGGAGGAGGTGCCCTTTTATAAGGGAGGAGAGGGGCTCCTTTGGAAAAACTAAAAATATTATTTTATTATAAAGTCAAGTTCGGTTTTAAATAGATCCAAATTGATTTATTTAGAGGCTAAGGTGGGGATGGGTCTAAATCCTCTCATCCAATAGAATTTAGACAAGTTTAGGTTCCTATTTTAAACTTATCATTTTGATTTAACATTAAGTTAAATAATTTAACTTTTACCGTGTCTTCTTGTGTTCTTACACTATAAGGTTAATAAACTTACTATAAGAAGCCAAACGAACCCAAAATTGTTTATTATTAATATATATAACCTTATATAAGTCATTTGGCCGAACCTTATATTTTTATGAATAAAATAAAAATTAATAATATAAAATTTGTTTTAAAAACTATTTTATGTCAATCTTGACACTATTTAGTAATTGATTTTTGTGAAAATCATAACAGAATTATAAGTTCGAAAAAGTTAATTAAATCAATACTAACATGTCATATTAATATAGAAAATTAGTTTAATTCATAAAAGTCTCAAATTATATTTATTTTGGTATTTATAACATCAATTATGTCAATATTTCATTAATAAGATAATTACTGCATCATCGTTGTGTCATAAATAAATTAAATTATTTAATGTCTAAAAATCACAAATAAAATACCATTATTTGGGAAATCTTTTTATCTTTCTAATGAAGATTTATAGTCGAATTTATCCTATGTATAACCCCATATTAAAAATGTTTTGGTAAATAAACTTTTATTTTAACTCTTTTAACCCTTCTTTAAATAAGTTAATAATAAATGTCCTAATCTAATCCAAGTGCGCCTAAATGGTCATATTTTATTCCTAAGTTTGTTTTTGGTCTAATTACACTTGTCCAATAGAATTAGGACATGTGTTAGGGTAACAATAATATCATTTCTACCCTTAATTACCCTATTTACTTTTAACCGTGGTAAAAAAAAATTAAAAAGTTACTATTCATCAAAAAATTATTTTCATCTCATTGAACCACATTTTACTTACTGACATCAACCGTGTCTCTCGGATTTTTGAAATTCCACTCACAGAAGCGGTAAAATTATGTTTTATGAACAATTCAGTTTTTTTTAACTACCACTTAGTGGTTTCACTATTCATCAAAAATTGAAAGTTTTCAGAAAAATACCAAAAATTAGGCCTAAGATATATTTGATATTATGAACTAAAAAATGATTTCTATTTTACAAAATTCAAAACATATCAGTTGCATTAATTAATTTAAAAATTAATTCCCGTCATCAAAACAAATTGTGTGTTCTTAAGAGATAATAACTATCAAAAGATTGACACTTGTTTATGTCTGGTTTAAATATGAAATTACATACAATGACCAAAATTGTATTAAATTGTAAAAATATATTCTAAATATACTTTAAAACCACTCAAATTAATAATTTATCACTATTAATTATTTCGATTGAAAAAGTTTTTTTTAATTTAAATTTAGTAATTTTCACTATTCATCAAAATATGAAAGTTATCCGAAAATCACCAAAATTTCACCCTAAGATAATTTCGATATTACGAATCCAAAATATGAATTCCATTTTGAAAAATAAAATTTAAAAAATTTCAAAAAGTGGTTATTACAATTCATAACGGTTAGTTTTAATAATATTTTAATAGCATATTGTTGTTTAGTGAAACTCGTTATTGCGTACTACACACGCTATCGAGGAAGGTCGTGATTGCGTGTAATGCAAGGCAAGTCAAGGATGCGTGTTGTGCAAGCTCCTTTTGGTGTAGCGTACAACACAAGACATTAATGAAATTAAAAAGAATATTTTTCATAAAATCTCGGGGTGTTACAACTGGGAAACATAAACAAAAAACCACACACAAGGACCGTAATAACATCATTATCACTCATATGAGGTTATACATAATATATAGTTATTATTTGCTAATAAATTCCCTAATCCAAGGGTTAGTGATGATCAACATGAGAAACCACTTAAGGAAAAGGACAAGGGGAAGTCACATGCGATCACTATTGGCGATGTTGAATATGACAACGATGTGGTGGAATGATTAAGTGTTTATGTAATGGGATTCCAAAATAATGTTGTATCGTGGAGTATTGGAATATTTATGTATTGGTATATTGTGGTTTTCAATGGTACCGATAACCATGGAATGTGATTGAGATATTTTTGGAATGTAGATGATATGCGCTTAATGAAGGGATAAGGAGAAAACTAAATGTTTGATAGTATTCATGAGCTCATGATTGATATAAGGACTAAGTGATATCATGGTTTGAGTATATAGATTTTTGAGGATTTTGGTATGTGGAAGGTGTTAACTTTTAACTGCATTCATGTTTTCCCTAAAGTTCAATGGGTATTCAAGAGAGTACATGATTAAGGCCTTTGAATGTTTGGAATGTGACCAACAAGACATATCTTAGGATATATGGGGATCAACGATGGTATTAAATCTCTGGTAATCGTTTTCACTATATTATGAGAGTGGACTGTAGTATTATGGATAATCCTAAATATTGGAATGGATTTTGTTGGACATAAGTTAGTATTGTTTAAGGATAGAAGTTTTTTGATATTATTGATGGGATGTTATATTAAAGTAGTTTTAGAAAAAGCACAACCTTCAGGACGGGCGACAACCCATCGCGTTGGACAAGGCTGTGGGAATCGAACCCACAACCGAAGTGCGACTGACCTTTATCGCCTACCACTGGCCTACAGGAAGTCCCTGTTTAGTAGAAACTAGTTTTATTATATTAACTAGTATGATATATGAAGTATAATTCCATTTTAGGAACCATATATGATTAATCCCACTATAGAATGACTTATGTATATTTAATAACTTTTGCTAACCTTTTGTTTGAGACAGATGGAATGACCCGTCATTCTATCACATGATCTACTAACACTTCATGAATAACAAATTCAACTTCATTTATTTAAGAGATGAAGTGGAAATTGTTCAAGTCACGAACAACAGTGAGATTGTACCAAAATAACGTAAGTGTTTATTCTAATTCAAATTCTTCAACTTTAGGGAAATGATCTTGAAAACCAAAAATGTTGTCCTAGTGCTCTTATATCTGATGAATCAGATGGTACCTTAGATCATCACAAATTTATGGCTTTGTGATTGCTGGCTTTTCCATAGCCATGTTCGCTACCACTCTCCATCAGAACATGATGGTTAGATTTTTCTTCCATATCCATATTTTCACCTATGTGGAAACCCAGTGATTAGTTTATTTGGGTAACCGTTACGTTTCATACTTTTGTTTTTAAAGATTGTTTTTGGTATTCCCTTTTACGATGTGGGTTTCTATTAAAGAAACTTTCGAGTAGTAAACCATTTATAACCCTGACGAATTTCGAGGGCGAAATTCATTTTAAGGGGGGTAGAATGTAACACCCCGAGATTTTATGAAAAATATTATTTTTAATTTCATTAATGTCTTGTGTTGTACGCTACACCAAAAGGAGCTTGCACAACACACATCCTTGACTTGCCTTGCATTACACGCAATCACGACCTTCCTCGATAGCATGTGTAGTACGCAATAACGAGTTTCACTAAACAACAATATGCTATTAAAATATTTTTAAAACTAGCCGTTATGAATAGTAATAACCACTTTTTGAAATTTTTTAAATTTTATTTCTCAAAATGGAATTCATTTTTGGATTCATAATATCGAAATTAGCTTAGCGTGAAATTTTGGCGATTTTCGGATAACTTTCATATTTTGATGAATAGTGAAAATTACTAAATTTTAATTAAAAACAACTTTTTCAATCGAAATAATTAATAGTGATAAATTATTAATTTGAGTGGTTTTAAAGTATATTTAGAATATATTTTTCAAATTTAATACAATGTTGGTCATTGGATGTAATTTCACATTTAAACCAGACATAAACAAGTGTCAATCTTTTGATAGTTATTATCTCTTAAGAACACGCTATTTGTTTTGACGACGGAAATTAATTTTTAAATTAATTAATGCAACTGATATGTTTTTGAATTTGGTAAAATAGAAATCATTTTTGAGTTCATAATATCAAATATATCTTAGGCCTAATTTTTGGTATTTTTCTGAAAACATTCAATTTTTTGATGAATAGTGAAACCACTAAGTGGTAGTTAAAAAAAACTGAATTGTTCATAAAACTTAATTTTACCACTTCTGTGAGTGGAATTTCAAAAATCCGAGAGACACGGTTGATGTCAGTAAGTAAAATGTGGTTCAATGAGATGAAAATAATTTTTTGGTGAATAGTAACTTTTTACTTTTTACCACGGTTAAAAGTAAATAGGGTAATTAAGGGTAGAAATGATATTATTATTACCCTAACACATGTCCTAATTCTATTAGACAAGTTTAACTCGACCAAAAACAAACTTAGGAATAAACTATGACCATTTAGGCCCATTTGGATTAGATTAGGACATTTATTATTAATTTATTTAAAGAAGGGTTAAAAGAGTTAAAATCAAAGTTTATTTACTAAAACATTTTTAATATGGGGTTATAAATAAGATAAATTCGACTATAAATATTAATTAGAAATCTAAAAAGATTTCCTAAATAATGTTATTTTATTTGTAATTTTTACACATTAAATAATGTAATTTATTTATGACACAACAATGATGCAGTAATTTCTTATTAATGAAATGTTGACACAATTGATGTTATAAATACCCAAATAAATATAATTTTAGACTTTTTATGAATTACACTAATTTTATAGGTTAATATGACATGTTATTATTGATTTAATTAACCTTTTTAGAACTTATCATTCTTTTATGATTTTCACAAAAATCAATTACTAAATAGTGTCCAAATTGACATAAAATAGTTTTTAAAACAAATATTATATTATTAATTGTTATTTTATTCCTAAAAATCTAATGTTCTGCCAAATGACTTATATAAGGTTATATATATTAATAATAAACAATTTGGGGTTCTTTTGGCTTCTTATAGTAATTTTATTAACCTTATAGTGTAAGAACACAAGAAGACACGGTAAAAGTAAAATTATTTAACTAAATGTTAAATCTAAATGATAAGGTTAAAATAGGAACCTAAACTTGTCTAAATTCTATTGGATGATAGAATTTAGACCCATCCCCCACCTTATCCTCGAAATAAATCAATTTGGAGCTATTTAAAACCGAACTTGACTTTATAATAAAATAATATTTTTAGTTTTTCCAAAGGAGCCCCTCTCCTCCCTTATAAAAGGGCACCTCCTCCCTCTCTTCCTCACACAACTTTGAGCCTTCAAGCTCGGACAACACCTGCCAAATTCTCTTCTCCACTTCCCTAGAAACATCCTAGAGGTTCTGGTCTTCCTCAAAGACCAATTTTAGTGACCTAAGAGGAGGTCTCAAAGAGGCACTTCAAAGAAGAGGTAATTTCCGTTACCGATTCTTTCACCTTTATTTCTTCTTCCACTTCTTCTTCTTAGGTTGTTTCATTATGAAGTAATAAAATAAGTATCAATCATATACTGATATGTTATTATAAGTATGAAAAAATCCTATTTCACCATCTATCCATCCTACGGAAAATGAAATCACCGCGCGTGCATACGTATGGAATACCGTCTCCACACCGTGGTGAAATCTATTTTCCACCACCACCTTACTTGTATGGGTATAATGGTGTAAATAATAACTATATACTATTATTTTAAAGTGATATTGATTCTGAAATAGTATACATACATCCCAATACAGTCCCACTATCATGAGAACGATATCATCGCTCGTGCGTACGTACGGACTACCGTCTCCACAACGCGATTAGATTCATTCTCCACTTTAACCATTCATGAATGATTATAAAGTATATATAATAAGTAATCGTGAAATATATGACATAATAATGATACTGGATTTATGTGTATATATATATATATGTATGTCATCTACTTAATTCCGTTCAACTCAATAAGGAAACGAAAACAGTGTTCATGCGTACGTACGGCCTACCGTCTCCATGAACGGTGTATTTCTTTCCATTTACTGATTTATTATATATATGTATATTCTGAATATATATATATATATCATGTTTTATATTCTGGAATTAAGTAATCATGATCTAAGTAATCATATGAATAATTACAAGTCAAAACACGGACGACAAATGAAACAATTTTACCCAAAACGCTCTTTAACATGGAATTTAAAAAGAACGGGTAATGTAATGTCATAAGTGAACCATATATGATATCATAACAATGAATATTATTCTGTAATAAGTCAATGACATTATTTAAATCATTATACCGGAGTTTCGGACACTTACGAAGCAAATCGGACTTAAGGTAAGGGAAATATCACAATCTCATTTTTATCCGAGATTGTTTATACTTTAATATTTACTGGGGTGTATTTTATCATCCACATCTATGTTTCCTCACTATGTAATATTATTTCCATCCACCTAAAATTGTTTAAATCCAATTTTACCCTTCGGTGAGTTTTTAGTAAAGGATACGAAAGGAATCTTTTGTCGTTTTTCGTACGAGGTACTTTTTGACTTTTCCGACAAAAGTACGAAGAATGTTTTTTTAACTTATACGGCATGAATGGAATTTTGAAACATTATTTCCAAGAAGCTTCATTTACAAGTTTTCAAGTTTATTTTTAATCAACTTCTTTTAGTATAGAATTGTACGACATGTTAAGAAAGGAAAAGTGTTTTTGAAGCAGAAAGGATATTTTCCTCAAAAATGGAGTTCAAGTATTTTATCAAAATTATTTTCCATCTAAGAAAATAAAGGATTCTGTTTATATCCCTATTATTACATTGATTTGATTATGTTGTAATGAAATTATTTTTATGAATTCCTTTATCTTATATGAATTGTTTTATGAAGTCATGTTGTTTAAGATTCCCATTTTTATTACATGGGTTATGCTATGATGTATGGTTTATGATTTTGTGGCACACATAAGAATAGTATCATTATGAGATGGGTGGGACCTATATCTCACTCCAATGCATTGGGTAAAGATTTTATATCTCATGAGATAGACATGGCTGGAATGGTAGGTTATACCGGTTCAGTGAAACAGGACTGAAACGAGGGTGACTCGGTTCAGAAAGGGACTTTGTCCACTAAGATAGTCTTGGCAATGAGTCTTGACTAATAAGAAATGATTCTCTATGATTATGTGTGTATGTCACAAAGTTTAATGTTTTAAGTTATGATTATTGTGATTAAATTTCACTTCCATGAGTTATCCTAGGTTATGAAATTATGATCTCTTTTACAGGTTAATATTTCCAAAAGTTATGTGCTTATGTTTATGATGTGATTGATATTTCTTTTGTTTACCCTTACTGAGCATTTGAGCTCACCCTTTTATGTTTTCTTTTCCCCATGATATAAAGAAAGGTTTTTGGTAAAAAAAAGGAAGATCTTTATGGGTGATGTTGAAGATCTTTCACCACGATTAGAAGATTACATTCCGATTTTCCAAATACACTAAACTATTACGGTCCTTGTGTGTGTGTTTTTGTTATGTATTAAGTATTCCGCAAAAGTAATGTAAGATTTTATGTACTAAGTATTCCGCAAAAGTAATGTAATATTTTATGTACTAAGTATTCCTCAAAATTATATATATATATATACTCAATTTTGTGTGTGTGTTTTTCGCATATCGCGAGCTTCCTCGATAGCGTGTGTAGTACGCAATACCGAGTTTCACTAAACAACGATATGCTTTTAAAATATTATTAAAACTAGCCATTATGAATAGTAATACCCACTTTTTGAAATTTTGTAAATTTTATTTTTCAAAATGGACTTCATTTTTGGATTCGGAATATCGAAATTAGCTTAGGGTGAAATTTTGGTACTTTTCGGATAACTTTCATATTCTGATGAATAGTGAAAATTACTAAATTTTAATTAAAAACAACTTTTTTAATCGAAATAATTAATAGCGATAAATTATTAATTTGAGTGATTTTAAAGTATATTTAGAATATATTTTTACAATTTAATACAATGTTGGTCATTGGATGTAATTTCACATTTAAAACAGTTATAAACAAGTGTCAATCTTTTGATAGTTATTATCTCTTAAAAACACGCTATTTGTTTTGACGATGGGAATTAATTTTTGAATTAGTTAATGTAACTGATATGTTTTGAATTTGGTAAAATAGACATCATTTTTGAGTTCATAATATCAAATATAGCTTAGGCCTAATTTTTGGTATTTTTCTGAAAACTTTCAATTTTTGATGAATAGTGAAACCACTAAGTGGTTGTTAAAAAAACTGAATTTTTCATAAAACTTAATTTTACCACTTCTGTGAGTGAAATTTTGAAAATCCGAGAGACACGGTTGATGTCAGTAAGTAAAATGTGGTTCAATGAGATGAAAATAAATTTTTGGTGAATAGTAACTTTTTACTTTTTTTTACCACGGTTAAAAGTAAATAGGGTAATTAAGGGTAAAAATGATATTATTATTACCCTAACACATGTCATAATTCTATTGGACAAGTGTAATTCGACCAAAAACAACCTTAGGAATAAAATATGACCATTTAGGCCCACTTGGATTAGATTAGGACATTTATTATTAATTTATTTAAAGAAGGGTTAAAATAGTTAAAATCAATGTTTAATAAGTAAATCGTTATTAATATAGGGTTATACATAAGATAAATTCGACTATAAATATTCATTAGAAATATAAAAAGATTTCCTACATAATGGTATTTTATTTGTGATTTTTAGACATTAAATAATTTAATTTATTTATGACACAACAATGATGCAGGAATTATCTTATTAATGAAATATTGACATAATTGATGTTATAAATACACAAATAAATATAATTTGAGAGTTTTTATGAATTCCACTAATTTTCAAGGTTAATATGACATTTTAGTATTGATTTAATTAACTTTTATCGAACTTATCATTTTGTTATGATTTTCACAAAAATCAATTACTAAATAGTGTCAAAATTGACATAAAATAGTTTTTAAAACAAATATTATATTAGTAATTGTTATTTTATTCCTAAAAATCTAAGGTTCGGCCAAATGACTTAGATAAGGTTATATATATTAATAATAAACAACTTGGGGTTCGTTTGTCTTGTTATAGTAAGTTTATTAACCTTATAGTGTAAGAACACAAGAAGACACGGTAAAAGTAAAATTATTTAACTTAATGTTAAATCTAAATGATAAGGTTAAAATAGGAACCTAAAGTTGTCTAAATTCTATTGGATGAGAGGATTTCGACCCATCCCCACTTTATCTTTGAAATAAATCAATTTGGAGCTATTTAAAACCGAATTTGACTTTATAATAAAATAATAGTTTTCGTTTTTCCAAAGGTACCCCTCTCCTCCCTTATAAAAGGGCACCTCCTCCGTCTCTTCCTCACACAACTTTGAGCCTTCATGCTCGGCCAACCTCTGCCAAATTCTCTTATCCACTTCCCTATAAACATTATAGAGGTTCTGGTCTTCCTCAAAGACCAATTTTGGTACCCTAAGAGGAGGTCTCAAAGAGGCTCTTCAAAGAAGAGGAGGTTCGGACACTTACGAAGCAAATCAGACCTAAGGTAAGGGAAATATCACAATCTCATTTTTATCCGAGATTGTTTATACTTTGGTATTTACTGGGGTGTATTTTATCATCCACATCCATTTTTCCTCAATATGTAATATTATTTCCATCCACCTACAATAGTTTATATCCAATTTTACCCTTCGGTGAGTTTTTAGTAAAAGATATGAAAGGAATCTTTTGTCGTTTTTTGTACGAGGTACTTTTTGACTTTTCCAACAAAAGTACGTAGAATGTTTTTTAACTTATACGGAATGAATGGATTTTTAAAACATTATTTCCAAGAAGCTTCCTTAACAAGTTTTCAAGTTTATTTTTAATCAACTTCTTTTAGTTTAAAATTGTATGACATGTTAAGAAAGGAAAAGTGTTTTTGAAGTAGAAAGGATATTTTCCTCAAGAATGAAGTTCAAGTGTTTTATCAAAATTATTTTCCATCTAAGATAATAAAGGGTTCTGTTTTTATCCCTATTATTACATTGATTTGATTATGTTGTGATGGAATTATTTTAATGAATTCCTTTATCGTATATGAATTGTTTTATGATGTCACGATGTTTAAGAATCCCATTTTTATTACATGGGTGATTCTATGATGTATGATTTATGATTTTATGGCACACATAAGAATGTTATCATTATGAGATGGGTGGGACCTATATCTCCCTCCAATGAATTGGGTAAAGATTTTATATCTCATGAGATAGACATGGCTGGAATGGTAGGTTATACCGGTTCAGTGAAACAGGACTGAAACGAGGGTGACTCGGTTTAGAAAGGTACTTTGTCCACTAAGATAGTCTTGTAAATGATTATTGACTAATAAGATATGATTCTCTATGATTATTTGTGTATGCCACAAAGTTTCATGTTTTAAGTTATGATTATTGGGATTTCATTTCACTACTATGATTTATCCCATGTTATGAAATTATGCTCTCTTTTGCAGGTTAAGATTTCCAAAATGTTATGTTCTTATGAATATGATGTGATTGATATTTCTTTTGTTTATCCTTACTGAGCATTTGAGCTCACCCTTTTATGTTTTCTTTTCCCCAGGATATAAAGAAAGGTTTTAGGTAAAAAAAAAGGGAAGATCTTTATGGGAGATGTTTAAGATCTTTCACCACGTTTAGAAGATTATATTCCGTATTTCCAAAGACACTAAACTATTACAGTCCTTGTGTGTCTGTTTTTGTTATGTATTAAGTATTCCGCAAAAGTGATGTAATGTCCATGTACGTCTAGCTTCGGGTCTCTACAGTTGGTATTAGAGGAAAGGTTTAATCAACCTTTGGAAACTAGGATACGAAAACGTTAGTGAGATCCCTAGAGATATTTCTAAGGTATGTCTAGGGATGTACCTAAGGATAAGTATACTTATAGGATATAGTCCTAGAACTATGGTAACGATATTAGATTAAACCAAAGATGTTACATATTGAAGTTACTCCCCCTTTATTATGGTTTTTGCCTCTCACACTATTCTTTTTGGGTATTAGAAAATGGCTGGAAACAAGATGATTCACGATAATGGAGGATATGATGGACAATTGAATGATATTTTTCATGAGGAACCAAATGAAATGGGATTTGGAAGTCCAAACATCATTATTATGCCGAATCAGTAATCTCATAATATGATTAATAAAGTAAAATTTGGTAAGTTTCCTGACTCGGCTAATAAGAGAAAGATGGAGTTTCATGATGATCATAGAGGAAAGAAAGTTCAATTTCCCCTATGTAAATCATGTGGGAAGAGGCATCAAGGAGAATGTTTCAAAGGAACTGGAAGATGCTTTGGGTGTGGAAAAGAAGGACACAAAGCCAGTAAGTGCAAAGGAAAAGGTTCAGTTAACACCAGGGATGAGGATAATGATATTGCTACGACATCAACAATGGTTAAATGTTTTAAATGTGGAATGTATGGGCATTATGCAAACCAATTCCCTAAGGGAAAGACTCATGAAGAGAATCAGTATGGTCGTATGGGTAGTATTTATGTTGATGATGATGAAGAGACTACAAATGATAAGTGAGATGAAAGAATTGTTGAAGCTCGGTCAATGGTTTAAGAATGTAGTGGAATGATTACATGTTTATCATGTGTAATGTTGTATAAGTAATCTCATGGTACTATGGAAAAAAGAGACATCTAAGGATTTTTACACTGTTGTCTTTCCTTGAGTTTTCAAAGTGTATGATTAATGGTACCAGTATCCATGAAAGGTTATTCAGATATTTTTGGAATGTAGATGATATGCGCATAATGAAGGGATAAGGAGAAAATTAAATGTTTGATAGTATTCATGAGCTCATGACTGATATAAGGAGAAGTTTATATCATGGTTTGAGTATATATAATTTTTGGATTTTGGTATGTGGAAAGAGTTAACTTTTGACAGCATTCATGTTTACACTAAGGTTTAATGGGTATTCATTTTTCAAGAGAATACATGATCAAGGCCTTCTAATGTTTGGAATGTGACCAACAAGACATATCTTATGATATATGGGGATCAATGATGGAATTAAATCTATGGTAATCGTTTTCACTATATTATGAGATTGGAATGCAATATTATGGATAAGCCTAAAGATTGGAATGGATTATGTTGGACATAAGTTATTATTGTTTAAGGATAGAAGTTTTTTCGATATTATTGATGGGATGTTATAGTAATATAGTTTTAGAAAAGGACAACCTACAGGATGGGCGATAGCCCATCGCGTCGGACAAGGCCGTGGGAATCAAACCCACAACCGAAGTGCGACTGGACTTTATTGCCTACCACTGGCCTACAGGAAGTCCCTGTTTAATAGAAACTAGTTTTATTATATTAAGTAGTATGATATATGAAGTATAAGTCCATTTTAGGAACCATATATGATTAATCTCACTATAGATGGACTTATGTACTTTTTGATAACTTTTCTATCCTTTTGTTTGAGATAGATGGAATTACCCATCATTCTATCA
This sequence comes from Viscum album, assembly GCA_963277665.1. Lineage (NCBI taxonomy): Eukaryota > Viridiplantae > Streptophyta > Magnoliopsida > Santalales > Viscaceae > Viscum > Viscum album. The sequence continues at coordinate 925,147,072 of OY728120.1, forward strand.
CATGATCTGCTATCACATCACGAATGAAAAATTCAACTTCATTTATTTAAGAGATGAAGTGGAAATTGTCCAAAGAACGACCAACAGTGAGACTATACCGAAATCACGAAAGTATTTCTTCTAATTCCGATTTCATCAACTTTAGGGAAACGATCTTGAAAACCAAAAATGTTGTCCTAGTGATCTTATATCTGATGAATCATATGGTACCTTAGATCGTCACAAATTTATGGATTTGTGTTTGCGGGCTTTTCCATAGCCATGTTCTCTACCACTCTCCATCAGAAATGATGGTTAGATTTCTCTTCCATATCCATATTTTCACCAATGTGGGAACCCAATGATTAGTTTATTTGGGTAACCATTACGTTTCATACTTTTGTTTTTAAAGATTGGTTTTGGTATTCCTTTTTACGATGTGGGTTTCTATCAAAGAAACTTTCGAATAGTAAACCATTTATAACCCCGACGAATTTCGAGGGCGAAATTCATTTTAAGGGGGGTAGAATGTAACACCTCGAGATTTTATGAAAAATATTCTTTTCATTAATGTCTTGTGTGGTACGCTACACCAAAAGAAGCTTTCACAACACACATCCTTGACTTGCCTTGCATTACCCGCAATCGCGAGCTTCCTCGATAGCGTGTGTAGTACACAATACCGAGTTTCACGAAACAACGATATGCTATTAAAATATTATTAAAACTAGCCGTTATGAATAGTAATAACCACTTTTTGAAATTTTGTAAATTTTATTTTTCAAAATGGACTTCATTTTTGGATTCAGAATATCGAAATTAGCTTAGGGTGAAATTTTGGTACTTTTCGGATAACTTTCATATTCTGATGAATAGTGAAAATTACTAAATTTTAATTAAAAACAACTTTTTTAATCGAAATAATTAATAGTGATAAATTATTAATTTGAGTGGTTTTAAAGTATATTTAGAATATATTTTTACAATTTAATACAATGTTGGTCATTGGATGTAATTTCACATTTAAAACAATTATAAACAAGTGTCAATCTTTTGATAGTTATTATCTCTTAAAAACACGCTATTTGGTTTGACTACGGGAATTAATTTTTAAATTAGTTAATGTAACTGATATGTTTTGAATTTGGTAAAATAGAAATCATTTTTGAGTTCATAATATCAAATATATCTTAGGCTTAATTTTTGGTATTTTTCTGAAAACTTTCAATTTTTGATGAATAGTGAAACCACTAAGTGATAGTTAAAAAAACTGAATTTTTCATAAAACTTAATTTTATCACTTCTGTGAGTGGAATTTAGAAAATCCGAGAGACACGGTTGATTTCAATAAGTAAAATGTGGTTCAATGAGATGAAAATAAATTTTTGGTGAATAGTAACTTTTTACTTTTTTTACCACGGTTAAAAGTAAATAGAGTAATTAAGGGTAAAAATGATATTATTATTACCCTAACACATGTCCTAATTCTATTGGACAAGTGTAATTCGACCAAAAACAACCTTAGGAATAAAATATGACCATTTAGGCCCACTTGGATTAGATTAGGACATTTATTATTAATTTATTTAAAGAAGGGTTAAAATATTTAAAATCAAATTTTAATAAGTAAATCATTTTTAATATTGGGTTATACATAAGATAAATTCGACTATAAATATTCATTAGAAAGATAAAAAGATTTCCTACATAATGGTATTTTATTTGTAATTTTTAGACATTAAATAATTTAATTTATTTATGTCACAACGATGATGCAGTAATTATCTTATTAATGAAATATTGACATAATTGATGTTATAAATACCCAAATAAATATAATTTGAGAGTTTTTATGAATTCCACTAAATTTATAGGTTACTATGACATGTTAGTATTTATTTAATTAACTTTTTTCGAACTTATAATTTTGTTATGAGTTTCAAAAAAATCAATTACTAAATAGTGTCAAAATTGACATAAAATAGTTTTTAAAAGAAATATTATATTAGTAATTGTTATTTTATTCCTAAAAATCTAAGGTTCGGCCAAATGACTTAGATAAGGTTATATATATTAATAATAAACATCTTGGGGTTCGTTTGGCTTGTTATAGTAAGTTTATTAACCTTATAGTGTAAGAACACAAGAAGACACGGTAAAAGTAAAATTATTTAACTTAATGTTAAATCTAAATAATAAGGTTAAAATAGGAACCTAAACTTGTCTAAATTCTATTGGATGAGAGGATTTCGACCCATCCCCACTTTAGCTTATAAATAAATCAATTTGGAGCTATTTAAAACTGAATTTTACTTTATAATAAAATAATAGTTTTAGTTATTCCAAAGGTACCCCTCTCCTCCCTTATAAAAGGGCACCTCCTCCCTCTCTTCCTCACACAACTTTGAGCCTTCAAGCTCGGCCAACCTCTGCCAAATTCTCTTCTCCACTTCCCTAGAAACATCCTAGAGGTTCTGGTCTTCCTCAAAGACCAATTTTGGTACCCTAAGAGGAGGTCTCAAAGAGGCGCTTCAAAGAAGAGGAGGTTCGGACACTTACGAAGCAAATCAGACCTAAGGTAAGGGAAATATCACAATCTCATTTTTATCAGAGATTGTTTATACTTTTGTATTTACTGGGGTGTATTTTATCATCCACATCCATGTTTCCTCAATATGTAATATTATTTCCATCCACCTACAATAGTTTATATCCAATTTTACCCTTCGGTGAGTTTTTAGTAAAAGATATGAAAGGAATCTTTTGTCGTTTTTCGTACGAGGTACTTTTTGACTTTTCCAACAAAAGTACGTAGAATGTTTTTTTAACTTATACGACATGAATGTATTTTTAAAACATTATTTCCAAGAAGCTTCCTTTACAAGTTTTGAAGTTTATTTTTAATCAACTTCTTTTAGTTTAAAATTTTATGACATGTTAAGAAAGGAAAAGTGTTTTTGAAGTAGAAAGGATATTTTCCTCAAGAATGAAGTTCAAGTGTTTTATCAAAATTATTTTCTATCTAAGATAATAAAGGGTTCTGTTTTTATCCCTATTATTACATTGATTTGATTATGTTGTGACGGAATTATTTTTATGAATTCCTTTATCGTATATGAATTGTTTTATGATGTCACGATGTTTAAGAATCCCATTTTTATTACATGGGTTATTCTATGATGTATGATTTATGATTTTGTGACACACATAAGAATGGTATCATTATGAGATGGGTGGGACCTATATCTCCCTCCAATGCATTGGGTAAAGATATTGTATCTCATGAGATAGACATGGCTGGAATGGTAGGTTATACCAGTTCAGTGAAACAGGACTAAAACGAGGGTGACTCGGTTCAGAAAGGGACTTTGTCCACTAAGATAGTCTTGGAAATGAGTCTTGACTAATAAGATATGATTCTCTATGATTATGTGTGTATTCAAAAAAGTTTCATGTTTTAAGTTATGATTATTGGGATTTCATTTCACTACTATGATTTATCCCATGTTATGAAATTATGCTCTCTTTTGCAGGTTAAGATTTCCAAAATGGTATGTTCTTATGAATATGATGTGATTGATATTTCTTTTGTTTATCCTTACTAAGCATTTGAGATCACCCTTTTATGTTTTCTTTTCCCCAGGATATAAAGAAAGGTTTTAGGTAAAAAAAAGGGAAGATCTTTATGGGAGATGTTGAAGATCTTTCACCACGTTTAGAAGATTATATTCCAAGTTTCCAAAGACACTAAACTATTACGGTCCTTGTGTGTCTGTTTTTGTTACATTTGCGGAATACTTAGTACATAACAAAAACACACACACAAGGATCGTAATAGTTTAGTGTCTTTGGAAACTCGAAATATAATCTTCTAATCCTGGTGAAAGATCTTCAACATATCCCATAAAGATCTTCTTTTTTTTATACCTAAAACCTTTCTTTATATCCTGGGGAAAAGAAAACATAAAAGCGTGAGCTCAAATGCTCAGTAAGGGTAAACAAAAGAAATATCAATCACATCATATACATAAGCACATAACTTTTGGAAATATTAACCTGTAAAAGAGATCATAATTTCATAACCTGGGATAACTCATGGCAGTGAAATGTAATCACAATAATCATAACTTTAAACATTAAACTTTTTGGCATACACACATAATCATAGAGAATCGTTTCTTATTAGTCAATACTCATTGCCAAGATTATCTTAGTGGAAAAATTCCCTTTCTGAACCGAGTCACCCTCGTTTCAGTCCTATTTCACTGAATCGGTATAACCTACCATTCCAGCCTTGTCTATCTCATGAGATATAAAATCTTTACCCAATGCATTGGAGGGATATATAGGTCCCACCCATCTCATAATGATACCATTCTTATGTGTGCCACAAAATCATAAACCATACATCATAGCATAACCCATGTAATAAAAATGGGATTCCTAAACAACATGACATCATAAAAAAATTCATATAAGATAAAGGAATTCATAAAAATAATTTCATCACAACATAATCAAATCAATGTAATAATAGGTATAAAAACAGAACCCTTTATTATCTTAGATGGAAAATAATTTTGATAAAACACTTGAACTCCATTCTTGAGGAATATATCCTTTCTACTTCAAAAACACTTTTCATTTCTTAACATGTCCTAAAATTATAACTAAAAGAAGTTGATTAAAAATAAAAGTGAAAACTTGTAAAGGAATCTTCTTGGAAATAATGTTTTAAAAATCCATTCATGCCGTATAAGTTAAAAAAACATTCTTCGAACTTTTTTCGGAAAAGTCAAAAAGTACCTCGTACGAAAAACGACAAAAGATTCCTTTCATATATTTTACTAAAAACTCACCAAAGGGTAAAATTGGATTTAAAAAATTGTAGGTGGATGGAAATAACATTAAATATTGAGGAAACATGGATGTGGATGATAAAATACACCCCAGTAAATGCCAAAGTATAAACAATCTCAGATAAAAATGAGATTGTGATATTTCCCTTACCTTAGGTCCGATTTGCTTCGTAAGTGTCCGAACCTCCTGTATAATGATTTAAATAATGTCATTTACTTATTACAGAATCATATTCATTGTTATAATATCATATATGGTTCACTTATGACTTTATATTACCCGTTCTTTTGTAAATTCCATGTTAAAGAGCGTTTTGGTTAAAATTGTTTCATTTGTCGTAGGTGTTTGGACTTGTTATTCTTGACATTATTATTACTTATACCATGATTTACTTACTTCTAGAATATAAAACATGATTTATATATCATATATATTTAGTATATATATATATATATATAATAGATAGATAAATGAAATGAAACACACCGTTCATGGAGACGGTAGTCCGTACGTACGCATGAACGCTGTTTTCCTTTCCTTATTGTCTTGAATGGAAGTAAGTAGATGACATACATATATATATATATACATAAATCCAGTAGATTTAACATGTCATATATTTCATTATTATTCATTATATATACTTTATAATCATTCATGAATGGTTAATGTGGAGAATGAATCTCATCGCGTCGTGGAGACGGTAGTCCGTACGTACGCACGAGCGATGATATCGTTCTCATGATCGTGGGACTGTATTGGAGTGTATGTATACTATTTCAGAATAAATATCACTTTAAAATAATAATATATAGTTATTATTTACACCATTATACCGATCCAAGTAAGGTGGTGGTGGAAAATAGATTTCACCATGGCGTGGAGACGGTATTCCGTACGTACGCACGCGCAGTGATTTTGTTTTCCATAGGATGGATAGATGGTGAAATAGGGTTGTTTCATACTTATAATAACATATCAGTATATGAGTGATACCGATGTTATTACTTCATAAGGAAACAACCTAAGAAGAAGAAGTGGAAGAAGAAATAAAGGTGAAAGAATCGGTAAAGGAAATTACCTCTTCTTTGAAGTGCTTCTTTGAGACCTCCTTTTAGGGCACTAAAATTGGTCTTTGAAGAAAACCAGAACCTCTAGGATGTTTCTAGGGAAGTGGAGAAGAGAATTTGGCAGGGGTTGGCCGAGCATGAAGGCTCAAAGTTGTGTAAGGAAGAGAGAGGGAGGAGGTGCCCTTTTATAAGGGAGGAGAGGGGCACCTTTGGAATAACTAAAAATATTATTTTATTGTAAAGTCAATTTAGGTTTTAAATAGCTCCAAATTGATTTATTTCTAGGCTAAGGTGGGGATGGGTCGAAATCCTCTCATACAATAGAATTTAGACAAGTTTAGGTTCCTCTTTTAACCTTATCATTTAGATTTAACATTAAGTTAAATAATTTTACTTTTACCGTGTCTTTTTGTGTTCTTACACTATAAAGTTAATAAACTTACTATAAGAAGCCAAACGAACCCCAAATTGGTTATTATTAATATATATAACCTTATCTAAGTCATTTGGCCGAACCTTAGTTTTTTAGGAATAAAATAACAATTAATAATATAATATTTGTTTTAAAAACTATTTCATGTCAATTTTGACACTATTTAGTAATTGATTTTTTTGAAAATCATAACAGAATGATAAGTTCTAAAAAGTTAATTAAATCAATAATAACATGTCATATTAACCTGTAAAATTATTGGAATTCATGAAAAGTCTCAAATTATATTTATTTGGGTATTTATAACATCAATTATGTCAATATTTCATTAATAAGATAATTACTGCATCATCGTTGTGTCATAAATAAATTAAATTATTTAATGTATAAAAATTACAAATAAAATACCATTATGTAGGAAATCTTTTTAGATTTCTAATGAATATTTAAAATCGAATTTATCTTATGTATAACCCTATATTAAAAATTTTTTAGTAAATAAACTTTTATTTTAACTCTTTTAACTTTTCTTTGAATTAAATAATAATAAATGTCCTAATCTAATCCAAGTGGGCCTAAATGGTCATATCTTATTCTTAAGCTTGTTTTTTGTCGAATTACACTTATCCAATAGAATTTGGACATGTGTTAGGGTAATAATAATATCATTTTTACCCTTAATTACCCTATTTACTTTTAACCGTGGTAAATAAAAGTAAAAAGTTACTATTCACCAAAAATTATTTTCATCTCATTTAACCACATTTTACTTACTGACATCAAACGTGTCTCTCGGATTTTTGAAATTCCACTCATAGAAGCGGTAAAATTAAGTTTTATGAAAAATTCAGTTTTTTTAACTACCACTTAGTGGTTTCACTATTCATCAAAAATTGAAAGTTTTCAGAAAAATACCAAAAATTAGGCCTAAGCTATATTTGATATTATGAACTCAAAAATGATTTCTATTTTACCAAATTCAAAACATATCAGTTGCATTAATTAATTTAAAAATTAATTCCCTGCGTCAAAACAAAAGGCGTGTTTTTAAGAGATAATAACTATCAAAAGATTGACACTTGTTTATAACTGGTTTAAATGTGAAATTACATCCAATGACCAACATTGTATTAAATTGTAAAAATATATTCTAAATATACTTTAAAACCACTCAAAATAATAATTTATCACTATTAATTATTTCGATTGAAAAAGTTGTTTTTAATTAAAATTTAGTAATTTCCACTATTCATCAAAATATGAAAGTTATCCGAAAATTACCAAAATTTCACCCTAAGCTAATTTCGATATTCTGAATCCAAAAATGAAATCCATTTTGAAAAATAAAATTTACAAAATTTCAAAAAGTGGTTATTACTATTCATAACAGCTAGTTTTAATAATATTTTAATAGCATATTGTTGTTTAGTGAAACTCGTTATTGCGTACTACACACGCTATCGAGGAAGGTCGCGATTGCATGTAATGAAAGGCAAGTCAAGGATGCGTGTTGTGCAAGCTCCTTTTGGTGTTGCGTACAACACAAGAAATTAGTGAAATTAAAAAGAATATTTTTCATAAAATCTTGGGTTGTTACATTCTACCCCCCTTAAAATGAATTTCCCCAAGAAATTCGTCGGGGTTATAAATGGTTTACTATTTGAAAGTTTCTTTAATAGAAACCCACATCGTAAAAAGGAATACCAAAACCAATCTTTAAAAATGAAAGTATGAAACGTAACGGTTACCCAAATAAACTAATTACTGGGTTTCCACATAGGTGAAAATATGGATATGGAAGAAAAATCTAACCATCATGTTCTGATGGAGAGTGGTAGAGAACATGGCTATGGAAAAGCCAACAATCAAAAATCCATAAATTTTTGATGATCTAAGGTACCATCTGATTAATCAGATATAAGAGCACTAGGACAACATTTTTGTTTTTCAAGATCATTTCCCTCAAGTTGAAGAATTTGAATTAGAATGAATACTTACTTTATTTTGGTACAATATTATTGTTGTTCATGCCTTGAACAATTTCCAATTCATCTCTTAAATAAATGAAGTTGAATTTGTTATTTGTGAAGTGTTAGCAGATCATGTGATAGAATGACAGTTCATTCCATCTGTCTCAAACAAAAGGTTAGCAAAAGTTATTAAATATACATAAGTCGATCTATAGTGAGATTAATCATATATGGTTCCTAAAATGGACTTATACTTCATATATCATACTGCTTAATATAATAAAACTTGTTTCTACTAAACAGGGACATCTTGTAGGCCAGTGGTAGGCGATAAAGGCCAGTCGCACTTCGGTTGTGGGTTCGATTCCCACAGCCTTGTCCGATGCGATGGGTTGTCGCCCGTCCTGTAGGTTGTCCTTTTTCTAAAACTACATTACTATAACATCCCATTAATAATATCAAAAAAAAGTTCTATCCTTAAACAATACTAACTTATGTCCAACATAATCCATTCTAATCTTTAGGCTTATCTAAAATTCTATGGCCCACTCTCATAACATAGTGAAAACGATTACCAGAGATTTAATACCATCGTTGATCCCCATATATCATAAGATAGGTTTTGTTGGTCACATTCCAAACATTCAAAGTCCTTAATCATGTATTCTCTTGAATACCCATTGAACCTTAGTGAAAACATGAATGCAGTTAAAAGTTAACACTTTCCACATACCAAAATCCAAAAATTCTATATACTCAAACCATGATATAACCTTCTCCTTATATTAGTCATGAGCTCATGAATACGGTCAAACATTTCATTTTCTCTAGGGATGTCTCTATGGTTAAGTATACGTATAGGTTATAGTACTAGAATTACGCTAACGATCATAGAATTAAACCTAAGATGTTAGATATTGAAGGTACTCCCCCTTTATTATGTTGTTTTCCCTAGCATGATTTTTGCCTCTCACACTATTCTTTTTGGGTTTTAGACGATGGCTGGAACCCGAAGGAACCGTGTTGATCAATACAATGGACAATGCAATGATTTTCCTCCTAAACAAACAAATTTTATGGGATATGGAGTGCAAAATCTTATTGTTATACTTACACAAGCTATGAATCATTCTGGACTTCCAAATGAGCAGAGAAGGGAACAATATTCTATTGAGTCCTTCATGAGGCAACGTCCAACTTCTTTCAGTGGGTCTTCTGATCCACTTGTTGCTGAACAATGGATCAGTATCACTGAAAAGATATTTTCAGTTCTTCAATGTTCTGAACATGATAAAGTCATCTTAGCAGTATATCGTTTGGAAGGTGAAGCTGATCAATGCAGGAATCTTATCAAGAATACGAGGCCAAGAGATGAAATTGAGTCCATGGAATGGGACGAGTTCAAGAACTTGTTTTTCAGTAAGTACATGCCTCGTATTCTTCAAACAAAGATGGAGAAGGAGTTTCTTGGACTAAAGAAAAAGGATGATGAATCTGTTGGTATATACGAAGCGAATTTTACAAGACTTGCAAGGTATGCATCTGGCATTATCATCCAACCTGAAAGTAAAGTTGATCGATTTTTCAGTGGCTTAAAACCAAGTCTTCGAAGTGAATTAGCTATAAGAGACTTTAGTAGCTATGAAGAAATTGTGTGTTGTGCTATCAAGGTAGAAATGGAAGTTGATGTTACATATCCATCTCATGGTTTTGACAAGAAACGAAAGATGGAGTTCAAGGAGAAATTTCAGAATAATGGTGAAAAGAAGATGAATGTTTCCTTATGCTCAAAGTGTGGAAAGAAGCATGGTGGAGATTGTCTTAAAGGGACTAGAAAATGTTTTAATTGTGGAAAAGAAGGTCATCGAGCAGCTGAGTGTTGAGGTAATGGAAAAGGGTTTCTAATGATGTGAATAAAGCAAACACTGCAGAGAACGCACCACCAACACTTCAATGCTTCAAGTGCAAGGAAATGGGGCATTATGCTAATAAATGCCTTAATCTAAGGGTTAGTGATGATCAACATGAGCAACCACTTAAGGAAAAGGACAAGGGGAAGTCACATGCGATCACTATTGGCGATGTTGAATATGACAACGATGTGGTGGAATGATTAAGTGTTTATGTAATGGGATTCCAAAATAATGTTGTATCATGGAGTATTGGAATATTTATATATTGGTCTATTGTGGTTTTCAACGGTACCGGTAACCATGGAATGTGATTGAGATATTTTTGGAATGTAGATTATATGCGCATAATGAAGGGATAAGGAAAAAATTAAATGTTTGATAGTATTCATGAGCTCATGATTGATATAAGGACTAAGTGATATCATGGTTTGAGTATATAGATTTTTGAGGATTTTGGTATGTGGAAGGTGTTAACTTTTAACTACATTCATGTTTTCACTAAAGTTCAATGGGTATTCAATAAAGTACATGATTAAGGACTTTGAATGTTTGGAATGTGACCAACAAGACATATCTTAGGATATATGGGGATCAACGATGGTATTAAATCTCCGGTAATCGTTTTCACTATATTATAAGAGTGGACTGCAGTATTATGGATAAGCCTAAAGATTGGAATGGATTATGTTGGACATAAGTTAGTATTGTTTAAGGATAGAAGTTTTTCGATATTATTGATGGGATGTTATAGTAATGTAGTTTTAGAAAAATCACAACCTGCAGGACGGGCGACATCCCATCGCGTCGGACAAGGCTATGGGAATCGAACCCACCATCGAAGTGCGACTGGCCTTTATCGCCTACCACTGGCCTACAGGAAGTCCCTATTTAGTAGAAACCAGTTTTATTATATTAAGAAGTATGATATATGAAGTATAAGTCCATTTTAGGAACCATATATGATTAATCCCACTATAGAATGACTTATGTATATTTAATAACTTTTGTTAACCTTTTGTTTGAGACAGATGGAATGACCCGTCATTCTATCACATGATCTGCTAACACTTCACGAATAACAAATTCAACTTCATTTATTTAAGAGATAAAGTGGAAATTGTTCAAGGCACGAACAACAGTGAGATTGTACCAAAATAACGTAAGTATTTATTCTAATTCAAATTCTTCAACTTTAGGGAAATGATCTTGAAAACCAAAAATGTTGTCCTAGTGCTCTTATATCTGATGAATCAGATGGTACCTTAGATCATCACAAATTTATGGCTTTGTGATTTCTGGCTTTTCCATAGCCATGTTCTCTACCACTCTCCATCAGAACATGATGGTTAGATTTTTCTTCCATATCCATATTTTCACCTATGTGGAAACCCAGTGATTAGTTTATTTGGGTAACCGTTACGCTTCATACTTTTGTTTTTAAAGATTGTTTTTGGTATTCCTTTTTACGATGTGGGTTTCTATTAAAGAAACTTTCGAGTAGTAAACCATTTATAACCCCGACGAATTTCGAGGGCGAAATTCATTTTAAGGGGGGTAGAATGTAACACCCCGAGATTTTATGAAAAATATTCTTTTTAATTTCATTAATGTCTTGTGTTGTACGCTACACCAAAAGGAGCTTGCACAACACGCATCCTTGACTTTCCTTGCATTACACGCAATCGCGACCTTCCTCGATAGCGTGTGTAGTATGCAATAACGAGTTTCACTAAACAACAATATGCTATTAAAATATTATTAAAACTAGACGTTATGAATAGTAATAACCACTTTTTGAAATTTTGTAAATTTTATTTTTCAAAATGGAATTCATTTTTGGATTCGTAATATCGAAATTAGATTAGGGTGAAATTTTGGTGATTTTCGGATAACTTTCATATTTTGATGAATAGTGAAAATTACTAAATTTTAATTAAAAACAACTTTTTCAATCGAAATAATTAATAGTGATAAATTATTAATTAGAGTGTTTTTAAAGTATATTTAGAATATATTTTTACAATTTAATACAATGTTGGTCATTGAATGTAATTTCACATTTAAACCAGACATAAACAAGTGTCAATCTTTTGATAGTTATTATCTCTTAAGAACACGCTATTTGTTTTGATGACGGGAATTAATTTTTAAATTAATTAATGCAACTGATATGTTTTTAATTTGGTAAAATAGAAATCATTTTTGAGTTAATAATATCAAATATAGCTTAGGCCTAATTTTTGGTATTTTTCTGAAAACTTTCAATTTTTGATGAATAGTGAAACCACTAAGTGGTAGTTAAAAAAACTGAATTGTTCATAAAACTTAATTTTACCACTTATGTGAGTGGAATTTCAAAAATCAAAGAGACATGGTTGATGTCAGTAAGTAAAATTTGGTTCAATGAGATGAATATAATTTTTTGGTGAATAGTAACTTTTTACTTTTTACCACGGTTAAAAGTAAATAGGGTAATTAAGGGTAGAAATGATATTATTATTACCCTAAAACATGTCCTAATTCTATTGGAAAAGTGTAATTCGACCAAAAACAAACTTAGGAATAAAATATGACCATTTAGTCCCACTTGTATTAGATTAGGACATTTATTATTAATTTATTTAAAGAAGGGTTAAAAGAGTTAAAATCAACGTTTATTTACTAAAACATTTTTAATATAGGGTTATACATAAGATAAATTAGACTATAAATATTCATTAGAAAGATAAAAATATTTCCTACATAATTTTATTTTATTTGTAATTTTTAGACATTAAATGATTTAATTTATTTATGACACAACGATGATGCAGTAATTATCTTATTAATGAAAGATTGACATAATTGATGTTATAAATACCCAAATAAATATAATTTGAGACTTTTTATAAATTCCACTAATTTTATAGGTTAATATGACATGTTAGTATTGATTTAATTAACTTTGTTCGAACTTATAATTCTGTTATGATTTTATTAAAAATCAATTACTAAATAGTGTCAAAGTTGACATAAAATAGTTTTTAAAACAAATATTATTTTATTAATTGTTATTTTTTTCCTAAAAATATAAGGTTCGGCCAAATTACTTAGATAAGGTTATATATATTAATAATAAACAACTTGGGGTTCGTTTGGCAGCTTATAGTAAGTTTATTAACCTTATAGTATAAGAACACAAGAAGACATGGTAAAAGTAAAATTATTTAACTTAATGTTAAATCTAAATGATAAGGTTAAAATAGGAACCTAAACTTTTCTAAATTCTATTGGATGAGAGGATTTCGACCCATCCCCACCTTATCCTCGAAATAAATCAATTTGGAGCTATTTAAAACCGAACTTGACTTTATAATAAAATAATATTTTTAGTTATTCCAAAGGTGCCCCTCTCCTCCCTTATAAAAGGGCACCTCCTCCCTCTCTTCCTCAGACAACTTTGAGCCTTCAAGCTCGGCCAACCCCTGAAAAATTCTCCTCTCCACTTCCCTAGAAACATCCTAGAGGTTCTGGTCTTCCTCAAAGACCCATTTTAGTTCCCTAAAAGGAGGTCTCAAAGAAGCACTTCAAAGAAGAGGTAATGTCTGTTACCGATTCTTTCATCTTTATTTCTTCTTCCACTACTTCTTCTTAGGTTGTTTCATTATGAAGTAATAACATCAGTATCACTCATATACTGATTTGTTATTATAATTATGAAACAACCCTATTTCACCATCTATCCATCTTATTGAAACAGAAATCACCGCGCGTGCATACATACGGAATACCGTCTCCACGCCGTGGTGTAATCTATTTTCCACCACCACCTTACATGGATGGCTATAATGGTGTAAAGAATAACTATACATAGTTATTAGAACATAATATTTATTCTGATATATTGTATCATCCACTCCAATTCAATTCAATAATTATGGAAATGATATCATCGCTCGTGCGTACGTACGGACTACCGTCTCCACGATGCGATGAGATTCATTCTCCATGTTAACCATTTAAGAATGATTATAAAGTATATATAAGCAATAATAATGAAATATATGACATTATAAAGCTACTGGATTTATGTGTATATATATGTATGTCATCTACTTAATTCCACTCAATTCAATAACAAAAAGAAAACAGCGTTCGTGCATACGTACGACCTACCGTCTCCATGAACGGTGTATTTCTTTCCATTTATCGATCCATTATATATATGTATATTCTGAATATATATTATATATAAATCATGTTTTATATTATATAATTAAGTAATAATTATCTAAGTAATCATATGAATAATTACAAGTTAAAACACGAACGACAAATGAGACGATTTTACCCAAAACACTACTTTAATATGAATTTACAAAAGAACGGGTAATATAAAGACATAAGTGAACCATATATGATATAATAACAATGAATATGATTCTGTAATAAGTAAATGACATTATTTAAATAATTATACAGGAGGTTCGGACACTTACGAAGCAAATCAGACCTAAGGTAAGGGAAATATCACAATCTCATTTTTATCCGAGATTGTTTATTCGTAAGTATTTACTGGGGTGTATTTTATCATCCCCATCCATGATTCATCAATATGTAATTTCATTTCCATGCACCTACAATTTTTTAAATTCAATTTTACCCTTTATTGAGTTTTTAGTAAAAGATATGAAAGGAATCTTTTGTCGTTTTTCATACGAGGTACTTTTTGACTTTCTGACAAAAGTACGAGAAGAATGTTTATATTTAACGTATACGGAATGAATGGATTTTTAAAAAATAATTTCCAAGAAGCTTCCTTTACAAGTTTTCAAGTTTATTTTTAATCAACTTCTTTTAGTTTATAATTTTACGACATGTTAAAGGAAAAGTGTTTTTGAAGTAGAATGGGTATTTTCCTCAAAAATGAAGTTCAAGTGTTTTATCAAAATTATTTTCCATATAAGATAATAAAGGGTTCTGTTTTTATCCCTAATATTACATTGATTTTATTATGTTGTGATGGAATTATATTTTTATGAATTCTTTTATCTTATATGAATTGTTTTATGATGTCACGATGTTTAAGATTCCCATTTTTATTACATGGGTTATGCTATGATGTATGGTTTTCTGATTTTGTGGCACACATAAGAATGGTATCATTATGAGATGGGTGGGACCTATATCTCCCTCCAATGCATTGGGTAAAGATTTTATATCTCATGAGATAGACATGGCTGGAATGGTAGGCTATACCGATTCAGTGAAACAGGACTGAAACGAGGGTGACTCGGTTCAGAAAGGGACTTTGTCCACTAAGATAGTCTTGGAAATGATTCTTGACTAACAAGAAATGATTCTCTATGATTATGTGTGTATGACACAAAGTTTAATGTTTTAATTTATTATTATTGTGATTACATTTCACTACCATGAGTTATCCCAGGTTATGAAATTATGATCTCTTTTACAGGTTAAGATTTCCAAAAGTTATGTGCTTATGTTTATGATGTGATTGATATTTATTTTGTTTACCCTTACTGAGAATTTGAGCTCACCCTTTTATGTTTTCTTTTCCCCAGGATATAAAGAAAGGTTTTAGGTATAAAAAAAGGAAGATCTTTATGGGAGATGTTGACGATCTTTCACCAGGATTAGAAGATTATATTCCGAGTTTCCAAACACACTAAACTATTACGATCCTTGTGTGTGTGTTTTTGTTATGTACTAAGTATTCCGCAAAAGTAATGTAATGTCCATGTACGTCAGGCTTAGTACATAACAAAAACACACACACAAGGATCCTAATAGTTTAGTGTCTTTGGAAACTCGGAATATAATCTTCTAATCCTGGTGAAAGATCTTCAACATCTCCCATAAAGATCTTCCTTTTTTATATACCTAAAACCTTTCTTTATATCTTGGGGAAAAGAAAACATAAAAGGGTGAGCTCAAATGATCAGTAAGGATAAACAAAAGAAATATCAATCACATCATATACATAAGCACATAACTTTTGGAAATCTTAACCTGTAAAAGAGATCATAATTTCATAACCTGGGATAACTCATGGCAGTGAAATGTAATCACAATAATCATAACTTAAAACATTAAACTTTGTGGCATACACACATAATCATAGAGAATCATTTCTTATTATTCAAGACACATTGCCAAGACTATCTTAGTGGACAAAGTCCCTTTCTGAACCGAGTCACCCTCGTTTCAGTCCTGTTTCACTAAACCGGTATAACCTACCATTCCAGCCATGTCTATCTCATGAGATATAAAATCTTTACCCAATGCATTGGAGGGAGATATAGGTCCCACCCATCTCATAATGATACCATTCTTATGTGTACCACAAAATCATAAATCATACATCATTGCATAACCCATGTAATAAAAATGGGAATCTTAAACATCATGCCATCATAAAATAATCCATATAAGATAAAAGGACATCATAAAAAATAATTCCATCATAACATAATCAAATCAATGTAAAAATAGGGATAAAAACAGAACCCTTTATTATCTTAGGTGGAAAATAATTTTGATAAAACACTTGAACTCCATTCTTGAGGTAAATATCCTTTCTACTTAAAAAACATTTTTCCTTTCTTAACATGTCATACAATTTTAAACTAAAAGAAGTTGATTAAAAATAAACTTGAAAACTTTTGAAGGAAGCTTCTTGGAAATAATGTTTTAAAAATCAATTCATGACGTATAAGTAAAAAAAAACATTCTTCGTACTTTTGTCGGAAAAGTCAAAAAGTACCTCGTACGAAAAATGACAAAAGATTCCTTTCATATCCTTTACTAAAAACTCACCGAAGGGTAAAATTGGATTTAAACAATTGTAGGTGGATGGAAATAATATTACATATTGAGGAAACATAGATGTGGATGATAAAATACACCCCAGTAAATTTCAAAGTATAAACAATCTCGGATAAAAATGAGATTGTGATATTTCCCTTACCTTAGGTCCGACTTGCTTTGTAAGTGTCCGAACCTCCTCTTCTTTGAAGTGCTTCTTTGAGACCTTCTTTTAGGGCACTAAAATTGGTATTTGAGGAAGACCAGAACCTCTAGGATGTTTCTAGGGAAGTGGAGAGGAGAATTTGGTAGGGGTTGGCTGAGCTTGAAGGCTCAATGTTGTGTGAGGAAGAGAGGGAGGAGGTGCCCTTTTATAAGGGAGGAGAGGGGCACCTTAGGAAAATCTCAAAATATTAATTTATATTAAGGTAAAATTCGGTTTATAATGGTTTCAAAGGTTCTTATTTCGAAAATAAAGTGGGGATGGGTCGAAATACTCTCATACAATAGGATTTAGACATGTTTAGGTTATTATTTTACTCTTATCAATTAGATTTAACTCTAAGTTAAATAATTTAACTTTTACCGCGTCTTTTTGTTTTCTTACACTATATGGTTAATAAACTTACCATAACGAGCCAAACGAACCCCAAGTTGTTTATTATTAATATATATATCCTTATCTAAGTCATTTGGACGAACCTTAGATTTCTAGGAATTAAATAAAAATTAATAATATAATATTTGTTTTAAAAACTAATTTATGTCAATTTTGACACTATTTGGTACATGATTTTTATGAAATTCATAACAGAATGATAAGTTCGAACCATGTTACTTATATCAACAATAAAATGTCATATTAACCTAGAAAATTAGTTTATATCATAAAAAGTCTCAAATTACATTTATTTGGGCATTTATAACATCAATTATGTCAATATTTCATTAATAAGACAATTACTACATCATCTTTGTGTCATAATAAATGATAATTATTTAATCTCTAAAAATTATAAATAAATTAATATAATGTATATAATTGTATTAGATTTCTGGAGACTATTCATGTTCAAAGTTTCATGAAGTTTATCACTAGATTAAAATTATTATACTTATAAGATTTAAGAAAGTGACATGTTGTCACATTCTTTGGTTTTAATAATAATTAAATTATTTTCATTGAAAAAATTTAATTAAATGAATATAATCCGACCCTTAGGTGATATGGGTCGACTTTTAGTCATCTAATAGGATTTTTACATTTGTTAGGGTAATTTTAAAATATTATATTTACCCTTAATTACCCGATTTACCTTTAACTATGGTAAATAAAATTTACCGTAGTTACTATTCATAATTCCCAAAAATAAAAAGTAGCTTATTAACATAATTTGGATCCACTAATTATAAATATGGAATCCATTTTTCCAAATTCAATACACAAAAGTTTCAGAAATTAAATTAATATTAATCCCGTTGTCGAAAGAAAACGGGTTTTTCTTTAAAACATTGCAAAAGATTGAATTGATTTAACCTACGAATTCAAGGTAAAATCAATGCTAATGACATACATTATATTAAATGGTAAAAATATATTATATTTATACTTTAAAAGAATTCAATATTATAATTTAACCACATAAGATATTACGATGAAAAAAGTTGTTTTTAATTAAAATATAGCATGTTTTTACTATTCATTAAAATATGAAAGTTATCGGAAAAATCTCAAAACTTTATCTAATGTAAATTTTTATATCCGGATTCAAAAGAATAATTTTATTTTGTCAAATTAAACTTATAAACATGTCAAAAACTAGATTTAAAGTGGGTGCGCCATCAAAAGGCGGCAAAACTTCAATTTTTGAAAAATACTTATTTTATCCGAAAAATTTATTTTGTTCTTATACCATGTTCTAGAAATGTATAAGATGAATAATAATGTCATAAAATTCAAAATTTAGTTAACAATATTCATAACGGCTAGTTAATAACAATATTATAATAACATATCGTTGTTTAGTAAAACCCAGTATTGCGTACAACACACACTATCGAGGAAGGTCGCGATTGCGTATAATGCAAGCCAAGTCAGGGTTGCGTGTTGCGAAAGAATACTTCATTGTTTCCTATAACATAATCCAACCATATTTCATTTATACATTGAATATATATATATATATACTCAATGTTGCGTAGAATAACTATTATCAAAATTGTGTGTAACACGATCCAAGAATAGTGTTGCGTATACTGCAAGCTAATATGGTGTTACGTATAGCGCAAGGTAATCTTGGTGTAGCACAAGACATTAATGAAATTAAAAGAATATTTCTCATAAAATCTCAGGGTGTTACATTCTACCCCCCTTAAAATGAATTTCTCCCTCGAAATTCGTCGGGGTTATAAATGGTTTACTACTCGAAAGTTTTGTTTAATAGAAACCCACATCGTAAAAAGGAATACCAAAACCAATCTTTAAAAACAAAAGTATGAAACGTAACGGTTACCCAAATAAACTAATCACTGGGTTTCCACATAGGTGAAAATGTGGATATGGAAGAAAAATCTAACCATCATGTTCTGATGGAGAGTGGTAGATAACATGGCTATGGAAAAGCCTATAACATTATTTAAATCATTATACAGGAGGTTCGGACACTTACAAAGCAAGTCGTACCTAAGGTAAGGGAAATATCACAATCTCATTTTTATCTGAGATTGTTTATACTTTAGTATTCATGACCTCATGATTGATATATGGACTAAGTGATATCATGGTTTGAGTATATATAGATTTTTGAGGATTTTGGTATGTGGAAGGTGTTAAATTTTAACTGTATTCATGTTTTCACTAAAGTTCAATGGGTATTCAAGAGAGTACATGATTAAGGCCTTTTAATGTTTGGATTGTGACCAACAAGACATATCTTAGCATATATAGGGATCAACGATGGTATTAAATCTCTGGTAATTGTTTTCACTATATTATGAGAGTAGACAGCAGTATTATGGATAAGCCTAAAGATTGGAATGGATTATGTTGGACATAAGTTAGTATTGTTTAAGGATAGAAGTTTTTTGATATTATTGATGGGATGTTATAGTAATGTAGTTTTAGAAAAAGCACAACCTGCAGGACGGGCGACAACCCATCGCGTCGGACAAGGCTGTGGGAATCGAACCCACAACCGAAGTGCGATTGGCATTTATCGCCTACCACTGGCCTACAGGAAGTCCCTGTTTAGTAGAAACTAGTTTTATTATATTAAGCAGTGTGATATATGAAGTATAAGTCCATTTTAGGAACCATATATGATTAATCTCACTATAGATCAACTTATGTATATTTAATAACTTTTGCTAACATTTTTTTTGAGACAGATGGAATGACCTGTCATTCTATCACATGATCTACTAACACTTCAAGAATAACAAATTCAACTTCATTTATTTAAGATATGAAGTGGAAATTATTCAATACACGAACAACAGTGATATTGTACCAAAATAAAGTAATTATTTATTCTAATTCAAATTCTTCAACTTTAGGGAAATGATCTTGAAAACCAAAAATGTTGTCCTAGTGCTCTTATATCTGATGAATCAGATGGTACCTTAGATCATCACAAATTTATGGCTTTGTGATTGCTGGATTTTCCATAGCCATGTTCTCTACCACTCTCCATCAGAACATGATGGTTAGATTTTTCTTCCATATCCATATTTTCACCTATGTGGAAACCCAGTGATTAGTTTATTTGGGTAACCGTTACGTTTCATACTTTTTTTTAAAGATTTTTTTTGGTATTCCTTTTTACGATGTGGGTTTCTATTAAAGAAACTTTCGAGTAGTAAAACATTTATAACCTCGACGAATTTTGAGGGCGAAATTCATTTTAAGGGGGGTAGAATGTAACACCCCGAGATTTTATGAAAAACATTCTTTTTAATTTCATTAATGTCTTTTGTTGTACGCTACACCAAAAGGAGCTTTCACAACAAGAATCCTTGACTTTCCTTGCATTACACGCAATCGCGACCTTCCTCGATAGCCTGTGTAGTACGCAATAACGAGTTTCACTAAACAACAATATGCTATTAAAATATTATTAAAACTAGCCGTTATGAATAGTAATAACCACTTTTTGAAATTTTTTAAATTTTATTTTTCAAAATGGAATTCATTTTTGGATTCGTAATATCGAAATTAGCTTAGGGTGAAATTTTGGTGATTTTCGGATAACTTTCATATTTTGATGAATAGTGAAAATTACTAAATTTTAATTAAAAACAACTTTTTCAATCGAAATAATTAACAGTGATAAATTATTAATATGAGTGGTTTTAAAGTATATTTAGAATATATTTTTAAAATTTAATACAATGTTGGTCATTGGATGTAATTTCACATTTAAACCAGACATAAACAAGTGTCAATCTTTTGATAGTTATTATCTCTTAAGAACACGCTATTTGTTTTGACGACAGGAATTAATTTTTAAATTAATTAATGCAACTGATATGTTTTGAATTTGGTAAAATAGAAATCATTTTTGAGTTCATAATATCAAATATAGCTTAGGCCTTATTTTTGGTATTTTTCTGAAAACTCTCAATTTTTGATAAATAGTGAAACCACTAAGTGGTAGTTAAAAAAAACTGAATTGTTCATAAAACTTTATTTTACCGCTTCTGTGAGTGGAATTTCAAAAATCCGAGAGACACGGTTGATGTCAGTAAGTAAAATGTGGTTCAATGAGATGAAAATAATTTTGTGGTGAATAGTAACTTTTTACTTTTTACCACGGTTAAAAGTAAATAGGGTAATTAAGGGTAGAAATGATATTATTATTACCCTAACACATGTACAAATTCTATTGGACAAGTGTAATTCGACCAAAAACAAACTTAGGAATAAAATATGACCATTTAGGCCCACTTGGATTAGATTAGGACATTTATTATTAATTTATTTAAAGAAGGGTTAAAAGAGTTAAAATCAAAGTTTATTTACTAAAACATTTTTAATATGGGGTTATACATAAGATAAATTCGACTATAAATATTCATTAGAAAGATAAAAAGATTTAATACATAATGGTATTTTATTATTAATTTTTAGACATTAAATAATTTAATTTATTTATGACACAACGATGATGCAGTAATTATCTTATTAATGAAATATTGACATAATTGATGTTATAAATACCCAAATAAATATAATTTGAGACTTTTTATGAATTCCACTAATTTTCTAGGTTAATATGACATGTTATTATTGATTTAATTAAATTTTTTCTAACTTATCATTCTGTTATGATTTTCACAAAAATCAATTACTAAATAGTGTCAAAATTGACATAAAATAGTTTTTAAAACAAATATTATATTATTAATTGTTATTTTATTCCTAAAAATCTAAGGTTCGGCCAAATGACTTAGATAAGGTTATATATATTAATAATAAACAATTTGGGATTCGTTTTTCTTATTATAGTAAGTTTATTAACCTTATAGTGTAAGAACACAAGAAGACACGGTAAAAGTAAAATTATTTAACTTAATGTTAAATCTAAATGATAAGGTTAAAATAGGAACCCAAACTTGTCTAAATTATATTGGATGAGAGTATTTCGACCCATCCCCACCTTAGCCTCTAAATAAATCAATTTGGAGATATTTAAAACCGAACTTGACTTTATAATAAAATAATATTTTTAGTTTTTCCAAAGGAGCCCCTCTCCTCCCTTATAAAAGAGCACCTCCTCCCTCTCTTCCTCACACAACTTTGAGACTTCAAGCTCGGCCAAACCCTGCCAAATTCTCTTCTACACTTCCCTAGAAACATCCTAGAGGTTCCGGTCTTCCTCAAAGACCAATTTTAGTTCCCTAAGAGGAGGTCTCAAAGAGGCGCTTCAAAGAAGAGGTAATTTCCGTTACCGATTCTTTCACCTTTATTTCTTCTTCCACGTCTTCTTCTTAGGTTGTTTCATTATGAAGTAATAACATAAGTATCACTAATATACTGATATGTTATTATAAGTATGAAACAATCCTATTTCACCATCTATCCATCCTACGGAAAAAGAAATTACCGCGCGTGCGTACGTACGGAATACCGTATCCACGCCGTGGTGAAATCTATTTTCCACCACCACCTTACTTGGATGGGTATAATGGTGTAAATAATAACTATATATTATTATTTTAAAGTTATATTGATTCTGAAATAGTATACATACACTCCAATACAGTCCCACGATAATGAGAATGGTATCATCGCTCGTGCGTACGTACGGACTACCGTCTCCACGACGCGATGAGATTCATTCTCCACTTTAACCATTCATGAATGATTATAAAGTATATATAATAAGTAATCATGAAATATATTGTCACGACCCGTCCTCGGGGCCCGTGCCGTGACTACCCCAAGCCCGCCTTCCATAGGCCAGGGGCTGGCGACTAGCACCAAAGGCGTAAATCCCGATAACAGGGAAGACATTGCCTTTATAAGTAACAACCACCACAGAGTCAGCAAGCGGAAAGTAACTAAAAGTGCAGAAAAGTAAAGGGGGCCGGAAATACAAGCCCAACTGTAAAGTACAACTCGAAAGGGAAAAACAGCAGCTGGAAGAACGAAGCGGCTCCTGGGTCGTCCGCCTCGATTCCTACCTGAAGGGTAGGTACAGATGGCTCAGCTCCTGGATCGTCCACCACGGATCCTACCTGAAGGGTAGGTACAGATAGCTCCTCTACTCCACAGGTCCTGTCTTCTACTCCGGGTACGTCTGCCCAGTGGTCCACCTCCGGGTACCGACCTGCTCCGCAAGGCTCAACTGCGATCTGCGCTGTCCGTCGTCTGCAACCAACACAACGAAGTGCGGGCGTAGCCCGTGCAGGGGTGAGTATAAGCTACTCAGTAGGGACCCCGAGACCCTTAAGGTCTCACTAAATCCAACATGGATATCCACAAAGTAAAGGCAGCAATCACGAAGTAACATCAGACTCTACTTAGGTATACGCCCATACATATACCTAAGTCATCAAGTAACCCATCCAATCTCAAGGATACACAAAAATCATGAAATCAACGGATAACCATCACCCAGGTATATGCCCATACATATACCTAAGTTATCAAGCGACCCATCTCAATCATCAGGAAACACAAAGGTCAAAGTCTCAGCTCAAACCAGGATTTTCATTATCGAAACCGTAACTGCTGAAGAGCTCCGTCTCTAGAGTGTACAGTGGTCCTGTCACGACTCCGAGGCTGCCGCTCACTAACCTAGGACTGCTGAGGTACTCCTCCTGTCGAGTACTGCGGGTTTGCGGCCAACTACCGGGCGCTCCGTCCGCTGAGGGTCTGTCGCCAAGTACCGGGCGCTACCCAGATAGCCTGCTGAGGTACTCCTCCTGTCGAGTACCGCGGGTCTGCTGCCAACTACCAGGCGCTCCGTCCGCCGTGGGTCTGCCGCCAAATACCGGGCGCTCCGTCCACTGGGCTAGTCGACTCACTCCAAGTCGAGTCGGTCAAGCAGTCGTCAGGTCTCAGCCGGCTACACGGTCTCCGTACTCTGCACGCTCGTCTCCACCGTTGCGGGTCTGTCGCTACAACCAAGCGCTCACACTCCGTAGAGTATCGCGGGTCCGCCGCTACAACCAAGCGCTCCACCGCCAAGGGTCTGCTGCTGCATCCAAGCGCACCACCACTGTCAAGTACCGCGGGTCCGCTCCACGAGCTACTGGTCGATACTCCAAGTATCACAAGGTCCCGCGAAGAAGTATCTCAAAGGTCCGTCTCGTCACAGGGGTCTCAACGCAACAGACGGCGCGTCGATCGGACGCCCGGTCTGTGAGTTATTAGCCTTTTCGTCCCAGGGGCCCGGTTGGTTTCGAGAGCGAAACCAATCCCGGCCGTATCTCAACTGTACCCCGAACTCCCATAGGGTAAACTCAAAGGGACCGTTACTCAACGTAACCATCAACGCCGCTGACGGCTCGTCAAGCGGACGTCCTGTCTGAAAGATATCAGCTTTCCCGTTCCAGGGGCCCGGTTGGATTTCGGGTACAATCCAACCCGGCCATACTCCAACTGTATCCAAAACTCGGGCGGAGTATGTCAAAAGTTCCGTCTCATCAAGAGGAAGTCAACGAAACAGACGGCGCGTCAATCGGACGCCCGGTCTGTGAGTTATTGGCATTTTCGTCTCCGGGGCCCGGTTGGTTTTTAAGGAAAAACCAACCCGACCGTACTCCACCTGCGTCCAAACCTCGGGCGGAGTATGCCAAAAGATCCGATTCACTAAGAGGAACACAACGCGACTGACGGCGCGTCAATCGGATGTTCGTGGCTCAAGATATGAGCGTTTCCGCTCCGAAGGCCCGGTTGGTTTCGTGAACGAACCAACCCGGCCGAACTCAAAGTAACCCGAAACCTTGAGTGCGATATACCGAAACGACCGTCTCGATCCAAGGATCGCGTTGCCGCAGACGGTTCGTCATTCGGAGGTCCGAGGCTCAAGTTATGAGCCAAGAACCGAATCTGGTCCGAAACGGGGGGTCCGGGTCCGGGCCGACCCGGCCCGACCCCCCCCCCCCCCCCCCGGGGGCGGCGCGGCGGCGGCGCGGCGGCCGGCGGCGGCGGCGACGGCGGCGCGGCGGTGGCGGCGCGGCGGCGGGCCGCGTGGCGGCGGCGGGCCGCGTGGCGGCGGCGGGCCGCGTGGCGGCGGCGGCGGCGGCGGGCCGCGGGGTGGCCGCACGCGGGGGGACAAACTCCCCCGCTTTTCCCTTTGGCGGCGCGGCATAGCCGCGCCGTTTTTGTAATTTGGCCCCCCTCCTGGGGGCCCGCTTTGAATGAGATCCGGGGGAGCCGCCTGCCCCCCCCCCCCCCCCCCCCCCCCGTGGAAACCGTTTCCCCCCCTCATTAAGAGGGGGGTTTTGAGGTTTGGCCGGGGAATTTAATTCCCCGGTTTTAAGTTATCCGGCCGGCCAGCTGGCCGGCCGGTTTTTACCAACGGGACCGGAATTTCCGGTCCCGCCTTTGACTACCGACGCCGGCGGCCCGGCCGCCGGTCTTTCCTTCCGCCGCGGCCCGGAACCGGCCGCGGTCTCCTCGTCCCGCCGCGGCCCGGAACCGGCCGCGGTCTTCTCGTCCTGCCGCGGCCCGGAACCGGCCGCGGTCTTCTCGTCCCACCGCGGCCCGGAACCGGCCGCGGCGTTCGTCGTCCGGCGCGGTGCGACGGCACCGCGCCCCATTCGCCACACGATAATTTCTTTCAACGCGGCGCGACGGCGTCGCGTTCTTGATGTTCCTTCCATGGTGTGCGCGCGACGGCGTTGCGTAAAATAAACGCACGATCACCCATGTGGTGCGACGGCACCACGCCTCTTGCTTCCACCCGCAAGAACAAACAAGATCGTTGGAGGGGGTTCGGCCGTGTTCGTGCGGTCCGGCCCCCCTCACGTTAAATTAATAACGCATCTTAAAATAATCAACATCCCACGTTAGTTATACGAACCACGAGAAAATGAGATAATTAAATATTAAATCAACCACCCCTACCTTGGGTACAAGATCGAGGATTCGACTATGTCCGCGGAAGACGGCGTCGCGGAAGTCGGGCGTCGCGGTCGTCGTTCGTCAAATCCGTTGACGAAGAGGCGCGTCCGAAGAAGCACGTCGTTGGCAAATCCTTGTACGCCGACGAAGGTTTTTCCGAGGAAGGTGCGGTGTTCTCTCTCGTTGTCACCGAAGACGAAGAAGAGCGGAGCGGCGTTCTTCGTCGGAAAAGAGCGTTCCTCGTCAAGTCTTGAGGAAAGTCAAATAATAAAGAGAACAACAAACTCAAGAATCTCTACCTCGATAGTCGCACGGTGACGGAGTCGTGGAATATCGGTGTCGATTCCTTGACGTCGGAGGAAGAGTCGTTATCGAAGGCGTTCGTCGCGGAAAACCGTCGCGGAAGAGATGATGCGGAAAAAGAACGTCACGTCGTGGATGGATCGTGTTCTTCGGCGGAGAAGTTCTTCGTTGAAGAACGACGTTCTTCGCGTTCTTCGTTCTTCGAAGGCTCTTCGTCAAGGTTGAAGAAGAAGAAGGAAATCTCCCAAAAGCTCTCAAGCGCATAAAAACCAGAGGTTAAGCGTTGGTCTTATTTTATTAATATGCCAACGAATTTGAAAAAAAAGATTAAGAAACGATCCATCAATTCGTTGAATTAATTCAACGAAAGAAACGACCCATTTAATTCACGAAAGAAACAGCCCATTTAATTCACGAAATAAACCGCCCAATTAAATGGTCTGTTAAGAATTTAGAAAACGCGTCGGTTGACCTTCATTAAGACGGGTTTTCACGGGTGCGTTTCTTAGCGGAAAGAAACGGCGGGGCTCGTGCGGGGCCCCACCTCACAAATATCCTACCAAGGGGTAGGATATTTCTGGATAGCATCCTATCCAGTTCAACTCAGTTCAAGCCGCCTTTAAGTGGCTTCAAGTGGCTTCCAAGTGGCTTAAGCGAAATAAAATAAAGTTGTCGCAAAATTATTTTATTTCTTAACTTTAAGCCCGAAAATTAAAAACCACACCCGAGCAAACGCAACTCCGGAAGAGGCGTTTCTAAGCGAATACCGGCGCTGCGATTTCATCGGTGCCCTCAGAATTCGATTCCGGGCACCGGTTCAAAAGTTAGAAAAACCCGTTCGTCTGTTCACTGAACGTACCCGAGCCAAAACTTCGGAAAATGATTCCGGGCACACCGGGGCCTCGGAATCAGGTGCCGTCAGAAACTGCGTTCTTGTAAAATTCCAAAGAAAATTAAGAAAAAAATTTCCTTGAAATTTACGGGTCTTTACATATATGACATAATAATGATAATGGATTTATTTGTATATATATGTATGTCATCTACTTAATTCTGTTCAACTCAATAAGGAAACGAAAACAGCGTTCATGCGTACGTACGGCCTACCGTCTCCATGAATGGTGTATTTCTTTCCATTTACTGATTTATTATATATATGTATATTCTGAATATATATATATATATATAAATAATGTTTTATATTCTGGAATTAAGTAATCATGATCTATGTAATCATATGAATAATTACAAGTCAAAACACGGACGACAAATGAAACAATTTTACCCAAAACGCTCTTTAACATGGAATTTACAAAAGAACGGGTAATATAAAGTCATAAGTGAACCATATATGATATCATAACAATGAATATGATTCTCTAATAAGTCAATGACATTATTTAAATCATTATACAAGAGGTTCGGACACTTACGAAACAAATCAGACTTAAGGTAAGGGAAATATCACAATCTCATTTTTATCCGAGATTGTTTATAATTTGGTATTTATTGGGGTGTATTTTATCATCCACATACATGTTTCCTCAATATGTAATATTATTTACATTCACCTACAATTTTTAAATATTATTTTACCCTTCGGTGAGTTTTTAGTAAAAGATATGAAAGGAATCTTTTGTCATGTTTTCGTACGAGGTACTTTTTGACTTTTCCGACAAAAGTACGAGAAGAATATTTTTTTAACTTATACGGCATGAATGGATTTTTAAAACATTGTTTCTAAGAATAATCCTTTACAAGTTTTCAAGTTTATTTTTAATCAACTTCTTTTAGTAAGAATTTCAGGACATGTAAAGAAAGGAAAAGTGTTTTTGAAGAAGAAAGGATATTTTCCTCAAGAATGGAGTTCAAGTGTTTTATCAAAATTATTTTCCATCTAAGATAAAATAGGGTTCTGTTTCTATCCCTATTATTACATTGATTTGATAATGTTGTGATGGAATTATTTTTATGAATTCCTTTATCTTATATGAATTGTTTTATGATGTCATGTTGTTTAAGAATCCCATTTTTATTACATGGGTTATGGTATGATGTATGGTTTATGATTTTGTGGCACACATAAGAATGGTATCATTATGAGATGGGTGGGACCTATATCTCCCTCCAATTCATTGGGTAAAGATTTTATATCTCATGAGATAAACATGGCTGGAATGGTAGGTTATACCAGTTCAGTGAAACAGGACTGAAATGAGGGTGACTCGGTTCAGAAAGGGACTTTGTCCACTAAGATAGTCTTGGCAATGAGTCTTGACTAACAAGAAATGATTCTCTATGATTATGTGTGTATTCCACAAATTTTCATGTTTTAAGTTATTATTATTGGATTTTCATTTCACTACGAAGATTTATCCCATGTTATGAAATTATGCTCTCTTTTGCAAGTTAAGATTTCCAAAATGTTATGTTCTTATGAATATGATGTGATTGATATTTCTTTTGTTTACCCTTACTGATCATTTGAGCTCACCCTTTTATTTTTTCTTTTCCCCAGGATATAAATCAATTTGGAGCTATTTAAATCCAAACTTGACTTTATAATAAAATAATATTTTTAGTTATTCCAAAGGTGCCCCTCTCCTCCCTTATAAAAGGGCACCTCCTCCCTCTCTTCCTCACACAACTTTGAGCCTTCAAACTCGGCCAAACCATACCAAATTATCCTCTCCACTTCCCTAGAAACATCCTAGAGGTTCTGGGCTTCCTCAAAGACCAATTTTAGTGCCCTAAAAGAAGGTCTCAAAGAGGCGCTTCAAAGAAGAGGTAATTTCTGTTACCGATTCTTTCACCTTTATTTCTTCTTCCACTTCTTCTTCTTAGGTTGTTTCATTATGAAGTAATAAAATCAGTATCACTCATATACTTATATGTTATTATAAGTATGAAACAACCCTATTTCACCATCTATCCATCCTACGGAAAATGAAATCACCGCGCGTGCGTACGTACGGAATACCGTCTCCACGCCGTGGTGAACTCTATTTTCCACCACCACCTTACTTGGATGGGTATAATGGTGTAAATAATGACCATATATGACTATTATAAAGTGATATTGATTCTGATATATTGTATCATCCACTCTAATTCAATTCAATAATGATGGAAATGATATCATCGCTCGTGCATACGTACGGACTACCGTCTCCACGACGCGATGAGATTCATTCTCCATGTTAACTATTTAAGAATGATTATAAAGTATATATAAGCAATAATAATGAAATATATGACATTATAAAGCTACTGGATTTATGTGTGTATATATGTATGTCATCTACTTAATTCTACTCAATTCAATAATGAAAATAAAACAGTGTTCATGCGTACGTACAGCCTACCGTCTCCATGAACGGTGTATTTCTTTCCATTTATCGATCCATTATATATATGTATATTCTGAATATATATAAATCATGTTTTATATTATATAATTAAGTAATAATGATCTAAGTAATGATATGAATAATTACAAGTTAAAACACGAACGACAAATGAGACGATTTTACCCAAAACGCTACTTTAACATGAATTTACAAAAGAACAGGTAATATAAAGTCATAAGTGAACCATATATGATATAATAACAATGAATATGATTCTTTAATAAGTCAATGACATTATTTAAATCATTATACAGGATGTTCAGACACTTACGAAGCAAATCAGACCTAAGGTAAGGGAAATATCACAATCTCATTTTTATCCGAGATTGTTTATACTTTGGTATTTACTGGGGTGTATTTTATCATCCACATCCATGTTTCCTCATTATGTAATATTATTTCCATCCACCTACTATTGTTTAAATCCAATTTTACCTTTCGGTGAGTTTTTAGTAAAGGATATGAAAGGAATCTTTTGTCGTTTTTCGTACGAGGTACTTTTTGACTTTTCCGACAAAAGTACGAGAAGAATGTTTTTTTAACTTATACGGCATGAATGGATTTTTAAAACATTATTTCCAAGAAGCTTCCTTTACAAGTTTTCAAGTTTATTTTTAATCAACTTCATTTAGTTTATAATTGTACGACATGTTAAGAAAGGAAAAGTGTTTTTGAAGCAGAAAGGATATTTTCCTCAAGAATGGAGTTCAAGTGTTTTATCAAAATTATTTTCCATATAAGATAATAAAGGGTTCTGTTTTTATCCCTATTATTACATTGATTTTATTATTATTATGGAATTATATTTTTATGAATTCCTTTATCTTATATGAATTGTTTTATGATGTCACGATGTTTAAGATTCCCATTTTTATTACATGGGTTATGCTATGATGTATGGTTTTATAATTTTGTGGCACACATAAGAATGGTATCATTATGAGATGGGTGGGACCTATATCTCCCTCCAATGCATTGGGTAAAGATTTTATATCTCATGAGATAGACATGGCTGGAATGGTAGGTTATATCGGTTCAGTGAAACAGGATTGAAACGAGGGTGACTCGGTTCAGAAAGGGACTTTGTCCACTAAGATAGTCTTGGCAATAAGTCTTGACTAATAAGATATGATTCTCTATGATTATGTGTGTATGCCACAAATTTTAATGTTTTAAGTTATGATTATTGTGATTACATTTCACTTCCATGAGTTATCCTAGGTTATGAAATTATGATCTCTTTTACAGGTTAAGATTTCCAAAAGTTATGTGTTTAGGTATATGATGTGATATTTCTTTTTTTTTTACCCTTACTGAGTATTTGAGCTCACCCTTTTATGTTTTCTTTTCCCCAGGATATAAATAAAGGTTTTAGGTATAAAAAAAAGAAGATATTTATGGGAGATGTTGAAGATCTTTCACCAGGATTAGAAGATTATATTCCGAGTTTCCAAAGACACTAAACTATTAAGATCCTTGTGTGTGTGTTTTTGTTATGTACTAAGTATTCCGCAAATGTAATGTAATGTCCATGTACGTCAAGATACGGGTCTCTACAGTTGGTATCAGAGGAAAGGTTTATTCAACCTTTGGAAACTAGGATGCGAAAACGTTAGTGAGATCCCTAGAGATATTTCTAAGGTATGTCTAGGGATGTCCCTAAGGTTAAGTATACGTATAGGTTATAGTACTAGAATTACGCTAACGATCATATAATTAAACCTAAGATGTTAGATATTGAAGGTAATTCCCCTTTATTATGTTGTTTTCCCTAGCATGATTTTTGCCTCTCACACTATTCTTTTTGGGTTTTAGACGATGGCTGGAACCCGAAGGAACCGTGTTGATCAATGCAATGGAAAATGCAATGATTGTCCTCCTCAACAAACAAATGTTATGGGAGATGGAGTGCAAAATCTTATTTCTATACTTACACAATCTATGAATCATCTTGGACTTCCAAATGAGCAGAGAAGGGAACAATATTTTATTGAGTCCTTCATGAGGCAACATCCACCTTCTTTCTGTGGGTCTTCTGATCCACTTGTTGTTGAACAATGGATCAGTACCACTGAAAAGATATTTTTAGTTCTTCAATGTTCTGAACATGACAAAGTCATCTTAGCAGTGTATCATTTGGAAGGTGATACTGATCAATGGTGGAATCTTATTAAGAATACGAGGCAAAGGGATGAAATTGAGTCCATGGAATGGGACGAGTTCAAGAACTTATTTTTCAGTAAGTACTTCCCTCGTATTCTTTGAACAAAGATGGAGAAGGAGTTTCTTGAACTAAATCAAAAGGATGATGAATCTGTTGGTATATACGAAGCGAATT
Source organism: Viscum album (assembly GCA_963277665.1). Taxonomy (NCBI): domain Eukaryota; kingdom Viridiplantae; phylum Streptophyta; class Magnoliopsida; order Santalales; family Viscaceae; genus Viscum; species Viscum album. The sequence goes on from OY728120.1 coordinate 925,179,729, forward strand.
TTACAAGACTTGCAAGGTATGCATCTGGCATTATCATCCAACCTGAAAGTAAAGTTGATCGATTTTTCAGTGGCTTAAAACCAAGTCTTCGAAGGGAATTATCTATAAGAGACTTCAGTAGCTATGAAGAAATTGTGCGTTGTGCTATCAAGGTAGAAATGGAAGTTGATGTTACATATCCATCTCATGGTTTTGACAAGAAATGAAAGATGGATTTCAAGGAGAAATCTCAGAATAATGGTGAAAAGAAGATGAATGTTTCCTTATGCACAAAGTGTGGAAATAAGCATGGTGGATATTGTCTTAAAGGGACTAGAAAATGTTTTAAGTGTGGAAAAGAAGGTCATCGAGAAGCTGAGTGTCGAAGTAATGGAAAAAGGGTTTCTAATGATGTGAATAAAGCAAACACTGCAGAGAACGCACCACCAAAACTTCAATGCTTCAAGTGCAAGGAAATCGGGCATTATGCTAATAAATTCCCTAATCCAAGGGTTAGTGATGATCAACATGATCAACCACTTAAGGAAAAGGACAAGGGGAAGTCACATGCGATCACTATTGGCGATGTTGAATATGACAACGATGTGGTGGAATGATTAAGTGATTATGTAATGGGATTCCAAAATAATGTTGTATCATGGGGTATTGGAATATTTATGTGTTGGTCTATTGTGGTTTTCAATGTTACTGGTAACCATGGAATGTGATTGAGATATTTTTGGAATGTAGATGATATGCGCATAATGAAGGGATAAGGAGAAAATTAAATGTTTGATAGTATTCATGAGCTCATGATTGATATAAGGACTAAGTGATATCATGGTTTGAGTATATAGATTTTTGAGGATTTTGGTATGTGGAAGGTGTTAACTTTTAACTGCATTCATGTTTTCACTAAAGTTCAATGGGTAATCAAGAGAGTACATGATTAAGGCCTTTGAATGTTTGGAATGTGACCAACATAACATATCTTAGGATATATGGGGATCAACGATGGTATTAAATCTCTGGTAATCGTTTTCACTATATTATGAGAGTGGATTGCAGTATTATGGATAAGCCTAAAGATTGGAATGGATTATGTTGGACATAAGTTAGTATTGTGTAAGGATAGAAGTTTTTCGATATTATTGATGGGATGTTATAGTAATGTAGTTTTAGAAAAAGCACAACCTGCAGGACGGGTGATAGCCCATCGCATCGGACAAGGCTGTGGGAATCGAACCCACAACCGAAGTGCGACTGGCCTTTATCACCTACCACTAGCCTACAGGAAGTCCCTATTTAGTAGAAACTAGTTTTATTATATTAAGTAGTATGATATATGAAGTATAAGTCCATTTTAGGAACCATATATGATTAATCTCACTATAGATCGACTTATGTATATTTAATAACTTTTGCTAACCTTTTTTTTGAGATAGATGGAATGACCCGTCATTCTATCACAAGATCTACTAACACTTCATGAATAACAAATTCAACATCATTTATTTAAGATATGAAGTGGAAATTGTTCAAGACACGAACAACAGTGATATTGTACCAAAATAAAGTATTTATTCTAATTCAAATTCTTCAACTTTAGGGAAATGATCTTGAAAACCAAAAATGTTGTCCTAGTGCTCTTATATCTGATGAATCAGATGGTACCTTAGATCATCACAAATTTATGGCTTTTTGATTGCTGGCTTTTCCATAGCCATGTTCTCTACCACTCTCTATCAGAACATGATGGTTAGATTTTTCTTCCATATCCATATTTTCACCTATGTGGAAGCCGAGTGATTAGTTTATTTGGGTAACCGTTACGTTTCATACTTTTGTTTTTGAAGATTGTTTTTTTTATTCCTTTTTAAGATGTGGGTTTCTATTAAAGAAACTTTCGAGTAGTAAACCATTTATATCCCCGACGAATTTCGAGGGCGAAATTCATTTTAAGGGGGTAGAATGTAACACCCCGATATTTTATGAAAAATATTCTTTTTAATTTCACTAATGTATTTTGTTGTACGCTACACCAAAAGGAGCTTGCACAACACGCATCCTTGATTTTCCTTGCATTACATGCAATCGTGACCTTCCTCGATAGCGTGTGTAGTACGCAATAACGAGTTTCACTAAACAACAATATTCTATTAAAATATTATTAAAACTAGCCGTTATGAATAGTAATAACCACTTTTTGAAATTTTATAATTTTTTTTTTTAAAATGGAATTCATTTTTGGATTCGTAATATCGAAATTATCTTAGGGTGAAATTTTGGTGATTTTCGGATAACTTTCATATTTTGATAAATAGTGAAAATTACTAAATTTTAATTAAAAACAACTTTTTCAATCGAAATAATTAATAGTGATAAATTATTAATTTGAGTGGTTTTAAAGTATATTTAGAATATATTTTTACAATTTAATACAATGTTGGTCATTGGATGTAATTTCACATTTAAACCAGACATAAACAAGTGTCAATCTTTTGATAGTTATTATCTCTTAAGAACACGCTATTTGTTTTGACGACGGGAATTAATTTTTAAATTAATTAATGCAACTGATATGTTTTGAATTTGGTAAAATATAAATCATTTTTGAGTTCATAATATCAAATATAGCTTAGGCCTAATTTTTGGTATTTTTCTAAAAACTTTCAATTTTTGATGAATAGTGAAACCACTAAGTGGTAGTTAAAAAAAACTGAATTGTTCATAAAACTTAATTTTACCTCTTCTGTGAGTGAAATTTCAAAAATCCGAGAGACACGGTTGATGTCAGTAAGTAAAATGTGGTTCAATGAGATGAAAATAATTTTTTGGTGAATAGTAACTTTTTACTTTTTACCAAGGTTAAAAGTAAATGGGGTAATTAAGGGTAGAAATGATATTATTATTACCCTAACACATGTAAAACTTCTATTGGACAAGTGTAATTCGACCAAAAACAAACTTAGGAATAAAATATGACCATTTAGGCCCACTTGGATTAGATTAGGACATTTATTATTAATTTATTTAAAGAAGGGTTAAAAGAGTTAAAATCAAAGTTTATTTACTAAAACATTTTTAATATGGGGTTATACATAAGATACATTAGACTATAAATATTCATTAGAAAGATAAAAATATTTCCTACATAATGGTATTTTATTTGTAATTTTTAGACATTAAATAATTTAATTTATTTATGACACAACGATGATGCAGTAATTATCTTATTAATGAAATATTGACATAATTGATGTTATAAATACCCAAATAAATATAATTTGAGACTTTTTTATGAATTAAACTAATTTTATAAGTTAATATGATATGTTAGTATTTATTTAATTAACTTTTTTCTAACTTATCATTCTTTTATGATTTTCACAAAAATCAATTACTAAATAGTGTCAAAATTGACATAAAATAGTTTCTAAAACAAATATTATATTATTAATTGTTATTTTATTACTAAAAATATAAGGATAGGCCAAATGACTTAGATAAGGTTATATATATTAATAATAAACACTTTGGGGTTCTTTTGGATTCTTATAGTAAGTTTATTAACCTTATAGTGTAAGAACACAAGAAGACACGGTAAAAGTAAAATTATTTAACTTAATGTTAAATCTAGATGATAAGGTTAAAATAGGAACCTAAACTTGTCTAAATTCTATTGGATGAGAGGATTTAGACCCATCCCCACCTTAGCCTCGAAATAAATCAATATGGAGCTATTTAAAACCGAACTTGACTTTATAATAAAATAATATTTTTAGTTTTTCCAAAGGAGCCCCTCTCCTCCCTTATAAAAGGGCACCTCCTCCCTCTCTTCCTCACACAACTTTGAGCCTTCAAGCTCGGCCAACCCCTACCAAATTCTCTTCTCCAATTCCCTAGCAACATCCTAGAGGTTCTTTTCTTCCTCAAAGACCAATTTTAGTGCCCTAAGAGGAGGTCTCAAAGAGGCGCTTCAAAGAAGACGTAATTTCTGTTACCGATTCTTTCACCTTTATTTCTTCTTCCACTTCTTCTTCTTAGGTTGTTTCATTATGAAGTAATAACATCAGTATCACTCATATACTGATATGTTATTATATGTATGAAACAATCCTATTTCAACATCTATCCATCCTACGGAAAACAAAATCACCGCGCGTGCGTACGTACGGAATACCGTCTCCATGCTGTGGTGAAATCTATTTTCCACCACCACCTTACTTGGATGGGTATAATGGTGTAAATAATAACTATATATTATTATTTTAAAGTGATATTGATTCTGAAATTGTATACATAAACTCCAATACAGTCCCACGATCATGAGAACGATATCATCGCTCGTGCGTACGTACGGACTACCGTCTCCACGACGCGATGAGATTCATTCTCCACTTTAACCATTCATGAATGATTATAAAGTATATATAATAAGTAATAATGAAATATATGACATAATAATGATACTAGATTTATGTGTATATATATGTATGTCATCTACTTAATTCCGTTCAACTCAATAAGGAAACGAAAACAGCGTTCATGCGTACGTACAGCCTACCGTCTCCATGAACGGTGTATTTATTTCCATTTACTGATTTATTATATATATGTATATTCTGAATATATATATATATAAATCATGTTTTATATTCTGGAATTAAGTAATCATGATCTATGTAATCATATGAATAATTACAAGTCATAACACGAACGACAAATGAAACAATTTTACCGAAAATGCTCTTTAACATGGAATTTACAAAAGAACGGGTAATATAAAGTCATAAGTGAACCATATATGATATCATAACAATGAATATTATTCTTTAATAATTCAATGACATTATTTAAATCATTATACAGGAGGTTCGGACACTTACGAAGCAAATCGGACTTAAGGTAAGGGAAATATCACAATCTCATTTTTATCCGAGATTGTTTATACTTTGGCATTTACTGGGGTGTATTTTATCATCCACATCCATGTTTCCTCGATATGTAATATTATTTCCATCCACCTACAATTTTTTAAATCCAATTTTACCCTTCGGTAAGTTTTTAGTAAAATATATGAAAGGAATCTTTTGTCGTTTTTCATACGAGGTACTTTTTGACTTTTCCGACAAAAGTACGAGAAGAATGTTTTTTTTAACCTATACGGCATGAATGGATTTTTAAAACAGTATTTCCAAGAAGCTTAAATTACAAGTTTTCAAGTTTATTTTTAATCAACTTCTTTTAGTTTAAAATTGTATGACATGTTAAGAAAGTAAAATGTTTTTGAAGTAGAAAGGATATTTTCCTCAAGAATGAAGTTCAAGTGTTTTGTCATAATTATTTTCCATCTAAGATAATAAAGGGTTATATTTTTATCCCTATTATTACATTGATTTTATTATGTTGTGATGGAAATATTTTTATGAATTCATTTGTCTTATATGAATTGTTTTATGATGTCCTGATGTTTAAGATTCCCAGTTTTATTACATGGGTTATGCAATGATGTATGATTTATGATTTTGTGGAACACATAAGAATGGTATCATTATGAGATGGGTGGGACCAATATCTCCCTCCAATGCATTGGGTAAAGATTTTATATCACATGAGATAGACATGGTTGGAATGGTAGGTTATACCGGTTCAGTGAAACAGGACTGAAACGAGGGTGACTCGGTTCCGAAAGGGACTTTGTCTACTAAGATAGTATTGGTAATGATTCTTGACTAACAAGAAATGATTCTCTATGATTATGTGTGTATGACACAAAGTTTCATGTTTTAAGTTATGATTATTGGATTTTCATTTCACTACTAAGATTTATCCCATGTTATGAAATTATGCTCTCTTTTGTAGGTTAAGATTTCCAAAATGTTATATTCTTATGAATATGATGTGATTGATATTTCTTTTGTTTACCCTTACTGAGCATTTGAGCTCACCCTTTTATGTTTTCTTTTCCCCAGGATATAAAGAAAGGTTTTAGGTAAAAAAAAGGAAGATCTTTATGGGAGATGTTGAATATCCTTCAACACGATTAGAAGATTACATTCCGAGTTTCCAAAGACACTAAACTATTACGGTCCTTGTGTGTGTGTTTTTTTCGATATTATTGATGGGATGTTTTAGTAATATAGCTTTAGAAAAAGGAAACTTGCAGGATGGGCGACAACCCATCGCGTTGGACAAGGCTGTGGGAATCGAACCCACAACTGAAGTGTGACTGGCCTTTATCGCCTACCACTGGCCTACAGGAAGTCCCTGTTTAGTAGAAACTAGTTTTATTTTATTAAGCGGTATGATATATGAAGTATAAGTTCATTCTTGGAACCATATACGATTAACCATAAGATGGACTTATAACCTTTGCTAACCTTTTGTTTGAAAGAGATGGAATGACCCATCATTCTATCACATGATCTGCTAACACATCACGAATGACAAATTCAACTTCATTTCTTTAAAAGATGAAGTGGAAATTGTCCAAAGAACGACAAACGGTGAGACTATACCAAAATCACGAAAGTATTTCTTCTAATTCAAATTTCATCAACTTTAGGGAAATGATCTTGAAAACCAAAAATGTTGTCTTAGTGCTCTTATAACTGATGAATCAGATGGTACCTTAGATCGTCACAAATTTATGGCTTTGTGATTGTTAGCTTTTCCATAGCCATGTTCTCTACCACTCTCCTTCAGAACATGATGGTTAGATTTCTCTTCCATATCCATATTTTCACCTATGTGGAAACCCAGTGATTATTTTATTTGGGTAACCGTTACATTTCATACTTTTGTTTTTAAAGATTGGTTTTTGTATTCCTTTTGACGATGTGGGTTTCTATTAAAGAAACTTTCGAATAGTAAACCATTTATAACCCCAACGAATTTCGAGGGAGAAATTCATTTTAAGGGGGGTAGAATGAACACCCAGAGATTTTATGAAAAATATTATTTTAATTTCATTAATTTCTTGTGTTGTATTATACACCAAGATTACCTTGCGCTATATACAACACCGTATTAGCTTGCAGTTTACGCAACACTATTCTTGGATCGTGTTATACACAATTTTGATAATAGTTATTCTACGTAACATTGAGTATATATATATTAAATGTATAAATGAAATATGGTTGGATTATGTTATACGAAACAATGAAGGATTCTTTCACAACACGCAACCCTGACTTGGCTTACATTACACGCAATCGCGACCTTCCTCGATAGCGTGCATTGTGTGTAATACTGGGTTTTAATAAACAACGATATATTATTATAATATTGTCATGAACTAGCCGTTATGAATAGTGTTAACTAAATTTTGAATTTTATAACATTATTATTCATCTTAAAAATTTCTAGAACATGGTATAAGAACAAAATAAATTTTTCGGGTAAAATAAGTATTTTTCAAAAAATGCAGTTTTGCCGCCTTTTGATGGCGCACCCACTTTAAATATAGTTTTTCACATGTTTATATGTTAAATTTCACAAAATAAAATTCTTATTTTGAATCAGGATATAAAAATTTACATTAGATAAAGTTTTGATATTTTTCAGATAACTTTCATATTTTAATTAATAGTAAAAACACCCTATATTTTAATTAAAAACAACTTTTTTTCATCATAATATCTTATGTGGTTAAATTATAAAATTGAATGGTTTTAAAGTATAAATAGAATATGTTTTTACCATTTAATATAATCTATGTCATTATCATTGATTTTACCTTGAATTCGTAGGTTAAATCAATTCAATCTTTTGCAATGTTTTAAAGAAAAACTCGTTTTCTTTCGACAACGGGATTAATTTTAATTTAATTTTTGAATCTTTTTTGTATTGAATTTGGAAAATTGGATTCTATATTTGGAATCAGTGGGTCCAAATTATGTTAATAAGCTACTTTTTATTTTTGGGAATTATGAATAGTAACTACGGTGAATTTTATTTACCATAGTTAAAGGTAAATCGGGTAATTAAGGGTAAATATAAAATTTTAAAATTACCCTAAAAAATGTCAAAATCCTATTGGATGACTAAAATTCGACCCATATCACCTAAGGGTTGGATTAGATTCATTTAATTAAATTTTTTCAATGAAAATAATTTAATTATTATTAAAACCAAAGAATGTGACAACATGTCACTTTCTTAAATTATATAAGTATAATAATTTTAATCTAGTGATAAACTTCATGAAACTTCGACCATGAATAGTATCCAGAAATCCAATACAATTATCTACATCATAGGAATTTATTTAGAATTTTTAGGGATTAAATAATTATCATTTATTATGACACAAAGATGATGTAGTAATTATCTTATTAATGAAATATTGACATAATTGATGTTATAAATACCCAAATAAATGTAATTTAAGACTTTTTATGCATTCCAATAATTTTCTAGATTAATATGACATGTTATTATTTATTTAATTAACTTTGTTTGAACTTATCATTCTGTTATGATTTTCAGAAAAATCAATTACTAAATAGTGTCAAAATTGACATAAAATAGTTTTTAAAACAAATATTATATTATTAATTGTTATTTTATTCATAAAAATATAAGGTTCGGCCAAATGACTTAGATAAGGTTATATATATTAATAATAAACAATTTGGGGTTCGTTTGGCTTCTTATAGTATGTTTATTAACCTTATAGTGTAAGAACACAAGAAGACACGGTAAAAGTAAAATTATTTAACTTAATGTTAAATCTAAATGATAAGGTTAAAATAGGAACCTAAAATTGTCTAAATTCTATTGGATGAGAGGATTTAGACCCATACCCACCTTATCTTAGAAATAAATCAATTTGGATCTATTTTAAACCGAACTTGACTTTATAATAAAATAATATTTTTAGTTATTCCAAAGGTGCCCCTCTCCTCCCTTATAAAAGGGCACATCCTCCATCTCTTCCTCACACAACTTTAAGCCTTCAAGCTCGGACAACCCCTGCAAAATTCTCTTCTCCAATTCCCTATAAACATCCTAGAGGTTCTTGTCTTCCTCAAAGACCAATTTTAGTGCCCTAAGAGGAGGTCTCAAAGAGACGCTTCAAAGAAGAGGTAATTTCCTTTACCGATTCCTTCACCTTTATTTCTTCTTCCACTTATTCTTCTTAGGTTGTTTCATTATGAAGTAATATCATAAGTATCACTCATATACTGATAAGTTATTATATGTATGAAAAAATCCTATTTCACCATCTATCCATCCTACGGAAAACGAAATCACCGCTCGTGCGTACGTACGGAATACCATCTCCACGCCGTGGTGAAATCTATTTTCCACCACCACCTTACTTGGATGGGTATAATGGTGTAAATAATAACTATATATTATTATTTTAAAGTTATATTGATTCTGAAATAGTATACATACACTTCAATACAGTCCCACGATCATGAAAACGATATCATCGCTCGTGCGTACGTACGGACTACCGTCTCCACGACGCGATAAGATTCATTCTCCACTTTAACCATTCATGAATCATTATAAAGTATATATAATAAGTAGTCATGAAATATATGACATTATAAAGCTACTGGACTTATGTGTATATATGTGTATGTCATCTACTTAATTCCACTCAATTCAATAACGAAAAGGAAACAGCGTTCATGCGTACGTACGGCCTACCGTCTCCATGAACGGTGTATTTCTTTCCATTTATAGATCCATTATATATATTTATATTCTGAATATATATATATATAAATCATGTTTTATATTCTGGAATTAAGTAATCATGATCTAAGTAATCATATGAATAATTACAAGACAAAACACGGACGACAAATGAAACAATTTTACCCAAAACGCTCTTTAACATGGAATTTACAAAAGAACAGGTAATATAAAGTCATAATTGAACCATATATGATATCATAACAATGAATATGATTCTTTAATAAGTCAATGACATTATTTAAATCATTATACAGGAGGTTCGGACACTTATGAAGAAAATCAGACCTAAGGTAAGGGAAATATCACAATCTCATTTTTATCCGAGATTGTTTATACTTTAGTATTTACTGGGGTGTATTTTATCATCCACATCCATGTTTCCTCAATATGTAATATTATTTCCATTCACCTACAATTTTTTAAATCCTATTTTACCCTTCGGTGAGTTTTTAGTAAAAGATATGAAAGGAATCTTTTGTCGTTTTTCGTACGAGGTACTTTTTTGACTTTTTCCGACGAAAGTATGAGAAGAATGTTTTTTTTAAAACTTATACGGCTTGAATGGATTTTTAAAAAATTATTTCCAAGAAGATTCCTTTACAAGTTTTCAAGTTTATTTTTAATCACCTTCTTTTAGTTTAAAGTCGTATGATATGTTAAGAAAGGAAAAATGTTTTTGAAGAAGAAAGGATATTTTCCTCAAGAATGGAGTTCAAGTGTTTTATCAAAATTATTTTCTATATAAGATAATAAAGGGTTCTGTTTTTATCCCTATTATTACATTTATTTGATCATGTTGTGATGGAATTATTTTTATGAATTCCTTTATCTTATATGAATTGTTTTATGATGTCATAATGTTTAAGATTCCCATTTGTATTACATGGGTTATGCAATGATGTATGATTTATGATTTTGTGGCACGCATAAGAATGGTATCATTATGAGATGGGTGGGACCTATATCTCCCTCCAATGCATTGGGTAAAGATTTTATATCTCATGAGATAGACATGGCTGGAATGGTAGGTTATACCGGTTCAGTGAAACAGGACTGAAACGAGGGTGACTCGGTTCAGAAAGGGACTTTGTCCACTAAGATAGTCTTGGAAATGAGTCTTGACTAACAAGAAATTATTCTCTATGATTATGTGTGTATTTCACAAAGTTTCATGTTTTAAGTTATGATTATTGTGATTACATTTCACTGCCATGATTTATCCCATGTTATGAGATTATGCTCTCTTTTGCAGGTTAAGATTTCCAAAAAGTTATGTTCTTATGAATATGATGTGACTGATATTTCTTTTGTTTACCCTTACTGAGCATTTGAGCTCACCCTTTTATGTTTTCTTTTCCACAGGATATAAAGAAAGGTTTTAGGTAAAAAAAGGAAGATCTTTATGGGAGATGTTGAAGATCTTTCACCACAATTAGATGATTATATTCCGAGTTTCCAAAGACACTAAACTATTACGATCCTTGTGTGTTTGTTTTTGTTATGTACTAAGTATTCCGCAAAAGTAATGCCAAAAAGTAAGGGTAAACAAAAGAAATATAAATCACATCATATACATAAGCACATAACTTTTGGAAATCTTAACCTGTAAAAGGGATCATAATTTCATAACCTGGGATAACTCATGGTAGTGAAATGTAATCACAATAATCATAACTTAAAACATTAAACTTTGTGGCATACACACATAATCATAAATAATCATATCTTATTAGTCAAGACTCATTGCCAAGACTATCTTAGTGGACAAAGTCCATTTCTGAATCGAGTAACCCTCGTTTCAGTCCTATTTCACTGAACCGGTATAACCTACCGTTCTAGCCATGTCTATCTCATGAGATATAAAATCTTTACCCAATGCATTGGAGGGAGATATAGGTCCCACCCATCTCATAATGATACCATTCTTATGTGTGCCACAAAATCATAAACCATACATCATAGCATAACCCATGTAATAAAAATGGGATTCTTAAACAACATGACATCATAAAACAATTCATATAAGATACAGGAATTTATAAAAATATTTCCATCACAACATAATCAAATCCATGTAATAATAGGGATAGAAACATAACCCTTTATTATCTTAGATGGAAAATAATTTTGATAAAACACTTGAACTCCATTCTTGAGGAAAATATCCTTTCTACTTCAAAAACATTTTCCTTTTTTAACATGTCTTACAATTTTAAACTAAAAGAAGTTGATTAAAAATAAACATGAAAATTTGTAAAGGAATCTTCTTGGAAATAATGTTTTAAAAATCCATTCATATCGTATAAGTTAAAAAAACATTCTTCGTACTTTTCTCGGAAAAGTCAAAAAGTACCTCGTACGAAAAACGTCAAAAGATTCCTTTCATATCTTTTACTAAAAACTCACCGAAGGGTCAAATTGGATTTAAAAAATTGTAGGTGGATGGAAATAATATTATATATTGAGGAAACATGGATGTGGTTGATAAAATACACCCCAGTAAATTCCAAAGTATAAACAATCTCGGATAAAAATGAGATTGTGATATTTCCCTTACCTTAGGTCTGATTTGCTTCGTAAGTGTCCGAACCTCCTGTATAATGATTTAAATAATGTCATTGACTTATTAAAAAATCATATTCTTTGTTATTATATCATATATGGTTCACTTATGACTTTATATTACCCGTTCTTTTGTAAATTCATGTTAAAGTAGCGTTTTGGGTAAAATCGTCTCATTTGTCGTTCGTGTTTTAACTTGTAATTATTCATATGATTACTTAGATCATTATTACCTAATTATAGAATATAAAACATGATTTATATATAATATATATTCAGAATATACATATATATAATGGATCTATAAATGGAAAGAAATACACCGTTCATGGAGACGGTAGGCCGTACGTACGCATGAACGCTGTTTTCTTTTCGTTATTGAATTGAGTGGAATTAAGTAGATGACATAAATATATATACACATAAGTCTAGTAGCTTTATAATGTAATATATTTCATGATTACTTATTATATATACTTTATAATCATTCATGAATGGTTAAAGTGGAGAATGAATCTCATCGCGTCGTGGAGACGGTAGTCCGTACGTACGCACGAGATATGATATCATTCTCATGATCGTGGGACTGTATTGGAGTGTATGTATACTATTTCAGAATCAATATCACTTTAAAATAATAATATATAGTTATTATTTACACCATTATACCCATCCAAGTAAGGTGGTGGTGGAAAATAGATTTCACCACGGCGTGGAGACGGTATTCCATACGTACGCACGCGCGGTGATTTCGTTTTCCGTAGGATGGATAGATGTTGAAATAGGATTTTTTCATACATTTAATAACATATCAGTATATTAGTGATACTGATTTTATTACTTCATAATGAAACAACCTAAGAAGAAGAAGTGGAAGAAGAAATAAAGGTGAAAGAATCAGTAACGGAAATTACCTCTTCTTTGAAGCGCCTCTTTGAGACCTCCTCTTAGGGCACTAAAATTGGTATTTGAGTAAGAAAAGAACCTCTAGGATGTTTCTAGGGAATTGTAGAAGATAATTTGGTAGGGGTTGGCCGAGCTTGAAGGCTCAAAGTTGTGTGAGGAAGAGAGGGAGGAGGTGCCCTTTTATAAGGGAGGAGAGGGGATCCTTTGGAAAAACTAAAAATATTATTTTATTATAAAGTCAAGTTCGGTTTTAAATAGCTAAAAATTGATTTATTTCGAGGCTAAGGTGGGTATGGGTCGAAATCCTCTCATAAAATATAATTTAGACAAGTTTAGGTTCCTATTTTAACCTTATAATTTAGATTTAACATTAAGTTAAATAAGTTTTACTTTTACCGTGTCTTGTTGTGTTCTTACACTATAAGGTTAATAAAATTACTATAAGAAGACAAAAGAACCCCAAATTGTTTATTATTAATATATATAAGCTTATCTAAGTCATTTGGCCGAACCTTAGATTTTTAGGAATAAAATAACAATTAATAATATAATATTTGTTTTAAGAACTATTTTATGTCAATTTTAACACTATTTAGTAGTTGATTTTTGTGAAAATCATAACAGAATGATAAGTTCCAAAAAAGTTAATTAAATCAATAATATCATGTCATATTAACCTAGAAAATTAGTGTAAATCATAAAAAGTCTCAAATTATATTTATTTGGGTATTTATAATATCAATTATTAAAAGTTTTCACTATTATGGTAATTACTGCATCATCATTATGTCATAAATAAATTAATTTATTTAATGTATAAAAATTATAAATAAAATATCATTATGTAGGAAATCTTTTTAGATTTCTAATGAGTATTTATATTCGAATTTATCTTATGTATAACCCTATATTAAAAATGTTTTAGTAAATAAACTTTGATTTTAACTCTTTTAACCCTTCTTTAAATAAATTAATAATAAATGTCCTAATATAATCCAAGTGGGCCTAAATGGTCATATTTTATTCCTAAGTTTTTTTTTGGTCGAATTACACTTGTCCAATAGAATTAGGACATGTGTTAGGGTAATAATATCATTTCTACTCTTAATTACCCTATTTACTTTTAACCGTGGTAAAAAAAAGTAAAAATTTACTATTCACCAAAAAATTATTTTCATCTCATTGAACCACATTTTACTTACTGACATCAACCGTGTCTCTTGGATTTATGAAATTCCACTAACAGAAGCGGTAAAATTATGTTTTATGAACAATTCAGTTTTTTTAACTACCACTTAGTGGTTTCACTATTCATCAAAAATTGAACGTTTTCAGAAAAATACCAAAAATTAGGCCTAAGATATATTTGATATTATGAACTCAAAAATGATGTCTATTTTACCAAATTCAAAACATATCTGTTTCATTAACTAATTTAAAAATTAATTCCCGTCGTCAAAACAAATAGCGTGTTTTTAAGAGATAATAACTATCAAAAGATTGAAACTTGTTTATAACTGGTTTAAATGTAGAATTACATCCAATGACCAACATTGTATTAAATTGTAAAAATATATTCTAAATATACTTTAAAACCACTCAAATTAACAATTTATCACTATTAATTATTTCCATTAAAAAAGTTGTTTTTAATTAAAATTTAGTAATTTTCACTATTCATCAGAATATGAAAGTTATCCGAAAAGTACCAAAATTTCACCGTAGGCTAAATTCGATACTCCGAATCCAAAAATAATGATATGCGCATAATGAAGGGAAACAAGAAAATGAAATATTTGACAGTATTCATGAGCTCATGATTTATATAAGGACTAAGTGATATCATGGTTTGAGTATATAGAATTTTGACGATTTTGGTATGTGGAAAGTGTTAACTTTTAACTACATTCATGTTTTCACTAAAGCTCAATGGGTATTCAAGAGAATACATGATTAATGACTTTGAATGTTTGGAATGTGACCAACAAAACATATCTTATGATATATGGGGATCAACGATGGTATTAAATCTCTGGTAATCATTTTCACTATGTTATGAGAGTGGACTGCAGTATTATGGATAAGCCTAAAGATTGGAATGGATTATGTTGGACATAGGTTAGTATTGTTTAATGATAGAAGTTTTTTCGATATTATTGATGGGATGTTATAATTTTAGAAAAAGGACAACCTACAGGACGGGAGACAGCCCATCGCGTCAGACAAGGCTGTGGGAATCCAACCCACAACCGAAGTGCGACTGGCCTTTATCACCTACCACTGACCTACAAGAAGTCCCTGTTTAGTAGAAACTAGTTTTATTATATTAAGAAGTATGATATATGAAGTATAAGTCCATTTTAGGAACCATATATGATTAATCTCACTATAGAATGACTTATGTATATTTAATAACTTTTGCTAACCTTTTGTTTGAAACAGATGGAATGACCCGTCATTCTATCACATGATCTGCTAACACTTCACTAATAACAAATTCAACTTCATTTATTTAAGAGATGAAGTGGAAATTGTTCAAGGCACGAACAACAGTGAGATTGTACCAAAATAAAGTAAGTATTTATTTTAATTCAAATTCTTCAACTTTAGGGAAACGATCTTGAAAACCAAAAATGTTGTCCTAGTGCTCTTATAGCTGATTAATCGAATGGTACCTTAGATCGTCACAAATTTATGGATTTGTGATTGTTGGCTTTTCCATAGCCATGTTCTCTACCACTCTCCATCAGAACATGATGGTTAGATTTTTCTTCCATATCCATATTTTCACCTATGTGGAAACCCAGTGATTAGTTTATTTGGGTAACTGTTACATTTCATACTTTCGTTTTTAAAGATTGGTTTTGGTATTCCTTTTTACGATGTGGGTTTCTATTAAAGAAACTTTAGAATATTAAACCATTTATAACCCCGATGAATTTCGAGGGCGAAATTCATTTTAAGGGGGGTAGAATGTAACACCCCGAGATTTTATGAAAAATATTCTTTTTAATTTCACTAATGTCTTGTGTTGTACGCTACACCAAAAGGAGCTTGCACAACACGCATCCTTCATTTTCCTTGCATTACACGCAATCACGACCTTCCTCGATAGCGTGTGTAGTACGCAATAACGAGTTTCACTAAACAACAATATGATATTAAAATATTATTAAAACTAGCAGTTATGAATAGTAATAACCACTTTTTTAAATTTTGTAATTTTATTTTTCAAAATGGAATTCATTTTTGGATTCGTAATATCGAAATTAGCTTAGGGTGAAATTTTGGTGATTTTCGAATAACTTTCATATTTTGATGAATAGTGAAAATTACTAAATTTTAATTAAAAACAACTTTTTCAATCGAAATAATTAATAGTGATAAATTATTAATTTGAGTGGTTTTAAAGTATATTTGGAATATATTTTTACAATTTAATACAATGATGGTCATTGGATGTAATTTCACATTTAAACCAGACATAAACAAGTGTCAATCTTTTGATAGTTATTATCTCTTAAGAACACACTATTTGTTTTGACGAGGGGAATTAATTTTTAAATTAATTAATGCAACTGATATGTTTTGAATTTGGTAAAATAGAAATCATTTTTGAGTTCAGAATATCAAATATAGCTTAGGCCTAATTTTTGGTATTTTTCTGAAAACTTTCAATTTTTGAAGAATAGTGAAACCACTAAGTGGTAGTTCAAAAAAACTGAATTGTTCATAAAACTTAATTTTACCACTTCTGTGAGTGGAATTTCAAAAATCCGAGAGACACGGTTGATGTCAGTAAGTAAAATGTGGTTCAATGAGATTAAAATAATTTTTTGGTGAATAGTAACTTTTTACTTTTTTTACCACGGTTAAAAGTAAATAGGGTAATTATGAGTAGAAATGATATTATTATTACCATAACACATGTCCTAATTCTATTGGACAAGTGTAATTCGACCAAAAAAAATCTTAGGAACAAAATATGACCATTTAGGCCCACTTGGATTAGATTAGGACATTTATTATTAATTTATTTAAAGAAGGGTTAAAGGTGTTAAAATCAAAGTTTATTTACTAAAACATTTTTAATATGGGGATATACATAAGATAAATTCAACTATAAATATTAATTAGAAATCTAACAAGATTTCATACATAATTGTATTTTATTTGTAATTTTTAGACATTAAATAATTTAATTTATTTATGACACAACGATGATGCAGTAATTATCTTATTAATAAAATATTGACATAATTGATGTTATAAATACCCAAATAAATTTAATTTGAGCCTTTTTATGAATTCCACTAATTTTCTAGGTTAATATGACATGTTATTATTGATTTAATTAACTTTTTTCGAACTTATCATTCTGTTATGATTTTCACAAAAATCAATTACTAAATAGTGTCAAAATTGACATAAAATAGTTTTTCAAACAAATATTATATTATTAATTGTTATTTTATTCCTAAATATCTAAGGTTCGGCCAAATGACTTAGATAAGGTTATATATATTAATAATAAACAATTTGGTGTTCGTTTGGCTTCTTATAGTAAGTTTATTAACGTTATAGTATAAGAACACAAGAAGACACGGTAAAAGTAAAATTATTTAACTTAATGTTAAATCTAAATGATAAGGTTAAAATAGGAACCTAAACTTGTCTAAATTCTATTGGATGAGAGGATTTCGACCCATACCCACCTTAGCCTCGAAATAAATCAATTTAGAGCTATTTAAAACCGAACTTGACTTTATAATAAAATAATATTTTTAGTTATTCCAAAGGTGGCCCTCTCCTCCCTTATAAAAGGGCACCTCCTCCCTCTCTTCCTCACACAACTTTGAGCCTTGAAGCTTGGACAACCCCTGCCCAATTCTCTTCTCCGCTTCCCTAGAAACATCCTAGAGGTTCTGGTCTTCCTCAAAGACCTATTTTAGTTCCCTAAAAGAAGGTCTCAAAGAAGCACTTCAAAGAAGAGTTAATGTCCGTTACCGATTCTTTCATCTTTATTTCTTCTTCCACTTCTTCTTCTTTAGTTGTTTAATTATGAAGTAATAACATCAGTATCACTCATATACTGATATGTTATTATAAGTATGAAACAACCCTATTTCACCATCTATCCATCCTACGGAAAAAGAAATCACCGCGCGTGTGTACGTACGGAATACCGTCTTCACGCCGTGGTGTAATCTGTTTTCCACCACCACCTTACTTGGATGGGTATAATGGTGTAAATAATGAATATATATGACTATTATAAAGTTATATTGATTCTGAAATAGTATACATATACTCCAATACAATTCCACGATCATAGGAACGATATCATCACTCGTGCGTACGTACGGAATACCGTCTCCACGATGTGATGCGACTCGTTCTACATGATCTTCATTTCATAATGATTATATAAATGAATTTATTTGAATGAATATGATATATATTACACTAATACCATTCTGGAAATGAGGTATCTATAACCTAATGAAAAGAATAAGAATTTATTCGACAAAACACGCATAAGAACAAAAAGTTATAAACACCCGAATAACAAGTAGCAATGAAATATTACTACTAAGAAGCTAAGAATATGACCATATATGATATCATAAAAATAAGTATGATTCTGGAATAAGTCAATAACATTATTTAAATCATTATACAGGAGGTTCGGACACTTTACAAAGCAAGTCGGACCTAAGGTAAGGGAAATATCACAATCTCATTTTTATCCGAGATTGCTTATACTTTGGTATTTACTAGGGTGTATTTTATCATCCACATCCATGTTTCCTCAATATGTATTGTTATTTCCATCCACCTAAAATTTTTTAAATCTAATTTTACCCTTTGGTGACTTTTTAGTAAAAGATATTAATGGAATGTTTTGTCGTTTTTTGTTCGAGGTACTTTTTGACTTTTCCGATAAAAGTACGAAGAATGTTTTTTTAACTTATACGGCATGAATGGATTTTTAAAACATTATTTCCAGAAATATTCCTTTACAAGTTTTCATGTTTATTTTTAATCAACTTCTTTTAGTTATAATTTTATGACATGTTAAGAAATGAAAAGTGTTTTTGAAGTAGAAAGGATATTTTCCTCAAGAATGGAGTTCAAGTGTTTTATCAAAATTATTTTCCATCTAAGATAATAAAGGGTTCTGTTTTTATCCCTATTATTAAATTGATTTGATTATGTTTTGATGGAATTATTTTTATGAATTCCTTTATCTTATATGAATTGTTTTATGAAGTCATGATGTTTAAGATTCCCATTTGTATTACATGGGTTATGCAATGATGTATGATTTATGATTTTGTGGAACACATAAGAATGGTATCATTATGAGATGGGTGGGACTTATATCTCCCTCCAATGCATTGGGTAAAGATTTTATATCTCATGAGATAGACATGGCTGGAATGGTAGGTTATACCGGTTCAGTGAAACAGGACTGAAATGAGGGTGACTCGGTTTAGAAAGGGACTTTGACCACTAAGATAGTCTTGGAAATGAGTCTTGACTAACAAGAAATTATTCTCTATGATTATGTGTGAATGCCACAAAGTTTCATGTTTTAAGTTGTGATTATTGTGATTACATTTCACTGCCATGATTTACCCCATGTTATGAAATTATGATCTCTTTTGCAGGTTAAGATTTACAAAAGTTATGTGCTTATGTATATGATGTGATTGATATTTCTTTTGTTTACCCTTACTGAGTATTTGAGCTCACCCATTTATGTTTTCTTTTCCCCAGGATATAAATAAAGGTTTTAGGTAAAAAAAAGGAAGATCTTTATGGGAGATGTTGAAGATCTTTCACCAGCATTAGAAGATTATATTCCGAGTTTCCAAAGACACTAAACTATTACGATCCTTGTGTGTGTGTTTTTGTTATGTAATAAGTATTCCGCAAATGTAATGTAATGTCAATGTACGTCAAGCTTCGGGTCTCTACAGTTGGTATCAGAGGAAAGGTTTAGTCAACCTTTGGAAACTAGGATGCGAGAACTTTAGTGAGATCCCTAGAGATATTTCTAAGGTATGTCTAGGGATGTCTCTAAGGTTAAGTATCTGTATAGGTTATAGTACTAGAATCACGCTAATGATCAGAGAATTAAACCTAAGATGTTAGATATTGAAGGTACTCCCCCTTTATTATGTTGTTTTCCCTAGCATGATTTTTTCCTCTCACACTATTCTTTTTGGGTTTTAGACGATGGCTGGAACCCGAAGGAACCGTGTTGATCAATGCAATGGAAAATGCAATGATTGTCCTCCTCAACAAACAAATGTTTTGGGAGATGGAGTGCAAAATCTTATTTCTATACTTACACAAGCTATGAATGATTCTGGACTTCCAAATAAGTAGAGAAGGGAACAATATTCTATTGAGTCCTTCATGAGGCAACGTCCACCTTCTTTCAGTGGGTCTTCTGATCCACTTGTTGCTGAACAATGGATCAGTACCACTGAAAAGATATTTTCAGTTTTTCAATGTTCTGAACATGATAAAGTCATCTTAGCAGTGTATCGTTTGGAAGGTGATGCTGATCAATGGTGGAATCTTATTAAGAATACGAGGCAAAGGGATGAAATTGAGTCCATGGAATGGGACGAGTTCAAGAACTTATTTTTCAGTAAGTACTTCCCTCGTATTATTTGAACAAAGATGGAGAAGGAGTTTATTGAACTAAAGAAAAAGGATGATGAATCTGTTGGTATATACGAAGCGAATTTTACAAGACTTTCAAGGTATGCATCTGGCATTATCATCCAACCTGAAAATAAAGTTGATCGATTTTTCAGTGGCTTAAAACCAAGTCTTCGAAGGGCATTAGCTATAAGAGACTTCAGTAGCTATGAAGAAATTGTGCGTTGTGCTATGAAGGTAGAAATGGAAGTTGGTATTACATATCAATCTCATGGTTTTGAAAAGAAACGAAATATGGTGTTCAAGGAGAAATCTCAGAATAATGGTGAAAAGAAAATGAATGTTTCCTTATGCTCAAAGTGTGGAAAGAAGCATGGTGGAGATTGTCTTAAAGGGACTAGAAAATGTTTTAAGTGTGGAAAAGAAGGTCATAGAGCAGCTGAGTGTCGAAGTAATGGAAAAAGGGTTTCTAATGATGTGAATAAAGCAAACACTGCAGAGAACGCACCACCAACACTTCAATGCTTCAAGTGCAAGGAAATGGGGCATTATGCTAATAAATGCCCTTATCCAAGGGTTAGTGATGATCAACATGAGCAACCACTTAAGGCTAAGGACAAGGGAAAGCCACATGAGATCACTATTGGCGATGTTGAATATGAAAAAAACACACATAAGGATCGTAACAGTTTAGTGTCTTTGGAAACTCGGAATATAATCTTCTAATCGTGGTGAAAGATCTTCAACATCTCCCATAAAGATCTTCCTTTTTTTTACCTAAAACCTTTCTTTATATCCTAGGGAAAAGAAAACATAAAAGGGTGAGCTCAAATGCTCAGTAAGGGTAAACAAAATAAATATCAATCACATCATATTTATAAGAACATAACATTTTGGAAATCATAACCTGCAAAAGAGAGCATAATTTCATAACATGGGATAAATCATGGCAGTGAAATGTAATCACAATAATCATAACATAAAACATGAAACTTTGTGGCATACACACATAATCATAGAGAATCATTTCTTGTTATTCAAGACTCATTTCCAAGACTATCTTAGTGGACAAAGTCCCTTTCTGAACCGAGTCACCCTCGTTTCAGTCCTGTTTCACTGAACCGGTATAACCTACCGTTCCAGCCATGTCTATCTCATGAGATATAAAATCTTTACCCAATGCATTGGAGGTAGATATTGGTCCCACCCATCTCATAATGATACCATTCTTATGTGTTCCACAAAATCATAAATCATACATCATTGCATAACCCATGTAATACAAATGGGAATCTTAAATATCATGACATCATAAAACAATTCATATAAGATAAAGGAATTAATAAAAATAATTCCATCACAACATGATCAAATCAATGTAATAATAGGGATAAAAACAGAACCCTTTATTATCTTAGATGGAAAATAATTTTGATAAAACACTTGAACTCCATTCTTGAGGAAAATATCCTTTCTTCTTCAAAAACATTTTTCCTTTCTTAACATGTCATACGACTTTAAACTAAAAGAAGTTGATTAAAAATAAACTTGAAAACTTTTAAATGAAGCTTCTTGGAAATAATTTTTTAAAAATCTATTCATTCCGTATAAGTTTAAAAAAACATTCTTCTCGTACTTTTGTCGGAAAAAGTCAAAAAAGTACCTCGTACGAAAAACGACAAAAGATTCCTTTCATATCTTTTACTAAAAACTCACCGAAGGGTAAAATAGGATTTAAAAAATTGTAGGTGAATGGAAATAATATTACATATTGAGGAAACATGGATGTGGATGATAAAATACACCCTAGTAAATACTAAAGTATAAACAATCTTGGATAAAAATGAGATTGTGATATTTCCCTTACCTTAGGTCCGATTTGCTTCGTAAGTGTCCGAACCTCCTGTATAATGATTTAAATAATATCATTGACTTATTACAGAATCATATTCATTGTTATGATATCATATATGGTTCACTTATGACTTTATATTACATGTTCTTTTGTAAATTCCATGTTAAAGAGCGTTTTGGGTAAAATTGTTTCATTTGTCGTCCGTGTTTTGTCTTGTAATTATTCATATGATTACTTAGATCATGATTACTTAATTCCAGAATATAAAACATGATTTATATATATATATATATATTCAGAATATACATTTATATAATAAATCAGTAAATGGAAAGAAATACACCGTTCATGGAGATGGTAGGCCGTACGTACGCATGAACGCTGTTTTTGTTTCCTTATTGAGTTGAACGGAATTAAGTAGATGAAATTCATATATATACACATAAATCCAGTATCATTATTATTTCATATATTTCATTATTACTTATTATTTATACTTTATAATCATTCATGAATGTTTTAAAGTGGAGAATGAATCTCATCGCGTCGTGGAGACGGTAGTCCGTACGTACGCACGAGCGATGATATCATTCTCATGATCGTGGGACTGTATTGGAGTGTATATATACTATTTCAGAATCAATATCACTTTAAAATAATAATATATAGTTATTATTTACACCATTATACCCATCCAAGTAAGGTGGTGGTGGAAAATAGATTTCACCACGGCGTGGAGACGGTATTCCGTACGTACGCACGCGCGGTGGTTTTGTTTTCCGTAGGATGGATAGATGGTGAAATAGGATTGTTTCATACTTATAATAACATATAAGTAAATGAGTGATACTGATGTAATTACTTCATAATTAAACAACCTAATAAGAAGAAGTGGAAGAAGAAATAAAGGTGAAAGAATCGGTAACGGAAATTACCTCTTCTTTGAAGCGTCTCTTTGATACCTCCTCTTAGGGCACTAAAATTGGTCTTTGAGGAAGACCAGAACCTCTAGGATGTTGATAGGGAATTGGAGAAGAGAATTTGGCAGGGTTTTGCCGAGCCTGAAGGCTCAAAGTTGTGTGAGGAAGAGAGGGAGGAGGTGCCCTTTTATAAGGGAGGAGAGGGCACCTTTGGAATAACTAAAAATATTATTTTATTATAAAGTCAAGTTCAGTTTTAAATAGCTCCAAATTGATTTATTTCGAGGCTAAGGTTGGGAGGGGTCGAAAGCCTCTCATAAAACAGAATTTAGACAATTTTAGGATCCTATTTTAACCTTATTTTTTAGATTTAACATTAAGTTAAATAATTTTACTTTTACCGTGTCTTCTTGTGTTCTTACACTATAAGATTAATAAACTTACTATAAGAAGCCAAACGAACCCCAAATTGTTTATTATTAATATATATAACCTTATCTAAGTCATTTGGTTGAACCTCAGATTTTTATGAATAAAATAACAATTAATAATATAATATTTGTTTTAAAAACTATTTTATGTCAATTTTGACACTATTTAGTAATTGAATTTTGTGAAAATCATAACAGAATGACAAGTTTGAACAAAGTTAATTAAATCAATAATAACATGTCATATTAACCTATAAAATTAGTGGAATTCATAAAAAGTCTCAAATTACATTTATTTGGGTATTTATAACATCAATTATGTCAATATTTCATTAATAAGATAATTACTGCATCATCTTTGTGTCATAATAAATGATACTTATTTAATCCCTAAAAATTATAAATAAATTCCTATGATGTAGATAATTGTATTATATTTCTGGAGACTATTCATGTTCGAAGTTTCATAAAGTTTATCACTAGATTAAAATTATTATACTTATATAATTTAAGAAAGTGACATGTTGTCACATTCTTTGGTTTTAATAATAATTAAATTATTTTCATTGACAAAATTTAATTAAATGAATCTAATCCGACCCTTAGATGATATGAGTCGACTTTTAGTCATCCAATAGGATTTTAACATTTGTTAGGGTAATTTTAAAATATTATATTTACCCTTAATTACTCGATTTACCTTTAACTATGGTAAATAAAATTTACCATAGTTACTATTCATAATTCCCAAAAATAAAAAGTATCTTATTAACATAATTTGGACCCACTGATTCCAAATATGGAATACATTTTTCCAAATTCAATACACAAAATATGCATAAATTAAATTAAAATTAATCCCGTTGTCGAAAGAAAACGGGTTTTTCTTTAAAACATTGCAAAAGATTGAATTGATTTAACCTACGAATTCAAGGTAAAATCAATGCTAATGACATAAATTATATTAAATGGTAAAAATATATTCTATTTCTACTTTAAAACCATTCAATATTATAATTTAACCACATAAGATATTACGATGAAAAAAAGTTGTTTTTAATTAAAATATAGCGTGTTTTTACTATTTATTAAAACATGAATGTTATCGGAAAAATATCAAAACTTTATCTAATGTAAATTTTGATATCCTGATTCAAAAGAAAATTTTGATTTTGTCACATTTAACATATAAACATGTCAAAAACTAGATTTAATGAGGGTGTTCCATCAAAAGGTGGCAAAACTGCATTTTTTTAAAAATACTTATTTTACCCGAAAAATTTATTTTGTTCTTATACCATGTTCTAGAAATGTGTAACATGAATAATATTGTTATAACATTCAAAATTTATTTAACACTATTCATAACGGCTAGTTCATGACAATATTATAATAATATATCGTTGTTTATTAAAAACCAGTATTGTGCACAACACACACTATCGAGAAATGTCGCGATTGCGTGTAATGCAAGCCAAGTCAGGGTTGCGTGTTGTGAAAGAATCCTTCATTGTTTTGTATAACAGAATCCAAACATATTTCATTTATACATTGAATATATATATATATACTCAATGTTGCGTAGAATTACTATTATCAAAATTGTGTGTAACACGATCCAAGAATAGTGTTGCGTATACTGCAAGCTAATACGGTGTTGCGTATAGCGCAAGGTAATCTTGGTGTAGAATACAACACAAGACATTAATGAAATTAAATGTATATTTTTCATAAAATCTCGGGGTGTTACATTCTACCCCCCTTAAAATGAATTTCGCCCTCGAAATTTGATGGGGTTATAAATGGTTTACTATTCGAAAGTTTCGTTAATAGAAACCCACATCGTAAAAAGGAATACCAAAACCAATCTTTAAAAACAAAAGTATGAAGTGTAACAGTTACCCAAATAAACTAATCACTAGGTTTCCACATAGGTGAAAATATGGATATGGAAGAGAAATCTAACCATCATGTTCTGATGGAGAGTGGTAGAGAACATGGCTATGGAAAAGCTAGCAATCACAAAGCCATAAATTTGTGACGATCTAAGGTACCATCTGATTCATCAGATATAAGAGCACTAAGACAGCATTTTTGGTTTTCAAGATCATTTCCCTAAAGTTGATGAAATTGGAATTAGAAGAAATACTTTCGTGATTTTGGTATAGTCTCACTGTTTGTCGTTCTTTGGACAATTTCCACTTCATCTCTTAAAGAAATGAAGTTGAATTTTTCATTCGTGATGTGTTAGAAGATCATGTGATAGAATGATGGGTCATTCCATCTCTTTCAAACAAAATGTTAGCAAAAGTTATAAGTCCATCTTATGGTTAATCGTATATGGTTCCAAAAATGAACTTATACTTCATATATCATACCGCTTAATAAAATCAAACTAGTTTCTACTAAACAGGGACTTCATCTAGGCCAGTGGTAGGCGATAAAGGCTAGTCGCACTTCGGTTATGGGTTCGATTCCCACAGCCTTGTCCGACGCGATGGGATGTCGCCCGTCCTGCAGGTTGTCCTTTTTCTAAATCTATATTACTATAACATCCCATCAATAATATCGAAAAAAAACGTTTTATCCTAACTTATGCCCAACATAATCCATTCTAATATTTAGGCTTATCTAAAATACTTCAGTCCAAGATCATAGTATAAAGAAAATGATTACTTGAAATGTCGTCAACCAAGCATGTGAATACCATCATTTATCCCCGATATATCTTGTTGGTCACATTCCAATCATGTGAATACCTTAATGATGTATTCTCTTGAAAAATGAATACCCATTAAACCTTAGTGAAAACATGAATGCTGTCAAAAGTTAACTCTTTCCACATACCAAAATCCAAAAATTCTATATACTCAAACCATGATATAACCTTCTCCTTATATCAGTCATGAGCTCATGAATACTATCAAATATTTAATTTTCTCCTTATCCCTTCATTATGCGCATATCATCTACATTCTAAAAATATCTGA
Source organism: Viscum album (assembly GCA_963277665.1). Lineage (NCBI taxonomy): Eukaryota > Viridiplantae > Streptophyta > Magnoliopsida > Santalales > Viscaceae > Viscum > Viscum album. The sequence goes on from OY728120.1 coordinate 925,206,775, forward strand.
ATAACCTTTCATGGATACTGGTAACATTAATCATACACTTTCAAAACTCAAGGAAAGACAACAGTGTAACAATCCATAGATGTCTCTTTATTCCATAGTAGCATGAGATTACTTGTACAACATTACACATGATAAACATGTAATCATTCCACTACATTCTTAAACCATTGACCGAGATTCAACAATTCTTTCATCTCACATATCATTTGTAGTCTCTTCATCATCATCCACATAAATACTACCCATATGACCATACTGATTCTCTTCATGAGACTTTCCCTTAGGTCATTGGTTTGCATAATGCCCGTACATTCCACATTTAAAACATTTAACCATTGCTGATGTCGTAGCAATACCATTATCCTCATCCCTGGTGTTAACTGAACCTTTTCCTTTACACTTACTGGCTTTGTGTCCTTCTTTTCCACACCTAAAGCATCTTCCAGTTCCTTTGAAACATTCTCCTTGATGCCTCTTCCCACATGATTTACATAGGGGAAATTGAACTTTCTTTCCTCTATGATCATCATGAAACTCCATCTTTCTCTTATTATCCAAGTCAGGAAACTTACCAAATTTTACTTTATTGATCATATTATGAGATTGCTGATTCGGCATAATAATGATGTTTGGACTTCCAAATCCCATTTCATTTGGTTTCTCAAGAAGAATATCATTCCATTGTCCATCATATCCTCCATTATAGTGAATCATCTTGTTTCCAGCCATTTTCTAAAACCCAAAAAGAATAGTGTGAGAGGCAAAAATCAAACTAAATGGGGAGTAACTTCAATATCTAACATCTTTGGTTTAATCTAATATCGTTACCATAGTTCTAGGACTATATCCTATACGTATACTTATCCTTAGGGACATCCCTAGACATACCTTAGAAATATATATAGGGATCTCACTAACGTTTTCGCATCCTAGTTTCCAAAGGTTGACTAAACTTTTCCTCTGATACCAACTGTAGAGACTCATATCTTGACGTACATGGACATTACATTACTTTTGCGGAATACTTAGTACATAACAAAAACACACACACAAGGATCGTAATAGTTTAGTGTCTTTGGAAACTCGGAATATAATCTTCTAATCGCGGTGAAAGATCTTCAAAATCTCCCATAAAAATCTTCCTTTTTTTACCTAAAACCTTTCTTTATATCCTGGGGAAAAGAAAACATAAAAGGGTGAGCTCAAATTCTCAGTAAGGGTAAACAAAATAAATATCAATCACATCATATTCATAAGAACATAACATTTTGGAAATCTTAACCTGCAAAAGAGAGCATAATTTCATAACATGGGATAAATCATGGCAGTGAAATGTAATCACAATAATCATAACTTAAAACATGAAACTTTGTGGCATACACACATAATCATAGAGAATCATTTTTGTTAGTCAAGACTCATTGCCAAGACAATCTAAGTGGACAAAGTCCCTTTCTGAACCGAGTCACCCTCGTTTCAGTCCTGTTTCACTGAACCGGTATAACCTACCATTCCAGCCTTGTATATCTCATGAGATATAAAATCTTTACCCAATTCATTGGAGGGAGATATAGGTCCCACCCATCTCATAAAGATACCATTCTTATGTGTGCCACAAAATCATAAATCATACATCATTGCATAACCCATGTAATACAAATGGGAATCTTAAACATCATGACATCATAAAACAATTCATATAAGATAAAGAAATTCATAAAAATAATTCCATCACAACATGATCAAATCAATGTAATAATAGGGATAAAAACAGAACCCTTTATTATCTTAGATGGAAAATAATTTTGATAAAACACTTGAACTCCATTCTTGAGGAAAATATCCTTTCTTCTTCAAAAACATTTTTACTTTCTTAACATGTCATACGACTTTAAACTAAAATAAGTTGATTAAAAATAAACTTGAAAAATTGTAAAGGAATATTCTTGGAAATAATTTTTTAAAAATCTATTCATGCCGTATAAGTTAAAAAAACATTCTTCTCGTACTTTTGTCGGAAAAAGTCAAAAAATTACCTCGTACGAAAAACGACAAAAGATTCCTTTCATATATTTTACTAAAAACTCACCAAAGGGTAAAATAGGATTTAAACAATTGTAGGTGAATGGAAATAATATTACATATTGAGGAAACATGGATGTGGATGATAAAATAAACCCCAGTAAATACTAAAGTATAAACAATCTCGGATAAAAATGAGATTGTGATATTTCCCTTACCTTAGGTCCGATTTGCTTCGTAAGTGTCCGAACCTACGGTATAATGATTTAAATAATGTCATTGACTTATTACATAATCATATTCATTGTTATGATATCATATATGGTTCACTTATGACTTTATATTACCTGTTCTTTCGTAAATTCCATGTTAAAGAGCGTTTTGGGTAAAATTGTTTCATTTGTCGTCCGTGTTTTGTCTTGTAATTATTCATATAATTACTTAGATCATGATTACTTAATTCCAGAATATAAAACATGATTTATATATATATTTATATTCAGAATATATATATATATATAATAATTCAGGAAATGGAAAGAAATACACCGTTCATGGAGACGATAGGTCGTATGTACGCATGAACGTTGTTTTCGTTTCCTTATTGAGTTGAACGGAATTAAGTAGATGAAATTCATATATATACACATAAATACAGTATCATTATAATGTAATATATTTCATTATTACTTATTATTTATACTTTATAATCATTCATGAATGGTTTAAAGTGGAGAATGAATCTCATCGCGTCGTGGAGACGGTAGTCCGTACGTACGCACGAGCGATGATATCGTTCTCATGATCGTGGGACTATATTGGAGTGTATATATACTATTTCAGAATCAATATCACTTTAAAATAATAATATATAGTTATTATTTACACCATTATACCCATCCAAGTAAGGTGGTGGTGGAAAATAGATTTCACCACGACGTGGAGACGGTATTCCGTACATACGCACGCGTGGTGATTTCGTTTTCCGTAGGATGGATAGATGGTGAAATAGGATTGTTTCATACTTATAATAACATATCAGTATATTAGTGATACTGATGTTATTACTTCACAATGAAACAACCTAAGAATAAGAAGTGGAAGAAGAAATAAAGGTGAAAGAATCGGTAACGGAAATTACCTCTTCTTTGAAGCGCCTCTTTGAGACCTCCTCTTAGGGCACTAAAATTGGTCTTTGAGGAATACCAAAACCTATAGGATGTTACTAGGGAATTGGAGAAGAGAATTTGTCAGGGGTTGACCGAGCTTTAAGGCTCAAAGTTGTGTGAGGAAGAGAGGGAGGAGGTTCCCTTTTATAAGGGAGGAGAGGGGCACCATTGGAATAACTAAAAATATTATTTTATTATAAAGTCAATTTCGGTTTTAAATAGCTCCAAATTGATTTATTTCGAGGCTAAGGTGGGGATGGGTCGAAATCCTCTCATCAAATAGAATTTAGACAATTTTAGGTTCCTATTTTAACCTTATCATTTAGATTTAACATTAAGTTAAATAATTTTACTTTTACCATGTCTTCTTGTGTTCTTACACTATAAGGTTAATAAACTTACTATAAGAAGACAAAAGAACCCCAAGTTGTTTATTATTAATATATATTACCTTATCTAAGTCATTTGGACGAACCTTAGATTTTTAGGAATAAAATAACAATTAATAATATAATATTTGTTTTAAAAACTATTTTATGTCAATTTTGACACTATTTAGTAATTGATTTTTATAAAAATCATAACAGAATGAAAAGTTCGAAAAAAGTTTATTAAATCAATAATAACATGTCTTATTAACCTAGAAAATTAGTTGAATTCATAAAAAGTCTCAAATTACATTTATTTGGGTATTTATAACACCAATTATGTCAATATTTAATTAATAAGATAATCACTGCATCATCATTGTGTCATAATAAATGATAATTATTTAATCCCTAAAAATTCTAAATAAATTCCGATGATGTAGATAATTGTATTAGATTTCTGGAGACTATTCAGGTTCTAGGTTTGATGAAGTTTATCACTAGATTAAAATTATTATACTTATATAATTTAAGAAAGTGACATGTTGTCACATTCTTTGGTTTTAATAATAATTAAATTATTTTCATTGAAAAAATTTAATTAAATGAATCTAATCTGACCCTTAGGTGACATTGGTAAACTTTTAGTCATCCAATAGGATTTTTACATTTGTTAGGGTAATTTTAAAATATTATATTTACCCTTAATTACCCGATTTACCTTTAACTATGGTAAATAAAATTTACTGTAGTTACTATTCATAATTCCCAAAAATAAAAAGTAGCTTATTAACATAATTTGGACCCACTGATTCCAAATATGGAATCCATTTTTCCAAATTCAATACACAAAAGATGCATAAATTAAATTAAAATTAATCCCGTTGTTGAAAGAAAACGGGTTTTTCTTTAAAACATTGCAAAAGATTGAATTGATTTAATCTACGAATTCAAGGTAAAATCAATGCCAATGACATAAATTATATTAAATGGTAAAAATATATTCTATTTATACTTTAAAACCATTCAATATTATAATTTAACCACATAAGATATTACGATGAAAAAAGTTGTTTTTAATTAAAATATAGCGTGTTTTTACTATTCATTAAAATATGAAAGTTATCGGAAAAATATCAAAATATTATCTAATGTAAATTTTTATATCTTGATTCAAAATAAGAATTTTATTTTGTCAAATTGAACATATAAACATGTCAAAAACTAGATTTAAAGTGGGTGCGCCATCAAAAGGCGGCAAAACTGCATTTTTTGAAAAATACTTATTTTACCCAAAAAATTTATTTTGTTCTTATACCATGTTCTAGAAATGTGTAAGATGAATAATAATGTTATAAAATTCAAAATTTAGTTAAAAATATTCATAATGGCTAGTTCATGACAATATTATAATAATATATCGTTGTTTATTAAAACCCAGTATTGTGCACAACACACGCTATCGAGGAAGGTCGTGATTGTGTGTAATGAAAGCCAAGTCAGGGTTGTGTCTTGTGAAAGAATCCTTCGTTGTTTCGTATAACAGAATCCAACCATATTTCATTTATACATTGAATATATATATATATATATATACTCAATGTTGCGTAGAATAACTATTATCAAAATTGTGTGTAACACGATCCAAGAATAGTGTTTCGTATACTGCAAGCTAATACGGTGTTGCGTATAGCGCAAGGTAATCTTGGTGTAGAATACAACAGAAGAAATTAATGATATTAAAAGAATATTTTTCATAAAATCTCGGGGTGTTACATTCTACCCCCCTTAAAATGAATTTCGCCCTCGAAATTCATTGGGGTTATAAATGGTTTACTATTCGAAAGTTTCTTTAATAGAAACCCACATCGTAAAAAGGAATACCAAAACCAATCTTTAAAAACAAAAGTATGAAACATAACGATTACCCAAATAAACTAATCACTGGGTTTCCACATAGGTGAAAATATGGATATGGAAGAGAAATCTAACCATCATGTTCTGATGGAGAGTGGTAGAGAACATGGCTATGAAAAAGCTAGCAATCACAAAGCCATAAATTTGTGACGATCTAAGGTACCATCTGATTCATCAGATATAAGAGCACTAAGACAACATTTTTGGTTTTCAAGATCATTTCCCTAAAGTTGATGAAATTAGAATTAGAAGAAATACTTTCGTGATTTTGGTATAGTCTCACCGTTTTTCGTTCTTTGGACAATTTCCACTTAATCTCTTAAAGACATGAAGTTGAATTTGTCATTCGTGATGTGTTAGCAGATCATGTGATAGAATGATGGGTCATTCCATCTCTTTCAAACAAAAGGTTAGCAAAAGTTATAATTCCATCTTATGGTTAATCGTATATGGTTCCAAAAATGAACTTATACTTCATATATCATACCGCTTAATAAAATAAAACTAGTTTCTATTAAACAGGGACTTCCTGTAGGCCAGTGGTAGGCGATAAAGGTCAGTCGCACTTCGGTTGTGGGTTCGATTCCCACAGCCTTGTCCGACGCGATGGCCTGTCGCCCGTCCTGTAGGTTGTCCTTTTTCTAAATCTATATTACTATAACATCCCATCAATAATATCGAAAAAAACGTTTTATCCTAACTTATGTCAAACATAATCCATTATAATCTTTAGGCTTATCTAAAATACTTCGGTCCAAGCTCATAGTATAAAGAAAATGATTACTTGAAATGTCGTCAACCAAGCATGTGAATACCATCATTTATCCCCCATATATCTTGTTGGTCACATTCCAATCATGTGAATACCTTAATGATGTATTCTCTTGAAAAATGAATACCCATTAAACCTTAGTGAAAACATGAATGCAGTCAAAAGTTAACTCTTTCCACATACCAAAATCCAAAAATTCTAAATACTCAAACCATGATATAACCTTCTCCTTATATCAGTCATGAGCTCATGAATACTATCAAACATTTAATTTTCTCCTTATCCCTTCATTATGCGAATATCATCTACATTCAAAAAATATTTGAATAACCTTTCATGGATACAGGTAACATTAATCATACACTTTCAAAACTCAAGGAAAGACAACAGTGTAACAATCCATAGATGTCTGTTTATTCCATAGTAGCATGATATTACATATACAACATTACACATGATAAACATGTAATCATTCCACTACATTCTTAAACCATTGACCGAGCTTCAACAATTCTTTCATCTCACATATCATTTGTAGTCTCTTCATCATCATCCACATAAATACTACCCATATGACAATACTGATTCTCTTCATGAGACTTTCCCTTAGGGCATTGGGTTGCATAAAGCCCGTACATTCCACATTTAAAACATTTAACCATTGCTGATGTTGTAGAAATACCATTATCCTCATCCCTGGTGTTAACTGAACCTTTTCCTTTACACTTACTTGCTTTGTGTCCTTCTTTTCCACACAAAAAGCATCTTCCAGTTCCTTTGAAACATTCTCCTTGATGCCTCTTCCAACATGATTTACATAGGGGAAATTGAACTTTCTTTCCTCTATGATCATCATGAAACTCCATCTTTCTCTTATTAGCCAAGTCAGGAAACTTACCAAATTTTACTTTATTGATCAGATTATGAGATTGCTGATTAGGCATAATAATGATGTTTGGACTTCCAAATCCCATTTCATTTGGTTGCTCGTGAAGAATATCATTCCATTGTCCATCATATCCTCCATTATCGTGAATCATCTTCTTTCCAGCCATTTTCTAAAACCCAAAAAGAATAGTGTGAGAGGAAAAAATCATAATAAAGGGGGAGTAACTTCAATATCTAACATCATTGGTTTAATCTAATATCGTTACCATAGTTCTAGGACTATATCCTATACGTATACTTATCCTTAGGGACATCCCTAGACATACCTTAGAAATATATCTAGGGATCTCACTAACGTTTTCGCATCCTAGTTTCCAAAGGTTGACTAAACTTTTCCTCTGATACCAACTGTAGAGACCCGTATCTTGACGTACATGGACATTACATTACTTTTGCGGAATACTTAGTACATAACAAAAACACACACACAAGGATCATAATAGTTTAGTGTCTTTGGAAACTCGGAATATAATCTTCTAATCGTGGTGAAAGATCTTCAACATCTCCCATAAAGATCTTCCTTTTTTTTACCTAAAACCTTTCTTTATATCCTGGGGAAAAGAAAACATAAAAGGGTGAGCTCAAATGCTCAGTAAGGGTAAACAAAAGAAATATCAATCACATCATATTCATAAGAACATAACATTTTGGAAATCTTAACCTGCAAAAGAGAGCATAATTTCATAACATGGGATAAATCATGGCAGTGAAATGTAATCACAATAATCATAAATTAAAACATGAAACTTTGTGGCATACACACATAATCATAGAGAATCATTTCTTGTTAGTCAAGACTCATTTCCAAGACTATCTTAGTGGACAAAGTCCCTTTCTGAACCGAGTCACCCTCGTTTCAGTCCTGTTTCACTGAACCGGTATAACCTACCATTCCAGCCATGTCTATCTCATGAGATATAAAATCTTTACCCAATTCATTGGAGGGATATATAGGTCCCACCCATCTCATAATGATACCATTCTTATGTGTGCCACAAAATCATAAACCATGCATCATAGCATAACCCATGTAACAAAAATGGGAATCTTAAACATCGTGACATCATATAACAATTCATATAAGATAAAGGGATTCATAAAAATATAATTCCATCACAACGTAATCAAATCAATGTAATAATAGGGATAGAAACCGAACCCTTTATTATCTTAGATGGAAAATAATTTTGATAAAACATTTGAACTCCATTCTTGAGGAAAATATCCTTTCTGCTTCAAAAACACTTTTCCTTTCTTAACATGTCGTACAATTATAAACTAAAAGAAGTTGATTAAAAATAAACATGAAAATTTTTAAAGTAAGCTTCTTGGAAATAATGTTTTAAAAATCCATTCATGCTGTATAAGTTAAAAAAACATTCTTCGTACTTTTTTCGTAAAAGTCAAAAAGTTCCTCGTACGAATAACGACAAAAGATTCCTTTCATATCCTTTAATAAAAACTCACCGAAGGGTAAAATTGGATTTAAACAATTTTAGGTGGATGTAAATAACATTACATATTGAGGAAATATGGATGTGGATGATAAAATACACTCCAATAAATTTCAAAGTATAAACAATCTCGGATAAAAATGAGATTGTGATATTTCCCTTACCTTAGGTCCGATTTTCTTCATAAGTGTCCGAACCTCCTGTATAATGATTTAAATAATGTCATTGACATATTACATAATAATATGCATTGTTATGATATCATATATGGTTCACTTATGACTTTATATTACCCGTTCTTTTGTAAATTCCATGTTAAAGAGCGTTTTGGGTAAAATTGTTTCATTTGTCGTCCGTGTTTTGACTTGTAATTATTCATATGATTACTTAGATCTTGATTACTTAATTCCAGAATATAAAACATGATTTATATATATATATATATATTCAGAATATACATATATATAATAAATCAGTAAATGGAAAGATATACACCGTTAATGGAGACGGTAGGTCGTACGTACGCATGAACGCAGTTTTCGTTTCCTTATTGAGTTGAACAGAATTAAGTAGATGACATACATATATATACACATAAATCCAGTATCATTATTATGTCATATATTACATGATTACTTATTATATATACTTTATAATAATTCATGAATGGTTAAAGTGGAGAATGAATCTCATCGCGTCATGGAGACGGTAGTCCGTACATACGCACGAGCGATGATATCGTTCTCATGATCGTGGGACTGTATTGGAGTGTATTTATACTATTTAAGAATCAATATCACTTTAAAATAATAATATATTGTTATTATTTACACCATTATACCCATCCAAGTAAGGTGGTGCTGGAAAATAGATTTCACCACAGCGTGGAGACGGTATTCTGTACGTACGCACGCGCGGTGATTTCGTTTTCCGTAGGATGGATAGAGGGTGAAATAGGATTGTTTCATACTTATAATAACATATCAGTATATGAGTTATACTGATGTTATTACTTCATAATGAAACAACCTAAGAAGAATAAGTGGAAGAAGAAATAAAGGTGAAAGAATCGGTAACGGAAATTACCTCTTCTTTGAAGCGCCTCTTTGAGACCTCCTCTTAGGGCACTAAAATTGGGCTTTGAGGAGGACCAGAACCTCTAGGATGTTGCTAGGGAAGTGGAGAAGATAATTTGGCAGGGCTTGGCCGATATTGAAGGCTCAAAGTTGTGTGAGGAAGAGAGGGAAGAGGTGCCCTTTTATAAGGGAGGAGAGGGGCTCCTTTGGAAAAACTAAAAATATTATTTTATTATAAAGTCAAGTTCGGTTTTAAATAGCTCCAAATTGATTTATTTCGAGGCTAAGTGGGGGATGGGTCTAAATCCTCTCATAAAATAGAATTTAGACAAGTTTAGGTTCCTATTTTAACCTTATCATTTAGATTTAACATTAAGTTAAATAATTTTACTTTTACCGTGTCTTCTTGTGTTCTTACACTATAATGTTAATAAACTTACTATAAGAAGCCAAACGAACCCCAAATTGTTTATTATTAATATATATAACCTTATCTAAGTCATTTGGCCGAACCTTAGATTTTTAGGAATAAAATAACAATTAATAATATAATATTTGTTTTAAAAACTATTTTATGTCAATTTTGACACTATTTAGTAATTTATTTTTGTGAAAATCATAACAGAATGATAAGTTCAAAAAAAGTTAATTAAATCAATAATAACATGTCATATTAACCTAGAAAATTAGTTTAATTCATAAAAAGTCTCAAATTGCATTTATTTGGGTTTTTATAACATCAATTAATTCAATATTTCATTAATAAGATAATTACTGCATCATCGTTGTGTCATAAATAAATTAACTTATTTAATGTTTAAAAATTACAAATAAAATACCATTATGTAGGAAATCTTTTTAGCTTTCTAATTAATATTTATAGTAGAATTTATCTTATGTATAACCCCATATTAAAAATGTTTTAATAAATAAATGTTGATTTTAACTCTTTTAACCCTTCTTTAAATAAATTAATAATAAATGTCCTAATCTAATCCAAGTGGGCCTAAATGGTCATATTTTATTCCTAAGTTTGTTTTTGGTCGAATTAAACTTGTCCAATATAATTAGTACATGTGTTTGGGTAATAATAATATCATTTCTACCCTTAATTACTCTATTTACTTTTAACCGTGGTAAAAAGTAAAAAGTTACTATTCACCTAAAAATTATTTTCATCTCATTGAACCACATTTTACTTACTGACATCAACCGTGTCTCTCAGATTTTTGAAATTCCACTCACAGAAGCGGAAAAATTAAGTTTTATGAACAATTCAGTTTTTTTTAACTACCACTTAGTGGTTTCACTATTCATCAAAAATTGAAAGTTTTCAGAAAAATACAAAAAATTAGGCCTAAGATATATTTGATATTATGAACTCAAAAATGATTTCTATTTTACCAAATTCAAAAAATATCAGTTGCATTAATTAATTTAAAAATTAATTCCCGTCGTCAAAACAAATAGCGTGTTCTTAAGAGATAATAACTATCAAAAGATTGACACTTGTTTATGTCTGGTTTAAATGTGAAATTACATACAATGACCAACATTGTATTAAATTGTTAAAATATATTCTAAATATACTTTAAAACCACTCAAATTAATAATTTATCACTATTAATTATTTCGATTGAAAAAGTTGTTTTTAATTAAAATTTAGTAATTTTCACTATTCATCAAAATATGAAAGTTATCCGAAAATCACCAAAATTTCACCCTAAGATAATTTCGATATTACGAATCCAAAAATGAATTCCATTTTGGAAAATAAAATTTACAAAATTTCAAAAAGTGGTTATTACTATTCATAACGGCTAGTTTTAATAATATTTTAATAGCATATTGTTGTTTAGTGAAACTCGTTATTGCGTACTACACACGCTATCGAGGAAGGTCGCGATTGTGTGTAATGCAAGGCAAGTCAAGGATGCGTGTTGTGCAAGCTCCTTTTGGTGTAGCGTACAACACAAGACATTAATGGAATTAAAAAAAATGTTTCATAAAATCTCGGGGTGTTACATTCTACCCCCCTTAAAATGAATTTCTCCCTCAAAATTCGTCGGGGTTATAAATGGTTTACTACTCGAAAGTTTCTTTAATAGAAACCCACATCGTAAAAAGGAATACCAAAAACAATCTTTAAAAACAAAAGTATGAAACGTAACGGTTACCCAAATAAACTAATCACTGGGTTTCCACATAGGTGAAAATATGGATATGGAAGAAAAATCTAACCATCATGTTCTGATGGAGAGTGGTAGAGAACATGGCTATGGAAAAGCCAGCAATCACAAAGCCATAAATTTGTGACGATCTAAGGTACCATCTGATTCATCAGATATAAGATCACTAGGAAAACATTTTTGGTTTTCAAGATCATTTCCCTAAAGTTGAAGAATTTGAATTAGAATAAATACTTACTTTATTTTGGTACAATATCACTGTTGTTCGTGTCTTGAAAAATTTCCACTTCATATCTTATATTACCCGTTCTTTTGTAAATTCATGTTAAAGTAGCGTTTTGGGTAAAATCATCTCATTTGTCGTTCGTGTTTTAACTTGTAATTATTCATATGATTACTTAGATCATTATTACTTAATTATATAATATAAAACATGATTTATATATAATATATATTCAGAATATACATATATATAATGGATCGATAAATGGAATGAAATACACCGTTCATGGAGACGGTAGGCCGTACGTACGCATGAACACTGTTTTATTTTCGTTATTGAATTGAGTGGAATTAAGTAGATGACATACATATATATACACATAAGTCCAGTAGCTTTATAATGTCATATATTTCATGATTAATTATTATATATACTTTATAATCATTCCTGAATGGTTAAAGTGGAGAATGAATCTCATCGCGTCGTGGAGACGGTAGTCCGTACGTACGCACGAGCGATGATATCGTTCTCATGATTGTGGAACTGTATTGGAGTGTATGTATACTATTTCAGAATCAATATCACTTTAAAATAATAATATATAGTTATTATTTACACCATTATACCCATCCAAGTAAGGTGGTGGTGGAAAATAGATTTCACCACGGCGTGGAGATGGTATTCCGTACGTACGCACGCGCGGTGATTTCGTTTTCCGTAGGATGGATAGATGGTGAAATAGGATTGTTTCAAACTTATAATAACATATCAGTATATGAGTGACACTGATGTTATTACTTCATAATTAAACAACCTAAGAAGAAGAAGTGGAAGAAGAAATAAAGGTAAAAGAATCGGTAACGGAAATTACCGCTTCTTTGAAGTGCTTCTTTGAGACCCCCTTTTAGGGCACTAAAATGGGTCTTTGAAGAAGACCAGAACCTCTATGATGTTTATAGGGAAGTGGAGAAGATAATTTTTCAGGGGTTGGCCGAGCTTGAAGGCTCAAAGTTGTGTGAGGAAGAGAGGGAGGAGGTGCCCTTTTATAAGGGAGGAGAGGGGCTCCTTTAGAAAAACTAAAAATATTATTTTATTATAAAGTCAAGTTCGGTTTTACATAGCTCCAAATTGATTTATTTAGAGGATAAGGTGGGTATGGGTCTAAATCATCTCATCCAATAGAATTTAGACAAGTTTAGGTTCCTATTTTAACCTTATCATTTAGATTTAACATTAAGTTAAATAATTTTACTTTTACCGTGTCTTCTTGTGTTCTTACACTATAAGGTTAATAAACTTACTATAAGAAGCCAAACGAACCCCAAATTGTTTATTATTAATATATATAACCTTATCTAAGTCATTTGGCCGAACCTTATATTTTTAGGAATAAAATAACAATTAATAATATAATATTTGTTTTAAAAACTATTTTATGTCAATTTTGACACTATTTAGTAATTGATTTTTGTGAAAATCATAACAGAATTATAAGTAAGAAAAAAGTTAATTAAATCAATAATAACATGTCATATTAACCTAGAAAATTAGTTTAAATCATAAAAGTCTAAAATTATATTTATTTGGGTATTTATAATATCAATTATTAAAAATTTTCACTATTGTGGTAATTACTGCATCATCATTATTTCATAAATAAATTAATTGATTTAATGTATAAAAATTATAAATAAAATATCATTATGTAGGAAATCTTTTTATCTTTCTAATGAGTATTTATATTCGAATTTATCTTATGTATAACCCTATATTAAAAATATTTTAGTAAATAAACTTTGATTTTAACTCTTTTAACCCTTCTTTAAATAAATTAATAATAAATGTCCTAATCTAATGAAAGTGAGCCTAAATGGTCATATTTTATTCCTAAGTTATTTTTTGGTCGAATTACACTTGTCCAATAGAATTAGGACATGTGTTAGGGTAATAATATCATTTCTACTCTTAATTACCCTATTTACTTTTAACCGTGGTAAAAAAAGTAAAAAGTTACTATTCACCAAAAAATTATTTTCATCTCATTGAACCAAATTTTACTTACTGACATCAACCGTGTCTCTCGTATTTTTGAAATTCCACTCACAGAAGCGGTAAAATTATGTTTTATGAACAATTCAGTTTTTTTAACTACCACTTAGTGGTTTCACTATTCATCAAAAATTGAAAGTTTTCAGAAAAGTACCAAAAATTATTCCTAAGATATATTTGATATTATGAACTCAAAAATGATGTCTATTTTACCAAATTCAAAACATATCAGTTGCATTAACTAATTTAAAAATTAATTCTCGTCGTCAAAACAAATGGCGTGTTTTTAAGAGATAATAACTATCAAAAGATTGACACTTGTTTATAACTTGTTTAAATGTGAAATTACATCCAATGACCGACATTGTATTAAATTGTAAAAATATATTCTAAATATACTTTAAAACCAATAAAATTAATAATTTATCACTATTAATTATTTTGATTAAAAAAATTAATTAAAATTTAGTAATTTTCACTATTCATCAGAATATGAAAGTTATCTGAAAAGTACCAAAATTTCACCCTAAGCTAATTTTGATATTCCGAATCCAAAAATGAAGTCCATTTTGAAAAATAAAATTTAAAAAATTTAAAAAGTGGTTATTACTATTCATAACGGCTAGTTCTAATAATATTTTAATAGCATATCGTTGTTTAGTGAAACTCGGTATTACACACGCTATCAAGGAAGGTCGTGATTGCGTCTAATGAAATTTAAGTCAAGGATGCGTGTTGTGCAAGCTCCTTTTGGTTTAGCGTACAACACAAGACATTAGTGAAATTAAAAAGAATATTTTTCATAAAATCTCGGGGTGTTACATTCTACCCCCCTTAAAATGAATTTCGCCCTCGAAATTCTTCGGGGTTATAAATGGTTTACTACTTGAAAGTTTCTTTAATAGAAACCCACATCATAAAAAGGAATACCAAAACCAATCTTTAAAAACAAAAGTATGAAACGTAACGGTTACCCAAATAAACGAATCACTGGGTTTCCACATAGGTGAAAATATGGATATGGAAGAAAAATCTAACCATCATGTTCTGATGGAGAGTGGTAGAGAACATGGATATGGAAAAGCCAACAATCACAAATCCATAAATTTGTGATTATCTAAGGTACCATCTGATTAATCAGATATAAGAGCACTAGGACAACATTTTTGGTTTTCAAGATCGTTTCCCTAAGGTTGAAGAATTTGAATTAGAATAGATACTTACTTTATTTTGGTACAATCTCATTGTTTTTCGTGCCTTAAACAATTTCCACTTCATCTCTTAAATAAATGAAGTTGAATTTGTTATTCGTGAAGTGTTAACAGATCATGTGACAGAATGACGGGTCATTCCATCTCTTTTAAACAAAAGGTTAGCAAAAGTTATAAGTCCATCTTATGGTTAATCGTATATGGTTCCAAAAATGAACTTATACTTCATATATCATACCTCTTAATAAAATAAAACTAGTTTATACTAACCAGGGACTTCCTGTAGTCCAGTGGTAGGCGATAAAGGCCAGTCGCACTTCGGTTGTGGGTTCCATTCCCACAGCCTTATCCGACGCGATGGGTTGTCGCCCGTCCTGCAGGTTGTCCTTTTTCTAAAACTATATTAGTATAACATCTCATAAATAATATCGAAAAAAATTCTATCCTTAAACAATACTAACTTATGTCCAACATAATCCATTCCAATATTTAATCTTATCCATAATACTGCAGTCCACTCTCATAATATAGTGAAAACGATTACCAGAGATTTAATACCATCGTTGATCCCTATATATCATAAGATATGTCTTGATGGTCACATTCCAAACATTCAAAGGCCTTAATCATGTATTCTCTTGAATACCCATTGAACCTTAGTGAAAACATGAATGCAGTTAAAAGTTAACACTTTCCAAATACCAAAATCCTCAAAATTTTATATACTCAAACCATGATATCACTTAGTCCTTATATCAATCATGAGCTCATGAATACTGTCAAACATTTCATTTTCTCATTATCCCTTAATTATGCGCATATCATCTACTTTCCAAAATATTTGAATCACTTTTCATTGTTATCGGTACCTTAAAATTATTGAAAACCACAATAGACCAATACATAAATATTTCAATACACCATAAAAGTACCTCAACAACATTATTCTTGAATACCAAAACATAAACACATCAGTCCATCCACTTCAATGATTGTCCTGGAATAAGTCCTTACTTGATTTAGAAGTAACTTTTTAGGTCAAGGCATTGAGTTGGGTAATTCCCATGTTCTCTATAAATAAGACATTGAACTCCATAACAGTCTGTCACTCTATGACCCAGGTACATCGGACCTTTTGAAATTCTAGAACGAATTGGGGCTGTAGCTTACCGATTGGAAATGCCGCCAAGTCTCTCTAAAGTTCATTATGTGTTCCACGTATCTCTGTTGAGGAAATACATGCCTGACCCAACGCATGTACTCACCTATGAAGAATTAGAAATGGAACCTGATCTGTCTTATTGTGAAGAGCCCGTCAAGATTCTTGATACGAGAGAACAAGTGCTGAGAAACCGGACGACGCGTCTGGTAAAAGTTTTGTGGAGAAACCATAAGATGGAAGAGGCAACGTGGGAACCCGAGGAACTTATGATGAAGAACCACCTGAGTCTTTTCATGTGATAAGTATTCTAGAAATTTCGAGGACGAAATTATTTGAAGTAGGGGAGAATGTAACACCCCATGCTTCTAAGGTACGCTTCTCTTTGAATAATGTGATAGCGTGTGTTGTACGCAACACCGAGTTCTAACACACCATAATCAATCAAACTAGTCGTTATGAATAGTAATACCTACTTTTTGAAATTATATATATTTTATATTTCAAAATGCACTTCATTTTTGGATTCGGAATATCGAATTTAGCCTAAGGTGAAATTTTGGTACTTTTCGGATAACTTTAATATTTTGATGAATAGTGAAAATTACTAAATTTTAATTAAAAAAAACTTTTTTAATCAAAACAATTAATAGTGATAAATTATGAATTTGAGTGGTTTTAAAGAATATTTAGAATATATTTTTACCATTTAATATAATGTTGGTCATTGGACATAATTTTATAATTAAACCGAACATAAACAAGTGTCAATCTTTTGATAGTTATTATCTCTTAAAAACACGCTTTTTGTTTTGACAGCGAGAATTAATTTTAAATTAATTTCTGCCACTTATGTGTTTTGAATTTAGAAAAATGGATTCCATATTTGGAATCAGGATGTTCAAATTGTGTAAAAAGGTAACTTTTTTTTAGACATTTTGAATAATTACTGCGGTAAATATTTTATTTACCATGGTTAAGGTTAAATCCGGTAAATAAGGGTTAAAAAATAATATTATAATAATACTAAATTACCCTAAAACGTGTCCTAGCCTTATTGGTTGATAAATTTTCGACCATAGGAATCTTTGGGTCGATTTTGGGACCCCATGGTGCCACTTGTAGGTGATAGGGACATTTTATTTTAATTAGGTTAAAATGAATACAAAAATGACACAAGCATATATCTTTTAGAAAAACAATTTTTACATAGGGTTATATATGTTTTATTTTAGATTATAAATATTCATTAGAAATATAAAAAGATTTCCTACATAATGATATTTTATTTATAATTTTTAGACATTAAATAATTTAATTTATTTATGACACAATAATGATTAATTAATTACTATAATAGTGAAAAATTAAAATAATTGATATTATAAATACCCAAATAAATATAATATGAAACTTTTAATGAATTAAACTAATTTTATAGGATAATATGATATATTAGGATTGATTTATTTGACTTTGTTCGAAGTAATCAATCTGTTATGAGTTTCACAAAAATCAACTATTGAATAGTGTCAAAATTGACATAAAAGAGTTCTTAAAACAAATATTATATTATTAATTGATATTAAATTCCTAAAAATCTAATGTTCAGCCAAGAGACTTATATCATGATATTTTCATCATTAATGGACCACTTAGGTGTCTCTTATATGTATATAGTAAGTTTATTAACTATATATTATAAAAATACAAAGTGACATGGTAAATGTCAAACTAATTAACTAAGAGTTAAAACTAAAAGATAAGGTTAATATAAGTACCCAAACCTATCTAAATTCTATTGGTTGAGTGGTTTTAGACATATCCCCACCTTAACCTTTGATTAATCAACTTTGGAGCCATTGGAAACCGAATATGAATTTATTATAAACTAATATCTCTAGCTTTTCCAAAGGTGCCCCTCACCCCTCTTATAAAAGGGCACTCCTCCTTCTCATTTCTTCACACCTTCAAAGCCTTTTGGTTCGACCAAACTCTTCCCAAATACTCTCCCAACTTCCCTCACTACAACCTAGAGGCCTTAGTTTGATCATAAAGCCAACCTAAGGAGCCCTTTTGATCAAATCAAAAGGAAGAACCCGAAGAAGAGGTAATGTTTTCACCACCCCTTTTCAAGTTCCTTTCTTCTTCCACTTCTTCTTTCTTTGTTATTACCATTCTAAAATAATAACTCCAGTATCTTATATATACTGTGATGTTATGAGCTCATGATTGATATAAGGACTAAGTATATAGAATTTTGAGGATTTTGGTATATGGAAAGAGTTATCTTTTGACAGCACTCATGTTTTCACTAAGATTCAATGGGTATTCATTTTTCAAGAGATTACATGATTATGGTATTCACATGACTGGAATGTGACAAATAAGATATATGAGGGATAAATTATGGCATTCACGTGATCATTTTCTCTATACTATGATCTTGGACTGAAGTATTTTAGATAAGCCTAAAGATTGGAATGGATTATGTTGGACATAAGTTAGTATTGTTTAAGGATAAAACTTTTTTTGATATTGTTGATGGGATGTTATAATAATGTAGTTTTAGAAAAAGGAAAACCTGCAGGATGTGTGACAACCCATCACGTTGGCCAAGGCTATGGGAATCGAACCCACAACTAAAGTGCGACGGGCCTTTATCGCATACCACTGGCCTACAGAGAGTCCCTGTTTAGTAGAAACTAGTTTTATTTTATTATGTGGTATGATATATGATGTATAGGTTCATTTTTGGAATCGTATATGATAAACCTCACCAAAGACGGACTTATGTATATTTGATAACTATTGCTAAACTTTTGTTTGAAATAGATGGAATGACCCATCATTCTATCACATGATCTGTTAACACTTCACGAATAACAAATTCAACTTCATTTCTTTAAGAGATGAAGTGGAAATTGTTCAAAGCATGAACAACAGTGAGATTGTACCAAAATCAAGTAAGTATTTCTTCTAATTCAAAATTTTCAACTTTAGGGAAATGATATTGAAAACCAAAAATGTTGTCCTAGTGATCTTATATCTGATGAATCAGATGGTACCCTAGATCATCACAAATTTATGGATTTGCGATTGTTGGATTTTTCACAGCCATGTTCTCTACCACTCTCCATCAGAACATGATGGTTATATTTCTCTTCCATATCCATATTTTAACCTATGTAGAAACCCAGTGATTAGTTTATTTGTGTAACCGTTACGTTTCATACTTTTGTTTTTAAAGTTTGGTTTTGGTATTCCTTTTTACGATGTGGGTTTCTATTAATGAAACTTTCGAATAGTAAACCATTTATAACCCCAACGAATTTTGAGGGTGAAATTCATTTTAAGGGGGGTAGAATGTAACACCCCGAGATTTTATGAAAAATATTCTTTTAATTTCATTAATGTCTTGTGTTGTATTCTACACCAAGATTACCTTGCGCTATACGCAACACCGTATTAGCTTGCAGTATACGCAACACTATTCTTAGATCGTGTTACACACAATTTTGATAATAGTTATTCTACGCAACATTGAGTATATATATATATATATATATTCAATGTATAAATGAAATATGTTTGGATTCTGTTATATGAAACAACCAAGGATTCTTTCACAACACGCAACCCTAACTTGGCTTGCATTACACGCAATCGCGACCTTCCTCGATAGCATGCGTTGTACGCAATACTGGGTTTTAATAAACAACGATATATTATTATAATATTGTCATGAACTAGCCATTATGAATAGTGTTAACTAAATTTTGAATTTTATAACATTATTATTCATCTTACACATTTCTAGAACATGGTATAAGAACAAAATAAATTTTTCGGGTAAAGTAAGTATTTTTCAAAAAATGCAGTTTTGCCGCCTTTTGATGGCGCACCCACATTAAATCTACTTTTTGACATGTTTATAAGTTCAATTTGACAAAATAAAATTCTTCTTTTGAATCAGGATATAAAAATTTACATTAGATAAAGTTTTGATATTTTTCTGATAACTTTCATATTTTAATGAATAGTAAAAACACGCTATATTTTAATTAAAAACAACTTTTTTCATCATAATATCTTATGTGGTTAAATTATAATATTTAATGGTTTTAAAGTATAAATAGAATATATTTTTACCATTTAATATAATGTATGACATTATCGTTGATTTTACCTGGAATTCGTAGGTTAAATCAATTCAATCTTTTGCAATGTTTTAAAGAAAACCCATTTTCTTTCGACAACGGGATTAATTTTAATTTAATTTCTGAAACTTTTGTGTATTGAATTTGGAAAAATGAATTCCATATTTGGAATCAGTGGATCCAAATTATGTTAATAAGCTACTTTTTATTTTTTGGAATTATGAATAGTAACTACGGTAAATTTTATTTACCATAGTTAAAGGTAAATCGGATAATTAAGGGTAAATATAATATTTTAAAATTACCCTAACAAATGTTAAAATCCTATTGGATGACTAAAAGTCGACCCATATCACCTAAGGGTTGGATTAGATTCATTTAATTAAATTTTTTCAATGAAAATAATTTAATTATTATTAAAACCAAAGAATGTGACACCATGTAACTTTCTTAAATCTTATAAGTATAATAATTTTAATCTAGTGATAAACTTCATGAAACTTAGAACATGAATAGTCTCCAGAAATCTAATACAAGTATCTACATCATAGGAATTTATTTAGAATTTTTAGGGATTAAATAATTATCATTTATTATGACACAAAGATGATGCAGTAATTGTCTTATTAATGAAATATTGACAGAATTGATGTTATAAATGCCAAAATAAATTTAATTTGAGACTTTTTATGACTTACACTAATTTTCTTGGTTAATATGACATGTTATTGTTGATTTAAGTAACTTGTTTCGAAATTATCATTCTGTTATTAATTTCATAAAAATCATGTACCAAATAGTGTCAAAATTGGCATAAATTAGTTTTTAAAACAAATATTATATTATTTATTGTTATTTTATTCCAAAAAATCAAGGTTCGTCCAAATGACTTAGATAATATTATATATATTAATAATAAACAACTTGGGGTTCTTTTTGCTTGATATAGTAAGTTTATTAACCATATAGTGTAAGAAAACAAAAAGACACGGTAAAAGTTAAATTATTTAACTTAGAGTTAAATCTAATTGATAAGGTTAAAATAATAACCTAAACTTTTCTAAATCCTATTGGATGAGAGGAGTTCGACCCATCCCCACCTTAGCCTCGAAATAAATCAATTTGGAGCTATTTAAAACCGAACTTGACTTTATAATAAAATAATATTTTTAGTTATTCCAAAAGTGCCCCTCTCCTCCCTTATAAAAGGGCACCTCCTCCCTCTCTTCCTCACACAACTTTGAGCCTTCAAGCTCGGACAAACCCTACCAAATTATCTTCTCCACTTCCCTAGAAACATCCTAGAGGTTCTGGTCTTCTTCAAAGACCCATTTTAGTGCCCTAAAAGGATGTCTCAAAGAAGCACTTCAAAGAAGAGGAGGTTCGGACACTTACGAAGCAAATCAGACATAAGGTAAGGGAAATATCACAATATCATTTTTATCCTATATTGTTTATAATTTGGAATTTGCTGGGGTGTATTTTATCATCCACATCCATGTTTCCTCAATATGTAATATTATTTCCATCCACCTACAATTGTTTAAATCCAATTTTACCCTTCGGTGAGTTTTTAGTAAAAGATATGAAAGGAATCTTTTTTCGTTTTTCGTACGAGGTACTTTTTTGACTTTTCCGACAAAATTATGAGAAGAATGTTTTTTTATCTTATATGGAATGAATATATTTTTAAAACATTATTTCCAAGAATCATCCTTTACAATTTTTCAATTTTAGTTTTAATCAACTTCTTTTAGTTTAAAATTGTATGACATGTTAAGAAAGGAAAATGTTTTTGAAGTAGAAAGGATATTTTCCTCAAGAATGGAGTTCAAGTGTTTTATCAAAATTATTTTCCATCTGCGATAATATAGGGTTCTGTTTCTATCCCTATTATGACATTGATTTGATTATGTTGTGATGGAATTATTTTTATGAATTTATTTATCTTATATGAATTGTTTTATGATGTCATGTTGTTTAAGAATCCCATTTTTATTACATGGGTTATGCTATGATTTATGGTCTATGATTTTGTGGCACACATAATAATGGTATCATTATGAGATGGGTGGGACCTATATCTCCCTCCAATTCATTGGGTAAAGATTTTATATCTCATGAGAGAGAAATGGCTGGCATGGTAGGTTATACCGGTTCAGTGAAACAGGACTGAAACGAGGGTGACTCGGTTCAGAAATGGATGTTGTCCACTAAGATAGTCTTGGAAATGAGTCTTGACTAATAAGAAATGATTCTATATGATTATTTGTGTATGACACAAAGTTTCATGTTTCATGTTATGATTATTGGGATTACATTTCACTACAATGATTTATCCCATGTTATGAAATTATGATCTCTTTTGCAGGTTAATATTTCCAAAAGATATAATCTTATGAATATGATGTGATTGATATTTCTTTTGTTTACCATTACTGAGAATTTGAGCTCACCCTTATATGTTTTCTTTTCCCCAGGACATAAAGAAAGGATTTAGGTTTAAAAAAAAGAAGATCTTTATGGGAGACGGTAGGCCGTACGTACGCATGAACGCTGTTTTTGTTTCCTTATTGAGTTGAACGGAATTAAGTAGATGACATACATATATATAAAAATAAATCATGTATCATTATTATGTCATATATTTCATGATTACTTATTATATATACTTTATAATCATTCATGAATGGTTAAAGTGGAGAATGAATCTCATCACGTCGTGGAGACGGTAGTCCGTACGTACGCACGAGCGATGATATCGTTCTCATGATCGTGGGACTATATTGGAGTGTATGTATACTATTTAATAATTAATATCACTTTAAAATAATAATATATAGTTATTATTTACACAATTATACCCATCCAAGTAAGGTGGTGGTGGAAAATAGATTTCACCACGGTGTGGAGACGGTATTTCGTACGTACCCACGCGCGGTGATTTCCTTTTTCCGTAAGATGGATAGAAGGTCAATTAGATTTGTTTCATATTTATAATAACATATCATTATATAATAAATAATGATGTTATTACTTTATGATGAAACAACTAAATAACTATAAGTTTAAGAAGAAAGAAATTGAAAAAGATCGGTAATGTATATTACCTCTTTTTGATGCGCCTTCACTTAACCTCCACTTAAAGTACTAAGGAGGGTCTTTGAAGAAGATCAGGACTTCTAGGATGATACTAGGGAAGTGGAGAAGAGATTTTGGCAGGGGTTGTCCGGGATTTAATGCTCAAATTGGTGTGAGGAGGAGAGGGAGGAGGTTCCCTTTTATAAGGGAGGAGAGGGGCACCTTAGGAAAATCTCAAAATATTATTTTATATTAAGGTAAAATTCGGTTTATAATGGTTCCAAAGGGTCTTATTTCGAAGCTAAAGTGGGGATGGGTCGAAATCCTCTCATCCAATATGATTTAGACAAGTTTAGGTTATTATTTTAACCTTATCGATTAGATTTATCTCTAAGTTAAATAATTTAACTTTTACCGTGTCTTTTTGTTTTCTTACACTATATGGTTAATAAACACACTATATCAAGTCAAACGAACCCCAAGTTGTTTATTATTAATATATATAACCTTATCTAAGTAATTTGGCCGAACCGTAGATTTTTAGGAATAAAATAACAATTAATAATAAAATATTTGTTTTAAAAACTAATTTATGTCAATTTTGACACTATTTGGTAGATGATTTTTATGAAATTCATAACAGAATGATAAGTTCGAACCAAGTTACTTAAATCAAAAATAACATGCCATATTAACCTATAAAATTAGTGTAAGTTATAATAAGTCTCAAATTACATTTATTTGGGCATTTATAACATCAATTATGTCAATATTTCATTAATAAGACAATTACTGCATCATCTTTGTGTCATAATAAATTATAATTATTTAATCCCTAAAAATTCTAACTAAATTCCTATGATGTAGATAATTGTATTATCTTTCTGGATACTATTCATGTTCAATGTTTCATGAAGTTTATCACTAAATTAAAATTATTATACTTATAAGATTTAAGAAAGTGACATGTTGTCACATTCTTTGGTTTTAATAATAATTAAATTATTTTCATGGACAAATGTCCATAAAATGAATCTAATCCGACCCTTAGGTTATATGGGTCTACCGTTAGCCATCCAATATTATTTTTCCAAGTGTTAGGGTAATTTTATAATCTTATATTTACCCTTAATTACCCGATTTACCTTTAACTATAGTAAATAAAATTTACCGTAGTTACTATTCACAATGCCCAAAAATTAAAATTAGCTTATTAACATAATTTGGACCCACTGATTCCAAATATGGAATCCATTTTTCCAAATTCAATACAAAAAAGATGCAGAAATTAAATTAAAATTAATCCCGTTGTCGAAAGAAAACGAGTTTTTTTTTAAAACATTGCAAAAGATTGAATTGATTTAACCTTCGAATTCAAGGTAAAATCAATGCTAATGACATAAATTATATTAAATGGTAAAAATCTATTCTATTTATACTTTAAAACCATTCAATATTATAATTTAACCACATAAGATATTACAATGAAAAAAGTTGTTTTTAATTAAAATATAGCGTGTTTTTACTATTCATTAAAATATGAAAGTTATCGGAAAAATATCAAAACTTTATCTAATGTAAATTTTTATATCCTGATTCAAAAGAATAATTTTATTTTGTCAAATTGAACATATAAACATGTCAAAAACTAGATTTAAAGTGGGTGCGCCATCAAAAGACGGCAAAACTGCATTTTTTGAAAAATACTTATTTTACCCGAAAAAATTATTTTGTTCTTATACCATGTTCTAGAAATGTGTAAGATGAATAATAATGTTATAAAATTCAAAATTTAGTTAACACTATTCATAACGGCTAGTTCATAACAATATTATAATAATATATCGTTGTTTAGTAAAACCCGGTATTGCGTACAAGACACGCTATCGAGGAAGATCGTGATTGCGTGTAATGCAAGCCAAGTCAGGGTTGCGTGTAGTACACAACTCCTTTGTTGTTGCGTATAACAGAATCCAGCCATATTTTATTTATACATTGAATATATATATATATATATACACTCAATGTTGCATAGAATAACTTCTATCAAATGAACTTGAAATTGTGTGTAACAAGAGCCAAGAAAAGTGTTGCGTATACTGCAAGCTAATACAGTGTTGCGTATAGCGCAAGATAATCTTGGTGTGTCTTACAATAGAAGATATGAATGAAATTAAAAATAATGTATCTTATAAAATCCCGGGTTGTTACATTCTACCCCCCTTAAAATGAATTTCTCCCTCGAAATTCGTCGGGGTTATAAATCGTTTATTATTCATAAAAACCCACATCATAAAAAGAAATACCAAAACTGAACTTTAAAAACTAAAGTATGAAATATAACAGTTACCCAAATGAACTCATCACTGGGTTTCCATATATGAGAAAATATGGACATGGAAGAGAAATCTAACCGTCATGTTCTGATGGAGAGTGGTAGAGAACATGGCTATGAAAAAGCCAACAATCACAAAGCTATTGATTTGTGGTGATCTAAGGTACCATCTGATTCATCGGATATAAGGGCAGTAGGACAACATTTTTGGTATTTTTCAAGATCATTTCCCTAAAGTTGATGAAATTGGAATTAGAAGAAATACTTTAGTGATTTTGGTATAGTCTCACCGTTTGTCATTCTTTGGAAAATTTCCACTTCATCTCTTAAAGAAATGAAGTTTAATTTGTCATTCGTGATGTGTTAGCAGATCATGTGATAGAATGAGGGGTCATTCCATCCGTCTCAAACAAAAGGTTAGAAAAGTTATCAAAAAAATACATAAGTCCATCTATAGTGAAATTAATCTTATATAGTTCCTAAAATGGACTTATACTGCTTAATATAATAAAACTAGTTTCTACTAAACAGGGACTTCCTGTAGGCCAGTGGTAGGAGAAAAAGGCCAGTCGCACTTCGGTTGTGGGTTCGATTCCCACAGCCTTGTCCGACGCGATAGGCTGTCACCTGTCCTGCAGGTTGTCCTTTTTCTAAAACTAAATTACTATAAAATCCCATCAGTAATATCGAAAAAAATTCTATCCTTAAACAATACTTAGCATATTTCCAACATAATCCATTCCAATATTTAGACTTATCTAAAATACTTCGGTCCAAACTCATAGTATAAAGAAAACGATTACTTGAAATGTCATCAACCAAGCATGTGAATACCATCATTTATCCCCCATATATATATATTTTTGGTCACATTCCAATCATGTGAATAACTTAATCATGTATTCTCTTGAAAAAATGAATACCCATTGAACCATAGTGAAAACATGAATGCAGTTAAAAGTTAACACTTTCCACATACCAAAATCCTCAAAATTCTATATACTCAAACCATGATATCACTTAGTCCTTATATCAATCATGAGCTCATGAATACTATCAAACATTTAATTTTCTCCTTATCCCTTCATTATGCGCATATCATCTACATTCCAAAAATATCGGAGGAAAGGTTTATTCAACCTTTGGAAACTAGGATGCGAAAACGTTAGTGAGATCCCTAGATATATTTATAAGGTATGTCTAGGGATGTCCCTAAGGATAAGTATACGTATAGGATATAGTCCTAGAACTATGGTAACGATATTAGATTAAACCAAAGATGTTAGATATTGAAGTTACTCCCCCTTTATTATGATTTTTGCCTCTCACACTATTCTTTTTGGGTTTTAGAAAATGGCTGGAAACAAGATGATTCACGATAATGGAGGATATGATGGAAAATGGAATGATATTCTTCATGAGCAACCAAATGAAATGGGATTTGGAAGTCCAAACATCATTATTATGCCGAATCAACAATATCATAATATGATCAATAAAGTAAAATTTGGTAAGTTTCCTGACTCGGCTAATAAGAGAAAGATGGAGTTTCATGATGATCATAGAGGAAAGAAAGTTCAATTTCCCCTATGTAAATCATGTGGGAAGAGGCATCAAGGAGAATGTTTCAAAGGAACTGGAAGATGCTTTGGGTGTGGAAAAGAAGGACACAAAGCCAGTAAGTGTAAAGGAAAAGGTTCAGTTAACACCAGGGATGAGGATAATGGTATTGCTACGACATCAGCAATGGTTAAATGTTTTAAATGTGGAATGTACGGGCATTATGAAAACCAATGCCCTAAGGGAAAGTCTCATGAAGAGAATAAGTATGGTCGTATGGGTAGTATTTATGTGGATGATGATGAAGAGACTACAAATGATATGTGAGATGAAAGAATTGTTGAAGCTCGGTCAATGGTTTAAGAATGTAGTGGAATGATTACATGTTTATCATGTGTAATGTTGTATAAGTAATCTCATGCTACTATGGAATAAAGAGACATCTACGGATTGTTACACTGTTGTCTTTCCTTGAGTTTTGAAAGTGTATGATTAATGTTACCAGTATCCATGAAAGGTTATTCAGATATTTTTTGAATGCATATGATATGCGCATAATGAAGGGATAAGGAGAAAATTAAATGTTTGATAGTATTCATGAGCTCATGACTGATATAAGGAGAAGGTTATATCATGGTTTGAGTATATAGAATTTTTGGATTTTTGTATGTGGAAAGAGTTAACTTTTGATAGCATTCATGTTTTCACTAAGGTTTAATGGGAATTCATTTTTCAAGAGAATACATCATTAATGTATTCACATGATTGGAATGTGACCAACAAGATATATGGGGGATAAATGATGGTATTCACATGCTTGGTTGACGACATTTCAAGTAATCATTTTCTTTATACTATGAGCTTAGACTGAAGTATTTTAGATAAGCCTAAATATTAGAATGGATTATGTTGGACATAAGTTAGGATAAAACGTTTTTTTTCGATATTATTGATGGGATGTTATAGTAATATAGCTTTAGAAAAAGGACAACCTGCAGGACGGGCGACAACCCATCGCGTTGGACAAGGCTGTGGGAATCGAACCCACAACCGAAGTGCAACTAGCCTTTATCGCCTACCATTGGCCTACAGGAAGTCCCTGTTTAGTAGAAACTAGTTTTATTTTATTAAGCGGTATGATATATGAAGTATAAGTTAATTTTTGGAACCATATACGATTAACCATAAGATGGACTTATAACTTTTGCTAACCTTTTGTTTGAAAGAGATGGAATGCCCCATCATTCTATCACATGATCTGCTAACACATCACGAATGACAAATTCAACTTCATTTCTTTAAGAGATGAAGTTGAAATTGTCCAAAGAACGAAAAACGGTGAGACTATACCAAAATCACGAAAGTATTTCTTCTAATTCCAATTTCATCAACTTTAGGGAAATGATCTTGAAAACCAAAAATGTTGTCTTAGTGTTCTTATATCTGATGAATCAGATGGTACCTTAGATCGTCACAAATTTATGGCTTTGTGATTGATAGCTTTTCCATAGCCATGTTCTCTACCACTCTCCATCAGAACATGATGGTTAGATTTCTCTTCCATATCCATATTTTCACCTATGTGGAAACCCAGTGATTAGTTTATTTGGGTAACCGTTATGTTTCATACTTTTATTTTTAAAGAGTGGTTTTGGTATTCCTTTTTACGATGTGGGTTTATATTAAAGAAACTTTCAAATAGTAAACCATTTATAACCCCAACGAATTTCGAGGGCGAAATTCATTTTAAGGGGGGTATAATGTAGCACCCCGAGATTTTATGAAAAATATTCTTTAAATTTCATTAATGTCTTGTGTTGTATTCTACACCAAGATTACCTTGCGCTATACACAACACCGTATTAGCTTGCAGTATACGTAACACTATTCTTGGATCGTGTTACACACAATTTTGATAATAGTTATTCTACGAAACATTGAGTATATATATATATTCAATGTATAAATGAAATATGGTTGGATTCTGTTATACTAAACAACGAAGGATTCTTTCACAACACGCAACCCTGACTTGGCTTTCATTACACGCAATCGCGACCTTCCTCGATAGCGTGTGTTGTGCGCAGTATTGGGCTTTAATAAACAACAATATATTATTATAATATTGTCATGAACTAGCCGTTATGAATAGTGTTAACTAAATTTTGAATTTTATAACATTATTATTCATCTTACACATTTCTATAACATGGTATAAGAACAAAATAAATTTTTCGGGTAAAGTAAGTATTTTTCAAAAAATGCAGTTTTGCCGCCTTTTGATGGCGCACCCACTTTAAATCTAGTTTTTGACATGTTTATATGTTCAATTTGACAAAATAAAATTCTTCTTTTGAATCAGGATATAAAAATTTACATTAGATAAAGTTTTGATATTTTTCCGATAACTTTCATATTTTAATGAATAGTAAAAACACGCTATATTTTAATTAAAAAAAACTTTTTTCATCGTAATATCTTATGTGGTTAAATTATAATATTGAATGGTTTTAAAGTGTAAATAGAATATATTTTTACCATTTAATATAATGTATGTCATTAGCATTGATTTTACCTTGAATTCGTAGGTTAAGTCAATTCAATCTTTTGCAATGTTTTAAAGAAAAACCCATTTTCTTTCGACAACGGGATTAATTTTAATTTAATTTCTGCATCTTTTTCGTATTGAATTTGGAAAAATGGATTCCATATTTGGAATCAGTGGGTCCAAATTATGTTAATAAGCTACTTTTTATTTTTGGGAATTATGAATAGTAACTATGGTAAATTTTATTTACCATAGTTAAAGATAAATCGGGTAATTAAGGGTAAATATAATATTTTAAAATTACCCTAACAAATGTCAAAATCCTATTGGATGACTAAAAGTCGACCCATATCACCTAAGGGTCGGGTTATATTCATTTAATTAAATTTTTTCAATGAAAATAATTTAATTATTATTAAAACCAAAGAATGTGACAACATGTCACTTTCTTAAATTATATAAGTATAATAATTTTAATCTAGTGATAAACTTCATGAAACTTCTAACATGAATAGTCTACAGAAAGATAATACAATTATATACATCATAGAAATTTATTTATAATTTTTAGGGATTAAATTATTATCATTTATTATGACAAAAAGATGATGTAGTAATTATCTTATTAATGAAATATTGACATAATTGATGTTATAAATACACAAATAAATGTAATTTGAGACTTTTTATGAATTACGCTAATTTTCTAGGTTAATATGACATGTTATTATTGATTTAAGTAACTTTTTTCGAACTTATCATTCTGTTATGATTTTCACAAAAATCAATTACTAAATAGTGTCAAAATTGACATAAAATAGTTTTTAAAACAAATATTATATAATTAATTGTTATTTTATTCCTAAAAATTTAAATTTCGGCCAAATGACTTAGATAAGGTTATATATATTAATAATAAACAATTTGGGGTTCTTTTGGCTTCTTATAGTAAGTTTATTAACCTTATAGTGTAAGAACACAAGAAGACACGGTAAAAGTAAAATTATTTAACTTAATGTTAAATCTAAATGATAAGGTTAAAATAGGAACCTAAAATTGTCAAAATTCTATTGGATTAGAGTATTTCGACCCATCCCCACCTTAGCCTCGAAATAAATAAATTTGGAGCTATTTAAAACCGAACTTGACTTTATAATAAAATAATATTTTTAGTTATTCCAAAGGTGCCCCTCTCCTCCCTTATAAAAGGGCACCTCCTCCCTCTCTTCCTCACACAACTTTGAGCCTTCAAGCTCAGCCAACCCCTGCAAAATTCTCTTCTCTAATTCCCTAGAAACATCCTAGAGGTTCTGGTCTTCCTCATCCAATAGAATTTAGACAATTTTAGGTTCCTATTTTAACCTTATCATTTAGATTTAACATTAAGTTAAATAATTTTACTTCTACCGTGTCTTCTTGTGTTCTTGCACTATAAGGTTAATAAACATACTATAAGAAGCGAAACGAACCCCAAATTGTTTATTATTAATATATATAACCTTATCTAAGTCATTTGGCCGAACCTTATATTTTTAGGAATAAAATAACAATTAATAATATAATATTTGTTTTAAAAACTATTTTATGTCAATTTTGACAATATTTAGTAATTGATTTTTGTGAAAATCATAAAAGAATGATAAGTTCGAAAAAAAGTTAATTAAATCAATAATAACATGTCATATTAACCTAGAAAATTAGTGGAATACATAAAGAGTCTCAAATTACATTTATTTGGGTATTTATAACATCAATTATGTCAATATTTCATTAATAAGATAATTACTGCATCATCTTTGTGTCATAATAAATGATAATTATTTAATCCCTAAAAATTCCAAATAATTTCCTATGATGTATATAATTGTATTATCTTTCTGGAGACTATTCATTTTCGAAGTTTCATGAAGTTTATCACTAGATTAAAATTATTATACTTATATAATTTAAGAAAGTGACATGTTGTCACATTCTTTGATTTTAATAATAATTAAATTATTTTCATTGAAAAAATTTAATTAAATGAATCTAATCCAACCCTTAGGTGATATGGGTCGACCTTTAGTCATCCAATAGGATTTTTACATTTGTTAGGGTAATTTTAAAATATTATATTTACCGTTAATTACCCGATTTACCTTTAACTATGGTAAATAAAATTTACCGTAGTTACTATTCATAATTCCCAAAAATAAAAAGTAGCTTATTAACATAATTTGGACCCACTGATTCCAAATTTGGAATCCATTTTTCCAAATTCAATATACAAAAGATGCAGAAATTAAATTAAAATTAATCCCGTTGTCGAAAGAAAACGGGATTTTCTTTAAAACATTGCAAAAGATTGAATTGATTTAACCTACGAATTCAAGGTAAAATCAATACTAATGACATAAATTATATTAAATGGTAAAAATATATTCTATTTATACTTTAAAACCATTCAATTTTATAATTTAACCACATAAGATATTACGATGAAAAAAGTTGTTTTTAATTAAAATATAGCGTGTTTTTACTATTCATTAAAATATGAAAGTTATCGGAAAAATATCAAAACTTTATCTAATGTAAATTTTTATATCCTGATTAAAAAGAAGAATTTTATTTTGTCAAATTGAACATATAAACATGTCAAAAACTAGATTTAAAGTTGGTGTGCCATCAAAAGGCGGCAAAACTGCATTTTTTGAAAAATACTTATTTTACCCGAAAATTTTATTTTGTTCTTATACCATGTTCTATAAATGTGTAAGATGAATAATAATGTTATGAAATTCAAAATTTAGTTAAAACTATTCATAACAGCTAGTTCATGACAATATTATAATAATATATCATTGTTTATTAAAACCCAGTATTGCGCACAACACACGCTATCGAGGAAGGTCGCGATTGCGTGTAATGCAAGCCAAGTCAGGGTTGCGTGTTGTGAAATAATCCTTCATTGTTTCGTATAAGATAATCCAACCATATTTCATTTATACATTGAATATATATATACATATACTCAATGTTGCGTAGAATAACTATTATCAAAATTGTGTGTAACACGATCCAAGAATAGTGTTGCGTATACTGCAAGCTAATATGGTGTTGCGTATAGCGCAAGGTAATCTTGGTGTAGAATACAACACAAGAAATTAATGAAATTAAAATAATATTTTTCATAAAATCTCGGGGTGTTACATTCTAACCCCCTTAAAATGAATTTCGCCCTCGAAATTCATTGGGGTTATAAATGGCTTACTATTCGAAAGTTTCTTTAATAGAAACCCACATCGTAAAAAGGAATACCAAAACCAATCTTTAAAAAAAAGTATGAAATGTAACAGTTACCCAAATAAACTAATCACTGGGTTTCCACATAGGTGAAAATATGGATATGGAAGAGAAATCTAACCATCATGTTCTAATGGAGAGTGGTAGAGAACATGGCTATGGAAAAGCCAGCAATCACAAAGCCATAAATTTGTGACGATCTAAGGTACCATCTGATTCATCAGATATAAGAGCACTAAGACAACATTTTTGGTTTTCAAGATCATTTCCCTAATGTTGATGAAATTGGAATTAGAAGAAATAATTTCGTGATTTTGGTATAGTCTCACCATTTTTCGTTCTATGGACAATTTCCACTTCATCTCTTAAAGAAATGAAGTTGAATTTTTCATTCGTGATGTGTTAGTAGATCATGTGATAGAATGAAGGGTCATTCCATCTCTTTCCAACAAAAGGTTAGCAAAAGTTATAAGTCCATCTTATGGTTAATCGTATATGGTTCCAAAAATGAACTTATACTTCATATATCATACCAATTAATAAAATAAAACTAGTTTATACTAAACAGGGACTTCATGTAGGCCAGTGGTAGGAGATAAAGGCCAGTCGCACTTCGGTTGTGGGTTCGATTCCCACAGCCTTGTCCGACGCGATGGGCTGTCGCCCGTCCTGCAGGTTGTCCTTTTTCTAAAGCTATATTACTATAACATCCCATCAATAATATCGAAAAAAACGTTTTATCCTAACTTATGTCCAACATAATCCATTATAATCTTTAGTCTTATCTAAAATACTTCGGTCCAAGCTCATAGTATAAAGAAAATGATTACTTGAAATGTCGTCAACCAAGCATGTGAATACCATCATTTATCCCCCATATATCTTGTTGGTCACATTCCAATCATGTGAATACCTTAATGATGTATTCTCTTGAAAAATGAATACCCATTAAACCTTAGTGAAAACATGAATGCTGTCAAAAGTTAACTCTTTTCAGAAAGGGACTTTACCCAATGCATTGGAAGGAGATATAGGTCCCAACCATCTCATAATGATACCATTCTTATGTGTGCCACAAAATCATAAATCATACATCATTGCATAACCCATGTAATAAAAATGGGATTCTTAAACATCATGACATCATAAAACAATTCATATAAGATAAAGGAATTCATAAAAATAATTCCATCACAACATAATCAAATCAATGTAATAATAGGGATAAAACATAACCCTTTATTATCTTATATGGAAAATAATTTTGATAAAACACTTGAACTCCATTCTTGAGGAAAATATCCTTTCTACTTCAAAAACATTTTCCTTTATTAACATGTCATAAAATTTTAAACTAAAAGAAGTTGATTAAAAATAAACTTGAATACTTGAAATGGAAGCTTCTTGGAAATAATGTTTTAAAAATTCATTCATGCCGTATAAGTTAAAAAAACATTCTTCGTACTTTTGTCAGAAAAGTCAAAAAGTACCTCGTACAAAAAACGACAAAAGATTCCTTTCATATCTTTTACTAAAAACTCACCGAAGGGTAAAATTGGATTTAAACAATTGTACTTGGATGGAAATAATATTACATATTGAGGAAACATGGATGTGGATGATAAAATACGCCCCAGTAAATACCAAAGTATAAACAATCTCGGATAAAATGAGATTGTGATATATTCCCTTACCTTAGGTCCGACTTGCTTTGTAAGTGTCTGAACCTCCTGTATAATGATTTAAATAATGTTATTGACTTATTCCATAATCATAATTATTTTTATTATATCATATATGGTCATATTCTTAGCTTCTTAGTAGTAATATTTCATTGTTACTTGTTATTCGGGTGTTTATAACTTTTTGTTCTTATGCGTGTTTTGTCGAATAAATTCTTATTCTTTTCTTTAGGTTATAGATACCTCATTTCCAGAATGGTATTAGTGTAATATATATCATATTCATTCATTCAATTCATTTATATTAATATTATGAAATGAAGATCATGTAGAACGAGTCGCATCACATCGTGGAGACGGTATTCTGTACGTACGCACGAGTGATGATATCATTCCTATGATCGTGGAATTGTATTGGAGTATATTTATACTATTTCAGAATCAATATAACTTTATAATACTCATATATAGTCATTATTTACACCATTATATCCATCCAAGTAAGGTGGTGGTGGAAAATAGATTACACCACGGCGTGGAGACGGTATTCCGTACGTACGCACGCGCGGTGATTTCTTTTTCCGTAAGATGGATAGATGGTGAAATAGGGTTGTTTTATAATTATAATAACATATCAGTATATGAGTGATACAGATGTTATTACTTCATAATGAAACAACTAAATAAGAAGAAGTGGAAGAAGAAATAAAGATGAAAGAATCGGTAACGGACATTACCTCTTCTTTGAAGTGCTTCTTTGAGACCTTCTTTTAGGGCACTAAAATTGGTCTTTGAAGAAGACCAGGACCTCTAGGATGTCTCTAGGGAAGTGGAGAGGAGAAATTGTCAGGGTTTGGACCAGTTTGAAGGCTCAAAGTGGTGTGAGGAAGAGGGGGAGGAGGTGTCCTTTTATAAGGGAGGAGAGGGGCACCTTTGGAATTACAAAAACTATTATTTTATTATAAAGTCATTATCGGTTTTAAATAGCTCCAAATTGATATATTTCGAAGCTAAGGTGGGGATGGGTCGAAAGCCTCTCATCCAATAGAATTTAGACAAGTTTAGGTTCCTATTTTAACCTTATCATTTAGATTTAACATTAAGTTAAATAATTTTACTTTTACCATGTCTTCTTGTGTTCTTATATTATAAGGTTAATAAACATACTATAATCAGCCAAAAGAACCCCAAGTTGTTTATAATTAATATATATAACCTAATATAAGTCATTTGGCCGAACCTTAGATTTTTAAGAATAAAATAACAATTACCAATATAATATTTGTTTTAAAAACTATTTTATGTCAATTTTGACACTATTTAGTAATTGATTTTTTTGAAAATCATAACAGAATTATTAGTTCTAACCAAGTTAATTAAATCAATAATAACATGTCATATTAACCTAGAAAATTAGTGGTATTAATAAAAAGTCTCAAATTACATTTATTTTGGTGTTTATAACATCAATTATGTCAATATTTCATTAATAAGATAATTACTGCATCATCATTGTGTCATAAATAAATTAAATTATTTAATGTCTAAAAATTAGAAATAAAATACCATTATGTAGGAAATAGTTTTAGCTTTCTAATGAATATTTCTAGTCGAATTTATCTTATGTATAACCCCATATTAAAAATTATTTACTTATTAAACTTTGATTTTAACTATTTTAACCCTTCTTTAAATAAATTAATAATAAATGTCCTAATCTAATCCACGTGGGCCTAAATGGTCATATTTTATTCCTAAGTTTGTTTTTGGTCGAATTACACTTGTCCAATAGAATTAGTACATGTGTTAGGGTAATAATAATATCATCTTTACCCTTAATTACCCTATTTACTTTTTACCGTGGTAAAAAAAAGTAAAAAGTTACTATTCACCAAAAAATTATTTTCATCTCATTGAACCACATTTTACTTACTAACATCAACTGTGTCTCTCAGATTTTTGAAATTCCACTCACAGAAGCGGTAAAATTAAGTTTTATGAAAAATTCAGTTTTTTAACTACCACTTAGTGGTTTCACTATCAAAAATTGAAAGTTTTCAGAAAAATACCAAAATTTCACCCTAGGCTAATTTCGATATTCCGAATCCAAAAATGAAGTCCATTTTGAAAATAAAATTTATAAAATTCCAAAAAGTGGTTATTACTATTCATAACGGTTAGTTTTAATAATATTTTAATAGCATATCGTTGTTTAGTGAAACTCGATATTGCGTACGACGCAAGCTATCGAGGAAGGTCGCGATTTCGTGTAAAGAAAGCCAAGCAAGTGTTGTGTAGAAAAAGATTCCTTTGATGATTTATATAACATAAAAGTCTCGGGTGTTACATTCTTCCCCCCTTAAAAGGAATTTCGCCCTCGAAATTCGTCACTTTGTAACAAACAGATGAGGATACCTCTCCCTCATCATATCCTCAAGTTCCCATGTAGCTTCTTCTAATTGGTGGTTCCTCCATAAAACTTTCACCAATCGAGTGGTCTTGTTTTGTAGAACTTTTTCGCTACAATCCAGAATCTCTATCGGTTGTTCTTCATAAGAAAGATCTTGCTCCAGCGGTACAACTTCTGAGCTGAGTACATGTGAAGGATCAGGTATGTACTTTCTCAGGAGAGATACATGGAACACATCGGGAACTTGAGAGAGATTTGGTGGAAGCGCCAATCGGTAAGCTACCTTCCCAACACGATCCAGTATTTCGAAAGGACCGATATATCTAGGGCTCAACTTCCCCTTCTTTCCAAATCTCATAACCCTCTTCCAGGGAGATATTCGTAAGAACACTTTATCACCCACTTCAAACTCTAGGTCTTTTCTTCGGTTGTTGGCATAACTTTTCTGTCGACTCTGAGCTGCTCTTATGTGTTGTTGAATAGATCTGACCTTTTCTGCCAATTCATCAACGAGATCAGGTCCCAATAGCTTTCTTTCCCCAACTTCATCCCAGCAAGATGGAGTCCTGTATTTCTTTCCATATAGAGCTTCATAAGGAGCCATCTGAATACTGGAGTGAAAGATAGTATTATAAGAAAATTCCACCAAAGGTAGGTGTTGATCCCAACCTCCTTTGAAATCCATAGAGAAAGATCTCAACATATCTTCTAGGGTTTGAATTGTTCTCTCAGACTGACAGTCTGTTTGAGGATGATAAGCAGTGCTGAAACTCAACTCTGTATCCAGAGTATGCTGAAGACTTCTCCAGAACTTCGAGGTAAATCTCGGATCCCGATCAGATATAATAGAAAGTGGTACTCCATGAAATCTTACCACTTCCTTTACATATATCCTGGCAAGCTGATCCAGAGAGAAATCCTCTCTAATAGCAATGAAGTGTGCATACTTTGTAAGACGATCAACTATGACCCAGATAGCATTATTGCCTTTGTATGTTTTAGGAAGTCCTGTGACAAAGTCCATAGTGATGTTTTCCCATTTCCATTCGGGTATGGGTAATGGTTGTAACACCCCCTTATACTTCTGTCTCTCAGCTTTAATTTTTTGACAAACCAAGCATCGAGAGACATATTCAGCAACATCTCTTTTCATGCCATCCCACTAGAAGTACTCTTTCAGGTCCCTATACATATTCGTGCTTCCAGGATGAATAGAGAATGAAGAACTATGAGCCTTATCCAGCAGCTCCTTCTTTAATTTGAGGATGGGAGGAACGCAAACCCGATTCCTGAACTTTATTATGCCATCATAATCAAGGTTGAAATCAGGAACATTTCTCACCTTCTTTTGTAACTCGACATCTTCTTTATGTGCCTCTTTAATCTTCACATGTATAGATGGTTGAACATTCATTTGAGAAAGATAAGACTTTTCCCCTTCCATTATAATTCCAAGATCCATCCTTTGTAAATCCATAAATATTGGATCTTTTGTGATCCTCATCATGGATAAACTAGAATGGTCTTATCGACTTAATGCATCTGCCACCTTGTTTGCTTTCCCAGGGTGGAAATGGATTGAGCAGTCATAATCCTTAATCATCTCCAACCATCTTCTTTGACGCATATTCATCTCCTTTTGTGTGAAAATATACTTTAAACTTTTATGATCAGTATAAATATCACACCTTTCACCATAAAGGTAATGCCTCCAAATCTTTAATGCAAAGATTACCGCAGCTAACTCCAAATCATGTGTTGGGTAATTTTGCTCATGGATTTTCAACTGTCATGAGGCATAAGCTATCACCATATCATTTTGCATAAGAACACACCCTAATCCCTTCTTGGATGCATCACTATAGATCACAAACATTTCTCCACTACAAGGTAGTGTGAGCACAGGTGCACTGGATAACCTTCTTTTCAACTCCTTGAAATTCTCTTCACATTCTTTCGTCCAGACAAACTTAACTCATTTCCGAGTCAACTTGGTGAGTGGATTACATTTTCGGAATACTTATTACATAACAAAAACACACACACACAAGGATCGTAATAGTTTAGTGTCTTTGGAAACTCGGAATATAATCTTCTAATCCTGGTGAAAGATCTTCAACATCTCCCATAAAGATCTTCTTTTTTTTATACCTAAAACCTTTCTTTATATCCTGGGGAAAAGAAAACATAAAAGGGTAAGCTCAAATGCTCAGTAAGGGTAAACAAAAGAAATATCAATAACATCATATACATAAGCACATAACTTTTGGAAATCTTAACCTGTAAAAGAGATCATAATTTCATAACCTGGGATAACTCATGGCAATGAAATGTAATCACAATAATCAAAACTTAAAACATTAAACTTTGTGGCATACACACATAATCATAAAGAATCATATCTTGTTAGTCAAGACTCATTGCCAAGACTATCTTAGTGGGCAAAGTCCCTTTCTGAACCGAGTCACCCTCGTTTCAGTCCTGTTTCACTGAACCGGTATAACCTACCATTCCAGGAATGTCTATCTCATAAGATATAAAATCTTTACCCAATGCATTGGAGGGAGATATAGGTACCACCCATCTCATAATGATACTATTCTTATGTGTGCCACAAAATCATAAACCATACATCATAGCATAACCCATGTAATAAAAATGGGAATCTTAAACATCATGACATCATAAAACAATTCATATAGGATAAAGGAATTCATAAAAATATTTCCATCACAACATAATCAAATCCATGTAATAATAGGGATAGAAACAGAACCCTATATTATCTTAGATGGAAAATAATTTTGATAAAACTCTTGAACTCCATTCTTGAGGAAAATATCCTTTCTACTTCAAAAATACTTTTCCTTTCATAACATGTCATACAATTCAAAACTAAAAGAAGTTGATTAAAAATAAACTTGAAAACTTTTAAAGGAATCTTCTTGGAAAAAATATTTTAAAAATCCATTCATGCCGTATAAGTTAAAAAACATTCTTCTCGTACTTTTGTCGGAAAAGTCAAAAAAGTACCTCGTACGAAAAACGACAAAAGATTCCTTTCATATCTTTTACTAAAAACTCACCGAAGGGTAAAATTGGATTTAAAAAATTTTAGGTGGATGGAAATAATATTACATATTGAGGAAACATGGATGTGGATGATAAAATACACCCCAGTAAATTCCAAAGTATAAACAATCTCGGATAAAAATGAGATTGTGATATTTCCCTTAACTTAGGTCTGATTTGCTTCGTAAGTGTCCGAACCTCCTGTATAATGATTTAAATAATGTCATTGACTTATTACAGAATCATATTCATTGTTATTATATCATATATGGTTCACTTATGACTTTATATTACCCGTTCTTTTGTAAATTCATTTTAAAGTAGCGTTTTGGGTAAAATCGTCTCATTTGTCGTTCGTGTTTTAACTTGTTATTATTCATATGATTACTTAGATCATTATTAATTAATTATAGAATATAAAACATGATTTATATATAATATATATTCAGAATATACATATATATAATGGATCGATAAATGGAAATAAATACACCGTTCATGGAGACGGTAGGCCGTACGTACGCATGAACGTTGTTTTCTTTTCGTTATTGAATTGAGTGGAATTAAGTAGATGACATACATATATATACACATAAGTCCAGTAGCTTTATAATGTCATATATTTCATGATTACTTATTATATATACTTTATAATCATTCATGAATGGTTAAAGTGGAGAATGAATCTCATCGCGTCATGGAGACGGTAGTCCGTACGTACGCACGGGCGATGATATCGTTCTCATGATCGTGGGACTGTATTGGAGTGTATGTATAATATTTCAGAATCAATATAACTTTAAAATAATAATATATAGTTATTATTTACACCATTATACCCATCCAACTAAGGTGGTGGTGGAAAATAGATTTCACCACGGCGTGGAGACGGTATTCCGTACGTACGCACGCGCGGTGATTTCATTTTCCGTAGGATGGATAGATGGTGAAATAGGATTGTTTCATACTTATAATAACATATCAGTATATGAGTGATACTGATGTTATTACTTCATAATGAAACAACCTAAGAAGAAGAAGTGGAAGAAAAATAAAGGTGAAATAATCGGTAACGGAAATTACCTCTTCTTTGAAGTGCTTCTTTGAGACCTCCTTTTAGGGAACTAAAATGGGTCTCTGAAGAAGACCAGAACCTCTAGGATGTTTCTAGGGAAGTTTAGAATAGAATTTTTCAGGGGTTGGCCGAGCTTGAAGGCTCCAAGTTGTGTGAGGAAGAGAGGGAAGAGGTGCCCTTTTATAAGGGAGGAGAGGGGCTCCTTTGGAAAAAATAAAAATATTATTTTATTATAAAGTCAAGTTCGGTTTTAAATAGCTCCAAATTGATTTATTTTGAGGATAAGGGGGGGATGGGTCTAAATCCTCTCATAAAATAGAATTTAGACAAGATTAGGTTCCTATTTTAACCTTATCATTTAGATTTAACATTAAGTTAAATAATTTTACTTTTACCGTGTCTTCTTGTGTTCTTACACTATAAGGTTAATAAACATACTATAAGAAGCCAAACGAACCCCAAATTGTTTATTATTAATATATATAACCTTATCTAAGTCATTTGGCTGAACCTTAGATTTTTAGGAATAAAATAAAAATTAATAATATAATATTTGTTTTAAAAACGATTTTATGTCAATTTTGACACTATTTAGTAATTGATTTTTGTGAAAATCATAACAGAATGATAAGTTCAAAAAAAGTTAACTAAATCAATACTAACATGTCATATTAACCTAGAAAGTTAGTGTAAATCATAAAAAGTCTCAAATTATATTTATTTGGGTATTTATGACATCAATTATGTCAATATTTCATTAATAAGATAATTACTGCATCATCGTTGTGTCATAAATAAATTAAATTATTTAATGTCTAAAAATTACAAATAAAATACCATTATGTAGGAAATATTTTTAGATTTCTAATTAAAATTTAGAGTCTAATTTATCTTATGTATAACCCTATATTAAAAATGTTTTAGTAAATAAACTTTGATTTTAACTCTTTTAACCCTTTTTTAAATAAATTAATAATAAATGTCCTAATCTAATCCAAGTGGGCCTAAATGGTCATATTTTATTCCTAAGTTTGTTTTTGGTCGAATTACATTTGTACAATAGAATTAGGACATGTTTTAGGGTAATAATATCATTTCTACTCTTAATTACCCTATTTACTTTTAACCGTGGTAAAAAAAAGTAAAAAGTTACTATTCAACAAAAAATTATTTTCATCTCATTGAACCACATTTTACTTACTGACATCAACCGTGTCGCTTGGATTTTTGAAATTCCACTCACAGAAGCGGTAAAATTATGTTTTATGAACAATTCAGTTTTTTTAACTACCACTTAGTGCTTTCACTATTCATCAAAAATTGAAAGTTTTCAAAAAAATACCAAAAATTAGGCCTAAGCTATATTTGATATTATGAACTCAAAAATGATGTCTATTTTACCAAATTAAAAACATATCAGTTGCATTAACTAATTTAAAAATTAATTCCCGTCGTCAAAACAAATAGCGTGTTTTTAAGACATAATAACTATCAAAAGATTGAAACTTGTTTATAATTGGTTTAAATGTAGAATTACATCCAATGAACAACATTGTTTTAAATTGTAAAAATATATTCTAAATATACTTTAAAACCACTCATGAGCTCATGATTGATATAAGGACTAAGTGATATCGTGGTTTGAGTATATAGATTTTTGAGGATTTTGGTATGTGGAAGGTGTTAACTTTTAACTGCATTCATGTTTTCACTAAAGTTCAATGGGTATTCAAGAGAGTACATGATTAAGGCCTTTGAATGTTTGGAATGTGACCAACAAGACATATCTTAGGATATATGGGGATCAACGATGGTATTAAATCTCTGGTAATGGTTTTCACTATATTATGAGAGTGGACTGCAGTATTATGGATAAGCATAAAGATTGGAATGGATTATGTTGGACATAAGTTAGTATTGTTTAAGGATAGAAGTTTTTCGATATTATTGATGGGATTTTATAGTAATGTAGTTTTAGAAAAAGCACAACCTGCAGGATGGGCCACAGCCCATCGCGTCGGACAAGGCTGTGGGAATCGAACCCACAACCGAAGTGCGACTGGCCTTTATCGCCTACCACTAGCCTACAGTAAGTCCCTGTTTAGTATAAACTAGTTTTATTATATTAAGAAGTATGATATATGAAGTATAAGTCCATTTTAGGAACCATATATGATTAATCCCACTATAGAATGACTTATGTATATTTAATAACTTTTGCTAACCTTTTGTTTGAGACAGATGGAATGACCCGTCATTCTATCACATGATCTGCTAACACTTCACGAATAACAAATTCAACTTCATTTATTTAAGAGATGAAGTGGAAATTGTTCAAGGCACGAACAACAGTGAGATTGTCCCAAAATAACGTAAGTATTTATTCTAATTCAAATTCTTCAACTTTAGGGAAATGATCTTGAAAACCAAAAATGTTGTCCTAGTGCTCTTATATCTGATAAATCAGATGGTACCTTAGATCGTCACAAATTTATGGCTTTGTGATTGCTTGCTTTTTCATAGTCATGTTCTCTACCACTCTCCATCAGAACATGATGGTTAGATTTTTCTTCCAT
This sequence comes from Viscum album, assembly GCA_963277665.1. Classification (NCBI taxonomy): domain Eukaryota; kingdom Viridiplantae; phylum Streptophyta; class Magnoliopsida; order Santalales; family Viscaceae; genus Viscum; species Viscum album. The sequence goes on from OY728120.1 coordinate 925,251,113, forward strand.
ATCCATATTTTCACCTATGTGGAAACCCAGTGATTAGTTTATTTGGGTAACCGTTACGTTTCATACTTTTGTTTTTAAAGATTGTTTTTGGTATTCCTTTTTATGATGTGGGTTTTTATTAAAGAAACTTTCGAGTATTAAACCATTTATAACCCCAACGAATTTCGAGGGAGAAATTCATTTTAAGGGGGGTAGAATGTAACACCCAGAGATTTTATGAAAAATATTCTTTTTAATTTCATTAATGTCTTGTGTTGTATGCTACACCAAAAGGAGATTTCACAACATGCATCCTTGACTTGTCTGGCATTACACGCAATTGCGACCTTCCTCGATAGCGTGTGTAGTACGCAATAACGAGTTTCACTAAACAACAATATGCTATTAAAATATTATTAAAACTACCCGTTATGAATAGTAATAACCACTTTTTGAAATTTTGTAAATTTTATTTTTCAAAATGGAATTCATTTTTGGATTCGTAATATCGAAATTAGCTTAGGGTGAAATTTTGTTGATTTTCGGATAACTTTCATATTTTGATGAATAGTGAAAATTACTAAATTTTAATTAAAAACAACTTTTTCAACCGAAATAATTAATAGTGATAAATTATTAATTTGAGTGGTATTAAAGTATATTTAGAATATATTTTTACAATTTAATACAATGTTGGTCATTGGATGTAATTTCACATTTAAACCAGACATAAACAAGTGTCAATCTTTTGATAGTTATTATCTCTTAAGAACACGCTATTTGTTTTGACGACGAGAATTAATTTTTAAATTAATTAATTCAACTGATATGTTTTGAATTTTGTAAAATAGAAATAATTTTTGAGTTCATAATATCAAATATATCTTAGGCCTAATTTTTGGTATCTTTCTGAAAACTTTCAATTTTTGATGAATAGTGAAACCACTAAGTTGTAGTTAAAAAATACTGAATTGTTCATAAAACTTAATTTTACCGCTTCTGTGAGTGGAATTTCAAAAATCCGAGAGACACGGTTGATGTCAGTAAGTAAAATGTGGTTCAATGAGATGAAAATAATTTTTTGGTGAATAGTAACTTTTTACTTTTTACCACGGTTAAAAGTAAATAGGGTAATTAAGGGTAGAAATGATATTATTATTAACCTAAAACATGTCCTAATTCTATTGGACAAGTGTAATTCGACCAAAAACAAACTTAGGAATAAAATATGGCCATTTAGGCCCACTTGGATTAGATTAGGACATTTATTATTAATTTATTTAAAGAATGGTTAAAAGAGTTAAAATCAAAGTTTATTTACAAAAACATTTTTAATATGGGTTTATACATAAGATAAATTTGACTATAAATATTAATTAGAAAGATAAAAAGATTTCCTACATAATGGTATTTTATTTGTAATTTTTAGACATTAAATAATTTAATTTATTTATGACAGAACGATGATGCAGTAATTATCTTATTAATGAAATATTGACATAATTGATGATATAAATACCCAAATAAATATAATTTGAGACTTTTTATGAATTACACTAATTTTTTGGGTTAATATGACATGTTAGTATTCATTTAATTAACTTTTTTTTAACTTATCATTCTGTTATGATTTTCACAAAAATCGATTACTAAATAGTGTCAAAATTGACATAAAATAGTTTTTAAAACAAATATTATATTATTAATTGTTATTTTATTCCTAAAAATATAAGGATCGGCCAAATGACTTAGATAAGGTTATATATATTAATAATAAACAATTTTGGGTTCGTTTGGCTTCTTATAGTAAGTTTATTAACCTTATAGTGTAAGAACACAAGAAGACACGGTAAAAGTAAAATTATTTAACTTAATGTTAAATCTAAATGATAAGGTTAAAATAGGAACCTAAACTTTTCTAAATTCTATTGGATGAGAGGATTTAGAACCATCCCCACCTTAAAATCTAAATAAATCAATTTGGAGCTATTTAAAACCGAACTTGACTTTATAATAAAATAATATTTTTAGTTTTTCCAAAGGAGCCCCTCTCCTCCCTTATAAAAGGGAACCTCCTCCCTCTCTTCCTCACACAACTTTGAGCCTTCAAGCTCGGACAAACCCTGAAAAATTATATTCTCCACTTCCCTAGAAACATCCTAGAGGTTATGGTCTTCCTCAAAGACCAATTTTAGTTCCCTTAGAGGAGGTCTCAAAGTGGCGCTTCAAAGAAGAGGTAATTTTCGTTACCGATTCTTTCACCTTTATTTCTTCTTCCACTTATTCTTCTTAGGTTGTTTCATTATGAAGTAATAAAATAAGTATCACTAATATACTTATATGTTATTATAAGTATGAAACAATCCTATTTCACCATCTATCCATCCTACGAAAAACGAAATCACCGCGCATGCATACGTACGGAATACCGTCTCCACGCCGTGGTGAAATCTATTTTCCACCACCACCTTACTTGGATGGGTTTAATGGTGTAAATAATAACTATATATTATTATATTAAAGTGATATTGATTCTGAAATATTATACATACACTCCAATACAGTCCCATGATCATGAGAATGATATCATCGCTCGTGCGTACGTACGGACAACTGTCTCCACGACGCGATGAGATTCATTCTCCACTTTAACCATTCATGAATGATTATAAAGTATATATAATAAGTAATCATGAAATATATGACATAATAATGATACTGGATTTATGTGTATATATATGTATGTCATCTACTTAATTCCGTTCAACTCAATAAGGAAACGAAAACAGCGTTCATGCGTACGTACGGCCTACCGTCTCCATGAACGGTGTATTTCTTTCCATTTACTGATTTATTATATATATGTATATTCTGAATATATATATATATAAATCATGTTTTATATTCTGGAATTAAGTAATCATGATCTAAGTAATCATATTAATAATTACAAGTCAAAACACGGACGACAAATGAAACAATTTTACCCAAAACGCTCTTTAACATGGAATTTACAAAAGAACGGGTAATATAAAGTCATAAGTGAACCATATATGATATCATAACAATTAATATGATTCTGTAATAAGTCAATGAAATTATTTAAATCATTATACAGGAGTTTTGGACACTTACGAAGCAAATCGGACTTAAGGTAAGGGAAATATCACAATCTCATTTTTATCCAAGATTGTTTATACTTTAGTATTTACTGGGGTGTATTTTATCATCCACATCCATGTTTCCTCACTATGTAATATTATTTTAATCCACCTACAATTTTTTAAATCCAATTTTACCCTTCGGTGAGTTTTTAGTAAAGGATACGAAAGGAATCTTTTGTCGTTTTTCGTACGAGGTACTTTTTGACTTTTCCAACAAAAGTACGAAGAATGTTTTTTTTAAATTATACGGCATGAATGTAATTTTAAAACATTATTTCCAAGAAGATTCCTTTACAAGTTTTCAAGTTTATTTTTAATCAACTTCTTTTAGTATAGAATTGTACGACATGTTAAGAAAGGAAAAGTGTTTTTGAAGCAGAAAGGATATTTTCCTCAAGAATGGAGTTCAAGTATTTTATCAAAATTATTTTCCATCTAAGAAAATAAAGGATTCTGTTTCTATCCCTATTATTACATTGATTTTATTATGTTGTGATGTAATTATTTTTATGAATTCCTTTATCTTATATGAATTGTTTTATGAAGTCATGTTGTTTAAGATTCCCATTTTTATTATATGGGTTATGCTATGATGTATGGTTTATGATTTTGTGGCACACATAAGAATGGTATCATTATGAGATGGGTGGGACTTATATCTCCCTCCAATGCATTGGGTAAAGATTTTATATCTCATGAGATAGACATGGCTGGAATGGTAGGTTATACCGGTTCAGTGAAACAGGACTGAAACGAGGGTGACTCGGTTCAGAAAGTGACTTTGTCCACTAAGATAGTCTTGGCAATGAGTCTTGAATAATAATAAATGATTCTCTATGATTATGTGTGTATGCCACAAAGTTTAATGTTTTATGTTATGATTATTGTGACTACATTTCACTGCCATGAGTTATCCCAGGTTATGAAATTATTATCTCTTTTACAGGTTAAGATTTCCAAAAGTTATGTGCTTATGTATATGATGTGATTGATATTTCTTTTGTTTACCCTTAATGAGCATTTGAGCTCACCCTTTTATGTTTTCATTTGTCGTCCGTGTTTTGACTTGTAATTATTCATATGATTACTTAGATCATGATTACTTAATTCCAGAATATAAAACATGATTTATATATATATATATATTCAAAATATACATATATATAATAAATCAGTAAATGGAAATAAATACACCGTTCATGGAGACGGTAGGCCGTACGTACGCATGAATGCTGTTTTTGTTTCCTTATTGAGTTGAACGGAATTAAGTAGATGACATACATATATATACACATAAATATAGTATCATTATTATGTCATATATTTCATGATTACTTATAATATATACTTTATAATCATTCATGAATGGTTAAAGTGGAGAATGAATCTCATCGCATCGTTGAGACGGTAGTCCGTACGTACGCACGAGCGATGATATCATTCTCATGATCGTGGGACTATATTGGAGTGTAAGTATACTATTTCAGAATCAATATCACTTTAATATAATAATATATAGTTATTATTTACACCATTATACCCATCCAAGTAAGGTGGTGGTGGAAAATAGATTTCACCACGGGGTGGAGACGGTATTCCATACGTACGCACGCGGGGTGATTTCGTTTTCCGTAGGATTGATAGATGGTGAAATTGGATTGTTTTATACTTATAATAACATATCAGTATATGAGTGATACTGATGTTATTACTTCATAATGAAAAAACCTAAGAAGAAGAAGTGGAAGAAGAAATAAAGGTGAAAGAATCGGTAACGGAAATTACCTCTTCTTTGAAGCGCCTCTTTGAGACCTCCTCTTAGGGCACTAAAATTGGTCTTTGAGGAAGACCAGAACCTCTAAGATGTTGCTAGAGAAGTGGAGAAGAGAATTTGTCAGGGGTTGGCCGAGCTTGAAGGCTCAAATTTGTGTGAGGAAGAGAGGGAGGAGGTGCCCTTTTATAAGGGAGGATATGGGCTCCTTTGGAAAAACTAAAAATATTATTTCATTATAAAGTCAAGTTCGGTTTTAAATAGCTCCAAATTAATTTATTTCGAGGATAAGGTGGGGATGGGTCGAAATACTCTCATCCAATATAATTTAGACAAGTTTAGGTTCCTATTTTAACCTTATCATTTAGATTTAACATTAAGTTAAATAATTTTACTTTTACCGTGTCTTCTTGTGTTCTTACACTATAAGGTTAATAAACTTACTATAAGAAGCCAAACGAACCCCAAATTGTTTATTATTAATATATATAACCTTATCTAAGTCATATGGCCGAACCTTAGATTTTAATAATAAAATAACAATTAATAATATAATATTTTTTTTAAAAACTATTTTATGTCAATTTTGACACTATTTAGTAATTGATTTCTGTGAAAATAATAAAAGAATGATAAGTTCGAAAAAAGTTAATTAAATCAATACTAACATGTCATATTAACCTAGAAAATTAGTGGAATTCATAAAAAGTCTCAAATTATATTTATTTGGGTATTTATAACATCAATTATGTCAATATTTCATTAATAAGATAATTATTACATCATCGTTGTGTCATAAATAAATTAAATTATTTAATGTCTAAAAATTACAAATAAAATACCATTATGTAGGAAATCTTTTTATCTTTCTAATGAATATTTAGAGTCGAATTTATCTTATGTATAACCCCATATTAAAAATGTTTTAGTAAATAAACTTTGATTTTAACTCTTTTAAACCTTCTTTTAATAAATTAATAATAAATGTCCTAATCTAATCCAAGTGGGCCTAAATGGTCATATTTTATTCCTAAGTTTGTTTTTCGTCGAATTACACTTGTCCAATAGAATTAGGACATGTGTTAGGGTAATAATAATATCATTTCTACCCATAATTACCCTATTTCCTTTTAACCGTGGTAAAAAAAGTAAAAAGTTACTATTCACCAAAAAATTATTTTCATCTCATTGAACCACATTCTACTTACTGACATCAACCGTGTCTCTCGGATTTTTGAAATTCCACTCACAGAAGCGGTAAAATTATGTTTTATGAACAATTCAGTTTTTTTTAACTACCACTTAGTGGTTTCACTATTCATCAAAAATTGAAAGTTTTCAGAAAAATACCAAAAATTAGGCCTAAGATATATTTGATATTATGAACTCAAAAATTATTTCTATTTTACCAAATTCAAAACATATCAGTTGCATTAATTAATTTAAAAATTAATTCCCATCGTTAAAACAAATAGCGTGTTTTTAAGAGATAATAACTATCAAAAGATTGAAACTTGTTTATAACTGGTTTAAATGTAGAATTACATCCAATGACCATCATTGTATTAAATTGTAAAAATATATTCTAAATACAATTTAAAACCACTCAAATTAATAATTTATCACTATTAATTATTTCAATTGAAAAAGTTGTTTTTAATTAAAATATAGTAATTTTCACTATTCATCAGAATATGAAAGTTATCCGAAAAGTACCAAAATTTCGCCTTGGGCTAAATTCGATACTCCAAATCCAAAAATGAAGTCCATTTTGAAAAATAAAATTTCAAAATTTCAAAAAGTGGTTATTACTATTATTCATGTTCGCATGTTGAGGAGCATAAAGAAAGGAAGATTGAGATTTCTAAAGAAGGGAAGAAGAACCTTGAGGAATACCTCAAATGGAGGGACCGATGTTATCTGTGTGGAGAAAAGGGTCATAGAGTGACAAACTATTGTGGAGTTCAATGTCTTATTTGCGGAGAACATGTGCATTACCCAACTCAATGCCCTGACCTAAAAAGTTACTTCTAAATCAAGGAAGGACTTATTCCTGGACAATCATTGAAGTGGGTGGAATGAAGTGTTTATGTATTGGTATTCAAGAATAATGATTGTTGAGGTACTTTTATGGTGTATTGAAATATTTATGTATTGGTCTATTGTGGTTTTCATTATTTTTAAGGTACCGGTAACCATGAAAAGTGATTCAAATATTTTGGAAAGTAGATGATATGCACATAATGAAGGGATAAGGAGAAAATGAAATGTTTGACAGTATTCATGAGCTCATGATTGATATAAGGACTAAGTGATATCATGGTTTGAGTATATAGAATTTTGAGGATTTTGGTATGTGGAAAGAGTTAACTTTTAATAGAACTAATGTTTTCAATAAGGTTCAATGGGTATTCAAGAGAGTACATGATTAAGGCCTTTGAATGTTTGGAATGTGACCAACAAGATATATCTTATGATATATGGGGATCAACGATGGTATTAAATCTCTGAGAGTGGACTACAGTATTATGGATAAGCCTAAAGATTGGAATGGATTATGTTGGACATAATTTAGTATTGTTTGTTTTTCGATATTATTGATGGGATGTTATAGTAATACAGTTTTAGAAAAAGGACAACCTATAGGATGGGCGACAACCCATCGCGTCGGACAAGGCCGTGGGAATCGAACCCCAACCGAAGTGCGAATGGCCTTTATCGCGTACCACTGTACTACAGGAATTCCCTGGTTAGTATAAACTTGTTTTATTTTATTAAGCGGTATGATATATGAAGTATAAGTTCATTTTTGGAACCATGTACGATTAACCATAAGATGGACATATAACTTTTGCTAACCTTTTGTTTGAAAGAGATGGAATGACCCGTCATTCTATCACATGATCTGCTAACACTTCACGAATAACAAATTCAACTTTATTTATTTAAGAGATGAAGTCAAAATTGTTTAAGGCTTGAACAACAGTGAGATTGTACCAAAATAAAGTAAGTATTTATTCTAATTCAAATTCTTCAACTTTAGGGAAACGATCTTGAAAACCAAAAATGTTGTCCTAGTGCTCTTATATCTGATTAATCAGATGGTACCTTAGATCATCACAAATTTATGGATTTGTGATTGTTGGCTTTTCCATAGCCATGTTCTCTACCACTCTCCATCAGAACATGATGGTTAGATTTTTCTTCCAAATCCATATTTTCACCTATGTGGAAACCCAGTGATTAGTTTATTTGGGTAACCGTTACGTTTCATACTTTTGTTTTTAAAGATTGGTTTTGGTATTCCTTTTTACGATGTGGGTTTCTATTAAAGAAACTTTCAAGTAGTAAACCATTTATAACCCCGACGAATTTCGAGGGCGAAATTCATTTTAAGGGGGGTAGAATGTAACACCCCGATATTTTATGAAAAATATTCTTTTTAATGTCATTAATGTCTTGTGTTGTACTCTACACCAAAAGGATCTTGATCAACACGCATCCTTGACTTTCCTTGTATTACACGCAATAACGACCTTCCTCGATAGTGTGTGTAGTACGCAATACCGAGTTTCACTAAACAACGATATGCTATTAAAATATTATTAAAACTAGCCGTTAAGAATAGTAATAACCACCTTTTAAAATTTTAGAAATTTATCTCTCAAAATGGACTTCATTTTTGGATTCGGAGTATCGAATTTAGCCTAAGGTGAAATTTTGGTACTTTTCGGATAACTTTCATATTCTAATGAATAGTGAAAATTACTAAATTTTAATTAAAAACAAATTTTTTAATCGAAATAATTAATAGTGATAAATTGTTAATTTGAGTGGTTTTAATGTATATTTAGAATATATTTTTACAATTTAATACAATATTGGTCATTGGATGTAATTCTACATTTAAACCAGTTATAAACAAGTTTCAATCTTTTGATAGTTATTATCTCTTAAAAACACGCTATTTGTTTTGACGACGGGAATTAATTTTTAAATTAGTTAATTCAAATGATATGTTTTGAATTTGGTAAAATAGACATCATTTTTGAGTTCATAATATCAAATATAGCTTAGGCCTAATTTTTTGTATTTTTCTGAAAACTTTCAATTTTTGATGAATAGTGAAGCCACTAAGTGGTAGTTAAAAAAACTGAATTGTTCATAAAACATAATTTTACCGCTTCTGTGAGTGGAATTTCAAAAATCCGAGAGACACGGTTGATGTCAGTAAGTAAAATGTGGTTCAATGAGATGAAAATAATTTTTTGGTGAATAATAACTTTTTACTTTTTTTTACCACCGTTAAATGTAAATAGGGTAATTAAGAGTAGAAATAATATTATTACCGTAACACATGTCTTAATTCTATTGGACAAGTGTAATTAGACCAAAAACAAACTTAGGAATAAAATATGACCATTTAGGCCCACTTGGGTTAGATTAGGACATTTATTATTAATTTATTTAAAGAAGGGTTAAAAGAGTTAAAATCAAAGTTTATTTACTAAAACATTTTTAATATAGGGTTATACATAAGATAAATTCGAATATAAATACTCATTAGAAATATAAAACGATTTCCTACATAATGATATTTTATTTATAAATTTTATACATTGAATAAATTAATTTATTTATGACATAATGATGATGCAGTAATTACCATAATAGTGAAATGTTTTAGTAATTGATATTATAAATACCCAAATAAATATAATTTGAGACTTTTTTTGATTTACACTAATTTTCTAGGTTAATATGACATGTTAGTATTGATTTAATTAACTTTTTTCCAACTTATCATTCTGTTATGATTTTCACAAAAATCAATTACTAAATAGTGTCAAAATTGACATAAAATAGTTTTTAAAACAAATATTATATTATTAATTGTTATTTTATTCATAAAAGTCTAAGGTTCGGAAAAATGACTTAGATAAGGTTATATATATTAATAATAAACAATTTGTGGTTTGTTTGGATTCTTATAGTAATTTTATTAACCTTATAGTGTAAGAACACAAGAAGACACGGTAAAAGTAAAATTATTTAACTTAATGTTAAATCTAAATGATAAGGTTAAAATAGGAACCTAAACTTGTCTAAATTCTATTGGATGAGAGTATTTAGACCCATCCCCACCTTATCCTCGAAATAAATCAATTTGGAGCTATTTAAAATCGAACTTGACTTTATAATAAAATAATATTTTTAGTTTTTCCAAAGGAGCCCCTCTCCTCCCTTATAAAAGGGCACCTCCTCCCTCTCTTCCTCACACGACTTTGAGCCTTCAAGCTCGGAAAACCCCTGCCAAATTCTCTTCTCCACTTCCCTAGAAAAATCCTAGAGGTTCTGGTTTTCTTCAAAGACCCATTTTAGTGCCCTAAAAGGAGGTCTCAAAGAAGCACTTCAAAGAAGAGGTAATTTCCGTTACCGATTCTTTCACCTTTATTTCTTCTTCCACTTCTTCTTCTTAGGTTGTTTCATTATGAAGTAATAACATAAGTGTCACTAATATACTTATATGTTATTATAAGTATGAAAGAATCCTATTTCACCATCTATCCATCCTACGGAAAACGAAATCACCGCGCGTGCGTACGTACGGAATACCGTCTCCACGCCGTGGTGAAATCTATTTTCCACCACCACCTTACTTGGATGGGTATAATGGTGTAAATAATAACTATATATTATTATTTTAAAGTGATATTGATTCTGAAATAGTATACATACACTCCAATACAGTCCCACGATCATGAGAACGATATCATCGCTCGTGCGTACGTACGGACTACCGTCTCCACGACGCGATGAGATTCATTCTCCACTTTAACCATTCATGAATGATTATAAAGTATATATAATAAGTAATCATGAAATATATGAAATTATAAATCTACTGGACTTATGTGTATATATATGTATGTCATCTACTTAATTCCACTCAATTCAATAACGAAAAGAAAACAACGTTCATGCGTACGTACGGCCTACCATCTCCATGAACGGTGTATTTCTTTCCATTTATCGATCCATTATATATATGTATATTCTGAATATATATTATATATAAATAATGTTTTATATTCTATAATTAATTAATAATGATCTAAGTAATCATATGAATAATTACAAGTTAAAACACGAACGACAAATGAGACGATTTTACCCAAAACGCTACTTTAACATGAATTTACAAAAGAACGGGTAATATAAAGTCATAAGTGAACCATATATGATATAATAACAATGAATATGATTCTTTAATAAGTCAATGACATTATTTAAATCATTATACAGGAGGTTCTGACACTTACGAAGCAAATCGGACCTAAGGTAAGGGAAATATCACAATCTCATTTTTATCCGAGATTGTTTATACTTAGGTATTTACTGGGGTGTATTTTGTCATCCACATCCATGTTTCCTCAATATATAATATTATTTCCATCCATGTAATATTTTTTAAATCCAATTTTACCTTTTGGTGAGTTTTTAGTAAAGGATATGATAGGAATCTTTTGTCGTTTTTCGTACGAGGTGCTTTTTGACTTTTCCGACAAAAGTACGAGAAGAATGTTTTTTTTAACTTATACGGAATGAATGGATTTTTAAAACATTATTTCCAAGAATATTCCTTTATAGGTTTTCAAGTTTATTTTTAATCAACTTCTTTTAGTTTAAAATTGTATGACATGTTATGAAAGGATAAATGTTTTTGAAGTAGAAAGGATATTTTACTCAAGAATGGAGTTCAAGTGTTTTATCAAAATTATCTTCCATCTAAGATAATAAAGGGTTCTGTTTTTATCCCTATTATTACATTGATTTGATTATGTTGTGATGGAATTATTTTTATGAATTCCTTTATCTTGTATGAATTGTTTTATGATGTCACGATTTTTAAGATTCCCATTTTTATTACATGGGTTATGGAATGATGTATGATTTATGATTTTGTGGCACATATAAGAATGGTATCATTATGAGATGGGTGGGACCTATATCTCCCTCCAATGAATTGGGTAAAGATTTTATATCTCATGAGATAGACATGGATGGAATGGTAGGTTATACCGGTTCAGTGAAACAGGACTGAAACGAGGGTGACTCTGTTCAGAAAGGGACTTTGTCCACTAAGATAGTATTGGCAATGAGTCTTGACTAATAAGATATGATTCTTTATGATTATGTGTGTATTCCCCAAAGTTTAATGTTTTAAGTTATGATTATTGTGATTACATTTCACTACCATGAGTTATCCCAGTTTATGAAATTATGATCTCATTTGCAGGTTAAGATTTTCAAAAGTTATGTGCTTATGTATATGATGTGATTGATATTTCTTTTTTTTTTACCCTTACTAAGCATTTGAGCTCACCCTTTTATGTTTTCTTTTTCCCAAGATATAAAGAAAGGTTTTAGGTGAAAAAAAAGGAAGATCTTTATGGGAGATGTTGAAGATCTTTCACCAGGATTAGAAGATTATATTCCGAGTTTCCAAAGACACTAAACTATTACGATCCTTGTGTGTGTGTTTTTGTTATGTACTAAGTATTACTCAAATGTAATGTAATGTTAATGTACATCAAGCTTCGGGTCTCTACAGTTGGTATCAGAGGAAAGGTTTAGTCAACCTTTGGAAACTAGGATGTGAAAACGTTAGTGAGATCCATAGAGATATTTCTAAGGTATGTCTAGGGATGTCCCTAAGGTTAAGTATACGTATAGGTTATAGTACTAGAATTACGCTAACGATCATAGAATTAAACCTAAGATATTATATATTGAAGGTACTCCCACTTTATTATGTTGTTTTCCCTAGCATGATTTTTTTCCTCTCACACTATTCTTTTTGGGTTTTAGACGATGGCTGGAACCCGAAGGAACTGTGTTGATCAACGCAATGGAAAATGCAATGATTTTCCTCCTGAACAAACAAATTTTATGGGAGATGGAGTGCAAGATCTTATTGCTATACTTACACAAGCTATGAATCATTCTGGATTTCCAAATGAGCAGAGAAGGGAACAATATTCTATTGAGTCCTTCATGAGGCAACGTCCACCTTCTTTCAGTGGGTCTTCTGATCCACTTGTTGCTGAACAATGGATCAGTACCACTGAAAAGATATTTTCAGTTCTTCAATGTTCTGAACATGATAAAGTCATCTTAGTAGTATATCGTTTGGAAGGTGAAGCTGATCAATGGTGGAATCTTATCAAGAATACGAGGCCAAGAGATGAAATTGAGTCCATGGAATGGGACGAGTTCAAGAACTTGTTTTTCAGTAAGTACTTCCCTCGTATTCTTCGAACAAAGATGGAAAAAGGAGTTTCTTGAGATGAAGCAGAAGGATGATGAATTTGTTGGTATATACGAAGAAAATTTTACAAGACTTGCAAGGTATGCATCTGGCATTATCATCCAACCTGAAAGTAAAGTTGATCGATTTTTCAGTGGCTTAAAACCAAGTCTTCGAAGGGCATTAGCTATAAGAGACTTCAGTAGCTATGAAGAAATTGTGTGTTGTGCTATGAAGGTAGAAATGGAAGTTGGTGTTACATATCCATCTCATGGTTTTTAAAAGAAACTAAATATGGAGTTCAAGGAGAAATCTCAGAATAATGGTGAAAAGAAAATGAATGCTTCCTTATTCTCAAAGTGTGGAAAGAAGCATGGTGGAGATTGTCTTAAAGGGACTAGAAAATGTTTTAAGTGTGGAAAAGAAGGTCATCGAGCAGCTGAGTGTCGAAGTAATGGAAAAAGGGTTTCTAATTATGTGAACAAAGCAAACACTACAGAGAACACACCACCAACACTCCAATCCTTCCAGTGCAAGGAAATGGGGCATTATGATAATAAATGACCTAATCCAAGGGTTAGTGATGATAACCATGAGCAACCACTTAAGGCAAAGGACAAAGGGAAGTCACATGCGATCACTATTGGTGATTTTGAATATGACAACTATGTGGTGGAATGATTAAGTGTTTATGTAATGGGATTCCAAAATAATGTTGTATATAGTATCGTGGAATATTGGAATATTTATGTTTTGGTCTATTGTGGTTTTCAATAATTTTATGGTACCAATAACCATGGAAAGTGATTGAGATATTTTTGGAAAAAGAATGATATGCGCATAATGAAGGGAAACGATAAAATGAAATATTTGACAGTATTCATGAGCTCATGATTGATATAAGGACTAAGTGATATCATGGTTTGAGTATATAGAATTTTGAGGATTTTGGTATGTGGAAAGTGTTAACTTTTATCTACATTCATGTTTTCACTAAGGCTCAATGGGTATTCAAGAGAATACATGATTAATGAATTTGAATGTTTGGAATGTGACCAACAAAACATATCTTATGATATATGGGGATCAACGATGGTATTAAATCTCTGGTAATCATTTTCACTATGTTATGAGAGTGGACTGCAATATTATGGATAATCCTAAAGATTGGAATGGATTATGTTGGACATAAGTTAGTATTGTTTAAGGATAGAAGTTTTTTCGATATTATTGATGGGATGTTATAGTTTTAGAAAAAGGACAACCTACAGGACGGGCGAAAGCCCATCGCGTCGGACAAGGCTGTGGGAATCCAACCCACAACCGAAGTGCAACTGGCCTTTATCGCCTACCACTGACCTACAGGAAGTCCCTGTTTAGTAGAAACTAGTTTTATTATATTATGCAGTATGATATATGAAGTATAAGTCCATTTTAGGAACTATATATGATTAATCTCACTATAGAATGATTTATGTATATTTAATAACTTTTGCTAACCTTTTGTTTGAGACAGATGGAATGACCCGTCATTCTATCACATGATCTGCTAACACTTCACGAATAACAAATTCAACTTCATTTATTTAAGAGATGAAGTGGAAACTGTTCAAGGCATGAACAACAGTGAGATTGTAGCAAAATAAAGTAAGTATTTATTCTAATTCAAATTCTTCAACTTTAGGGAAACGATCTTGAAAACCAAAAATGTTGTCCTAGTGCTCTTATATCTGATTAATCGGATGGTACCTTAGATCGTCACAAATTTATGGATTTGTGATTGTTGTCTCTTCCATAGACATGTTTTCTACCACTCTCCATCAGAACATGATGGTTATATTTTTCTTCCATATCCATATTTTCACCTATGTGGAAACCCATGGATTAGTTTATTTGGGAAACCGTTACGTTTCATACTTTTGTTTTTAAAGATTGGTTTTGGTATTCTTTTTTACGATGTGGGTTTATATTAAAGAAACTTTCGAATAGTAAACCATTTATAACCCCGACGAATTTCGAGGGTGAAATTCATTTTAAGGGGGGTAGAATGTAACACCCCGAGATTTTATGAAAAATATTATTTTTAATTTCACTAATGTCTTGTGTTTTACGCTACACCAAAAGGAGCCTTCACAACACGCATCTATGATTTTCCTTGCATTACACGCAATCGCGACCTTCCTCGATAGCGTGTGTAGTACGCAATAACGAGTTTCACTAAACAACAATATGATATTAAAATATTATTAAAACTAGTTGTTATGAATAGTAATAACCACTTTTTGAAATTTTGTAATTTTATTTTTCAAAATGGAATTCATTTTTGGATTCGTAATATCGAAATTAGCTTAGGGTGAAATTTTGGTGATTTTCGAATAACTTTCATATTTTGATGAATAGTGAAAATTACTAAATTTTAATTAAAAACAACTTTTTCAATCGAAATAATTAATAGTGGTAGATTATTAATTTGAGTGGTTTTAAAGTATATTTAGAATATATTTTTACAATTTAATACAATGATGGTCATTGGATGTAATTTCACATTTAAACCAGACATAAAGAAGTGCCAATCTTTTGATACTTATTATCTCTTAAGAACACGCTATTTGTTTTGACGACGGAAATTAATTTTTAAATTAATTAATGCAACTGATATGTTTTGAATTTGGTAAAATAGAAATCATTTTTGAGTTCATAATATCAAATATAGCTTAGGCCAAATTTTTGGTATTTTTCTGAAAACTTTCAATTTTTGATGAATAGTGAAACCACTAAGTGGTAGTTAAAAAAACGGAATTCTTCATAAAACATAATTTTACCGCTTCTGTGAGTGGAATTTCAAAAATCCGAGAGACACGGTTGATGTCAGTAAGTAAAATGTGGTTCAATGAGATGAAAATAATTTTTTGGTGAATAGTAACTTTTTACTTTTTTTACCACGGTTAAAAGTAAATAGGGTAATTATGGGTAGAAATGATATTATTATTACCCTAATGCATGTCCTAATTCTATTGGACAAGTGTAATTCGAACAAAAACAAACTTAGGAATAAAATATGAAAATTTAGGCCCACTTGGATTAGATTAGGACATTTATTATTAATTTATTTAAAGAAGGGTTAAAAGAGTTAAAATCAAAGTTTATTTACTAAAACATTTTTAATATGGGGTTATACATAAGATAAATTAGACTATAAATATTAATAATAAATATAAAAAGATTTTCTACATAATTGTATTTTATTTGTAATTTTTAGACATTAAATAATTTAATTTATTTATGACACAACGATGATGCAGTAATTATCTTATTAATAAAATATTGACATAATTGATGTTATAAATACCCAAATAAATATAATTTGAGACTTTTTATGAATTACACTACTTTTCTAGGTTAATATGACATGTTAGTATTGATTTAATTAACTTTGTTAGAACTTATCATTCTGTTATGATTTTCAAAAAAATCAATTACTAAATAGTGTCAAAATTGACATAAAATAGTTTTTAAAACAAATATTATATTATTAATTGTTATTTTATTCATAAAAATCTAAGGTTCGGCCAAATGACTTAGATAAGGTTATATATATTAATAATAAACAATTTTGGATTCCTTTGGTTTCTTATAGTAATTTTATTAACCTTATAGTGTAAGAACACAAGAAGACACAGTAAAAGTAAAATTATTTAACTTAATGTTAAATCTAAATGATAAGGTAAAAATAGTAACCTAAACTTGTCTAAATTATATTGTATGAGAGGATTGCAACCCATCCCCACCTTAGCCTCGAAATAAATCAATTTTTAGCTATTTAAAACCGAACTTGACTTTATAATAAAATAATATTTTTAGTTATTCCAAAGGTGCCCCTCTCCTCCCTTATAAAAGGGCACCTCCTCCCTCTCTTCCTCACACAACTTTGAGCCTTAAAGCTCGGCCAAACCCTTACAAATTCTCTTCTACACTTCCATATAAACATCCTAGAGGTTCTGTTCTTCTTCAAAGACCCATTTTAGTGCCCTAAAAGGAGGTCTCAAAGAAGCACTTCAAAGAAGAGGTAATTTCTGTTACCGATTCTTTCACCTTTATTTCTTCTTCCACTTCTTCTTCTTAGGTTGTTTCATTATGAAGTAATAACATTAGTATCACTCATATACTGATATGTTATTATAAGTATGAAACAATCCTATTTCACCATCTATCCATCCTACGGAAAATGAAATCACCGCGCGTGCGTACGTACGGAATACCGTCTCCATGCCGTGGTGAAATCTATTTTCCACCACCACCTTACTTGGATGGGTATAATGGTGTAAATAATAACTATATATTATTATTTTAAAGTGATATTGATTTTTAAATAGTATAAATACACTCCAATACAGTCCCACGATCATGAGAATGATATCATCGCTCGTGCGTACGTACGGACTACCGTCTCCATGACGCGATGAGATTCATTCTCCACTTTAACCATTCATGAATGATTATAAAGTATATATAATAAGTAATCATGAAATATATGAAATTATAAAGCTACTGGACTTATGTGTATATATATGTATGTCATCTACTTAATTCCACTCAATTCAATAACGAAAAGAAAACAGCGTTCATGCGTACGTACGGCCTACCGTCTCCATGAACGGTGTATTTCTTTCCATTTATCGATCCATTTTATATATGTATATTCTGAATATATATTATATATAAATCATGTTTTATATTCTATAATTAAGTAATAATGATCTAAGTAATCATATGAATAATTACAAGTTAAAACACGAACGACAAATGAGACGATTTTACCCAAAACGCTACTTTAACATGAATTTACAAAAGAAAGGGTAATATAAAGTCATAAGTGAACCATATATGATATAATAACAATGAATATGATTCTTTAATAAGTCAATGACATTATTTAAATCATTATACAGGAGTTTCAGACACTTACGAAGCAAATCGGACCTAAGGTAAGGTAAATATCACAATCTCATTTTTATCCGAGATTGTTTATACTTTGGTATTTACTGGGGTGTATTTTATCATCCACATCCATGTTTCCTCAATATGTAATATTATTCCCATACACCTACTATTTTTTAAATCCAATTTTACCTTTCGGTGAGTTTTTAGTAAAGGATATGAAATGAATCTTTTGTCATTTTTCGTACGAGGTACTTTTTGACTTTTCCGAAAAAAGTATGAGAAGAATGTTTTTTTAACTTATACGGCATGAATGGATTTTTAAAACATTATTTCAAAGAATCTTCGTTTACAAGTTTTCAAGTTTATTTTTAATCAACTTATTTTAGTTTAAAATTGTATGACATGTTATGAAAGGATAAATTTTTTTGAAGTAGAAAGGATATTTTCCTCAAGAATGGAGTTCAAGTGTTTTATCAAAATTATCTTCCATATAAGATAATAAAGGGTTCTGTTTTTATCCCTATTATTACATTGATTTGATTATGTTGTGATGGAATTATTTTTATGAATTCTTTTATCTTATATGAATTGTTTTATGATGTCACGATGTTTAAGATTCCCATTTTTATTACATGGGTTATGTAATGATGTATGATTTATGATTTTGTGGCACACATAATAATGGTATCATTATGAGATGGGTGGGACCTATATCTCCCTCCAATGCATTGGGTAAAGATTTTATATCTCATTAGATAGACATGGCTGGAATGGTAGGTTATACCGGTTCAGTGAAACAGGAATGAAACGAGGGTGACTCGGTTCAGAAAGTGACTTTGTCCACTAAGATAGTCTTGGCAATGAGTCTTGACTAATAAGATATGATTCTTTATGATTACGTGTGTATGCCACAAAGTTTAATGTTTTAAGTTATGATTATTGTGATTAAATTTCACTACCATGAGTTATCCCAGGTTATGAAATTATGATCTCTTTTACAGGTTAAGATTTACAAAAGTTATGTGCTTTGTGATTTCTAGCTTTTCCATAGCCATGTTCTCTTCCACTCTCCATCAGAACATGATGGTTATATTTTTCTTCCATATCCATATTTTCACCTATATGGAAACCCAGTGATTAGTTTATTTGGGTAACCGTTACGTTTCATATTTGTGTTTTTAAATATTGGTTTTGTTATTCCTTTTTATGTTGTGGGTTTCTATTAAAGAAACTTTCGAATAGTAAACCATTTATAACCCCAACGAATTTCGAGGGAGAAATTCATTTTAAAGGGGGTAGAATGTAACACCCCGAGATTTTATGAAAAATATTCTTTTAATTTCATTAATGTCTTGTGTTGTATTCTACACCAAGATTACCTTGCGCTATACACAACACCGTATTAGCTTGCAGTATACGCAACACTCTTCTGGGATCGTGTTACACAAAATTTTGATAATAGTTATTCTACGCAACATTGAGTATATATATATATATATATATTCAATGTATAAATGAAATATGGTTGGATTATGTTATACGAAACAACGAAGGATTATTTCACAACACGCAACCCTGACTTGGCTTGCATTACACGCAATCACGACCTTCCTCGATAGCGTGTGTTGTGCGCAATACTGGGTTTTAATAAACAACGATATATTATTATAATATTTTCATGAACTAGCCATTATAAATAGTGTTAACTAAATTTTGAATTTTATAACATTATTATTCATCTTACACATTTCTAGAACATGGTATAAGAAAAAGATAAATTTTTCAGGTAAAATAATTATTTTTCAAAAAATGCAGTTTTGCCGCCTTTTAATGGCGCACCCACTTTAAATCTAGTTTTTGACATGTTTATATGTTCAATTTGACAAAATAAAATACTTCTTTTGAATCAGGATATAAAAATTTACATTAGATAAAGTGTTGATATTTTTCCGATAACTTTCATATTTTAATGAATAGTAAAAACACGCTATATTTTAATTAAAACCAAATTTTTTCATCGTAATATATTATGTGGTTAAATTATAATATTAAATAGTTTTAAAGTATAAATATAATATATTTTTACCATTTAATATAATGTATGTCATTAGCATTGATTTTACCTTGAATTCGTAGGTTAAATCAATTCAATCTTTTGCAATGTTTTAAAGAAAAACCCGTTTTTTTCGACAACGGGATTAATTTTAATTTAATTTCTGCATCTTTTGTGTATTGAATTTGGAAAAATGGATTCCATATTTGGAATCAGTGGGTCCAAATTATGTTAATAAGCTACTTTTTATTTTTGGGAATTATGAATAGTAACTACGGTAAATTTTATTTACCATAGTTAAAGGTAAATCAGGTAATTAAGAGTAAATATAATATTTTAAAATTACCCTAAAAAATGTCAAAATCCTATTGGATGACTAAAATTAGACCCATATCACCTAAGGGTCAGATTAGATTCATTTAATTAAATTTTTTCAATGAAAATAATTTAATTATTATTAAAACCAAAGAATGTGACAACATGCCACTTTCTTAAATTATATAAGTATAATAATTTTAATCTAGTGATAAACATCATGAAACATCGAACATGAATAGTCTACAGAAATATAATACAATTATCTACATCATAGGAATTTATTTAGAATTTTTAGGGATTAAATAATTATCATTTATTATGACACAAAGATGATGCAGTAATTATCTTATTAAAGAAATATTGACATAATTGATGTTACAAATACCCAAATAAATGTAATTTGAGAATTTTTATGAATTACACTAATTTTATAGGTTAATATGACATGTTATTATTGATTTAATTAACTTTTTTTGAACTTATCATTCTGTTATGATTTTCACAAAAATCAATTACTAAATAGTGTCAAAATTGACATAAAATAGTTTTTAAAATAAATATTATATTATTAATTGTTATTTTATTCCTAAAAATCTAAGGTTCAGAAAAATAACTTAGATAAGGTTATATATATTAATAATAAACAATTTGGGGTTCGTTTGGCTTCTTATAGTAAGTTTATTAACCTTATAGTGTAAAAACACAAGAAGACACGGTAAAAGTAAAATTATTTAACTTAATGTTAAATCTAAATGATAAGGTTAAAATAGGAACCTAAAATTGTCTAAATTCTATTGGATGAGAGGAGTTCGACCCATCCCCACCTTAGCCTAGAAATAAATCAATTTGGAGCTATTTAAAACCGAACTTTACTTTATAATAAAATAATATTTTTAGTTATTCCAAAGGTGCCCCACTCCTCCCTTATAAAAGGGCACCTCCTCCCTCTCTTCCTCACACAACTTTGAGCCTTCAAGCTCAGCCAACCCCTGCCAAATTCCCTTCCCCAATTCCCTAGAAACATCCTAGAGATTCTGGTCTTCCTCAAAGACCAATTTTAGTTCCCTAAGAGGAGGTCTCAAAGAGGCGCTTCAAAGAAGAGGTAATTTCCGTTACCGATTCTTTCACCTTTATTTCTTCTTCCACTTCTTCTTCTTAGGTTGTTTCATTATGAAGTAATAACATCAGTATCTCTCATATACTGATATGTTATTATAAGTATGAAACAATCCTATTTCACCATCTATCCATCCTACGGAAAACGAAATCACCGCGCGTGCGTACGTACGGAATACCTTCTCCACGCCGTGGTGAAATCTGTTTTCAACCACCACCTTACTTGGATGGGTATAATGGTGTAAATAATAACTATATATTATTATTTTAAAGTGATATTGATTCTGAAATAGTATACATACACTCCAATACAGTCCCACGATCATGAGAACGATATCATCGCTCGTGCGTACGTACGGACTACCGTCTCCACGACGCGATGAGATTCATTCTCCACTTTAAACCATTCATGAATGATTATAAAGTATAAATCATAAGTAATCATGAAATATATGAAATAATAATGATACTGGATTTATGTGTATATATATGAATTTCATCTACTCAATTCCGTTGAACTCAATAAGGAAATGAAAACAACGTTCATGCGTACGTACGGCCTACCGTCTCCATGAACGGTGTATTTCTTTCCATTTACTGATTTATTATATATATGTATATTCTGAATATATATATATATAAATCGTGTTTTATATTCTGGAATTAATTAATCATGATCTAAGAAATGATATGAATAATTACAAGACAAAACACGGACGACAAATGAAACAATTTTACCCAAAACGCTTTTTAACATGGAATTTACAAAAGAACAGGTAATATAAAGTCATAAGTAAACCATATATGATATCATAACAATGAATATGATTCTGTAATAAGTCAATGACATTATTTAAATCATTATACAGGATGTTCAGACACTTACGAAGCAAATCGGACCTAAGGTAAGGGAAATATCACAATCTCATTTTTATCTGAGATTGTTTATAATTTGAAATTTACTGGAGTGTATTTTATCATCCACATCCATGTTTCCTCAATATGTAATGTTATTTCAATCCACCTAAAATTTTTTAAATCCAATTTTACCCTTCGGTGAGTTTTTATTAAAGGATATGAAAGGAATCTTTTGTCGTTTTTCGTATGAGGTACTTTTTGACTTTTCCGACAAAAGTACGAAGAATGTTTTTTTTAACTTATACGACATGAATGGATTTCTAAAACATTATTTCCAAGAAGCTTCCTTTACAAGTTTTCATGTTTATTTTTAATCAACTTCTTATAGTTTATAATTGTATGACATGTTATGAAAGGAAAAGTGTTTTTGAAGTAGAAAAGATATTTTCCTCAAGAATGAAGTTAAAGTGTTTTATCATAATTATTTTCCATCTAAGATAATAAAGGGCTCTATTTCTATCCCTATTATTACATTGATTTTATTATGTTGTGATGGAAATATTTTTATGAATTAATTTATCTTATATGAATTGTTTTATGATGTCCTGATGTTTAAGATTCCCATTTTTATTACATGGGTTATGCAATGATGTATGATTTATGATTTTGTGGCACACATAAGAATGGTATCATTATGAGATGGGTGGGACCAATATCTCCCTCCAATGCATTGGGTAAAGATTTTATATCTCATGAGATAGACATGGCTGGAATGATAGGTTATACCAGTTCAGTGAAACAGGACTGAAATGAGGGTGACTCGGTTCAGAAAGGGACTTTGTCCACTAAGATAGTCTTGGCAATGAGTCTTGACTAACAAGAAATGATTCTCTATGATTATGTGTGTATGCCACAAAGTTTCATGTTTTAAGTTATGATTATGAAAAATATTCTTTTTAATTTCTTTAATGACTTGTGTTGTATGCTACACCAAAAGGAGCTTTCTCAACACGCATCCTTGACTTGCCTTGTATTACATGCAATCACGACCTTCCTCAATAGCGTGTGTAGTACGCAATACTGAGTTTCACTAAACAACGATATGCTATTAAAATATTATTAAAACTAGCCGTTATGAATAGTAATAACCACCTTTTAAAATTTTAGAAATTTTATCTCTCAAAATGGACTTCATTTTTGGATTCGGAGTATCGAATTTAGCCTAAGGTGAAATTTTGGTACTTTTCGGATAACTTTCATATTCTTATGAATAGTGAAAATTACTAAATTTTAATTAAAAACAACTTTTTTAATCGAAATAATTAATAGTGATAAATTGTTAATTTGAGTGGTTTTAAAGTATATTTAGAATATATTTTTACAATTTAATACAATGTTGGTCATTGGATGTAATTCTACATTTAAACCAGTTATAAACAAGTTTCAATCTTTTGATTGTTATTATCTCTTAAAAACACGCTATTTTTTTGACGACGGGAATTAATTTTTAAATTAGTTAATGCAACTGATATGTTTTGAATTTGGTAAAATAGACATCATTTTTGAGTTCATAATATCAAATATAGCTTAGGCCTAATTTTTGGTATTTTTCTGAAAACTTTCAATTTTTGATGAATAGTGAAACCACTAAGTGGTAGTTAAAAAAACTGAATTGTTCATAAAACATAATTTTACCGCTTCTGTGAGTGGAATTTCAAAAATCCGAGAGACACGGTTGATGTCAGTAAGTAAAATGTGGTTCAATGAGATAAAAATAATTTTTTGGTGAATAGTAAGTTTTTAATTTTTTTTTACCACGGTTAAAAGTAAATAGGGTAATTAAGAGTAGAAATGATATTATTACCCTAACACATGTCCTAATTCTATTGGACAAGTGTAATTCGACCAAAAACAAACTTAGGAATAAAATATGACCATTTAGGCCCACTTGGATTAGATTAGGACATTTATTATTAATTTATTTAAAGAAGGGTTAAAAGAGTTAAAATCAAAGTTTATTTACTAAAACATTTTTAATATAGGGTTATACATAAGATAAATTCGAATATAAATACTCATTAGAAATATAAAAATATTTCCTACATAATGATATTTTATTTATAATTTTTAGACATTAAATAAATTAATTTATTTATGACATAATGATGATGCAGTAATTACCATAATAGTGAAAAATTTTAATAATTGATATTATAAATACCCAAATAAATATAATTTGAGACTTTTTATGATTTAAACTAATTTAATAGGTTAATATAACATGTTAGTATTGATTTAATTAACTTTGTTCGAACTTATCATTCTGTTATGATTTTCACAAAAATCAATTACTAAATAGTGTCAAAATTGACATAAAATAGTTTTTAAAACAAATATTATATTATTAATTGTTATTTTATTCCTAAAAATATAAGGTTCATCCAAATGACTTATATAAGGTTATATATATTAATAATAAACAATTTGGGGTTCGTTTGGCTTCTTATAGTAAGTTTATTAACCTTATAGTGTAAGAACACAAGAAGACAAGGTAAAAGTAAAATTATTTAACTTAATGTTAAATCTAAATGATAAGGTTAAAATAGGAACCTAAACATGTCTAAATTCTCTTCGATGAGAGGATTTAGACCCATCCCCACCTTAGCCTCGAAATAAATCAATTTTGAGCTATTTAAAACCGAACTTGACTTTATAATAAAATAATATTTTTAGTTTTTCCAAAGGAGCCCCTCTCCTCCCTTATAAAAGGGCACCTCCTCCCTCTCTACCTCACACAACTTTGAGCCTTCAATCTCGGCCAACCCCTGCAAAATTCTCTTCTCCACTTCCCTATAAACATCCTAGAGGTTCTGGTCTTCTTTAAAGACCCATTTTAGTGCCCTAAAAGGAGGTCTCAAAGAAGCACTTCAAAGAAGAGGTAATTTCCGTTACCGATTCTTTCACCTTTATTTCTTCTTCCACTTATTCTTCTTAGGTTGTTTCATTATGAAGTAATAACATCAGTGTCACTAATATACAGATATGTTATTATAATTATGAAACAATCCTATTTCACCATCTATCCATCCTACGGAAAATGAAATCACCGCGCGTGCGTACGTACGGAATACCGTCTCCATGCCGTGGTGAAATCTATTTTCCACCACCACCTTACTTGGATGGGTATAATGGTGTAAATAATAACTATATATTATTATTTTAAAGTGATATTGATTCTGAAATAGTATACATACACTCCAATACAGTCCCACGATCATGAGAACGATATCATCGCTCGTGCGTACGTACGGACTACCGTCTCCACGACATGATGAGATTCATTCTCCACTTTAACCATTCATGAATGATTATAAAGTATATATAATAAGTAATCATGAAATATATGAAATTATAAAGCTACTTGACTTATGTGTATATATATGTATGTCATCTAATTAATTCCACTCAATTCAATAACGAAAAGAAAACAGCGTTCATGC
This sequence comes from Viscum album, assembly GCA_963277665.1. Taxonomy (NCBI): domain Eukaryota; kingdom Viridiplantae; phylum Streptophyta; class Magnoliopsida; order Santalales; family Viscaceae; genus Viscum; species Viscum album. The sequence continues at coordinate 925,277,124 of OY728120.1, forward strand.
GTACTTACGGCCTACCGTCTCCATGAACGGTGTATTTCTTTCTATTTATCGATCCATTATATATATGTATATTCTGAATATATATTATATATAAATCATGTTTTATATTATATAATTAAGTAATAATGATCTAAGTAATCATATGAATAATTACAAGTTAAAACACGGACGACAAATGAAACAATTTTACCCAAAACGCTCTTTAACATGGAATTTACAAAAGAACGGGTAATATAAAGTCATAAGTGAACCATATATATGATATCATAACAATGAATATGATTATGTAATAAGTCAATGACATTATTTAAATCATTATACAGGAGGTTTGGACACTTACGAAGCAAATCAAACTTAAGGTAAGGGAAATATCACAATCTCATTTTTATCCGAGATTGTTTATACTTTGAAATTTACTGGGGTGTATTTTATCATCCACATCCATGTTTCCTCGATATGTAATATTATTTCCATCCTCCTACAATTGTTTAAACCCAATTTTACCCTTCGGTGAGTTTTTAGTAAAAGATATGAAAGCAATCTTTTGTCGTTTTTCGTACGAGGTACTTTTTGACTTTTCCGACAAAAGTACGAGAAGAATGTTTTTTTAACTTATACGGCATGAATGGATTTTAAAAACATTATTTCCAAGAAAATTACTTTAAAAGTTTTCAAGTTTATTTTTAATCAAACTTCTTTTAGTTTATAATTTTATGACATGTTAAGAAAGGAAAAGTGTTTTTCAAGTAGAAAGGATATTTTCCTCAAGAATGGAGTTCAAGAGTTTTATCAAAATTATTTTCCATCTAAGATAATATAGGGTTCTGTTTCTATCCGTATTATTACATGGATTTGATTATGTTGTGATGGAAATATTTTTATGAATTCCTTTATCCTATATGAATTGTTTTATGATGTCATGATGTTTAAGATTCCCATTTTTATTACATGGGTTATGCTATGATGTATGGTTTATGATTTTGTGGCACACATAAGAATGGTATCATTATGAGATGGGTGGGACCTATATCTCACTCCAATGCATTGGGTAAAGATTTTATATCTCATGAGATAGACATGGCTGGAATGGTAGGTTATACCGGTTCAGTGAAACAGGACTGAAACGAGGGTGACTCGGTTCAGAAAGGGACTTTTTCCACTAATATAGTCTTGGAAATGAGTCTTGACTAATAAGATATGATTCTTTATGATTATGTGTGTATGCCACAAAGTTTAATGTTTTAGGTTATGATTATTGTGATTACATTTCACTACCATGAGTTATCCCAGGTTATGAAATTATGATCTCTTTTACAGGTTAAGATTTCCAAAAGTTATGTGCTTATGTATATGATGTGATTGATATTTCTTTTGTTTACCCTTACTGAGCATTTGAGCTCACCCTTTTATGTTTTCTTTTCCCCAGGATATAAAGAAATCTTTTATTTAGAAAAAAAAGAAGATCTTTATAGGAGATGTTGAAGATCTTTCACCAGGATTAGAAGATTATATTCCGAGTTTCCAAAGACACTAAACTATTACGATCCTTGTGTGTGTGTTTTTGTTATGTACTAAGTATTCCGCAAATGTAATGTAATGTCAATGTACGTCAAGCTTCGGGTCTCTACAGTTGGTATCAAAGGAAAGGTTTAGTCAACCTTTGGAAACTAGGATGTGAGAACGTTAGTGAGATCCCTAGAGATATTTCTAAGGTATGTCTAGGGATGTCCCTAATGATAAGTATACATATAGGATATAGTCCTAGAACTACGGTAAAAATCTTAGAATTTAACCTAAGTTGTTAGATATTGACGGTACTCCCCCTTTACTATGTTGTTTTCTCTAGCATGATTTTTCCCTCTCACAAAATTCTTTTTGTGTTTTAGTTAATGGAGGGAACCGGAAGGAATTCGGTTAACATTGAATCCAATGAAAAAATTGGTGACTATGAGCAACAAAATTATGTAATTACTATAGAGAAAGATATTGTGATTATGCCGAATCAGTCATCGTGATATATGATTAACAAGGTGAAATATAGTGGTATGCCTAATTCATCAAAGAAGAGGAAGATAAACTATTTTTCATGTTCGCATGTTGAGGAGCATAAAGAAAGGAAGATTGAGATTTCTAAAGAAGGGAAGAAGAACCTTGAGGAATACCTCAAATGGAGGGACCGATGTTATATGTGTGGAGAAAAGGGTCATAGAGTGACAGACTATTATGGAGTTCAATGTCTTATTTGCGGAGAACATGGGCATTACCCAACTCAATGCCCTGACCTAAAAAGTTACTTCTAAATCAAGGAACGACTTATTCCAAGACAATCATTGAAGTGGATGGAATGAAGTGTTTATGTATTGGTATTCAAGAATAATGATTGTTGAGGTACTTTTATGGTGTATTGAAATATTTATGTATTGGTCTATTGTGGTTTTCAATAATTTTAAGGTACCGGTAACCATGAAAAGTGATTCAAATATTTTGGAAAGTAGATGATATGCGCATAATGAAGGGATAAGGAGAAAATGAAATGTTTGATAGTATTCATGAGCTCATGATTGATATAAGGACTAAGTGATATCGTGGTTTGAGTATATAGATTTCTGAGGATTTTGGTATGTGGGAGGTGTTAACTTTTAACTGCATTCATGTTTTCACTAAAGTTAAATGGGTATTCAAGAGAGTACATGATTAAGGCCTTTGAATGTTTGGAATGTGACCAACAAGACATATCTTAGGATATATGGGGATCAACGATGGTATTAAATCTCTGGTAATCGTTTTCACTATATTATGAGAGTGGACTACAGTATTATGGATAAGCCTAAAGATTGGAATGGATTATGTTGGACATAAGTTAGTATTGTTTAAGGATAGAAGTTTTTCGATATTATTGATGGGATGTTATAGTAATGTAGTTTTAGAAAAAGCACAACCTGTAGGATGGGCGACAGCCCATCGCGTCAGACAAGGCTATGGGAATCGAACCCACAACCGAAGTGCGACTGGCCTTTATCGCCAACCACTGGCCTACAGGAAGTCCCTGTTTAGTAGAAACTAGTTTTATTATATTAAAAAGTATGATATATGAGGTATAAGTCCATTTTAGGAACCATATATGATTAATCTCACTATAGATCAACTTATGTATATTTAATAACTTTTGCTAACCTTTTGTTTGAGACAGATGGAATGACCCGTCATTCTATCACATGATCTGCTAACACTTCACGAATAACAAATTCAACTTCATTTATTTAAGAGATTAAGTGGAAATTGTTTAAGGCACGAAAAATAGAGAGATTGTACCAAAATAAAGTAAGTATTTATTCTAATTCAAATTCTTCAACTTTAGGGAAACGATCTTGAAAACCAAAAATGTTGTCCTAGTGCTCTTATATCTGATTAATCAGATGGTACCTTAGATCATCACAAATTTATGGATTTGTGATTGTTGGCTTTTCCATAGCCATGTTCTCTACCACTCTCCATCAGAACATGATGGTTAGATTTTTCTTCCATATCCATATTTTCACCTATGTGGAAACCCAGTGATTAGTTTATTTGGGTAACCGTTACGTTTCATATTTTTGTTTTTAAAGATTGTTTTTGGTATTCCTTTTTATGATGTAGGTTTCTATTAAATAAACTTTCGAGTAGTAAACCATTTATAACCCCGCCGAATTTCGAGGGCGAAATTCATTTTAAGGGGGTAGAATGTAACACCTAGAGATTTTATGAAAAATATTCTTTATAATTTCGTTAATGTCTTGTGTTGTACGCTACACCAAAAGGATCTTGCTCAACACACATCCTTGACTTGCCTTGTATTACACTCAATCACGACCTTCCTCGATAGCGTGTGTAGTACGCAATACCGAGTTTCACTAAACAACGATATGCTATTAAAATATTATTAAAACTAGCCGTTATGAATAGTAATAACCACCTTTTAAAATTTTAGAAATTTTATCTTTCACAATGGACTTCATTTTTGGATTCAGAGTATCGAATTTAGCCTAAGGTGAAATTTTGGTACTTTTCGGATAACTTTCATATTCTGAAGAATAGTGAAAATTACTAAATTTTAATTAAAAACAACTTTTTTAATCGAAATAATTAATAGTGATAAATTGTTAATTTGAGTGGTTTTAAAGTATATTTAGAATATATTTTTACAATTTAATACAATTTTGGTCATTGGATGTAATTCTACATTTAAACTAGTTATAAACAAGTTTCAATCTTTTGATAGTTATTATCTCTTAAAAACACGCTATTTGTTTTGACGATGGGAATTAATTTTTAAATAAGTTAATGCAACTGATATGTTTTGAATTTGGTAAAATAGACATCATTTTTGAGTTCATAATATCAAATATATCTTAGGCCTAATTTTTGGTATTTTTCTGAAAACTTTCAATTTTTGATGAATAGTGAAACCACTAAGTGGTAGTTAAAAAAACTGAATTGTTCAAAAAACACAATTTTACCGCTTCTGTGAGTGGAATTTCAAAAATCCGAGAGACACAGTTGATGTCAGTAAGTAAAATTTGGTTCAATGAGATGAAAATAATTTTTTGGTAAATAGTAACTTTTTACTTTTTTTTACCACGGTTAAAAGTAAATAGGGTAATTAAGAGTAGAAATGATATTATTTCCCTAACACATGTTCTAATTCTATTGGACAAGTGTAATTCGACCAAAAACAAACTTAGGAATAAAATATGACCATTTAGGCCCACTTGGATTAGATTAGGACATTTATTATTAATTTATTTAAAGAAGGGTTAAAAGAGTTAAAATCAAAGATTATATACTAAAACATTTTTAATATAAGGTTATACATAAGATAAATTCGAATATAAATACTCATTAGAAATATAAAAAGATTTCCTACATAATGATATTTTATTTATAATTTTTAGACATTAAATAAATTAATTTATTTATGACATAATGATGATGCAGTAATTACCATAATAGTGAAAAATTTTAATAATTGATATTATAAATACCCAAATAAATATAATTTGAGACTTTTTATGATTTACACTAATTTTCTAGGTTAATATGACATGTTAGTATTGATTTAATTAACTTTTTTCGAACTTATCATTCTGTTATGATTTTCACAAAAATCAATTACTAAATAGTGTCAAAATTGACATAAAATAGTTTTTAAAAAAAATATTATATTATTAATTGTTATTTTATTCCTAAAAATCTAAGGTTCGGAAAAATGACTTAGATAATGTTATATATATTAATAATAAACAATTTGGGGTTCTTTTGGCTTCTTATAGTAAGTTTATCAACCTTATAGTGTAAGAACACAAGAAGACACGGTAAAAGTAAAATTATTTAACTTAATGTTAAATCTAAATGATAAGGTTAAAATAGGAACCTAAACTTGTCTAAATTCTATTGTATGAGAGGATTTCGACCCATCCCCACCTTAGCCTCGAAATAAATCAATTTGTAGCTATTTAAAACCGAACTTGACTTTATAATAAAATAATATTTTTAGTTTTTCCAAAGGAGCCCCTCTCCTCCCTTATAAAAGGGCACCTCCTCCCTCTCTTCCTCACACAACTTTGAGCCTTCAAGCTCGGCCAAAACCTGCCAAATTCTCTTCTCCACTTCTCTAGAAACATCCTAGAGGTTCTGGTATTCTTCAAAGACCCATTTTAGTGCCCTAAAAGGAGGTCTCAAAGAAGCACTTCAAAGAAGAGGTAATTTCTGTTACCGATTCTTTCACCTTTATTTCTTCTTCCACTTATTCTACTTAGGTTGTTTCATTATTAAGTAATAACATCAGTGTCACTGAAATACTTATATGTTATTATAAGTATGAAACAATCCTATTTCACCATCTATCCATCCTACGAAAAACAAAATCACCGTGCGTGCGTACGTACGGAATACCGTCTCCACGCCGTGGTGAAATCTATTTTCCACCACCACCTTACTTGGATGGGTATAATGGTGTAAATAATAACTATATATTATTATTTTAAAGTGATATTGATTCTAAAATAGTATACATACACTCCAATACAGTCCCACGATCATGAGAACGATATCATCACTCGTGCGTACGTACGGACTACCGTCTCCACGACGCGATGAGATTCATTCTCCACTTTAACCATTCATGAATGGTTATAAAGTATACATAATAAGTAATCATGAAATATATGACATTATAAATCTACTGGACTTATGTGTATATATATTTATTTCATCTACTTAATTCCACTCAATTCAATAACGAAAAGAAAACAGCGTTCATGCGTACGTACGACCTACCATCTCCATGAACGGTGTATTTCTTTCCATTTATCGATCCATTATATATATGTATATTCTGAATATATATTATATATAAATCATGTTTTATATTATATAATTAAGTAATAAGGATCTAAGTAATTATATGAATAATTACAAGTTAAAACACGGATGACAAATGAAACAATTTTACCCAAAATGCTCTTTAACATGGAATTTACAAAAGAACGGGTAATATAAAGTCATAAGTGAACCATATATGATACCATAAAAATGAATATGATTCTGTAATAAGTCAATGACATTATTTAAATCATTATACAGGAGGTTCGGACACTTACGAAGCAAATCAGACTTAAGGTAAGGGAAATATCACAATCTCATTTTTATCCGAGATTGTTTATACTTTGAAATTTACTGGGGTGTATTTTATCATCCACATCCATGTTTCCTCGATATTTAATATTATTTCCATCCTCCTACAATTTTTTAAATCCAATTTTACCCTTCGGTGAGTTTTTAGTAAAATATACGAAAGGAATCTTTTGTCGTTTTTCATACGAGGTACTTTTTGACTTTTCCGACAAAAGTACGAGAAGAATGCTTTTTTAACTTATACGGCATGAATGGATTTTTAAAACATTATTTCCAAGAAACTTACTTTACAAGTTTTCAAGTTTATTTTTAATCAAACTTCTTTTAGTTTATAATTTTATGACATGTTAAGAAAGGAAAAGTGTTTTTGAAGTAGAAAGGATATTTTCCTCAAAAATGGAGTTCAAGAGTTTTATCCAAATTATTTTCCATCTAAGATTATATAGGGTTCTGTTTCTATCCCAATTATTACGTGGATTTGATTATGTTGTGATGGAAATATTTTTATGAATTCCTTTATCCTATATGAATTGTTTTATGATGTCATGATGTTTAAGATTCCCATTTTTATTAGATGGGTTATGCTATGATATATGGTTTATGATTTTGTGGCACACATAAGAATGGTATCATTATGAGATAGGTGGGACCTATATCTCCCTCCAATGCATTGGGTAAAGATTTTATATCTCATGAGATAGACATGGCTGGAATGGTAGGTTATACCGGTTCAGTGAAACAGGACTGAAACGAGGGTGAATCGGTTCAGAAAGGGACTTTGTCCACTAAGATAGTCTTGGAAATAAGTCTTGACTAATAAGATATGATTCTTTATGATTATGTGTGTATTCCGAAAAGTTTAATGTTTTAAATTATGATTATTGTGATTACATTTCACTGCCATGAGTTATCCCAGGTTATGAAATTATGATCTCTTTTACAGGTTAAGATTTCCAAAAGTTATGTGCTTATGTACATGATGTGATTGATATTTCTTTTGTTTACCCTTACTGAGCATTTTAGCTCACCCTTTTATGTTTTTTTTATGTGCTTATGTATGAGATTTATAATATAATATTTGTTTTAAAAACTATTTTATGTCAATTTTGACACTATTTAGTAATTGATTTTTTTGAAAATCATAATAGAATGATAAGTTCGAACAAAGTTAATTAAATCAATACTAACATGTCATATTAACCTAGAAAATTAGTGGAATTCAGAAAAAGTCTCAAATTATATTAATTTGGGTATTTATAACATCAATTATGTCAATATTTCATTAATAAGATAATTACAGCATCATTGTTGTGTCATAAATAAATTAAATTATTTAATGTCTAAAAAATACAAATAAAATACCATTATGTAGGAAATATTTTTAGCTTTCTAATGAATATTTATAGTCAAATTTATCTTATGTATAACCCTATATTAAAAATGTTTTATTAAATAAACTTTGATTTTAACTCTTTTAACTCTTATTTGAATTAAATAATAATAAATGTCCTAATCTAATCCAAGTGGGCCTAAATGGTCATATCTTATTCCTAAGTTTGTTTTTGGTCGAATTACACATGTCCAATAGAATTAGGACATGTGTTAGGGTAATAATAATATCATTTCTACCCTTAATTACCCTATTTACTTTTAACCGTGGTAAAAAAAAGTAAAAAGTTACTATTCACCAAAAAATTATTTTCATCTCATTGAACCACATTTTACTTACTGACATCAACCGTGTCTCTCGGAATTTTGAAATTCCACTCACAGAAGCGGTAAAATTAAGTTTTATGAACAATTCAGTTTTTTTTAACTACCACTTAGTGGTTTCACTATTCATCAAAAATTGAAAGTTTTTAGAAAAATACCAAAAATTAGGCCTAATCTATATTTGATATTATGAACTCAAAAATGATTTCTATTTTACCTAATTTAAAACATATCAGTTCCATTAATTAATTTAAAAATTAATTCCCGTCGTCAAAACAAATAGCGTGTTCTTAAGAGATAATAACTATCAAAAGATTGACACTTGTTTATGTCTTGTTTAAATGTGAAATTACATCCAATGACCAACATTTTATTAAATTGTAAAAATATATTCTAAATACACTTTAAAACCACTCAAATTAATAATTTATCACTATTAATTATTTCGATTGAAAAAGTTGTTTTTAATTAAAATTTAGTAATTTTCACTATTCATCAAAATATGAAAGTTATCCGAAAATCACCAAAATTTCACCCTAAGCTAATTTCGATATTACGAATCCAAAAATGAATTCCATTTTGAAAAATAAAATTTACAAAAGCACACACAAAAGATTGACACTTGTTTATGTATGGTTTAAATGTGAAATTACATCCAATGACCATCATTGTATTAAATTGTAAAAATATATTCTAAATATACTTTAAAACCACTCAAATTAATAATTTATCACTATTAATTATTTCGATTGAAAAATTTGTTTTTAATTAAAATTTAGTAATTTTCATTATTCATCAAAATATAAAAGTTATCCGAAAATCACCAAAATTTCACCCTAAACTAATTTCGATATTACGAATCCAAAAATGAATTCCATTTTGAAAAATAAAATTACAAAATTTCAAAAAGTGGTTATTACTATTCATAATGGCTAGTTTTAATAATATTTTAATAGCATATTGTTGTTTAGTGAAACTCGTTATTGCGTACTACACACGCTATCGAGGAAGGTCGTGATTGCGTGTAATGCAAGGCAAATCAATGATGCGTGTTGTGCAAGCTCATTTTGGTGTACCGTACAACACAAGACATTAGTGAAATTAAAAGGAATATTTTTCATAAAATCTCGGGGTGTTACATTCTACCCCCCTTAAAATGAATTTCGCCCTCGAAATTCGTCGGGGTTATAAATGGTTTACTATTCGAAAGTTTCTTTAATAGAAACTCACATCGTAAAAAGGAATACCAAAACCAATCTTTAAAAACGAAAGTATGAAACGTAACGGTTACCCAAATAAACTAATCACTGGGTTTGCACATAGGTGAAAATATGGATATGGAAGAAAAATCTAACCATCATGTTCTGATGGAGAGTGGTAGAGAACATGGCTACGGAAAAGCCAACAATCACAAATCCATAAATTTGTGAAGATCTAAGGTACCATCCGATTAATCATATATAAGAGCACTAGGACAACATTTTTGGTTTTCAAGATTGTTTCCCTAAAGTTGAAGAATTTGAATTAGAATAAATACTTACTTTATTTTGGTACAATCTCACTGTTGTTTGTGCCTTGAACAATTTCCACTTCATCTCTTAAATAAATGAAGTTGAATTTGTTATTCGTGAAGTGTTAGCAGATCATGTGATAGAATGACAGGTCATTCCATCTGTCGCAAACAAAAGGTTAGCAAAAGTTTTTAAATATACATAAGTCATTCTATAGTGAGATTAATCATATATGGTTCCTAAAATGGACTTATAATTCATATATCATACTGCTTAATATAATAAAACTAGTTTCTACTAAACAGGGACTTCCTGTAGGTCAGTGGTAGGCGATAAAGGCCAGTTGCACTTCAGTTGTGGGTTGGATTCCCACAGCCTTGTCCGACGCGATGGGCTGTCGCCCATCCTGTAGGTTGTCATTTTTCTAAAACTATAACATCCCATCAATAATATTGAAAAAACTTCTATCCTTAAACAATACTAACTTATGTACAACATAATCCATTCCAATCTTTAGGCTTATCCATAATACTGCAGTCCACTCTCATAACATAGTGAAAACGATTACCAGAGATTTAATACCATCGTTGATCCCCATATATCATAAGATATGTTTTGTTGGTCACATTCCAAACATTCAAAGTCATTAATCATGTATTCTCTTGAATACCCATTGAGCCTTAGTGAAAACATGAATGTAGTTAAAAGTTAACACTTTCCACATACCAAAATCTTCAAAATTCTATATACTCAAACCATGATATCACTTAGTCCTTATATCAATCATGAGCTCATGAATACTGTCAAATATTTCATTTTCTCGTTTCCCTTCATTATGCGCATATCATTCTTTTTCCAAATATATCTCAATCACTTTCCATGGTTACCGGTACCATAAAATTATTGAAAACCACAATAGACCAAAACATAAATATTCCAATATTCCACGATACTATATACAACATTATTTTGGAATCCCATTACATAAACACTTAATCATTCCACCACATCGTTGTCATATTCAACATCGCCAATAGTGATCGCATGTGACTTCCCTTTGTCCTTTTCCTTAAGTGGTTGCTCATGTTGATCATCACTAACCCTTGGATTAGGGAATTTATTAGCATAATGCCCCATTTCCTTGCACTTGAAGCATTGAAGTGTTGGTGGTGCGTTCTCTAAAGTGTTTGCTTTGTTCACATCATTAGAAACCCTTTTTCCATTACTTCGACACTCAGCTGCTCGATGACCTTCTTTTCCACACTTAAAACATTTTCTAGTCCCTTTAAGACAATCTCCACCATGCTTCTTTCCACACTTTGAGCATAAGGAAACATTCATGTTCTTTTCACCATTATTCTGAGATTTCTCCTTGAACTCCATCTTTCGTTTCTTTTCAAAACCATGAGATGGATATGTAATACCAACTTCCATTTCTACCTTCATAGAACAATGCACAATTTCTTCATAGCTACTGAAGTCTCTTATAGCTAATTCCCTTCGAAGACTTGGTTTTAAGCCACTGAAAAATCGATCAACTTTACTTTCAGGTTGGATGATAATGCCAGATGCATACCTTGCAAGTCTTGTAAAATTTGCTTCGTATATACCAACAGATTCATCATCCTTCTGCTTCAGCTCAAGAAACTCCTTTTCCATCTTCGTTCGAAGAATACGAGGGAAGTACTTATTGAAAAACAAGTTCTTTAACCCGTCTCATTCCATGGACTCAATTTATGCTCTCTTTTATTTTATTTATGACACAAAGATGATATAGTAATTATCTTATTAATGAAATATTGACATAATTGATGTTATAAATACCCAAATAAATGTAATTTGAGACTTTTTATGAATTACACTAATTTTCTAGGTTAATATGACATGTTATTATAGATTTAATTAACTTTGTTCGAACTAATCATTCTGTTATGATTTTCACAAAAATCAATTACTAAATAGTGTCCAAATTAACATAAAATAGTTTTTAAAACAAATATTATATTATTAATTGTTATTTTATTCATAAAAATCTAAGGTTCGGACAAATGACTTAGATAAGGTTATATATATTAATAATAAACAATTTGGGGTTCGTTTGGCTTCTTATAGTAAGTTTATTAACCTTATAGTGTAAGAACACAAGAAGACACGGTAAAAGTAAAATTATTTAACTTAATGTTAAATCTAAATGATAAGGTTAAAATAGGAACCTAAACTTGTCTAAATTCTATTGGATGAGAGGATTTCGACCCATCCCCACTTTATCCTCGAAATAAATCAATTTGGAGCTATTTAAAACCGAACTTGACTTTATAATAAAATAATATTTTTAGTTATTCCAAAGGTGCCCCTCTCCTCCTTTATAAAAGGGCACCTCCTCCCTCTCTTCCTCACACAACTTTGAGCCTTCAAACTCGGCCAAACCCTGCCCAATTCTCCTCTCCACTTCCCTAGAAACATCGTAGAGGTTCTTGTCTTCCTCAAAGACCAATTTTAGTTCCCTAAAAGAAGGTCTCAAAGAAGCACTTCAAAGAAGAGGTAATGTCCGTTACCGATTCTTTCATCTTTTTTTCTTCTTCCACTTCTTCTTTTTTAGTTGTTTCATTATGAAGTAATAAAATAAGTATCACTAATATACTGATATGTTATTATAAGTATGAAACAACCCTATTTCACCATTTATCCATCCTACGGAAAAAGAAATCACCGCGAGTGCGTACGTACGGAATACCGTCTCCACGCCGTGGTGTAATCTGTTTTCCACCACCACCTTACTTGGATGGGTATAATGGTGTAAATAATGACTATATATGACTATTATAAAGTGATATTTATTCTTAAATAGTATATATATACTCCAATACAATTCCACGATCATAGGAACGATATCATCACTCGTACGTACTTACGGAATACCGTCTCCACGATGTGATGCGACTCGTTCTACATGATCTTCATTTCATAATGATTATATAAATGAATTTAATTGAATGAATATGATATATATTACACTAATACCATTCTGGAAATGAGGTATCTATAACCTAAAGAAAAGAATAAGAATTTATTCGACAAAACACGCATAAGAACAAAAAGTTATAAACACCCGAATAACAAGTAGCAATGAAATATTACTACTAAGAAGCTAAGAATATGACCATATATGATATCATAAAAATAAGTATGATTCTGGAATAAGTCAATAACATTATTTAAATCATTATACAGGAGGTTCGGACACTTACAAAGCAAGTCGGACCTAAGGTAAGGGAAATATCACAATCTCATTTTTATCCGAGATTGTTTATACTTTGGAATTTACTGGGGTGTATTTTATCATCCACATCCATGTTTCCTCAATATGTAATATTATTTCCATCCACCTACAATTGTTTAAATCCAATTTTACCCTTCGGTGAGTTTTTAGTAAAAGATATGAAAGGAATATTTTGTCATTTTTCGTACGAGGTACTTTTTTGATTTTCCGACAAAAGTACGAGAAAAATGTTTTTTTAACTTATACGGCATGAATGGATTTTTAAAACATTTTTTCCAAGAATATTCCTTTAAAAGTTTTCAAGTTTATTTTTAATCATCTTCTTTTAGCTTTGAATTGTATGACAAGTTATGAAAGGAAAAGTGTTTTTGAAGTAGAAAGGATATTTTCCTCAAGAATGGAGTTCAAGAGTTTTATCAAAATTATTTTCCATCTAAGATAATATAGGGTTCTGTTTCTATCCCTATTATTACATGGATTTGATTATGTTGTGATGGAAATATTTTTATGAATTCCTTTATCCTATATTAATTGTTTTATGATGCCATGAAGTTTAAGATTCCCATTTTTATTACATGGGTTATGCTATGATGTATGGTTTATGATTTTTTGGTACACATAAGAATGGTATCATTATGAGATGGGTGGGACCTATATCTCCCTCCAATGCATTGGGTAAAGATTTTATATCTCATGAGATAGACATGGCTGGAATGGTAGGTTATACCGGTTCAGTGAAACAGGACTGAAACGAGGGTGACTCAGTTCAGAAAGGGACTTTGTCTACTAAGATAGTCTTGGAAATGAGTCTTGAATAATAAGATATGATTCTTTATGATTATGTGTGTATGCCACAAAGTTTAATGTTTTAAGTTATGATTATTGTGATTACATTTCACTACCATGAGTTATCCCAGGTTATGAAATTATGATCTCTTTTACAGGTTAAGATTTCCAAAAGTTATGTGCTTATGTATATGATGTGATTGATATTTCTTTTGTTTACCCTTACTGAGCATTTGAGCTCACCCTTTTATGTTTTCTTTTCCCCAGGATATAAAGAAATCTTTTATTTAGAAAAAAAAGAAGATCTTTATAGGAGATGTTGAAGATCTTTCACCAGGATTAGAAGATTATATTCCGAGTTTCCAAAGACACTAAACTATTACGATCCTTGTGTGTGTGTTTTTGTTATGTACTAAGTATTCCGCAAATGTAATGTAATGTCAATGTACGTCAAGCTTCGGGTCTCTACAGTTGGTATCAAAGGAAAGGTTTAGTCAACCTTTGGAAACTAGGATGTGAGAACGTTAGTGAGATCCCTAGAGATATTTCTAAGGTATGTCTAGGGATGTCCCTAATGATAAGTATACATATAGGATATAGTCCTAGAACTACGGTAAAAATCTTAGAATTTAAACTAAGTTGTTAGATATTGACGGTACTCCCCCTTTACTATGTTGTTTTCTCTAGCATGATTTTTCCCTCTCACAAAATTCTTTTTGTGTTTTAGTTAATGGAGGGAACCAGAAGGAATTCGGTTAACATTGAATCCAATGAAAAAATTGGTGACTATGAGCAACAAAATTATGTAATTACTATAGAGAAAGATATTGTGATTATGCCGAATCAGTCATCGTGATATATGATTAACAAGGTGAAATATAGTGGTATGCCTAATTCATCAAAGAAGAGGAAGATAAACTATTATTCATGTTCGCATGTTGAGGAGCATAAAGAAAGGAAGATTGAGATTTCTAAAGAAGGGAAGAAGAACCTTGAGGAATACCTCAAATGGAGGGACCGATGTTATATGTGTGGAGAAAAGGGTCATAGAGTGACAGACTATTATGGAGTTCAATGTCTTATTTGCGGAGAACATGGGCATTACCCAACTCAATGCCCTGACCTAAAAAGTTACTTCTAAATCAAGGAACGACTTATTCCAAGACAATCATTGAAGTGGATGGAATGAAGTGTTTATGTATTGGTATTCAAGAATAATGATTGTTGAGGTACTTTTATGGTGTATTGAAATATTTATGTATTGGTCTATTGTGGTTTTCAATAATTTTAACGTACCGGTAACCATGAAAAGTGATTCAAATATTTTGGAAAGTAGATGATATGCGCATAATGAAGGGATAAGGAGAAAATGAAATGTTTGATAGTATTCATGAGCTCATGATTGATATAAGGACTAAGTGATATCGTGGTTTGAGTATATAGAATTTTGAGGATTTTGGTATGTGTAAAGTGTTAACTTTTAACTACACTCATGTTTTCACTAAGGCTCAATGGGTATTCAAGAGAATACTTGATTAATGACTTTGAATGTTTGGAATGTGACCAACAAAACATATCTTATGATATATGGGGATCAACGATGGTATTAAATCTCTGGTAATCGTTTTCACTATATTATGAGAGTGGACTGCAGTATTATGGATAAGCCTAAAGATTGGAATGGATTATGTTGTACATAAGTTAGTATTGTTTAAGGATAGAAGTTTTTTCGATATTATTGATGGGATGTTATAGTTTTAGAAAAAGGACAACCTGCAGGACGGGCGACAGCCCATCGCGTCGGACAAGGCTGTGGGAATCGAACCCACAACCGATGTGCGACTGGCCTTTATCGCCTACCACTAACCTACAGGAAGTCCCTGTTTAGTAGAAACTAGTTTTATTATATTAAGCAGTATGATATATGAATTATAAGTCCATTTTAGGAACCATATATGATTAATCTCACTATAGAATGACTTATGTATATTTATTAACTTTTGCTAACCTTTTGTTTGAGACAGATGGAATGACCCGTCATTCTATCACATGATCTGCTAACACTTCACGAATAACAAATTCAACTTCATTTATTTAAGAGATGAAGTGGAAATTGTTCAAGGCACGAACAACAGTGAGATTGTACCAAGATAAAGTAAGTATTTATTCTAATTCAAATTCTTCAACTTTAGGGAAACGATCTTGAAAACCAAAAATATTGTCCTAGTGCTCTTATATCTGATTAATCGGATGGTACCTTAGATCATCACAAATTTATGGATTTGTGATTGTTGGATTTTCCATAGCCATGTTCTCTACCACTCTCCATCAGAACATGATGGTTAGATTTTTCTTCCATATCCATATTTTCACCTATGTGGAAACCCTGTGATTAGTTTATTTGGGTAACCGTTACGTTTCATACTTTCGTTTTTAAAGATTAGTTTTGTTATTCATTTTTACGATGTGGGTTTCTATTAAAGAAACTTTCTAATAGTAAACCATTTATAACCTTGACGAATTTCGAGGGCGAAATTCATTTTAAGGGGGGGTAGAATGTAACACCCCGAGATTTTATGAAAAATATTCTTTTTAATTTCACTAATGTCTTGTGTTGTATGATACACCAAAAGGAGCTTGCACAACACGCATCCTTGATTTGCCTTTCATTACACGCAATCGCGACCTTCCTCGATAGTGTGTGTAGTACGCAATAACGAGTTTCACTAAACAACAATATGCTATTAAAATATTATTAAAACTAGCCGTTATGAATAGTAATAACCACTTTTTGAAATTTTGTAATTTTATTTTTCAAAATGGAATTCATTTTTGGATTCGTAATATCAAAATTATCTTAGGGTGAAATTTTGGTGATTTTCGGATAACTTTCATATTTTGATTAATAGTGAAAATTACTAAATTTTAGTTAAAAACAACTTTTTCAATCGAAATAATTAATATTGATAAATTATTAATTTGAGTGGTTTTAAAGTATATTTATAATATATTTTTACAATTTAATACAATGATGGTCATTGGATGTAATTTCACATTTAAACCAGACATAAACAAGTGTCAATCTTTTGATAGTTATTATCTCTTAAAAACACGCCATTTGTTTTGACGATGGGAATTAATTTTTAAATTAGTTAATGTAACTGATATGTTTTGAATTTGTTAAAATAGACATCATTTTTGAGTTCATAATATCAAATATAGCTTAGGCCTAATTTTTGGTATTTTTCTGGAAACTTTCATTTTTTGATGAATAGTGAAACCACTAAGTGGTAGTAAAAAAAATGAATTTTTCATAAAACTTAATTTTACTGCTTCTGTGAGTGGAATTTCAAAAATCCGAGAGACACGGTTCATGTTAGTAAGTAAAATGTGGTTCAATGAGATGAAAATAATTTTTGGTGAATAGTAACTTTTACTTTTTTTTACCACGGTTAAAAGTAAATAGGGTAATTAAGGGTAAAAATGATATTATTATTACCCTAACACATGTCCTAATTCTATTGGATAAGTTTAATTCGACCAAAAACAACCTTAGGAATAAAATATGATCATTTAGGCCCACTTGGATTAGATTAGGACATTTATTGTTAATTTATTTAAAGAAGGGTTAAAATAGTTAAAATCAAAGTTTAATAAGTAAATCATTTTTAATATAGGGTTATACATAAGATAAATTCGACTATAAATACTCATTAGAAAGATAAAAAGATTTCATAGATAATGGTATTTTATTTGTAATTTTTAGACATTAAATAATTTAATTTATTTATGACACAAAGATGATACAATAATTATCTTATTAATGAAATATTGACATAATTGATGTTATAAATACCCAAATAAATGTAATTTGAGAATTTTTATGAATTACACTAATTTTATAGCTAAATATGACATGTTAGTATAGATTTAATTAACTTTTTTAGAACTAATCATTCTGTTATGATTTTCTCAAAAATCAATTACTAAATAGTGTCAAAATTGACATAAAATAGTTTTTAAAACAAATATTATATTATTAATTGTTATTTTATTCATAAAAATCTAAGGTTTGGCCAAATGACTTAGATAAGGTTATATATATTAATAATAAACAATTTTGGGTTCGTTTAGCTTCTTATAGTAAGTTTATTAACCTTATAGTGTAAGAACACAAGAAGACACGGTAAAAGTAAAATTATTTAACTTAATGTTAAATCTAAATGATAAGGTTAAAATAGGAACCTAAACTTGTCTAAATTATATTGGATGAGAGGCTTTCGACCCATCCCCACCTTAGCCTCTAAATAAATCAATTTGGAGCTATTTAAAACCGAACTTGACATTATAATAAAATAATATTTTTAGTTATTCCAAAGGTGCCCCTCTCCTCCCTTATAAAAGGGCACCTCCTCCCTCTCTTCCTCACACAACTTTGAGCCTTCAAGCTCGGCCAAACCCTACCCAATTCTCCTCTCCACTTCCCTAGAAACATCCTAGAGGTTCTGGTCTTCCTCAAAGACCAATTTTAGTGCCCTAAAAGAAGGTCTCAAAGAAGCACTTCAAAGAAGAGGTAATGTCTTTTACCGATTCTTTCATCTTTATTTCTTCTTCCACTTATTATTCTTTAGTTGTTTCATTATGAAGTAATAAAATCAGTATAACTCATATACGGATATGTTATTATAAGTATGAAACAACCCTATTTCACCATCTATCCATCCTACGGAAAAAGAAATCACCACGCGTGCGTACGTACGGAATACCGTCTCCACGCCGTGGTGTAATCTGTTTTCCACCACCACCATACTTGGATAGGTATAATGGTGTAAATAATGACTATATATGACTATTATAAAGTGATATTGATTCTGAAATAGTATCCATATACTCCAATACAATTCCACGATCATAGGAACGATATCATCACTCGTGCGTACGTATGGAATACCGTCTCCACGATGTGATGCGACTCGTTCTACATGATCTTCATTTCATAATGATTATATAAATGAATTGAATTGAATGAATATGATATATATTACACTAATAAAATTCTGGAAATGTGGTATCTATAACCTAAAGAAAAGAATAAGAATTTATTCGACAAAACACGCATAAGAACAAAAAGTTATAAACACCCGAATAACAAGTAGTAATGAAATATTACTACTAAGAAGCTAAGAATATGACCATATATGATATCATAAAAATAAGTATGATTCTGGAATAAGTCAATAACATTATTTTAATCATTATACATGAGGTTCAGACACTTACAAAGCAAGTCGGACATAAGGTAAGGGAAATATCACAATCTCATTTTTATCCGAGATTGTTTATACTTTGGAATTTACTGGGGTGTATTTTATCATCCACATCCATGTTTCCTCAATATGTAATATTATTTCCATCCACCTACAATTGTTTAAATCCAATTTTACCCTTCGGTGAGTTTTTAGTAAAAGATATGAGAGGAATCTTTTGTCGTTTTTCATACGATGTACTTTTTTGACTTTTCCGACAAAAGTACGAGAAGAATATTTTTTTAACTTATACGCCATGAATGGATTTTTTTAAAAAAATTCCAAGAAGATTCCTTTAAAAGTTTTCAAGTTTATTTTTAATCAACTTCTTTTAGTTTTGAATTGTATGACAAGTTATGAAAGGAAAAGTTTTTTTTAATTAGAAAGGATATTTTCCTCAAGAATGGAGTTCAAGAGTTTTATCAAAATTATTTTCCATCTAAGATAATATAGGGTTCTGTTTCTATCCCTATTATTACATGGATTTGATTATTTTGTGATGTAAATATTTGTATGAATTCCTTTATCCTATATGAATTGTTTTATGATGTCATGATGTTTAAGATTCCCATTTTTATTACATGGGTTATGCTATGATGTATGTTTTATGATTTTCTGGCACACATAATAATGGTATCATTATGAGATGGGTGGGACCTATATCTCCCTCCAATGAATTGGGTAAA
The DNA here is from genome assembly GCA_963277665.1 of Viscum album. NCBI lineage: Eukaryota > Viridiplantae > Streptophyta > Magnoliopsida > Santalales > Viscaceae > Viscum > Viscum album. Next base: position 925,297,078 of record OY728120.1, read on the forward strand.
GATTTTATATCTCATGAGATAGACATGGCTGGAATGGTAGGTTTTACCGGTTCAGTGAAATAGGACTGAAACGAGGGTGACTCGGTTCAGAAAGGGACTTTGTCCACTAAGATAGTCTTGGCAATGTGTCTTGATTAATAAGATATGATTCTTTATGATTATGTGTGTATGCCACAAAGTTTAATGTTTTATGTTATGATTATTGTGATTACATTTCACTGGCATGAGTTATCCCAGAGTCGGTGCATTATTACAAAACATTGGCATGATCACAAGAAAGATCAAGTCTCGAAAGACCGATTGGTTTAGTAGCCTTGGAATAACTAGATACATCCATAAATTTTTACATTACATCATAAAAAAAACATCTTGTATTCATATCCCCCCATACTATCCCTGCAGGTCATTCATAAATTACTTCTTCATAATCCTGGGAAAAATAAAACATTGAAAGGGGTGAGCTCAGATGCTCAGTAAGGATAACATTATAGCAGAAGCTTTCATAGATAAGCATAAACACTTAAGGCTGTTTATAACTAAAACAAAAGCCTTTTAAACTTGAACTTCAGCATAAAATGGCAAAGATAAAATAAAATAATGCCATTTACTTACTCACATGGATATTCTACTAGTCGAACAATCCCATGCATTATCAATAACCACTTTCATAATGATGGAATGCATAATTCCAGACTATCATAACCACATAGACAAGGCCTCGTGCCAAGACTACAAATATGATTTTGCCAAGGCCTTATGCCAAGACATTAGTTTGTCTCATGAGACCTACCGATGCATCGAGGTGCTATAGAGGGCTCCACCCATCACTTATTAAGTCCAATGCATTCCTCATATGAACAGGTTTAAACATAACATAAACATTCATATTAAAACTAGAATACAAAATGTCAATACTTCAACCACAAACCATGAATGGTATAAAAATAGCACATCCACAGTCAAACATAACTCATTCGATACAATATGGAAGATTGGATTGTATCAGATTAACCTCAATCAAGAATAATGAAGGATGTTGACATAGATGAAAATAATCATCAAAACTATTTGAGAGAAATATCTCCCTTTTTCTTGAAATCATTTAAAAGTAACACTATTTGTCCAGAAGCCACATGAAAATAGATTTTTGAATCAAAGTGTCCCATAACACTTTGAAACTTTTTAAAAGGAGTTTTAATTTCTAAACATTAATGTCCATATAAATAAATCCTTAAAACTATTTTTAAAACCTGGACATTAATGAGAATGATTTAGATGAATAAGTCTATAAAACATTTAAAAATGGTATTTTAGTTAGAGTTTCTAACCAAAAGAGAGACACTTGAATACAAATAATTGAGGTAATCAAAACTTTGTAATATCATGAGAATAAAGGGATTCATGATATACTATGTCAAAGTACATTATATACACCACCTAAAAGTGATTTGGTGTATATCAACAAAGAAGTCTCAATGGCATGTAAATTGAGATGAAATCTATCATAAAGGCTGTATCCTTAGGTTAAGGATAAATCAATGACATAATTATGTGTGAAAAATAAAAATACACTAAATATGATTGGATATTCAGTTTAAAACAATCAAAGGACATTCACACATATTCTTGTAAAATCAACACCAACGAATTGGATGTTTAACTCAACAAATGGAGAATGAGTTAAAATTACTCTTATCAAATTCATATCAATGACTTGAGAATTATCAATGGAGTGATTATGTGTATAAAAAGTATATCCATAGGAAGGGGAGTGGAAATTATGACATAATCAAATGAATAGTGATTCCACACATAATCTTGGGGTAATATAACAATGAAATATGTGTAAAGCCAAATGAGTGGAAATTGAAATCTCAAATTCCCTTATCGATTAGGTAACTTACGAAACATACACCCATGAAAGAAGTATCATACCATGATGATGTAAATACCCATAAATTAAATTATATTACACAATGAATACGATCATGGGCAGTACACATACACCACATGCAATAATTAAGTGGTGATCAATGGAATTCTCACGGAATTAAAAGTGAGATAAGAAACCCCTTACTTTGTACTTTTTCCTTGGTCGACGGTAGGTTTACCTCCTGTATAATGGTGAAATAATTTTTATTGAATTATACAAGAATAATTTACTTTAATATGATATCATATATGATCTTTTAACATTGATTTGTTAATAATATCTTAGAATTATCGTCATTTCGGGTGTTAACGGGTTCATTTTACTTTATATTCTTTGTTATGTGAGCCATATTCTTTATTAATGGGATGTATATTATTCATATCCAGAATGATATCAAGTCCTTAGATACTATTTTTAAATCATCAAATTATAATTATACTTGAATGAATATGATGGAGAATGAATCTCATCGCGTTCGTGGAGACGGTAGTCCGTACATACGCACGAGCGACAATATCATTCTTTTGATATTAAAATAATATATAATTGGATGTTATATCATATATACAGAATCATTATCATGTTATATTTATTATTTACATGAGTTACACATCATTATTATACCCATCAAATAATAATATATTGAATAACAATTACACCACGATGTGGAGACGGTAAGCTGTACGTACGCACGTATGGTGACATGTTATTAAAAGGATGGATAGAATAATGAATATGTTTGTACCATATTTATAATAACATCATAGTATATATATGTTACTGGAGTTATTATTTTATAATGGTAATAACAAAGAAAGAGGAAGTGGAAGAAGAAAGGAACTTGAAAAGGGGTGGTGAAAACATTACCTCTTCTTCGGGTTCTTTCTTTTGATTTGATCAAAAGGGATCCTTAGGTTGTAGTGAGGGAAGTTGAGATAGTATTTGGGCAGTGTTTGGCCGAACCAAAGGGCTTTGAAGGTGTGAATAAATGAGAAGGAGGAGTGCCCTTTTATAAGAGAGGTGAGGGGCACCTTTGGAAAAGCTAGAAATATTAATTTATAATAAATTCATATTCGGTTTATAATGGATCCAAAGTTTATTATTTAAATTTTAAGGTGGGTATGGGTAGAAAAAAACTCAACCAATATAATTTAGACAGGTTTGGGTCATTATATTAACCTTATCTTTAAGTATTAACTCTTAGTTAATTAGCTTCACTTTTACAATGTCTCTTTGTATTTTTATATTATATGGTTAATAAACATACTATATACATCCAAGAGACCCCCAAGTGGTCCATTAATGATGAACCTATCATGATATAAGTCTCTTGGCCTAACCTTAGATTTTTAAGAATTTAATATCAATTAATAATATAATATTTGTTTTAAGAACTCTTTTATGTCAATTTTGACACTATTCAATAGTTGATTTTTGTGAAACTCATAACAGATTGATTACTTCAAAAAAAGTAAATTAAATCAATCCTAATATATCATATTATCCTAGAAAATTATTTTAATTCATTACAAGTTTCATATTATATTTATTTGGGTATTTATAATATCAATTGTTTTAATTTTTCACCATTAAAGTAATTAATTCATCATCATTGTGTCATAAATAAATTAAATTATTTAATGTCTAAAAATTATAAGTAAAATATAATTATGTAGGAAATCTTTTTATATTTCTAATTAATATTTATAATCTAAAATCCAACATATATAACCCTATGTAACAATTTTTTTGTTAAAAGATATATGCTTGTGTCATTTTTGTATTTATTTTAACTTAATTAAAATAAAGTGTCATTATCACTTACAAGTGGATCCATGGGGTCCCAAAATCGACCCAAAGATGCCCATGGTCGACCATGTATCAACCAATAGGGTTAAGACACGTTTTAGGGTAATTTATTATTATTATAATATTATTTTTTAACCCTTGTTTACCGGATTTACCCTTTAACCATGGTAAATAAAATATTTACCGAAGTAATTATCCAAAATGTTTAAAAACAAAAGTTACCTATTTACACAATTTTAACATCCTGATTCCAAATATGGAATCCATTTTTCCAAATTCAAAACACAGAAGTGATATAAATTAATTTAAAATTAATTCCCGTTGTTAAAACAAAAAGCGTGTTTTTTAGAGATAATAACTATCAAAAGATTGTCACTTGTTCATGTCTGGTTTAAATGTGAAATTATGTACAATGACCCAAATTGTATTACATGGTAAAAATATATTCTAAATATACTTTAAAACCACTCAAATTCATAATTTATCACTATTAATTATTTTGATTAAAAAAGTTGTTTTTAATTAAAATTTAGTAATTTTCACTATTCATCAAAATATGAAAGTTATCCGAAAAGTACCAAAATTTCACCCTAGGATAATTTCGATATTCCGAATCCAAAAATGAAGTCCATTTTGAGAGATATAATTTATAAAATTTCAAAAAGTAGGTATTACTATTCATAACGGCTAGTTTGATTGGTTATGGTGTGTTAAAATCTCGAAGTTGCGTACAATGCACGCCATTGCATTATTCGAAAGGAAACATACCGAGGAAGCTTGGGGTGTTAAATTCTCCCCTCCTTCAATAAATTGCGTCCTCTCAATTTTTAAAATTATGCTTGGGAATATAATGGAAAGTCCCACATCGGAAAAAGAGTCAATAAAACTATCACTTTAAAAGAAAGAAAGAGAGGTATAAGGGTCATCCAAGATAACCCATACTCGGATTCCATGTAGGAAAACATGGATATGGATGATAAACTAAGTGTCAAGTTCTGATGGAGAGGGATAGAAATCATGATCAGGAGAAAGTTAACAATAAGAAAACCACAAACTTGTGTTGGAACAAACGACCATTAGTCTCCTAATAGGAAAGTAAACGGACAACATTTTTTTTGTTTTAAGTTACATTACATAAGGACGAGGAATTCATTTATGATATTGACTAAGAACATTAAGAGATATACTTACTTTTTAAGTATAGTTTCATTCTTTAATAAATTTCCACCACTAACTCAATTTTTTTTAAACGATGAGTATTCAAGAAGACTTGGTCACACTGGAAGAGCTAGAATAAACTTCTATAGAATCACATAATCCATGCAGGATAAACAATATATTTACATTGTCTTTGAAGATTAATCAAAACCAAAATGGTTAGTGATTGATCTAATGATCCCCCAAAAGTATATTCCTTGAGATAAATATGCACTAATCTTAATTTCTAAAATTAAACCAACAATAACCCAAAGTTAAATAAATACCATTCAATAATCAATTGTCCTTAAAATCCTTCAATATAATCCAAAATAATATTGAAACCCAAAACATAGAAGAATTTGATTATGTAGTCTCCCCTGTTAAATTGTATCTCCAAATGACATCAAATACTCTTAAAGTCACATACTTAAAAGTAATTAACATCATCACATATTCTCTGTTATAGGTTAATCATTTCCATAAATAACCCAAATCACTATATATCCACAATAAAAATGTAGATAAAAATCTACCATTACTCTACAAATGAAACCCCATTGTATTATATTTTCCTTGGGCATATAGTGTTCCCAAAAAAGTGAACATCTTCCAAAATAACATTTATCACTTAATCACCAAATCAATTTCCTATACCAAGGGTATTCATTTGATAAGACATAAGAACCCAAATCAACTTATTATTGATCAATAAAATCATTTAACTAAAAAAAATAGTCACACTAACCAGGGACTTCACGTAGTCTAGTGGTAGGCGATAAATCTCAATCGCACTTTGGTTGTGGGTTCGATTCCCACATCTTTTTCCGACGCGACGGGTTGTCACACGGTCTACGTGTTGTCCTTTTTCAAAAACAATATTTTATAATATTACCAAAATGAGATAAATTCCTCAAAATAACATAATTTAACCACAAATGTTATATCATGCCTTGCATTTTCATCCCAAATTATAATAACTTATAATTTTCTCAAACCCCAATGATCATATAAAACCAAATTGTTATTTATACCTATATCCACAAGAGAAGAGACAATTCTTCCTCAAATATCATTCTCACATGGAAAACTGTAGGGTTACAAATACAAGAGAAAATTATTCCAAAGTAAACCCATCAACAAGGAGTGATAATACTTTTTAAATTTTTCTCCAACCATTTATTTCCACATAGCTTCTTCTTTGACCAAGAAAATATCTTATAGAATAGGACATTCACTCGGGTAATGGCCAGGTCCCCTACATTTACGGTAAATGGCTGTAAATGGACTCTTGGGACCATTTTAATCTTCTTCCATAGTACTCTTCATTTTTCTTCGGAAATTCTTCACTTTATGTCCTTCCTTCCTGCACGTAAAACATTTCGTTGTCCCATTGAGACACTTTCCTGGGTGTCTCCTTCCACATTTCCTGCATGATGAAAATTGAGGGTTCTTTTCTCCATGGTCTGCATTGCTGGAGCTCTTATCATTTATCACCTTTCTCTTCCTTATTGAGTCTGGGAGTTGGTTAATATATATGTTGTTGATCATATTTTTGGAAAACTGATTTGGAATAAAGATGATATATTTTACGCCTATCAACATTCCATTTTGTTGCTCATTTCCACCACCGTTCCCACCTTGTATATCATTCTCAAATTCACTATGACTTCCTTGGAATCCATCCATTGACTAAAACCAGAAAGCATTGTGTGAGTAACAGTAGTCGTAAAATCATTTAGAGATTAAAATGTCACCATATTCTCAATTTGAAACATATTAGGATTAACCAAGGTCATTTACTCTCATCTTATATATATATTACTTAAATCGGTTTGTAAAGAAAATGTAAATTATCCTAAGAATATCCCCCGGGAGTATCGTAACCAAGAGTGCAGCAAGGTCCATTTTCATGCACTAGTTCCTGTTTGAGTCTAGCTCAAAGCGGTGTTTTTGGGTTTTACCCCTAGGTACATCTGTTCCAGAGCCGTCTCTACTTGCTCGTATCCAGACAGAGATGTACTGCTCGGAAAACTCACAAAATCTCTACAATACCAAAATTCTAGGAAGTTCTTTTATACTAATACTCAAAGTTCATCTTAGGTCTACGTGCTCTAATCGGAGTTTATCTAAATCTAGCTTCCAAGTTTTGTACTAAACTTCTTCTGATACCAACTGTAATGCCCCGACCCTAGTTACCCAAAGTCGATGCATTATTACATAACATTGGCATGATCACAAGAAATATCAAGTCTCGAAAGACCGATTGGTTTAGTAGCCTTGGAATAACTAGATACATCCATAAATTTTTACATTACACCATAAAAAAACATCTTGTCTTCATATCCCCCCATACTATCCCTGCAGGTCATTCATAAATTACTTCTTCATAATCCTGGGAAAAATAAAACATTGAAAGGGGTGAGTTCAGATGCTCAGTAAGGATAACATTATAGCAGAAGCTTTCATAGATAATCATAAACACTTAAGGCAGTTTATAACTAAAACAAAAGCCTTTTAAACTTGAACTTCAACATAAAATGGAAAAGATAAAATAAAATAATTCCATTTAATTACTCACATAGATATTCTACTAGTCGAACAATCCCATGCATTATCAATAACCACTTTCATAATGATGGAATGCATAATGCCAGACTATCATAACCACATAGCCAAGGCCTCGTGCCAAGACTACAAATAAGATTTTGCCACGGCCTTATGCCAAGACACTAGTTTGTCTCATGAGACCTACCGATGCATCGAGGAGCTATAGCGGGCTCCACCCATCACTTATTAAGTCCAATGCATTCCTCATATGAACAGGTTTAAACATAACATAAACATTCATATTAAAACTAGAATACAAAATGTCAATACATTCACCACAAACCCTGAATGGTATAAAAATAGCACATCCACAGTCAAACATAACTCATTCGATACAATATGGAAGATTGTATTGAATCACATTAACCTCAATCAAGAATAATGAAGGATGTTGACATAGATTAAAATAATCATCAAAACTATTTGAGAGAAATATCTCCCTTTTTCTTGAAATCATTTAAAAGTCACACTATTTGTCCAAAAGCCATTTGAAAATAGATTTTTGAATCAAAGTGTCCCATACCACTTTGAAACTTTTTAAAAAGAGTTTTAATTTCTAAAAATTAATGTCCATATAAATAAATCCTTAAAACCATTTTTAAAACCTGGACATTAATGAGAATGATTTAGATGAATAAGTCTATAAAACATTTAAAAATGGTATTTTAGTTAGAGTTTCTAACCAAAAGAGAGACACTTGAATACAAATAATTGAGGTAATCAAAACTTTGTAATATCATGAGAATAAAGGGATTCATGATATACTATGTCAAAGTACATTATATACACCACCTAAAAGTGATTTGGTGTATATCAACAAAGAAGTCTCAATGGAATGTAAATTGAGATGAAATCTATCATAAAGGCTGTATCCTTAGGTTAAGGATAAATCAATGACATAATTATGTGTGACAAATAAAAATACACTAAATATGATTGGATATTCAGCTTAAAACAATCAAAGGATATTCATATATATTCTTGTAAAATCAACACCAACGAATTGGATGTTTAACTCAACAAATGGAGAATGAGTTAAAATTACTCTTATCAAATTCATATCAATGACTTGAGAATTATCAATGGAGTGATTATGTGTATCAAAAGTATATCCATAGGAAGGGGAGTGGAAATTATGACATAATAAAATGAATAGTGATTCCACACATAATCTTAGGGTAATATAACAATGAAATATGCGTAAAGCCAAAGGAGTGGAAATTGAAATCTCAAATTCCCTTATCGATTAGGTAACTTACGAAACATACACCCATGAAAGAAGTATCATACCATGATGATGTAAATACCCATAAATTAATGTATATTACACAATGAATACGATCATGGGCAGTACACATACACCACATGCAATAATTAAGTGGTGATCAATGGAATTCTCACGGAATTAAAAGTGAGATAAGAAACCCCTTGCTTTGTACTTTTTCCTTGGTAGATGGTAGGTTTACCTCCTGTATAATGGTGAAATAATTTTTATTGAATTATACAAGAATCATTTAATTTAATATGATATCATATATGATCTTTTAACATTGATTTGTTAATAATATCTTAGAATTATCGTCATTTCGGGTGGTAACAGGTTTATTTTACTTTATATTCTTTGTTATGTGAGACATATTCGTTATTAATGGGATGTATATTATTCATATACATAATGATATCAAGTCCTTAGATACTATTTTTAAATCATCAAATTATAATTATACTTGAATGGATATGATGGAGAATGAATCTCATCGCGTTCATGGAGACGGTAGTCCGTACATACGCACGAGCGACAATATCATTCTTTTGATATTAAAATAATATATAATTGGATGTTATATCATATATACAGAATCATTATCAGTTTATATTTATTATTCACATGATTTACACATCATTATTATACCCATCCAAATAATAATATATTGAATAACAATTACACCACAACGTGGAGACGGTAAGTCGTACATATGCACGTACGGTGACATGTTATTCAAAGGATGGATAGAATACTGAATATGGTTGTACCATATTTATAATAACATCACAGTATATATATGATACTGGAGTTATTATTTTATAATGGTAATAACAAAGAAAGAGGAAGTGGAAGAAGAACGGAACTTGAAAAGGGGTGGTGAAAACATTACCTCTTCTTCGGGTTCTTCCTTTTGATTTGATCAAAAGGGCTCTTTAGGTTGGCTTTTTGATCAAACTAAGGCCTCTAGGTTGTAGTGAGGGAAGTTGAGATAGTATTTGGGCAGGTTTTGGTCGAACCAAAGGGCTTTTAAGGTGTGAATAAATGAGAAGGAGGAGTTCCCTTTTATAAGAGGGGTGAGGGGCACCTTTGGAAAAGCTAGAAATATTAATTTATAATTAATTCATATTCGGTATATAATGGCTCCAAAGTTTATTATTTAAATTTTAAGGTGGGGATAGGTCGAAAACAACTCAATAAATATAATTTAGACAGGTATGGGTCATTATATTAACCTTATCTTTAAGTATTAACTCTTAGTTAATTAGTTTCACTTTTACAATGTCTCTTTGTATTTTTATATTATATGGTTAATAAACTTACCATATACATACAAGCGACCCCCAAGTGGTCCATTAATGATGAACCTATAATGATATAAGTCTCTTAGACGAACCTTAGATTTTTAGGAATTTAATATCAATTAATAATATAATATTTGTTTTAAGAACTCTTTTATGTCAATTTTGACACTATTCAATAGTTGATTTTTTGTGAAACTCATAACAGATTGATTACTTCGAAAAAAGTCAATTAAATCAATACTAATATATCATATTATCCTAGAAAATTATTTAAATTCATTAAAAGTTTCATATTATATTAATTTGGGTATTTATAATATCAATTATTTTAATTTTTCACTATTAAAGTAATTAATTCATCATCATTGTGTCATAAATAAATTAAATTATTTAATGTCTAAAAATTATAAATAAAATATCATTATGTAGGAAATATTTTTTATTTCTAATGAATATTTATAATCTAAAATCCAACATATATAACCCTATGTAACAATTGTTTTGTTAAAAGATATATGCTTGTGTCATTTTTGTATTTATTTTAACTTAATTAAAATAAAGTGTCATTATCACTTTCAGGTGGATCCATGGGGTCCCAAAATCAACCCAAAGATGCCCATGGTCGACCATGTATCAACCAATAGGGTTAAGACACATTTTAGGGTAATTTAGTATTATTATAATATTATTTTTCAACCCTTGTTTACCGGATTTACCCTTTAACCATGGTAAATAAAATATTTACCGAAGTAATTATCCAAAAAATTTAAAAATAAAAGTTAACTATTTACACAATTTGAACATCCTGATTCCAAATATGGAATCCATTTTTCCAAATTCAAAACACAGAAATGGCAGAAATTAATTTAAAATTAATTCCCGTTGTTAAAACAAAAAGCGTGTTTTTTAGAGATAATAACTATCAAAAGATTGTCACTTGTTTATGTATGGTTTAAATGTGAAATTATGTTCAACGACCCAAATTGTATTACATGGTAAAAATATATTCTAAATATACTTTAAAACCACTCAAATTCATAATTTATCACTATTAATTATTTTGATTAAAAAATTTGTTTTTAATTAAAATTTTGTAATTTTCACTATTCATCAAAATATGAAAGTTATCCGAAAAGTACCAAAATTTCACCCTAGGCTAATTTCGATATTACGAATCCAAAAATGAAGTCCATTTTGAGAGATAGAATTTATAAAATTTCAAAAATTAGGTATTACTATTCATAACGGCTAGTTTGATTGGTTATAGTGTGTTAAAATCTCGAAGTTGCGTACAATGCACGCCATTGCATTATTCGAAGGGAAACATACCGAGGAAGCTTGGTATGAAATGTTTGACAGTATTCATGAGCTCATGATTGATATAAGGACTAAGTGATATCATGGTTTGAGTATATAGAATTTTGAGGATTTTGGTATGTGAAAAGAGTTAACTTTTAACAAAACTCATGTTTTCAATAAGGTTCAATGGGTATTCAAGAGAGTACATGATTAAGGCCTTTGAATGTTTGGAATTTGACCAAAAAGATATATATTATGATATATGGGGATCAACGATGGTATTAAATCTCTGAGAGTGGACTGCAGTATTATGGATAAGCCTAAAGATTGGAATGGATTATGTTGTACATAAGTTAGTATTGTTTGTTTTTCGATATTATTGATGGGATGTTATAGTAATACAGTTTTAGAAAAAGGACAACCTGTAGGACGGGCGACAACCCATCGCGTCGGACAAGGCCGTGGGAATCGTACCTACAACCGAAGTGCGACTGGCCTTTATCGCCTACCACTGGACTACAGGAAGTCCCTGGTTAGTATAAACTAGTTTTATTTTATTAAGCGGTATGATATATGAAGTATAAGTTCATTTTTGGAACCATATACGATTAACCATAAGATGGACTTATAACTTTTGCTAACCTTTTGTTTTAAAGAGATGGAATGACCCGTCATTGTATCACATGATCTGCTAACACTTCACGAATAATAAATTCAACTTCATTTATTTAAGAGATGAAGTGGAAATTGTTTAAGGAACGAACAACAGTGAGATTGTACCAAAATAAAGTAAGTATTTATTCTAATTCAAATTCTTCAACTTTAGGGAAACGATCTTGAAAACCAAAAATGTTGTCGTAGTGCTCTTATATCTGATTAATCAGATGATACCTTAGATCGTCACAAATTTATGGATTTTTGATTGTTGGATTTTCCATAGCCATGTTCTCTACCACTCTCCATCAGAACATGATGGTTAGATTATATTTCCATATCCATATTTTCACCTATGTGGAAACCTAGTGATTAGTTTATTTGGGTAACCATTACGTTTCATACTTTTGTTTTTAAAGATTGGTTTTGGTATTCCTTTTTACGATGTGAGTTTCTATTAAAGAAACTTTCAAGTAGTAAACCATTTATAACCCCAATGAATTTCGAGGGCGAAATTCATTTTAAGGGAGGTAGAATGTAACACCCCGAGATTTTATGAAAAATATTCTTTTTAATTTAGTTAATGTCTTGTGTTGTACGCTACACCAAAAGGAGCTTGCTCAACATGCATCCTTGACTTGCCTTGTATTACACGCAATCACGACCTTCTTCGATAGCGTGTGTAGTACGCAATATCGAGTTTCACTAAACAACGATATGCTATTAAAATATTATTAAAACTAGCTGTTATGAATAGTAATAACCACCTTTTAAAATTTTAGAAATTTTATCTCTCAAAATGGACTTCATTTTTGGATTCGGAGTGTCGAATTTAGCCTAAGGTGAAATTTTGGTACTTTTCAGATAACTTTCATATTCTGATGAATAGTGAAAATTACTAAATTTTAATTAAAAACAACTTTTTTAATCGAAATAATTAATAGTGATAAATTGTTAATTTGAGTGGTTTTAAATTTTATTTAGAATATATTTTTACAATTTAATACAAAGTTGGTCATTGGATGTAATTCTACATTTAAACCAGTTATAAACAAGTTTCAATCTTTTGATAGTTATTATCTCTTAAAAACACGCTATTTGTTTTGACGACGAGAATTAATTTTTAAATTAATTAATGCAACTGATATGTTTTGAATTTGGTAAAATAGAAATCATTTTTGAGTTCATAATATCAAATATATCTTAGGCCTAATTTTTGGTATTTTTCTGAAAACTTTCAATTTTTGATGAATAGTGAAACCACTAAGTGGTAGTTAAAAAAAACTGAATTGTTCATAAAACTTAATTTTACCGCTTCTGTGAGTGAAATTTCAAAAATCTGAGAGACACGGTTGATGTCAGTAAGTAGAATGTGGTTCAATGAGATGAAAATAATTTTTTGGTGAATAGTAACTTTTTACTTTTTTTACCACGGTTAAAAGTAAATAGGGTAATTATGGGTAGAAATGATATTATTATTACCCTAACACATGTCCTAATTCTATTGGACAAGTGTACTTCGACCAAAAACAAACTTAGGAATAAAATATGACCATTTAGGCCCACTTGGATTAGATTAGGACATTTATTATTAATTTATTTAAAGAAGGGTTAAAAGAGTTAAAATCAAAGTATATTTACTAAAACATTTTTAATATGGGGTTATACATAATATAAATTCGACTCTAAATATTCATTAGAAATCTAAAAAGATTTCCTACATAATGGTATTTTATTTGTAATTTTTAAACATTAAATAATTTAATTTATTTATGACACAACGATGATGCAGTAATTATCTTATTAATAAAATATTGACATAATTGATGTTATAAATACCCAAATAAATATAATTTGAGACTTTTTATGAATTACACTAATTTTCTAGGTTAATATGACATGTTAGTATTGATTTAATTAACCTTTTTAGAACTTATCATTCTTTTATGATTTTCACAGAAATCAATTACTAAATAGTGTCAAAATTGACATAAAATAGTTTTTAAAACAAATATTATATTATTAATTGTTATTTTATTACTAAAAATCTAAGGTTCGGCCAAATGACTTAGATAAGGTTATATATATTAATTATAAACAATTTGGGGTTCGTTTGGCTTCTTATAGTAAGTTTATTAACCTTATAGTGTAAGAAAACAAGAAGACACGGTAAAAGTAAAATTATTTAACTTAATGTTAAATCTAAATGATAAGGTTAAAATAGGAACCTAAACTTTTCTAAATTCTATTGGATGAGAGTATTTCGACCCCTCCCCACCTTAGCATTGAAATAAATTAATTTGGAGCTATCTAAAACCGAACTTGACTTTATAATAAAATAATATTTTTAGTTTTTCCAAAGGAGCCCCTCTCCTCCCTTATAAAAGGACACCTCCTCCCTCTCTTCCTCACACCACTTTGAGCCTTCAAGCTCGGCCAAAACCTGCCACATTCTCCTCTCCACTTCCCTAGAGACATCCTAGAGGTCCTGGTCTTCTTCAAAGACCAATTTTGGTGCCCTAAAAGAAGGTCTCAAAGAAGCATTTCAAAGAAGAGGTAATGTCCGTTACCAATTCTTTCATCTTTATTTCTTCTTCCACTTCTTCTTCTTTAGTTGTTTCATTATGAAGTAATAACATCAGTATCACTCATATAATGATATTTTATTATAAGTATGAAACAACCCTATTTCACCATCTATCCATCCTACGCGTGCGTACGTACGGAATACCGTCTCCACGCCGTGCTGAAATCTATTTTCCACCACCACCTTACTTGGATGGGTATAATGGTGTAAATAATAACTATATATTATTATTTTAAAGTGATATTTATTCTTAAATAGTATACATACACTCCAATACAGTCCCACGATCATGAGAACTATATCATCGCTCGTGCGTACGTACGGACTACCGTCTCCACGATGCGATGAGATTCATTCTCCACTTTAACCATTCATGAATGATTATAAAGTATATATAATAAGTAATCATGAAATATATGACATTATAAATCTAATGGACATATTTGTATATATATGTATGTCATCTACTTAATTCCACTCAATTCAATAACGAAAAGAAAACTGCGTTCATGCGTACGTACGGCCTACCGTCTCCATGAACGGTGTATTTCTTTCCATTTATCGATCCATTATATATATATATATATATTATGAATATATATTATATATAAATCATGTTTTATATTCTATAATTAAATAATAATGATCTAAGTAATCATATGAATAATTACAAGTTAAAACACGAACGACAAATGAGACGATTTTACCCAAAACGCTACTTTAACATGAATTTACAAAAGAACGGGTAATATAAAGTCATAAGTGAACCATATGTGATATAATAACAATGAATATGATTCTGTAATAATTCAATGACATTATTTAAATCATTATACAGGAGGTTCGGACACTTACGAAGCAAATCGGGCCTAAGGTAAGGGAAATATCACAATCTCATTTTTATCCGAGATTGGTTATACTTTGGTATTTACTGGGGTGTATTTTATCATCCACATCTATGTTTCCTCAATATGTAATGTTATTTCCATCCACCTACAATTTTTTAAATCCAATTTTACCCTTTGGTTAGTTTTTAGTAAAATATATGAAAGGAATCTTTGGTCGTTTTTCGTACGAGGTACTTTTTGACTTTTCCGACAAAAGTACGAAAATTTTTTTTTAACTTATACGACATGAATGGATTTTTAAAACATTATTTCCAAGAATCTTCCTTTACAAGTTTTCAAGTTTATTTTTAATCAAATTCTTTTAGTATAGAATTGTATGACATGTTAAAAAAGGAAAAGTGTTTTTGAAGAAGAAAGGATATTTTCCTCAAGAATGGAGTTCAGAATTATTTTCCATCTAAGAAAATAAAGGATTCTGTTTCTATATATATTATTACATTGATTTGATTATGTTGTGATGGAATTATTTTTATGAATTTCTTTATCTTATATGAATTGTTTTATGAAGTCATGTTGTTTAAGATTCCCATTTTTATTACATGGGTTATGTTATGATGTATGGTTTATGATTTTGTGGCACACGTAAGAATGGTATCATTATGAGATGAGTGGGACCTATATCTCCCTCTAATGCATTGGGTAAAGATTTTATATCTCATGAGATAGACATGGCTGGAATGGTAGGTTATACCGGTTCAGTGAAACAGGACTGAAACGAGGGTGACTCGGTTCAGAAAGGGACTTTGTCCACTAAGATAGTCTTGGAAATGAGTCTTGACTAATAAGATATGATTCTTTATGATTATGTGTGTATGCCACAATGTTTAATGTTTTAAGCTATGATTATTGTGATTACATTTCACTACCATGAGTTATCCCAGGTTATGAAATTATGATCTCTTTTACAGGTTAAGATTTCCAAAAGTTATGTGCTTATGTATATGATGTGATTGATATTTCTTTTGTTTCCCCTTACTGAGCATTTGAGCTCACTCTTTTATGTTTTCTTTTCCCCAGGATATAAAGAAAGGTTTTAGGTATAAAAAAAAGCAGATCTTTATGGGAGATGTTGAAGATCTTTCACCAGGATTAGAAGATTATATTCCGAGTTTCCAAAGACACTAAACTATTACGATCCTTGTGTGTGTGTTTTTGTTATGTACTAAGTATTCCGCAAATGTAATGTAATGTCAATGTACGTCAGGCTTCGGGTCTCTACACCAAAAGGAGCTTGCACAACGATGTGTTTGAGACAGATGGAATGACCCATCATTCTATCACATGATCTACTAACACTTCATGAATAACAAATTCAACTTCATTTATTTAAGATATGAAGTGGAAATTGTTCAAGACACGAATAACAGTGATATTGTACCGAAATAAAGTAAGTATTTATTCTAATTCAAATTCTTCAACTTTAGGGAAATGATCTTGAAAACCAAAAATGTTGTCCAAGTGCTCTTATATCTGATGAATCAGATGGTACCTTAGATCGTAACAAATTTATGGCTTTGTGATTACTGGCTTTTCCATAGCCATGTTCTCTACCACTCTCCATTAGAACATGATGGTTAGATTTTTCTTCCATATCCATATTTTCACCTATGTGGAAACCCAGTGATTAGTTTATTTGGGTAACCATTACGTTTCATACTTTTGTTTTTAAAGATTGTTTTTGGTATTCCTTTTTACGATGTGGGTTTCTATTAAAGAAACTTTCGAGTAGTAAACCATTTATAACCCCGACGAATTTCGAGGGCGAAATTCATTTTAAGGGGGGTAGAATGTAACACCCCGAGATTTTATGAAAAATATTATTTTTAATTTCATTAATGTCTTGTGTTGTACGCTACACCAAAAGGAGCTTGCACAACACACATCCTTGACTTGCCTTGCATTACACGCAATCATGACCTTCCTCGATAGCGTGTGTAGTACGCAATAACGAGTTTCACTAAACAACAATATGCTATTAAAATATTATTAAAACTAGCCATTATGAATAGTAATAACCACTTTTTGAAATTTTGTAAATTTTATTTTTCAAAATGGAATTCATTTTTGGATTCGTAATATCGAAATTAGCTTAGGGTGAAATTTTGGTGATTTTCGGATAACTTTCATATTTTGATGAATAGTGAAAATTACTAAATTTTAATTAAAAACAACTTTTTCAATCGAAATAATTAATAGTGATAAATTATTAATTTGAGTGGTTTTAAAGTATATTTAGAATATATTTTTACAATTTAATACAATGTTGGTCATTGGATGTAATTTCACATTTAAACCAGACATAAACAAGTGTCAATCTTTTGATAGTTATTATCTCTTAAGAACACGCTATTTGTTTTGATGACAGGATTTAATTTTTAAATTAATTAATGAAACTGATATGTTTTGAATTTGGTAAAGTAGAAATCATTTTTGAGTTCATAATATCAAATATAGCTTAGGCCTAATTTTTGGTATTTTTCTGAAAACTTTCAATTTTTGATGAATAGTGAAACCACTAAGTGGTAGTTAAAAAAACTGAATTGTTCATAAAACTTAATTTTACCGCTTCTGTGAATGGAATTTCAAAAATCCGAGATAAACGGTTGATTTCAGTAAGTAAAATGTGGTTCAATGAGATGAAAATAATTTTTTGGTGAATAGTAACTTTTTACTTTTTACCACGGTTAAAAGTAAATAGAATAATTAAGGGTAGAAATGATATTATTATTACCCTAACACATGTCCTAATTCTATTGGACAAGTGTAATTCGACCAAAAACAAACTTAGGAATAAAATATGACCATTTAGGCTCACTTGGATTAGATTAGGACATTTATTATTAATTTATTTAAAGAAGGGTTAAAAGAGTTACAATCAAAGTTTATTTACTAAAACATTTTTAATATGGGGTTATACATAAGATAAATTCGACTATAAATATTAATTAGAAATATAAAAAGGTTTTCTACATAATGGTATTTTATTTGTAATTTTTAGACATTAAATAATTTAATTTATTTATGACACAAAGATGATGCAGTAATTATCTTATTAATGAGATATTAACATAATTGATGTTATAAATACCCAAATAAATATAATTTGAGACTTTTTATGAATTCCACTAATTTTCTAGGTTACTATGACATGTTAGTATTTATTTAATTAAATGTTTTCGAACTTATCATTCTGTTATGATTTTCAAAAAAATCAATTACTAAATAGTGTCAAAATTGACTTAAAATAGTTTTTAAAACAAATATTATATTATTAATTGTTCTTTTATTCCTCAAAATCTAAGGTTAGGCGAAATGACTTATATAATGTTATATATATTAATAATAAACAATTTGGGGTTCTTTTGGCTTCTTATAGTAAGTTTATTAAGCATATAGTGTAAGAACACAAGAAGACACGGTAAAAGTAAAATTATTTAACTTAATGTTAAATCTAAATGATAAGGTTAAAATGGGAACCTAAACTTGAATAAATTCTATTGGATGAGAGGATTTCGACCCATCCCCACCTTAGCCTCGAAATAAATCAATTTGGAGCTATTTAAAACCGAACTTGACTTTATAATAAAATAATATTTTTAGTTATTCCAAAGGTGCCCCTCTCCTCCCTTATAAAAGGGAACCTCCTCCCTCTCTTCCTCACACAACTTTGAGCCTTCAAGCTCGGCCAACCCCTGACCAATTCTCCTATCCACTTCCCTAGAAACATCGTAGAGGTTCTGGTCTTCCTCAAAGACCAATTTTAGTGCCCTAAAAGAAGGTCTCAAAGAAGCAGTTCAAAGAAGAGGTAATGTCCGTTATCGATTCTTTCATCTTTATTTCTTCTTGCACTTCTTCTTCTTTAGTTGTTTCATTATGAAGTAATAACATCATTATCACTCATATACTTATATTTTATTATAAGTATGAAACAACCCTATTTCACCATCTATCCACCCTACGGAAAAAGAAATCACCGCGCGTGCGTACGTACGGAATACCGTCTCCACGCCGTGGTGTAATCTGTTTTCCACCACCACCTTACTTGGATGTGTATAATGGTGTAAATAATGACTATATATCACTATTATAAAGTGATATTTATTCTGAAATAGTATACATATAGTCCAATACAATTCCACGATCATAGGAATGATATCATCACTCGTGCGTACGTACGGAATACCGCCTCCACGATGTGATGCGACTCGTTCTACATGATCTTCATTTCATAATGATTATATAAATGAATTTAATTGAATGAATATGATATATATTACACTAATACCATTCTGGAAATGAGGTATCTATAACCTAAAGAAAAGAATAAGAATTTATTTGACAAAACACGCATAAGAACAAAAAGTTATAAACACCCGAATAACAAGTAGCAATGAAATATTACTACTAAGAAGCTAAGAATATGACCATATATGATATCATAAAAATAAGTATGATTCTGGAATAAGTCAATAACATTATTTAAATCATTATACAGGAGGTTTGGACACTTACAAAGCAAGTCAGACCTAAGCTAAGGAAAATATCACAATCTCATTTTTATCCGAGATTGTTTATATTTTAGAATTTACTAGGGTGCATTTTATCATCCACATCCATGTTTCCTCAATATGTAATGTTATTTCAATCCATCTACAATTTTTTAAATCCAATTTTACCCTTTGGTGAGTTTTTAGTAAAAGATATGAAAGGAATGTTTTTTCATTTTTCGTACGAGGTACTTTTTGACTTTTCCAACAAAATTATGAGAAGAATGTTTTTTTTACTTATACGGCATGAATGGATTTTTAAAACATTATTTCCAAGAAGCTTAATTTAAAAGTTTTCAAGTTTATTTTTAATCAAATTCTTTTAGTTTAGAATTTTATGACATGTTATGAAAAGAAAAGGGTTTTTGAAGAAGAAATGATATTTTCCTCAAGAATGGAGTTCAAGTGTTTTATCAAAATTATTTTCCATATAAGATAATAAGCTGTTCTGTTTCTATCCCTATTATTACATTGATTTGATTATATTGTGATGGAATTATTTTTATGAATTTCTTTATCTTATATGAATTGTTTTATGATGTCATGTTGTTTAAGAATCCCATTTTTATTACATGGGTTATGCTATGATGTATGGTTTGTGATTTTGTGGCACACATAAGAATGGTATCATTATGAGATGGGTGGGACCTATATCTCCCTCCAATGAATTGGGTAAAGATTTTATATCTCATGAGATAGACATGTCTGGAATGGTAGGTTATACCGATTCAGTGAAACAGGACTGAAACGAGGGTGACTCGGTTCAGAAAGGGACTTTGTCCATTAAGATAGTCTTGGCAATGAGTCTTGACTAACAAGAAATGATTCTCTATGATTATGTGTGAATGCCACAAAGTTTCATGTTTTAAGTTATGATTATTTTGATTACATTTCACTGCCATGATTTACCCCATGTTATGAAATTATGATCTCTTTTGCAGGTTAAGATTTCCAAAAGTTATGTGCTTATGTATATGATGTGATTGATATTTCTTTTGTTTACCCTTACTAAGAATTTGAGCTCACCCTTTTATGTTTTCTTTTCCCCAGGATATAAAGAAAGGTTTTAGGTAAAAAAAAGGAAGATCTTTATGGGAGATGTTGAAGATCTTTCACCAGGATTAGAAGATTATATTCTGAGTTTCCAAAGACACTAAACTATTACGATCCTTGTGTGTGTGTTTTTGTTATGTACTAAGTATTCCACAAATGTAATTTAATGTCAATGTACGTCAAGCTTCGGGTCTCTCCATCAGAACATGATGGTTAGATTTTTCTTCCATATCCATATTTTCACCTATCTGGAAACCCAGTGATTAGTTTATTTGGGTAACCGTTACATTTCATACTTTTGTTTTTAAATATTGGTTTTGGTATTCATTTTTACGATGTGGGTTTCTATTAAAGAAACCTTCAAGTAGTAAACCATTTATAACCCCGACGAATTTCGAGGGCGAAATTCATTTTAAGGGGGGTAGTATGTAACTCCCCGAGATTTTATGAAAAATATTCTTTTTAATTTCGTTAATGTCTTGTGTTGTACGCTACACCAAAAGGAGCTTGCTCAACACGCATCCTTGACTTGCCTTGTATTACACGCAATCATGACCTTCCTCGATAGCCTATGTAGTACGTAATACCGAGTTTCACTAAACAACGATATGCTATTAAAATATTATTAAAACTAGCCGTTATGAATAGTAATAACCACCTTTTAAAATTTTAGAAATTTTATATCTCAAAATGGACTTCATTTTTGGATTCATAGTATCGAATTTAGCCTAAGGTGAAATTTTGGTACTTTTCGGATAACTTTCATATTCTGATGAATAGTGAAAATTACTAAATTTTAATTAAAAACAACTTTTTCAATCGAAATAATTAATAGTGATAAATTGTTAATTTGAGTGGTTTTAAAGTATATTTAGAATATATTTTTACAATTTAATACAATTTTGGTCATTGGATGTAATTCTACATTTAAACCAGTTATAAACAAGTCTCAATCTTTTGATAGTTATTATCTCTTAAAAACAAGCTATTTGTTTTGACGACGGGAATTAATTTTTAAATTAGTTAATGCAACTGATATGTTTTGAATTTGGTAAAATAGACATTATTTTTGAGTTCATAATATAAAATATAGCTTAGGCCTAATTTTTGGTATTTTTCTGAAAACTTTCAATTTTTTATGAATAGTGAAACCACTAAGTGATAGTTAAAAAAACTGAATTGTTCATAAAACATAATTTTACCGCTTCTGTGAGTGGAATTTCAAAAATCCGAGAGACACGGTTGATGTCAGTAAGTAAAATGTGGTTCAATGAGATGAAAATAATTTTTTGGTGAATAGTAACTTTTTACTTTTTTTCACCACGGTTAAAAGTAAATAGGGTAATTAAGAGTAGAAATGATATTATTACCCTAACACATGTCCTAATTCTATTGGACAAGTGTAATTCGACCAAAAACAAACTTAGGAATAAAATATGACCATTTAGGCCCACTTGGATTAGATTAGGACATTTATTATTAATTTATTTAAAGAAGGGTTAAAAGAGTTAAAATCAAAGTTTATTTACTAAAACATTTTTAATATAGGGTTATACATAATATAAATTCGAATATAAATACTCATTAGAAAGATAAAAAGATTTCCTATATAATGATATTTTATTTATAATTTTTAGACATTAAATAAATTAATTTATTTATGACATAATGATGATGCAGTAATTACCATAATAGTGAAGAAATTTAATAATTGATATTATAAATACCCAAATAAATATAATTTGAGACTTTTTTTGATTAACACTAATTTTATAGGTTAATATGACATGTTAGTATTGATTTAATTAACTTTGTTAGAACTTATCATTCTGTTACGATTTTCACAAAAATCAATTACTAAATAGTGTCAAAATTGGAATAAAATAGTTTTTAAAACAAATATTATATTATTAATTGTTATTTTATTCCTAAAAATCTAAGGTTCGGCCAAATGACATAGATAAGGTTATATATATTAATAATAAACAATTTGGGGTTCGTTTGGCTTCTTATAGTATGTTTATTAACCTTATAGTGTAAGAACACAAGAAGACACGGTAAAAGTAAAATTATTTAAATTAATGTTAAATCTAAATGATAAGGTTAAAATAGGAACCTAAACTTGTCTAAGTTCTATTGGATGATAGAATTTCGACCCATCCCCACCTTAGATTCGAAATAAATCAATTTGGAGCTATTTAAAACTGAACTTGACTTTATAATAAAATAATATTTTTAGTTTTTCCAAAGGAGCCCCTCACCTCCCTTATAAAAGGGCACCTCCTCCCTCTCTTCCACACACAACTTTGAGCCTTCAAGCTCGGCCAACCCCTGCGAAATTCTCTTCTCCACTTCCCTAGAAATATCCTAGAGGTTCTGGTCTTCTTCAAAGACCCATTTTAGTGCCCTAAAAGGAGGTCTCAAAGAAGCCCTTCAAAGAAGAGGAGGTCCAGACACTTACGAAGAAAATCGGACCTAAGGTAAGGGAAATATCACATCTCATTTTTATCCGAGATTGTTTATACTTTGGAATTTACTGGGGTGTATTTTATCATCCACATCCATGTTTCCTCAATATGTAATATTATTTCCATCCACCTACAATTGTTTAATTCCAATTTTACCCTTCGGTGATTTTTTAGTAAAAGATATGAAAGGAATCTTTTGTCGTTTTTCGTACGAGGTACTTTTTTGACTTTTTCGACAAAAGTACGAGAAGAATGTTTTTTTTAACTTATACGACATGAATGGATTTTTAAAACATTTTTTCCAAGAAGATTCCTTTAAAAGTTTTCAAGTTTATTTTTAATCAACTTCTTTTAGTTTTGAATTGTATGACAAGTTATGAAAGGAAAAGTGTTTTTGAAGTAGAAAGGATATTTTCTTCAAGAATGGAGTTCAAGAGTTTTATCAAAATTATTTTCCATCTAAGATAATATAGGGTTCTGTTTCTATCCCTATTATTACATGGATTTGATCATGTTGTGATGGAATTATTTTTATGAATTCCTTTATCTTATATGAATTGTTTTATGATGTCATGATGTTTAAGATTCCCATTTGTATTACATGGTTTATGCTATGATGTATGGTTTATGATTTTGTGGAACACATAAAACTGGTATCATTATGAGATGGGTGGGACCTATATCTCCCTCCAATGCATTGGGTAAAGATTTTATATATCATGAGATAGACATGGCTGGAATGGTAGTTTATACCGGTTCAGTGAAACAGGACTGAAACGAGGGTGACTCGGTTCAGAAAGGGACTTTGTCCACTAAGATAGTCTTGGCAATGAGTCTTGACTAATAAGAAATGATTCTCTATGATTATGTGTGTATGCCACAAAGTTTCATGTTTTAAGTTATGATTATTGTGATTACATTTCACTGCCATGATTTATCCCATGTTATGAAATTATGCTCTCTTTTGCAGGTTAAGATTTCCAAAATGTTATGTTCTTATGATTATGATGTGATTGATATTTCTTTTGTTTACCCTTAATGAGCATTTGAGCTCACCCTTTTATGTTTTCTTTTCCCCAGGATATAAATAAAGGTTTTAGGTAAAAAAAAAGGAAGATCTTTATGGGAGATGTTGATGATCTTTCACCACGATTAAAAGATTATATTCCGAGTTTCCAAAGACACTAAACTATTACGATCCTTGTGTGTGTGTTTTTGTTATGTACTAAGTATTCCGCAAAAGTAATGTAATGTCCATGTACGTCAAGATACGGGTCTCTACAGTTGGTATCAGAGGAAAAGTTTAGTCAACCTTTGGAAACTAGGATGCGAAAACGTTAGTGAGATCCCTAGAAATATTTCTAAGGTATGTCTAGGGATTTCCCTAAGGATAAGTATACGTATAGGATATAGTCCTAGAACTATGGTAATGATATTAGATTATACCAAAGATGTTAGATATTGAAGTTACTCCCCCTTTATTATGATTTTTTCCTCTCACACTATTCTTTTTGGGTTTTAGAAAATGGCTGGAAACAAGATGATTCACGATAATGGAGGATATGATGGACAATGGAATGATATTCTTCATGAGAAACCAAATGAAATGGGATTTGGAAGTCCAAACATAATTATTATGCCAAATCAGAAATCTCATAATATGATCAATAAAGTAAAATTTGGTAAGTTTCCTAACTCGGCTAATAAGAGAAAGATGGAGTTTCAGGATGATCATAGAGGAAAAAAAGTTCAATTTCCCCTATGTAAATCATGTTGGAAGAGGCATCAAGGAGAATGTTTCAAATGAACTGGAAGATGCTTTGGGTGTGGAAAAGAAGGACACAAAGCCAGTAAGTGTAAGTGAAAAGGTTCAGTTAACACCAGGGATGAGGATAATGGTATTGCTACGACATCAGCAATGGTTAAATGTTTTAAATGTGGAATGTACGGGCATTATGCAAACCAATGCCCTAAGGGAAAGTCTCATGAAGAGAATCAGTATGGTCGTATGGGTAGTATTTATGTGGATGATGATGAAGAGACTACAAATGATATGTGAGATGAAAGAATTGTTGAAGCTTGGTCAATGGTTTAAGAATGTAGTGGAATGATTACATGTTTATCATGTGTAATGTTGTATAAGTAATATCATGCTACTATGGAATAAAGAGACATCTATGGATTGTTACACTGTTGTCTTTCCTTGAGTTTTGAAAGTGTATGATTAATGTTACCAGTATCCATGAAAGGTTATTCAGATATTTTTGGAATGTAGATGATATGCGCATAATGAAGGGATAAGGAGAAAATTAAATGTTTGATAGTATTCATGAGCTCATGAATAATATAAGGAGAAGGTTATATCATGGTTTGAGTATATAGAATTTTTTGATTTTGGTATGTGGAAAGAGTTAACTTTTGATAACATTCATGTTTTCACTAAGGTTTAATGGGTATTCAATTTTCAAGAGAATACATCATTAAGGTATTCACATGATTGGAATGTGACCAACAAGATATATGGGGGATAAATGATGGTATTGACATGCTTGGTTGACGACATTTCAAGTTATCATTTTCTTTATACTATGAGCTTGGACCGAAGTATTTTAGATAAGCCTAAAGATTAGAATGGATTATGTTGGACATAAGTTAGGATAAAACATTTTTTTTCAATATTATTGATGGGATGTTATAGTAATATAGCTTTAGAAAAAGGACAACCTGCAGGACGGGCGACAGCCCATCGCGTCGGACAGGGCTGTGGGAATTGAACCCACAACCGTAGTGTGACTGGCCTTTATCGCCTACCACTGGCCTACAGGAAGTCCCTGTTTAGTAGAAACTAGTTTTATTTTATTAAGTGGTATGATATATGAAGTATAAGTTCATTTTTGGAACCATATACGATTAACCATAAGATGGACTTATAACTTTTGCTAACCTTTTGTTTGAAAGAGATGGAATGACCCATCATTCTATCACATGATCTGCTAACACATCACGAATGACAAATTCAACTTCATTTTTTTAAGAGATGAAGTGGAAATTGTCCAAAGAATGACAAACGGTGAGACTATACCAAAATCACGAAAGTATTTCTTCTAATTCCAATTTCATCAACTTTAGGGAAATGATCTTGAAAACCAAAAATGTTGTCTTAGTGCTCTTATATCTGATGAATCAGATGGTACCTTAGATCGTCACAAATTTATGGCTTTGTGATTGCTATCTTTTCCATAGCCATGTTCTCTACCACTCTCCATCAGAACATGATGGTTAGATTTCTCTTCCATATCCATATTTTCACCTATGTGGAAACCCAGTGATTAGTTTATTTGGGTAACCGTTACGTTTCATACTTTTGTTTTTAAAGATTGGTTTGGGTATTCCTTTTTACGATGTGGGTTTCTATTAATGAAACTTTCGAATAGTAAACCATTTATAACCCCAACGAATTTCAAGGACGAAATTCATTTTAAGGGGGCTAGAATGTAACACCCCGAGATTTTATGAAAAATATTCTTTTAATTTCATTAATTTCTTGTGTTTTATTCTACACCAAGATTACCTTGCGCTATACGCAACACCGTATTAGCTTGTAGTATACACAACACTATTCTTGGATCGTGTTACACACAATTTTGATAATAGTTATTCTACGCAACATTGAGTATATATATATTCAATGTATAAATGAAATATGGTTGGATTATGTTATACGAAACAATGAAGGATTCTTTCACAACACGCAACCCTGACTTGGCTTGCATTACACGCAATCGCGACCTTCCTCGATAGCGTGTGTTGTGCGCAATACTGGGTTTTAAAAAACAACGATATATTATTATAATATTGTCATTAACTAGCCGTTATGAATAGTGTTAACTAAATTTTGAATTTTATAACATTATTATTCATCTTACACATTTCTATAACATGGTATAAGAACAAAATTAATTTTTCGGGTAAAATAAGTATTTTTCAAAAAATGCAGTTTTGCCGCTTTTTGATGGCGCACCCACTTTAAATCTAGTTTTTGACATGTATATATGTTCAATTTGACAAAATAAAATTCTTATTTTGAATCAGGATATAAAAATTTACATTAGATAAAGTTTTGATATTTTTCCGATAACTTTCATATTTTAATGAATAGTAAAACACGCTATATTTTAATTAAAAACAACTTTTTTTCATCGTAATATCTTATGTGGTTAAATTATAATATTTAATGGTTTTAAAGTATAAATAGAATATATTTTTACCATTTAATATAATGTATGTCATTAGCATTGATTTTACCTTGAATTCGTAGGTTAAATCAATTCAATATTTTGCAATGTTTTAAAGAAAAACCTGTTTTCTTTCGACAACGGGATTAATTTTAATTTAATTTCTGCATCTTTTGTGTATTGAATTTGGAAAAATGGATTCCATATTTGGAATCAGTGGGTCCAAATTATGTTAATAATCTACTTTTTATTTTTGGGAATTATGAATAGTAACTACGGTAAATTTTATTTACCATAGTTAAAGGTAAATCGGGTAATCAAGGGTAAATATAATATTTTAAAATTACCCTAAAAAATGTAAAAATCCTATTGTATGACTAAAATTCGACCCATATAACCTAAGGGTCAGATTAGATTCATTTAATTAAATTTTTTCAATGAAAATAATTTAATTATTATTAAAACCAAAGAATGTGACAACATGTCACTTTCTTAAATTATATAAGTATAATAATTTTAATCTAGTGATAAAATTCATGAAACTTCGAACATGAATAGTCTCCAGAAAGCTAATACAATTATCTACATCATAGTAATTTATTTAGAATTTTTATGGATTAAATAATTATCATTTATTATGACACAAAGATGATGCAGTAATTATCTTATTAATGAAATGTTGACATAATTGATGTTATAAATACCCAAATAAATGTAATTTGAGACTTTTTATGAATTCAACTAATTTTCTAGGTTAATATGACATGTTATTATTGATTTAATTAACTTTTTTAGAACTTATCATTCTGTTATGATTTTCAAAAAAATCAATTACTAAATAGTGTCAAAATTGACATAAAATAGTTTTTAAAACAAATATTATATTATTAATTGTTATTTTATTCCTAAAAATCTAATGTTCGGACAAATGACTTAGATAAGGTTATATATATTAATAATAAACAATTTGGGGTTCTTTTGGCTTCTTATAGTAAGTTTATTAACCTTATAGTGTAAGAACACAAGAAGACACGGTAAAAGTAAAATTATTTAACTTAATGTTAAATCTAAATGATAAGGTTAAAATAGGAACCTAAAATTGTCTAAATTCTATTGGATGAGAGGTTTTCGACCCATCCCCACCTTATCCTCGAAATAAATCAATTTGGAGCTATTGAAAACTGAACTTGACTTTATAATAAAATAATATTTTTAGTTATTTCGAAGGTGCCCCTCTCCTCCCTTATAAAAGGGCACCTCATCCCTCTCTTCCTCACACAACTTTGAGCCTTCAAGCTCGGTCAACCCCTGCCAAATTCTCTTCTCCAATTCCCTAGAAACATCCTAGAGGTTCTGGTATTCCTCAAAGACCAATTTTAGTGCCCTAAGAGGAGGTCTCAAAGAGACGCTTCAAAGAAGAGGTAATTTCCGTTACCGATTCTTTCATATTTATTTCTTCTTCCACTTCTTCTTCTTAGGTTGTTTCATTATGAAGTAATAACATAAGTATCACTCGTATACTGATATGTTATTATAAGTATGAAACAATCCTATTTCACCATCTATCCATCCTACAGAAAATGAAATCACCGTGCGTGCGTACGTACGGAATACCGTCTCCACGCCGTGGTGAAATCTATTTTCCACCACCACCTTACTTGGATGGGTATAATGGTGTAAATAATAACTATGTATTATTATTTTAAAGTGGTATTGATTCTGAAATAGTATACATACACTCCAATACAGTCCCACGATCATGAGAATGATATCATTGCTCGTGCGTACGTACGGACTACCGTCTCCACGACGCGATGAGATTCATTCTCCACTTTAAACCATTCATGAATGATTATAAAGTATAAATAATAAGTAATCATGAAATATTTGACAAAATAATGATACTGTATTTATGTGTATATATATGAATTTGATCTACTTAATTCCGTTCAACTCAATAAGGAAACAAAAACAGCGTTCATGCGTACGTACGGCCTACCGTCTCCATGAACGGTGTATTTCTTTCCATTTACTGATTTATTATATATATGTATATTCTGAATATATATATACATATAAATCATGTTTTATATTCTGTAATTAAGTAATCATGATCTAAGTAATCATATGAATAATTACAAGAAAAAACACGGACGACAAATGAAACAATTTTACCCAAAATGCTCTTTAACATGGAATTTACAAAAGAACAGGTAATATAAAGTGATAAGTGAACCATATATGATATCATAACAATGAATATGATTCTATAATAAGTCAATGACATTATTTAAATCATTATACAGGAGTTTCGGACACTTACGAAGCAAATCGGACCTAAGGTAAGGAAAATATCACAATCTCATTTTTATCCGAGATTGTTTATACTTTAGTATTTACTGGGGTGTATTTTATCATCCACATCCATGTTTCCTCAATATGTAATATTATTTCCATTCACCTACAATTGTTTAAATCCCATTTTACCCTTCGGTGAGT
Organism: Viscum album; assembly: GCA_963277665.1. Lineage (NCBI taxonomy): Eukaryota > Viridiplantae > Streptophyta > Magnoliopsida > Santalales > Viscaceae > Viscum > Viscum album. Next base: position 925,327,445 of record OY728120.1, read on the forward strand.
TTTTAGTAAAAGATATGAAAGGAATCTTTTGTCGTTTTTCGTACGAGGTACTTTTTTGACTTTTTCTGACAAAAGTACGAGAAGAATGTTTTTTTTAAACTTATACGGCATGAATGGATTTTTAAAAAATTATTTCCAAGAATCTTCCTTTACAAGTTTTCAAGTTTATTTTTAATCAACTTATTTTAGTTTAAAGTCGTATGACATGTTAAGAAAGGAAAACTGTTTTTGAAGAAGAAAGGATATTTTACTCAAGAATGGAGTTCAAGTGTTTTATCAAAATTATTTTCCATCTAAGATAATAAAGGGTTCTGTTTTTATCCCTATTATTACATTTATTTTATCATGTTGTGATGGAATTATTTTTAGGAATTCCTTTATCTTATATGAATTGTTTTATGATGACCTGATGTTTAAGATTCCCATTTGTATTACATGGGTTATGCAATGATGTATGATTTATGATTTTGTGGCACACATAAGAATGGTATCATTATGAGATGGGTGGGACCTATATCTCCCTCCAATGCATTGGGTAAAGATTTTATATCTCATGAGATAGGCATGGCTGGAACGGTAGGTTATACCGGTTCAGTGAAACAGGACTGAAACGAGGGTGACTCGGTTCAGAAAGGGACTTTGTCCACTAAGATAGTCTTGGCAATGAGTATTGACTAACAAGAAATGATTCTATATGATTATGTGTGTATGCCACAAAGTTTCATGTTTTCAGTTATGATTATTTTGATTACATTTCACTGCCATGATTTATCCCATGTTATGAAATTATGCTCTCTTTTTCAGGTTAAGATTTCCAAAATGTTATGTTCTTATGAATATGATGTGATTGATATTTCTTTTGTTTACCCTTACTGTACATTTGAGCTCACCCTTTTATGTTTTCTTTTCCCCAAGATATAAATAAAGGTTTTACGTAAAAAAAGGAAGATCTTTATGGGAGATGTTGAAGATCTTTCACCACGATTAGAAGATTATATTCTGAGTTTCCAAAGACACTAAACTATTACGATCCTTGTGTGTGTGTTTTTGTTATGTACTAAGTATTCCGCAAAAGTAATTTAATGTCCATGTACGTACATTGAGGGTGATCTCAAATTCTCAGTAAGGGTAAACAAAAGAAATATCAATCACATCATATACATAAGTACATATCTTTTGGAAATCTTAACCTGTAAAAGAGATCATAATTTCATAACCTCGGATAACTCATGGCAGTGAAATGTAATCACAATAATCATAACTTAAAACATTAAACTTTGTGACATAAACACATAATCATAAAGAATCATATCTTATTAGTCAAGACTCATTGCCAAGACTATCTTAGTGGACAAAGTCCCTTTCTGAACCGAGTCACCCTCGTTTCAGTCCTGTTTCACTGAACCGGTATAACCTACCATTCCAGCCATGTCTATCTCATGAGATATAAAATCTTTACCCAATTCATTGGAGGGAGATATAGGTCCCACCAATCTCATAATGATACCATTCTTATGTGTGCCACAAAATCATAAACCATACATCATAGCATAACCCATGTAATAAAAATAGGAATCTTAAACATCATGACATCATAAAACAATTCATATAGGATAAAGGAATTCAAAAAAATATTTCCATCACAACATAATCAAATCCATGTAATAATAGGGATAGAAACAGAACCCTATATTATCTTAGATGGAAAATAATTTTGATAAAACTCTTGAACTCCATTCTTGAGGAAAATATCCTTTCTACTTCAAAAACACTTTTCCTTTCATAACTTGTCATACAATTCAAAACTAAAAGAAGTTGATTAAAAATAAACTTGAAAGCTTTTAAAGGAATCTTCTTGGAATTTTTTTTTTAAAAATCCATTCAAGCCGTATAAGTTAAAAAAACATTCTTCTCGTACTTTTGTCGGAAAAGTCAAAAAAATACCTCGTACGAAAGACGACAAAAGATTCCTTTCATGTCTTTTACTAAAAACTCACCGAAGGGTAAAATTGGATTTAAAAAATTGTAGGTGGATGGAAATAATATTACATATTGAGGAAACATGGATGTGGATGATAAAATACACCCCAGTAAATTCCAAAGTATAAACAATCTCGGATAAAAATGAGATTGTGATATTTCCCTTACCTTAGGTCTGATTTGCTTCGTAAGTGTCCGAACCTCCTGTATAATGATTTAAATAATGTCATTGACTTATTACAGAATCATATTCATTGTTATTATATCATATATGGTTCACTTATGGCTTTATATTACCCGTTCTTTTGTAAATTCTTGTTAAAGTAGCGTTTTGGGTAAAATCGTCTCATTTGTCGTTCGTGTTTTAACTTGTATTTATTCATATGATTACTTAGATCATTATTACTTAATTATAGAATATAAAACATGATTTATATATAATATATATTCAGAATATACATATATATAATGGATCGATAAATGGAAAGAAATACACCATTCATGGAGATGGTAGGCCGTACGTACGCATGAACGCTGTTTTCTTTTCGTTATTGAATTGAGTGGAATTAAGTAGATGACATACATATATATACAAATAAGTCCAGTAGCTTTATAATGTCATATATTTCATGATTACTTATTATATATACTTTATAATCATTCATGAATGGTTAAAGTGGAGAATGAATCTCATCGCGTCGTGGAGACGGTAGTCCGTACGTACGCACGAGCGATGATATCGTTCTCATGATCGTGGGACTGTATTGGAGTGTATGTATACTATTTCAGAATCAATATCACTTTAAAATAATAATATATAGTTATTATTTACACCATTATACCCATCCAAGTAAGGTGGTGGTGGAAAATAGATTTCACCACGGCGTGGAGACGGTATTCCGTACGTACGCACGCGCGGTGATTTCGTTTTCCGTAGGATGGATAGATGGTGAAATAGGATTGTTTCATACTTATAATAACATATCAGTATATGAGTTACACTGATGTTATTACTTCATAATGAAACAACGTAAGAAGAATAAGTGGAAGAAGAAATAAAGGTGAAAGAATCGGTAATGAAAATTACCTCTTCTTTGAAGTGCTTCTTTGAGACCTCCTTTTAGGGCACTAAAATGGGTCTTTGAAGAAGACCAGAAACTCTAGGATGTTTATAGAGAAGTGGAGAAGATAATTTGGCAGGGTTTGTCCGAGCTTGAAGGCTTAAAGTTGTGTGAGGAAAAGAGGGAGGAGGTGCCCTTTTATAAGGGAGGAGAGGGGCTCCTTTGGAAAAACAAAAAATATTATTTTATTATAAAGTCAAGTTCGGTTTTAAATAGCTCCAAATTGATTTATTTCTAGGCTAAGGTGGGGATGGGTCCAAATCCTCTCATCCAATAGAATTTATACAAGTTTAGGTTCCTATTTTAACCTTATCATTTAGATTTGACATTAAGTTAAATAATTTTACTTTTACCGTGTCTTCTTGTGTTCTTACACTATAAGGTTAATAAACTTACTATAAGAATCCAAACGAACCCCAAATTGTTTATTATTAATATATATAACATTATCTAAGTCATTTGGCCGATATTTAGATTTTTAGGAATAAAATAACAATTAATAATATAATATTTTTTTTTAAAATTATTTTATGTCAATTTTGACACTATTTAGTAATTGATTTTTGTGAAACTCATAACAGAATGATAAGTTCGAAAAAAGTTAATTAAATCAATACTAACATGTCATATTAACCTATAAAATTATTGTAAATCATAAAAAGTCTCAAATTATATTTATTTGGGTATTTATAATATCAATTATTGAAATTTTTCACTATTATGGTAATTACTGCATCATCATTATGTCATAAATAATTTAATTTATTTAATGTCTAAAAATTATAAATAAAATATCATTATGTAGGAAATATTTTTATCTTTCTAATGAGTATTTATATTCGAATTTATCTTATGTATAACCCTATATTAAAAATGTTTTAGTAAATAAACTTTGATTTTAACTCTTTTAACCCTTCTTTAAATAAATTAATAATAAATGTCCTAATCTAATCCAAGTGGGCCTAAATGGTCATATTTTATTCCTAAATTTGTTTTTGGTTGAAGTACACTTGTCTAATAGAATTAGGACATGTGTTAGGGTAATAATATCATTTCTACTCTTAATTACCCTATTTGCTTTTAACCGTGGTAAAAAAAAGTAAAAAGTTACTATTCACCAAAAAATTATTTTCATCTCATTGAACCACATTTTACTTACTGACATCAACCTTGTCTCTCAGAATTTTGAAATTCCACTCACAGAAGCGGTAAAATTATGTTTTATGAACAATTCAGTTTTTTCAACTACCACTTAGTGGTTTCACTATTCATCAAAAATTGAAAGTTTTCAGAAAAATACCAAAAATTAGGCCTAAGCTATATTTGATATTATGAACTCAAAAATGATGTCTATTTTACCAAATTAAAAATATATCAGTTGCATTAACTAATTTAAAAATTAATTCCCGTCGTCAAAACAAATAGCGTGTTTTTAAGAGATAATAACTATCAAAAGATTGAAACTTGTTTATAATTGGTTTAAATGTAGAATTACATCCAATGACCAACATTGTATTAAATTGTAAAAATATATTCTAAATATACTTTAAAACCACTCAAATTAACAATTTATCACTATTAATTATTTCGATTAAAAAAGTTTTTTTTAATTAAAATTTAGTAATTTTCACTATTCATCAGAATATGAAAGTTATCCGAAAAGTACCAAAATTTCACCTTAGGCTAAATTCGATACTCCGAATCCAAAAATGAAGTCCATTTTGAGAGATAAAATTTCTAAAATTTTAAAAGGTGGTTATTACTATTCATAACGGCTAGTTTTAATAATATTTTAATAGCATATCGTTGTTTAGTGAAACTCGGTATTGCGTACTACACACGCTATCGAGGAAGGTCGTGATTGCGTGTAATACAAGTCAAGTCAATGATGCGTGTTGAGCAAGCTCTTTTTGGTGTAGCGTACAACACTAGACATTAACGAAATTAAAAAGAATATTTTTCATAAAATCTCGGGGTGTTACATTCTACCCCCCTTAAAATGAATTTCGCCCTCGAAATTCGTCGGGGTTATAAATGGTTTACTACTTGAAAGTTTATTTAATAGAAAACCACATCGTGAAAAGGAATACCAAAACCAATCTTTAAAAACAAAAGTATGAAACGTAACGGTTACCCAAATAAACTAATCATTGGGTTTCCACATAGGTGAAAATATGGATATGGAAGAAAAATATGACCATCATGTTCTGATGGAGAGTGGTAGAGAACATGGCTATGGAAAAGCCAAAAATCACAAATCCATAAATTTGTGACGATCTAAGGTACCATCTGATTAATCAGAAATAAGAGCACTAGGACAACATTTTTGGTTTTCAAGATCGTTTCCCTAAAGTTGAAGAATTTGAATTAGAATAAATACTTACTTTATTTTGGTACAATCTCACTGTTGTTCGTGCCTTAAACAATTTCTACTTCATCTCTTAAATAAATGAAGTTGAATTTGTTATTCGTGAAGTGTTAGAAGATCATGTGATAGAATGACGGGTCATTCCATCTCTTTCAAACAAAAGGTTAGCAAAAGTTATAAGTCCATCTTATGGTTAATCGTATATGGTTCCAAAAATGAACTTATACTTCATATATCATATCTCTTAATAAAATAAAAGTAGTTTATACTAACCAGGGACTTCCTGTAGTCCAGTGGTAGGTGATAAAGGCCAGTCGCACTTCGGTTGTGGGTTCGATTCCCACGGCCTTGTTCGACGTGATGGGTTGTCGCATGTCCTACAGGTTGTCCTTTTTCTAAAACTGTATTACTATAACATCCCATCAATAATATCGAAAAACAAACAATACTAACTTATGTCCAACATAATCCATTCCAATATTTAGGCTTATCCATAATACTATAGTCCACTCTCAGAGATTTAATACCATCGTTGATCCCCATATATCATAAGATATATCTTATTGGTGACATTCCAAACATTCAAAGGCCTTAATCATGTACTCTCTTGAAGACCCATTGAACCTTATTGAAAACATGAGTTCTGTTAAAAGTTAACTCTTTCCACATACCAAAATCCTAAAAATTCTATATACTCAAACCATGATATCACTTAGTCCTTATATCAATCATGAGCTCATGAATACTGTCAAACATTTCATTTTCTCCTTATCCCTTCATTATGCGCATATCATCTACTTTCCAAAATATTTGAATCACTTTTCATGGTTACCGGTACCTTAAAATTATTGAAAACCACAATAGACCAATACATAAATATTTCAATACACCATAAAAGTACCTCAACAATCATTATTCTTGAATACCAATACATAAACACTTCAGTCCATCCACTTCAATGATTGTCCTGGAATAAGTCCTTCCTTGATTTAGAAGTAACTTTTTAGGTCAGGGCATTGAGTTGGGTAATGCCCATGTTCTCCGTAAATAAGACATTGAACTCCATAATAGTCTGTCACTCTATGACCCTTTTCTCCACACAGATAACATCGGTCCCTCCATTTGAGGTATTCATCAAGGTTCTTCTTCCCTTCTTTAGAAATCTCAATCTTCCTTTCTTTATGCTCCTCAACATGCGAACATGAATAATAGTTTATCTTCCTCTTCTTTGATGAATTAGGCATACCACTAAATTTCACCTTGTTAATCATATATCTCGATGACTGATTCGGCATAATCACAATATCTTTCTCTCTAGGAATTACACAATTTTGTTGCTCATAGTCACCAATTTTTTCATTGGATTCAATGTTAACCGAATTCCTTCTGGTTCCCTCCATTAACTAAAACACAAAAAAAAATCTTGTGAGAGGAAAAAATCATGCTAGAGAAAACAACATAGTAAAGGGGGAGTACCCTCAATATCTAACATCTTAGGTTAAATTCTAAGATTGTTACTGTAGTTCTAGGACTATATCCTATATGTATACTTATCCTTAGGGACATCCCTAGACATACCTTAGAAATATCTCTAGGGATCTCACTAACGTTCTCACATCCTAGTTTCCAAAGGATGACTAAACCTTTCCTCTGATACCAACTGTAGAGACCCGTATCTTGACATACATTGACATTACATTACATTTTCGGAATACTTAGTACATAACAAAAACACACACACAAGGATCGTAATAGTTTAGTGTCTTTGGAAACTCGGAATATTATCTTCTAATCCTGGTGAAAGATCTTCCACATCTCCGGTAAAGATCTTCTTTTTTTTATACCTAAAACCTTTCTTTATATCCTGGGGAAAATAAAACATAAAAGGGTGAGCTCAAATGCTTAGTAAGGGTAAACAAAAGAAATATCAATCACATCATATACATAAGGACATAACTTTTGGAAATCTTAACCTGTAAAAGAGATCATAATTTCATAACCTGGGATAACTCATGGCAGTGAAATGTAATCACAATAATCATAACTTAAAACATTAAACTTTGTGTCATACACACATAATCATAAAGAATCATATCTTATTAGTCAAGACTCATTGTCAAGACTATCTTAGTGGACAAAGTCCCTTTGTGAACCGAGTCACCCTCGTTTCAGTCCTGTTTCACTGAACCGGTATAACCTACCATTCTAGCCATGTCTATCTCATGAGATATAAAATCTTTACCCAATGCATTGGAGGGATATATAGGTCCCACCCATCTCATAATGATACCATTCTTATGAGTGCCACAAAATCATAAACCATACATCATAGCATAACCCATGTAATAAAAATGGGAATCTTAAACATCATGACATCATAAAACAATTCATAGAGGATAAAGGAATTCATAAAAATATTTCCATCAAAACATAATAAAATCCATGTAATAATATGGATAGAAACAGAACCCTATATTATCTTAGATTGAAAATAATTTTGATAAAACTCTTGTACTCCATTCTTAAGGAAAATATCCTTTCTACTTCAAAAAACACTTTTCCTTTCATAACTTGTCATACAATTCAAAACTAAAAGAAGTTGATTAAAAATAAACTTTAAAACATTTAAATGAATCTTCTTGGAAAAAATGTTTTAAAAATCCATTCATGCCGTATAAGTAAAAAAAAACATTCTTCTCGTACTTTTTTCGGAAAAGTCAAAAAAGTACCTCGTACGAAAAACGACAAAAGATTCCTTTCATATCTTTTACTAAAAACTCACCGAAGGGTAAAATTGGATTTAAACAATTTTAGGTGGATGGAAATAATATTACATATTTAGGAAACATGGATGTCGATGATAAAATACACCCCAGTAAATTCCAAAGTATAAACAATCTCGGATAAAAATGAGATTGTGATATTTCCCTTACCTTAGGTCCGATTTGCTTTGTAAGTGTCCGAACCTCCTATATAATGATTTAAATAATGTTATTGACTTATTACAGAATCATATTCATTGTTATTATATCATATATGGTTCACTTATGACTTTATATTACCCGTTCTTTTGTAAATTCTTGTTAAAGTAGCGTTTTGGGTAAAATCTTCTCATTTGTCGTCCGTGTTTTAACTTGTAATTATTCATATGATTACTTAGATAATTATTACTTAATTATAGAATACAAAACATGATTTATATATAATATATATTCATAATATACATATATATAATGGATTGATAAATGGAAAGAAAGACACCGTTCATGGAGACGGTAGGCCGTACGTACGCATGAACGTTGTTTTCTTTTCATTATTGAATTTAGTGGAATTAAGTAGATGACATACATATACATATACATAAGTCCAGTATCATTATTATTTCATATATTTCATGATTACTTATTATATATACATTATAATCATTCATGAATGGTTAAAGTGGAGAATGAATCTCATCACGTCGTGGAGACGGTAGTCCGTACGTACGCACGAGCGATGATATCGTTCTCATGATTGTGGGACTGTATTGGAGTGTATGTATACTGTTTCAGAGTCAATATCACTTTAAAATAATAATATATAGTTATTATTTACACCATTATACCCATCCAAGTAAGGTGGTGGTGGAAAATAGATTTCACCACGGCATGGAGACGGTATTCCGTACGTACACACGCGCGGTGATTTCGTTTTCCGTAGGATGGATAGATAGTGAAATAGGATTGTTTCATACTTATAATAACATATCAGTATATGAGTTACACTTATGTTATTACTTCATAATTAAACAACCTATGAAGAAGAAGTGGAAGAAGAAATAAAGGTGAAAGAATCGATAACGGAAATTACCTCTTCTTTGAAGTGCTTCTTTAAGACCTCCTTTTAGGGAACTAAAATGGGTCTTTGAAGAAGACCAGAACCTCTAGGATGTTTCTAGGGAAGTGAAGAAGATAATTTTGGCAGGGGTTGGCCGAGCTTGAAGGCTCAAAGTTGTGTGAGGAAGAGAGGGAGGAGGTGCCCTTTTATAAGGGAGGAGAGGGGCTCCTTTGGAAAAACTAAAAATATTATTTTATTATAAAGTAAAGTTCGGTTTTAAATAGCTCCAAATTGATTTATTTCGAGGATAAGGTGGGGATGGGTCTAAATAATCTCATCCAATAGAATTTAGACAAGTTTATATTCCTATTTTAACCTTATCATTTAGATTTAACATTAAGTTAAATAATTTTACTTTTACCGTGTCTTCTTGTGTTCTTACACTATAAGGTTAATAAACTTACCATAAGAAGCCAAAAGAACCCCAAATTGTTTATTATTAATATATATAACCTTATCTCAGTCATTTGGCCGAACCTTAGATTTTTAGGAATAAAATAACAATTAATAATATAATATATGTTTTAAAAACTATTTTATTTCAATTTTGACACTATTTAGTAATTGATTTTTGTGAAAATCATAACAGAATGATAAGTTCTAAAAAGGTTAATTAAATAAATAGTAACATGTCATATTAACCTATAAAATTAGTTTAAATCATAAAAAGTCTCAAATTATATTTATTTGGGTATTTATAACATCAATTATGTCAATATTTCATTAATAAGATAATTATTGCATCATCGTTGTGTCATATATAAATTAAATTATTTAATGTCTAAAAATTACAAATAAAATACCATTATGTAGAAAATCTTTGTAGCTTTCTAATGAATATTTATAGTCGAATTTATCTTATGTATAACCCCATATTAAAAATGTTTTAGTAAATAAACTTTGATTTTAACTCTTTTAACCCTTCTTTAAATAAATTAATAATAAATGTCCTAATCTAATCCAAGTGGGCCTAAATGGTCATATTTTATTACTAAGTTTGTTTTTGGTCTAATTACACTTTTCCAATAGAATTAGGACATGTGTTAGGGTAATAATAATATCATTTCTACCCTTAATTACCCTATTTACTTTTAACCGTGGTAAAAAGTAAAAAGTTACTATTCACCAAAAAATTATTTTCATTTCATTGAACCACATTTTACTTACTGACATCAACCGTGTCTCTCGGATTTTTGAAATTCCACTCACAGATGTGGTAAAATTATGTTTTATGAACAATTCAGTTTTTTTTAACTACCACTTAGTGGTTTCACTATTCATCAAAAATTGAAAGTTTTCAGAAAAATACCAAAAATTAAGCCTAAGATATATTAGATATTATGAACTCAAAAAATTATGTCTATTTTACCAAATTCAAAACATATCAGTTTCATTAAGTAATTTAAAAATTAATTCCCGTCGTCAAAACAAATAGCGTTTTCTTAAGAGATATTAACTATCAAAAGATTGACACTTGTATATGTCTGGTTTAAATGTGAAATTACATCCAATGACCAACATTGTATTAAATTGTAAAAATATATTATAAATATACTTAAAAACCACTCAAATTAAAAATTTCTCACTATTAATTATTTCGATTAAAAAAGTTGTTTTTAATTAAAATTTAGTAATTTTCACTATTCATCAGAATACGAAAGTTATCCGAAAAGTACCAAAATTTCACCTTAGGCTAAATTCGATACTCCAAATCCAAAAATGAAGTCCATTTTGAGAGATAAAATTTCTAAAATTTTAAAAGGTCGTTATTAATATTCATAACGGCTAGTTTTAATAATATTTTAACAGCATATCGTTGTTTAGTGAAACTCGGTATTGTGTACTACACACGCTATCGAGGAAGGTCGTGATTGCATGTAATACAAGGCAAGTCAAGGATGTGTGTTGTGTAATCTTCTTTTGTTGTAGCGTACAACACAAGACATTAACGAAATTAAAAAGAATATTTTTCATAAAATCTCGGGGTGTTACATTCTACCCCCCTTAAAATGAATTTCGACCTCGAAATTCGTCGGAGTTATAAATGGTTTACTACTCGAAAGTTTCTTTAATAGAAACCCACATCATAAAAAGGAATACCAAAAACAATATTTAAAAACAAAAGTATGAAACGTAACGGTTACCCAAATAAACTAATCACTGGGTTTCCACATAGGTGAAAATATGGATATGGAAGAAAAATCTAACCATCATGTTCTGATGGAGAGTAGTAGAGAACATGGATATGGAAAATCCAACAATCACAAAGACATAAATTTGTGACAATCTAAGGTACCATTTGATTCATCAGATATAAGAGCACTATGACAACATTTTTGGTTTTCATGATCGTTTCCCTAAAGTTGAAGAATTTAAATTAGAATAAATACTTACTTTATTTTGGTACAATCTCACTGTTGTTCGTGCCTTAAACAATTTCCACTTCATCTCTTAAATAAATGAAGTTGAATTTGCTATTCGTGAAGTGTTAGCAGATCATGTGATAGAATGAAGGGTCATTCCATCTGTCTCAAACAAAAGGTTAACAAAAGTTATTAAATATACATAAGTCGATCTATAGTGAGATTAATCATATATGGTTCCTAAAATGGACTTATACTTCTTATATCATACTGCTTAATATAATAAAACTAGTTTCTACTAAACAGGGACTTCTTGTAGGCCAGTGGTAGGCGATAAAGGCCAGTCGCACTTCGGTTGTGGGTTCGATTCCCACAGCCTTGCCCGATGCGATGGGCTGTCGCCCATCCTGCAGGTTGTGCTTTTTCTAAAACTACATTAATATAACATCCCATCAATAATATCGAAAAACTTATATCCTTAAACAATACTAACTTATGTCCAATATAATCCATTCCAATCTTTAGCCTTATCCATAATACTGCAGTCCACTCTCATAATATAGTGAAAATGATTACCAGAGATTTAATACCATCGTTGATCCCCATATATCCTAAGATATGTCTTTTTGGTCACATTCCAAACATTCAAAGGCCTTAATCATGTACTCTCTTGAATACCCATTGAACTTTAGTGAAAACATGAATGCAGTTAAAAGTTAAAACCTTCCACATACCAAAATCCTCAAAAATCTATATACTCAAACCATGATATCACTTAGTCCTTATATCAATCATGAGCTCATGAATACTATCAAACATTTAATTTTCTCCTTATCCCTTCATTATGTGCATATCATCTACTTTCCAAAATATTTGAATCACTTTTCATGGTTACCGGTACCTTAAAATTATTGAAAACCACAATAGACCAATACATAAATATTTCAATACACCATAAAAGTACCTCAACAATCATTATTCTTGAATACCAATACATAAACACTTCAGTCCATCCACTTCAATGATTGTCCTCGAATAAGTCCTTCCTTGATTTAGAAGTAACTTTTTAGGTCAGGGCATTGAGTTGGGTAATGCCCATGTTCTCCGAAAATAAGACATTGAACTCCATAATAGTCTGTCACTCTATGACCCTTTTCTCCACACAGATAACATCGGTCCCTCCATTTGAGGTATTCCTCAAGGTTCTTATTCCCTTCTTTAGAAATCTCAATCTTCCTTTCTTTATGCTCCTCAACATGCGAACATGAATAATAGTTTATCTTCCTCTTCTTTGATGAATTAGGCATACCACTAAATTTCACCTTGTTAATCATATATCGCGATGACTGATTCGGCATAATCACAATATCTTTCTCTCTAGGAATTACACAATTTTGTTGCTCATAGTCACCAATTGTGCGTTGTGCTATCAAGGTAGAAATGGAATTTGATGTTACATATCCATCTCATGGTTTTGACAAGAAACGAAAGATGGAGTTCAAGGAGAAATCTTAGAATAATGGTGAAAAGAATATGAATGTTTCCTTATGCACAAAGTGTGGAAAGAAGCATGGTGGAGATTGTCTTAAAGGGACTAGATAATGTTTTAAGTGTGGAAAAGAAGGTCATCGAGCAGCTGAGTGTCAAAGTAATGGAAAAAGGGTTTCTAATGATGTGAATAAAGCAAACACTGCAGAGAACGCACCACCAACACTGCAATGCTTCAAGTGCAAGGAAATGGGGCATTATGATAATAAATGCCCTAATCCAAGGGTTAGTGATGATCAACATGAGCAACCACTTAAGGCAAAGGACAAGGGGAAGTCACATGCGATCACTATTGGTGATGTTGAATATGACAACGATGTGGTGGAATGATTAAGTGTTTATGTAATGGGATTCCAAAATAATGTTGTATCATGGAGTATTGGAATATTTATGTATTGGTCTATTGTGGTTTTCAATGGTACCGGTAACCATGGAATGTGATTGAGATATTTTTGGAATGTAGATGACAAGCGCATAATGAAGGGATAAGGAGAAAATTAAATGTTTGATAGTATTCATGAGCTCATTATTGATATAAGGACTAAGTGATATCATGGTTTGAGTATATAGATTTTTGAGTATTTTGGTATGTGGAAGGTGTTAACTTTTAACTGCATTCATGTTTTCACTAAAGTTCAATGGGTATTCAAGAGAGTACATGATTAAGGCCTTTGAATGTTTGGAATGTGACCAACAAGACATATCTTAGGATATATGGGGATCAACGATGGTATTAAATCTCTGGTAATCGTTTTCACTATATTATGAGAGTGGAATGCAGTATTATGGATAAGCATAAATATTGGAATGGATTATGTTGGGAATAAGTTAGTATTGTTTAAGGATAGAAGTTTTTTGATATTATTGATGGGATGTTATAGTAATGTAGTTTTAGAAAAAGCACAACCTGCAGGACGGGCGACAGCCCATCGCGTCGGACAAGGCTGTGGGAATCGAACCCACAACCGAAGTGCGACTGGCCTTTATCGCCTACCACAAGCCTACAGGAAGTCCCTGTTTAGTAGAAACTAGTTTTATTATATTAAGCAGTATGATATATGAAGTATAAGTCCATTTTAGGAACCATATATGATTAATCCCACTATAGAATGACTTATGTATATTTAATAACTTTTTCTAACCTTTTGTTTGAGACAGATGGAATGACCCGTCATTCTATCACATGATCTGCTAACACTTCACGAATAACAAATTCAACTTCATTTATTTAAGAGATGAAGTGGAAATTGTTCAAGGCACGAACAACAGTGAGATTTTACCAAAATAACGTAAGTATTTATTCTAATTCAAATTCTTCAACTTTAGGGAAATGATCTTAAAAACCAAAAATGTTGTCCTAGTGCTCTTATATCTGATGAATCAGATGGTACCTTAGATCGTCACAAATTTATGGCTTTGTGATTACTGGATTTTCCATAGCCATGTTCTCTACCACTCTCCATCAGAACATGATGGTTAGATTTTTCTTCCATATCCATATTTTCACCTATGTGGAAACCCAGTGATTAGTTTATTTGGGTTACCGTTACGTTTCATACTTTTGTTTTTAAAGATTTTTTTTGTATTCCTTTTTACGATGTGGGTTTATATTAATGAAACTTTCGAGTAGTAAACCATTTATAACCCCGACGAATTTTGAGGGCGAAATTCATTTTAAGGGGGGTAGAATGTAACACCATGAGATTTTATGAAAAATAATTTTTTTAATTTCATTAATGTCTTGTGTTGTACGCTACACCAAAAGGAGCTTGCACAACACGCATCCTTGACTTGCCTTGCATTACACGCAATCGCGACCTTCCTCGATAGTGTGTGTAGTACGCAATAACGAGTTTCACTAAACAACAATATGCTATTAAAATATTATTAAAACTAGACGTTATGAATAGTAATAACCAATTTTTGAAATTTTGTAAATTTTATTTTTCAAAGTGGAATTCATTTTTGGATTCGTAATATCGAAATTAGCTTAGGGTGAAATTTTGGTGATTTTCGGATAACTTTCATATTTTGATGAATAGTGAAAATTACTAAATTTTAATTAAAAACAACTTTTTTCAATCGAAATAATTAACAGTGATAAATTATTAATTTTAGTGGTTTTAAAGTATATTTAGAATATATTTTTACAATTTAATACAATGTTGGTCATTGGATGTAATTTCACATTTAAACCAGACATAAACAAGTGTCAATCTTTTGATAGTTATTATCTCTTAAGAACACGCTATTTGTTTTGACGACGGGAATTAATTTTTAAATTAGTTAATGCAACTGATATGTTTTGAATTTGGTAAAATATAAATCATTTTTGAGTTCATAATATCAAATATAGCTTAGGCATAATTTTTGGTATTTTTCTGAAAACTTTCAATTTTTGATGAATAGTGAAACCACTAAGTGGTAGTTAAAAAAAACTGAATTGTTCATAAAACTTAATTTTACCGCTTCTGTGAGTGGAATTTCAAAATTCCGAGAGACACGGTTGATGTCAGTAAGTAAAATGTGGTTCAATGAGATGAAAATAATTTTTTGGTGAATAGTAACTTTTTACTTTTTTTTACCACGGTTAAAAGTAATAGGGTAATTAAGGGTAGAAATGATATTATTATTACCCTAACACATGTCCTAATTCTATTGGACAAGTGTAATTTGACCAAAAACAAACTTAGGAATAAAATATGGTCATTTAGGCCCACTTGGATTAGATTAGGACATTTATTATTAATTTATTTAAAGAAGGGTTAAAAGAGTTAAAATCAAAGTTTATTTACTAAAACATCTTTAATATGAGGTTATACATAAGATAAATTCGACTATAAATATTCATTAGAAAGATAAAGATATTTCCTACATAATTGTATTTTATTTGTAATTTTTAGACCTTAAATAAGTTAATTTATTTATGAGACAACGATGATGCAGTAATTATCGTATTAATGAAATATTGACATAATTGATGTTATAAATACCCAAATAAATATAATTTGAGACTTTTTATGAATTACACTAATTTTATAGGTTAATATGACATGTTAGTATTGATTTAATTAACTTTTTTCGAACTTATCATTCTTTTATGATTTTCACAAAAATCAATTACTAAATAGTGTCAAAATTGACATAAAATAGTTATTAAAACAAATATTATATTAGTAATTGTTATTTTATTCCTAAAAATCTAAGATTCATCCAAATGACTTATATAAGGTTATATATATTAATAATAAACAACTTGGGGTTCTTTTGGCTGCTTATAGTAAGTTTATTAACCTTATAGTATAAGAACACAAGAAGACATGGTAAAAGTAAAATTATTTAACTTAATGTTAAATCTAAATGATAAGGTTAAAATAGGAACCTAAACTTGTCAAAATTATATTGTATGAGAGGATTTCGACCCATACCCACCTTAGCCTCGAAATAAATCAATTTGGAGCTATTTAAAACCGAACTTGAATTTATAATAAAATAATATTTTTAGTTATTCCAAAGGTGCCCCTCTCCTCCCTTATAAAAGGGAACCTCCTCCCTCTCTTCCTCACACAACTTTGAGCCTTCAAGATCGGACAACCCCTTCAAAATTCTCCTCTCCACTTCCCTAGCAACATCCTAGAGGTTATTTTCTTCCTCAAAGACCAATTTTAGTGCCCTAAAAGAAGGTCTCAAAGAAGCACTTCAAAGAAGAGGTAATGTCCGTTACCGATTCTTTCATCTTTATTTCTTCTTCCACTTCTTCTTATTTAGTTGTTTCATTATTAAGTAATAAAATCAGTATCACTAATATACTCATATGTTATTATAAGTATGAAACAACCCTATTTCACCATCTATCCATCCAACGTAAAAAGAAATCACCGCGCGTGCGTACGTATGGAATACCGTCTTCACGCCGTGGTGTAATCTATTTTCCACACCACCTTACTTGGATGGGTATAATGGTGTAAATAATAACTATATATTATTATTTTAAACTGATATTGATTGTAAAATAGTATACATACACTCCAATACAGTCCCACGATCATGAGAACGATATCATCGCTCGTGCGTACGTACGGACTACCGTATCCACGACGCGATGAGATTCATTCTCCACTTTAACCATTCATGAATGATTATAAAGTATATATAATAAGTAATCATGAAATATATTAAATTATAAAGCTACTGGACTTATGTGTATATATATGTATGTAATCTACTTAATTCCACTCAATTCAATAACGAAAAGAAAACAGCGTTCATGCGTACATACGGCCTACCGTCTCCATGAACGGTGTATTTCTTTCCATTTATCGATCCATTAAATATATGTATATTCTGAATATATATTATATATAAATCATGTTTTATATTCTATAATTAAGTAATAATGATCGAAGTAATCATATGAATAATTACAAGTTAAAACACGAACGACAAATGAGACGATTTTACCCAAAACGCTACTTTAACATGAATTTACAAAAGAACAGGTAATATAAAGTCATAAGTGAACCATATATGATATAATAACAATGAATATGATTCTTTCATAAGTCAATGATATTATTTAAATCATTATACAGGAGGTTCGGACACTTACGAAGCAAATCGGACCTAATGTAAGGGAAATATCACAATCTCATTTTTATCCGAGATTGCTTATACTTTGGTATTTACTGGGGTGTATTTTATCATCCACATACATGTTTCCTAAATATGTAATGTTATTTCCATCCAAATACAATTGTTTAAATCCAATTTTACCCTTTGGTGAGTTTTTAATAAAAGATATGAAAGGAATCTTTTGTCGTTTTTCATACGAGGTACTTTTTGACTTTTCCGACAAAAGTAAGAAGAATGTTTTTTTTAACTTATACAGAATGAATGGATTTTTAAACATTATTTCCAAGAAGCTTCCTTTACAAGTTTTCAAGTTTATTTTTAGTCAACTTCTTTTAGTTATAATTTTATGACATGTTAAGAAATGAAAAGTGTTTTTGAAGTAGAAATGATATTTTCCTCAAGAATGGAGTTCAAGTGTTTTATCAAAATTATTTTCCTTCTAAGATAATAAAGGGTTCTGTTTCTATCCCTATTATTACATGGATTTGATTATGTTGTGATGGAAATATTTTTTATGAATTACTTTATCTTATATGAATTGTTTTATGATGTCATGATGTTTAAGAATCCCATTTTTATTACATGGGTTATGCTATGATGTATGGTTTATGATTTTGTGGCACACATAAGAATGGTATCATTATGAGATGGGTGGGACCTATATCTCCCTCCAATGCATTGGGTAAAGATTTTATATCTCATGAGATAGACATGGCTGGAATGGTAGGTTATACCGGTTCAGTGAAACAGGACTGAAACGAGGGTGACTCGGTTCTGAAAGGGACTTTGTCCACTAAGATAGTCTTGGCAATGAGTCTTGACTAATAAGATATGATTATTTATGATTATGTGTGTATGCCACAAAATTTAATGTTTTAATCTATGATTATTGGGATTACATTTCACTTCCATGAGTTATCCCAGGTTATGAAATTATGATCTCTTTTACAGGTTAATATTTCCAAAAGTTTTGTGCTTATGTATATGATGTGATTGATATTTCTTTTGTTTACCCTTACTGAGCATTTGAGCTCACCCTTTTATGTTTTCTTTTCACCAGGATATAAAGAAAGGTTTTAGGTATAAAAAAAATAAGATCTTTATGGGATATGTTGAAGATCTTTCACCAGGATTAGAAGATTATATTCCGAGTTTCCAAAGACACTAAACTATTACGATCCTTGTGTGTGTGTTTTTTTTATGTACTAAGTATTCCGCAAATGTAATGTATAGACCCATATCTTGACGTACATGGATATTACATTATTTTTGCGGAATACTTAGTACATAACAAAAACACACACACAAGTATCGTAATAGTTTAGTGTCTTTGGAAACTCGGAATATAATCTTCTAATCGTGGTGAAAGATCTTCAACATCTCCCATAAAGATCTTCCCTTTTTTTACCTAAAACCTTTCTTTATATCCTAGGGAAAAGAAAACATAAAAGGGTGAGCTCAAATGCTCAGTAAGGGTAAACAAAAGAAATATCAATCACATCATATTCAAAAGAACATAACATTTTGGAAATCTTAACCTGCAAAAGAGAGCATAATTTCATAACATGGGATAAATCATGGCAGTGAAATTTAATCACAATAATCATAACTTAAAACATGAAACTTTGTGTCATACACACATAATCATAGAGAATCATATCTTATTAGTCCAGACTCATTTCCAAGACTATCTTAGTGGACAAAGTCCATTTCTGAATCGAGTAACCCTCGTTTCAGTCCTGTTTCACTGAACCGGTATAACCTACCGTTCCAGCCATGTCTATCTCATGAGATATAAAATCTTTACCCAATGCATTGGAGGGAGATATAGGTCCCACCCATCTCATAATGATACCATTCTTATGTGTGCCACAAAATCATAAACCATACATCATAGCATAACCCATGTAATAAAAATGGGATTCTTAAACAACATGACATCATAAAACAATTCATATAAGATAAAGGAATTCATAAAAATATATCCATCACAACATAATCAAATCCATGTAATAATAGGGATAGAAACAGAACCCTTTATTATCATAGATGGAAAATAATTTTGATAAAACACTTGAACTCCATTCTTGAGGAAAATATCCTTTCTACTTCAAAAACATTTTCCTTTTTTAACATGTCTTGCAATTTTAAACTAAAAGAAGTTGATTAAAAATAAACTTGAAAACTTGTAAAGGAATATTCTTGGAAATAATGTTTTAAAAATCCATTCATTCCGTATAAGTTAAAAAAAACATTCTTCGTACTTTTGTCGGAAAATTCAAAAAGTACCTCATACGAAAAATGACAAAAGATTCCTTTCATATCTTTTACTAAAAACTCACCGAAGGGTAAAATTGGATATAAACTATTTTATAAGGATATAAATATTACATATTGAGGAAACATTGATGTGGATGATAAAATACACCCCAGTAAATACCAAAGTATAAACAATCTCGAATAAAAATGAGATTGTCATATTTTCCCTTACCTTAGGTCTGATTTGCTTCGTAAGTGTCCGAACCTCCTGTATAATGATTTAAATAATGTCATGGACTTATTACAGAATCATATTCATTGTTATTATATCATATATGGTTCACTTATGACTTTATATTACCCGTTCTTTTGTAAATTCATGTTAAAGTTGCGTTTTGGGTAAAATCGTCTCATTTGTCGTTCGTGTTTTAACTTGTAATTATTCATATGATTATATAGATCATTATTACTTAATTATAGAATATAAAACATGATTTATATATAATATATATTCAGAATATACATATATATAATGGATCGATAAATGGAAAGAAATACACCGTTCATGGAGACGGTAGGCCGTACGTACGCATGAACATTGTTTTCTTTTCGTTATTGAATTGAGTGGAATTAAGTAGATGACATGAATATATATACACATAAATCCAGTAGATTTATAATGCCATATATTTCATAATTATTTCTTATATATACTTTATAATCATTCTTAAATGGTTAACATGGAGAATGAATCTCATCGTGTCGTGGAGACGGTAGTCCGTATGTACACACGAGCGATGATATCATTTCCATAATTATTGAATTGAATTGGAGTGGATGATACAATATATCAGAATTAATATGATGTTATAATAACTATGTATAGTTATTATTTACACCATTATACCCATCCATGTAAGGTGGTGGTGGAAAATAGATTACACCACGGCATGGAGACGGTATTTCGTACGTACGCACGAGCGGTGATTTCTTTTTCCGTAGGATGGATAGATGGTGAAATAGGGTTGTTTCATACTTATAATAACATATAATTATATTAGTTATACTGATTTTTTTACTTGATAATGAAACAACCTAAGAAGAAGAAGTGGAAGAAGAAATAAAGATGAAAGAATTGGAAATGGAAATTACCTCTTCTTTGAAGCGCCTCTTTGAGACCTCCTCTTAGGGTACCAAAATTGGTCTTTGAGGAAGCCCATAACCTCTAGGATGTTTCTAGGGAAGTGGAGAAGAGAATTTGGCAGAGGTTGGCCGATCTTGAAGGCTCAAAGTTGTGTGAGGAAGAGAGTGAGGAGGTTCCCTTTTATAAGGGAGGAGAGTGGTACCTTTGGAATAACTAAAACTATTATTTTATTATAAAGTCAAATTCGGTTTTAAATAGCTCCAAATTGATTTATTTCAAAGCTAAAGTGGGGATGGGTCGAAATCCTCTCATCCAATATAATTTAGACAAGTTTAGGTTCCTATTTTAACCTTCTCATTTAGATTTAACATTAAGTTAAATAATTTTACTTTTACCGTGTCTTCTTGTGTTCTTACACTATAAGGTCAATAAACTTATTATAACAAGCCAAACGAACCCCAAGTTGTTTATAATTAATATATATAACCGTATCTAAGTCATTTGGCCGAACCTTATATTTTTAGGAATAAAATAACAATTACTAATATAATATTTGTTTTAAAAACTATTTTATGTCAATTTTGACACTATTTAGTAATTGATTTTTGTGAAAAATCATAACAAAATGATAAGTTCGAAAAAAGTTAATTAAATCAATACTAACATGTCATATTAACCTATAAAATTAGTGTAATTCATAAAAACTCTCAAATTATATTTATTTGGGTATTTATAACATCAATTATGTCAATATTTCATTAATAAGATAATTACTACATCATCGTTGTGTCATAAATAAATTAAATTATTTAATTTCTAAAAATTACAAATAAAATACCATTATGTAGGAAATCGTTTTATCTTTCTAATGAATATTTATAGTCTAATTTATCTTATGTATAACCCTATATTAAAAATGTTTTAGTAAATAAACTTTGATTTTAAATCTTTTAACTCTTCTTTGAATTAAATAATAATAAATGTCCTAATCTAATTCAAGTGGGCCTAAATGGTCATATTTTATTCCTAAGTATTTTTTTGGTCGAATTACACTTGTCCAATAGAATTAGGACATGTGTTAGGGTAATAATAATATCATTTTTACTCTTAATTACCCTATTTACTTTTAATCGTGGTAAAAAATAGTAAAAAGTTACTATTCACAAAAAAATTATTTTCATCTCATTGAACCACATTTTACTTACTGACATCAACCGTGTCTCTCAGATTTTTGAAATTCCACTCACAGAAGCGGTAAAATTAAGATTTATTAAAAATTCAGTTTTTTAACTACCACTTAGTGGTTTCACTATTCATCAAAAATTGAAAGTTTTCAGAAAAATGCCAAAACTTAGGCCTAAGCTATATTTGATATTATGAACTAAAAAATGATTTCTATTTTACCAAATTCAAAATATATCAGTTGCATTAATTAATTTAAAAATTAATTCCCGTCGTCAAAACAAAAGGCGTGTTTTTAAGAGATAATAACTATCAAAAGATTGACACTTGTTTATAACTGGTTTAAATGTGAAATTACATCAAATGTCCAACATTGTATTAAATGGTAAAAATATATTCTAAATATACTTTAAAACCAGTCAAATTAATAATTTATCACTATTAATTATTTCGATTGAAAAAGTTGTTTTTAATTAAAATTTAGTAATTTTCACTATTCATCAAAATATGAAAGTTATCCGAAAATCACCAAAATTTCACCCTAAGATAATTTCGATATTCCGAATCCAAAAATGAAGTCCATTTTGAAAAATAAAATTTACAAAATTTCAAAAAGTGGTTATTACTATTCATAACGACTAGTTTTAATAATATTTTAATAGCATATCGTTGTTTAGCGAAACTTGGTGTTGCGTACAACACACGCTATCGTGGAAGGTCGCAATTGCGTGTAATTCAAGCCAGGTCAGAGATGTGTGTTGTGAAGGCTCCTTTTGATGTAGCATATAACACAAGACATTAATGAAATTAAAAGGAATATTTTTCATAAAATCTCGGGGTGTTACATTCTACCCCCCTTAAAATGAATATCGCCCTCGAAATTCATCGGGGTTATAAATGGTTTACTATTCGAAAGTTTCTTTAATCGAAACCCACATCGTAAAAAGGAATACCAAAACCAATCTTTAAAAACAAAAGTATGAAACGTAACGGTTACCCAAATAAACTAATCACTGGGTTTCCACGTAGGTGAAAATATGGATATGGAAGAGAAATCTAACCATCATTTCTGATAGAGAGTGGTAGAGAACATGGCTATGGAAAAGCCAGCAAACACAAAGCCATAAATTTGTGACGATCTATGGTACCATATGCTTCATCAGATATAAGAGGACTGGGAAAACATTTTTGGTTTTCAAGATCCTTTCCCTAAAGTTGAAGAATTTGAATTAGAATAAATACTAACTTTATTTTGGTACAATATCACTGTTGTTCGTTCCTTGAACAATTTCCACTTCATATCTTAAATAAATGAAGTTGAATTTGTAATTCGTGAAGTGTTAGCAGATCATGTGATAGAATGATGGGTCATTCCATCTATCTCAAACAAAAGGTTAGCAAAAGTTATTAAATATACATAAGTCATTCTATAGTGAGATTAATCATATATGGTTCCTAAAATGGACTTATACTTCATATATCATATTGATTAATATAATAAAACTAGTTTCTACTAAACAGGGACTTCCTGTAGGCCAGTGGTAGGCGATAAAGTTCAGTCGCACTTCGGTTGTGGGTTCGATTCCCACAGCCTTGTCCGACGCGATGGGTTGTCGCCCGTCCTGCAGGTTGTCCTTTTTCTAAAACTACATTACTATAACATCCCATAAATAATATAGAAAAACTTCTATCCTTAAACAATACTAACTTATGTCCAACATAATCCATTCCAATCTTTAGGCTTATCCATAATACTGCAGTCCACTCTCATAATATAGTGAAAACGATTACCAGAGATTTAATACCATCGTTGATCCCCATATATCCTAAGATATGTCTTTTTGGTCACATTCCAAACATTCAAAGGCCTTAATCATGTACTCTCTTGAATACCCATTGAACTTTAGTGAAAACATGAATGCAGTTAAAAGTTAAAACCTTCCACATACCAAAATCCTCAAAAATCTATATACTCAAACCATGATATCACTTAGTCCTTATATCAATCATGAGCTCATGAATACTATCAAACATTTAATTTTCTCCTTATCCCTTCATTATGTGCATATCATCTACTTTCCAAAATATTTGAATCACTTTTCATGGTTACTGGTACCATTGAAAACAACAATAGACCAATACATAAATATTCCAATACTCCATGATACAACATTATTTTGGAATCCCATTACATAAACACTTAATCATTCCACCACATCATTTTCATATTCAACATTGCCAATAGTGATCGCACGTGACTTCCCCTTGTCCTTTTCCTTAAGTGGTTTCTCATGTTGATCATCACTAACCCTTGGATTAGGGTATTTATTAGCATAATGCCCCATTTCCTTGCACTTGAAGCATTGAAGTGTTGGTGGTGCGTTCTCTGCAGTGTTTTCTTTATTCACATCATTAGAAACCCTTTTTCCATTACCTCGACACTCAGCTTCTCGATGACCTTCTTTTCCACACTTAAAACATTTTCTAGTCCCTTTAAGACAATCTCCACCATGCTTCTTTCCACACTTTGAGCATAAGGAAACATTCATCTTCTTTTCACCATTATTCTGAGATTTCTCCTTGAACTCCATCTTTCGTTTCTTGTCAAAACCATGAGATGGATATGTAACATCAACTTCCATTTCTACCTTGATAGCACAACGCACAATTTCTTCATAGCTACTGAAGTCTCTTATAGCTAATTCCCTTCGAAGACTTGGTTTTAAGCCACTGAAAAATCGATCAACTTTACTTTCAGGTTGGATGATAATGCCAGATGCATACCTTGCAAGTCTTGTAAAATTCGCTTCGTATATACCAACAGATTCATCATCCTTTTTCTTTAGTTCAAGAAACTCCTTCTCCATCTTTGTTCGAAGAATACAATGGAAGTACTTACTGAAAAACAAGTTCTTGAACTCGTCCCATTCCATGGACTCAATTTCATCTCTTGGCCTCGTATTCTTGATAAGATTCCACCATTGATCAGCTTCACCTTCCAAACGATATACTACTAAGATGACTTTATCATGTTCAGAACATTGAAGAACTAAAAATATCTTTTCAGTGGTACTGATCCATTGTTCAGCAACAAGTGGATCAGAAGACCCACTGAAAGAAGGTGGACATTGCCTCATGAAGGACTCAATAGAATATTGTTCCCTTCTCTGCTCATTTGGAAGTCCAGAATGATTCATAGCTTGTGTAAGTATAGCAATAAGATTTTGCACTCCATCTCCCATAACATTTGTTTGTTTAGGAGGACAATCATTGCATTGTCCATTGCATTGATCAACATGGTTCCTTCGGGTTCCAGCCATCGTCTAAAACCCAAAAAGAATAGTGTGAGAGGCAAAAATCATTCTAGGGAAAAAAACATAATAAAGGGGGAGTACCTTCAATATCTAACATCTTAGGTTTAATTCTATGATCGTTAGCGTAATTCTAGTACTATAACCTATACGTATACTTAACCTTAGAGACATCCCTAGACATACCTTAGAAATATCTCTAGGGATCTCACTAAAGTTCTCGCATCCTAGTTTCCAAAGGTTGACTAAACCTTTCCTCTGATACCAACTGTAGAGACCCGTATCTTGAGGTACATGGACATTACATTACTTTTTCGGAATACTTAGTACATAACAAAAACACACACACAAGGATCGTAATAGTTTAGTGTCTTTGGAAACTCAGAATATAATCTTCTAATCGTGGTGAAAGATCTTCAACATCTCCCATAAAGATCTTCCTTTTTTTACCTAAAATCTTTCT